>OW052044.1:49667400-51100962 GCA_932526495.1 Bombylius major
GTTGGTAGAAATAAGGATTTTCTCGTCTATCTATGAAATTCACTTTTTGAAGTTGAGGTTAATCCTCTCGTCTCAAAAAGTAGTCTAGATAAGTTGAAAGTCCCAAAACATTCTACTAAACTTCAATATAATACGTGCGTGTATATTTCACAAAGAAAGGAAAAGTTGAAGACTAGTAGAGATAAGGATTTTCTTTTCTATCCGGAAATTCACTTTTTGAAGTTGAGGTTAATCCTCTCGTCTCGAAAAGTAGTCTGGATAAGTTGAAACTCCCAAACGTCCTGCAAGCTTCACTTTTCATATTTTTTACAACAATAAAAAAAAGAGACTAGGTAATGAAGTTTTAAAAGTAAACTTGTAAAGGAACTAAAGCATTCCTGAGATTCAGAAATATATTTTAAATTAGTGGAATTCAAAAGGAATTCAAGTATAAAGGAACTAAGCTTTCCTGAGTTTTTAAAAGTATATTGTATTTTGAGTTGAGTTAGGAGAATTCAAAAGAATTCAAATATAAAGGAAATAAAGTTTTCCTGAGTTGTAAAAACATATATTTCTGGGGTTATGAAGAAGTTGTAAAAAAATATTATATTGTGAATTAATAAAATTAAGTAAGAACGCATTGTATTAAAGATAAGAATAAAAAGTATATCAGGGAAAATTATTGTAAAAGATCAGGATTTTTGAAATAATAAAGAATAAAATTAAGTTGTTAAAAATTGAACTTTTCATTAATAATTAACGACGAAACCTGATCCTGGAACGACGAGCTAACCCGTGCTAACCCATAAACGTCGTTATATAAATTTTGGCGCCCGAGCAGGGACTTCAAAGTTCTTTTTGGAAACAACTTTGAAGCATAGTTTAATAATACTGATTGTACAGAATATCAAGAAAGATGCCTCCTAAAAAGGCAAATAAAACAGATGAAAACTTCAACTGGGTGAATGATCTATTAAAAAAGGAATTAATCAAGGAGTGTAAAACACGAGGACTTATAACTAGTGGAAAAGTTGAAAATATAAGAAGTCGATTAATAGAGTTTTTGAAAAAAGAAAAACAAAATGCAGCAACATTTTCAAAAGATACTAGCCCTGTACAAGAAAGACAAGATTCGGTTTCAACCATATATAAAAGTTTTGAAGGAGAACCAGAAAATAGAAGTTCTATACCTCCTAATGTTTCATCGATGCCAGAAACTACTACAATACCGCATAATTATATAACTACACCTATTTCAACATTTACTACTGCAAATTTACCTCAGTATATGCAACCAGTATACACAGCAGCAGGACTACAAATTCCTACAGCTCATTCCCAAAATTATGGGACAAACATGAGCGATAATAAAGTACAATTTAACCTTATTTCTGATGGAGATATTGTAGACAAAGTACGAAAATGGAATGTGAAATTCGATCAAGGACATGATCCATTAAATTTCATCGAAAGAGTTGAAGAATTAGCAGATTGCTATGAAATACCAGTGGATAGGCTTTTAAAAGCATTACCAGAACTGCTCACCAGAAATGCATTAATGTGGTACAGAAACAACAAGCAAAATTGGAAAACGTGGGACAATTTTATACAGGATTTTAGAAGTTTCTTTTTACCACCACGATTTCATGTAAAATTAACAGACGATATAAGAAATAGACTACAAAAACCAGGAGAACAAGCCAGAAATTACATCACATCTATACAGTCAATGCAGCGATGGCAAGAAAATGGTTCTAAGGAAGAAAAATTGGAAAGAATCTACCAGAATTTATTACCAGATTATAAATTATATATAAGACCTAAAGATTTTACAAATTTAGGAGAAATGATAAAGCTGGCTGAAGAATATGAACAGATTAAAATAGAAGAAAAACATATGAGACTAAGATCAGAGAACAGACCACAACGTTTGAATCAACCATTACATGAAATAAGAGTATATAAAATGGCAGAAAGTTGCTGGAGATGTGGAGAAGTAGGACATTTCCGAACAGAATGCCCTAATCCAGTCCGGAAGTTTTGTTTTAGATGTGATAAACAAAATATAAGGAGCAAAAATTGGCATTGTGCCAATAATTCGAGAAATTCTGGAGAAAGGAGACGAACAACTCCCTCGGTAAATAATCAAACTAGAGAAATGGAAGATTGTAAAAAACTGATCGAGGAATTGCGAAACGAAAATTTAAAATTGAGAGAAAAATTGAAAGATAAAAATGAAATGAAACATGATAGTAGACAAAAATTACCCAGTGAAAAAAATCATACGACAGTTAGAAAGCAAACAAGTAAAAATTATTGGAAACCGACAGCGATAGAACAAAACCAAAATATACAAAGCAAGACAATGGTAAATGCTACAGCCTTTGCAATACAACATAGAACATCACCTACACCATCAACATCACGAAATAGACCATCACCTACAATAAAATGTCCAAGAACACCATCACCCTCAAACTTGACAGGTTCATCATCTTTACCACCGTTATCATTATTAACACCTCTGATCTCATCACTACCACTACAATCAACAGAAAATATAACAGAAACACCTATAGAACAGATTATTCATCAAATATATTTTTTACTAAAGAACTTATTGCCAGGAAACTCAATAATAAAATCTATAAAAGGAAAACCGGTCAGGGTAACCAGGAAAAACAATGGAGATTACAGTATTAAATATAAGAAAAAAAAGAAAATTTTAAAAGATGTATAATTAAGTGAATTTTCTTGTACTATTAGGTTTAAGTTTAAGAGAAAAAAAACTATGTATTGAAAAATTGATAGATTTAAGTTGTCTAGAAAATACATAATACAGAATATGTATAAAAAAAAAGTATATGTACTACATATTAAGAAAAATGTAAACACTTTTCTTTTTTTTGAAGTAAGGGGGGGATGTAACGGAGTTACATTCTGTCCCCATTTATTTTTAAGAAATGTATTGAAAAAGAAAAAAAAGAAAGAAAATAAATTTTAAGTGAAGCAAGGACTTCATAATGTTCAAACTTAACACGCATGGAAAGTTTATTTTCCTAGACATTACCGCCAACAACGCCATCTGTTTTATAATAAGAAAACAAAGTTTTAAGTTTAAAAAAAAACCGTTTAAAGAATGTTCTAGAATAATTAAAAAATTAAAAGCTTGGAAATTGGAAACACGCAATTTCAAAAGTGTATAAATAGAGATGAAATTTTCATATTAGACATCAGTCAATCATTTGATCAAGTAAAGATCAGTCGATCAGTGGTTCTGATCAGGATTCAGGATATCAGTTGGTTTTCATAACTCAAAGTAAATGTTTTAAATTAAAAGTAAAAGTAATAAAAAGTGGTAAGAAAAAAATAATAAAATAACATAATTTTGTTGAAGATTTGTAGAAATAAGGATTTTCTCGTCTATCTATGAAATTCACTTTTTGAAGTTGAGGTTAATCCTCTCGTCTCAAAAAGTAGTCTAGATAAGTTGAAAATCCCAAAAACATTCTACTTAGCTTCAATGTAAATTGTGGTTATATTCGTTAGAATCAAAAGTTGAAGGTTGGTAGAAATAAGGATTTTCTCGTCTATCTATGAAATTCACTTTTTGAAGTTGAGGTTAATCCTCTCGTCTCAAAAAGTAGTCTAGATAAGTTGAAAGTCCCAAAACATTCTACTAAACTTCAATATAATACGTGCGTGTATATTTCACAAAGAAAGGAAAAGTTGAAGACTAGTAGAGATAAGGATTTTCTTTTCTATCCGGAAATTCACTTTTTGAAGTTGAGGTTAATCCTCTCGTCTCGAAAAGTAGTCTGGATAAGTTGAAACTCCCAAACGTCCTGCAAGCTTCACTTTTCATATTTTTTACAACAATAAAAAAAAGAGACTAGGTAATGAAGTTTTAA
Source organism: Bombylius major (assembly GCA_932526495.1). Lineage (NCBI taxonomy): Eukaryota > Metazoa > Arthropoda > Insecta > Diptera > Bombyliidae > Bombylius > Bombylius major. Next base: position 49,671,291 of record OW052044.1, read on the forward strand.
AAGTAAACTTGTAAAGGAACTAAAGCATTCCTGAGATTCAGAAATATATTTTAAATTAGTGGAATTCAAAAGGAATTCAAGTATAAAGGAACTAAGCTTTCCTGAGTTTTTAAAAGTATATTGTATTTTGAGTTGAGTTAGGAGAATTCAAAAGAATTCAAATATAAAGGAAATAAAGTTTTCCTGAGTTGTAAAAACATATATTTCTGGGGTTATGAAGAAGTTGTAAAAAAATATTATATTGTGAATTAATAAAATTAAGTAAGAACGCATTGTATTAAAGATAAGAATAAAAAGTATATCAGGGAAAATTATTGTAAAAGATCAGGATTTTTGAAATAATAAAGAATAAAATTAAGTTGTTAAAAATTGAACTTTTCATTAATAATTAACGACGAAACCTGATCCTGGAACGACGAGCTAACCCGTGCTAACCCATAAACGTCGTTATAAGGTCATTTTAGAAATTAACTCATTGATCAGTCTTCAGCTGAACTTCGTAGTGATCTGTTTTTCTCTCTGTGTGTCCGTTTTCTGCTTTTCGTTCGCCCTTTTCTTGTATATTTTTCTCTTGCTGTCACCCTCGCGCGTTCTCTCAATCCGCCTTTCTATCGTTCTCTTTCTCTCCTAGTTTCGCTCCCTTTCTAACCTCTCTCTCTCTTCGTCTCTCTGTATATTTTGTCTCTAATTATCACAAAATTTTTTAAAATTTTCCTTTAAACCTTCAATAGTAACCTCAGGCCTCAAGTTATTGAGAAATAAAATCTGTTCTCAATAAAGTGATAAATTTAATTAAAACTGATGGTGTTATTATTGTCTCGAAGTAATGTTACTTCATTTATAACATTATTTTTTTGTTATAAAAGTACACCTCTAATTTCCTGAAAAAAAAATTATGTAAATCGTACTATGCAATATAAAAGCTTTTTTCAGTAATGTAAAAACAGTGCAATGTGGTTATGATTTGAAACTTTGAAAATACAGCTGAAAGGCAAATACATACTTAAAACAAAAGGGTACGATACCTATTAAATGCCATTTTAAAAGAAATGAAACCAAAGTAAGTGTATTATGTATAACTATTTCGTAAGAATTTAAACAAATACAAATGAAATTTCATTGTTTTTTATAATGTGAAAAATAGAAAAAAATATATAATCCCTCGAAGGATTCAAAGACGGGTTTTACTATATATATGTAAATTCTCTAAAAATTTACTTTACTTATTTTTGATACAATAATGTAATTCAACAATAAAACACTTATAAAACAAACACAAAACAAACGAAATAATAAAAAATTGTATGTAATTTTTGAAAAACAGTAATGACATCGCTCTTCTGTAAAATTAAGTGTAATGTACAAATATATGTATGGTGGTAAATGATAATAATTTAAGAATCTTTGTAACCTTATAATAATAGTATCTAGCAACCTCTTCACAGAAATTGTTGAAGATTTCGTATTTAAATTATAATTTGTATATCTGTACTATTTTCAGAAACTCTATTACTACTAATGTTAGATGACAATGTAGTATGTACAAAGAATGGAAGAACAAACTAACTTTTAATTTTTTTTTTTTTTTTTCAACAATTTTGTCATTGTAAATTTTTACAGATACAAATTATATTTCATTTAATGTCAACAATTCATAAAATACATACTTTAATAGTAAAAAAAAAAAAAACCACACCATATCTCTTGAACATATTTTGTTTTTTCTTTATTTCTTCCTTCTTTAGAAACAATATACTTCTAAGTAAATACGTTTTTTTTATTTTCCTTTCATTTTGTAAATGAGAGTTGATTTTATGAATAAAGAAGAAACGAGAGTACTTATAGAAAATTTTATTTACCACAAAATATCTGTGATAGACATTAAGTAAATTGTAAAGAATTTATATAAAATTGTTTCATATATAGTTATATGATAATTCTAGAAAAAATAAATGATTCAGCTAACATTTCTTTCTTATTTGTATGTATATTCAAAAGAGTACTTTACATATTTTCCTGAAATTTTATTTGAATTGAAATTAAAAAACATCAAGAAACAAAAAAAAAAAAAAAAGGATTCATCTTAACAACATAAATACACTTAAGGATTTTGTAATTTGAACGCGCGCGTTTTTGTAAAAAGAATATGAGTTAATGACAGTTTAAGTGTTTTTTGAATTGTTTCTTAATTTTTTTGTTTGTTTCTTAATTTTTTTTTGTTTGTTTGTATTTTTCAAAAATAATTCATTGATTTATTTTTTCTTTGTTTTTTTTCAAAAATGACGACAAGAACTTGAAGAAAAAAAAAGAAGATACCTACTTAACTATGGTGCAAACTTTTAAATTTAAGTATTTGTTATACATCCCACTTTACAAAATGAATGAGAAATTTTATAAATCTAATTATAACACACTAAATACATACATTTCATATTCATTATAAAACAAAATTTTATATGATAACTTAATTTAAACATAATTTTTTCTGCTTTTATTTCATAATTTGCTACACTCCACCACAAGAAAAATAATAATCAAAAGTTATAATTCCAAAAATAAAAAAATAAATTTTTTTTTTGAAAACTCATTGAAATTCCCCGTACGAATATAAAATGAAAAACTTCATGGAGAGAGTATATTAAAGAAAATTTAATTTTTAAAATTTAATCATAATTATGTATGTACATATGTGTGAAGGTGTTTAGATAAAAAAAAAAAGAAAAAAAATGTTAGATTTGCCTGTATGTGGAAGCAAAAAAAAATTATAGAAGTTGAAAGTTTTGCGTGTGAAATTATTTTTTTTTATGCATGAAATGAAAAAAAAAACAAAAAAGTATGAAAATGCAGTGCACAGGTAAGAATCTTTTTACACCTTATCAAAAGTTTTATAAAATAGTTTAAATTTTTTTTTTTTTTACTCATTTTAGTTTTGAAAAGTTCTCTATTTTATAATTTTTCCATAAAATCAACTTTTTTTTTTTTGTAAACTTTTCTCTTTAAATTTTCACTTAGTACATAATAATACATTATTAAAAATAATTCTGTTTACAAAGTAAATTAAAATTAATAAAATGAATTTAAAAAAAAATTAACCTACAATTTGAACAGAAAATATGAAATTTTCATGTGAAAATTATTATTTTCGTGATATATTTAACCCTGTCAATACTGACTGGATACATACATACTTCATGTTTATGTACGATGATCCTTTTTGTACCAATCACATCTCGAATTGATCAAAGTCTCGATCTCATTCTTTGATCCATGACGACAGATTTTTTCCGTCTTTTTAATTTGCCCTTTTTATGAAAAACTAAACTTTGTAAATAATTTTATTTTATTTTTTATTTTTTTTTTACCATAACATATACATAGAAGAATAATACCACCTTGCCAGCCACCAAGAAAATTTCATGTTCTAAATTTATTAGCTATTTATCCAGAAGCATTGAAGCTAAATTAGCATCAGAATTGTGTTGATGGACTAAGCTTCATCTTAAACTTATCTGTAATACTCTGTAGAAACCAAACTAAATTATTTTACACACAAAAAATAATAAATAATATTAAAATTCATTTTTAAAGGGTTAAACTGTTACGTAATAGAATATTTTTAGTACCTACACAAACTGAAATTTTGGAATGATGCTTCGTATCAAGTATGATTTTCCACTTACCTAAAGCAGTTACAAAATAAGTATAAGCTTCTTAGTACAATTCACTGTGACTTTTTAATAAAAAATTAATACTTCTGAAAATAAAATTAAAGATACTCGTACTTACTTGCATTCAAACAAATAAAATTCACAGAATGTATCCGAAAAATACATGAAAATAACAAAACACAAGTACCTACTTACTTATGTATATCTTACACTTATACCTACTCTTATATCCTTAAACAGATATACATTTCGTAGGAAAAAGATTACTTATATAGGATTACACACTTTTTGTTAACTGTAGTAGAGATCCTAGATATATTATTATTACAAACAAACAGAATGATATTGCAAAAAAAAAAACTTAAAACACTTTTAATCCTCTACACCTTTTTTATTCCATATAATTTTTTGTTAATTTCTTGTACCTTAAATTATATTTTTACCTTGTATAAATTTTACTCTGTGTTTGTAATTTGCTATACATTAAAAAACAAAGCAAAAAAAACAAATTCTAAATCATGTGCAAAAAGAAAATAAAAATAAGAAAAAAAAATGATCTAAAATTTTAAGCTTATCATTTTCTTGTTATACATTTTCTAAAAATTTCCCAAACTAAAGAGAAATTTAACAACAACAAAAAAAAACATAATGATCTATTTGAATGTAACTAAAGAATGACACAATAAGGAAAACAATACTTTTACTTTTAATATGTATACGTACATTAAAAAGATTTTGCTATTATTTTATAGTCGGAGTCCATTGGAATTTCACATTTGTCATTATGTTGTTTTTTTTGTTTTCTTTTTAGCTTTTAAATCTGTAACGTTGGTAGACAATAGATAACTATATTTTACTCATGACATAATTGTTTTTACTTTCCTTTAACTCGTTTTTTTTTTGATTGTTTTGTTATCCTTGAGTTGCCCGAAAAAAGAATTTAATTTTTGTTTTAAATTGGCTTTGAAATGTAAAATAAAATTCTAAAATATCTAGAAAAAAAATCCATTGTTCTTAAATTTGTACAAAACATCAAGATGGAAAACAATATATTACTGATGACATATAGAAATAGTTTTTTGTCTATTTCTACGAGTATTCGTACATATTTAAATTTTCTAGTCATAAAAGCAAAAGAAAATGGAAAAGAAAGAAAGAGATAAATAATCATCGAATCGAAGAGCTTTACTTTTAAAATGTTTTTGTGTTTTTTTATGTATGTTAAATAAATAGTCTCCTAGACTATTCAACAGAGATCCGGAGTTAAGAGAATATTTCTCAAAGTATCATCAGTGGCGGATTTAAGTTCGACTGTGCTCTAGTCCACGTACGATATGGAGCCTTTTTTGCTTGGTTAAAATAAAACATCTAATTAATCCGCCCCTAAAATTTAGAATTAAAAAATATTTTCCATGATTTCAAAAAGGATAAAAATAAATTATCGTCATTTTTTGCAAACTTTGAAAAGCTGTGTCTCGAAAATTAAAAGTCGTACAGCTAAGTTCTTTGCAGATTTGGATTCAGGACATCCAAAATTATCATTGCCAGTTATTTTCTCGAAAATCTAAACTACAAAGATTTTCGTGAAAAATTCAAAGGAGTTAAGCCTTCGTTTTTTTTCTCGATTTTTAGGTCAACAATTTTTTTACTCAGAAATGAGTTGAATGTGTATCCTTGTTATAGATTTGAGTCTTAAGAATTCAGAAAACGTATCCTTTCTTCGATATTTCAACTATTTCGTGAGCTATGAAAAAAATTCTATACCTCTATTTTGAATTTTACATGAAAATATGACTTCCTGAATAAATTTATATGAATAAAAAATATTTGTCCTTTTAATGTAAAATTTTAAGCATAAAATTAGCATTTTTTTTAAAAAAAAAAAGCTTCTTCGGTAATTTATTAACTTTGTTTTTATTTTAAAAAGAAGTTTTAATTATTTTTAATTATTAAAAATTAAAATTAAATGAAATTCTGAGAAATTTAGTTTCTATATTTAAAAATTGCAAATATCTTTCATAAATTTTCTTTTTAAGAAATTAAGAAAAACTTTAGAATTTCTTTTTACAACAACATTTACTTCAATTTTGCTGTAAAAAATTCACTTTTTTTGTTCAAAAATAAACTAAACTAAAGTTTTTTGAAAGAAACCTTTAAGAAAATTTCAAGAATACCAAAATAATTAAAAGTAAGTATTTTGTTTTGTGGTATAGTTGTTCCAACTATGTATACATAGACATAAAAGTATATATATAGTTACTATAGTAACTTTATCACAACAGAAAGATGAAAAATAAATTGAAAATTAAATATTATTTTGCTTTATTTTTATCAATGTAGTAGGTACAGGAGAAATTAAAATAGAAATAAGATAGGTATTTCTTTTTCTTATTTTTATAATTTACACTTTTTATAGTAAAATAGTAATTTTAAATGGAATTTTTTGTCATTAAAATGTTAAATTTGAAAGGTATTGTAATAAGAAATATCTTTTAAAAAAAAACTTAATTAAACATCATTGCAAAACCATTCTAATAGAAATGTTTCAGATAGGTACAGTACAACAATAATATACAATTAAACAATTTTTGAAAGTTCTCGTTCAATATATTGTGGTTAGAAAAAAACTAAAAACAAATAAGTACAGAAATTCATTAAAAATATTTCTGAAAAATTTTTGATATTATTTCATTTTCTGTATTTTTCAATTTAAGAAAACAAAAAAAAATGTTGTACAATTTACTATATCAATAAAAAAATGAAAAACATATTTTTTACCTATATACAAACTTTTTGTTAAACTTTCACAGGTGATACATGTTCGGTATGTACTTGAAAATCAATTAAATTTTTCATTTTCTTTTACAACTTATTTTCGTTATTTTTCTTGTTTTTGTTAAAATGTTTTTTTCTTTTTTTTCTTCTTTCGTTTTTTGTAATTTAATTTCTTTTATTCCATTGAATTTTACAGAAAAATAAAGGAAAACTTATAAATCCTATCACGTATATCCGCAATCAAAAAATAAGAAAAGAAGAAGAAATATAAAAAAAAATTACATACAACATAGAAAATGCGGTTTTCATGTTATTTCCTATATGCGAGTATGTATATGTATACAATTTCATATTATTATGTGTTTGTATTTTTTTTTTTTTCATTATAGGTACATATATTTGAAAAATGTTGTTGTTTTTTTTCTTGCTATTCACACATTCGTTTTTTTGTTGAATTAAAATTTATTGAAGTCTGGTTTGATGTCATTTATCTTGTTTATGCACAAAGGTTAAAACGTATTAACGATAAAACGTTTTAAACATCGTTTTGAGATAATACATTTTGATTGGTGTTTATGCGTAATACAACATTTCGTTCTCACTCAAAACGTTGAACACCTGCGTGTGTAATAACAACTACTTAAAACGAAGTAAGTGTTTATGCACATTTTAAAAACGAAATGAAATTTTAAATGCGGATTTAATAGTGTATTAACTCAAAACGACGTAGAGCTTTAATGCGTTTTGAAATTTGGTTTATGCATCCGTATTAAGTCAAGACGGAGTGAGTTAATGCGAAGTAACGCTTCGCATAAACAAGATAATTGTATAACTTTCTATTATTATTGTTATAAATTTTTTTTATTATTTTTGTGTTCATCATGGTTATACTCATACATACATACGTACTCTTTCTAAATTAGATCTATAATATTCCTTACAAGTATTAAAAGTATCATTTCTTTTTTTTTCTCAAAGAAAAGAAAACGTATCACGTACAACATGATCCTTTTTCGGGTTTGGGTGGTTTTTTTTGTTTTTTTTTTTATTTCAGTTCAACTTGTTCATTTTTTAAGTCTTTTTTAAATATACGAACTGTGAAAAAAAAATCATAATTTCTGGTCAATCTAAATTTCGAAAAAGGGAAAAAAAAATTATAATGGACTTTAAAAAAAAAATAACATTTTTTTTTCTCATAAGTATAAATTAACTGTCCTGAAAATTGATTATATACTCCAAAGTAGTATATGTATACTCGTAGATATGTGTATATAAATATGAAAATATTTAAGAAATACGAGTGTAAGCAAGAGAAAATTTTTATTTATAAAAATAAAGAAGAAGAAAAAAAAAACGTTTCATAGAATCACACCACACCATACTCGTTCACCCTCTATTTTATTGTCAGTGGTTTCGATCAAAATTTCCACACAACACCGAAAAAAAAAAAAAGTAAAAGCTTAAAAAATATTTTCGTTGGTAATAATGTAATTTTTGTGACATTTACGTGACTTTCAAAATTTCAAAAAAAAAAGGAAGAAAGAAAGGAAGAGAAAAAATTGTTATGAATTTTTGAAAATCTTTACGCGCGTTTATATGAAATTTTTCTTGCTTTTTGATTTGGAGTTTTATTTTCTTCTATGAGACATAAAAGTAAATAAAATTATGAAATATGGTTTTTGGATGATAGAAAATTATGTAACTTTTTTAAGTTTTTTTCAAGTTAAAAAAAAACCTTTAGAAACATTGGTAGCTATTCTGGTCTCAGTTTCTGCAAATATTTGACAATGTAAGTAGAATAGCTAACATATTTATGTAATTTATTTACTTTTCTTTTGCAAGTTGGCAGAACAATTTTTAAAAAAATTTCATTATTACTGAACATATTTTATCGGTCTGTTCGTTTTTGTATAGGACAGGCCCACACAACGCTAACAATTTTTGAAACAATATTGAATATAAATTAAAATATTATAAACATCTGTTCTATAATATCCATGCAAAACGTGTGATTGTTATGCTGCCTACAGCGATACAATAAATAATATTATAAACTTTTTATTGGTCATCCATACACATCATACATGATACATGATATATGTAAATGTTACTATATCAGTATCTACATACTATTATAAATGTGCCTGAATATTTGTATAAATGAATGGTATAATATTGAATATAAATGCATTTAATTTATGCCAATATTTTTTCTATTGTTTAAAATTTAAATACGAAAATACGGGCTTTTTTATTTAAATTTATTTTAAATATCAATCTGTTATCGAACATTTCTAATTAAATTTTATTTATATTCACCTTTCTTTTTTATTTTTTTTATTTATTTGACAACTGCGAGGTGTGTGGTATCAAAACGGCATGGTTGGTGCTATTTGGGTCTTCGGAAGTAATTCAAAGAACCGCCACGTCAACCTAAGATTAGAAAAATTGCTTGAATTCATTGAATGCGACTTTAATCTTTTTGTTTTTTACGTGGAAGAAAAAATTTCCTTTTAAGTTACATTCATAAATTATTGACGGAGCAGATAGATTCACCGGATGGATCTTTTAAGCTCTATTGGTATTAATGTGTACACACTTAAATCTTCATGCTTTAAAATTAAAGTCACATATTGAATTTCTACACCTTGATTATCATCGTACTAATTATTATAGTTGTTTTTCTTGTTGTGTGGGTGAGGAGGCGATGAGAATAAGGCATCCACAATTATTATAGTGCCAGTGAATCAATAGTTGCTACTTCCAGATCCTTCAATTTGAATTATTCACATTTAGACTTTTTTTAAATATTTTTTTTCCATAAAATTCTTGATTTTTGTAACTCTTCGTTGGCTAAAAATAATAATTATATAATTTTTAATTTATTTTTTTTCGGTTCTATAGCTTTAACGACATTTAAATATTTAAAAAAAAAAAAAAAAAAAACTAAACTACAATATACTTGTATAAAATAGTTTATTAAAATGTAAATAGATATTACAGCTATTTAATGGATTTTAATTAACACCACGTCATTTTAAACATTTTTAATTTATAAAGTATAATAAGTATGTTTTACGTAATAAAATAAATTCTCATACATATTTTAGAAGTTTTATAATATTATTATCTCTCTCAAAAAAAATAATAAAAAACATTGTACACATACATAAGCAAAATGTTAATTTAAAATTTCATAGAAAATTAACATAATATGTATTACGTTTCAACTCTTTTGAATAAAACGTATTTTAAAGTTTCTTTACTCATAACAAGAAACTTTTACCTTCAACCTTGACATAATTTTTTTAGGTATTTTGAAGAGAATTATCATCTTAATAAAATATTATTACAAACATATTTAGCTACGTGACAAAAACTAAATCTTTTTAAATCGTTTAATAATTTATTTATTCAAAATTATAATTTATAATTTATGTTATTGTACAATTTTTCTTTTGTTTCTTGTATAGTTTTGATTTATAAGACGGAAAATTTAATATAAGTATCTTTCAAAAGTGGATTTTTAAACATTAAAACTTTATTCAAATAAAAATTTATTATGTTGTTTTTTATTTTCTAGTTTTTTCTCAACATTAATAATTAAAATCTAATAAAAACAGACAGATCAAATGTGAAAATAGATTATGCCTATGAGATCAATTACAATTATTATGCTACTTATCTTTGCGGACATACTTCATTGTAACAAAATAAAAACTTCCTGTTTTTTGATAAACTTATAGGAACTTATAAAAAACATCGAAATATATCCGAATGACAAAATAATTTTAGAAAATAAGTGAAATTTCTTCCATGAAAAAAAAAAATAAATAAAAATATAATGAGAAACTTTCAGTGTAGAGTAAAACAAGATCCTTAACATTATTTTAAATATGAAAATGATTCTTTATATTTGAAAAAAAAAAAAAAAGTAGTGTAGTAGAATAATAGAAAACTTCAACATATTCTCAATGTTTCCTTTGAGAAATGGAACTTTATCCTCTAAAAACAAACTTAATTTTGTTTTTGTTTAATATATTCACATGTATATAATATATATATATGTACATACATACATATATAAAGAAAGTTAAAGTAATAATAAACTTTAAATGAAAACTTTTCATACTAATAAAATATAAAGAAAAGAAAAAAACAATAAACATACACATATAAATACATATTTCTTTCTTTGTTTCAGTGTATATAATATACAAACTTGAAATTGTTCAATTTATGTATTTTTTCCTTTTTTTTTTTCTTGAATTAAAAACAGCAAAATATGAAACTTATTTCGAAAGATAAATTTACAATTATTATGAAGTTTTAAGACAGCTTAGTATAAATATAATTGAATAAAAATAATGAGTTAATTAATTTATTAATTAAATTAAATTTTAAAAAAACAAGAGTAGCTACATACAAATAATTAAAAAATAAATTTCATAGAAAATACAGTTTTATTTACAAACTCTAAACAGGTATCTGTAACTTATGTTTAACTTTATTGCTTTTTTTTTTGTCACGATTTAGCTTCCATTTGTAATTAAATAAAATAGCTAATTTTGTTTAATTTTACATAGAGTATACAAATCAGAATACATACTTATATACATTAGACTGTCCCTTATTTGTTCTACGAACATTTTTTTTTTTTGGAAACTCGCGATGTACATTGTACATACATGAAAATTTTGACCGAAAAACCAATTTGACAGAAGTTATGTGCAACTTATATATTCGTTATCATTTGATATTTTTCACGCAACAATGTCACATCTGTTAAAATGTACATACATATTATGTAAATTCCTAAATAAAAAAAATTTTAAAAATATATCTATTTATTATTAAAATAGCGAACATAAAATACGATTGATTTTTTTTACCTGAATGAAAAGAAAATAACTATTTTGAATTTTTCAGAAATGAACACTTTCTTTTTTTTTCCACTATTTTTCAAGATCCATTTAAAACAATCAGTATTTGAATATCGATTTGATTTAATGCACCAATTGAAATACGTAGTTTATAGAAAATTCTAATTTTACACTTTATTCTTTATTGCATTTACCAGTGTAAAATAACGTGAATATTTGATTTATATGTAGGTATGTTAGTATATAAATTACATTTTATATGTTGAAAAGCTTTTTACAGTGAATTTAAATTTAAAATTTCAAGTGAATTTTCATCGTCATTTTCAATGAATGCAAATTTTTTAAAATGTTTTAGAGAAAAAAAAAATTAATAAAATTTAGAATAGAGAGACTTTTTTCAAGGTACATATTTTCACGTTATTCAAATAATACGTGAAAGTAGACAAAATTTTGCTTGGCAGTATGTGAAAAAAAAAACATACATAAATAAACCGGAACAAAAATAGATTTTTATATTTATTTGTTGAGAAAGGATTTTTAGTGATTTTAAAAAGTGTTTGTGTTTTTTGTGAAAAATAAAATAAAATAAGAAAAAATTTTTCAAATTCCAAAAATAATAATTGTACAAGTGTTTGAATTATTATTTTTTTGTTTTTTTTTTGTTTTTTGTAACAGATTGAAATCTCCAATAAATTATTTTTTGTTTTTAATAAAAAAAAATAATATTTATGTACAATAAATTTCACATGAAAAGTTTTTTTTTTTCTTTCCAAATGAAACAATGTAATTAATTAAATTATTTATGATTTCTATATACATACATATACATGTATGTATGTATGTATGTATGTACATAAATATAAATGTATTATGTATACAATCTTAATGAAATTCGTTTTCAACAATGCTTTAACAAATATAAATAATAGCAGACAAAATAACAATAATTTGATAAAGAATTTTCCTGATATACATACATTCGTATTTATATATAAGTATGTATGTGTATAAACATAAAATATAGACATAAAATTATATTATTATTATTTATGAAAGTCACAGACATAAACATAAGAATTTATAATTCTGTCTGCGCTTTAAATTATTATCATAGTCAACAACAATATAATGTATATGTATATATTCAAATAAAGCCTTCGGTCAACAATTAATAATTCAATAATAATCAATCATAAGAATCATACATACATACACGTTCGTATATATAAATTTAAATAAATGTGAAACAATGCATATAGATAAATTTTATAATATTACATCCTGACAGAAACAAAATAAATAGTGAAAAATTATTTTTTGTTAAGTTAAAAAGCCAAAGTGAATATTAATGATTTTATGTGTGAACTTAAGGAAATCTATTTAAGCCAAATAATGTAACCGAAAAAGGAATTAAATTTTGGAAAATAGTTACTAGCTTGTATTCGGAAATCGAAGTAACAGTAACAATGGTTCTAGAACATTATTAGAATATTCCACAAATATCAGCGGTAAATCAACAAAGTTAAAAAGTATTTCAAGAGAGGCTCTGGACTGGTAACTATTGACATTCGATCTCACTCCATTACAGCATCTTCTTAGACCCAAATGCTTCATTTCCCAGGAGTACCAGATACATATTATAAAAAAATCCATAAATTTTATCTGAAACCAACTTTTGAATGTTCATGAAAATATGATCAATCTTCTATTAATGGAACTCTTGAATTGAAAAATACTCTTCAATCATATGTCCTCTTCCTTCCTGTTTTTTTAATCTGAATAAGTTCATGACCTTCCTTTCTTCACTTTTCAACTACCTATATACACATCTGGCAGAGGTTTGTTTGTCTAATAAAACGGCAAGGATATTCTTACGCTAGAAGCTAGGACTTATTAATTAGAAGGAAATAACTTTTTTCTACTTCCTTTGTAATTTAGAAAACATGTAAAATATTTATTGTTTTTTTTCTTTAAATTATGTAATTTATTTAAAAGCAATTAACATTAAACAAAAAGTTTTTTTTTTTCCTTTAAATATGTTCACTATTTTCCACTAATTTTCTCCCACATTTATTTTCAAAAAAAAATTAATTTCAATGAATAAGAATCCATTTAAAAAATTAAATAACTTTTTTTTGCTATATTGAAAAAAAAAATACGTGTAGTAAAAAAAGAAAAGCACATGTTAAATACAATTTTCCAATTACATTAACTTGAATGTTGGTTTAATTTGCATTGAGGTTCATTTTTTACTTTTTGACATATACTAAGAAAAAAAAAAACAGTGTTGATGTGTTTCACGTCAAATTCTTTGATTTTTTGAAGAAAATAAATATTCCTGAAAATGTATTTTAATTATTTTATATTGCTCTTATTTTTATTTTTGAACTTGTGAATTTTCATCAATTTTCTCTTCTTCTTTTTCTAAAAGAAGAAAAATATGTTAACTTTAATAAAAGCTCTTAAAGCAAACGAATTTTCTTGCCTAAAAGAAGAAAAAACAAAAAATCATATTTAATAAAAATTAAGGACACACCGGATATTTTGTCACATATTAAATGTATATATTGTTTTTTTGTATGTCTTGCAAATCAAATAAAACAATTTATGTTTACAATTTGCTCACCGAATTAAGTAATAAATTAATTGAATAAATAATATGTTATTTCATAACTTCTTTTAAAACTTGTCAGGATTTGCAATAAAACATGACAAAATAGAATTAATGAAAAGGAAAAAAAAATATATTTATTAAATAAATAAAAACACAAAGTTTGTAGATATTCCCTTCGTACAAAAACTGTTTTTTTCTTTTGTTGGTACTATAAATGCAAGGATATAAATTATGTGTTATGGTCTTTATTATACTTTTTTATTTGTTTTCTACGTAAAACACGTTCATGAAGCAACAAAAAAGAAGAAAAAAAATGTACTCGTAAACGTTTATATTGTTTTTATGCTTTTCTTATTTTTCATGAAAGTTGTCAATCAAAGTTTTTCAAAAATAATTGAATCGGAAAAAAAAAACATAACAGAATGCTGAAATGGAAGTCAACAAAAAAAAAATTAAGAAAAACACACACCTGATGCCAGAAATTTTATTGCTGTTGTTATTAAAGTAAATTAAAATAATGTTTAGCATTTTTAATAATTCGTTTTTATGAGACTGAATTTCTTAAATTACTTGAAAAAGCAATTTTTTTGTTCTTTTTAAGAATATCCTTTTTAAAAAGCTTGGTATATAAAATTCCTTTTTTTATAAAAACAATAAAAATTCATTCTTTATTTTTATTACTTTTGCTATCAAAAAACATCATGGTTGTTTTTGTCTTATTATTATTATTTTTTTTTTTTACTTTCTGTTTCATTTTTACGCATTTTATCAATAAACAAATAAACAACAACAAAAATAAATTGAAAATCTATTCATTTGTATTTTATATGTACATGTACATATAGATATATGTATATGTATACACCACGTATAATACATTTCCCAAAAGGCATATGCAGGGTAAAATTTAATGCTGACAGTGTTGACAGTATTCGTAAATTTGTTAAAGATCACACACCCAATAATAAATTTTCTAAAATATATAATACACCAAAAAAAGAAAAAAAACGAAAAAAAAAAGGATAATGTACATAACATTACAACACATGTGAACATAATGTAAAGTTCATATAGTAGTAAATATTATATTAAAAAGGTTGGTCATATATTTTACTGTTTATTTATTTATTTATTTATCTTTTTTGTTGTTGTATCGATAATACATAGTATTGAGAACGGGAAAAAAACAACGAAATGTTAAAAAATATATCTTTAGATAAATTTTCAACCCTTATATGACCAATCCTTGATACATAAAAATAATTTATTAGGTTTGGTTTAATTTAAAAAATAAAAAATAAAAAATAAAAATTTATATGCACGAATTTCGTGTCAAATTGAAATCATTCGAAAAATTATTGAATTATTTATTCCATTAGTATTATACTTTTTTTTTTATTTATGAAATGTAGTTATAAATAATCAATAAATCACAAGACAGATTAAGGACATGCATGTAAAGTACTTTCAACATTTTCAATAAATTTCTTTCATTGCAAAAAATCAAAATAGTTTAAAACTTTCTTCTGAATTGTTGTTTTTTTTTTGTTGTTTTTTTTTTAAACAAAGTCCTCATAAATTTAAAGCTTACTAAAAGTACCTTTACACTACTTGATTTGTCATATCACTTTAGATACTGTATGTCACTGCTGGTAAAAGTTTGACAGCGTTTACACTGTCTGATTTTGTTGAGAAATTTTGTCATACGACTTTCCACTCGACATATCATTAAAATAGATTTTTTCTATTTTCATATGACATCTGATGACATCGTACGACATGACTTCGTAATACGTGAATTTTTTTATTTCAGTTGATTATCAGCATAATGAAAAGTAGTACGACAATACATATGTTAAATAACATACATAAAGTAATATGACAAATCAAGTAGTGTAAAGGTACTTTAACGCATGATTCTTGTTAGATACATACATAATGTATCTTTTTAGATTGTTCAGTTTTTCATTTTTTTTTCTTTTTTCAAAGTAGTTGTAGTGGTTGTAGCTTCCAAACACAGCCAATCAAATAATTACAGTACAATTAATTACTTTTTGTTGTATATTATTCATTAAAACTATTTTCCAGATTACATCAAACCCCAGGAAATAGAAGATTATTATACAATTAAGATTTCTAGGAAACAAAAACAAAATTTTCAAATAAAATATTAATTTTATTTTTATTTTTTATTTTTTATCTTTTATGTTTTTTTTTTTTTCCTTTTTTTTGCAAAAAGTTTCTAAGAAACATCTTGTTTTTTACATTTTATACCTATTCAATTTTGATTACTTTATGTTTTTATGTTTTATTATATATACATATATGTATATCTAATATCACTGGGTACTGATTGTATACAAAAATATTAGATTATATATCTCTAACAAATTTCTATTTGCTTTTTTATTTATTTTATGAATTAAGTAATCAATTCATAAAGTAAATAATAATAAAATTTTATATAATAACGAATTCAAAATCAACAGTGAGAAGGCAAATTCATCATTACAAAAGTTTTATAATAAAATAAAATATTAAAATCGAAATAAAAAAAAAATAAAACAACAAAAAAAAATATAAAAATAAAGGAACAAAAGGAAATTAGAAAAGTATGTTTTTATTTGATTTTCATATTCTCTAGAGAATATAAAGTTTTTCAGTCGTATGCGCCCATGTGAATTTCATTTTAGAGAAATAAATTTGTTTTTGTTGTTTTGATTAAAAATGAAAAATTATTTGATTAAATTACGAAATTTGATGTTTTTTCTCATGACTTTTCTTGAAAATGATTTAACGTTTAAAATACTATTTAAAAAATTACCTTCCAGGAAGGAATCTTGAATAAAGTATGTGTGAACGCCTCTTTTATTCGAAATATAACCATAATATATTGACTTTCTAGCTTCTATAAACATGTCGTGGGAGTAAACTATTACAAAGACTCTGTCCGACAATATTATGTTAGAAATCTTTACAGAGTTATAGTTAACTGACAGCTGAAACTGAAAGGCTCGACGATGAAAGAGTTTAATTACAAAAATAAAGCCACAGTCTCTCTTTCAAAGATGTTTAGAGCTTGATTAAGGAAAAGTCCTTTTTTCGCACCAGATAGAATAGATTCTATAGAATTATTTTCAAGTTGTGAACAAATAACTAAATGAGTGTGAGGGAGGATTTCTAAAATTTTATAATCATTCGATCTTCAGACTCGCCATTTTTTGAAATAATTAAGTCATTTTTTGAAAATCAAATACGAGGGTGGGAAAAGCTCAAGAGATTCAATTTTTTATTTGTTTTTTGTTTAAGAAAATTAAATTACACCACCCACAACTTACATTTAATGAAAAATTCTCAAACTTTAAATTTTCATCCTAAACTCAAAATAAGTTAACCGTTATTAAATTAAAAATTATCCAAAAGCACTATTATAATGATATTAAATATTTTATTAGTTAAATTACATCATATTCAAGTTTTTTTAATTTTCTTGTGTTTTTTTTTATCTGATAATAATTTTCACTATACTTACGAAATTTTTATTTTGCTGACATTTTATTATAATGTACATATGTATGTATTTTAGTTCATCGTACATATGTATACCTTGAAGCATAGTTTCTTTTGCTTAAAAAACAAATATTTCACAAAATCCCTTGATAAAAATAAAAATGAATGTGTTTTTTTTTTGGCTGAGTCTAAGTATTGCCCATGGGCAGCAGTCTTGCTTTTTTCTTTCAGCTTTACACTCGTGTATTTTTGCAAAACAACGAAAAAAAATGATGTTTTTTTCATATAAAAATAAATAGGGTGTATTTCACCCATTCTTACGTTATTAATACTAATTTTATAGCAGCTATGTAATGTCTAAAAATTTCTGTTTATGTGTACAAAACAAAAAAAAAACATCTGTTCCAAAATATTGTACTTATGTATAATATAATATCACCCATACATACATACATAGACAAAACTGATGTTGTGGTACTCAAATCAAGTGTCTAGCTATAGTACAATTATACTGTTTGAAAATATAAATTCAGGATAACATAAAAAGAGTTCAGGTTACAATAGTGACAGTAACAATTTCTTTTTTTTTACAGAAAAATTAAAAGAAAATAAGAGAAAGAAAAAAAAGGATTCTAAAATGAATACAATTTTGCTGATTCATAATTTTTACTATAATATGGCTTACTAAATGCACACAGTTTGTTAGAGAAAACAATTAATTTTTGTTGTTTTTATATCGTAAGAAAGGATAAAAAATTTATTTTCATAATAATGTACAATTTGTTAATTACAAATCCACTTTTATAAGATTTAACATTAAATTTATTTGTGTGTTGTGTGTTATAATTATTACTCTTATTATCTACAATATTAAAAAAAAGAGAAAAAAGAAGTAGAAAAAAAAAGGGGAGTTTATTATAAGTGAGGTTCATTACGTTACATTGTAATTTTTGTATTTTAAAATGATGTTTATTATTTTTATGGTTTAACCCACAGTAACCTTTTCCATTATATTTAATGTATTCTTGAAAAATAATTTTCATATAAAAAAAATATAAAAATAAAAATAAATAAAACAAAAGAGGAAAAAAAATATTGTATAGAAAGTGTTTTAAAGTTTTTATATACATATATTAATAAAACAAATAATAATCAAGAAAGGACAATATGTCTTTAGAAAAGGAGAAGAAAAAAAAAAACGTACAAATTTCAGGAAAACACAATTTTATGATGAAATATAAAAAAAAAATAATAATGATAATAAAAAAGGAAAAACTTAAAAATGGTTGAGAAATTTACAATTTATAATTTTATGCTTTTTAGTTAAAATGTTGTGGAAATTAAGTATACATATTGTTTGTTTTTTTTTTTGTTTTAATTTTATGTACTATATAGGAAAGTCTGTTAGTAAAATTTATGATGCATGTAAGGATCTTATAAACGTTTTAAATTTTATGGTTATGCTTTTACAAGGTAAATAAATAAATTTAATACGGTCTAGTAGAATAGGTTTGAATACATTTTAACTACTTATTATTATTATGATTGACTTCCTTGTTAGAGGTAAAAAGTGTATTATTTTCTTCTTTTTTTTAAAATAATCAAAGTCAAAATGGAATTTCTATCAATTCTACATATTTGACCTTTGAAATTATTTTCTGAAATATTTTTAACACAAATACGAATATTTTGAGCTTGCTGAGAAAGATGCAAAAATAAAAAAAAAATGTCATGTCAATTATTTCACACTGATAACGAGGTTAAAAGTGAAAATTTCGGAGCTAAGTAAGAATGTCTTTAAAATGAAAACCATACAATAACATTGATTTTATATACCTACATGTGTACATCTTGTTCAAAATGTACATACATATATATACTTTGAGTGTATACTTTTGGATTGTTTATGAATGGATTTATATTTTCAATCCTTTCAACCTCACTTGTCAAGTTTAACATGACACAAAAATATTATAGAATATTTTATGCAAAAATATTCAAAATATTGTTGTTGTATATTCCTGTTTTAAACTTTTCACTTTTATGTCATTAGTATATAAGTATGTATGTATACGAACGTATCAGTATGTTTCAATTTTTTACCACTGAATATTTAAAAAAATATATATATTCTGTCTATAAATTCACCATATACGAAATTATGTCAAAATTTTTGTATAACACTTTAAAAAAAAAAAATAAATTAAAGTTGTTCACAAATAAAATGAATTTGTGAGAGAAAGAGAAAAAAAAAGAAAACAGACATTTCACTTTTATTATTACCATGCAGTTTTTCTATACAGGAAAATTATTTCGAAGATTTTTTATAAAATAATTGTTTTTTATTGAAATAATTTTTAACTGTCAAATATATGATATTTATCATAAAGCTTTTTTTTCTTTCATTATTTTGTTCATTGAAATGTCATTTTTTTTAAACTTTCATTATTAATAGATTTCACTGTTATTTATTTAATTTGAAATTGGAAATTGTATACAAACCTAAATAACAAAAAAAAAAAAAAAAATGAAAAATGAAAAATGAATGACCATGGAATTTACAAGAGTTTATTGCTGCGTTAAATGAACAAAAACAGAAAATAAACATACAAAAAAAAGGAAGAGGAATAAAATTCAAGAAAATTTAACCAAAAAAAAAAAAAAAAACACAGTAAAAAACAAATAAAAAGAAAAAAAATGAAAACCATAGAGAACCTACACATTTTGTAATATTGTGTAAAAGTTTTAGCTACTACATACATAATATACATTTGTGTGTTCATGGTGTAGTGATTGGTTATAAAGTTAATTTAATTTTTGTTATATTCGAAAAGGAAAAAAAAATAACGATTGAATTTGACATTTCAGGAAATTGAATTGACCATGATTAACTACTGAAACTTATTTAAATTATCAGAAAAGAGAATAAAAATTTTTTTACATATTTTGTTCTCGTTATCCTTTAATATAAAAAAAAAAACATAAAAATACATAATAAAGTAAAATAATTTATGAGTTTATTTATAATGTTTCTCTCACAAATTGAATTTTGATATTTGGAATTTTTATGTCGCTTTATTACAAAAAAAAAATAAAATAGAAAATTACCAATGTCAAAAAATACATTAAAAATGAAATAGAAAATTTCATTTCAATAAAATTTTAAAAAATTGTAATTTTTTCGTCTTCAAAATAAATTTCTTGGCATTTTTCCAAAAAGGACAAAGACAATATTTTGCCTGTCCCCACCTAAAACATACATACAACCATACATTTGAAACAAATTATTATGTTACACATATGTGAAATAAACTCACGGAAATATATCATTTTATTTTGATAAATTTTCAAAATGAAAAATTTTTCTAACCTAAAAAAAGGGTTCATATAAATAAAATTACTTCCTCAATAAAACATAATCAGTTTATAGTCATAAAAAAAACAAATTTCGATTAAAATATAATAATAACAATAATAATAATAATCTGTTCTATGTTCAATTACACGAAACTATAAAAATCATCCTTTTTTTTAAAAAAGTTTATTTTATGAATAAAATATTGCAACGAGAAAATGAATTACCAAATAAAAACACTTTTTTTTTTCTTTTTTGAAAAACTACATTTTTTTATCTACTTTTCGTTTCTTTTTTACTTTTTTGTAAAATGCGTCTTGTAAAAAGGATTTCATAGTTTTCTTGATGAAAAAATCTCATCGTTCATTCTCATCATTATTTATTCATAAGCAATAAAAAATAAGAAGATTTTGCTACTTGTATACTTATGGACTTGAAATTCGATGATGATGGAATTTATGTTGTGAAAATTTTAATGAAAAATTAAAATAAAATTCACCGTAATAAGAATATTTATTTTTTCTACATTTTAGTGTTATGTACACAATAAGATTGAAGAAGAGGAAGATTAAATTAATTTGAAAAAAAAAATTTAAGGAATTTTTTTATCACGTAATTGAAGATTACGTATTTTTTAATTATTTAAGTTGATGAAGAATTCTGTGGAAAAAATGGAAAATTTTATTTTAAAAGCTCCTGAATTTTTACTTGAATTATTTTACTTAAATTTCTTCAACTTTTAATGGATTCTTTATACCAATATCCAATTACATATAAAATTGTGACTCCTATAAATCATCTTGGCTTCTCATTTCATCTGTTTTCTCATTTTTTCTCTAGTAGATTAAATAATTATGAAAAATATCGCATATTAAATAGAAGTTAGATTAGATTAGATTAGAGAACCAGGCCTAGAGGTGGATCTTTTGTAATACCCTACTGCTGGTTTTGATATAGAGTTTCAGGGCTTTGACAAAACCCAAGACTTTTTTAGGTGATAGGTGCCAAACTTCGTCCGTTGTTGGGTACATTTGTTTCATATGCTCAAGCCTAGGACGTATTATGCCTTTACACCGGCACAAAATGTGCTCTGAGGTTTCCGGTTCCTCTTTACAAAATCTACAATTTTGATTTTCCTCAATTCCCATCTTTGTTAGATGGTATCTTAGAAGACAGTGTCCAATGAAAAGTCCCACCAGTGTCCTTAGTTCATTTTTTGGAAGTTTTATTAATTCCAGCGTCTTTTCCCTTGTTGGTTTTTATGAATTTTTTGGCCTGTCTGTCACCTTGTGTTGTTGACCAGTGTGAGGGATTTTGTTGTTCCTCCCGCATTCGTTGATCAAGTTTGTTCTGTGCAATTGCGGGTGATCCACAGAAAGGTCAATAGAAGTTATTCAGGATACTTGGTGAAAACATAAGAAACTACAAAAGAAAAAAATAGGATTGATATGTATATTTTTTTTAAATTTAATTATTCAATTTATCATAGAAAAATATGAAAATAAATAAGTTAAATCATTTTTCTTATTCTCATTTTCTTCAATGCCGCCAAATAAAATTGTATTTTTTTAAAACTTCACAATAATTTTCAAAAAATAAAATCCAATTAGAACAACAAAATTAAATTTTTTTTTTCATATGATCCTGAAATTATTTATAGTTTAAATAGAAACAGTAGGATCTCTCAAATAAAATTTCAATTTTATTTCAATTTTCTTCATTTTCAATTTAACACTTTGTACTCGTATTTGCTAAGAAATAAAAAAAAAAGGAATCAAATGAATTGTAATCTGTTCTAAAAAAGAAAAAAAAATTTTCATCTATTCATATTCCTTTTGGCAATGTAATTCCATGGTTATTTATTTTTTTCTCATTTTCCAATTTTGTGTCTTTTGGTAAAATTGTTATAGAGAAAAAGAGAGAGAAACGTGTTAATCAGGATTCAGGACAATGTATACATAATATACTAGAAGGTATACTATATGTAAAGAGAACAATGTTTTTTTTTTGTTCACTAAAGAAAATTGAAATTTAAATCGAATTTTGGGCGGTTTTTGTTTGTTTTCTAACAAGAAGACGACTATATATGGTTTCATTTCAAATTATTTTCCAACATTTATGCTGCATTGCAAAATTGTATTGATTCAAAGAATCGTGTAACGATTAAATTTTCTCTTATTTTTGTATTATTTGTGGTTTTTTTTTCATTTTTTCATTTTTTTCTTTTTCTTATTTTGGTACTAAATTTAGGTCATACCAAGATAAATTCTTTGAAAATTGTAGAAAATGTTTTTGATTTAAAACAATGTCATATTGAATTTATGTATGTTATTTTCTTTTTTTTTGGTTCCAGAGAATTTTAATCGAAATTGTGTAGTTAATTATGAAAAAAAAAATTAATTATAGCTAGTTCCAATACAATCAATCTTCAAGATTTGTAAAATCGAAAAGACATTTTTATTGTATCTTTTTGAATCAAATCAATAAAATTTAAATATTTAAGAAGATATTCTTCTCTATTAATATTTTTTTTTCTATTTGAATTTCATTTAATTCACTTGAAAAACTTAATTTAGTTTTGAAGCTATATGCTCGTAAGCTTTTACACAGGAACTGTTACTATCTGTATTTTTTTTTTTCAATACTGTAGTATTATAATTTCTGGATCGTAAAAGGGAAAGAAAATTAGAAATAACAGTAAGAATATAGTGAAAAAAAAATTAAAATTCAACAAAAGAGCTAACTGTAATACGTGATTTGCATAAAATTTTCACTTGTGTGCGGTTAATATTTGATCAATTTTATACATACATACATACATACATACAATATATACAATTATACATGTTAAAATATTCCAATAATAATAGAATTCGTTTTTATTGGTAATTTAATCTTATTTAGTGTAACACAGCAGAAACGCTTTATATACAGATTATTGTGTTAAAATAATGACTGAAGTTATTAACATGAATGTTAGTACAATGATCTTTAAAAGTAGTAATTAAATTTTATGTTTTATACTCTCTAAGGATTATATAGTGTGGGACATTTTTAGAATTTTTTGTTTGTTTAATTTGATGTTCAATATACGAGTATATGCATAATAACATTTTGCACACAAATCTAAATGATAAAAAAAAACACACACTTAGAATTACTGTAATACCGTTTATGTTGAAATAATCTACAATAACTATGGAAAAAAAATTTGATCTCATTTTTTTTATTGAATAATAACAAAAGGGTTTAACATTTTCACGAAAAGTATCTATAAAAATAATATTAATAGAATAAAAGAAAAAAAATACATAAATAAATAGAATTCTTTTCACATTTTTGCATTTTTCTCTATAAAAAAAAAATATATATATATTTATTCTTCCTTCCTAAACAGATGCCAATATTGATAAATTATATCCTTTCTATTTTCTTATACTATAAAAAAAAATTTTTTTTCTTTTAACTTTATTATGCAGGATATTGTAACACTACTATTTAAGAAAATCTGTATAGTATTTTTTAAAAAATACATTTTTCTCACATATGTGTATTATTTTACAGTACATATGTATATTTATGCGCATTAGAAAAACTCAATTTATTTACATTTCATTTTATATTTATTTTATTTTTACCTTTTCTGGCATGATGAAAAATGTTTCAAAAATATTGTAAAACATTTTTGAAGAATTATATTTAATACCTTTAAGAATTGTAAAGAATTTATCAAATACACTTATTCTTATTGTGTGTGTGTTGTTTATGTTTCTTTGCAGAAGTCAGATTGTAAAAGAATAAAACTAAAATAAAAAATGATATAAAAATAATACAAAAAAAAATTAGATAAGTTGTATCCAATTTATCAGAAAGTAAATTTATGCACACACGTGTTATGTTTATTTTGAATATTTTCACATACGTGAGAATTATAATGCAAATATTGTACAATTTAACTTAGATTCAAACTTTTATATAACTAAAATAGTTTTCTTAGTAAAAGATTTCCAGAAAAAAGCAAAATTTATTTTAATTTTGTATGCAGATTCTTTGTTTGTTTTTTTTTTGTTAATTTAATTTATTTTTAAGTGTGAGTAATTAAAATTAATGCAATAAAAAATTAAATTGAAATTATATTTTTATTATAATTTATTTAATTTAGAAATTGTTTAAGAAAATTGTAATATTTCAATCGGAATTCGGAATATAAAATCATGAAAAAAAATTTATAAACTTATTGTAATTTTTAATTCATTTTTTTTTTATTGTACAATTTTTTTTTTTTCAAAACTTTGAGTGTGTGCCCTTGTACAGAGAAAATATTTTCTATTCCACAAAACAGCTATTTTTGTTTTCATGTGTTCATATGTTATTTAATTATTCACTATTCAAAACTAGTTTAGTCCCATTTGTTAACTTTTATATTTTTTCACCCAGAAAAAAAAAAGACAAAAATAAATTTAAAAAAAAAAAAAACAAGCAAACAAATATAATACTATTTCTATTAAATTAATTAGAGTATGTGCTTTACGTTAAATTTAAAAATGTATATGTCAATAAAATCAAGAATATAATCGAAAATCCAGGAGAATATTGAAACAGACAATTTGATAAAGTTAAAATTTCATGATCATTGAACTGTAAAAAAACATTAAGTATATTTGAAAATTAAATAATTCTATTGTGAAATGAAATTGATAATTCACAAACAGAAATACATACATACATGTATACATTTTATTTTTGAAGGATTATAATGAAATACAATTATAATTTAATATTCAAGAGTTATGCATATATACTGCATATATGTATAAAACGAGTGAAATTTTTACAAACCTTTGTTCTAGGATTTTGAAGGACCTGTTGTGTTAGGAAAATTTTTGAAATTTAATTTTTGGAAAATCCCACCTTATTGCAGAAAATGAGGGAGAAAGTAAAATGTGCCTATAAAAAAGTTGCAAAATATATCCTCACTATATCCGGCCGCTTTTGCTAGACTTTATAGCCAAAAATAACTTCAGCTTCTCATTAACCAATTTTTATAAAAGCTAAATAATGAAGTTTTTTTTTTCTAGACACTACTTCTAATTAACTCCACTTTTAACCTTGTCTGAAAAAAAATTATCTCACAAAAAAATAGTTAAAGAATTAAAAACTTAGCACTGAGAACCCATAGAAAATTTCCAGAATAAAATATGACTTACGTAAAAGAAAATCTAAATTGGCCAGAGATTGGAGGTGTCCGGACTAAAGAGCATTTACCCTATACTTCAGTTTTTTTTTTTAAATTAAACACCAACATTTGTCTAATTTTTTTTAATTAAATCAACTTAAAAGAATTTTTCCTTTATTATTTTGTCTAATTAATTCCTTATCCTTATCTATACTTTCCTGGTACATACCTCACCCACCTCTTTATTCATCTCAAATGTTATGTATCTAAAAATTTCGTAAACAAATCAAATGAAAAAGTAACAGAATAAAAAATTTAAAAAGAAAAAAATACCTACATTAAAAATAAGAAAAGTGAAAATTTATAATTGATGATAACATTTTGGATTAATGAATATTTCATGCATGAAAAAATTTAATTTCATGGTCTTTGAACATGTTATCACTTTAAATAAAAAAGCGATTATATCGTATATACACCTTACGTCTATGCTTAAAAAAAAGTAGAAAAGAAATAACAGAAAATAGAGACAAAAAACTGAAAGACTAACAGATTATAAAATATATAATATTATATTTTACAGAAAAATTGAAATATTGATTGGATAATTATATTTTTTTTCTTCTTATTCTTTTACTTAAATCTGTTTTTTTTTTTTTTATTTAATCAATAAAAGTTTAATGAATTATAAAATGATAACGTAAATATTTTTCAAATAGAAAATAAAATGAAGCATCAAATAAACACAAACGAACAAACAAACAAAAAAAGAAATTGAATTCAAAACAAAGTTGTTTTTCAATTACAAATCATACAAAATATTGGAAAAAATTATTAAATGTTGTTGGTTTTTTTTTTCTTCTCTTCAAAATATAGCTAAAATACTATATATATGAATAATAAATTTGATAAGTAGGTAAATAAATTTTAAATATTCAAATATTTTTATTATTATTTATTTATTTATTTTTTTTTTATTTTCCTTTCAACATATTTTCTATGTGATTATCCTATTAAATTGTTGTTTATGAAATTTTTTTTTCTTTTTTTGTTTTTTTTTTACAAATAATATATACGAAAAAAATATATACTCGTATATACGTATGCACAAGTATATACATAATTTGTTTACAAAGTTAATGAAGTATCTTCATCTTTTGTATCTAAGTATAATATGATATGTATTTGTACTTACTTACTAAATTTTTTTTTTTTTTTTTGTATATTATGTATTTATTTGTAAATAATCTTTTTGTATTTAAAGTGTATTTAAAAATGAATAAAAACAAGCCTTATTTACATTTTCTTGATGTTCTTATTATTTTTCTTCCTTTTTTTGTTTTTTTGTTTTTGTTGTAAGAGATAAATAAAAGGATAAATAAAATAGAATAATAAAATTAATCTGAAGGCAAAATAGAAAAATAAAATGTATTTTTTTTCATAATTTTTAAAATTAAGTAGGTACATAGCTATATTTATTTTTCGTATTTTATTTATTTATTTATTTTTTTCTTCAGTGTAGATAAGAATTTATCTTAATTTTTTATACCTGAGAGCTAATAAAAAACCTGTGTTGGGAAATGTCATCTGTTAAAATTTTTAAAGTGTCCTTTAATGGAGTTTGACTGTGATTTTTTTGTAGATAAATAAACACTACTTTTCCCTATCTTTTTATGTAATTAATCGATTTCGTGAACTTCTCATGTACTAATTACTAATTGAATACAGTACAAAAATCGCAACCTGTTTCACTTTCAGTTACATCAAAAGTATCTTTCATTTTTTTGTGATATAATTTTCAAATACAAATTAAATCTGTTATATTTTTCTTCTTGGGTTTATAGTAAAAAAAAATTATATAAATAAGTTTTGTACATTTACATAAAGAAATCTATTCATTTTACATACAATTATCACATAGAAAGCTTTTAAGTATTTCAAATTTTTCCTATGAGAGTATATGAGTACTATATATCCTTTAAGATATGAAAAAAAACATCTTCTTTTCACATAGGACAAAATAAAACACAAAAAAACAAAATATGACATTCTTAAAATAAAGTTCAAGTAAACTTTACACAACAAATTTAAAAAAAAAAAAAGTTATAAACAAAAGAAAAGGAGTCTTGTGAGTATTGTAAAAAGTATTGTTTTACTTTTTTCTTCTTCTTACTTATTAATTGTTCTATGTATTTGGTGTCTAAAAAAAATATATATATTGTAATGTCAAAAATAATACTTAAATTTAGAATTTTCTTTATCTTTTTATCAAGTTTCTTTATAAAGACAAAATTATTTTTTTTTTTTTTTAAGATTATGTAAAGTCTAGAAAGTCTTTTACTGTAAGAAAATTAATTAAACAAGAATAAAGAGATAATATAAATTAATTAAACAAATAAAACAAAATGATATTATACTCGTACATTTGAAAAACAAACAAAAAATATATACATATGAAGCAATTAAATTTTAAATTTTCCATAGAAAAAAAAATAAATAACCAAATAGAAATTTAAATCTTTTATTTAACTTTTATTAATTGTAATAAATATTTAAATTATTATTTGACTGATAACATCAGTAACGAAATTAACCTTTTAAATAATTAATTATTAGGTATTTCATTCGTTCTCCTCTGTAAATAAAAATAATAATAATCAATCATAGATTTCTCTTGAGTCCTCCACATACATACATATATACATAAACAATTTCAATTAAAAACATAAAATAATTTATTTAATTGCATATTTGCATTTTATTATGCAATTAAGTATTCATGTAATATCAAACTGATAAATGAATAAAATATTATAAATAACTTCATTAATTATGACATTGACGTCACATTAAACATACATAATATATAGGTGTACTCGTATGTATAGCCATCCTATAATATAATGAACAAACCCTTCAACTTAATTATATATTTAAATTTAAAAAACAAAAACAAAAAAATAGTTAAAACGTTATTATTTTTTTTTTTTTTGCAAAATCCGATCCCACATGAAATCAAAAAAAAAAAAAAAAAAAACATATGTAGATTAAAATTACGCAAAATGTATCTCTGAGTCTTTCATTTTTAAAAAATCGTATTGTTTTCATTTATTATTCTTTTTTACATAATATGACTCTCTATTTATTTTAATTTATTTACTTATTAATTTTCTTTGTTTTTCATTTTATTATTGACAGGAATTTTAATGGTACATATATCATTAAAAGGAACTGATGTGTTAAAGCGCATATTTGATTCCCGAAAAAAAATAAGAAAAAGAGATAAAAATGCTGCAGATAAATTTGATGTATCATATAAGTATGTAAGTATATGATATTTTTTTTATTATTAATTTTAAAAAATCAAGTATCCTTATTTTTTTTTTAAATAATAATTAAATTATTTTCCATATAATAATGGTGGTGGATTTTATTGATTTTTATCATGCGCGATAATTTTTATTTACAAAAATTGGAGAAACAATCTGAAAAAAAAGTTTTTTAAAAAACGGTTATTACTTATGTGAGTATTTGTTGGCTTTTGATAAAATGAACAGGAGTATGGAAAAGATAACTTCAATAAAAAAAAAAAGTATCAAAGTGAGTTAAACGATTATTAATTAGTTAAATATTTTATTCTTTAAGTAAATTTTTTCAACTTCTTCTTAAATAATGGAAAAGTTTTAATTGGAGCTTAAATCTACTTTAAATAAACTTGAGTTTTCTGTCATTTATGCACCTTCAGTTTTTAGTAGATTGCTAATTATCAAATTTGTGATTAGAGTCAGCCGAATTAACCATTTAATTGAACTAGAGCGAATTTTAATTCATACCTTCAATTTTAGATACCAGTTTTTTTGGTTACTGGTCACCCTAATTAGTTATTCATTTTTTTTTTAAGAATCTAAAGAAAAACATAATCACATAATCAAAAATGCAACATAGTCAATTCAAAATAATTTCATAATTAAAACTGTCTATTAAGCTCAGTTATTTATTTCAATTTCTAAAAAAAAAATTCCTTCTTTTTTTTTGTTACTATTTTTAAAGATTATCCTTTTTGTTTTGTCAAATAAAATTCTATTTTAAACAATTTTTTTGTTCCTATACTCTATTTTTTTTTTATGCTTTTAATTTTAATTGGATTATCCTGCAGGGATAAAGTTAATTTTTCATAAAAATAATTGATTTCGATTCCATGTACATACATATAATAACATTGTACCGATATTTGTGGATCATTCAATTCTATAGAAAATAGAGATTTTGAATTCATTTGTATACTTTCTACTACTATTTTTTGTTTTTTTTTGTTTTGTTTTGTTTACCTTTAAAAATATTTTCACATTCAATTTAGAAAAATAACATGAGAAAAAGAGTGATTTTGAATGTATAACAATTTGACAAAATAAACCAACGACTAATTAGTTTCAAAATACATGTATGTAAATTGGATTAAAATTTCAAAAAAAAAAAAAAAATAAAAATAAAACAAAATAAATAAAATAACAATAAATTAGAAATTTTATACATTTCATTTTTATATATGGAATTTTATATTTACATACATTTTATTTTTTATATTTCACCTGTGTGTGTTTTCATATAAAATCTGTTGAAAACTATGGAAATCATATAATATTTTACAATTATCATGTTTTTGTTTTCATTATGTGCAGTAAAGGTAATTATTTAGTTTAGTATATTCGTTAAATAATATTAAATTTCTGCTGTATTTATACCAAAGAATTCCATGTACATGTTTGAATTTTCAGTTAGATTCTAAATTGTACTCAGCGCCCCCGTCTCTAGTAAAATCTCCTCGTTTTCCTAATAAACGAGAGGATTTTGTCTAGGGGTTGAGAATAGATGTCTTCCATTCTCATATTACATCAGAGTTCCATGTATGAAGCCTTATCCTAGAGAACTCTCCTGTCTGAGTGCTCGTGGATGTCTAATCCGCATCCCCCCACCCACACAAACAAAAACAACAACATAGATTCCAAATTTAGTTTTAAAAAATACAACAAAAAATACATTTTATGAAAATTTATAATAAAGTTTTATAATTTTTTTTGTTATCCTTTCCACAAAAATGTTATCATACATTGATTGTTGATGATTTTTTTTTCACTACATATTCAATTTTCATCTGTTCTTAAATTTCACTCAAAAATGTAAAAGATATTGAAAATAAAAATATCTTATAGTAATACAATACAGACACTTGAAGTGTCTTAAAGCTCCCTCACATTACGTATTTAAACTAAATTATGCCTAAAAGATGTTGATGTCTATAAGAAATAAGATATCCTTTTTTTTTATATACATATGAACAAACATTTGAATATAAGGCGTAACACATGTGCTTGTTTAAAGAAATTGAATTCTCTTTTTTTTTGTTTTCAGTTATTTTTTATTTTGTTATTTTTGCGTTAGTCAACTCTATTTTTTTTTTTTTATTCACTCTTTTGAGATACATTTCATGTGTATATTATGTGTACTCGTACATACAATTTAGATTTATAAATATTTTATTATTATTTGTAAGATCAAATTTTATTAGCAAAAAAAAAAACAAAAATAAAAATGAGATTTGTTTGAATTTTCCATTATTTTATTTTCAATATCATTAGATTTTTAAATATTTTATTTTGACAGTTATTGAAATGTACATAAGTGATTTGAATGATAAATTTAATAAAAATTTACATCTCAAATGAAAATTATATAATGACTTCGGTTTAATCTTTATTAAATATTTTATTTTTTTATTTTGTTTTTAAATTTGAAATTCTAAATTCAATCTACATAAACTTAATTCATTCTATTCTTAGAATTTAATTATTTAAACAGATATTAAGGATTTAAAATATACATTTTATGTATCTGTAATCTGTATTGTACATAATTTTAATTAATACAAAATACCTAGATGTACATAATTAAAAGACATACCTAAGAAGAAAAACTTGAGAAAACAAAAACAAAAAACAAAAACAAAACAAAAAAAAAACAAATATTATTTTTGTTTTACATTAAACATGTATAAATATATTAAAAATGAATTTTTCATCAAATTTCAAGTTAAATTAATAAATAATTTATAATTTTGTCAAAGTCAAATAAAAGACATATATTCACCTGCTTAAAAAAAATTTTTTTTTTTACTCTTTTCACATTATATGGTATTATTACACATTATACGTCGTATATTTAATAAAAGTTAATCAAAAAACGAAAAAACAAAAAAAACAAAAATTTTTTAATAATAATTTTCATCACATAAAATCGTAAAATGTTAAAAAGTTCAAGGAAAGAATATGATTTTGTTTTTATTTATATATATCATACTTTTCTTCGTGAAGAATTTTGATTTGAAAAACAAAAGAAAATTTCAATTACCTTGAGGATTTTTTTTTACTTTTACAAGATTTTGTTTTTTTTCTTCTTCTTCTTCTTCTTTTTCAAAACTTTTCTTTTACTTTGCTTGGATTTTTTTTTTTTCATAAAAAATAAAACAAAAATTAATTAAAATAAGTGAATAACCTATGAAAGGAGTTTATGATTTTTTTTCTTTTAGAAAAGTAATGCTTTATCTAATGTTACTTTTAATGTTTAGAAAATAGGGTAACGATATCAGTTGTGAGTACTTTTTACTTTGTTGGTTGGTCAAAATTGATAAAATTCATGTAAAAAGAAGTGCCCTATTGAAGAATTTGAAAGATTAAAAGTATATAAAAGTAAAAAATAAGAAATATTTTATTGTAAAAATTTTCGGTGGTCACAAAAGGGCTTACAAGTGATATTTCGGCTGGAGTCTGGTAATACTGCCTCAAATAAAAATCACAAAAAATATCAATATATATTATTAATAAAAAAGTACTTCCACTCGAGAAAAAAAAAACCGAAATAAAGGTAACTGAACGTTTCACATGAATGATTTTCTATAATTCTTTTAGTAAAGCTGTTATGATACGGTATTAATACTATTGGAAATTTTAAGTACTTAAAGAAAGAGACAACAGATTTGAGTAACAGAGACACACTATCAAAATCAGCTGACATTTTCTTAAAGTTGTGTTGCCTGTATCTCTGTTTAAAGTAAATGGCAATTAAATAATTTAGTAAATGAATATTCGTGATTATTATTTCTTTTCTATTCATTTTTTTGCACTCACTGAAAAAAATTAGAAATAAATAATTAGACACGTCACACTCGTTTAAACATAATATTAAACTATGAAAAATGTCTAAACACGATGGCAACACAAAAATAATATTAATGTTCAAATTTCATGATTAATATCATGATTAATGGAAGGATATTGGAATTTGGAGAATTGGGAGAGTTATTTTTTGACATTTTCAGTATTAATACTGAAATAAGTGTTAGTCATATCTCTCTTTCTTTCTAGTTGCTTTTTCCGTAAAGCATACTTGTTATCTCTTTTTAATAACGAAATTAATCATGAAATTAATACCGTATCATAACAGCATAAGTGGACGCTTTGTCATTATCATTATTAAATTTTCTATGTCCTCTTTTTTATTGGAATTTAATTTTCCTGTAATATGTGAAAATGACATAAATATCAAAAAAATAAATATTGTTTTTTAAATTTATTAAATTCTATAAAGAAATAAATAAAAACCCAATCTATGTAGAGTATATTATCTTTGTATATATGTTAGTCTGTTTTACACGACACGCACACGACACGACTATTGTCAAATTCAACTCTTTCGAACACGAACTTATTGGAGAGAAGAGTGAAGAATATTGCGAGGTAGACTGTGTCGGATATGTCAGAAAATTCTATCAAATTATTTGAGATTTTCCCATTTCCCTTTAGTACTTTTCGCTTTTTCCATATAATTCGCGTCGTAATTCCAAATTTTTTAAAATGTAAGCGTAAATTTTCTGACTTTATTTATAATCACTCTTTCAATCATTTAAATTTAACGGTAAAAAAAATAAATTAATTTATAACTTTCTCGAGTATTTTTGTCTCACTTTTTTATGAACAGTATATATTTTGCTTATTTTGTGCAATTTATTGTTCTACGAAAATTCGTATTCTGTATAGAAACTGCAAAATTATTTTTCTAAATTTCAAACTCTTTTTTCTAAATTTGCACTGAAACAATTTTATTCTCAAATATCATTTATTGATTACAGAAAATATTTCTTTTCAATAAAATTGATATTTTTATAAAAAAAAATTTTTAAATTTTTAATCAATTTTATTATTAAGTTGGTAAATTTCATGAAAAATTTTCTTTTTTTAGAAGAAAAAAGGAAAAAAAAAAAAACAAAGAACAAATAAAAACATGACGAAAAAAAAAAGAAATCATGAAGGTAAATCTGTTTGCTTCTGATTTTAATAAAATGTAGTACCTGTCCATATTCTCTCAAGCATGAAATACGTATGAGTACCTACATACATACACATACAGGATGTTTCCGTTATTACCGACCAAAATGAAACCATATAAGGCTCATCAAGCCAAACAAAAAATCGTTTGGGAGGTGGTGGGGCAATCTCAATCGTTTGGCCGCTAGAGGGTGTTGAAATTTTTTTGCACTTTTCCCACAAAACACCCCATAACTTTTTGCAGGGGCACCCTATAGTCACTTTGTATCAAAAGAAAATATAGAGAACCATTTGACCTTTCCTATCTATGGTATCCTTTTGGTCGATGATAACGGAAACACCCTGTATATGTATGTATACAAAATGTATAATATATTCTTATTCACTATACGGTCACAGATTAATATATGAAATTTAAAAAATCTACAAATTCAACATACTTTTAACTTTTTCGTTCTTTTTTTTTTTGCTTTTTCTCCCGATGTGAATTTTAAATTAAGTCACGAAAAAATAAAATTTTTCAACGTAAGAAGTTTCATTTATATCTTACCATCAGGTGATATTATAAAAAAAAATGCTTGAAGAATATTAAAGTATATAAGATATTATTTATTCTTATTTTTTTTCCTTTTTTTTCAAATTTACAAAATGATGATATAGTGACATAATAAAAGTTTAAAAAAAGAAGCTGAAACTTTAATTCTAAGTAGTTTACTTTTTTTTTTCTGTATAAGATTTTTTCTTTCTTTCTTGTGAAACAATTAATTCTGAAAAATTCTAATAGCCAGTTCCACAGTCAAAGTTTAAACGGAGTTTAAGTTAAACCTAAACCATGTTTCTCTTAAATGTTTTTTCGTTCCTCAGTCAATTTATATTTGTAGTTTAACTATATTTACTTAAACCTATCATTGTGAATGAATTTAGGTTGAAACCTGAGAAACTTGTAGATGTCATTGTATAGCCACTAGATGGCAGTGGCAATTATTGTGACATTTTAAATTTTTTCATATAAATTTCAATTTATAATAAATTTAGGGACAAAAGAGATAGATAGATGGCAGTTGTTTTTTTATTTTATTTTTGACTTTTACTTAAACCTCAATAAGAGTTTAAACTCGCAATTCGTACGGATTAAGTTAAACTCAGTTTAACACTTAAGCGTTCACTGTGAAACTGAAAAAAGTGCTTAAACTTAGTTTAAGAGTTAAACTCCGTTTAAACTTTGACTGTGGAACTGGCCATAAGACAATTTCAATATTGAATATTTAATCTGTGCAAATTCCGAAATCAAAATCATAATGAAATCCTGGAAACCCATGGAAACCCTGGATGAGTGAACTAAATAATCATGGCAATCCATTACTATGGAATATTATTTTGCTTGAAGGTGAATAAATTTAAATCAAAATAAAACATATGTTTCTTATTTTACAGTAAGTAATAAAATAAGTATATTTGATCATTGTCTTTCTAATTCGCAATTATAAGCTTATCTGCTGATTCAGGACCATGAAAAAACCTCCTTAAAAAAACCAAAAATGTTGTTCACATTGTGATGAGACGTAAGTAAGAAAATTGTAAGTTTATTCTGCTAGGACATTGACAATTCACTGTATCAAATTTTCACTGTATACAATAGCATTTTTTAAAGGATTACAGTAACCTTGATTAAACAATAAACTCAATTTCTTTTAAAATATCGAAGATTTATTTTCACAAAAAATAGCCATTGAAAACCAAAATATACACTTTAGATATTTTCACATCATTAATTACGAATAAACGGTAATTGTGATTGAAAATGTTGTTATGTGTTTTATGAAATGAAAAATGTTTTTTTTGCGAAATATGAAACAAAATATTTTTGTCCTTTACTGAAGTTTTTTACAACGATTTAATAGCTTTTTCTAATCAACTAATCTTAATATTTTTTAAAGCTTTTCAAATAACTATGTGGAAAAAATTTTTGTTGTTAAAAATAAATTACAAATTATTATCCTAAAACAACAAATATTTTTCTGCAAAAGGTGTGTGTGTGTAGGTAGACAGGAAATAAAATATAGAAGAAAAAAAAAACATAAGAACGTGTGAATTAAAATTATTTATGTATTTCTCTAATTTTTGCATGAATTATTCAAAACTTCCTTTATTGTCCACCTACATACATCAAGTGTTTCTCTTTAAACGAACTAATCTAATTTTTTTCATTGTTAAGTACCATAAATAAATTGCATGAATAATTCATAAAATGTGAAAAAAATATGTATAATTTATTTTTAGAAGGTATTTTTATGGTATTTTTTTTTTCCTTTTTAGAATTTGAAATTTATATTTTAAAAAATATAAAAAACGGCTAAAAATTACGTTAAATTTAGTGATTTTTAATAAATTTTAATTATTATTTGTTTGCTTTTACATTGTTTGTCTAATTAAAACGTTATTCTATTATTTTCATTTTTTCTCTTTGATAATTTTTTTTTCTTCAATTTTAAAGCATAGTTCTAAAATATTTTCGTCCTTATTCTTTGTAAGTTTTTAATTAAAAAGATATCGATAGAAAAAAAATGTCATTTTTGAACCTTTCAATGACGTATTCAATATTTCCATGATAAATTTTAAGGAAATTGTAAAATAAAAACAAATAATATATTTTAAGAACAACTTTAAAACAATTAACTTTAAAACTACTCCAAAATAGGAAAAAAAATCCTTTTTCTAAAATATGAAAAATAAAATTTATTATGTAAGTGTTTTTCCCTTTTCCTATTTTTACATTCAAAAAAAAAAAAAAAAACCATCCTACACTATATAAAATAATACCCACTGTGTTTATAACAATGAATTCTCAAGCGTAAATTTTTTCTAAGGACTTTTTGTTTTTTATACTCGATTTTTTTTTTATTTTTTTTTTTTTTTTTTTTTAAATTCCAGACATTCTTCCTCTACACAATGTAAAAGTTGTATGCCCT
The DNA here is from genome assembly GCA_932526495.1 of Bombylius major. Taxonomy (NCBI): domain Eukaryota; kingdom Metazoa; phylum Arthropoda; class Insecta; order Diptera; family Bombyliidae; genus Bombylius; species Bombylius major. The sequence goes on from OW052044.1 coordinate 49,708,619, forward strand.
TTTTTGAAAGCTTTTATATTCCACCTTATGTATAATTTTATTTAAATATTTTTTTTTCCTCTTCAATTTTCTTTTTTTTTCTTCAAATCTGACTTAAGATTCTTAAGGAATAAAAATAGCAAAAAAAAATGATATAAAATGGAAGTAAACCACAGGAATGTCTCGTCCCTAACAGAAACAAAGATTTACACAGAACATTTTACTTGAATTAAATGACACATCCTTTTTGACGACATTAAATGCAATGGTTGTTTTTTTTTTTCGGAAATTTTTTTAATAAAATGTAATAGAGGTGAATATCCTCAATTATAATTTTTTATGAAAGGTTATCAAACTTTCGTTTAAAAAAAAATTATATATCAGTACCAGCCCTGTCATACAAATAAATTCATTCTCTACCATACGAATTTAGTGGTGCATATATGACAGAAATACCGTCACGAATCTTCAATTTGAGAAGCCCTAGGCCCGAAATGAGCTGTTAGCCATTGGATGATGATATTCAAAAATGTAATTTAGTATCTGTATTTCTTGTTTTTATACATAGAATTCACATTAGATTTTATGAATTAAAATTAGTTGATAATTTGGATGAACATCAAAAACATCTACATACATGGTATAATTATAATATCATACACAAATGTGTAAAATTATTTAATAAATTATTTCAAAAACAAAACAAACTAAAAAATTAAAAAATAAATAAAAAAAAAGAGAAAAAGCATTAAGAGAAAAAACAAAATACATGTTATATGTTATATAGAGAGAAAATTATCACTTCATTAGCTACTTTACTTTATTGTAATGTTAAATGAACACGCATATTGATAAAATGTTCAAAATGTTATTAGTATATAGGCACCTTATGGTAGAATAATTTGAATAAATTTTATTATAGAAAAGGTGTATGCATTTAACCGTCTATTATATGTATGTATTCAAAAAGGGCACATAAATATATACACAGGCATATGTGATAAAATATATTATATCTTACATTAGTAATTAGATATATGCACGAATATACTTATATAATATTCATGTGTATATTGTACACATTAAAATATGTGTATTTAAAAGATGTATAATAATAAAAAGCAATTACAATATCAGATAAATTGATATTGAAATAAACATTATAAAACTGCGTTAAAATAAGCCATCTGTACATATTATATGAAATGAATATTTCATATAGAAAATTATTCATTTATTCATTATATTCCTCCAAAAATTTAAATTTCATGAAATATCATGAGAACTAAAACATACCATACATAACATAACATATATAATTTTTTTTTCCTTTTATTTCTTGCATTTTGAAAATTTTCCATAATAACAAAAACTTAAGTTATTCATATAAATCACAATTGTAAAAACGAGTACATTTAATAAATATGTCATTTACATTGAAAATTTTACCTACAATAAGTCAGTATCTCTATCTTTACGTAAATTTTAAATGTGAAAATATCTTTTGAATTTTGAAATTTTCAAATTCACATACTCGTACATACAATACAATATACATACATTTTATACCCTTGAAATTACATGCAATTCTAAAGCATTTTATCATTTATTAAAATTATTTTTACCTTATACAATACACATAAGTTCCATGTAGTACAATTTTGCATTTTATTCTATACGGACAGAAAAAAAAATAAAAAAAAAAATTAAATAAAAATTGAAGAAAATAGTATAGTGAAAATTCATACAAAAAGATAAATGCATATAACATGTTCAAGCCACATCTAGTCACATAGAAATGTTCTTGTTAGTTCGTTCTAGGATTTTTTTTTTTTAAATACATTCTCGTACATATCATGATGTGAAGTGAAATATTACATGATTGTGTCAAGTTATACGATATATATTTATATATATTGTAAAGGTATGTATTTTCATTTAAATGTAATAGTTTGATTTATTGTCGCGATTGTAATTTGTTTCTTGAAGATTTTACTATATAATGACACTATGTGATAGTATATGGTCTTATAATAAATTAATACACATCAAAATATTTTATTCAAGATAACTTTTTTTTATAAATTTGAAATATTTTAAATTTTAAATCTTTGGAAAAAAAAACTAACAAGGAAGCAAAAAAAACATTTATTTTACTCTAAAGAATTGAAATATTTTTGAAAGAACAAAAAAAAAAAAAAAACGAAACGTAACTTTATTCAAATTAAAAAAGTTTTTCTATAGATAGATATTTAAATAAAATATCTTAAAAAATAAGAAGTAAAATATTTAAAAAAAAAAAAAAAAGATGTTCTTAAATGTATATTCCAAAAACAACAGATAGAAAGAAAAAAGAATAAGAATATTACAAGAAATAAAAAAGTGATTATGTATTTTCACTTCATAAAAAATTCATGCAGTTTTTAAGTGCTTTTTTGAATTAATTTTATGGATTTTTTTTTCTAAAGATACTTTTTTTTAAATTTTTTTTTGTTATTTTACCTATAAGAACTTTATACCTTTTCCTCTTTTATCTAAAATGATAAAAAAAAAAATATTTTATAAAAGAACATCACAAAAATATTTTTCATACTTTTTTTTTTCTATTTTTTTTTTCATACACTCACTTTAAGTACATAAAAATAATATTTCCTAGAAGAATTGATTACCTCTTGCCTTGAGAATCTTCTTTACCTTACTTTAAAAAAAATAATACTTTCGTTTTACTTTTTAGTAGAACTTCAGTTGAAGTTAATTTATTTTTATTGTATTAAATTGATTTGCATTTTTTATTTAAAAACACTTCAAGAAAAACTAACAACAACAACAAAAAAATTGTATTATAACAAAAGAAATAAATATCCTGTTGATTCTTAAATTCTTAAATTCGTTTATAATTCATCAACATTTTCATTTTTACCAAATCATTTTTTTTTCGATCTCAAAAGTGAATTTTTCTAATGGGAATTATTAATAAGAACTTTTCAAACAGTAAAATAATTTAATGTAAAAAAAAAATAAAACCAAAAACTTTTTTAATATTTTTCCTAATGATTTTTAGAGTTTTCAATTTTTCAAATAAATGATACCTCTGAGAAACCATATAAAATTAAAATTTTAATTGAAATAGAAGTGACATTTCAACAAAATAATTAAATCCTCAGAGAATTTTTAAGTTGATATATTTTTTTTTTGTCTTTTGACTTTTATTACAAATTTAAAGCAATATAAACAATTAAAGTATAAACAAAAATAATAATAATTAATTCGAATTATCATTGTTAAAGTGACTTTTTCAAGAAATATACATTAATCCCTGAGAATAATTAATTTTATTCTTAAAAATTTTATATCATAAATATTTAATGATCATGTATGATTTGTAATTATGATTAATTCACAAGCAAAAAAAAAAAAAAAATAAATAAACCAAAAATAAAAACTCAGTTTAATTACTTTTCAAGAATATTCAAATATTCTCATAAACAAGTCTTTTGATTCTCTCTTCTTCTTCTTCTTTTTTCTAAATAATAAAATTCCTTATGAATTAAACATAACTCAAAAATAAATTCATGCAAAATATGAACATCTATAAAATTTAACATGAAAACAATTTTCTCTCATTACATTCTAGAAATGAACATCATCATCATGATCATCATCCTCATTATCATGGTTAAAAAAATAATAATGATGATAATGTTTTAAAGCATAAACTAACCAAAAAATGTTGTAATATTAAAACTATAACTAAAAATGATTTGCATATTATACTATTTAAAAAAATAAGCTTTTTCAAGCTCTTAAAGTTATTTAAAATTACACGTTATTCTACATGAAAATCATACTCTTAAAGCTACCATGAAAAAAGTCCTGTTATCATGTTTTCTTAAACAGTATTCGCTTTAAAAACAAAACTTAACCAAAAAACAACAAAAAAAAGAAGAAAAAAAACTTAGGTAATAATCATTTAAAGAAGGCGATAATGAAAATTAACAAAGAAAATTCAAAAATTAAAGAAAAAATCTTTTTTCTTTGTTTGGTTAATTTTTTTTTAACTCATTCAACATTAAGCCACGTGCAAAATTAGCATTGTGAAAATTCAATAAAACGAAAAGCAAAAAAAAAATAAAATGAAAATATGAAATTTTCTTATTGTTAAGTTAAATTCTCTTTAATTTGTTTTCTTTTCTTAGCCGGGAGGAAGCTTTAAATAATTTTACATTTATTCTAACAACAACAACAACAAAATGTTACTATGCATGGTCTAAACTTAAATGGAAAATACTGAAATGAAAATGTAGAAAAGTTTTTTTTTATATAAATTTTTTAGGTCTTGTACACCTAAAGGGGTTTTAAATATTGTTTTCTGTACAGTTTTTTTTGTATAAAGGTGTTGTTGTTTTTTTGCCTTCTTTTTTGCATTTTAGAATTTAGATTTTATTTTACTTTTTTCTTTTTTTTTCTTACATAATAAATTTTATGCTATTAAAAATATATACAAGAATATTTTACAACTTTTATTATGTGTAGAAAAATTTTAATATAGTTTTATGGATAACGTAACTTAAACATGAGCTTATAAATGCTTGTAAAACAATGCAAATATACAAAATGGCGTAATATGTTTTTTGTGTTTTTTACTATAATATGTGGTTTTAACGAGTGTAGTCGTAAATTAAAAATAATGATCAACATGTATGGAAAAATTATGTAGGTACTATAAAAAGTTCTTTTTAAAGGACATACACACATATGAGTTTTTCTTCTGATCAATTTCAGTTATTATAGTTCATTTTTTTCAACCGATAAAAATATATTTCAAAAACAATTTTTTTTTCAAAAGGATATTTTATTCCTTTTTTTGAAATTACTTATTTACTTTTTATGTGGATTAGTACTTTCTCTTATTTCAAAGAAGTAGAAAAAATTCACTTAACAATTTATCAGTCAATTAATTTATTATCAGAGGGTCTATTCTGTTTCGTCGAAAAAATGAGAATGAGAAATTTCCAAAGTTTTTCCCAGTGTTCCGATTCTAATTCAATGAGAAAATGACAAAAACTGTCAAATTATTTTCATATGAGAAAAAAAGTTTCATCACTATATCAGCGTATGAGAATTCTGAAAACAGTGTTTGAAGTGCATTTCTAAATTAATAATTTAAAAAAATAGTCGATTTGGTAACGAAGAAGACATTTTTTATGAGAAATTTAACTAAAAATTGTTGGATAATAAAATTAGAAAAAAAATATTGAATGTTCTCTGAATTTTATTTTCAAATATCAAAAAATTCATATTCAGTATTTTTTTTCTCTAGAATAATTATTAAATTTTTAACTTCGATGAAAAACATTTCAATAAAAAAAAAAAAATAAAGAAAGATGAATTAGGTAGATTCTCTGGTAACGCAGAAGACATTTTTGTGAGAAATTTTATTAAACAATTTTTGGATAATGAAAGTGTAGAGACTTGATACTTCTACATTTATTACAATTTACCTTCACTTTTGAAACTACATATGCTTATAGAACATTCCATTTTTTTGACCTTTTGTTTTAAATTTAGCTGAAAAAAGGCGTTAACGCAAAAGACTCGTACACAACCTTATTAATACATTCTTAATATTCCCTTTAAGAATTCTGTAAATTGTTAAGTATTTAATAATTGTCACTTTTACTGAAGAAAGTGAAGATTTTGTTTTCAATTTACAAAGAATTGACCAAATACATAAATAAAATAAAATAACAATTTTTATTTTTATTAAAATAATTTTGAATGCAAGTAATGTGATATATTTCATATTTTTGTAATTTATTAACTACATTTTCTATAATTAAATTTTTAAGTATTCAAATATTTCAAGTATTATTTCAAGTACAAAAATGTAGTTAATGTATTACATTTTTACAAACCGATCAAGTAATGAAGTAAATAATATAGGTACATATCTAAGAATGTAAATAGTATAACCTGCTGTCAAATGTCAAAATTCCAAAATCAAATGAGAATTCCAATATAATTCCATTCAGCTGGAAACTCAGCAACAATGTTTCATTATGCAAAACAGAATCGCTTTAATGAGAAAAATGAAAAAATAAAATGAGAAATTGGAATGAGAAATGAAATGCGAAGTTTTTCTCATTCTCATTTTTTCGACGAAACAGAATAGACCCTCAGGATTCAAATTACCGTTTTAAATTTGTTTGTGTGTGTTTTTTATTTTTTTTTATGTCATGAACTCATATTTTCACTGTAAAAAAAAAGAAATGAAACACATTAAATTGCTTTTGCATTTCGTTTAATTCCTTCCTTTTTGCTCTTTTTTGTCCTTTTTTGCAACACAAAATTACGTATAATATATTGATTGATTTCATATCGATGTAAAAGTCGTAGTATTTTTCTAATATAAGATAATATCAGCTATAAAAAACGAGAAAAAGGGTATAAAAGATCTAATACGTATTTTTTTTAATCTCGTAAAAAAAGTCTAGTATATGTAACTGAAGCTTTTATTATACTTTCACCTCATGGGAGAATTATTTCCCATGAATATTTTGTCTTTTTTTACTTTTCTTTTTTCACCCTGTATTTAAAAAAAAAAAAAACCGTAAATACGAGTCATACAAATTACACATACATACATACCTATAGACGAATTTAAGTGTAATATGAATTCAATACTCGAATATATTACCTATCATCAGCAAAAAAAAAAAAGGACTTTGCATTTTTTTTTTTTCATAGATATAAAAAGTATATAAATGTGGGTACGATACGTGTACATATCTGATTATTTAAGTCCTTCGTGTACCATTTTATTGGATAAAATGAAAGAAAGATTTCTTTTTTTTTTTTTTCATCTCTGTTTTCTGATAAAGATATCAGAAGGTAAATTGAAGAAGTACAACATATACATAGTATATTTAAGTACACACAAACATAAATACGATGTACATTGAAAGTAAAATTGATAGCCATAAATTGAAATTAGTTTAAAATTTGTCGGAAATTTATTCACATTTGTATCGATGTAATTTTGTTTCCTTTCTATCTGTTTTTTTTTTTTTTTTTTTTTTTTAAATATGAGATCAATGAACATTTAATCGTTTGCGGTTATTCACAAGAAGGTATGAATTTTTCTTCTTTTCTTTTTTATTTTTTATTTTTTTTTTTTAAATGTAAGGTAATACGATTTTAAATCCTTTAAGGAAAATATATATGTTAATACAAATTTATGGAATCGTAATCGTATTTTTTTTTTTAAAGCAATTATTTTTATTGCTCACGTTTTTTTATTTTTTTATTTTTTATTCTTAAATTTAAATTTTATTTTCGCTATAAATTTGATTATAAAGATTTTATTTGTGATATATACTCGTACATACGTATAGAGAACTCATGGGGTTGTTGGGGTGATTTTTTTAAAAAGTGAACAATTAATTTTATTGGAATTTCAACTCAGTTTCAAAAGATTGTTGATAATAAAAAAAAAAACATGAAATTATATATTGAAAATATTTATTATGAAAATAAAAATTTCAAATTTAAGTGCATTATTTATTACGAGTATAATAAGTTTATGCGTGTCACGTGTATGATAAAATAAAATGGGAACGTGCGAGTATGCACCAATACTCATGAATTAAAAGTAATTTCTGCTTCTTATTTGTATTTCAAAATTATTTTTCAAGTTTGTATTTTTTATGTATGTACATGAAAATTCACTTCAATTAATCAAACACAATTTTAGAACTTAAATACAAAATATGAAATGTTCTTTTCTTTTATCAGGTCTTACATATTCATTTTGTTCTTTTTTTTGTGTCTATTGTCATTCACATATGTACGTATTTCATATGAATGAAAAATAAAGGAAAATGTTTTCAAAATTCATAAATCACAAATCACAAGATAATTTCAATTGAATTTCATTTTTCGATTTCATTAATTTTTAATACAAAACTTACATAAATTTCATATGAATGGAATGAATTAGAACCAAAACATTTTTGATATTTTCTTAGAATTTACAAATTTGTAAGTTATTCATTAAAATACAAAATTCTGTCACAAAACAGTTATAGTTGTATTTATCAGAACTATAGTTCCTTAAAATATTCAATATTTTATAATACAATAACAAAACAAAAAAGGATAAAATATAGACTTTGATTTGTTTTAAATGTTGTATAAAATGATTGATGAATGGTTCATGTTACTTTTGATACAATATTTCCATAATACGTATACTCCTTTTTGATTTAAACAAATTTCAAATCACGTTATATAATTAAACAATAGCTCTTGTGCATTTCAGTTTTCATGTCTTTATATAGTTAGTTTTTTAAATATTTAAAGATAATTTTACACACTTCCTATGTTCATAAAACATAAAATATTGAGCAATTTCCTATAATTTAAGTAAAACATAAAACAAAACAAAAAAAGTATATGTTCAATTTTCCTTCCTAGAAATTTTTATCCTTCTTTTCAATATTGTATACATCCCAAATATGTATATTCCATAAAATCATTTCATATAATCCTGAATTACTTTTAGAATTATGTTTTCCATATATGTCGAATATCTTAAGGACAAGATGTTTATAAAAAGTATCTTTATAAATAAGAATAAACAAAAAAAAAAAATCTATAAAGAGACAGAAAAGGTCATGTATTAGTTATTTTATGTATAATAATATCTAAATGTATATGTACGTATATATCATATTACATTTATGTTTAGACACATTGAATGATGTATCCTTTCTTATAATGTATTTACATTTTAGCTAATGTGAAAAATCTTAAATATAACTTAAAAAGATAAAACTATAACAAAAATTTGTGGTAAAGTCAAGATGTTTATATAAGTACATAAATATATACATACATACTTACATACATAAGTATTTTATGTGAGAAAAATCCTTTTTATCCTAAGATACTCATATACATATAAAATAAATATAATTAAGCATAGACCTTAGATTTAAGTTCTATAATAATATTTTAATGCTAATTTCAAATATTTTCATGGAAAAGGATATATAATAGATTTATTTCTTTAAATACAAAAAACAAATAAAAAAAAAAAGATACATACTTATAACATATTAAAATATAATACTAATTTTTTGAAGTATAGTAATTAATTTTATAAAATTTGTATATATACTAATGCTTTAAAAATGTTTTCTAGGATTAAAATGGATGTACTTATATTTGAATTAAAAAGACAAATGAGATGAAAATTCTACGTAATGGTAAGTATTAAGGAAATAAATTTTATTTTTAAAGTATATACGTTTCTAAGAAATATAATATGGTGAATTAAATAAAATAAACTATCTAGTCGTACGAGTAAAATATGAGAGATACATGTATGTATGTATTTTATTTTCAATTTGAATTTGAAACTATTTAGAATTTTTAATTACCTTAAATATACTCATTATTTTTTTTTTTATCCTAAAATTTTTCAAAATATTTGGATAGAATTTTAAAACTAAGTATTTTTAAATTCTCTTATGCTCCTCGGCTTTGCTCAGGTATTTATTTATCTTAACGTTCTATTAGACACGAAAAAGAATGAATTCTATCTATAGTGCGTAAAATTGCACGTTCACACAACCATTGTTTATGGGCTTCTCCTTATTAGCTCTTACCCTAACAAGGAATGTAACTAACTACTGTATCCAAATCTAAAGGTAATCTTGCCTTCCAGTTCCAATGTAGGATAACTTCTATTCCCTAGTTTTAGCAGCATCTCAGAAAATAGCTTTGCAGAGTTACCGCCTTTGAATTAGATTCTCTTCCTTTTGTGATCATTTAATAGTTTATCTAAATACAAATTTTGAACCCCTTCTTGAGGGTTGATTTCCTGAAATATAGAAACAACGTGTTTAGTTATTTACAGTTTAGAACATTTTTCCGAACTTTCAATTCAGTGGCATATTTTTCTAATTTCTCTCTTTACAAATTTTGTACACCCTTTTAACTCCTGGGGGGGAGGGTAAGTTTCGAAAAAAAAATTGTAGTAGTGTGCGTCGTAATCATCGAGTAAATCTAATAACAAAATTGCATGTTAATTGCTCCAGGCGTTGTAGAGTTATGCTGGAACATAGGCACATAAAAATATGTACATCCATTTTTATGCTTGTAGGTATAAATATGGGAAAAATAAAATAAAATAAAATTGAACATAAATTAGAATAAATTTCTATAAATCTCAAATAAATTTTATTTTTGGATATCAATCTTCTCTATTGATTCTTCTCTAATTATTTATTGAATTTATGAAATATTGGACAATTTTGACAGAAATTATTTTAATTGTTTCTTACACCAATAAAGAATGGTATTAATAAAATCCTTTCATTCATTAAAAATATATATATACATATATGTATATTCATTCATTCATTCTATATGTATATATATTTGTATGTATGTACATACAAAAATAGGTAATGAAATGTTTTAGACATTTTCACATAATCAATAACAAAAACTTTTTTGTTTTTAATGATTTTAAAATCCTTTATGAGTAGTGAAAATCAATAACAAATATCATATTAATTCTATTTTACTCGTATAATGTGAATATCAATTATATTTTATTGAAATTCATATATTAAATATTAAATATGAAAATTATATTCATTATTATAATAATAGGATTTTGAAAAACTATTTAAAATGACAAATAATCATTTTGAAAAATACTTTTGTGATAATTAATATCAAATTAACAATAGAATTTAGTGACCTGACTATAATACATATTATTTTATTAAATATTTTCATCATCAAATTAATTAATTTAAATACGTTTATTTGATTAAATTTTTTTTTTTCCCCATATCAATCCAATTTTCATCATTTGTGTTTGATTTTATTAGCCAAAAATTTTAAAAACTATATAAATTCCGATAAAAATTTCAAAATTTCAATTTTTCTGATGTATATTTTTATCTTAAACTGTATAACATGAAAAAAAAAAGAGTTTACTTCAAGCTTTGAGATTTAAGTTTATTATAGGGCTATTACATACATTCTGATTCATTCAAATGGAAAAAAAAAAAAGAATTATATTTATCTCCCTTTCAATTTTCACTTTATACTACACATCCATATGTGGAAAATAGACATTAACACACAAATTTTAAAAAGCAAAAATACCATGAAAAAAAAAATAAAAAAAAAACAAAAAAAAAGCGTATAAAAGAATGAATATTTTCAAAAACAAGAAAAGCAAACAAGCGGAAATGTCTATAAATCTTCATGATTCTTGACATCAGTATTCAGTACTAAAACTATGTAGGATAATATCACCAGTAAGGTTAGTTATCGGTATAACTTGGTCCAACGAAAAATATTTTCAAGCGTTCAGTAATAAGTTGCCTAATTCTAAAATAAACACTGCCTTGTACCATAAGTTCTTTCTTCTATTGTTTTCTTCCGTTTTCCTTTCTCTTTTTTTCAACTAAAATTATCATTTGAATATTTTATTATTTCATAGAGTTTTTAGCTGGTTTATCAGTTATTTATTACTCTTATTATATTTTTAATAAGATACTTTCAATTTCAGTTCATTTGTTAATTAAAGTTTACATTATATGTACTTTTGAGCTTTCAAGCCACCAATGGTTTCCGTTTACAAGAATTTTAACAATTAACAATCAAGTCAATGAAGTCAAATAGCCGTTACTGGGGGATGTTACCTTACATAATACATACTAAAATTCTCACCAAACAACAACATGGCTTTTAGAGAAATATAAAACTTTTACAAAAAAAAAATAAAATAAAAATAAAAAATGGAAAAAACAAGCGTAAAATAATATGATTTATATCCAATGTTATGGTCATATATCTTCTGACATACACACATCTACATTAAAATACATGTGTATCCTTTTTCAAATATCGTTACATGCGTGCGTTTGTTTGTTTTTTTTCTTTTTAATCGAATCATCGATTATTAATATTAACAAAATGAACATTTTAAATTTTATAAAAATCAAATTTACTATTTTATGAAATTAAAGAAAATAAGATTATATCTGTCGACGTAATGGTTTTTAACGTACGACTTTATACTGATCTAAAAGGACATCGATATATTTTTTTAGTATGTATGGTTAAAAAAGCAATTTATGCTTAAGTAAGCGAATAATAAAATAATCTTTAACAGTCAATGGACATACATACGTACATACGTAAGTACATACATATATAGTTTTTGTATAACGATTAATAGTAGACAAAAATTTATTAAAGATACAATTTATCATTGATTGATTTTTATCTTGTATCTATGAAAAAAATTTAAAGTATTGAAAATATGTAATTTATTTAATTCGGTTTTCTTCCTCTTGTTTCCGACTGATATCATTTGATTTTTAGTTCACAATTTTAATATTAAATTATTAATTGTGAGTTTGTATCCTTATCGTATCAAATCTTTAGTAGGAGTAACCAACCAACCATGAGTGTACCTACATATATCTAAAGACGTTTATTATTTTCATTAAATTAATTGAAAACTTGAAAAAATTGGCACAAATCATTAAGAATTACTTTTTTCTAAAATTTTTAATCACAATTTTCCCAGTTTTAACTCTCCAAACATTTCCTTTTTCCAAAAAAATAATTCTAGAATCGAATATTAACAATAAAATTACTTTTTCACCTGTAAAAAATCGTTTAAAAATTGAAGTCAAAGGTAGCTAGCGGCTTCTTAAAGTTAAAAATTACTTCAAACCACCATTTTAAAGTCTTCATCAAAGTTAAGAATGGTTAAGAGATGTCAGAGATCACTTAAGAATAAGCAGGTAAATTCAAAAACAATACGTAATGTGATCCTTCAAAACAATTTTTACCATTTTTTTATTTCAACCATCACCATTTCTCCACCTTTCATTAAAGATCATATTTTCTGACACGTTTCATGAAGACCATATTTTCTGACACGCGTTTCATGAAGACTAAAATTCAACTTAAACTTATAATTCATCCCCTAAAATAGACAATTACTATGGTAATATAAAAAAAAGATAATTTTAATTTAATCAAATACTGAAAGTAACATTTGAAAAGGATCAGTCCATCATCATTTTGAACTGTTTTTGTGAGTACCTATTTCATTTTAAATAAAAATGATTAAAAAATTAATTTAAAATCATTTAATTAAATTAAAAAATTGTGAAATACAAAGGTTTATTTATTTATTTTTTTTTTTACTTAAATTTTAAAACAAAATCATATCATCCTTTTTATATTTTCTGACAATGAAATAGGATAAAAGAAATAAATTTCCAAATTTGTTACCAAGTGCTTAGAATGATTATTTTATAGGTACTATCATGAACGTTTGCTGATTTTTTTTATTTTATTTTTTTTGCACATAAAAAATTTTCGATTTTTATTTATTTTTCGTTAATTTTACTCAACTTTATTTCTTATCGAAATAACGGGTTTTTTTTCTTTTTTGACTGTTGTTTGAACTTTTTATTTCTTATCCCTTTTTTATTCTGTTTCTCGTTATCCTTCTTAACAATAAAATTGGTCTTAAGGTTTATTGCGTTTATAAAATGTAACGTGATATTGAAAAAAAAAAAAAAAGAAAAAAAGGGAAAACGTTTTTGTAAATACAATTTTTACTTGTTGTGTCATGTACAGAGAAATCGTGTTTAAGTTAAAAAAAATAAATTGATTCAACAACAATATCAACTCTTTTCTTTTCTGTTTTTCATGTCTGTGTGTATTTTTTTTTTTTATTCTTACCTCTGTATAATAAAATAAAAATCAAACAGAAGAAGAAAAAATACAGTGTAAATTCACGGAAATCCTTTTCGTTCATATTTTCTTTTGAAGTATTTCATAATAGAATTTTTCTTTTTACTGTTTCAAATAAAATAGGGTGTTCCAAATTAATAAAATAACAATTTAACTTTTTCATTTGATGCTTTTTTCTTTTCTTTCTAAGAGTTGTACAGAAAGCGATTGTTTTTACTTTCTAATTAAACAGTCTTTTTAACTCTAGGGTGGCCTGATCGACATTTTCAAAGTTTTGGCCGTGCTTATACAAATGTATTCCATACATTTTATATGGAAATTTTGAAATTTTTTTTAAGGAGCTGTATCTCAACATCCCGTAAACCGAAAACCTTAATTCTAAATTTAAAATTTCCATGTAAAATGTATGGTATTCATTTGTATATTCACGGTCAATTTTGTGTTTTTGCAAAAAAAAAGGATATTTTGTTCTACCGATTTTGAGCTAAAGCTCTGAGAATTTGAGTGTATAGGAAGGACCCTCTAATTCAGTGACGTGCAGTGGTTCTGATATCTAGGTGTGCAGACATATGATCCTTTTGAACTACCCTGTACCTATACCTTTTAATATTGCTTTTTATGTTTTCAATTTTACTTCGAAAAATATAAATATAAGGTTTTTTTAGAAAAGAAGGTATTATTTAAAAATCATTGAAAGTTAAAATAAAGTTCTCTTGAAATATATCAATTAATTTTTACGTGTATTTACACATACAAAAAAATTATAACAAAAAAAACAACAAAAAAGAAATGTACCAGAAGATTTTAAAATGTTTTGTTGCTTGCAAGCGCAAAAATATTTCTGCGCCTAGCTAATGTATTAAAAAAAGCAATAAACCAATAACCGTCAAGTTTTATTCTATAACACATTTCCTATACATTTGATGGTGCTGAAAATTTTCTGCGCTTGCAAGCAACAAAAAAGCATTTTAAAATGTTGTGGAATGTGGACTGTGGTACATTTCTCATTTCTCTTTTACACCAAGTCATGAGCGCTGATTTTTCTCTGCGCTGATTGATATACTTTATACAGCATAGTATATCTATATTTTTGTGTTGCTCTATACAAACACTTTGTAGTATATTATGTAGTGTGTACAGTATGATGTATGATGCATAGTACATGTGGATGTTACAACTTACAAGTCACCCATATAAAATTTGTTGCTAGAGAAAAAGCGCAGAAAATTTTCAGCACCATCAAATGTATAGGAAATGTATTATAGAATAAAACTTGACGGTTATTGGTTTATTGCTTTTTTTAATACATTAGCTAGGCGCAGAAATATTTTTGCGCTTGCAAGCAACAAAACATTTTAAAATGTTCTGGTACATTTCTTATAACGATTTTTTTTATTGATAGATTTTGATTTATTATTTACAAAAATATATTAAATTTAAAAACTTAATTTATAAAGTTTGGAGATTATTTCTGGCAAATTTTCAGGGTGTGCTCTGCGCGTTCTGCGCGTTAGACCGCACGTCGCTGCTCTAATTGGAGAATTGATGAAGTTTCAAAGTCCTAGCTCAAACGGATCAAATTCCGAATGTATACATTTGTATACGATCAGGCAATCATAGGGTTAAAATTCGAATGCATTCATTCATTCACACTAAAATCAATAAAAATAATAGAAAATATAATGAACATCAGTGTGTTTAAAGAAAATAAACTTCTACAATGTGCCGTGTAGTACACATGGATTTTATTTATCTTAATTAGAACAATTTTATACAATAGAGATCAACTGATTATACAAAATTTAATTAGTTCACAGAATAATACAAAATTCATTAGAGATTTATGCAATACTAATGTTGTATCCTTGTTCAAGGTATTTTTTCTTCTTTTTTTGTTTTTTTTGTTTCTATTTCGTTAATTTAATTTTTCATTTAATTGTAAGCAAGAAAGAATAATATAATGAAAGAAAGAAACAAACTTAATAAATTTCAATGATGTTTTCTTCAATGTTATAAAGTACTTTTTGATTATAAAAGAACGAACGTACACGTGTATGAACGCGAAAAAAGATAGATACTTTAAAATCTGCTTTTACATATAGTTTTTCATGCAATCCATTTCTATTGAGAAGATACAAGGTAAGTATTTTTTCGTTAGTACAAAATATATAAAACTCTATTCATTTTTTAAAATTTTATTTTTTTCTTCCAAACAAACTATCCACTTTCTCACTTTCTCTACGATTATTTTTTTTTTAAATAATTTTTTTCACAATGATAAAACCAAATATAATTTTAAACAAATTAAAGTATGAAAATTATAATCAGAAAAAAAAAAGTACTTTAAAACTTGAAAGCGAAAAAAAAAAACAATGTAGGTACTTTTCTGCATTTCAAATATTTCTCGATTATGCTTACGAAATAGAAAAAGTAGACAGGTAATTTAAAAGCTAGAAAAATAAAAATACAAATCCTTTTTTTCTATTTGCATATGATAATAACCTCATAATTGAAGATAAATATATAAAAAGAAGAAGAGAATGGAAATAAAAAAATTAAAAAAAAATAGAAAGAAAAAAGATGACTGATCCAAATTTTTCCACTTTATAGTTTTTTTTTCCTTATTTAAAAAAAAAAAACTTTCGTACTTGAATATTATGGTGGAGAATAAAAATAAAAGGAAAGAAGTGCATAAAGGTATCTTTTTTTTAAAGATATGTATATAACATAGTATAGAGATGTCTTCAGTTTTTCATTTTTGACCTAAATACTATTTTAGAAAAAGGATTAAAAAAAAAACGAATATATCAAAGAAGTATCTTTTTTTTCCATCTTTATTTTTTTTTTTTTTATAAATTTAAAGTAGATTTTCATCATGTATGTTAATAAGTTAGTTTATTTCGAAATCATTAAAAATTTTAAAAGATATAGATAATGAAGAAAAAAAAAGATAAATAGCTAGTTTTTTTTTAAATTATTTAGGTTTACGGTATATAAAATAAACAAATAAACTTTAATTGAGTATTCATGCTTTAAAATTCAAAAACACTTTCAAAATTTAAAAAAATTTACTTTGTAAATAATGTATTTAGGTGTTATGTGTGAGCTTCACTTTTAAAGAATCTTTTAAAAATCATTTTCTATACAGAAAAGAATTGTAAGTTTTATTATTAATTAAAAACTTGTTCCTTTCAATGGTAAAATTAAATTATTATTATCATACAAAAGATGCGGTTTCTTTATGATATGTGGCTTTTAAAATTCACAGTATACTTATTGTTAGTATACTCTTTCACTATCAAGTCTTATGAATAGTTGAAAATTGAAGGAATTAAATAAACTTAAAAAAAAAATCTTCAACCGCAAGATTTTTGAAAAATAATAATTATTTCAAAGAATAAAGTCTTAGACGTTTCACAAAATTTCTTCTATATTTCATCATCTGCTAGTATCTACTGTTGCATAAATTAGTAAAAAAAAGTTGTTTTTCAAATATTTAATCAGTTTTATTTGCTTTATGGTATTTTTTTTGTTAACTTTATTTACTCAAAAGAAAGTTAAAATATTCTTCTTTTTTTTTTAATTTTTTTAATGTATATCCTTGTAAATCCACTTAATTTCCTGGTGAATTAATTATCTTAAATTTTTAAAAAAATACTTACCTAGTTTAAAAAAAAAAAAAAGAAAAACAAACAGTTCTGTTGAAAATTAAATTTAAAAAAAGAAAAACAATCTAAGTATATTTATTTTTGAATAAACAAGAAAAGAAAGAATGCAAAAAATAACATGAAACCATTTTAATTATTCTTGATGTTTAATGTTTTAATGAATTTCTATTTTGAAAAGATTTCATTTAAAAAAAAAATTTTTTTTGTTACACACAAAAACCAAACAAAAAGAAATATATACTTTTTTTTTTGGGGAAAAGGTTTCATTTTATATTTCATGACGTTATATGGGTGTATAATGAAATATTGAAAAGTTTTTGTTTTTCTATGTTTTCTACGGTTTTGTTTTGAAACATAAATAAAAGCTTTCTAAAACATCTTTCTTACAAAAAAACCAAAAAAACAAAAAAACAAACAAAATTCAATATTATTTTTCTTTTTGAAAAAAAAAATTTTTTTAAAAGAGTAGATCTTTGTTTTTCATGTTCCGATTTTATAAGTAATTAGTTCAAGAGTGTAAAGGTTATTTTTATTATCATTTAAAATTCTTTTTTTTTTTTATTAGAATTTTACCTATTGATGTAATTTTTTTCTTCTTCTTCTTCTTTTGTTTTTGTAGACTGTAAATAAAAACAAACCACAATTTTGTAAATAAACAAGAAGACAAAAAAAAAAAAAAAAACACAGTATTCTTTTTTTTTTTTTAAATTATTTTCACGATGTTCTTAACACACTTTATTTCACTTGTCTTTTTGTTTTTTCTTCATTTTTATTTTTATTTTTGTTTTTGTGTTTTTTTTTATTTACTGTACCAAATAATTTTCAAACATATTTTTATTTATTTTCTCATTCATTTTATTTATTTATTTCATTTTCTTAATTTGTTGTTTTTTTACTGTTACCTAATTTTTGTTTTTTTTTTTTATTTTTTTATTTTTCATTTATTAATTAATTAATTAATTTTTTTTTCTCTTATATAAAACACAACTTGCAAAAAACAGAATATTAATTTTAAGTGTATTGTGTATATCTTATGTATAAATATACTTAAAATTTAATTAATACATACTTATATATTTTTTTTATCTTCTGGTTTTATTTATATATTTTTTTTATTTTATTTCTCTGACTATATTATTTACAACAATACAAACAACACTATAAAAATATTTTTTTTTTTTTTTTACAAACATAAAAAATATTAGAAACAAAAGAAAAAAATTGTGTATTTTTCTTTTTTTTTCAAATTAAAAATCGTTTGAATTCGAAAAAAATGAAAATAAAAATTATGTATATAACGTATACGTACCCAAAATTGTTCCTATTCTTTATTACCAATTATTTAATATATGTACAACAAAAAAAAAACATATGTATATATATTTGTTTAAATTAACACATTGTCAGCCGCTGATGAAATTTGATTTATAACATTATTTAATACATGACCTGACTGACTGACCTTAATTTTTAATCACGATTACGCCTCGACGAAACAAAGAAAAAATCGTAAGGTGGAGAAATTCAGTTTGCTAGAAAATGTCAAAATTATCTTGTTCTTTTTACAAATGATACCAGCGATAACGGTTGAATTATTCAGACTATAACAATCATACTTTCAGCAGAAAGATAGAAAACTCTTCGTTCTCTAATAATTTTTCAATCTAACTCACAGCGAAGAAATAAAACACGTTATACGAAAATCATAATTGTACAAGGCCAACCTTTAAAAAATCATAATAACCGCAATCCCACCTTAGAGCGGCTGGAAAATATTAACTGAATAGAGTGTAGTTTTACAATGCTGATGCTGGCTGAAAATGTGTTAAAAATCAATAAAAGAAAATTATTATAAAAATGTGTGTATAAATATTTGTGTGTGTGTGTGTGTTTTTTCCTCTCCAAGTTTGAAATTTGTATCTAATTTTATTCTTTAAGTAGATGAAGTAATAATTTTAATTATTTACAATTGAACTTATTTTTAATACATATGTATGTAGTTTTTTTTTTTTTGCCTTTGATGATTCTATTTTTCTCTTTACATTTTTTTTTTATTTATTTATAATTTAATAATTTCTATGTGCGTTTAAATAATCTAGTTTGTCAACACTTTTTTTTTTCTCATTAGAATTTTATATATTATTCAAGAAAAAATGCTTAATTTTATTACAAATGTTTTTTTTTATTTTTCAGAGTTTTATTTATGAATTAATTTTTTTTGGTTTTGCATTTCTAAATTTATTTTACAATTTCTACCTATTGCCATTTATGTATTATATAAAAATGTGAAATAATAAATTTTTATTTTTATTTTTCTTCTTCTTATTTTTCCTTTTATTTATTCCGTGTTGTTTTTTTTTTTTAATAATAAAATTCGATTTTACATGATTTCATAATAAATTCTTATATAACAAACAAAAATTTTCTCATATATATTTTTAAAAGAAAAATCAATTAAATCGTAAAAGACATATGAATTTAATTTAAAATGTATAGATACACATGAACATGTGTGTGATTTTCAAAGGCTCTCTGTATAAGTATAAATAAAACAGTTTTTTTGTTGTTGCTTTCTGTTTTTTTTTTTTTTAAATGCATTTGATACAATATGTTATATTTTATTTCATAATATATCTTTTTGATCACGAAATCAAAATCAATTTTCTAAAATGCTTAGCATACGGGGTTTGTTTTTTTTTCTTTTTTATTTTATTTTTTTTTTTTTTAATTTTACACATATCTACACAAAATCATACATCGATTTTCAAAGAACACATTGTTTATTTATTTTTTTATTTTTATTTTTATTTTATTTTATTTATCCTACAAAAATATTGAAAAAAATTTTCATTTTATGAATATGTTGATTTTTTTTGTTGTTTTAATTAAAATTTTCTTTTTATATACAAACGATTGTATTATTGTTGTTGTTTTTTTATTGATTTAAAATGTTTGATTTTATTAATTTTTTTTTAAATAAATTTTCACTTGAAATGTGCACTTCAAAAATTCAATTATATAATTTAACATTCTATATATTTCTACAATGCAACTGAATCATCTAACATTTGGTCGTTCTTATATGTATAATTACCTCCTATATTATATTCCACATTTCTTAGGCTATTGCTATTCATTATACTCCCACCATTTTCATTTTCACCTGTATTACTGCTATTGTTACCACTACCACTACCACTACCACCACTACTGCTGCTCGTACTACTGTTATTAGTTTTCTTATTAACTTTTCCAGCCATATTAGAATTTTCATTATTTTCATTTGTTTCATCCTTATGTCATATATCAGAACCTTCTTGTGAATCACCTACATAACCCTCATCTGGACTATCGGCTAATGGACTTGACAAATGACGTAATTTTGAATTATTATCATAGTCTTCTTCACATTCATATATTGTTGCTGGATTCAATTCCGTTGTTTGTGCACCAACACAACGTTTCTTAATTTCATTTGTTAATGTTGATGCTGATGATGTTGTAACTACGTTATCTAATGATGTATTATTACTATAAGGTACATGTATTACCTGTACAGAAGCAACGGATGATGATGAGGATAGTGGATGTTGCTGTTGATGTTGTTGTTGTTGATATTGTTGTTGTTGTTGATGATGATATTGCTGCTGTTGTTGTTGTTGTTGACTGATTTCTGTTTGAGATGATTGAGATGTTGATGCTGTTGCTCCTACTGGTGTTGTATTCAAAATAATTGTTTGAGCAGGAACTGTTACAGTGGGATGTCTTAGCTGTTGAGTATGATGATAGCCTGGTAAACAGGAAGGCCATTGTTGAAAATTTGCTGTTGAAATGCATATAGCTTGTCCAGAATTTACTGATTCAGGTAATGAGTAGTCACCTTTATATCCTTCTGGTGGTGATGGATATTGAATTGGATGCATTGTATATCCATCAGCAGTAAATCTCATTGTATGCATATATTTGTCATATGATGGAGTATTAGAACGTTGTAGAAATTCTGCTTCAAGACTATAACGAGCTCCTGGATTTGCTGCTGATGATGTTATAAATTTATTATGTCCTCTGTTATGTGGTAAAGTTCGATAGTAATTTTGTTGATTAGGTACCAAAGTTTGACTTTTATGCAGATGATTGTTACTGAAATCATGCGTAAATCTATCTTGACCTATAATTGACAAAAGATATATAAGTATGTACATATTTTAAAAATTATTTTGTGATGATAAGATTTGAATAATATATGTATATAGTATATTGATTGCTCTTCAACAAAAAAGGATTACATACCCTTTGTTAGTGACGTTCCAAGTGGCATTCTTTGAGGTGCATTATTTCTTATAATTTGTGATCCAAATTGTTTAGGTAATTGATAATAATTATCGTAATGTGTTTGCATACTACAAGGTCCTCCTCCTGTTGTAGTATAATCACTATTTTCATATTCATTTGTATTTTTTATTTTGTTTTGAACGCTTTCAGCATCGTTAATTAAATCTGGATTTTTCTCTACAAAACTTCGAATAGATGATTGCGGACTACAATACTGATTCGTTAATGATGTTGTTGTCGGATGGCCATCAATATTCACTAGAGTTGGTGTTAAGGTTGATGTTGTATTCAACTGCATACTATTATTATCCAGAATATGATCTGATTGCGATGCAGGCACATACATCATGAAACTTTGTTTCATTGTATTACCAATCATGACTCCATTCTCTTTTGATGATTTTGGTAATAAATCCTCATCATTAATAATAGAGGGACATTTGAGAATACCAGCTTCACTTGTACTTGTTTCTGAATTACTTCTTTTGTTTTTTGATTTTTTCATTGAACATCGTAGCACAATAAAACATAGCACTATAACGAGAATAATACAAGCTCCACCGCCACTAGCAATTATAACATTCATGTAATCCTTCGAAAATGAAGTCTCTTTAACCACAGGAGGTTTTTTGATTAAAACACGAATTGTGTAATTTGTATGACTTATACCGGCTACATTTTGACCATAACATGAAAATGTTCCATTATTTTCAGGTCCAACATTGTAAATAAACACTTCACTATGTTTTTCTACAATACCGCTTTCATCAATATAATAATACAAATGTAATGCTTCCAATAATGAATCATTTGTTATATGTTGACCATTGAATAACCAGAATACTTTTGCTTCTGGCAAAGCTCTTACAGTACATTGTAATGATATATTACGACCTTCAGCAATTTCTGAATACGATGATTGCGGTATAACTTCTGGTAAACATGCTAATTCATTTTTCTTTAATAATTTAATAACTTTTCCTTTTAATCGTGGTGGATCTAAACATTTTGGCTCTTCATTTTGTGGTGTATTATAATTTATTAGCCATGCATGTACATCAGTTAAACGACAATCACACATCCATCGATTATTTTGAAGGCTAATACCATGTAAAGCTTTTGGTAGTATATGATTACCTTGAATAAAACTAATACGATTACCATCTAAACGTAACCATTCTAAATTATCCATTCCAATAAATGATTCATCTTCGACTTTTTCAATTTGACAATTATTAATTTCGAGTGTTGTTAAAAATGATAAATGCCTAAATGATCCAGTTTTTAATTCACGTATCGGATTATTACTTATTGATAAACGCATTAATGATGGATAATCTTGAAATGTATCTGTTGGTATTTGTTGTAACATATTATCAGATAAATCTAATTCAACAAGATTTGATAGACCACGAAATGCTTTTTCATGAATTTTAATTAATTGATTACGTGATAAATAAATTTTTTGTAAATTAATTAAATCCATTTTTAAAAAACGTTCACTACGTAAAACTTGAAGACTATTACCAGAAAAATTTAATATTTGTGTACCTGGATCTATACCATCTGGTATTTCTGATAATAATTGTCCACCACATTCTACTGTTTGTTTACCACTTTTCCATTTACAAATGCAAACATTTGATGGACAAGCTTTTGTCATGATAATTCTATCATTCACGATTGTCAATATAAAGACAAGCAGTATTATATGAAATATACTTGAATGAAAATCCAATTTCATTTCTATCATGATGATACACTACAATAATGAAAATGATTAAGTCTTTTCTGTATATATATATATACTATACTATATATGTATATGTATTTATATTATTTTAGATTCCAAATACACTTTATAACATCTACTAATAAATGTGTATGCATGTATATATATGTATGTAGTTCTGAAGTCTCTTTCATCAACCAATAAAAATTTGTTTAAGGTATGTTCTTGAAATCACATTGATTTCTACTTTTATGTTATCCTTTTTTTATTTGTCTAATTCATCCACTCATCTGAATTGTACTAATCTGAAGTTTCAAGGATATTATGTTCAAAAACATTGATAAATCAATC
Organism: Bombylius major; assembly: GCA_932526495.1. Classification (NCBI taxonomy): domain Eukaryota; kingdom Metazoa; phylum Arthropoda; class Insecta; order Diptera; family Bombyliidae; genus Bombylius; species Bombylius major. Next base: position 49,732,487 of record OW052044.1, read on the forward strand.
AAAAAATGAATTCTCAAATTGAAAATATAACTCTTTCAGATTATAGAGATTTACAGACATGATTATTGTTTGCCGTTTCAAGAATTTTTTTTTTTTTTTTCAAATTTTAATAAATTATTGATGTCAAATAAAACAGTTATCAGTGTCCTTCACATCTGTAAGAAGAAGAAAATATTTAAAAAAAAAAATAACATGAGTTTACTGATTATTTCTTTATAAATAAAATTTTTTTCAAAAGATAATATTTAAAAGTAAAAAGGTTTCTAAAAAAAAAGGAGACCATTTTGAAAGTAATTTAAAATCATTTTAATCGTAAAATATTGTAAATTTAAAAAAAAAATCCTTGAAATATTTTTTTTTTATTCTCTCTCGTATAAAAAATAAAACTGTATAGTTCAAAATTTCATATTAAATTATAGTTTCAGTCCCTAAAGTCATTATTCTAATACCCAAAAATGTATTCTAAAACTTGAATTCTACTTTTCACAACAACAACAAAAAATAGTTTATCAATTCAGATTGTCATTATTAATTTGTTTTTAAATTCATACTTAATTTTTTTCTATAATTAAAAACAACAAAAATAAATTACAAAATTCTGTAAAAATAAACACATATTAGAAAAACAGTGTAAAATAAAATCTCTTCACTTATGAAATGACCTAGAATTACATTGTGCAGTGCATGATACCATAGCAAATAAAATAGAAAAAAAATATTCTGGAATTATTATTTAGATAGCTATGCACTACAAATTGGTGAAGTGGTTTATATTATTTCTATACTCGGATATAATCCTTTTGGTTTTTTATTCATACTCACTTGACCAATTAGGTCGTTACAATGCAATAATTTGTTTACATTATATTAAAAATCTCAAGATACATGTTTTTTTTTTTTTGTGATTTTTAATTAATTCATTTATTAATTCCTATTTCAATACAATTAATTTTTACAAAACAAATATATATACGTATATATTTAGGTACATAATATTATGTATGTGTGTGTATTTTTTATCATATTGATGGAATAATGACATGTAATACATACATATATGTATGTACATTGTATGTGTACATTTTTCTCATATACATACATACTAATAGCAATCACTATATAAATTTCCACCTTATGTTACCTCCTCTGTGCTAATAGGTACTGAGGAATTGAATAATAATTAATTATTTATTATAATAATGCACTTTGTGGCAGATACTGCTATAGTAACAAGAGCATGTCTTTAAGAATAAGCCAATTACGTAAAGTATAATTTATTATAGCACTTAAAATTGGACATATGTGTAAATACACAATCATATAGATGAACGTTAGATACGTCATTATTTTATACTACATATTTTTTTTTTTTTTTGTCAAATTTTATTTTTAAATTGTACGTCAATTTTTTTTTTTTGAAAAAAAGTTTCTGTTCCTTTTTATTCAATTAACTAAAAGTTCATTTTTCATTTTTTTTTTTTTTTTTTTTTTTTTTGCAAAAAACAAAATTAAAAAACTAAGATAATTGTAATGTGTGATCACAGTAGCACACATTATTTTTATAAGATCACAAACTTTAAAAGAAGATGCCACCTTCCTTTTCTCATGCTTTTAATATACTCGAATTTATTTTATTTTTATTTTTTTTTTTTTTTTTGTTTTACTTGTCCACAATTTTTTTTCTAACATGGTTGTTATATCAAATTTTTGTAGATATGTAATCTCATGAACAATTTTTAAAGAAGAAAAAGAAGAAGAAACATAATACTTAAATAATCCACATTATTTTTCATTATATACTTACTACACATATACAATTTATATCCTTTGTAATGGAACAAAAGAAAGAATGAAAAAAAAAAAAAACAATTCAAATATTTTATGGGATTTTTTTCATCTTCTTCTTCTTCTTCTTCTTCTTATTTTTGATATATGTATAAGAAAAATTCATTGGTAGAAAATTCTTTAAATTATATCATAAGAGTCCATTATATTATGATTTACAGTGAATAGATAGAAAAAGTACTAGAAGAAAAGTCTACGAAATATGAAGAAAATTTAAATGAAAAATATCTTTCTGAAGAAGAAAAAAAAACAAAACCAAGAATAAATTAGAATTTACGAAAAAAAAAGAAATAGAAAATAGAATTTAAAAAAAAAAAAACTAGCTACATTTTTTTGTTGTAGGCGGAAAAAAAAATTTAAATAAAATATAGCTTTATTATATATTTTCTTTTAAGTACCGTTATAAAGAGCTTTTTTTCAATTTCTTTTTTTTCTTTTCTGAAACCTCTTCATTATGTTAACAATATTTTATTTGAAAAAAAAAATAGATATAACAAAATTTCGACCATAAACAATATTTCTCTATAAGTAAATTGTAGAAAAAAACATTTTTTTTTCTTGAATTTTCGAGAATTTTACTTAAAAAAAAATATTAATATTTTTTTTTTTTCACATTTTATTTCTCAATTACAAAGTTTTCCTTTTTTCTTCTTCTTCACTAAATGTCAATAAATTGAGAATGAAAAAAAATTGCAAATAATAAGTTTCATTTTACAAGTTTAAAATTTTGTTCAATTTTTCTTGTTTTTTTTTTTTTATCGAAATTCTCTAGAAAAAATTTAAGTTTTTTATTAACTTTCAATATTAAATTTTCCTAAACAAAAAAAAAAAAAGTCAGATAAAATATTCTTCTGAGTAAAAAATGTAATTGAGATGGGATCAATTTTTTTAATTTTATTTTTTTAAGAAAAAAGTTTCTTTATCACGTAACTTAAAAATTATATAAGTACATATATCCTTATCGTCCTTATTTATTTTTGTTTGAACCAATCAAAAAAAATTTAAAAAGATGGGCTTTAATGCGACAGATAGTCTTGGAAAATATTTTAAAATATCGAAGGTCATTTGAAAATTTACAAAAAAACCAAAAAATTAAACCAATTTTCATTTAAAAGCAAAAATGGAAGGAAGAAGAAGAAAAAAATTTCAAATAGCAATTTATAAAAAATTAAGTTTAATGATTTCTTGTTTTTTTTTTTCTCTTCTTCTTGAATTCTTTATTTTTTTCATGTTTTTTTATAGAAACATCCACTTTAAAAGTAAAAACACACAATTTTATCATTTATTTTCATTGTATTTTGAATTTAAAAAAAAAAAAAGAAAAGAAAAAATACACACACACATAAAAGTAGAATGAAAATAAAAAAATAAAATAGAGATATTCTCTCTTTTGTCCAAATGGAAATTTTGTAATAAATTGATGCCATCAAGACAGTAATTGTGGTATAAAACTACAAATAACATTTTGCTTCAATGATATTATAGCAAACTATAAAAGGATACAACAGATATATGTATGTATGTATCATTCATAAGAAAATGGTTATCGACTTTTAGTGTATTTTTTAGTTTTTTTTTCACTATATAGTTACTATGTACATACATATAAAAAGGAAAGCATTAACCATATCTAACGATTTTTCACTATATTTGTATATAACTGTATTGTATATGTATATGTAGTTAAACTAGAATAACTATGATTATTTTTAGGGCACACTATAATAGATATAAAGGCGCCAGATTTCCGTTTTTTTTTCTGTTATTCTTAAAGATACATATACGTTTTTTTTTTTTTCTGGTGTGTTGAATAACAAAAACTATCTAAAAAAGAAATATATAGAGTGAATTTTTGAAATTTCTTATATTTATTTGACCAATTTTTTTTTTCAAAGGTTGTATAGTTTCTCGTATAGTTTTTGTTCTATTAATTTTTTTTTCTTTTTAGATTTTCGAAAGAAAAAAGCTTTCATGTTATATGAACCGTGATTTTAACTTATTTCTTCATTTTAAAAAAAAAAAATTTGTATCTTCTTTTAAAAGAACAAGCAACAACAACAACAATGAAATTATTTTAAAATACTTTTTTTTTTTTTTTTTTTTTAATATAAATAACTTTTTATATTTTACTACATTTAAAAAAAAAAATAAAGAAAACGAAACAATTTTTGAAAAAAAAAAAATAAATAAATAAATAAAAATCGGAAATTGTATTTCGTATAACCCTGTATATACTATATCACGGTTCGGTTAATTTTAATATACAAACATTTTCAATATACATAAATATTTTTTTTCCTCAAAAAAAGAAATTTGAAATTTATTCATAAGATATCTGTTATGAGAAAAAAAAAAATGTTGTATCTTCTTTTGAAAATGTCACTTACAATTTTCATATTTTTAAAATGTAAAAAGCAATTTTTTTTTTTGCGAAAAAAATGATAATATGAAATGTATTGTAAATGTTCAAAATGAATCTTTATATTCATGTGAACTGTATCTTTCATAAAAAAAAAAAGAAATATCCTCTATTTTTATTGTTATGACTATAATAATAAATTTGAAATTTTTGTAATATTTAAAAAAAAAAATTTTAATAATAAACAATCGAAAACAACACTACATATAAGAAATTGAAAAAAATGTACTTACGAGTGTTAATTTTTATCTTTTATATAAAATGAACAAAAGGATTAAAAAAATAACATGAAACTTCATCATAAAATTCCATTCTAATGATAAATAAGATATTTAATAAATATAATGAATAAAAAAAAACAAAAAGGCTTTCACAATTGAAATATTGCATGACAATCAGGATATTTTAAATATATGCAAACTCAAATAATAACAAATTTCTATATAGACACGCATAACTGCAGTCAAATCATTTAATGATTTTATATTATTTTTGTAATATAATGCATTGTATAGTACATATTTGCATTGTAAGCTGCATTAAGCCACATAAATGAAAATATGAATAATAAATCATTGTCACAGATCAATTGTTGTTTATATTATATTTACGAAAAGAATTAAATTACCATATTGTAAATATATTTATAATACTTGTACACAAAATTAAAATAAAATTCAATACGTAATGAAAAGGGATTTTATACCGTTATTTAATAATAATATATGTATTCTAAATATTAAGGGTTTTTAAGTTTTTAGGATGAATTAATAATTTAATTTTTAATTTTTATTAAAGGAGGATATCAGGTGAACCTAATACCTCCTTGCCCCCACCACGAACCGCCAGGGCCTTTTGGCGATCATGAATTAATAAGTTGATGATCATTATATAAAAAATTTTAAATTTGATATCCTGTATTGATGGCTCTTTAGAAATTAATTTTTAAAAATCCAAAAGCGATATCGAGAACGATGAAGGGTTGAAACTATCTTTTAAAAAAATTTCATTCATGTTTCAAATCTTTTCCTCATTTTAAATTTCACATTTTTGCATAAACAATCAAAGGATATATGTAGAGGCAATAATCGGCATTGAAACAATACCTGTCAATAATTTCATTCAATTTTATCGATTTTATTCTTTCATTGATTAACCTTCATTTTACTCAATAAAAAAACTGTTAATAAATAAAGCTAAAATGTTTCTGATTTGATATCAACACTATGTATGTCAGTTTTCATTGTTTATATCCTTGTATCGATCGATTGAATGTCAGTCAAATAATGTACTGCCAATAAATTAATCCACATACAATTCTTTTTCACACCAACCCTTCTTAACTTCCATGGAGATATATTTTAATTCGTGAATAATGACAGCATAAAAAAAATTTCTCTTCCTTTTTAAAAAAACAAAAAAACACCTTCACCTTATTCAATTTGTAATGCTTTTTTTAAATAAATTATTTTTTTAAAATGAAAATTCAATTAAATATGAGTATTAAAATAATAAATTTTTTAAGCTATTTAAAGAATGTAGGTAATTTATGACATACTACACATTATTACACAATCAAATTTATTAAATAAAATTAAAAAGAACAAAAAAAAAAAAAAAATTTAATTGAAAATATAATGAGAAAAAAATATAACATTCAATAAACCAATTAAAAAAGCATAAAAATGTAATGATAAAAAAATTTAAAAAAAAACAAAAAACAGGATTATATGTCATACTCATGAAAACCAAATAAATAATTAAAATAAAAAGCTTCAGTTTATTTAAATAACCTATTATCCTATATTATATGACATTCTATGAAAATTAAGCCTTTTTTTTACACTTTTTATTTTTTATCATAATTTTACAACATACGTTATTCGCTTGAATTTTGTACATAAAAATTTTAAAATGAACATTATTGAATAAAAAAAATAAATAAATAAAAACATTGAATTTAATTAAAAAGAAAAATTCATATAAATAATTTGAAAAAAAAGGGGTAATACACATGAAAAAATTGATATTAGTTTGATTGAAATTTTGAATAATAGAAAAAAAAAATAGAAAATAACTCAAAGAAAAAAAATAAATCCTTTTTCTTCGTGAAATTTATAATATTCAATGCATGTTTGTTCAAAATGATACTTCTCTATACTATTTTTTTTTTATTAAATAAGAATAAGGTAACGTATTAAATAAAAGAATGATTGATATAGCGTAACATCTGATACATAAAAATATCTTTTACAATCAAATACATTCACATTTTAAATATTTATGGTAAATAATTTATATATGTTTTTTTTTGCTTCAGTATGTGTGTGTTTTTTTGTTTTTATATTACTATATGTCCTATCCAGAGGCTATCAAATTACAGAAAATTTATATTGTATGTGTATATAATATGATTTGTTTTTAGGAATGAATTTTTTTTTTTATTTTTTCAAATTGCCTTTATGACAGAAAAAACAACAACATGTATGTATGTACATACACACAATATAAACGTACACAATCAACAATAATAAATCCTACCATATCAAATTAGGGTATATTTTTTCTCCTCATATTATAAAAGGACTACCTATATGTATATGTACTCATATTATATATGGTAAAGTTTTAAAACTTTCTTCCTTTTTTTTTTTTTGTGTTGCCTTAGGTTTGATCTATGATAAGCTGAGTATACCATAAATTGGATACTTAACAGCTATAAGTGGTATTTTGAAAAGGGAACAAATTTTATACTTTGTTTTTTTTTTTTTTCATTCTTGGTGTGTAGAATTAGAATTTTGTATAGATTTTATTTAACAGATAAACTTTTTAAAATGTTCAAATATTTGTATTAATACAATTTTTTTTTTTTTTTTGTCAAAAGATATTTTTTGCATTTAAAATAGGGGATTTAAAATATCGGCTTTTTGTATTTGACAAAAAATATTTTTATTTATTTTTTTTTGTCAAAAAGGACAAAAAGGAAAAATTATAGAAGATAACAAAAAATAAAACAGCATTTTAAGGGGCTAAAAAATTGAACAATATTTTTTTATTTCACAATAAAATTTATTTTACAATTTGAGGTTTAGATTGAAATAATTTTATTTTGATAATTTTGTCCGTATAAGAAATAAATTAAACATCAAATTTTATAGCTTAAATTTAGAAATAAAATTCTTTTTACCCATTCTGTCAATAGATACGCATATTAGATACTTATATGTACATATTTCTGCATTTATCGACCTACACTTTTATTTCATTAAAAACTTCTTCAAGAATTACATAAAAACTTGCATCCTTTTGCCTGTTTTCATTGTCTCATAAAATTCCTTTTATTATCACTTTCAAAATTAATTTCAAATTAATTCTATTACTAATAAAAAAAAAAAAACTTTTTTATGTTTTGTTCTACATCTTTATTAAATTATCCTTCTTTCTATTACGTTTTTTTTTTTAATTTTCCCTTTTTTTTTCTTCTTTTTTACCAACTTTTCAATTATAAAAAGCAAAAAATATAGATACACACATACACTTTTTTCTGTTTCTGTTATAAAAATAGCAAAGCTTTACAATAAAAAGATACCTTATGCATATACAATTATACATACATACATATGTATGTAGATGAAATAGTTCCTTGGACTAAACAAAAAAAAAAAACTAACAATAATAAAGAAAAAGTATCAGATATCCTGAAATATGTACCTTAAGGGACGAAACCTTTCTATCAAATATATATCATCACTACAAAAAAAAAAAAAATAAATAAACAAAAAAGATACAAAAAGGAATTTCCTATCCCAAATGCTCACGTTTCTTAAGTGGATCTATAAGGAATATCTTATTTTCTTATGGTTTGTATGCGTATAAGTATATGTATATTTTTTTCTCTCTCATAAACTAAAGGTATCCTTCTCACAAAAGTATAGATAAAAACGGGAAAAATATTACATAAATATTTATTTCATTTTATTTTTTTATATACATTTTATTTAATTTTTCAAACAGCAATAAAGTCCCTTAAGTTTTTTTTTCCCATACCTACCTTCTTGGAACAACAATAATTGAAATGGAAATTTCATATTATAATTTGTTTTCTTCTTTCCTTGTTGTGTTACTATTGTCAATTTCGTTTATTGTTATCATTATTATTTAGATTTATCATGAAAAAAAAAAGTTGTGTTTTTTTTCTGTTTTTCAATGAAGAATTTTATTTGAAAAAAATATATTCAATTCTTCAAATTTATTCAAGGTGAAAAATTAAAAATTATACAAAGGTGTATTTACTAAATATAATGTAAAACTTTATGGATTCTTGTATTGTAAAAAACTTTTATTTCTTTTCATTAAATACAATACCATTGAAATAAATCAAAATTAAAACACAAAAATTATAAAAAAAAAAAAAAAGTCGAAAACAATCTTGAATATTCATTGAACCTTATTTAATTTTTATTTTACCAAAGCTTTTTGTTTCACGAATTCGAAAATAATAAATAAAAATTGTATCAAGTGAAATAAAACAATAACAAAAAATGTTTTAATTGATTTAAAAAAAAAAAAAGTGTAAGTACAATTTGAATAATGAATTTTAAAAAATAAACAAAGAGGAAAAAGTTTAAAATTAAACAAAACAAAAAAAGATAGAATAAAAGACCGCTTGAAAGTCATGTAATTAAGTCCTTTTGTGATGAAAAAAAAACAACAACTTTAAAGAAATTTAAGATAAAAATTGATATATCCTTGAATTTTATTCTTTAGAAGTTATCTTTGAAAATTGAGGTGAAATTAATGTAGAAGATACATGATTTTCTAATCAGATACCATTTTTAAAAGATAAATTCAAACTTTAAAGATGATTTTTTGTCTTTTCTTTTGTTTTTTTTTTTTTGTTCTATGAATTATCCTTCAGCACATACATATAAAAACAAATGAATATTTGAAATCATGTAAGAAAAACTGATAAGAAAATATAATTAATTGCTGATAAGATAAAGTTTTTTTCTTCGAGAATTTTTTTTTAACCTCAAATTTTTTTAAAATTCGAAAACGTTGTATTTTGTTGACATTTTTTTCTAAATAATTTATTCTTTCAAATTTGAAAAAAAAAAAACATAAACTTATTACCTACAAAAAAACAATAATGTTTTTTTTTTTTTGTGGTTTTTATTTATTTAAGATAAAAAATAGCCTAGCAAAATTTAATAATATTACGATGAAACTGTCATGAAATTTGTTAGGATTATTTTTCATATTACCACTTGAGTGCATACATTTTTCAAATGAAAATAAATATGTATACGAGGGAGAAAAAAAAAATGAAGTAAAAACAAATTGTCGTATTATTTGAATGAAGAGAACAAAAAAAAAACCAAAATGAATATGAAAAAAAAAGAGGAAAATATTCTAAAATGTATTTTTTTTTAATAAAAAAAAAAAAATATAGGTATCGTATGTATTATGTAAAATATTTTTTTTTTTCTTTTCTTTTTCCATCATTTTTCACTTGAATACGGTAATTTATAATAACAATGAATATCTGTTTTGCTTGTCTGCTTTTTTCCCCCTCCTATTTTGCTGTTTGGTTTATTATTATTATTATTTTACTTTTTACCTACCACCCACACCCATATCCCCCCCCCACACACACACTCACACGCTTGTGGTTTTTTTTTATAATTTTGAACTTGTATTTATTTTTTTTGTTTTTTTCCTCTTTTATCATCAGCAGCCTACATTTAAAAAAGAAAGTTTTTCCTTCTAAAGAATATATAATAATAATTTTTACTGAAACATAACGTCTTAAGGTTAAATTTTTTTTTTGTTTTCTTAAAAAAAATAAAATAAAAAAAAAACAAGTAAATAAAGAAAAATTGTATCTTATTTCATTTCCTCTTTTCTTCACTGTTCTTTAACGTTCGTATAGTACCTACTTTTTTTTTTTTTTCAAATATTATTTGATAAAAATATAGGCTGTTTAAGCTAAAAAATAAAAAGCATCTTGAATACAATACAAAAATATTTATTTATATATAACACACACACACATTATATACACATATAAACATATGCTCACAATAAGTTGAATAATAAGAAAATTGTTATCTTTTTATAAAATGTCTTAACTAGGCCAAGTTTTCTTTTAATAAAAAAAAAAAAAAATGGAAACAATTGACTTTTGTCAAAAAAAATATATGAAAAAGAAAAATAGATTTCATAATTTTGTTATGTTATTGTAATTTTTGTTGTTTTTGTGAAAAATGTTACTTTTTATTCAATTCATTATGAATTTTCTTAAGGAAAATAAAATAGCTATTATTGATCTTGATTACATGATTATGATTCCTTTCGTTTTCCGTTGGTAGTTCAAAATAACCTTTTTCATTAAAATGATTTTAAAAAAATATATAGAACATGATAAACAATTGTTTTTTATAGGTTTAAATTGCCTTAGAATGTATCATTAATCAAAAATAAAAAATAAAATAAAATAAAAGCAAAAACAAACAATAAAAGAATATTCGTTCGATAAAAGAAAATCTCGCAACATTCTAAAGTGAAAAATAAAATTTTTTCCAAAAAAATTTTCTTACACAATAAATTTTAGCATTGAAAGGCGCCGTAAAATACTTTTCCATAAAACATTAGAAAAAACACAATGAAGAATTGAAGAATGATATTACGCGATCATGATTTGCATTAATTCAAGCCAATTTTCAATATTGAAATATAAAAAAAAAAAAAAATTGACGTCAATGTTTCACCGAAAGGATTAGTTCTGCAAGAAAAAAAAACCCAAATTTATCAACGAAAATTCTAGAGGAAAATTAATTGATTTGCAGTTATTACGATAACATGTGTTTATAACGATAAATATAAATCCTAATGAATAAATTTCTTACGAACTTCGTAATAATTAACTGTTAATTTGTATAATAAATATTTATATGTATGTTATTTGTTAAAAAAGCAATATCCTTTTTACAAATTCCTTTAATTTCAGTGATAAAACTTATTCGAGTACATAGAAATTTATCCAAAATTTTCCTGTTTTTTTATTACACTTTTACTGCAACGACAATATTTTTGTTTGTGTGTATGTGTGTGTGTATGTATGTCCAGCTTACAAAAAATAATATACACTTTTTTTTCTGCTATCTATGTTATAAAAATATCACATTTCAAAATACTGTACGTATTATAATAAAAATAATGTGTAAATGCAAACACAAGCCGATTATAAGGGACAAGGATAAAACCTCTAATTCGGAAGTGTTGTTCCATTTTCACACACAAAAAAAAAAAAAAAAAAGAATATACATATATGTGTGTACGTATATATATTTTATGATGATGTGGAATGACTATTAAAAAAAAGCTTTTTTACTAATCTCATATCTGAAAAGAATTCAAAAATTCCATAAGCATCTATCCCTTAAGTATTGAGGAAAAAAGTTAGAAAAAAAAAGGTTTTTTTTTAACCACCTACCCAAGAGTTTTATAATTTCGTTCATATAATGAGAATATCAGAAAAGTACTTTACGTGTATTACGTAAAAATCAAAAAAAAAAAAAAAAATATGATAAAAAACAATGCTTTATTGTGTGTAAAGTTTTTCAATTAGGGCTTTTTTTTTTTCATTCTTTTGTGTTCATTTATTTATTATCTCATTATTATTGTTGTAAATATTTACACGAAGGACATAAATAATTTTTTTTTTCATTTTTCCGCTTCAACAATGTAAAAAAAAAAAAAAAATAAAATACAAAACAAAAACCATTAAAATAAAAAAGCTTAAAATTTCATTTAACAAAATTTCTAAAACGTAACGTAAAAAAAAATTTACATAAAATTGTAGATACCTACTTGCTTTTTTTTTTCTCTAGTTTTTACATGTTTTTTATTTTTTTTTTTTATAATAATAAATTAATTTTACATTGCGGTGAATTTACATAATTTTGTAATTTTTTGTTTTGTTTTTGTAAAGAGATTTCAATAGGTTTTCATTTTTTTTTCGTCTAAATTATCCTTAAGCTTTTACAATTTTATTTTTATTTCAATTTTCATGAATGACATTTTAAGAGTTCAAAAATAATGAAAATAGGAGAGAGAGAGAGAAAAAAAATTGGAGCATGTACTTGTAGAAAAAAAATATGTATGTATATAATTAAAAGCAATCTCAAGATTTTATTTCAGTTTTACATAAATAAAACAAAAAAAAAAAAAAAAAAACAAATTCATGTAACCTTTTCGAGTATGAAAGAAATAAATTCAAGAACATATTTTATTCAGACAATAATAAAAAAAAAAAAAATGTAAATAAGGTTGTAAATGAATAAAAGGAGGTCAACTTTAAATACGAAAAAAAAAAACACATTTTTTTTCAACATAAATTCCTCATGTTTATTTATATTATATGTGTTACCATAAAAGAAAGTACATGTATACAATATATTGTGCTCTATTCAATTTTTTTTTATTATTCGTATGTAATGTTAACCTCCTTATTCATTACAAACTACAGAAAATGTGAAAATTTTTATAATGATTAATTTTTTTTTTTTTTTTGTTTTTGTTTTTGATTTAAAAGTTGAAAAACTAACACTCATTCAAATATTCTAAATAATTTTTATCTCTACAAAAATAAAATAAAATCAATTAAAATTTAAATTTCATTAAAAATTGCATGCTTGTTTTGCACATGAGAGAATTAATAAATAAATAAAATGTCAGATATGAATCTTGAGTACAATTTTAAATATTTAATTTACACAAAAGATTTATAAATCAAGTAAAAAGAAAAAAAAATTGTTATAAAAACAAAAAACGAATAAATACATTCATTTAGGGATAGCAACAGTAATTAATACCTTTTTATAAAACACATACATGTCGTATATATGTACATAATATAATCATAGTACGTACATATATTTAGTTGTTGATTACGATGTTAACTTTTAATTAATTTTTTTTGTTTAGACACAAGTTTGTTCTACTAAAGTTTCAAGCGAAAACAGATTAAAAAAAAAGGCATTGAAAAAACGTATTCAAAACAACTTTTATTTTCTGTTGTATTTTTTAAATTTTTTATATAGTATCTATTCCCAAACATATTATGTATCCAATTGGCAACACAAAAAAGGTACTATGTGTAAATTAAAAATTGATTATCTACTTTTTGTCACTTTTTAAGAATAATTTTTCACATTTCACACCAAAAAAAAAAAAATCTGTATCTGTAATTGATATCAGAAAATTTTTCATTTGGCATTTTCAATTAATTAATCGATAAACCTTTTTTTTTCTGCTTTTTGTCAATACAAAAATCGAAATAAATATCAATTAAAGTACCTTTGAATATTATTTTAATGAATGAAAATTATTTTTAATTCTCTGCATCCATGTTGTTTATATAATAAAAGATCGTATGGGTTTATTTTTTCATAGCTTTTAAAAAAAAAAAAACAAAAAACAAAAAATAACATTTAAATAAATTTTAATTTTTTTATAGTCAATAAATTTTATAATTTTTGCTCATTTTTAAAAATTCAATAAATTTAAAATTTTCCGTGTTTAAAATATATGTATTTTTCTTTTTAAATTTCATTATGTTTTTTTGTGTTAAAATAAAATTACTTACACGTGTGGTATATTTATATGTAAATAATAACAAAAATAACTTGTGTAGTACACTCATTATTTATTAAAAACGTGTCTCATTTCATTAATTTTTTTTAAGTAATTCATGTATGCTTATATTTTCAAAACAAACAAAAAATAGCAACAAAAAACAATGAAAATGTATGAGATGTACACGAAAAATATGTTGACGTCATCTTTGTTCCAAAAAAAAAAAAAAAAAAATAAGATATATAAAAGTCATGTTTGTTTAATTTACTGTAAAATATAATATAGAATGAAGATTTTTAGATTTAACATTTAACCCATACATAGATTTTTTTTGTTTATGTTAACTTATATATTATTTAAATGTATCTCCTCATAGTCATATATAAATAAGAAAATTCCAGGAAAGTGATTTTAGAATAATTAATTTTATGAAGATCCATGATTGATTACAACAAATGATCTTTAAAATATTCATAAATGTGTGTGAGAAAATTTATGAGAAGGATTTGGAATATAATACCGTTGTTAAAATTATCTTAATATGATGAATTTTTCAGAATTTATAGAGGATAAACATAACTCATGCTTTCATAACGATATTGAAGTTAAAACATGACATTTAAAATAATGAGATTTCACCGAATTTTTTATGAATTTTTAATAAGGCTTTAGTATGATTTTCAGGTGATTTTAATGTTTTATGTTTTAGTTGATTTTTATTTCTATGCAGATTTTTTTGTTTGAAGAAAGATTTAACTAAGAAAAGAAAAAAATCCATGAAGGCTAAATAGAAAATAAACACACTATAGTAAGTATAAAATTAATGGAATTTCAGGAGCTCTTAAAAGTAGGCCCAAATAAAAGCTTTTTTATGGAAACTAATTAAAAAATAAAATAACAAGGATTCTATGTATATTTATAGCCGATTCAATAAATCAAATACACACGTATCAAATATATATTTTACGTAATTAACTCGTATAGTAAAAACAAACTGAAATTCAATATAAATTCGTCATAAAAATGAATGTTTTGTTTTTCTTTTTGATTAAAAAACAAAAAATTTATAATTGAATTTCCATGAAAAACACGAAAATAAATAACCTTATTTCATATTCAATATATATACTATAAATCGTACATTGAAATGCCACCCTTTTTTTTGGATTTATGTTCTTTAAAAAGAAGATCGGACTTCTTTAAAACCAAAAATATGTAACGATATACGAGTATATAAAAAAAAAACATATTATATAAATTTTAAAATAAAATTTTAATGATTGCTGAATAAATTAAAAAACATACAACAACAAAAAAAAAGACGAGAAAAATAAGGATTTTTATAATTGTACTTTAAAATGTAAAATAATTACTTCTGTTTGTGTATAATTATATCCTGATTCTGAAATATCATACATAGCATACGAGTATACACAACGTTAAAAGAACACAGTAAATACACATCGTACAGTACAACCCAAAACAAGTATGTATGTATGTTACATATGAAAAAAAATTAAAATTAAAATATGTTCTTTTATAATATGACACAGAACAGAAATTGAATGACATGAGAAATCAATTTCACTCATTTAAAAAAAAAAAAAAAAAATTTCCTGTATAATATGATATTTAAAGTTATAAAGAAAACATCATATACAGTGACATATGTGACGATAAAATAAAAATATTAAAAAACAGCATATTCAATTTTTTAATGTTATAAACTTTTTCTTTGATTTTTTTTTCTCTGTACAGAAACAGACATCATTAATACATAATAATAATGTGCATATGTCATTGACATAATTTAATGTAGTCTTTTAGGTATTTATAATTATTTTGTAGAATGTCCTAGAATATTTTTTATTTTATATTCATTATATACATAAAAATACATTTAATGAAAATATCATTAGGACAAAACCATTAAAAATTATCCTTAAATACCACATATTAGTGTGCTGTTTTCACATACATACTATACATACATTTAAATTATATCTTATGATGACAGCTACAGCATTTATGATTATTTTTATTTTTATTTTATTTGCTTTTTTTTTTTTTTTTTTTTTGGTTCTCGTATAAATGTTACGAACGTGCTCTGCTTAAATTTTTCCAAACTAATATATCCTATAATGCATATGTATGTTGTATATGTATATGACGTTTGTTGTTAAAGTATTTTTTTTATTTTTCAACCATTTTTAATGGCAATCACTATTTTCGTTATTATTTATAAATTTTCCTCCTTTTTTTTTCTGTTTTATATTACCTTTTGATGCGTCATTTAAAGAACTATAAAAAGGCACTACAAAACTAAGTGATAATCACGTTTTTCTCATTATACACTAATATATAATATATACATATATATATTTTTTTTAATACAAAAATATAATAATCAGCTAACAAACATATTCCATAATAATTGTAATTTTATCACTTTTTATTACACCATTTAAGTGATAGTTAAAATGAGAAAGAATAAACCAAAAAAATAAAAAGATACATATCGACTAATTTATACAAAATGGTTAATAGATTTTTTGAAAAATACAATAAGATGTGAAAAATTAAGAATTTTCAAGGAAAACTAAATTATTAATTTTCATCATTAATATTGAATAAATTATTCAATTATAGTAATTTTTTTTTTTTGCTTCGAAATATAAAATGAGTTTATATAATATTTAACCCATGCTTCACTTGGACAGTCGTTTTGTAATAATTATGAACAAAAATTGTAGAAATAATTAATACGGCAACTAAATATGTATTAGAAAACAAAATTGGTAAATGAATTTATCTCTGGTGATAACCTTAAGACATCTTCGAATTTAAAAAAAAAGCACTAATAATTAAATTTGCTTAGAATTTAGGAAAAAACAATAAATTGGAACAGTTGGACCAGTTCTCGACCGCTTAACTTCTTTTTCAAACTTCTCTTGCAATAATTTTCTAATCTATAATTCTAAAGTTTTCAAATTTCTACACATTTTTTAAAATACAAACGTAATATTTAGTAATTTTTGAACCCATTTCACATAGTTCTTCAAAAATCAAGTGTTCGGCCTATTAAAGTGTTCTGAAAATTACTGTCAGTACTGATAGGGTGATAGGCACTTAAAATCCAAGTCATAATTGACCTATGAATTCCTACTAAGTACAGCTAAATTCTAGAACCTAAAAGAATTAGTAAAATTTTAGTATTCGACACCCCTTCTTCGAGTATTGCTGATCAGATTGACATTTTTGTTCCAATGTATGGCAGCTCAAGTTTCCTAATAAATTCAACGTATACCGTCTAATGATTTCTATAGAAGCAGAAGGGATGAAAAAACAGTTAATAGTGCACTTACTCTGTAAATATTCAGCTTTAAAAAAACAATGGCTAGATTGCTTAGAGGCAAGGTTTTTTTGACAATCTGGACGATTTATCTGAGATTGCACTAACAAACCATTATATACATGTTAATTCAAAAATACATTAAATCAAAAATAGAATAATGACTTTAAAAACATATTTTTTTCTAACGGTTGATTTTTTTTTTAAATTACAATCAAAACATAAATTATAACAATTTTTGTTCCTAGAAAAATAAATTCCAAATTAAAAATGAAATCATAAAACTTTTAAAATGAGGTTAATGTACCATCAACAAACTACAAATAAAAATTTGAACAAATAAAAAAAAAATATCCTTCATGATGCATGCAATTCCAATTTTAGTACAACCACTCCATGATTTATAAATAAAATGAATAAACAAAAAAAATTGTAGGTAGTTACAGTAAATATTTAGAAAACAAATGACTAATCAAAAGGGTAAACTTTTTAGTTTTTTTTTTTTTGTTTTTTAGATTAAATTCATGCTTCGTTATTTTTCTCTGTTCTCTGCTCTGTCTCTGTTATTATTTTTATTTATTTTCATCAAAATAATTGTGTCTTTATAAATATTTACAAAAAGTATTAACAATTAAGTGAAACAAAAAAAAAAAAAAAGAAATTGAAAAAAAAATAATAATAATAAAACAAAAAACACAAAAGGATTATGGATTTTTTTTTTTCATTTCCCTGTTTGTAAATAAAATGAATTATAAATGAAAAACAAGCAGAAATAAAGTGGATTTTTAATTAAATTTTAAATTGTATATCTAAATCATTAATTAATTTAATCTTTTTCATTCAATAATTGATTAATTGTACAATAATAAAATTAAAATAAAAAAACACTTACAAAATATGTCAATCAATGTTAAAGATTCTTCTCTAGAGAACTCTCATAATCCATCATTCAAATATAAATACGAATTCCTTTTAAATTATGCATAAAATGTAATTAATTCCATTCACAATGTGATTGGCATTTTTTCATCTTGTTGTTCTTCTTATTTTTCTTCACTTTCTCATTACAAATAAAATATTTAATTTTTTTTTTTCTTGACAAAAAAGAAATTAAAAATAAAACAATAAATAAAAAAAAACATCCACAATAAACGAACAAAATTTAGAAAGTATTTATTTGTCGCATAACATTTACGTTCACAATTTCAATCGATTGAATTTTTTTTTTTCTTTTTTATATTATACACAGAAAAATAAGGAAAGAAAAAAATCATATATTTATATACATATATGTAGATATATATTTTTTATTCAATTTCAATTGTAAGAAGAGAGAGTAAAAAATGAAGTAAAATTTTTTATCAATATTCAAATTAACCTCTTCGTATTTCACTTTAATTTTTTTTTTCTTCTTCTATAAATATTAGATATTCTTCTCATAAATACGAGAAAAATGAAAAATAAAAATATAAAAAGCAAATAATTCAATGATGTCACATCACTTTCACTTGAAACGACGTCTCTCCTGTCTATACAGAGGATATTATACTCAATCAAGGACACATTTCTTTCTTTTCTTTTTCTTTTTTTATTTCTCTAATTTAAAATTTTTTTCTTTTTTTTTACTTTAATTTTTTTTTTTTCTAGAAAAAAAAAAACAACAAAATAATTCACTTATTTTAAATACATATTTAATTCACAAAATAAAAAAAATTCACACTACAATATACCTTTGGTATTTTTTGCGAAGGATGTTTAATAAATTTTTACTCTACTTTGGAAACAAAAAATGATATCCTTTTTTTTTTTAATTTTTTTTTTCTCACATTTTAACAATTTTCTTCAAAATAAAATACTTTAATTAATACATTAATGTAAAATTTATATAATGTACAGCACAAATACTAATTATCCTTTTTTTTTACTTTGTTGTATTTATAACGGTATACTGAGAAACAATAATAAATTAGATTTGAATTTCTTTTTAATTCAGAAGCTTTTTTTTTTTAATTTTTACTTTAACTTTTTTTTTTCCTTTTTAAATAAAAAATATTATATTTTCCATGTTATTTTCTTTTTTTTTTTTAATAAAATTCAAAAAAACATTGAAAATTGAATTCAATGCAAAAACATCGTGGCGTCATAATCGAGAGACGTTTGGAGACTGGCCATAAAATCACAGATTTTTCATATGTAACGTACAAATATACTCAAATATTTTACCTATACATTTTTCTTGTATTCTTCTTAATGTAAATAAATTGAGAAGGAAAAAAAATTATTTTTTTTTTTGCACTCTGCTCCAACAGTTCTTATACGATGACTGTTGGAAGCTGATCTGCAAAATTTTAGCTCTTTTAAATCACACAAATTGCACATTACAATATGATTGTATTTGTGAGAATATTATCTACCTACTAAAGCAGCACAAACAACAACAACAAGAATGAGAAAATTCATAATAGAACATTGAAATTAGTGTGCTTTTTTTGGGGCAGCTGATTGAATCTAAAAATACCACACACACAAATTATAGGGAAAAAATCTAGGGATAAAATATTTTTACATCAGGAAAATTGATAATTAACACTCTTGGAAATGTGATTTTTAAAAAAGGATATTTAAACAAAAAATTATTAATACTTTTTAAAAAAAAAAAAAAATTACCAGAACATTGAAATCTTAAATTATGTTAAATTTCTTTTATCATGATGACAAGATAATATATAGATGTTTTTATTCTCAATTGAATCTTCAAACGCTTGTACCACAAATAAAATCAGGAAATGGTATCATGTGTGTTATTGTTGTATTCGTGTATTTTCATTCCATTAGAAACAAAATTGTGAATAAATTAGCTATGCCAAAGGGAAAATAGTATTTTCTGTATTTTATATAAATTTTGGGACAAAATCCTTTTATAATGAGGCAATTTTTATTTCCCTGTCAATAATATTAAAAAAATACATATACGAAAATTGACGCATGCTTATTATAATTTTTAGGACTTTCACACTAGTATAATGAATTTATTTTCATTTTGCGGCTTAAATAAGAGAATATGTCCTGTATTATGTTTGTTTAAAAGGCTAAAATCTACTATATTTTATTTTTTTTCTTTGCTTTTGACTTTGTCATGTAGGAAGGTATTACAAAATAACAAATCTACATCTATAGAAAAATTTCTAAATTATTTGTCTATTAAAATTCCCTTTTTCAATATCATTGGGATTTGAAAGTACAAAAAAAAAGGAAGAAAAAAAAACACAAAAAATAAGAATATAAGAGTTCTACAATAATTACAAATTAAATATTATACAGTCTTATTTTTAATCTTCACGATACCAGCAATATTGTACAAAAACAGCGATAATTACTATTTTTATTGGAAAAATGATTTAAAATTCACCAAGAAAAAAACAAAATCTCAGACTAAAATTAAGAATTTAAAGAAGAGCATTTTAATGTGAAAAATGTGCAATTCATTAAAGTACATCTAATACTGTGGGCAGATGTGTTATATTGTATATATTATATACTTGGTGTGTATACATATACATATATTTTTGTAGATTGTTGGTGTGCCGGTTTGTATAATTTAGTCTCTAGTCTCTACAAAAAATATTTATGTATCTTCAAAGAGCGCTGTTCTCAATTATTTTCAAATTATTTCACTGATTTTTTTATTACCATTTTTTTTTTTTTTTTTTTGCCTTGCCATTTAGTTTTGTAATTGTTTTTACTGCGATACAGCTAATTTACCAATATTAAGTCCTGTTTTTTTTTGTTTCTGATGGTAAAAATACGTGCGTTTTATAAAAGAAAAATAATTTAATTTTTTTTTTCATTCTGGCACAATTGTCCAGATTAATTTCACAGACAGAAGAACCACTGACTCAATATAAAGAAAATTTTTTATTTTGTTTTTTTTTTCTACTTCCTAATCAATTTTAAATGCAACGTCAACAGACCTGAAAAAAAATATATGAAGCTTATCCACAAAATTTTAAATAATTTCAAAATAATCATTTTCTGAAGCAAAACAAATATGTAGAATGTAGATATAAAGGAGCTCTAAAATGTAGAATACATAACAGAACTGCTATTTGTGTGTAATAAAAATATGCCACATAAAGGGCAATTTTTTTTTTGTCTTGTTTCCACCCACAAAGATCAATGTATCTTTTTTCCACCATTGTTATATATCGAATTACACAAGCTTTTTTTGTTTTTAAAAGATGTTTTTGTGGTCATTTCTTTGAAATGATATGATACTCAATTTTCAGATACTCATGATAAAATGGAAATTTTCTTATCATTCTAGGTGTGACCTTTTCTGGTGAATCTAAAAATGTAATTTATAAGCTAAAAAAGTATATATAGCAAAAAAAAAAAAAGTAAATTCATGAATCGAAATATTTTACAAGAAAATCAGAAGATAACAAAAAATTTTCATTTCATTTCGATAAAGTTTGTTTGCATATCGGTTTTTTGCCCTTATCATTTTATTCTTATGTTGTTATCGTTTTTTTTTTTTTTTTTCATAGCACAAGGAAAATTTCACTTCTTCTTATAATGTTTGCAGAACAATGCAATTTTCAAAGTTTATTTTATCTACAATATATTTCAGTTCGGAATATAACTGTACATATGTATCTTTTGTATGTATCAAAAGTAAAATTTCAAATGATTTTGCTTTCTTATCACAAGTTACTTCTTTTTTTGTAATTTCCGAATACACCCAAATACCTACTACCTACACTAGTTTTTAAATGGTTAAAGCAAATAATCACTTACACGTTTTCTTGATTTTTTATTATGAAAAACGTAATTTTTCTTTAAATTTTAAATTAATATAAAATTAAAGGGTACTTAAAAAAAAAAGGAAAATATTCTTAAAAAATATCCTTTTTTTAAAGAAAACAACAAAAATAAAATCTTGTTAGCATATTTTTTTGATTAAGAAGGGTTCTACATTATTTTATTGATGCTACAAAAGATTTGCTCGTTCAATGACAAAAAAATAAAAATTAAATAAAAATTCTTAAAAAATAAAATAATTTTCGTATTTCTAAGAAAAGATCAAAAGATTTTCAAAGAAAAAATATAAAGAAAAAGGGCACATGTATGTGTAATTTTTTTTTTTCATTTTCAATTTATTTTAAGAATCTTTTTTAAACTCTTTTAGTAATGAAATTTTAATGCATCTTCTTGTTCTCGAGTAACAGAAATATATAAAAAAATAGCTTAGAACATTTTTTTCTGCATACTTTTTATTTGTTCACGTTCTTAAGAACACAAGCATTTTTATGAAGAAAACTAAAAACTGTATGAGTAAGCAACAACAATTTAAAAAGAAAATTGCCAAAAGTACGCATGCAAATTACAAAAAAAAAAAAAAAAAAAATTGTATTTTAAAAAAGAAATTTTCTTTTTAAAAAATAAAATTTTATCTGTAAAATTCAATGTTCACACTTATTGCCAAGAAAGGAAGTTGTTTCAAATTAAATTTGTTGACAGACAAAATCCTTTTTTATATACTCGTACATATAATGTGCACATGAAGTGTGCTGTAACAGAACAAAAATGAATAGGTGTTTTTTTTTATATATATATTTCACTTCAAGTAAACTTTTGTAGTATTTTTTTTTTTTGTTTTTTGTAAGTTGTAAAATAAATTGCATATGTTAATCAGTTGAGAAAAACAACAAAAACATAATAACATAACACATTTTGTCGTATTCTCATGCGTGTTCGAATTAATCTTAAAAAACACATATGAAATAAATTATATGCATGAATACATGTTTAATATGAATTTTATTTCATTTTAAGTCGTTTGTATGACAGATAATTAATATCATCTGTGAAACAGATTATTTATTATTATTATTTTTATACTATGATATATTTTTACAGTTAATTTGAAATGTCTTAAGTGTAAAAAAAAAAAAAGAATTAAATAAATAAATACTAAATAAATGACGTTACAAATTTAAGATTTAAGTAAGAAAAATTTCCTATGGAATAATTTTTGATGAGAATTTAAAAAAAAAAATGAAATAAAAAAATATTTATATGTGTACATATATTTATAAATAAATTAAATGAGCTGTATTGAGAGTTTTGGTATTCTGTTGAAGCTTAAAATGCAAATAAATATATTTTTCTTTGAAAAAATGGAAAAAAAAAAGTTAAGAAAAAAACAAAAAACAACAACATGAATGAATAAACCACCGTTTTATTCAAAAGGTATAGAAATAAAATATTGCGAAATAAAAAATATACAGGCTTTGTACATATTTGAAAAACAAAAATATGAAAAGCAGCTAATAATCATGGATAAAATTTTTTTTTATAAATATGTATGTATAAAAGCTCTTAATATTTTCCCGTTTTTTGTTTTTTTTGTTTTTATAATAAACAAATTCTGATGGAAAATATGAAAAATATTGTAAAAAAGAATCCTCTTTTGTTGTTGTTTTTGCTGTTTTATACCTTAGGGAACGAACATGCACATATATTATGGGAAAAAAAACATTCTGTACACATAAACTTTTCATATTTTATGTTTCTTTTTTTTTTTTCTATAAAATAAAATAAAAAATACCTTACTTATACCTGTCATTAAAATTGCGCATAATTAAAATTTGATTATGTTGTATAGAGGTAGATTATAAGTTTAGGAATATACTTTAAATAAAAAAAAAATATTTATATGTATGTATAATAAAAATGTGATCAATTATGACAAGCATAGAATATTTTATTTAAAAAAAAAATTTAAAAAAAAAATAAAATGAAAAATTCTTTAACAAAATCTATTTGGAATTTTGATTATATGAAAATTTTTCCTTAAAGAATTTTAAAAGTGGTTTCAAAATTTAATAAAAAACCTTAAAACAATTTTAAACTTGTAATTATAATTTAATAATGTTAAAATTACTTCAAATTATCTCAATTTTACTTTTTTTTTTTCTTTATTATGTATTTTAGAACAGGTAAAAAATTTACAGGTGAACAAACATGTTTTATGTACTCTTATATGAGCTTATATGTATACCATAGATGTGTTTTTTATTTGTTTATGAGTTAAATTCTCTTAATCGATAATTCGATAGCCAAATATTTATTTATCATAATTTACACATGAATAGTAACTTTTTTCTTTTTTTGTTGTTGGTAAAAATATCAAATAAATAATAAATAAAATATCAGTTTAATAATAGCAAAAATTACATAATTATTGAAAAAATTTGTGGACGAAAATGATTTTAATTTTATTTCCTCCGGATTCTGTAATTCGATTTACATGAAATTTTTGTCCTATTTTTCTCTCGTCACTTTCTATAATTCTTCAATTTAAATTTAAATTTAAATTTTAATTTTGATACTGTCATCACCATTTTATTTTTATTTTCATTTTTCTGAAACATAGCCACACCAAACATCATACATACATATTTAAATAAAAATATTTAAATTCAAAAAATCAAAAGAAAAAAAACATCTAGACAAGTAATTTGTCAATAAAATCTATTAAAATCGATAAACCAAAAAAGAAAAAAACAAATGAATTAAAAACGAAAAAAAAAAATAAAAACAAAACATTAACCAGATTATCATATTTTTATAAAGGATATTGAATTGAACGAATTCCCGACATTATGGCATCCTGACAGTGTGGCATGACATTTTCCGCTGCCAGGCACCGTCGTTCATATATCATATATAATTTTTTCATACATATGTATACTGATGTATGATAAAATAAAAATTTTAATGAATTTGCACGTTATTGGTAAAAGTTTTCTTCCATAAAAGAAAAAAACTAATTTCAAAAAATATTTCATTTTATGATTATAGGTACTTTAATAATGTACTTCAATTTTTCGTTGTTTTTTTTTTCTGTTTACTTTTTTTTTTTTAAATAACGTTCAAGTAGTTTTTATTTTTCAACGTAAAACTACATTTGGTTAATATTGAAAATGTTCTATTTACAGTATGTATTTTTTTTTTTCCTGCTTTATTATTTTTTTTGAGCTTTTGAACTTTTAATTGCATCCTTGTTTATATATATTTTCAAAAAAAACAAACAATTATCATCAATATCAACATCAACATTATTATCATCATCATAATCATCATCATCTCTGTTTGAAATATGTATTATATACTACACCCATTAAGTATGAGAGAAAAATCCTGATCTACTTTTTAATACATGATACAATGAAGGATATGACTATATATGTAAATATTATAATGCTATATATATGTATGTACATATGTAATATATTGTTATCTATATTATTCTATCATTGTATTTTTATCTATTGAGTTCACCACAATTATTGTATTATCTATGTTCAAATAAGATTTAGTATACTTAAATTCGTATTCAAGCTTATTATAAATTTTTCAAGTGGGAAATTTTTTACCTTATAGCGCATGAATAAAATAAAAATATCCTTTTATTTCACAAAAAAAAAAACCAAAATATGTATTATTTTAAGGAGAATAAGAGAGAATTTACGGGTGTACACATACATGTAATTTTTATTTCAATATGAAATTATACTATCTGTATCTGTAAGGAAAATATTGAAAAGACTCATATGGAAATTTAATTTTGGAATATGTATTTGTAACACGTTCGTTACTACTATACTTATGTTCCGTAAAGTAACCTATTTTACAACCTAATTTCAAAATAAAATTCAGTTATACCAAAAATTTAGAAATTGATTAACATGAAAATTATAAATTTCCAATACTTTTTTCAGTACATATTGACTTTTTTTCTATTGTAATTATAAATTTGAAAAACCTGATAATACACACAAAAATTAGCTTTTTTTTCAAGCAATATATTCGATTTTTATGTTCAATAAAAGAAATAAATTCACTAATTTAAGTAATTCAGGACTTTTTGTGGAATTTTTTGAAGAAAAAAAATTCAGAACACACAATTTAAGCAAATTTATTTAAATCTTTACAACAATCTTCCAGAAATTATGACCTAAATACTTAATTTTACAGTGATTTGTTTTCTTCTTCTTTTTTCTTCTTTTTTGTGGTATAATAAATCAAGAAAAAACCTTGGAATATTAAATTAAATGTAAACACAAATTATTTAGTCCTTTAAAGAAAGTAATTAAGAATTACCTTCTTCTATTTCCTACTCCACTTTATGTTCGTATTTAATTCATGTTTATTATTTTTCCTTGAAATTTAGAAAAAAATATTTTTGTACTACATTCATTCTACATTCACAAAACAAAACAAAAAAATCAAAATAAATTCCTCTTGAGAGAAATTAACACCAATAAATTCTATAGAAAAAATTTTTAAAATAAAATTTTTAATTCTTTCACAAAAAAAAAAAAATCTAACTTCAAAATACGAGTACTTGTGTGTATCAGAATGATTCTTGATTTTTTACGTATGCTATACATTCTATGGAAAAAGAAAAACTATATTTTTTCTTTTCAAATACATAAATGTTGTTGTTGTTGTTTTTTTGTTCCTTTATAAGAATTTAAAGAAAATGTAAGCATGTACCTATATAGAAAATAATAACAACAAGCTCTTAACTAGGTACTTTCTACACTTATTTTTTTTATTATTTCTCTAACACTAAAAGCGAGGCCAAGCCAAACGATTAAGGTTAAGAAAGATATTTTCTTATAATTCTTTATTTTTTTTTTTTGTTTTTGTTTTTTTTATTTTAAACGAATGGTCTCTGTGGTGTTTATTTGAAGTATTTTGACCTAGAAAATTTCATAATGTTGAAAAATTAAATACTTGTACAAATTTTTACTTATTCCATTTTTTTTTCCATATTTTTTTTTATTTTATTTTATTTTCTAAAAGTACATATTTTCGATTTATAAAAAATATAAATTATGAAGTTTTCTTTTTCTAGAAAAAAGAAAATAAGTAAAAACTTTCTAAAGGAACGTGTTTTTTTTTTAAATTTCTAAACATAGAAAAAGTAGAATTTACTTTTACTGGAATTATATTCCTTTTTCTCTAAAAATTGTATAAAGTTTCAAAAACAAAAAAAAACCACCAAATGTGTCTGAAAAAAATTTTCGTTTTCTTCTTCTTCTTCTTTACTTTTTTTTTTAATTAATTTTTCTTTCTTCTTTTTGCCCTTTAACCGTATTTATATTGTACATTATGTCAGATACGAGTAAATGAAAATTAAGAACCCTTTTTATGGGTAATTTTCTAATCTCTCTCATTTTTCTTCTATTTTTTTTTTTTTTTTTTTTGTAATCTTTTGCTATAATCTATTTCTAAGCCTTTAATAAATACAAAAGACTTTAATATAAATTTTCTTCAACTTAAGAAAAAAATCAATAATAAGAACAAAAACTAAGAGAAAATATAAAGGATGTTTTTTTTCTTCTCTTTTTCATATTTATTTTTCTTTTATGCCTGTTTTTTTTTTTATTTATGTGTTTTATTTACTTTTTGTTGTTGTTGTTGTTGTCTTGGTGGATTTTTTGTCTACTAAAAAACATTAAATAGATTTCTAAATTATTTTAACTGGAATATATTAGAAAAAAAACAAAAATGTTACAATTAAAGTCAAATGAAAAAAAAAAAAACAAAAATATCTAAAATGAAAAAGATAAAATAAATACTTGCATGAATAATTTCCAAACCTTCATTATTTTTTTTTACTGTTATTTTTTTTTTTCGATTTTTTTTTTTCAACTTTTTAAAAATAAAATAGAAAATTTAAAAAAAAAAAAACCTCAAAGATTATGTTATATAAGCATCACTGATAATGAGCAACGACTGTCAGTAAATTTAACATTTAAAAGCTTTGAATACTGACAAAATAAAGAAAGAATCTTTGACAATTCAAGCATATTTGAAAAAAAGGAAGAAGAAAAAAAAAAGACGAAAACTAAAAATTTAATTTATTTTCATTTGACATTCAAATCGAAAAATATTGCCTTTTTTATCCTTTATCCTTAATTTTTTTTTTTCTTCTGATGTATTTTTTTTTTCCAACATTTTTTTTTCTTCTGTATGTATTAACCAACTTCAATGCAAGGATATGTCATTTTATATCTGTTATTTTTTTTCCTAGTTCTTGTTCCCAAGAAAAAGAAAATGAAAACGCAAAAAAAAAAAAAAAAATTGAAAAACCTTTCATTTATTAGATATACAAGACAAGATACATAATATATGTATCTTATTGAATTTTTTTTTTTTTTTTGTGAAATGGGGTAAATCGGGGTAAAATATATATATATAATTTATTGATTTCGAAATATCAACAGTTCCTTTTTTTTTTTTTTTGATTTCACATTGACATTTTCTTTTTTTTTTTTTTTTATTCGAAAAGATAATGGAAAATGATCATGTTGAAAGCAAAACTTTCTTACAAAATAAATTTGTATTTATACATTTTAATTTCTTTCATAAAAAATTTTCCAGTATTCTGTTTTGCTTTTCGATTCAATATCAATTTTTAAAAAGAACAGTTTCAGATTGCATTTATCCTTTTTTTGTTTTCTATTTCAATAAATTACATTTAATAAAATGAGTATACTGTGAATTCAAAATTGTGTTTTTTTTTGTTTGTTTTTAAATTCTCTTTTTCATATAAAAAGAATTTTACGAGCATGTTAGGTCATTGTATTCTTAAGTATGATTTTCTTTAAGTCATCCGGGTACAATTACTTGACTGTTGAAATAATAATAATTTTGTCTGACGCTAAAGTATATAAGTATTGCCTTTGGGTTAGTTATACATTTTTTTTTTCGCTTATATGTAAAATGTACAAATAAAATTGCATATACAAATGCAACAACATTTTGTAAGAAGAAAATGAAAAACAAAAAAAAAACAAAAAAGAAAGAAAAATGATATTTTTCTGTATAACAATTTTTGTAACTATATAAGTTTCATTCATTGTGTGAATATGTGAAAATTTTGTATATTTTGTACAATTCAAAAGAGAAGAAGAAAAAAAACACTATGCATGACTTATAAGATGGTTGAAAATATAAATGTTGTTGGGTACTCAATGTCATATGAATTTCTTGTAATATGAAGTGAAAAGAAAAAAGCAAAAATGCATTTTAAATTTATGTGGTTCCTTACTTGTAAGTTCAGATAGTTTTTCTAAATAAAAATATAAAAAAAATATGTCATAGAAACATTTTCTGTGACAAAAAACAAAATTTGTTCATCATAAATTTAAAATCAATTTTCTAAAATTATACCCGAATATTCTATTTTGAAATTTCTTCAAAAAGTGTAATTAAATATGACGTGTGTTTAAAGATTTTTCCGAATGGAAAACAACAACAACAAAATAATAATTCTCGTCCTTATTTACTGAATTAACTAAATATGTTAAAGTTTTGAGAAATTTCATGTGAATGAAAATCATGAAAATTTGCTGAATTAGACATTAAATTGAACAAAAAACTAAAAAAAAACACAGAATCAACCTACGTCAAAAAGTGTTCATCGCAAAAATTGTTGAAAACCTCAAAAAACATAATCTTCATGAAAACCAAAGTGTTGTTAGCAAAAACTATAATAAAGTAAATATACATATGTACCCATATAAGCCTGCACTATACAGGCAAAAAAAAATAAAACCACACAAAATGTTGAAAATGTTAACAAAGTGATAGCGAAATATTTTTCGAAATTTCTTATAGAGCGCCAAAAAAGAACAACAAATATAGAAAAGTTCTTGTTTAGTTTACTATACATCTTTTCACATAGTTTAGTATATTTTCAAATACATACACCTTTATGTAAAGTTTAAATTATCTGTAATAGACATGAAGAAAGTACTTACAAAACATTTTTTTTGTTTTTTCCTTTTTTATATTTTCCTCTACAGTTTCAGTCATAGCTGCTGTTATAATATGCCAAAGAATATAAGTGACTCAGCTAGATTTTATTTGAAATAATATAGAAAATTCCTTTTGCATATATAATACTACTTTCAAAAATATGTACATATGTATACTTCATTCTTCATGTTTTTTTTTTTTTTTCTTTAGAGAGTAGAAAGTTTATTTAAGATTTTCAAAATCAAAGGAAAGAAAAAAAGAAGAAAATTCTGAAAAAAATAAAATCCTATTTAGAGATTAACTCATGTGAGTTGAATAACGAAGTGAATTTTTTTTTTTTTTTTGGAAAATTTTCCACATCATCATCATCATTATTTCATTTTCGCGAAATTGTTTTTGTTTTTCTTATTTTGCACATTTTTTTTTTGTTTTTTTTTTTCAAAATTGAAGAACTTTACTTTGGGATTATGGAGCCGAAAAAGTTGTTCTTTCTTATTTAAAGTTTGACCTTGTTATCATTCTACATTGACTAATAAATTTGGATATGTATGTATGTATGTATAAAATTTGTAATTTGTAAATTGAGGTTATGCAATATTTATCTTTTTCAAATTTGTTTAGTCAACGAGATGGTTTATGTATATATGTACATACTTAAAATTAATGGTGAACAATGACAAGACTGTGAAAATAACGAACAAGAATTGTGAAAAAAAATATGTATGTACAACTAATTTCAGTATACCCCCAGTAATAATATGACTAACAATAAAATATGCGGGTTCTAAAGTCCTTGGAAGCTTTGAAAGAAAAGTGTTGAGAAGAATATATGAGGTAAAGAATGTGTCAGGAAAATAAACAAAGAACTTTATTTGAATGACTAAAATCACTGCCTTAAAATGAATTTATTCATACAGTTAACCATCTTATTTGTATTTCATCCTTTTTCTCCATTATTATCATTATTATTTTTTTGTTGTTTTAGATTTTTTCAAGGCGTTTTTTTTTCCTTTTAATATAATTCTTTCATATATAATTCTTGGCAAATTCAAATTGAAAAATAACATACATATGTCATGTATGTAAATTTATTCAAATGTTGTATATCCTTTATTTCTTTACTTTTTAACTTTTTCGTTATTTTTTTTTTCTTCTTTGAATTTTTGAAAGCTTTTTATTTATCCTTACACAACGTTTTTTTCTCTATATTTTTCGATTTTTTATCATTACAAACATAAATTTTGTTTGATAGTTTGAAAAATATGCAAAAGTTACATGAAAAATAAATAATTTTCTTCTTTTTTGAAAAATTACAAAATAAAAAAAAAAAAGTACGTATGTTAAACGAAAACTTTACCAAAATATTCATCATCATTTTTACATATAGAATGTAAATGATACCTTTTAGAAAATATGTAAAAATGTTTAAAAATACATGCGATTACAATTCATATAGGTACAGTATTTTCATACTTTGACGATATCAACTGTTTTTACTTTTTTATGTAAACATATTTTGATTACAAGAAAAAAAAAAGGAAAATTCCAATGTACTATATTTTAAAAGACAAATAAAAATTGACAAAGATATAGAAAAGTCAAAGAGAAGAAAAAATATCATATTAAGAATATATAAAAAGTATGTGTATAAAAATATATAAATAATATTTACATACATTTACATATAAATACATATTTATTTTTCTTTAATATACATAGCAACAATATTTTTAATTTAATCGATATATTTATCCCACGTTCACATTTTCTTTTATACCACTTAGAACTCAGGACATATTTTTCAAAAAAAAAAAAAAAAGCGAGAAAAATGAAAAGTAGTTGTCGTAAGTATCCAAAATTATTATTATTAGTTGCGTAAATAATGATGTCTATAAATATTCTGAATGAATTAAATATGACATACAAACATGTCATGTATGTACGTAAAGTTGCCTTGTGTGGTTCGTATTTACTTTTTCATTTTTTATATCAATAAAAAACTTGATGTGTGTTTTTTTTTTGCTAAAGTAAAAAGTTTTTTAACACAGATTATTTTTTTGGGGTTTTCTGATACCAAAAAAAAAAACTTTATTTTTTGTTACAAGTTTCACTTTCTTTTCCTTTTTCCTTTTTTTTTTTTTTAAAGAAAAATGAAAATTTTAGAAAATCCATATCTGAAAAAAAAAAGAAACTCAAATTTATAATATTCTATTATTCATATTTCCTTTAGGATAAATCTAGAGTGCTGACAGTGCTGACAGTTTCCGTATATTGTCAGAGATAACTTACCAAAATAATAAATTATCTTCCCAAAATATTTCACATATAGATACTCGTACATATACAATATATGTATGGTATACATATATATGTACAAACGTATACTAATAAAAGGATTAGTTGTGGGTGTTAATTCATAAAGTATGGATAATCGAAAAAAAAATTTTTTTTTCAAAAATAAATCATTTAAATTAAATTAATAAAAATATTGGAAAATTTTTTTTTAAATTTTTTCGTGTTGTTGTGTGTGTTTTCAAGTTAATTTATTTATAAAAAAAAATTGAGTTACCAGAGATTTTTAAATTTAAAAAAAAAAACAATGTACAAATTATGCACTGGAACACATAAAGGCGATTTTCGTTGTCGGTTGGCGGAAAGCGATTTTAGCGTCGCCGCCAAGATAAACTTAATTTTTAATTTTGCCGCCGCGGCCCAACTTAACAGTTGGTTTTCTTTGTATTAAATGTGAATTTAAAGTTGTGTGTGTGATTTTATTCAAATTTATCGCCAATTTATTGTTTTCAGTTTACAAAAACACCATCGCCACCGACAACGAAAGCCGCCTTTTTGTATTCAGTATACATTACGCGTTGAATTACCCAAAAGTCCTTGGAAAGTAACTCTCTGAAATTTCCCTTTCCAAAGCCAAATTAGTATTACAATAAAAAAATCATATAAAAATTATGCATTAATTATTTTTTTTTAATAAATTCATTTTTCTTTTCCTCTTCTCTTTCTCGCAGTTTCCAACTAAATTGACATTTTTATTTATTCAATACAAACTCCGATACATAGAAACTAATAAATTGTATATACATACATATAATAAAAACATCAATTATTATGACTCATTCATGCTATAATTACTGGTATTTTACTCTAATGACTTCCTTTTTAATAAATTTATTACATAAAAGTGACTTTGTATAAGAAGAAAATTTCTAATAAAATTATTATATTCCACTTTACCGTATGTTATTTTGTATAATTTATAAATAAAAGGCATAATAAATTTACGTGACGTGCGAATTTTATTAATGTGTATATATATACGATAATATAAATATATTTGTATGTTCAAAATATATGTAATACCATCTGAATGAGAAAATTTAATATTACATAGGAGCATAGTTAAAAAGAAATGCTTTTTTTTTTGTTCTTCTCCTTTTTTTTAAAGAATTACTGTCCAATAATGGCCGATCACTGCTTAATTCTCAATCATTTGTCTCAAAAATGTGCTTAAAAGGCAACAAAAAACGCATTAAGTAATTTATTTTTCGAAATCCTAAAAGCCTTTCTACTACCATTCTTTTCAAATGTCTTTTAATTTTTTTTTACCTTTTTTTTCTTAAAACACCTGAAGTACAATGTGGCAATACTAAAAAAAAAAGAGAAAAAAAAGTATTAAATAAAAAATGAAATCACCACAATATAGCCAACCACAACAATAAATGAAAAATTTATATCAGAATTTATTTATTTTTCATCGCTATAACAGATATCAGATAATATATAAAAGAATCATCAATCAATTTCATTATTTTGATGATATTGCACAAGGATATATGAACTGGATACTATATTATGTCGAATAATCTAATATATGTGAGTATCTTGTATCTTGTATATACTGACAATCTGAAGATAGCTCTGGTGTAGAAAATTTTTTCAAGAAGTAAAAAATTCATAAAATATTGAACAAATGAAAGAAAACAAGCAACATCAACAACAAAAATAAGTAATGGACTAAAACTTTAAGTACTTGTCAGACTAAAAGTATAGGTTTTTTGTTTTTTTTTATTCTCATCTTACAGTACATATGTCGAAGTATATTTGAAAAAAAAAAAAAAAGAATATATAACATCAGGCGAATAAAAAACAAGAAAATACATTGTCCTGATAATTTAAAATCAGGATATGGTTACATATAAAATTATCATTACATAATAGACAATGACATATCATACGACAATTCAAGATTAATGAATCCTCCTTGTATCCTCGCACGAATTGTATACAAGTACATTAATTCTAGTATTATCGTATATATATACATATATTATACTGTCACCCAGTTTCTTGATAAAGGTAATTTAATAGAAATTCAATTATTGTTACTCATGTATGCAATTTCATGATAGTTAATTTGATTTGAAGAAAAAGAAGAAGAAGACAAAAAGTTGAAAATTACAAGATATTTTTTATTGACTACTACAGTCAATTGTAAGTTACGAGTATTTGGAAATATATTTTTGTTTGTTTGTTATTTTTCTCATAGATTCTTTTCTCTTTTTATACCCTTAATTTAATTGTGTCCTTAAATTATTGTAGTATACTGAAGCATAATTTATTCATGACCAGAGGAATGTTTTTTAACAGTAGACTAAACTAACACAATCTTATATCTAAAAAAAAAAAATTCCCTTTTGTGAAAAATCAGCAAAGCAAAAAAATTAGATAAGAAATAATAAAATAAAAAATATCAAAAAAAAAAAAAAACAAATTTCATGAAAATTATGTTTACTTTATTTAGAAAATTGTTATAAGTCATTTTTTTCGTAATTTTTCGGTACAGTTAATATGAAGAAAAATAAATCATCTTAAGGATTTTTCTAGTGCTTTTTTGAATATTTTAAAAAAAAATACCATGAATTATTAATAATAGAAGTTGTGGCTATTCTTTTTTAGTTTTAATTTCTTATTTTATAAGAAACTTACGGAAACAGTTAAAATTTGTAAGATTGTTGCAGGTTTTTCAAAAATTAAATAATAAATATTAAAAAAAAAAAAAAAAACTATAAAATGTTTTTTAAACGTTGACGTTAAAGACTTTTATTTTTAATTTCACTTCATCGAGCGGCTTCATACGAGTAGGTGATGATGTGTTGATAGGTGAAAATGAATCCTAGAAATCATAAAATTAGTAACCTTAGATAACTGGTATATCCTGCTCAACGAAGAATTTAATTGCAATCCATCGGAGTCGACCTGATAAGTCATGGCTAAATCCTTGAAAATTTCACCAATATATACTCATTTTTTTTTTTCCTAATTCAAGTAAATCAACAGAAAAAAAATTCACAAAAGGAAATATGTAAATGTATGCGCATAACAATTAAATATTTTATTAAAATAATATTTGAAATTTTATAGTTTACATTTTTTATTCATTCCCTGAGATGCAATTTTTGAAATTATCAATGCAAAAACAAACAATAAACTCACATAAAACTTATCAAACTCTCGTTTAACTTTCTATTATCAATTTAATAGCACTTCCTTGTTTAACACTTAATATTAAAACTTTTTCCAAAAAAAAAACAAACAGAAATTTTAAAAAAATTTGAAAAAAATTGCATTGAAAGAAGTATTCAAAAAAAAAGCTCTCATTCCTGAGTTAATCGTTTTCATGAAAATGCAAAAAATAAAAAAATTGACATATTCACAAAATGCATTTGAAATGACATTTTCACATTAGAAAAAAAAAAAACGTGTGTTAAACATGCCTTATAAAAGCTAAACAGCTTTTAGATACATTAAATGAATTTTTTAATATGACATGAAATAAAAATAAATCAAAAAAAAAAACAAAAAAAAACATATCAATTGTTTTATAACTTTTTAAATCAATTCATACTTTTTTTTTGTTAAACGTCCTTCTATTGTAATAACATGAACATTTTCTTTTTTTTATTCTGCTGACAGGATAAAAACTTTTGAATAAAATAAAAATGATATCCCAAGGTCATAATAAAATGTAATAGCATTGTAGAATATAATTTTCATCACATTTTTTTTTTCATTTTGGTGTAAAAGAAAACAGAAAAAATAAAAAATTTAGTTGTAATTTTATTCTGATTTCATTTTTATTTTTTTTTATTGTAATTTTAGATAGAAAAATAAAAGAATGAGAAAAGTTATAAAAATATCTTGAATATTAGAATATATTTGGTTTTTTTTTTTCAAGAAAAATACTTTATTCTTTTTTATTTGCCCTAGAGACCGCAATAATAGTGACCAAATATTGATTTTTGCCCTTTGGGTAAAATTATCCTTTTTTATTTCATCTATACACATATGTACATATGTATATGTGTGGACATGTATGTGTATGTATGACTTCATGTATGTACTTGTGATCATTTTTACATTTCTTATTATTATTATTTTTTCTTTTCTTTCATATTTGATCCTTTTGTATTAATCCTTTTGGGAGGGACTTATATACATTTTCTCAACGTAAAGAATAAATTCGATGAAAAAGAATTTTAACTATATCTCTTTTTTTTCTATTTTTTAATATAAGAAAAATTTGTACTTAATACTAAAAGTCATTGACTGCTATTCTATAGTATAAAAATGTAAGTAAGGTAAACCATTATTCTTCAGTTTTTATCCTTTAGAAGATTTTCTTATACATTCTCTATAAATTTTCTTTTTTTTTTTTCTTTTTTTCTCTCCACCTTTTTTCTTCTTTTCGTAAAACATTCATTCTCAAATGCGTATCTTATGTGAATAGCTGATAAAGCATTTAATGTTTGAACATTTTCTCTAAAAAAAAAAAAAAAAAAGATACTTGTATAATATTTGGTGAAGTGATAAAGACTATATTATACTCTCGTATATGTTAAAGGATGAAAATGAAAAAATCAAACGAACAAAAAAAAAAAAAAGAAAAGCATGAAAAGTGTAAGTAACGAAAAATTTTCTTCAAATCGATTTTTTATTATAATACCTTACAAGAAAACGTATAGTTGGTGAAATCTTTGTGATTGAAGATATAATATGTAGGAGTAATAATAAAGTAATCGATATTCTTATATGCTCTTCTAAAATGTTAGAAAGATACAAAAATTTTTTGTCTTTATTTTGAATAGAAAAGAAGGTATTTAGAAACAGCTCTAGCACTGACAATATTGAAATATTTTTAAAATGTACATATTGAAATTTCATGAGAAAAGCTTATTATTATTATTTTTTTTTTGCTTTCATTTTAAAAATTTTATATTTTAAATTTTCTCTTTTGTTTAATCAGTTTATAGTTCGTATAGTGATTAAACACTTTTCAAACATATAATCTTCTTTATTGTCAACCCACATGTCAACCTACATAGATAAAAATAGAACTCTAAAAAAAAAACCCATCGAAAGTTTTGTATTTTAAAATAAAAAACACGAAAAAAAAAAAGGAAACAAAGTTAAAAATTTTAATCCTTTTGTTATTAAGATTGTTTTCTGTGGTATTATGTGACATCTTAAAAATTTCGAAAAAAAAAGAAGTAGAAAACTTTTTAATGAAACAAAACAAAAATCTTTAAAGATTACGAAATAATAATTTCGAGGAAAACAATAATGAAAAGCTTCTTCCACAAAAAAAAAAAAAAACTTCCAACAATAAAATCAAAATTTTATAAATTAATTTGCAACAAAATAGGCTTAACGCTAATGAGAATTTTTGCATTAAAATTAAAATTTTCTTTTTAAAAGTGGGAAATATTCATTAAAACAAAAAAACAATTTTTCATCTGAAATGAGGAACTTGAAAAACAAAAAAGATCTGTTGAATAAATCCTAAATTACTAAAAGATTATTTGAAATAATACAATATACTTCACATTCTTATACAATTTTTATCATTTTTATCTACTCAAATTATGGATAAACCATGTATTCAATTCAATATCTTAAAATTGTTGTTGTTTTTGTTTTATTTTCTTATTCTTTTTCTTATTTTTGCAAGAGACAAAAATGACAAAAGATATAAAAACTAATGATGATCATCATACTACTTAGGGATATTACATTACATTTTTCTTCTTCATTGTATTTTTGGTCACATATGTATGTATGTATATGTTTTCTTCTAAATATAAAAAAAAAATGTCCTTAATGTAATATAGTCCCTTAGGAAACAATATAAGGATATTTTTCGAAGACCTAAAATTCTTACATTAGAAGTGGTAAATATATATAAGAGAGAAGAAAAAAAAAATTAAATGGAAAAAGTCAAATGAAGTAGTCAGCTTTTATCTTAATGTAAATCGATATCGAAAACAAAACATGAATTTCATGAAAAAATTAAGAGCACTCAATTATTTTTTTTTGTTGTTGTTTTTTAATGTATCTTCAATTTTTTTTGCAATATATATATATGAAAAAAAAACAAGAAAAATAGTTCTACAGAATAGAGAATAGAATAGGCAAATTAGAATCTTTTTTGTTGTTTTTAGGGCCAAATTACATATTGACATCTTGAAAAATTAAAAAAAGACAGCAAAAATGTAAAAACTAGTATTTAACTTCACTATGTTTTAAATTCTTAATTAATTTTTACTTATTTTAAAAAAAAAAAAAAACAGAAAAACAAAAAAAACTACAGACAAAAAATGAAAAACTCATTTGAAAAAGTTCTTATTTTTCTGAAAGAACATCAAAAAAAAAAAACCTTAACTATCCGAATTCATTTTCTCTTATTTTTCTGTATTATTCGCAACTTTTGAAAAATCCAGAACAGCATAAATTTAATTATTAATCAAATAAAAACAAGATAGACTAGATATACTAAACTATAAAATTATTTTTTTAAAATTTTGTACAGTTCCTAAGAGATCTTTTATATACAACTTATCACAAAAAATAAAAAAAGTTAAGAAGAAATAACAATAAAGAACTATACGAAAGCTACATACATCTGTGGTTTATTTAATCCAACAAAATAAATATATTTTTTGTGAAAAATTCTTCTAAAAAGAAATTCTTCTTTGAAAATACGTAACACATTTTCATTCCCACCAAAATATATATTTTTTTTAAATTTTATTTCAAAATTGTCATTTTCTTCATTTGTTTTCTTTCGAATTTAAAATTTTTTTTTTATAAAAAAGATACATTAATCAACCAGAACACTGCAAAATATTACCTCCTTGCATACTATTTTATCGATTTATAATAAAATATACATATATAATTTTATTCACAACAAAATCAAATGACCTTTTTTTTTACCCCTGGAAATTCTAAACAGAGAAAAAATAAAAATGAAATATAGAAAAACTAAATATACACAAAAACAAAAGGACTGCTGCAATCGAAATCGATATTGTCGTCTGCATTCAATTACAAAATAAAAAAATTGTACTATTTTACATTATTGTTCTGTATCACCACTATACCATTATAGAACAGCAGCAGCTGGAGCATTATTGTTCTCATTCTAATAATAATAATTTCAAAATTTATATATTTTATTTACGAATCGTTAAACAGTATAAAAGGAAAAAAAAAAAAAAGGAAGTTAAGAATACCATGGATTTTAGTAGGCTGAGTTAAAAATTTCTTCCGTTTGAAAAATAAAAAAAAATCCTTTATTGTTCACATTGTTTTCATTTTTCAATCTTCAAAAATGTATAATTGTGACAAAAAAAAATAAATAAAAATGAGGTATATGTAAGTGTAATTTACTATTAAATTTTCCATAAAAGGATACATTTTCAAGTGTTGTTATTAAACTGAGCTTTTTTGTAAACAAATACAGAAAAAATATTGTTCCAGTTTAACATTTTTATGGTTTATATTTATAAAATGTTCTTTAGAAATTGTTGACTTTTTTTCTATGTAGTACATTTGATATTGATTTTCATAAAATTGTTGATCTAAAATTAGGGTAAAATTCAAGTGTATCAAGGACCTCATTTGACGATAATAAATACTTTTATATGGTATAAAAAAAATGTCATGAAGAAAAATAAAAATGACCTCTTTTTCAATTTAATGTTTTTTTTTTTTAAGTTTCAATTTCTCTAATTTTTTATTTTCTTATTTTTTTTCTTTCAATCTTAATTTATTTAGTCTTGATTCTATTTTATGTAAATATCCTGTATTCTTATATCATACAGGATAAATAAAACTAACTTCTGCAGTAAAACTAATACATACATAAAAAATTATTTCATGTAGATCATATATTACGATATATGTATGTATGTAGATACTAAACACACGTCCACAAGAAAATTTCAAAAACTGTCCATATATAAACTGTCTAGCACATAAAAAGGTAAAAAAGAAAAATAAATAAAATAAAAAACGAATACTACAAGAAAATTGAATTTTAATCAATATAATATGTACTTTCTGAAAACGTGATTTGAATTTTTTGAATAAATAAATATACAAAAAATTCTCCACTTATATGATTGGCTTTCAAATAATTTTTGCATAAACGTATATAATGTATGTACATTTATGTAAGTACCCAATGGAATTTTATTTTATTTTTATGTCTTGAATTTATTATGTTAATTGACCACATAAAATGCAATAAAATAACACTCGTAAGATATAAAAAAAAAAAAAACTAACTAACAAAAACAAGAACAAGAACAATTTAAATGCAGAACACAACAACAGAATGATTACAGAATTTATTCTATTTATAAAAAAACGTTTAATCCTTCAAAATAAAATTGAATTTTAATTTTAACAATTTTTTTTTCAAGTTTTCAAGCTTTCATAAAAACAATCGAAACATTATCCCTTTTTTTTCTTGTAAAGGAACACAATATTTCAAAATTAATTATTTCTTTCTAAAATACAATTTTATCAATAAAACTTCAATATCAATCAAAGAAGAAGAAAGAAAAAAAAAACCGATTTATCTTATGATTGTTTTTTTTTTCTCAATGTTTTCCTTTTTTTTTTGAAAAATTTCCATAAAAAATAACAAAATTCTATCAAAATCTGGTATCCGATATCAATAAAAATTTCGTTTTATTTAACTGTTATAATATGGTTTTACTTTGTCTTTTTTTTTCTTTTTGCCTTGAAATCGTTACAATTCGTCCTTTTTATCTTTTGAAATTCATAGAAAAAAAAAAAAAGGAAAATAAAACAAATAGGTGAATCAATTTTCTTTATACCATCTGTTAAAGGAAAAATAATTTTTGACTTTTCCTTTTTGTAAAATGAGAAAAAAAAACACCCATTTTTGTTTCTTTTGTTCTTCTACTTTACATAAAATGTTTCTTCCTTTTTTTTTTTTTTTTTTTGTCAAACAGATGCTAAGGAAATTGTTACCTTTTTTCCTCTCTTTTTTCCCCCCCCTATCATTTCAACTCTAACATCCTTTTTTAAAAAAAAAAGAAAAATTACAAAAAAAATTCAATTTTTAGATACTCCTCTTGTGTGTATATCGTATAAGATGCAAACTATTTCATCGGAACCAGAGTTTATAAAATTTAAAAGCAAAACAAGAAAAAAAAACACTATATATACTTATATGTATATGTAGTATAGAACATTGATAAACACATGTCGTTTTCTTTATGCCAGTCTTTCATCGATGAAAAATCTTTTTTTAGCATTGGAAAACGTTTGAAGAATATTATTCAATGCCTTCAGAAATGCAAAAACATTTATCAAATTCAAAAATACATTGATAGATATATATGTACATACCTATACAATAAACAGCTTTGGTATACATACATACATACATGTATTTTAATCTTACATACATATAACAAAGATTCAAAGAGAAAACATACATTTTAGAAGTACCTACATAAAACATAGACGAAAAAAAAAAAGAAAAAGAAACAACAAATGTTTATTTATAAGGACAATTGTAAAGGGGAGTACAAACATAAATATTATTACATATGTTCTATATTCACATTACAGGACTATAAGATATATAGTAAACATATGTGTCCTATTTTTTAAAATCGATATCGACAGATTGATTGGACATTAAGAAGCTTTTATTACTTTTATGTTATGAAAATTATTCAAAATTTTTTTGCAATGTAATAAAATTTTTCGATAAGAATTCGATTTTTTTTATGTCTTCTAGTTCTATATATCATAAATCTTTTTTTGTTGTTTGTTTTTGCCAAAAAATCTATCTGCATGAAATATCCTTAAGATTCGTTTTCTTGTCCAAATGAACTTTCTCATCCTTTTTCTTTTTCTTTCTGGCTTTAATATAATTTATCAAATTCCTCTTATCTTTTATTATTGGCTTTTTATATTACAAGTAAAATTCATGATAGGTATATATGTATACAGACAGATACATTTGTATGTACCTTTTGAAAATATACATAAGT
This sequence comes from Bombylius major, assembly GCA_932526495.1. Lineage (NCBI taxonomy): Eukaryota > Metazoa > Arthropoda > Insecta > Diptera > Bombyliidae > Bombylius > Bombylius major. The sequence continues at coordinate 49,774,974 of OW052044.1, forward strand.
ATATACCAAGATATATAAAACGAATAATAAAGTAGTAGTGTGGTATACTATGTACTCGTATTTAGATGACTAAACTTTAATTTATCAATTTTAAGCTTATCAGAAATTTTATACTGTAAAATGCTGGCTTTCAACCAAACAGACAAAACAAAATTTTCTAATATCCGATGAAATCAATGGAAAAAAAAATTGTCTAGCTTATCTCCTTTTTGTATTTTTGTGAAAATTACCTTAACCTTGAATGTCATCTCTGATAAAATAAAAATATAAAGGAGACTACATATATATGTACTATGTAGTATATATACAAAAATAAGGTATGATAATGCCTACAAAATATAAAATCGATTTAACGACATACTACACAAAAAAAAAGAAGGGAAAAAGTACGAAGGACTTATATAAACGACTCTAATATGAGGATTTTAAAATTTAACAATATTTATGATGAAATGCAAGTTTGTTGTATGTGTATATGACAAAAAAAAAAATAACGTTGTCTATAAAAAATACTTTGAAAAATAGAAAATTTAAGATAAGCGTTATTCCAACATAGGTTTTTTACGACATTTTGCAAAAACAAAAAACATACAAATTGGGAAAATTGTATTTGAAGATCATAGTTATGAACATTTTGTTGTTTTTTTTTGTATTTTTCTTGTACGTTATATTCTTTACCTTGTGCCAGTAAATGGAATTTTCATGTAAAATTGGCTCTGGTATTTTCTTTTTTGTCAGATGAAAATCACAATCATTTTTATGTTATGTGTGTTCAAAACAAACTTTTGTCAAAAACGTTCGAGAGAGAGAAAAAAAAACAAAACAAAAACTTGTAAAAATCTACTGAAAATTTAAATCTATCGGGAAAAACACAAGAAAATATACGATAGAACAGGCGAAACATATTAAATATGATGGGTAAAAGCAACAAAATTTTCTAATTTTCTAACAAAAAAAAAAAGTTATATAAAAATATACCACATTACATGGAAATGGAAATATCATAACCTTCGTACGTACATACATATAAGCTTATGCCAAAATTTACATAAAATTGCATGTATGTTATGCGTAGAGGTCGACAAAAAACAAAATAATATATAGTTTTTGTAAAGGGTACATGATATATGAATAATAAATCAATTCTTTTGAAGTACAACAAAACCATTTAAATTACTTTTTGTTTTTTCGTGGAATAAAATACGCCTAAAATCAGTTAGACAAAATTTATGAAGTGAAATTATGGATTCGTAGAAAAAAGTGATTACATAATAGCTTTTAGATATTAAATTCGTGATAACAACAAAATGAATGTTCATAGTGTTATTTAACTTTAAACACCATTATCGGAAAATTGGCATATAGGCTTACCTCATGCTGTTATTGTTCTCATTGAAGCTTCCATTAATTAATTTTTTAAATTATACAAGGATTGTCTTTTTTTTTTCCTAAAAATTTCAGTAAATTTTTAATTAATTAATTACAAAAATCATTATTGTAATTATTATGTGCATACACGTAACAAATGTATTTCCATCTTGACAGACTGTTTAAAAAACCATTACAAATACATAATATAAGTATTATTAGTTCATATTTACAGACTATGGTAAAGTTGTTTTGCATGGAACGAGAGTGTATTAATAACAATACTCGGAAAAAGCATATCGGTAGCAATATGACGACTCCAAAAAATATTAAATTTGTCAAGGAAATTATTCTGGATGATCTTTGACTATAACGTAGAGAAAAAAGAATTTCTACACAAAGTAGAATTTTTAAAATCTGATTTTCAGTGACGGAATATCGTCCAACATATCAAAAGTTGGTGCAAGTACATTCTTGGTGCAATTCAGTAAAAACTTTGAATTGAATGATGTGAAAAACTTTTAAAACTGTCACAAGGATCAGACAGGTACTTATTATAACTGTTATATTTTCTATTTTCCAAGTTAAAGGCAAGTTAAATTTTTGAAATTTTCAGTTTTTATTTTTTATTTATAATTGTTTCATTACATGATTTGCTTGTCTTCTTTTTTATAATTTTTTTTATGAACTGAAATTTAACAAACTCCACAAAATTGTGTAATTTGGTGTAACGAAAACTTTCGAAATTAATTTGCAAATTTTCAACTCAATGCAAAAATACTTCATACCAAAAACGTATGAACCAGAATTAAATTGAAAGATAAAATAAATTTTTAAAACTGAATTTTCAACTAATCATTATTTCATTTTGATTTTCTCTTTAAATAATAAAAATCTTTAAATTTAAGTAATAAAAAGTATCTATACAATTTAAGCGCATGTATGACATACATGTGTATAGATACGAGTATATTTATATGAAGAATTAAAATCTTCTAATTTTATTGATAATCATTTTAATTATAAACAAAAAAAATTTTTCATGTAAAATTCATATTAAAAACAAATAAACACATTCTATACTTTCTAGAAATTTAATTAATGAAACATTAATTTAAATAATAAACAATTTCATTCTCGATCCTTGTGTAAATCTGAATTGTTGTGTCTAACGTATGGCAAAATTCAAAAAGATTTTAATTAAATTAAATGAAATAATAGCTCGAAGAAAATTATTAATTCATTATTCATTACTAAATTATTTTATTGTTGCAAAATTGTGTAAATTATTTATCTTTATAATTAATTCAAAAAGCTTGTATTCCTCCTCTACATGTGAGTACTGAGTAGGTATATTATAACTGTGAATATTTTTTTTTCTTTCATTGTAATTTGATAATTAATAATCATTTTCATTTATCTTTTTTCTGTTTTCGGTTTAATTAAAAAGAATTTAAATTTTGTGTAAAAAATGTCAGAATGTGATTGAACTTTGCTTTTTGTGATGAGAAAAATCAATCTATTATTTTTTTTTTTTAATTGGCATTCATGGAAATAAAAAAGATACTTTGTGATTGATTAATTCTTTTGTTTTTTTGTTTAAAATAACATTTTAACATCTATCATGAAATTTTAAACCTACATATATTCACTGCCAACTACGAGATATCTCGAAGTACTTTTCATTGTAATCACCATTAAAAAACCATATCTCAATTTTTATAAATTAAATTTTCAATTTTTTTCTTTTTACATTTAGCATCCATATGGTAAAAAGTGCATAATTTTCTCTTTAGTAAATGAGTTGAAGAATTTAATAATATTTAAGGTCGTTAAGAATAAAAAAAAAAATGAATTTTAGAGAAAAAAAAATTCCTTTCATAGTTTTTTTTAAATTTATCGAAATTAAATGTTTTTGTATGAAGAAACATTCGCAATTCATGAAAATTTCATAAGGATGAAAAAAACACTGCTGTATGTAGTAATTCAACACGCTAAGAAAACATTTTATTTCAACAACAACAAAAATCAATTTACTATAATTTAAAAACTCTTTAAGCATGTATTACATTTCGCTTCTCTTTTCCTCAGAATTTCAATTGAAAGCACATTTTTTCTTAAGAAAATCGTTTTCAAGGATTTAAAAAAAAAAAAAAAACATTTTAAAACAGCAAAATTATCTCTTTTTAAAAAATACACACATTTTTCTTTTTTTTAAAAAATTTTGTTTTTATTCCAAAAATGTTTTTCAATAGATTACAATTGCTTAATATAATAGAATTTTGTTTTTTTTTTTTTATTTATTTATTTCTTTCTTTAATTTTATTCTATTTTCGTTTTTCTGTAAACATTTTCATTCATCAATTTCCTATTGCTCATCAAATAGACCTAAATATATCCTATTTGAAATCAATCAATCATACAAAAAATGCATGGCTATATGACATGTACGTGGTGCTTAACATGCTTGTCGTAAATCGAATTTATTTTATTCTTATGTATATTACGGTATATATGTATTGTATATTATATTTGTACTCGTATATAAAAATGTATCTGGAAAAAATTATTTATTCCACCTATGTCTTTTCATCCTTTGAATAAAAGGAAGGATATACGAAAAGAAGAAGAAAAAAATCAACATCATGTCTTTATTATGTATATATGTGAAAATACACCCTTCTTGAATGCCTTATTATATACATTCTTTTTTTTTCCTTCATATTTTTTTCTCTCTATTCATTTCAAAAGCTACATACAAAATGGGAAGTAAACAAGTCAAGTCCTTAATTTTCCTGTTACTTTTTTTTTTCTTCTTAATATTCTCATTTTACGTATTAGCATGATATATATTTTTTTCCTTCTTGTTGTCTTTTCCTTCATTTTTTTTTTTTGTAATTTTCTTCTTACATGCACAAATTGATGTAGGTACTTATGGGTGTATGTATATTTTTTACAGGGTGTACTAAAACCCAAATAAAAAACATTATTATCAGAACGACAGAAACATAAATTTTTCTTTCATCAAAATTAAATCAAAAAATTATAATCTTTTATACTTGGAGTTGTTCTCCCTAAAACAGCTTTTACTTTAAACAAAATCATGTAACGCTGAAAAGAATTACTCTAATCGGTGTTTGGAATTAAACTTTGTTGAAATCTGTTCTAGAAAGTAAAACTAATATGGGAACGAAGCTAAGGGTACAAACTTCCCGAAAAAAATTTCAGTTTGAAAATAACACAATCCTGCTATCATCTTGAAAATAATTTCTATTTCACGAGAAAAATCCGTATTAATAGGGTTAAATAGAATTCTTTAATTTCTTACAGTTGAGTTTCAATACACGCGTTATTTAGAGCGTTGCGTTTTGTGCGTTAAATGACAGCTAGTTAAAATAAGCTTTTCTAATGAGAGCTGACCAAATGATCATCGTACACTACGTGCATAACTCTGAAAAAGTTCAACAATTTTTTATGTTTTTATGCGTTATACCTAAGACACAATACAGCGGTTTTCGTTGTCGGTTGTCGGCGACAGCAAGCTTTGCATGTATTTTGTTATTTTAACAATGCCGTCGCCGACAACCGACAACGAAAACCGCTGTATTGTGTTTGAGGTATTATGAGCGTTGATTGTCACCTACGCACATAACGCAACGCTCTAAATGCGCGTATTGAAACTCAACCTTTATAAACACAAGAATTTGGAAAAAAAACAACTAACATGAGAAAATTATTAGAACAAATTTACTTAAATTACATTTCTTTTCCATTAACTTTTTTGTATATTCTATTAAACACCTTATAAAACATAGCAGTATTATTTTTTTATTGATATATGTATTTTTCTTTTTTATGATTTATCAATTTTCCATGAAATGATTGGTAAAAAAAAAATTGTATATCAATATTTTTACTATGATTAAATTTTTATTTTTCTTAAAAATTATTACGATATTTTTTTTTTTTTTCAGCATGCTAGAAATCGTCTAGAAGAAATTCTGTATTTGGGTTTCTAAAAATATCAAGATTTTTGAGAAAAAACATAAAAAAGGATACAGGTAAGCAATATATTTATTAAATTATTTTGATAGATTTCTAGAATTTTTGATTGAAATTTTTCAATTAAATAAATAAATTTAAGTTTAAATTTAAATAATTCACACTACGTAATATGTTGAATTTTTATTTTTCATAGAATATTTTCATTATATAATCAATCCACATTTGTACGTGAATACATAAATATGTACAAGTACCGTATTAATCCTTTTGCTATACATATATTTAAATGTTTATATACGTAATGGTTTCATTGGAACAATATCAATTACGTTATAAACATTTTAATCTTATCGATATGTTAAATTTTAAATTAAAATAGTATAAAAGGCAATCTGACAATTTAATTAAGAAATGATGTGACTCTGGTGTGTTTATGTACACAATGAATGAATATATACTTATGTATAACTTTCCATTAGCGTATGCTTTATTATAATCACACATGAATAATTTTTAGCTTTCATCTCATATATTACGGTACAATCTTTAAACTTTGGTTTTATGTAAAGATAAAATTTTCTAAAGATAGTATATAAATATCTCATCTACTAAATTCATTATATATACTATATGTACATATATACATATCTATATATCTGTATATTATATAATATTTAACATGAATCTTATGTGGTTTGCCTTATATCTTTAATATTGAGGGTGGTGGTGTGTTTATCACTTTCCTTTCGTATTCATCGAGTTGACTTCATTTACCAACACATGAAAACATTCACATTTTTATGTAATAATATATATACATACATATGTGTATAAATATACATATGTTTACTATGTATATTTTGTATTATTATTCCAGATATATTCAATAGTATGTATTTCAAACTTCACACATAAAAAGATATCCTTAGGGATTTGTGCTTTTTGCTGTTGTCATTGAAGTTGTTGACCTTCATTCCAGCATATTAATGACTTTTTCTCACTGTGTGGTTGGTACATGTACTTACATTGCATATTTAAATATAAAAATATATTCTGTTTTGTTTTTTTTATCATTCTATTCTGATCAATATCGAATATATACATATGTATATACATATATTAGTATGTATTTATGTGGGTGTTATAACATTTTCTTTTTTTCTATTTTTTTTGTTATTTTTTTGTTTTTATGAACGAATTATCTAAGTAGAATTTCAAATACATTTTCAACTAATCGATATTAATGTAGTTTATTAGAAGATAGAAAATGTAATAAGTACGATGAATAAATAAATGAAGCGAAAAAGATTTTTTTTTTTTTGTTTTTTGAAATTTTAAAGAGAATATTTCTATTACATTTAACTTCAAAGTATAGAATTTTTAATTCGAAATTATCTTCTTTTTTTTATATACTCGTACATATGTATGTGTGTATGTATACATGGATACGTATTTTTAATATTTAAATTTTAAAGATATGAACCGTATTTTAACCAGAAAAATTTAAAGGATTATCATAAAAAAAAACTAAGGACATTTTACTTGTTCAATAAAATGTATACTATATATATACTTACTATATTATTTCATTTAACATTATTTGTATACACTTAATTTTTTTAACGACGTTTCTTTTAGGAAGATACATATATTAATCCTTGAAAAAATTTATTACATAAACTCTTTTGAAAATATACATAATTTTTTTTTTGTACTGGATTAGTTCCTTAAAACAAAAACACAACAAAAAAACAAAATTTTTCATTGATCATGATATTTGTTTTAGCATATTGTTTTTTTTTCTGTATCTTTTTGTTTTTTCTCTCATCCCTTTTTTTTTCTCAAATAAAAAACAATAAAATAACTAATATAAATTTGTTTCTAAATGTCTTCATATTGAATTCATTCAATTATGTTTCCTTTTTTACATTTGTAGAAATATATCCTTTTCTTCCTCCTATATACATACTAGAAAATGGAATTGCATTTATTTAAAATGAAATTCATTAATCAAAGTCTATAGAAGGATAAGAGGATTTTTTTTTTTGTATTTATATTTTACTTGTTGGATTACAAAGCATTTTTGCTCATCGTGTAAATTTATCTCTTTTCTACGAAAAACAATACAAAACACTTTGTTAATAAATTTTTCATTTCATCTTCTTAGTTATATTTTTATTTTCTTCCTTCAAAATTCTTTTGTTTTTGCTTTTATATGATTTTTTTCACTAATATACATACATATATGTACATATGTATATGTAATATACTATTTATATGTTTATGTATATATTTTGTATTTTATTGAATTTTCATTTTATGTGTGCTATAAAATGCTGAACTTAATTGACCGCATTTTTCTTTTGTTTTTTTCTTTTTTCTTTTGCTCAATTCATTCATAAAATTTATAAATTACATGCAACTGCAAAACATACAATTTTATGACATTAATAACAATAAAAAAAAACCCAAAAAAAACAACATACTAACTGTGTACACTAAAAGAGAATTTTTACAGTTCAGTTAACATATGTTTTGTTGATAATTTATTACATATTATTATAGATACTCTGTAATTTCTTAGTAATTTTATTCAAAAAAAAAATTATAAAGTATAAGAAGTTGTTTTAATTTGAAGATTACTGAAATTTTGATAAGATTAGGAAGTTTGTTTTTCCAGCAAGTTGAAGACTTTAGAATGAAACGCTTCAAGGACACCATTTCAGATGACTTATCCAGGTTAAAGGTGCAAGTTTAATGGTTTAAGGTACGGGATAGTTAGGTCTAGAGAAAGATTCTGATGGATATTAAGGCTCAATTAGAGCTTTTGCGACATAGATGATAGTGATGATGATCTAGAACTATTAACATACATAAATAATGAAATTTATTTTTCCCATAGACCAAAAAATATTGATGAAGGAAAATATATTTCCCAGCGAATGTTTAGAACTTTTTGAAAATAAACATATTTTTGATTTAAAATTTCACCATAATTCTAGTTATCCTATCGATAGTTTATTTTCAATCAGATAATTATTGATTTTATCTTAAAATTTAATTATAATCAAACAATGTATCTACATGCATATGTACCTACATATATTTTGTACACACACATACATACATAATTTATTTATTTATATTTACTTTGTTTCAAAATTAAGCTTTTCATTTTATGAAATGTGCTACCAAATAATAATTTTATTTCATATTATGTACAAAAACAAAAAATAAAAAAGGATAACAAAGAAAAATTAAATTTTATTATCAAGTTTTTTATTTTGAAAAATTTATAATAAAATTGAATAAATTTCTGAAATTTTTGTGCTGATTCAATTTTCAAATTCTCAATTAAGGTGTAACAATAAATTATTATTAATATTAATAGTTAACAATATGAAACGGTTTTATGTTACATAATATATTACGGGAAATATTTTGATATACATAATATTTGTCAGAACAAAATATTGACATACGAGTATAATAACAAGGAAAGTTTATATTGAAAAATATTTTTTTATTTTTTTTTTCATGCTTTTTAATTGACCATTTTTATTTAAAAAATCAGCGGAAGAAAAAAATTATATTAAATCATTAATGTACGTGCATGCAATGCGGTAAATTTTAAATTGCATATTTTATATATATATGTACATTGTACACTGTCATTTACACACACACTGACACAGTATGCGTGATAAATACATACATACAATGCATTTCAATGAAATAATTAGAAGAACAATGATAAATATCCTTTGACAACATAGTCTAATTAAATTTAACTCATCACATGTGATGAAAATGTGAATCAATGCTCTATTTAACTTTTCTAACTGTAACCGTGCGTATGATTGTTTTTTACACTTACCCTCCTTCCCATTGTTTTTTATAACGTATGTATATATTCATCATGGTAGGCATTACGTATAGAGAATAAATATATTAGCGCCTTTTTTCTTCATACATAAAAACCAAAAAAAAAAAGGAAAATAACTGTCAAACAATAACATCTCTTATAGATAGCAGTATGTTTTATGTACTATGTATACATAAATTTTGTATGGTACATCACACGCTTATTATATGGAGGGAAACTTTTTCATATACGGAAAGTTTTTTCATGATGATGATATGAGCAGTTCTTTTGAATTCAGATTGTATCTTAAAATAATCTTTAAATATATCATTTCTTGATATGGTACGTCTAGATCTAGATAATCGAGAATATTAATAGAACAACACATAGGAGATTTAAAATCTACCTACAAACTGTCTGCACAAAAATCACGTACGCATATATATTTATATTATATACACGAATTTACAACGTTTGATTTTCTCTTTATTTTTTTTATTTTTTTTTTTTCAACTTTATTTTGTTTTTATTTTTGTGAATAAAATGTTCTTGAACGCATTTAAATGTTTATTTTCCACCCGAAAAATTTTATAATTTTCTTGAGTAACCTAGAAATTCTCTTTTCTTCTTAATAAAATAAAGGATTGTCATTATGTATATTTTATCAAGGACTTGTGCTTTGATCTATATTTTTTTTTCATTTTGAAGAGTATTTTTTTTTTTTGTTTCTTCAATTTTATGATTTTTGTATTGTTTTTTTTGTTAATCTTGACTCCAAAATATTTTTGTTTTATTTATCATTATTCGTCCTTAAACAAAAATTTCTGGCATTTCTTTTTAAAAGAACTTGAACCAAATTATTAGATTTTAAAGAGAAAAAGAATTTAAATAAATATTTAATGAGAAATTCTAGGCAATTATTATTTTAATTAAATTTTATGAATGACTACTAATGAATTTGAAATATTATGTATTTATTTTTTTTATTTATTTGTTGTTGTTTTTTTTTAACAACATAATTTTATTTTAATGAGAAATGCATCTGACGTGCACGTGTAAATATCATATGTTTTTAACAAAATAAGGCAAAGATGCATTGTAATTATTTAAAAAAAAAAAAAACAACTTCATTTGAATATAAGTAATTTTTAAAAGTCACGTGTACAATTTAATGTATAAAATTCATGCATATATGCACTAATTGCAAATATAACAGGGTTTTTTTTTAATTTCATGTTTGTTATAATATGTAATTTATTTTTTGTTCATTAATATAAGAACAAGGGTATTTAGAAATCATTAAAAAGCTTCTGTTAATTTTTAAATCCTTTTTATTTCTTCAATTTAATGAAATTTATTAAAGAAAGTTTTTTCAGGAACTTTTTTTTTTTTAACCTTCGTTCATGTAATCATACCTTCTTAATTTTCATATCAAAATATTGAATTAATATGACATACTCTCTCTAAGCTTTTTTTTTTCTTGTTCTCATAAAATCATTATCATAAAAAACAAACACATTCCTCCTTATTTTTTTTTTGTCTTGCTTGCAAGTGTTTATGTCATATTTTGATTGATTACTTCCTAAATACATTTTTGCCAAATAGTAAAAAAATACAATAACAAAAACCATAACAAAAAAAAAAAGAAAGCTTACTGAATCTCATATATGTATGTGTTCAAGTAGCAGTCAATCGTTATCGTAAGTTTTTTTTTTTCTTCTTCTTCTTTATCTTTAAATTATACCAATTTTTCCATATGTTACTTTTTTAGTAAACTAAAAACATATTTGAACATTATACTGAAGAAAAACAACTCTGTAAATGTCAAATTGATTGAACCACAAAAAGAAAAAAAAAGTGTATAATGTATATATACAGGGTGTTTCCGTTATCACCGACCAAAAGGATACCATAGATAGATCTCATCGAGACAAACAAAAAATCGTATCGGGGAGGAGGGGTATTTGCATTTGTAAATTAGCACTTCTAGCACCTATTTTCAATATTCACACAATAAAAACACGTGTTTAAATCCAATGAATTTCAGGGTTATTTTTTCAGTTTTTTTTAAAAAGTATTCTTTAATATCTCGAAAATTTCAAGGGTCACTTTGTGTTGACAAAAAATATAGAGGACTCTTTGCCCTTTGTAACAATACCTTACTTGTGCCTCTGTTTTTAACTGTTAAAAAGTTAGACGCATTCAAAATCAAAATTTTGTGAATTTTTTTCAAATTTTTGTGTTTAACTCTGTCTTTCTCAAAAAAGGCTTAAATTAACCCTAATTTTTTAATGCAGAAAACAAAAGCTCAAATGATTCTGCATCGATTTGCTTGCTACCTTCATTTTTTTCAAAAAATGCATAATTTTCGAGATATTAAAGAATACTTTTTAAAAAAAACTGAAGTTCATTGGATTTGGACACGTGTTTTTATTGTGTGAATATTGAAAATAGGTGCTAGAAGTGCTAATTTACAAATACAAATATCCCCCCCCCCCCCCCACCGATACGATTTTTGTTTGTCTCGATGAGACCTATCTATGGTATCCTTTTGGTCGGTGATAACGGAAATACCCTGTATATATATATATTTTTTTTTTCAAAAAACAATCTGTGCCTTAGATATATTTTTTTTTGTTTCTTTAACTTTATTCCGCTTGAAATACCAAAAAAAGAAAAACAAAATATATAGTATGTAGGATGTTGAAATATATTGATATATGGTGGAGATTCTAATGAGCTCCCTCAGGAAAAATGAAAATATTATTCTAGACAGTATATATAATACATAATATGTACCTACATGTATAGCTAAGTTTTTTTTGTTTTCTTTTATTTTAATTTTTCATTCATAAATAATATTTTTATCGTTTTAATGATAAGCAAAAACAACAAAAAATCAAAATAGTATCATAAAAATAATGCTACTGATGTGAATAAGCATTAACAAAGAAACAAAAAAAAAAATTATATTCTTAAAGAATATTACTTTTTATTATGACCTTGGGATATCATTTTATTCAAAGTATCTTTTATGTTTATTACTTTAAAAAACAAAAAAAAACAAAAATACAGAAAGTTTAATCATTTTAAGGGATGATTTTTTTTTTTTTTTTTTGATTTTGTATTATGAAAAACAAAACAAAAATTAGGAAACAAGTAAAGTTAATTTAAAAGCTCGTTTAAAAGAATTTTCATTGAAATTTTATCATACCTAAGTTTTTAAATATTTTTTTTTTGTTTTTTTCTATACTCAAACATAATAACATTATGTAATCTTAATTATAAAGTTAAAAATGCTTTTTCATGTATTTTAATCATTTTATATTTAATTTAAAAAAATAAATAAAAATAAAATTTCATCCAAAATAGCTATTTCTATTAATTTTTCTTAAATGAAAAATAAAATACTTCCTTAAACTTTCTATAATGAAATATTTCAGTATACAAACAAAAAGATACTTTAAAAATTATATTATTTTCACATCAATGAATATTAAAAAAATTCTATTTAGAATTTAATTTAATTTTAAAATATTAAATTTATTTAATTTTATCATTACTAAGAAAAATATAATTAAAAAAAATTTGTTTTTTTTTTTTTTGTGTAAGAAATTTAAAACAGTTAATCATGGTCGTTTTAATTTCCTGCTGAAATATTAAATTTCATTATAAAATTTGTCTTAAATTATAAATTTGTTGTTTATAACAAACACGAGTATCATCAAATACAAAAAATAATCCATAAAATATCTACTTTGATAAAATATAAATAAAATAAGAACTTTGGTTGGTTTTTTTTTGCTTTCATATCCTTTTTCTCTGATGTTTTTTTCGTTATAATAAAATTAAGTTTTTAATCAAAAAATAAATTTATATATACATACACACACACAAATTTTCATAGAATCATAGAATTTTTGATGTTTGATTAAGAAAATTCTACAGAATGATAATTGTAATATTTTCTCCTTTATTTTTAAAGTTTAATTGACCAATATTATTGTGAAAACTAGTTAAGTGGTTTGAAGATGGGAATTTCCCTTTGAAAATGAAGAAATATTATCATTGTGTATGTACATGAGAAATTATATACATACATATATGTATACATAAAGACTTATAATAACACATAAATATGAAATATCCTTGACAAAAGGATAGAAAAGAAAGAAAAAAAAGAGGTGATAATATAAATGTTCATCATGCATTTGACACTGTAAATGTCATGATTCATTGACCAAAAACTGTTTGCACAAAGATTTGCAGGGGTTCATTAATCTTAAATTGTGGACTTGCTGTGCTATATGATATGTCATTGTCTATTAAGTAATGATAATCTTTTTTATCCACCTCTTGATGGTCAGTTACCAAGACAATAAAGAATATATATTTTCTTTTTTTTCTTCTTTTTGTTTATTTTTTGTTTTTTTTTTTTTGGTAATGTCTTCGTTTCATATAATTTACGAAATGTGTATTACATAAAAGTCCCACAAACTGACAACCATTCAAAAGTTTTACATTTTCTTTTTTTATTTTTTTTCTCTCTCTCTATCTATATTTTTATTCACTCCGACATTTTTTGATCCTTGTTTTGTTAGATATACATATATTTATATCTTTTTTTTCTTCTTCTATGGTCTTTTCATCCTTCATTCAGTTAAAATATATAAATTGACCGAAAAGTGCCCCAGTTAATATCCTCAATCTCATCAAAATAATGAAGTTGATTGATTATCTTTTATGTTTTTATCTATTGTTACATAAGAGCAAAAGGAAATTCTATGATAATTTTTGTGATTGTTGTTTTTATACTCATGATATATTTTTCCATAACAATTTGAAGCTTAAACTAAAAATAAAAAAAAAATAAAAAAAAAAAGAATATCGTGTTACATAATTTTTTACTGTTTGTTTTTTTTTTTTCTTAAATAAAGGCTTTTAAGTGTCCTTTTCAAATTAACTAAAAGTATCTTAATAGTATGTATGTACATATTTTGGTATTTCAATCAAAACTTTAATAAAAAAAACTTAGTAGATAAACAAAATATTCTATACTTTAAATTTTGAATTATTAAATCAATTAATCAAACAACAAAATCATAATGTATATATGTACATACATAATATCTCTTGTAATTTCTTGTTGAAATATTGTTTATATTTTGTCTAGTAAAGTTAAATGCATATGACATATGTAAGTGAAACCACCAACTAAGTGTAAGTAATACTAATAAAGCTAACAAACTTAACTTCTATCTTAAGATTATGCTTCAATAAGTTTTATAAAATTGCACTTGAGAGCACAATAATGTAAATGTGAATGTAATATCAGCAAAAAATTGTGTATCCATAGTGTCATAATTGTCTTAAGTATGTGATTTATCATACATTGAACTTTTTAGTCTTTTTAAATTTATCGATTAATTGAATATGATTTCAAATAAAAAAATGAACCTGTAAAGTTTATATTAGTAAACACTATGAACAAATTTAAATAGAAACTTATTAATTTTAAAACTAAATAACGTTAACGGCACACCGAACATGACATTTATTTTTTGAAGAAATAAACACCAATAAATCCTTCAACAACTGAGTCCTTTTTTCATTGATAATTTTGTTTAGTGTAACTCGTAGTCTACACAAACCAGTTTTCTTATTATGCTGCAGGTATTTTGTCTGCTAAAAGTCTGGTGTAGACCATTTCTGATAAGAGACAGGTACAGATATACTTATGTATTATATGTAATATATTATTTTGTATTCAATGTGTGTATTTCATTGTTTATTTCGATTGTTTCACTATGAAATCAAAGCAATAATCAAAGTGTTATCTGCTTCGAAATAAAAGATCCACTTGTGTAATAGGTTCAGTGCTAGCCCTTAAACAATCTAAATATCTGTTGGAACTTCACGTAAAATCTAGAATCAGTGAGACAGATTTCCTTCCTACTTACAAAAAATGTTATATATGCAAAAAATCCGTAATATTCACTTATGTACATACATATATTTTGATATTTTTCTTTTTTTTTTTTAAATTACACCTGTTCTGCTGATGACTGTGTATGACACGTCTAAAATAAAACAAAATGGCTGACAATTTAGACATTATAGTCGGACATTTATTCTTAGTCTCAACGATGATGTTTAGAAAAAGGTAAAAAAAAAAAAAGACAATGTTTATTTTGTGAAAGGAAAAAAAAATAAAGTGCTTCGTAACATGCTCTTTTTCCCTGGTAAATTGTGGCAAAAAAAAAATAAATAACTTGATTTATTATTGTGGTATACTTTTTAAAAGTTTTGGAAAAAAAAGGAATATAAAATATGCATTTTATGAAAAAACCCCCTTTTCTTTTTTTTTCTAAGAAAATAAAAGGAAATTGAATTTTATTTACACATCCTCTTTTATTCTTAATAAATTACAAGCAATTCTTTATGCTTGTCTGTCTCGTCAGTTTTGATTGTTTAGCATTAAAAGTGTACGTGTAAACTTCTTTACATAAACATGAAGCTTCAATTTTCTTTTTTTTATGTATGTATGTATTTTTTCACGTTTAACATGAATTATATTCAAAAACAGAAGGACAATTTTTTTTTCTTTTTTTTTTTTTTGTCAAACAACAAACGTATTTGTTTTAATTTTTTTTTTTATTTCTTTACTTGCACACAAGTAAATATTTTTAGAATATTAGCATTAACAATTCAAACGAGCAGTATTATAAAAGCTTTGTTTATTTTAATTAGCTGATGAATTAAATGCGGTTTAGAGGTGTTTTTTTTTTCTTTTTTCTTGGTTAAGAAAAAACTTAAAATTTAGTTATTTCTTTATTTCAATTAAAATTGTCTTTTTTTTTGTATAGAATGAATAAATGTAAAAAAAAAAGTTGACAGAATAGATACTTTAATTTTGACTTTAAAATAAATTAAAAAAATTAAATTTAATTGGATTTATATACTTAAGCACATATCCTTGAACAGTAAAAACCTGATATAACACCTTATTCAACATAACGAATAAACTATCTAAAATTACATTTGATTTAATCTTGACTAAAGAAAATTGAGAAGTTAAAATGAAAATCGTTTTTCTTCGTCATTTATTTGAATTTGAAAGATCATTGGAAATTGATAACTATATAAACTTGAAAAGTATTTCAGCAAGAGTATAGTTAGTAGTTACGTATGTTTGTGTGTGTTTGTCTATCTGTGTATTTGTTGAAAATAAAACTAAATTTTATTGCTTTTACATAAGGGTAATAAAAAGAAATAAACTTTTTCCAATTTAAGGAAGAAAAAAAAGCGTTTTAAATAAAATAAAATAATTTTTTTGTGCGATTTTTTTTTTAATTTAAACTCTGAATTTTTCAAAAGATATACTATTTAGATATAATTTATAAAAACTGAACAAAAATTGGTACAATAGTGTACACAAAATAAATATGTATACATAAATGTTAGTTTTAAACATGAATAAAATATGTATTAAATCTATTGAAAAATTAGAAGAAAAACTCCATTAAGGACATTTCTTTAAATAAAAAATTAAATAAATGTGAAATGTATTAAATTATAGAAAATAAAGAAGTTTATTTTCAAAGAATATAAACAGTAGATATCATGGAAAAAAATGTTCTTGGAAGAATAAATACCACTTTACAAAAAGAATATTTTCTTTTGTTGAATTTTAAAAAAAAATATTATTATTTAACACGTTAGCTTCCTGATGGATCTAAAGGTGCGTTTCCACCGAAATCATGTGCGCGCACAGTGACCGCACAAAAATGAAATAATCGTCTACACCTAAATCAATGTTGCGAGCACTGTGAGGTCACTGTGCGCGCACATTAGAGAAACATCATTGATTCAGTGGAGACGATTTTGAAAACAAAGAAAGAAATTAAGAAACAACAGGGAAACATGTGCGGTCACAGTGCGGTCACTCTTATTTTAGTGGATACGGGATTTTTGATGTTTTCCTTGTGTTCGGTCACAGTTTTTGTGTTTGCCGTTCAATCTGGAAAACATTGTAGAAACATTATTGATTTTAGTTAATTGGTTTGCAGAAATTTACATTTTTAGTGCAGTTCTAACTATGGTCAAATGAGAAAATTATTTTGCTAATTTGTGAATTTGAAAATAGACCGATAATATGGAATCTTTAAAGGACATCCGTGTGAAATTCCTTAATCCACTAAGGGGATCTATTTTCAAACTATCCATAAATCGTTTGGTCGGAGTTTCTCTTTCTTTTAAATAAAGTCGTACTCAGCAAAGTGGAGATTATCTCTTCCTCGCAGTTATATATAATCATATAATGCATTTAAAGAAAGGCAGCATTACCTATGCAATTTTTCCAGAAATTTTTAAATTCAATTTTTATTTAAACACTGATAAATTTCCACTGAACTAAATTAAATATTTAAATGATATGCACGCTATGTTTCCGCACACAATGTGGGAAACAAGAAAACTTCTGCGCGCACAAGAAGTATGTGTCCCCATCAACAATAAAGTTCGGTCACTGTGCTCGCACAGTGCACTCAATGTTTCCACCAATGTTCACAAACATTCATGTTTTTCAAAACATATCATTTGGTGGAAACACCTAGAGAAACATGTGCGGTCACAGTGCGTTTAAATTTTTTTTTCTTTAAAATTTTTGTGCGCGCACAGTGCGGTCACCTCAGTGGAAACGCACCTTAATGGCCAACATGAATTTTAAAGTTATCAATTTGATCTAGTACACTTACATTCAAATATCTTTAACACTGTAGAAAATCGGTCGGTATACGTCTTATCTTTTGTTATAATCTCTACAGCAAGCATTTTCTTCATTTATTTTATTTTTCTAGAACATAACAGTTTTAACGAAATCAAAGTATATGTACTACTGTTTTCGCTTTATCTTCTCTAGTTTCTTTCCCACCTGTTTTTCGTCCTTATGTACTAGCGTAGTATACAGTAAAAGGACAACCGTACGTCTAGTCACATTAAATATTAAAAAATGTTGTTCCGAACACAACCTATTGCAATCATAAACCTAAAAAAAGGAAATTTTATCACACATTATCATTTATGACAAAAAACTATGCTTAAAATATTACGATGTCACCATGTATGTAACGCTAGTTCAGCGAACGTGTTAAATACGCTTTTAATATTTCAATGAAAAATAAATTTAAAAACAGAATCATTTTTTATATAAAATCTTGAAATTTTATTTCAATAATTTAAATTGAAAAAAAATGAAACTAAAACTTCAAAAAATATTCTCTTTTCATCTTTTTTTATTCCGATTTTGTAAAGATGATTAACGTTTCACAAAAAAAAAAAAATATTTAATTTCAAGGACACTTAAATAGTATTTTATTTATTTAATGCAAAAAAAAGAAAAAAAGAAAAAAATACAATTTTCTAAAACTTAAAAGGTTTGATTTTGTAAATTAAATTCAATTCAATGAATAATTTCACTATTTTTTTTTTTTTTATTAGAGGAAATTTAAATTAGAACAAAATTTCAATGGACTTAATTTAAAAAAAAAATGTGTATTCATAAATTGAATTATATAAATTCAATAAAATTGAATAAAAAATTCAGAATTTAGTTTTTAGTTTAATTGATAATAAAAAAAAATTTTCTATTTATGAAAAAAATTTCAAACGTTCAAGTGTATTACAATTTTTTTATCTATCAATTTTTTTTTTTTTTTTTAGAGTATCTATTTTATAAATTAAAAATGATTTTTCAGGTGGTTTTATGTTTAATTGAAAAATTTCAATAGATAAAAATATTTTAATGTTATAATTTTATAACATAAAATTTTAATATGAGATTCATTTTGTTCTTTTGAAAATATGAAAATATTAGTTTATTACTTGCAATATAATAATTTTTATGGTTTCATTTATAACATTTAGAAAAAGATACTTTTTAGTCATTTTTGTATTTGCACTTTACTTACCTGCGTATTTTTCATTAAGTTTTTCATAGCTTTTAAATTTTTCTTTACAATACATCGTGAAATTTTAACAATGTTTTTTAAATATTCACAATTTTGTGTAAATTTTTAAGGAAATAAATTCACAGTTTATGTAAGCAAAGAGTAATAATTTGTATCCTTTTGTTAAACTTATTTTGTAAGATTTTTCTTACATTTATTCGCAAAGTAAACTTGGTATTTATTTGGATTGAATTTTATCGTGAAAAGAGATCATTAAGGTTTAATTTCAACTTCATCTTATCACAATTTAAAATTCTATTTAGTTTATGAAACCCCACCAGATTAGTTTACTCTTAAACTTGCTTTCAAAATTTAAATACATTTTTGAAAAAAAAAAGAGTATATTTTCTCGTATCTTTAATTAAAAAGTAACAATTTGTATTCTTCCATTCGACTTATTTTGTAATTTTTTTGTTTACATTAATTAAAAACAAAACTTGACTTCCATTAAAATTAATTAAAAAAATTTTTTTTTAAATTTTTTAATTACAATTCATAACCTTCATTTGGTATAGAATAAAAAATCTCTTGATATTAACAACACAATCATAATTTTACTTCCGTAAAAACAAAACAAAAATTACAATCAAAACTATCTTTTGAAAATCATGCAATTTTTTTTTTTAATTTTTTTTTTATCTTACATAAAGGTAATTTTTCATTCTAATTTTCAATGCTGAAAGGTAAAATCAAAATCAGTCAACTTGAACTAAAGAAAAAACACAAGTTTTATTTTTCCATGCTTTCTGAAACAGATACAATACAAGTATATACCTACATCTCATTAAAAAAGTCAAATGACATATAAAAAAAAAATGTTATGTAAGTTCTTCTTGTTATTTTATTATTTTTTATTTTATTTTTTCAACATCATCAACTTGTAACAAATTATCGATTACTTTTATAACATACGGGAAAGGAAATTTACAAAAAAAAAAAAAAAAAAAATAGAAACAAAAATACGAAAAACAAGAATATGTATAATTCAAAAATTAAAGAAAAGGATATGAGCACATAAAAAGTTTAAAACCAAAAGAAAGAGAAAAAAAAAGAGAAACATGGTGCAAAAAATTGTATAAGAAAAGTTAAAAAAAAAATATATGAGAATTTTTTTCTTGTTGACAAAAAAAAAAGCGAAAAAGAAAAATTATGAAAATTATACATTCTCATTTTATGAAATATCTTCTTTTTTTTTTATCCCCCGAAATATGGCATTTATAAGGTTTGAAGCGCATCAACTGTAGACTACAATAATAAAAAAAAAAAAATTTTTACTAAATAAAACTTTGAATGTATTGTTTTCTTCTTTTTTTTTTTTCTTTTTTATTCATTTTAAAAAAAAAATTTTTTTTTTCAGCTTTTTTTTCTATAGCTTGAAGCTTTTTATTAAACCACAGAATATATGTATTTGGCGTATTATAAATAATTTTTTTTTTATTCTGTGAATTCATGTTTAAAGAAGCGTAAAATGTATTAAAATACATCATTGTATATTTTACAAAAAAAGGAAGAAGAAAAAAAGGGAAAAAAGAAAGGAATGTACATATTTTTTTTTTTTTGTATTAATGATGCAAGGAAGAGAAATTTTATAAATATGATAAATGAATGTTGTATTGGGGGTGGGGGTTCGTAACGATTTTATTTTTTTTTTCGTTGTTTCTTCCCTATTGAAATAATATATGCAATGAATATTACCAGAATAAATAATAATTTACAATGATTTGACAAAAAGAAAAAAAAAGAAAAGTTTGATGAAACTTCAATGATAATGACAAAGTAACAGAGAAAACAAAAATTTAAAATAATTTTTTTTTTTTTACTTTCAAGAGTTCTTGAATAATTCTTGTTGTCATGCAGTTTTTTATTCATTTAAAAAAAAAAAAAAAAGTATGAAGTTCGTCGATACATCGATTTTATATATTTTTCAAAAGTCAAAATTTTTACTTTTCTAATAAATTTATCAAGTTTTTTATGTTTATTCTTTTTCTTCTTCTTCTTCTTTTTGATTGTATTTGATTTATTGAAGTATAGAATTGAAAAATGACTGACATAATCTGAATCCTTACTTGTATTTTAAGGATAAAAAAATTTGAATATTTTTTGGGAGATAAATCTTTATTTTTTTTTCATAATTTCCAGTATAGTTAGAATTTTAAACTGTTTTACTATTACAAGAAAGATTCCTTGTAAAAAAAATAATCTATGAAGAACAAAAATAAATGTGACTTTCCATAGCTTAACTTTAACACAGAATATTTTCTTTTGCTGTTAAATTATAAGGTAAGAAAAAAAATTAATCATATGACACATTACTATATGCCAACGACTTTTGGTTACTTGTAAAGGTAAAAGTTTTTCACTTAAAATTTTCATGATATTTTTTTTCACTCAAAAAGTAAAAACAAAACAAATAAATGAACATTTTTATTTTTAACTGGAAAAATGTCTACAACAGAAGTAAAACAAAAGGTGAACTCAATACACTACGGGGCATATGCAGTACAACATCTGGGCATGTACATATGTATATGTAGATACACTTACGTATAAGAAAAATAAACTGACCAGCATCGAACACGTTATTTTTCAGGAAAAAAAATAAAATTATATATAAAAAAAAAATGTTTATCTGTGACCTTTTTAAAGTTTAAATTACCTAAAATTGTAAGTCTTTAAAAATTCTTAAATTAAGATTGTAATACAAAATTTACGACAAAAGAACATTTTTTTTTTTTAAATTTAACTTGAGAACACACAATCACATTCTTCGTAAAAATGAAATTTACTTTTTTGATTTTAAAATTAAATTTTTTTTTTGTAAATAACATACCTCAAAATATTTTTATTTCGTTCAGTTCAAAAAAAAAAGTAAATAAAAACAAAGAGGAAATGTATTTTCGTAAGAATTTAAATTACGAAATTCCATTTTGAAAATATTTCATACTTTACAAAAATAAAAAAAAATAAAATTGTCTCTGTACACATTTCAACAATAAAATTTTCAAATTAATTCCCATAACACACAACCCTCTTTCATTTTTACCAAAAATTTGTTATATTGTTTTAAATTCAAAGAAAATTTAAATTACCAAAATTTTTCCAGGTATTTCTCAATTTATTAATTCATTTGAATTTGTTTAAATTTTATGTTTTTTTTGGAAATTGAAAAAAAAAAAAAATTATAGAAAAACATTATTTATTTCTCCGTGTTATTAATTTTATAAATACTTTTCACACTTTTATCATATCAATTAGTATTTATGACAGTGTGAAAAAAAAAAAGATAATATCTGTTTTATCGACATACATATTTGTACAAATTTTCATATATGTAGATACAGATTTTCTAGTTTAAAAGTCATTATTATCATGTTTTTCATAGAATTTATTGATAATATGCTGCATATGTGGCTTTTCTGTATGTACATGTTACGTGGTAATTTTATGTAACACAATTAATTAAAATTTTGTGGATAATAAAATGTTTAAAAATTAAAAAAAAAAATTTTTTATCACAAATATAACAAACAACTCTTTTTTTTATTTCACTTTATTTATTTTATTTTTTTTTTTTGCAACATTAAAATTCTGCATGAAAGCAATACTTTTTATTTCAGCATACATATTTTTTGTTTGTCTGTTTGTTTGTAAATTTTATAATATTTTAATCTCATCATAAAGCCTAATAAAATAATAAAAGTACATATACATCCTGCGTGTATGATTTGACATTTGCAAAAATATAAAAAACATTAACCCACACAACCTACAAAAAACAATTTTTAAACTCATATTTTTGAAAAATATTTCCAGAAATAAGAAGAAAACAAAAAAAAACAAGTAGTTGAAAAACCCTTTTAACCAGATCATATACATTTTTTTTTTGTAACGAAAAACCCAAAATTTAATACTTCTAACCATATTAGGTTTAAAGTGAAAAAAAAAGTTTGAAAAAAAAATAACACATACTCCAAGCTTTTTTTCTTCTAGTTTAATCCTTTAATTTATGTATATGTATATACCTATACATTTTTCATTTGTACCTAAGTATCTACCACATAAAATAAATTCATACATTATGTTGTTGTTCTTTTTTTCTTCTCATCTTCAAAAAATTCTAACGCTGTTTTTTTTTTATTTCTTCTTTTGTAAATAAAAACATTTGAATCCTGACCCTTAAATTCCTTTATCATATGTGCTATAATAACACCTGATAAGAATAAATGAAAGAAAATTCTACGTGAAAATATTTTATTATTTCGTGACTCAATTTAAAAAAATAAAAAATAAAAAACTAATATGAATTCATTTTTTTTCCCCGTTTTTTTTAGTGTTTGAGAATATGAACATATGTGATTATGTGATTTCTATATAGGTAATATTGATTTGTAGTAATTTATTTCTATTGATTTTTGTTCTTTATTTTCTCCTCTTTTTTTGTGCTCTTTTTCTACCTCAAGAATATCTATAAACTTTTACATATTTGTGTGTTTGTTTGTGGAAAACTTATTCAAAATATACACATTATGATATTTCAATTGAAAAATAAACTATATATGAAATTTCAAAATGTAATACAATAAGTAAAGTGAAAACATTACAGTCTATAAAGCTATGCAAATTTAGAAGAAAACTTCAAATAGTACAATACAGTTTATCTACCAAAATTCTAAATATATTTTGTATGTAAATATATCAATATATTCTAAACAATGTCATCATACATGTATGTACATATATGAAACAATTGTACTATACAAAATATTGTTTAATTTTGATTTTAATTTAACTTTCACAAAAACATTCATTTTGTGTTGCTTAAATACTTATAGTTCTTTTGAGATTTTGCAATATTATATATAATAATATCTTGTAATAACACTCTTTTGACCATTATACATATCATATATGATAATGTAAATACACTTTAAAGATATTTGTATAAGAGATTTTCAATACACATGTAGTATATACTCGTGCACATTCACACAAATTCCCCAAAATTTAATCTATAGAAAAACCCTTATACATATTCTCAAGTGTGTACTTAAAATTCTCTCAAGAATCTTTCAAGTATAAGATTACTCTAGAGCATAAAAGTTAAGATTTTGACAGAAGTTCAGATACATACATTAAAATTTTTGAATTGTTTGGAAATATTGTACAACAAATATTGAAAAGAATTTATTGTAGTTATGTATGGGTGTATGTATATGTATTATTAAATATATCTATATCTATTTTCATACAATATTTAAATATTTTAAATCATATTTTTCTTATTTTCTTGGTTCTTTTTTTTTATAATAAAAAAATAATATTCGAGAATTTATGGAACAGAAAGTTTTAAAAAAAAATAAATAAAAAACGATAAAAATGTGTGAAGAAAATTTCCTTCAATTGCATTCTTTTCTCATTTTTATAAGGAAATTATTTTTCAATATCATCTCAGAAACAATAGAAAAAAATTTCTCTAATCGAAATTCCAAAATATTTACAATATTTTCGAATTTTTTATTAAATTTTTTTCTTCTATAAAACATAAAATACCTTTAGATATTTTTGTGAAAGCTTGAAAGAAAAAAAACAGATTGACAACTCATATAAATGTATGACATTTTATTATAAAATATTCTTTTGAGTATATGTGTGATATTTTGTAGACATCTTAAAAAAGATCATTTCAAAAATTTTTAATATACGGAAAAAGTGAAAAATAAAAAAATTTTCCCAAGCAACAACATTTTTACCTTATTATATTTTTTCAAAAATATTTCAATATGACTTTTTTCGAAATTTATTGACTTTGACATCAAGACGATGCTTTAAAATATTTTGAAACTTACTCATACATGCACAAAATCACATCATTATATAAATATCTAAATAAATTTACAATTTCCGTTGAAAATTTTTTAAAATTAATTCTCAAAATTCTCTGATAAAAAAAAGAA
This sequence comes from Bombylius major, assembly GCA_932526495.1. Taxonomy (NCBI): domain Eukaryota; kingdom Metazoa; phylum Arthropoda; class Insecta; order Diptera; family Bombyliidae; genus Bombylius; species Bombylius major. Next base: position 49,800,173 of record OW052044.1, read on the forward strand.
AGGATTTAAAAGATTTAAAAAAAACTTAATTTTAAAAATATTTTTAAATATATGTATGTATGTAAAAGCTTTTTTATTTATAATGAAATTTAATTACATATTTTAAACCATAATCCAATGTAATATTAATAAAAAAATTAAAATCCATTATATAATGTAATTATTTTTAGTTTTAATAAGTGATTAAAAACTTTAAAAAAAGAAATAATAATAAAAATGGCTGCCAAACCACAAATTACGCAGTTTTGAGGTTTTTATCACATTTTAAAAAATAATAAAAATAAAAATGTTAACAATCAACTGCTAAAATGCCAATTTAAAAAAAAATAAAAAAAAGTAATAATTATTTTATAATAACACCTTTAAATGAGTACAATTATAATTTGAATTGAATATGCTAATGACTAAGTGCAATTGTAGGTAGGAAGTCTCTTCCTACGAACTGTAGCCAAATTGTAACTAAGCAACATCAAAATATTAGCCTCTCTCCCTGTAAAAGGTCATGAAAGCTCAAGCTAACTTTTAGCTTGATTTAAACTGCATTTATCACGAAGAAGTCAGAACATTTTTTAAATTATTCATTTTTTTTTTTCCTTTTCTACAAGCAAAAGCCATTTATATGTAGGTATGTAATTTTTTTTTTAAATTGCTGCATATTATTGTATACATCGGTTTAGTCACTTAGAAACATGATTAATGCAAAATACACATGAATGCATTTCAATGCGATTACGTTATGTTCATATATGTATATATGTATGTATGTATAAAAAGGACACGTTTGGAAAAGAGTATAACATACCAATATATGTACGACAGTCGACAATAAATAAATACAATGTACAAAACATAAATTCTATAATTTCACACCAACAAATTCTTCATGATGTTAATATGACATGACTTAAATTCAGCTTTTATTTAAATTTTCCTTTTTGTGTATATTTATTTGATAATTTCGATATATATTTTCTCATGGTATCCTTTTACTTTTCATATATGTATAAATGTATGTATGTTTTGTATTTTAAAGATAATTTATCATCGCTTGTACAAAACAAGCATTTTCATTACAAAATTCCATTAACAAAAACTAACATTTGTTATTGTATATACTTAAAATTGAATTTCTATAGTAATTTGAACGCTGTTGGAGTTACATAAAAGAATAAAAGAAAATTAGACCAGAGAGCGAATGAAATGAAGGAAAATTTTAAATTTTCATTTTTCCCTTCCTGAAAAATATTTTTAAGATTAAATCTATACAATACACACACATATGTATGTATGTATAATTATATTTTCAATGGTACTGTCTACTTTCTGGACCTTTTTTCAATCCTGTTTCTAGTATCATATCACCCGTAACCCCACCCGTAACATCCACGTACTGCAGTTCAAGCTGAAATCCAACATAGATCATCTCGCGTCATGCTCATCAGTAACTTTCTCTTGGTGACTTTATTCTGGCTCTGGTTTGTTTATGTTCGTCCTTATATTGCAATGACCCATCGATAAGGATTGTATAAATAAAGCTTATTTTAAAATATAAAAAATTACACAAATCCCTCCTTTTTTTTATTAAAAACACAAAAATTAAAATAAATTAAAATGTAAAAAACTTCATTCTATTTCATAATTCTATCATATCCTCATATATTTTTAATTGTATACATATACCCTATTATTCTAAATGTGGATATACAACATTTCAAAAATCCATTTAAATTTATACACGTTTACATATTTGTAAAACATAAAAATTCAATTCACCTTATCTCAATATAACCCACATTTATTTTTCTTTATCTTTTCCACTAACGGTTATTTTATCGCAATATTCTATGTAAGCATTTATATTATATATATACAAATACTATATATTACATATGTACATATCGGTGTAGAAACAATGAATAAAATAAAAATAAAAATCAAAAGGATATCAACATAAATGAAGTCTATTATAATATCATCTAACATGCATGTTACATACACACTAAAAAAAACAAAAAAAAACACATTCGAAATTGATTGAAAACCAACCAAAAAGCACGAGTATTATACTACAAATTTTTATAAAAAGAGAAAATTTTATATTTCTATAAATTCAACTCACGTATTTATAAAATCTTTTTTACTTAAAATTCAATTTTTTTTGTTCCTTTATTTTTATTTATTATTTTAACATTGAATGCTATCTGTATTTTATATAATACCAAAATGACGACATTTGAAAAATCGAATACTACAAGAAATGTTAACAAAAAGGAAATACATTAATCTGGTGTTGCCAATACGTTCTAGGATTTAAACGAAGGTTTTTTGATAAATTATCTAGTTATTATAATTGAAGACTTGAAATTGGTACAAAAACATCCAGGAATTACATTGCCTTGTGGAAGTAAATGTCCAAATAAATAAGACTTCATAAAAAAAAGTGATAGACACCTTAAGGATATCCTAAGCTTTGTACAATCAAAAGTGTTTTGATTTATAAATCAGCTGGTCTTGTTTAGGACTCTATTTTTGCTTGAAGAAGAATGGTAGTTGGGTTGGTTGGTTGACGTGGCAGTTTTCGAAATCTTTCGAAGACCCAATTAGCATTGAAAGTGCCCTTTTGATACCACACCTTGCGTAACCTTAGGCAATGACGTTCATAACACACCGGATAGATCACTATAGCCATCATGTTTCATTTAGGAATCCTTTAATGTCTCTTACCGTAACTTTTGCTATTTCCTCATGGTCCTTGAAGAAGAAGCTCCCCATTGTCTGGAACCTTGCTCTGGCAAGTGCCAGAAAGTTGCAGAGTCAATGAGTGAGGGTTTCTCTTTCATTGGCTTCCCTACAACTACGACAGTTGGTATTGAGGGGAATACCTATTTTCTCTGTTGAAGAAGAATACTTTAATTAATTTTTTATTACAATTAAGATAAATGATTAATCCTCAATTAAATAAAATTTATTTCACAAATACTTCATATGAAAAATATCTTAGATTGAATTATTATCTTTTGAAAATATTTATCATCAGTCAAACAAACAAACAAAATTTGTATTTCAAATATTCTGCAATACACTCACTGCACACGTAATTAATAAAATTTAAAAAATGGACTTTCTGGGTTTTCCACTTTTCTAATTTTGTTTTTTAAACAATATTATTTGTATCTTAATTTGAAATTCATTTTAATACAGTACAATGTTTCACTTTATTGTTGTCTTCTTATTTTTCTTGTTCTTTTTTTTTTATATCAAAAATAAATCCAGAAAGATTACTCAAAAACCAAATTTATCTTTAATCGTTATTTATGGTTAGTTTTATATTTCCACATAATTCCTCCACATTCATTTCATTCATTCAATTCTTATATAGTATCTTTTTATTCATATATACTGTACATTTTCATTGTGTATTTTATACATATGTACATACTCTGTAACAATTTTTATCTTTTTTCATTTTTTAGTAAATTTTTCAAGTCCAACAAATGTCTTCTTATTATTTCCGAGATATAATTTTACTTTTTATATGATATTTTTGTTTATTTTTGTGGCTTTTGTTTATAAATACTTAGTTTTCTTATATACCATATTAGGTCTTTAATGTTATTTGTATTGTGATTTCCGGATTTATAAATGATTCTACTGTAGAACATTTTATGTTATTCTGTATTTATATGTATATAAAACTAAAAACTAAGATAGATAATAAATATAAAAATGTTATGTGTAATATATTGTACATATAATATGTATATGTATGAGTTGTAAAGAACAAAAGATAGTTATAAAGTCCTCTTTTTATTTATTTATTTATTTTTAATGAAATAAGTTTTGTTTTCTTCATTTGTCTTGTTATTACAAAATATAAGAGTAATAAAAGGATGTATCCATTTAGCACCACAATACAAAAAAAAACAAAAAACTTTATTAAATAATTTTTAATAAATGACAAGAAAATTAAAGTTTCCTTTTTAAAAGATTTTTTATTAATTGCTAAAGTTTTAAAATGTTGTTTTTCACAAAATTTAAAATGGTAAAATGTTTTAACAATTAAAATTTATGAGAATAAATTTATTTATTTGCCAAAAAACAAAAATTTTATGCATACTATAATTGCTAACAATTTTCATTCAATTTCCTACATGGTGAAACAAATGATGGCAACCATGGATGTACTTTTTAATAGACTGCTTTTTAGATTTTATCTAGTATCTGGTGTTGCCAATGAATAATAATTTGTTTTTTTTTTCTCACCAAATGGACATCTTACAAAGTTTTACCATAAGTCTTACGACGTAAATTTGCAGTCTGTTGACAATTTCATCATATCCATAGTGCATTTTAATCATTTATGCGTGCAACTTGCATGACTGTCATATTTAAGACTTTAAGGATGGTATCGACCAACGAGTTTCATATAGTGAAGTTAAAGTTGAATTTATTACATTTTTTTCCCTTCTGGCAATGCCATAAAAATACTTAAATACTCAAACCCAATTTAAATTAAAAACTAACTTTCTACCAATCAAATTATTCATGTGAAATAAAAAAAATGTTGAATAAATGAAAATGCGAAAGAAAGCCGATTTAATTCATCATAGCCGATAACTCTAGTCATAACTTAAAACCCCATTTTAAAACTCAATTGATGAATACTCTCCTAAAATTTTTACCATACAACATAAGTATTTATGAATAATAATAATATCTTTTAATAACCCTTTTTGACTTTATTTTTTTATTCAATGGATTTTATTTTTTATTTGTATTTTTTTTACTGTTATTTAATTCCAAACTGATGAAACATTAAAAACATTGTACTCGTGTATATTTACGAGTATTTTTCTTTTTTATCTGTAAACATAAAAATTGATACAATTGAATCCTTTTTAAAATATATATTAAACTGAAATAATGCATACATGTATATATTGCAGATTCAGTACAGAATATTATGTATGTAATTTTTTTTACTTCTCGTTGCAGTGCAGTGTCATAAAAAGAAAATCTGATGTGAATATTAATTTTTAAACTTAAATTCTTTATGTGATAAAAAAACAAAAAAAAAAACAAAGAAAACTACATTCATACATACAAAGATACTCATAAGAATAGAAAAATTTGTGCATTTTGAATTTACATTGTTTCATTGTTATTGTTTAAATATTTTTCTGCAATCAAGCACGAAATCAATAAAAATGAATCTTCCTTTTTTCTAAAGAATAATTGATCAGATAGAATAATGTGAATTTTTTTTTTTCAGTTTTTGTTTTTCTTCACTTTATTTTCTTATTGATTTGACAAATTTAATTTGAATTTTCTTCTTTATTTCTTTTAACTTTATTCAAAGCATTTTTTATTTCCAATTTAAGTGCATACATTTAAGTACAGTTATATTATACGAGTATAAATATAACGTGTACTAATTTATAGTATATAATTTATTTATTTTTTATTTTTCCTTTTTCTTGAGGTTCAAAATAAATTACAAACAAACCAAAATTCCTTTAGTATACATTTTTAAAACAATATAAAGGAAAAAATACCGTACATATTTATTTTTTTCTTTCTAAACTTAAATATTTCTTCATAAACTATTTTATGTATTTGAAAATTTTTAAAATTTTTTAATCAATGGCAATTTGTAGTTAAAAGGAAAAAGTTCTTCTTCTTTCTTTTTTATTTTTTTTTCCTCCTCAAGTTAAGAAAGCAAATATTTACTTCAAAACTTTTCTATTATCTATTATTGCTTTTTTTTTTAATTTCCAGGATAAAATACAAACTTAAATAGGTTATTTTTTTATGATAGTTTTTTTTTTTTTAGCTTTTTTGTTTTCATCCTGTTTTTTATTAAGTTTGACCTAATTTAAGAATACTAAAAAAAAAGAAAGGTAAAATAGAAGAAATATCTTTCTTAAACAAAAACAAAAAAAATTTAATTGCAATGGCATAGAAAAATAAACTTGTTGATCAAAGACAAATCATCTTTTTTCCTTTAGAAAGCAAAAAAAAAAAAAACTGAAAATTATTTTGAATAGCGCAAAGCTTTTTATCTTTTTTAATTCGAAAAAAAGTATACAAAAAGGTTCTATTACTATGCTAACAAAGTCATTGCATTTTTTTCTTCATTTGATTTGAACTTTATCTTTTAGCTTAGATTTAAGGTGAAGTATACGTAATAAAAATATCGATAAGCATTTTTTTTTTCACAATCTTAAAAATGAATTTGAAAAATTTTACACTTGAAATTAAGTTCATTGCAATTTTTAAAAAAAAAAACACATACACACACAAAAGATTTAATTTCTAAAGAAAACACTTTAATAGAAAAACAAAAGTTTAACGAATTATGTGTGTTACATAATTTTCATTTATTTTTATTTTACGTCTCAAAACGTTACTATTTAATGTAAAACTCATGAATTTTATTAATATTATGACTTTAGCTTTAGCTTTTAATAATTTCAAAACTTGTAATTAAAAACAAAGTTTCTCAATTTTTTTTCTTTTTTTTTACTTACTTACTTGCTTTTGTTTTTATTTTATTTTCTCATAATTTTTCATTACAATTTAAATTAGATTTTATATTCAACATTTTATTTTTTTTTTTTGAATATTTTTTCTACTTAACTAGAAAAGTCCATTTGAAAGTATAAATACTTTGCATACTATCGTATTTTTCTTTTTCTTAAAAAAAAAAAAAAAGTACTTTTAACACATAAACAGAAACTTTTAATGAACTCTTTTATGAATTATACAAACGACGACATATTTTCTTAATACATTCAAGTAAAAAACATTCATTGCAAATTTCAAATATAAATTCAATGGATTTTTTTCTTTTTTTTTAATACAGTGTGAGTAAAAAGTGGACGCAATTCTATCGCAATAAATCCTTTTCTGTATAAGAAAGGGTTATTTTTATTATTTGCACTGATACAGACATAATGTGTGTACTTAACATTTTCTTAAATTTTATTTTGCAAATAATGTGTACTAATTTTAAAACTTTTTTTTAAAAGTTGCCTAATAATTGGAAAGACAAAAAAAAAATATGGGAAAATGCATAAATATGAAGAAAAAAAATGAAACTTGAATAAGGTAGGAAGATGATGTTGCAGTGGAAATAGAAAACAGCCAAAAAACCAAGGAAGGCCAAAGTTCAAAAGAAGACTTTAGAGCCGGTGAAAGAAAGAAGTTTTTCCAATTTTTAAAATAAAAAATTTTTTTTTTGTCTGAAAATGAAAAGTGCAATTAAAAAAATGGTAAATATGTACAACATCCTTCATAGATCAACAACGAAAGAAAAGAGTCCTAATACATTTTTACCTATTTCAACATACCAACTGGAGTTATTTCTTTTTTTCATTTTTCTTTTTCTCTTCCTTTTTTGTTGCAATGATTTTGAAATTTGTATGTAAATATTTATTTACAAAAAAAAAAAGGATATGATTTTTACAAAAAACATAATTTTTATGTAATTAAAAAGGTACTTAAAAGTTTGGATAATTTTTGGTCATACTGTACATATACACACACTCATAATATTCTACAGGATAAATTATATGTTAAAAGTATTAAAAAAAAATAATAAGTAAAAATTAAAACTTTTCTGAAACAAAAAAAAAGTAACGTAAATTTAACAAATATAAAACATAATTATGATAAAAAAAATGCATAATACATAGTGGTAAAAGTGCACGATGCGGTGATTATTAGATTTTATGATATTTTATTTTTTAACTTTCTCTTTTGGAAGAGAAGAAAAAATAAAACATCTTCTTTTTTTCTCTTTTGTGTTCATCTACAAATAATGCAAAAGAAAAAATCATAATACAGAAACGAAAAAAATAACCTGAAAAATGAAACATACTATGCATGCATACCTATACTATACTTCATTTGCATTTATGAATTTCACAATTTTAAATACACCACTAATGGAAACTTTTTATTATGTATTATTACTTTTTTGTATGAATACCTCTTCATTGAAAATATGCTGTTTTTTATTATTATTATTATTTTATATTCATCTTCTTTTAAGTGTATTTCTGGGTCATAATCATTTTATATTTTTAACAATACACTAAAAAACTATATCCTGAAATATATTTTATGAAAGAAGAAAAAAAAAATAAATTCATACTTTTCATATATTTTTTTTTTCTGTATTTTGTATTTTTCATTTCATTTTTAATTCATATTTTGCATTTTATTTGAAATATAAAAATAAAAATAAAAAAAGATACAATGAAACAGATATTTCACTTAAAAAGTTTTTTTTTTCCTTTCCATTAATGGTCTTTTCAAGTTTTTTGAATTTGTTCTTTATTTATTTATTTTTTTTGTTTGTCAGTTCTTTTTTGTTAAAATTATCAGGTAAGCTGTTATTATAATTCTTTTCATTTTGAATTTTCAGTAATAATGCAATGCAAATGCATCTACATAATCAAATGTAATTAAGGAATGTAAGCTTAAAACTGTAACTTAAATTAACCCATTAAAAAAATTCGATTATAAAAAAAAATAAATAAATGCATAATTTTTTTCGATTGAATTAGGAGAAAATACCAAAAAAATTTTTACACATTTTAACGAAACTTCATGAAATCAACTACTTAACACTCCGATCTATGTTAAATTTTACTACCTCCCATCTATGTTAAGGGAATTTTTGTAGACCTTTTCGTCCCTTTAAAAAAGTATGTTTCGGTAGGAGTAGGAAGTTGAAATTTTGCCAGGATATTTCTTGGAAGGTTTTTTTCTAAACAAACTCTAAACGAAAAAAATCCGTTTACTAGAACAAAAGTAATAGGGAAAAATGCAAAAAAAACGTCATTTTTCAAAAAATTAACGTTTTTTCTCTCTACTGCGACCCCCCTTATTTTTGCACTTTTTCAGTATTTTTGAAGTTTGAGATTAAACTGAAGTGTTTTCTGGTCTTCCGCTTTTTATTTGACTCAAATCGGTGCAACAGAGCTCGAGATATAAAAGCCCAAAGTTGACAAGTCTCATTTTTCTCATATAAATTTTTTCAAAAAAAAGTCATTTGTTAATTTTTGTTAACGAATAAAATGTATGCTAAAAAATATTTTCAATTTTCCATATAAATTTTTCAAAATTTTTAAAGGGACGAAAAGGTCTACAAAAATTTCCTTAACATAGATGGGAGGAGATTTTTTCTTTGGATTCTTGTAGCTTACTCCCTGTTGCAGGGATCTTTTTTGTTCAGAGATATTCCAATTTGAAATCTGAATTTGTACGAAAACGTGCTCTCATAGATCGGAGTGTTAAATACAGATATAGATACATAATGTATTGTACATAGATTAAATCATAGATAAAGGAATTTTATTAGTTAGAATTCTCATCTCCTGTGAAGTAATTGAAATTTAAGAATTCAAGAATTTGCATAAAAAACAACGTAGTTTATTTTTTTTTTCCTGGAAAAAATGAATAGCAAAATAAATGTATAACGTAATTTTTTTCTATTTTTTTCATTTAATATTTTTGTCTTGAAAAATATCTTTAAGTTTGTTTGAAGGATATATAACGTAATATTATAAAATATTTCATTCTCTATGAATAAATTACCCTACATTGTAATCACTTTGATTTACGTAATCTAGAACAAAATATAGTATGTGTAGATATATTCTTCTTGGAATGATATACAGAAGATAAAATATATAGTACGCATAGAGAAAAAACAAAAATACAATTTTCATGTTCTACTAACATAAATCCTTATTCTATGATATATTCATTCATAAAGTAGGCTTATATTAAATACGATAAAAATTTACTGATATAAAAATTCATTAATTTACGCAGTTGCTTTTTTTTCATTTTCTACTTTCGTTTCTTCAAGAAATAAATCTTTAAAACTTAAATTAGTATTCTTCCTTATCAATACTGAATTTTATTAAAAAAATAAAACAAAAAAAAATGAATCTTTAATCTTACCTAATTTTTTATTTATTAAACAGTCTGCAGATACTTTTTAATATATACTTTTAAATAAACAAAAGATTTTATGGTCTATTTTTTTTTTTACTTTTCTATGTTTCGAAAAAAAAAAAAAAAAAAAAGATTTTAAATATTTCATATAATAATTTTTCAAATAAGAATTCCTTAACGATTGACTCTGACATGTAGTAGAACATTTTATTGAATAAAACCGAACCAGTCAAATTTATGGACAATTTTAAATATCCTGAACATAAATTCAAATTCTTATTCATTTTCTCGATGTTACACTATTATAAAATATTCACCACATAAATGACATATTTTATATACAAAAAAAAATAAAATAAAATAAAATAATAACAAACAAACAAAAAGATACTCCATATTTTATTAAATTTCACTAAAAAGCATATCTTTTATTACATTTCACATAAAAGTATATCGAATTTTTCCTTTTATATAATGTACATTCGGGAAATGTTAATAAATACATACATACATACACCACCACATATGCAAATTCTTTACTATACATATAATATAAATTCGATGTTATTTCGAAAAATATTTATATTTTGTTTGTTTTTTTCGTGTTTTTTAAAATTTACTGAGTTTGAGTTGTTGAATATCTTCTGAACAATTTACACAAAACCAGAAAAAAAAAAATATACATATGTATATATTCTGTCAATAGTCAATACTGTTGCTGTTGTTACCATGAGTAAAATTTAGCCAAAAGGAAATAAATGAAATTTTCAAATAAATATCAAAATTCTTTATGTACGAGTATGTGTATTTACTTATATTGATGATATATCGAATAATGGTAGGCTTTTTCTTTCGATTTTATTTTTTTTCGTTTTTTTTTTATTTTTTTTAATATAAACAAAAATGTTTTACAAATAAATAAATACATAAATAAAATAAAATAAACATATAACAGTACAAAAAAATATCTTATGGCACCAACAAGAAAATGAAAATAATTCATTCAAAGATTGTTTTTCTATTTCATTATTTCTATCCGTCTTCTAAAAATTGATTTTGTTTTTAATTTACGTTATTTTTTTTTTTTTTTAATTTGTTTTATAATTTTTGAATATAATTCTAAAGAATAGGGAAAAGTTACCAGTCCTGATCCATTTTAGGATTTTTTTAAATGCTGGAATTCAATAGAAACGATTTCAAACTTAAACTACTGGTCACAAGTACAGTTAGAAATGTAAAACTGCATATTGAAAAATAGCCTAATTAAAAAAAGGACGATAGTCTCTCAAAGTTGCAATTTTGGCCAATTTTATAGTGTAGAGAGATTTAAATATCATCAATGTTTACGTGGTGACTAAGAACAGCAAGCGATATGGCATTCGGTAGATCAATGGTAAGAGCACTACCCCGGCAAGTTGGAGGTCTGTGGTTCAATTCCCAGCCGAGTCGAATGTCGTTTTTTCTGTTCTTAGCTACTACCTACTACAATAGTTTTGACAGGCGAATTTTTCAGCAGTAGTTTATTAATTTAATTATTGATATCTCTTCAACATTGGAAGAGAGATTGTCACTCGGTTGTCACACTAAAGCTTTTTCTGATATCTTTTTAATCTACTGACTGTACTGTAAAGTATTGATTATTTTTATTTTATTATTCTAATAAAAAATGTCTCATTTTCTTTTTATTTCCATTATATTTCATCACACAAACACACATCGAGATCTCTTAAATTTAATTTATTTTTCTTATACAAATAACTTTAATTTTTTAACAGTTAAACAGAAGATACACATGTGTTTATGTGCACACATACATAATATATGTATAATTGTATGTACATATGTATATACTTACATATATATAGTTTTAAATTTCATAATTTACTACGATACGACCAAGTATATATTCTTAAACGTACATATGTGATATACTATCATACTACTTGGTCACTATATTGTCATCTTTTATGGGGTAATCAGGAAACATGAAACACATCCTTGGATCTTTTTCAAATGGATTTTAATTCAAAGAAAAAAGGAAATTTTATTTTATTTTTTACACATCCTTTTAAACTAAATAAATAATGTAAAACTTTTTTCATTTTATTATCTTTTGATATTTTTTCTTGCATGTCACTTTTTAATTACATTTTTTTTTTTTAGATACATTAATTTTTTCTTCTAACAAAAAACAAAAACTAAATTAATTCAACCTTTTGCTTTTGTATTGGTAAATTGCATATGTCGGTATATGCTTTTAGCTTACATGCTTATTAAAAAGGTAAGGATATGCAAAAAAAAATAAATAAATGTGCAGATTTCTACACGAATTCATAATTTTTTTCAGTCCGAGCACAAAACTTATACATTATATTAAACCCCAAATAAAAAGACAAAGACAAAACAAATCAAAATAAATAAGGGATAAAAATTATACTTATAAAATAAATCATTTATATACCGAACCCATGTTAATTAAGTGAAAATAAACTATCTGTTTTTAATTTACGAATTTTATTATAAGTTATTCACAAGAATAGTAATAATAGCTTTCATTTCAGGACCATCCTTAAAAAAAAAAGATTTATATTCAAATAAAATTTTATAATATTACCCAGGAACTTTTATAATAAATGTTTTAGATATATGTATATGCAACTAAATAACAATGTATCCTGTCGATTTCTTGGTAATAAAATGTAAAAGATAGTTAATATGTAGGACTGTAGGTACGTTATGTATGTATATACGTATCTATAGTATGTAAAAGATTTGAGATACACCTTTTTCAAGGCACACCTTCTATGTTTCTCTCTCATATAAATATTTATCGTTTTGTATTTTAATTTAATACAAAAAGTAAAAAAAGAAAATAATTGATGTAACTCACAGGATTTATAAGTTAACAACAAAAAAACAAAAAAAAACAAAGGATAATGGGAAATTATTCATGTAAAATATTTTACAAAGCTATAATCTTAAATTTCTCTTTATTGATTTTTTTTTTCTTTATTATAATGCTACTTTTCGTAATAATAATAAAACTTTCTAAACAAGATAGTTAAAAATTTCCTTATTAAATGATAATCTTCTCTAATACTTACATATATTTTTTTTAATTTCAAACAATAACACGAAATTTGCTTAATACTTTAAAATAAAGACGACTTTACATAATAATTTTGAATTTTTTTCAGCTTTTTTGCTCAAAATAAAATCTTCATAATTTTTTACTTCATTACAGTGATTTTTTTTTTGTTTTAAAAATCTTCTTTATGCAAGAAAAACAACATTTTCAAAATTCATGTAAAATAAGGATGTTTTTTTTTTTTGTGAAGATTTATTTTTGCCCATTGGCCACTGCTTTTTAATATGTAAAAAAAAAAAAATCAAAATTGAAAAATTTTTATTGTTATTTTTTTTTTTTGTATTTGAAGAAAATTCGGAAAATTTTCATTTTTTTTTTGAAATAAAAAACAATAAATTAATTTTGTAAAAAAAATTGCATTATTAAAAATAACGAATGTTCTTCAAAGATAATAAATTTCTTTATACAGTAGTTTAAACAAAAAAAAAAATGCAAAAATATTTTCCAAGAACAATACACAACAACAACAACAACAAAAACATTATCCTTCTAAAAATAAAAACAAACACAAACTAAAATATCTTCAAAAAAAACAAAAAAAAACAAAAAAATAATGTATAATAAAACAAAATACAGTTACTATGACAAATTATTTATTCAGTTACATATTATGTATATATAAAATATGCAACTTAATGCCATCACGTAATCATCGGTAATACCAACTTTTCCGGGAGATGTAACATGTATCTATATCATTTTTTATATGTGTGTACGTACGAGTGAGTATTCCATTTTGCTAAAAGTTTAAAATGAAAAACGTATTATATGTTTTGAGCGTGATATTACAATAAAATTGAATTTATAAATTTAATTTAAAAGAATATTCTATATTATTATTTTGTGAATTTTCATGGAAATGACAAATATAAATTTATGAACAAAAAAAAAATTAGTATACTTGTTGTCATGCAATTTTTTGATAAATAAATTTAATAGATATAATTTATGAGAGTTTCAAAAAACTTTATAATCATTCTCAATATTAAGTTTAAAATGAACATAAAATATGAATAAAAATTTTCAAAATTGTACGAGTATGTTAATATTGTAATAATACGGCTTTTCATGACCGTTTTGGAAAATCGTAAAAAAAAAAACCAAAAAAATATTTTATAAAAATTTTCTACTGATAAAACGATAAAATTATCGTAACACGTGATATTAATTCTATTAAAATTCAAAGTAATAAAATTTTCTACAATATTTACCATAAACAAATTAATCACACACACTTTATTTCTATATTAAGAATTTTTTCAAAGGAAATTAATTTCTTGTTGAAAATTCAACTCTCCCCATCTACTCTACCTCTACATGTTTTTCTATATTTTTTTTTTTTGGTTATTTTTATCAAAATTCTTGAAAAAAATATTTACGAGTATTTTTTAATATTTTAAAAGAAAAATTGTTCTTCAGTGTTTTCAACATAAACAAACACCACAGCATTTTGTTTTTCTTTTGATGTTAAAAGATTCTTTTTTTTTTTCGTTCAAATTTTCTCTCTGATTTTCAAAAAATAAAAGAACCAAAAGGAAAAAAAAAACAATTTTTTTTTATAAATAATTTCTAGCTCAAATTTTTCTTCCTTTTACAAATCATCTTTTTTATAAGAATAATCAGATTAAATATATTTTTTTTTTTTTTGATATATTACACATATTAGACTTAATATCTTGTTTTGAATTTTTATTTCTTAAACATCCGAACATTGCTATCATTATTTTTTAAGATAGAAAAAAAAAAACACAACAACAATATTAGAGTACTGTATAAGAACACACATATTTTACAAAAGAATAAAATTTATTATTTGGTTTGAGGAGGAAAATAAGGGGAGTGAAATATATCTTTTTTTTTTTTTTTAAATTGATGGTAATGTATCTATATTGTTTTTTTTTCTTTTGGTAAAAATTTGTTAATTTTCATTTCATTAAAATGAAAGATAACATCAATTTGAAAAACATTAAATATATGTTAGGATAATTTTTTGTTTGTTTATCTCATCGGTTTATTTGGTTATTTAATTTCAATAGCATAACATTTTAAAAACAATAAACAAAAAAAACGTCCTATAGTTTAATTATTAAATTAAAATCGCTACTAACTTTAATTTTTAGTTGTTTTCCTTTTAGTCGGTTTCACAGTGAGGCTTAAGCGAAGATTAAGGCCCTTATTATGTAAGTCGATGCGAATAGAATCGACTCGTCTTTTTCAAGTCTATTGAAATAAGTCATGGTATTATGTAAGCCTATAGACTTTTTAAAAAAGAGTTACCGTTTGAAAGGAAAATTTTCTACTAGACATCTGTCAAATCACGTTTGTTTTTGTTGTGTTTATAACTAATTTTTAATATTTTCAAGTGAATAGTCTATATATGTATTTTGCTATTTTTTACATCTAAATTTATAAAATAATAAGCTTGAATATTTAAAAAAACTTTTAAACGAATACTTTTTATAAATAAAATGCACTGTAAAATGCAAAATTAAAAATTGATTATAAAGCCTCTGTAACTACGATGATATTCGAGTAAAGAGTTGTTCGAGGACGTTTTGGAAGTTTCTCAGTAACTTTCTCCGTTCTTTAAATTCATATTTTTCTAATATTCCATCATATTTAATCATTTTGACGAAAGGATCCATTCTAGACAGAAAGCCTTCTATTCACTCATCCCAAATCCGAAAACCCCATGTAAATCCGTTCACGTTTACTACCCTAAAACTCTTTCCAAAATTTCAATTACGTCACGAGGAACACTCTTACCCACAAAGGAAAAAGTAAGTGGATAAAAAGTATATAAAAACGGACAAAATATAAAATCATGAGTTTTTTGATTTGGTTTGATGTTTTTGAAAATGAAATTAATGAAGATCGTCGAGCTGAGATTTTGTCAATAATTCGGAAAAGAAGGCGCTTGAGAGTAAATTCAAATCCTATGGATATGGATGAAATCATGTAAATTTTCTGTTTTCGGTATAAAAAATACTTATTATTATTAAAGTTTCTCATAAATATTTCAGATTTAAGAAAAATTTTAGATTGACGAAAGAGATTTTTCTAAAATTATTAGAAGATATAGAACGAGAACCTTATTTGAGAAGGTCACAAAGATCCTCATCTATACCAAACATTTTAAAACTTGCGTGCTTATTAAGATTTATTTTATATAATTTATTTTATAAATGTTCTATTCACAATATAACTATTAAAAAAAACTCTCATAAATTGTGTATATAACTTAAATCACATACAATAGACTCGAAGTCGCTGGCAAAATTGCTGACTTGACAAGTCTATGGAATAGAAAAAAGTCTACAGTGATAGAAACTTATAATACTGTGACTCGACTTTAAGTCTATTCGACTTTAAGTCTATTCGACTTTAAGTCTACCGCGAATCGACTTACATAATAAGGGCCTAAGTCTTCAACTGAGTTTATTCACTTTTTTCAGTTCAACAGTTTAACTTGAAATCTAGTAGTCTTTATCTGAGGCTTAAGCTATCTACAAAAGCTTAGCTAAGCTTTGGCTTAAGCTTCCACTGTGAAAGTGGCTATTAGAAAACTTCAAACAGTATCTACAAAAAATTTCTTATATTTGAAGGATAATTCTAATACATATATACAAAATCAAGTTCACTTAATCTAAAATTACCTTTTTATTTTTTTTTATTGTAATTAATGAAGCGAAAATATCTTAAATTTATATAAATGAGAAACATTAGATTTTATTGGTAATTTCATTTAATGGAAATTATGGTCAATATTTGCTTGAGAAAAAAAAATTTTATTCTTATTTCTCTTTGAAAAATTTTTGTTTTACACTTTAATAAGAATTTATTTAAAATTTCAGTAATTTTAAACCTTGATTTTAGAAAATTCCTTAAATAAAATAATTAATTTTTAATGGCTCTTAAAATATTTTTCGTATATAATTTCCAAAAGAAAAAGAAAAAGAAGAAGAAAAATAAAACGAAAATATGTACTTTATTTTCATGTCAGATTTAATAACCTTTTTTTTTTTTTTTTTTAAATTAGAAATCTTAAGTGAATTTACCTTCTTATATTACCTGACATTTATTAATTATAACAATTAATTGTATTTTAATCTTGGTATTCTAATTACGATAATTAATCTATATAAAAAAAAAAAGAAATAATAATAAAAAATAAAATGTAAAGATTAAAGATAAGCTATATCTTTAGATAAATAGTATACGTATATGTTTATATGTTATGTAATACATAGATAAAACGGTAAATAAGAAGAGAAATTTTGTTATTTCGTATATTTATTTTTTACTTCAATTTTATTTAACAATCTAATTTTTTTTTTCCAACTTTTTAAATAAAAATATAAATTTTTGTTGTTGTAGAAAAATAAAAAGTTTAAAAAAAAAATAATTTTACTTTTTAAATTAAACAAACAAACAGAAAAAGTTGGGTTTTTTTTTTTAATTTTTTTTTCAAAATAATATTAAATTTTTTTCCTTTTACAATTGTTATTCTTATTATGCACATATTCACATTTATTTAACACCTTGTGCATACGATTTTTTGTTTTGCTTCGAAAAAATTTTAAAACGTTAGGAAATCAATATTAAATAACTTTTGTTTTAGCATTTTTCATCCAAGTTGTTAGTTCATCAGTTATTTTGAAAAAAGGGTATGATCCATATATGAATCACTGTGCATTAAGAGTGATTATAATTATAGTTTTTATAAAATAACCAATTCATTCTATTTAGAACTTTTGAATCATTATGAAAATAATTTTTTACTTACCAAAAAACACTTTCAAAAATAGCTCAATTGCTTGTGCAATCACAAATTGAACAAAACCTTCAAATCCATTTTTCAGACTGAAAAAAAAAAGTGCATTACTATTTTAAAGATCATTGGCTTGTATATCATTAGAAAGAGAAATCGATTAAAATTTGAAATAGAAATTCATAAGTTACAAAATTAAATTAAATGATGAATAAAGTCGAAAAATTGGGTATGATTCATATATGCATCAGAGGGTTAAAATACATATATGTACATATGTATGAATTTATTTGTATACCACAAAATCTCAATCTAAATATACCTACTTTCTTTATGGCACAACCAATTCTATATACATACCACTTTTTTTCATTTTTTTTGTACTTAAATTTAGAAAAAAAATAATGTAAAAGCAACAAAACACATTATGTATTTATTATGTATGTGTGTACAATGTACATACTCGTACATACATATGTATATCTTTAAAATCTTATACAATGCCATTATAACAGCTGCTTAAAATAAATGAAAAAAAAAATTTAATGTTGAAAAATTTTATATTTTCGTGACACAATTTAAAAAATATATATGTACATATATGTATATGTATGTATATAATAAATACATAATGTATATATATTTATACCTAAAAATATGAAAAAAAAATTTAAATTTAAGCTCTATTATAAAAGTATAGGTCATGTTTGTGAATTTAAAAAAAAATGGCATACGAGTATAAAACAAATTCAATTCTCTATAAAGGTGTACATATGTATAAAGTTATGCACAGAATCAATAAACATAGCCACATTATAGCATCTAAGCTTTAGGGCAGGAAAAAAAAAACCTCCTTTATTCTGATTATAAAATTTTTTTTTTTTTTTCATATAAAAGTTAAATAATTCTATAAAATTTATAAATTATTCCAGAATTTAATTTTAAATTTAAATTTATTTTATTTTTTTGTATTTCAAATGATTCCCCTTTTGAACTTTTATCAACGATTTTTTATTTATAATATTATTCCAAAGAGAAGAAAAAACACACACACACAATATAACGTCATTTCTATTAGAAATCAGAATCCTTTTTTTTTTTGTAAAATAAAATACATTTTCTTAAATAAATTGTGTACACATAGACAAAAGAAAAAATACAACATTCAACGAATAATTTCATGTCCTTGAATATAGGAATTTTCTTTTTAGTAAGTATAAGTGAATGTTTCGAGGAAAATATTATCCTATTTTTGTTGTTTTTTTCTCGATTTGTGCATAAAATTTAAATTTAAAATTATTTCACAATATTAAAAAAAAAAAGTAGGTGTGTTTTTTTTTATTTTATAATGGAAAAAAATTCAATTATCCTTCACAAAGAAGAAGAAAAAAGGATTTTAGGCAATCGAAATTTTTTTCTGTATTTTAAAAACAAAAAAAAAAACAAATTTATTAGAATTTTCAATAATACAGTGATTTATTTATGTTTAGAGGAATATTTACAAAATATTTAATTTTTTTACTAACCTGCAGTAAATCTTTTGTAGATTTTGATAATTACAAATTTACAGTACATTCGTATATACACCAAAATTCAACAAAGGAAAATAATTCAATATTTTACTTTAATTAAATAAAATAGATTTGGTAAATTTGAAACAACTCTAAAATAAAAAAATTCATACCTTTCAACTTAAAATAAACACAAATGATAAATTATTTTGTAAATTTCGAGTAAAAAAAAAAATAAAGCCACATTTAAACGTACAAAATTAATTATATTATACATACATATGTATGTATATGTAGGTATATTATAGAGTATACCACCATTCGGATGCATTAATTTACAAAATTATAATCCTATTTAATTTAAAAACATTTCAAAGCCATATTACACACAATTTTGGGGTTTAACGAAAATTTTATACTATGTACCTATGTATGTGAAAAAAAAAAAGAAAAATAATAAATAAATATGTACTCGTATGTATGTAATTCCAAAAAAAATTTATAAACTATATAATTTCAAACAATATATATACATATATGTATACGTGTAAATTTTTTTTCTCTCCGAACATGGAAATTCAAATAGAAAATCATCTTTTTTTTTTTTGTCTTTTTTTTCGAAAAAAGCACAATAACAAATTTATAATCCTTTTTTTGTTTGTCATTTAAATTAATATTTATTATTATTATTTTTTTTTAAACTTGATGATCTTTTATATTTTAGTTTAGTGTCATTTTTATAATTTATTTCACAGTAAAAAAAAAAAAGTAAACAAAATCCAAATAAAAATTGAATATTAAAATGATAAAAAAAACAATTATACTCATATAAACGATGTATGTATTTTAAAATATGCAAATATTAATAAATAATCTGAATGTGGTTCGAATAACTAATATTCAACAAAAAACAATCTTATAATATTTTACTATTTATTTATTTTTTTCATGTTTTTTTTTTTTATTTAAATTTTTTTTATTTTAATTTATAAATAGAAACCATTCAAATGATTCCGACGTAATATTACTTATCAGAGTGCAATTAATATTGAAATATTTCCAGTATTTATTTATTTTTCTTTCTTTCTTCCAATAATGATGATTAAAATAAATATTGAAATAATAAAAAAAACATTAAACTAATAAAAAAGAATGTATATAATGCATAAAGAGAAAGATAAATTGATTTTTAGTTCAGTTTCATTGCAGATAAATATTTTTTTCATACATATGAGTAATAAAATTTTGTTTATATGTACGAGGGTAGGTTGATAAGTAAGCTACCTAATAAGAAAAACATAGGTTTTTTTCTTAATATACCTATATTTTATTTTTCAATGTTGTTCTCTTTAACCTAGATACACTTATTCCGATGATATTCTAACTTTTTAAACCCATTAGGAAAAAAACAACATCTTTTTCAAGCTCTTCAAAATAAGGGTTTTTTCAGCGATAATTACAAAATCAGATGAAAATCTTTTACCAGCTAACCATTTTTTCATATTTGGAATTAGAAAAAAGTCAGATGGCGCTGAATCAATAAAAAAATTTAAAAAAATATTAATAATAATAATAAAAATAGGAGTACCTAATAATAAATAATAGCTCTTTCACGTTTTTTGGTCAACTAGTCAACAAACGCGGCACCCATCTTGCTGATCATTTTTTCATATTAAAATGTTGATGTAAAATATTTCCAACACGTTCTTTTAAAATCCCTACAGCATCAGCTAACTCACGTTATTTCACTTTACGATCATTCATTACGATATCGTGGATTTTATCGATGTCTTCCACTGTTGTTACTTACCGACAACTACGTTGTTAATGCACTTGTGCTAGTTCTGCCACGTTTAAATTCAGCAAACCAATTTTTCACCATATAATCTGATGTGCTGATCCACCATAATGTTTGTCAAGGTTTTTTTTTTGTTCTCTTCGCGATTTTCCCTTTTAAAAAATAAAGTTTTATAATGACGCGAAATTCACTTTTTCCCATTTCTATGAAGAACATGGTATCAAAAATTGGGTCTTCGAAAAATTTTGAAAAAAGCCACGTCAACCATGAAGAACACAAAAACCCTTTTCTGTATACGGGTGTATCACAAAAACTAAATGAAGTACAAGTTTCAGATTTTGTAGTTAGCAGTTTGACAAGTTGTGAAATAAAACGAAACAAAATCGTTACGAATTAGATATAAATAGGATTTCAGGTAGCTTACTTATCAACCCACCCTCGTATATACTACGTTATATATAACGTGAAATTATTGATAATAAAATTTAACAAAAAAAAAAAACAACATAAGTATTAAAAACCAAACAGAAAAAAAAACTTTATTTTTTTTTCAGAAAATTTTTTTATTACAAAATGAAAAATAAAATATACAGACTATTCTCTCATTTAATGTGATCGATGTGCATTCAATTGCATCGTTTTTAAATTATTATTTTTATGGTATTTCAATATGCAACAACAGAAAAACCAACAAAACGAAGGAGTATAAATTTAAACCAAAAACAAAAAAAAAAAGAACAACAAAAAACAAATATGTATGTGTTTTATCGTACCTAAGTAAATTATGAATTCATATGAAAAACAAAAAAAACAAAAAAACTGAAATAAAGCAACATTTATTTAAATATTAACTTTTCAATTTCATCCTTTAAAATTTAATAGTGGTTATATACCTTGTTCGTTCCAAGTTATTTGCACTTTTAAGGATCCAAATCGATTATTGATTTCGAATTAAACTTTTTATCTCTCTTTTTTTTCGTTTTTTTGTTTTAAACTTAAAAAGTGTAAAATATAATAAATTGTATTGAATCCGATATTCCATTTTGTAATCATGTATCTACATATCTACATACATAGACTTTTATCCCTTTATTGTCTGATCCTCAGAAACATCTATTTTCTTTTAACACTAACTTCCAAGGATATATTTTTTTATAAAACAAAAGAAAGCAACAACAAAAAACACAATCGAAACAAAAGAAATGAATAGCCAGCCGATTGCAGATTGCAGTATTTTATTTCATCTTTTTTTTTTGTTTTATTTAACCTTTTATTTCAAATTTAAAAAAAAAAAAAATAAATATGAAAACAAGAAGTTAAATTGAAAGTGAAGAATAATAAAATCGATTAAATTTTACTCTATTTGCAGCTGTATTGGTTCAGACTATTGACTTTGGCAATGGTCCATTTCCATTTACATTTTATAATTTTTTTTTTTCTTTTTTTTTTGTTTTATCATTTTTCTTGTTCCGATACTTCGTTTTTTTCATGAAGAAAGGTGTGTTTGGTATACAGAACAAAAAAAAATCTAGAATTTGTATTATGCTTCGATAATGTCAGAAATTTTCTCATTTATAAATATATATTTTTTTTATAATACTTTGTTTTCATAGTTTTCCTTTTTTTTTTTTTTTCTATGAAACATGAAATTTAATCTTACCAATTTTAAATTTTTAATTTATTACACCAAACTCTATAAAATTTTGCTAAGTTTTTGTTTTAAAACACACACATACCCACACACACACACATAACTTATTTTTAAGTAATTTCTCTCTAGTGTCCTTTTTAAAATTATATACATATGTTTGTACATATATTTTTATCAACATAAATCATATATGTTTATTATAAATATTTTAAACTTTAATTTTAGAAAAACTTGAAAATTCTTAGAAAATTATAATATGACAAAATCTAATATAGAATTTTCTCTATATTTATAATTTTAATAAAATATTCAACAAAAATTATATAATTAATTTTTGTTATTTGCTAAATTTCAAGAATTTTAACATACATATACTTATAAACACACAAAAATATTTTAAATTCTATTTTATATTCAAAATGTAAAATTTATACAAAAAAAAAAAAAAAACAAGAACAAAAAAAAAAATAAGGTATACTTAATCATGGTCAAGTTCAATTTCCTAAAATGTCAAATTTTATGTGTTTCCTTTTTAAATAAAATACACAAAAGGATTTTCATTAACTATTTACAAACAATGAGGTTTATACTTCATACATTCGTATATACCCCTTTTTTTGTGTGTATTTTATATACATATTTCTTAGATTTAATTTTATTTTAATGTTGTGGAACTAATTCTATACAAAATGTCCCATTTTGAATATTTTGTTTATTGGTAAATTTTTAATAAATTCTCTATTTTATTATTAAATTTTTAATTTAAAAGTAAATATATTTTTTTTTTTTTGTGTATACATATAATTGTTTTTAGTTGAGAGAACAAAAATAAATACTTATAAAATAAATTTTAAGGACTTTAGAAAGTTTCAAGGAAATAACATTAATTGTATTGGAAATTGAAAGATATTCGTTCACAAAATACGTTTTTTTTTCCGGATTATAAAAAGTATAGAAAATATGATTGTTTCGAATGAAGAAAAAAACTTATACAAAAAAAAAAAAAAACTATTGTTTAAAACCATCTTAACACATTTAACCACAGATACATTTTATTTATTTTACAGTACATAATTGAAAATAACTTTTTTTGTTTATTCAGATACTTTTTAAAACTTATATTAACGGGATATAAAAACAGGTCGTTAAAATCATAATAAAAAAAATTATATTCATAAAGTATCTCATAATTTTCAATTTTCATATTATGTAGGTATACATTTTTTTTTTATTCTTTCTTTACTTTTCCTTATTATCACCTTTTATTTTTTTTCAACTTTTCAAATAAACTTTTTTTTTATGACTTTAATAAATAAAAGTAAATCAAATATTCTTTCGGAAAGGATATTTCATTTTCATATATACAACACAAGTAAAAGCAAACATTATTCACATCCGTGTTCTTGGAATGTGTCCTTTTCACGTGAATTTATTATAGCTTTTTTTTTTTTTTTCATAATAAATGTATTGAAAAATATACAAAAAGATTTCTACATTTATATACCGTTGGTGGTGTCTACTACTGTTCAAGAGAGTCAATCGTATAAGGATAAGAAAAATCCTTATACAAAAAAAAAAAAAAAAAAATTATATGAAATTAAAGAAAATTAGAGTTTGTGTTTTGTTCACAGAAAGTTTAGTTAAATAATCATCATCAAAACAGAGTATGTACCAAATTTATTGTTAAATGAATCGTTATTATTATTATTATTATTTTAATAAAGAAAATTTATTATTTCTTCATTTGTGAACGCAAGAAAAAAAAAAACAACACAAACATGAAATGTCTATGTTATAATAAATCGTTTGTAATAATTTTTGTAGTATAGTTTCTTAATTAGTAATTTTTAAAGGGAATAGATTGATACAAAATCGTAAAGGAAAATTAAATCAATATATTTTATATTAGAAAGGAAAAAAAACAATAGGGTACATGACTGACTAAGTGTTGTCTGTTAAAAGAAAAAAAAATATTACTGATTTGAAGGACTCTTTCAATAGATTATGTATCTTCAATGGATATTGCTAATTGGCAAAAACTGTTCATGTTCATTTTATAGATTATTTTTCAAGATATCCTTGTTGATAATTTTCCTCTTTTGAAAAGCATATGGAAAAACAATGAGTTGATCAAGGATAACAGCTTTTAACAATTATTTTCATAATTGCAGCATGTTTGATAATACATACATATTACAAAATTAATATTATGAAAAAAAATAACACATAATTAAAAAAAAACAAAAACACATGTTAACATAATTAAAATTTGAAACCGAAAATAAAAAAAAAATAAAAATTTTATCATATTTCCATTACAATTAACACAAAATTTGTCATGATAATAATTTAAAAAAAAACATTGTTCAACATTTTTATTGTTTATCAGATAAATTTAATTTTTTTTATTATCAAAAATCTTTTTATTAACGGAAAAGAAAATATATACAAATTCAATAAAAATTATTATCATTTCCGTTATTGTTATTTTTGTTCATTTTATATATTTTCAATTCATATAGTGAAAATATATAATTTTCCTCTTCTTTCTACACGTTTTCTTCATAAAAAAAAAATAAAAACCAATTTAAATTATTATTTTTATCTAGAATATATTTTTTTTCTTGTAGCAATCTGATAAACTCTGATTTGTATGAACAATTATTTTTTTTTTCTGACATTTTTAACAATGAAAAACAAAAAAAAGAACAAAAAACTTTCCATTCTTTATTATTTAATATCTTTTTTGTTTTTTAATTTGCCTTAAATTTCTCGAATATGTAATACATCTGATATGTATGGATGTGTTTTTTATACAGAATAAAGCATAATTGCTTACAAACAGGAAAATTACTAGTTTTTAGAACTGATTTTAGACGAACAAACAAGCGAGTTTTAAACTATTTTCTTTTTTTTTTTTAAATTTTGTTTCAAATGAAAAAAAAAGCACACAAAAATACAAAAGAAAATAAGAACAATCAACAAAAAAAAAATTTAAAAACTTTTTCCACGATAATTTAATTATTATTTTCATAATATAGTTCATTGTACGTACGATCCTTATACAGGAATGTGAGAAGAAAAAAAAATTTATTTTTCAAAAAAAAAGAAAAAATTTCAAATACAACGCATTGTTCTTGTATAGAAAATTTTCTCTTATCACTTTTTCATGTCACTCAAGTTTATCAGATAATCAAAATATTTATATATAAAAAAAGACAACAACAACAGCAACAAAAATTGTACTTTTTTTAAAAAAAAAAACTTTTCTTAAAACTAATTAAACTTTTAATTTAAAAATTATTCAGTTTTTCATTATTTTCAAAATAGAAAATTTAATTACAGTTTAGTTTTTTTTTCCTGATAGATAAACATTAGTTGTTGTTTCTTTATCCTTATTGAGAAAAAAGGCATTTAAACCTGTAAACTTTTTCGAAAAATAATTTTTTTTTTTGTACCATAAAACCGCAAACAATGACAGCGAAAAACAAATTTTAAAACGTTTTTTTTTTTTGCTTTAGTTTCTAAATTTGCAATGTCACTTTAAAAGCTCACATTTTGTTTTCTGATAAATAATCAATATAGATACGAGTAAAAAGCACTTGAACTGATTATATTGAGTATTAAAAATTTTGAAAAAGTTTTATACATAATTATCCAAGCAAAAACATAAATGTTAAAAGGGGGCCAAGTTCTTGTTCGTTAACTGTTGGGCCAGCAAAAGTAAAAGTTCAAAGAACTTTTTCACATACAAAATTTCAATACAGAACGTATTAATAATTATGAATTACTCAATTACTGTAACAATTATAGAAATATTTATTTGTCCAGCACACATTCGACAGATTTCGTAATTTTTCCTTGACCTACGCGTTAAACACTACCTACGTGTAAAGTTTCATGGTTCTAGACTTATCAGAAGTACCCTAGAGATTTTGATTACCGGTCAGTGAGTAAGTGCCAAAATTAGCTTTTTCTGGGGTTAATATCTCAAGACGCATTGATCCTATATACATGAAATTTGATACAGCGGGCGGGACGAAGTACACTATTACGTGGTTTAAATTTTGTCTGTTTAGCTTTACACTGAGCTGTGAGAGGTCAAAAATGGCTCCAAACAGTTCGTGTTAATAGTGTACGGTGTGCATACGGCCTATGTATTGAACTTGGCGCTTAGATTTTAAAGTTTTTAACCCTTAAAATGTATCTAATTATTTATATTTTAATTTTTGGCTTTTTTTATTGTTCATGTTCTAGAAGTACAATTAAAAATTAAAAAGTTTACTTTCAATATTAGCCAGACTATTATTATTCTGACTAAGGTTACTACTTATTAAGTAAAAATTATTTTAAAAAATTTTATCATCTACAAACTTCTACTACTTTACATACACACAAATTCATATGCAGATGATGTAATTATTTACTTATTGCTAATAATATTCTTACTTATTTAATGAGATTTAAATATTTTATTGGTTTTTTAGAACTTTGAAAAAACCACTACCTAGTTGTTATTAAACTAAAATCATTTTATGAAAACTTTTACTTTATTTTAAACAAAAATACCTCAGAGGATATGAATCTTTATTTCTGTAGAATATACTTTTTGTTGTTATTTTTTTTTATTACATTTTCATGTAAAAGGATAATTTTTATGATTCGATATAATAAGAAATACAAAATTTCAAATCATGAATTTTTTATTTGTGACTTAAAATAAATCAACATTTTTTTGAGTTGAAAACAATTTTTCGCTTCATAAATCATTGACATATATTATTTTTATAACCCAACGCACACACACACACACATAAAGAAAAACAACAATAATAAAATTGTACTTGTACGTAAAATAAATATTTTAAAATGATGCCACAATTAAATCATTATTGCATTGAATTGTTTCGAGAAAAACGTGATTGTTGCGAATTTTCATAATTTTTTTTTAAAATGATACTTAAGTTTCGTTGATGCTTCACATGCATCACATCCATAGATTTATACATATGTGCATACATATGTAGTTGAAAAAATGTGTCACCAAATCACGTTTGGAACATTCATAAGAATTTATTGTTTTAGTACATGTGCATTCAATGTGGTTTTTTTTTTCAGTAAAATTATAACTTTTTTAAAATTAATTTCGAAATTTCGAAATTTTATGAACAAGGTGCTCTGGAAATAGAGTGAACTGAATTTATTTGAAAGTATCAAATTTTGTTTACTTGACCATACCAAACGCTTAAACTCCAAATAATATTGGAAAATTATGTGTATCTGATTTTGAAAAAAATTGTATTATTGTTTTGAATATTTCAAGCAAATTATTGAGCTTTGATGCGAAAAACAAAAGAGAATTGAATTTTTGAATCGATTTTGACAGAAGGTAAACAATGATTCAAAGTCAAAAAAGAATTCAAGTCATAATCAACACTTTTTGAGACTATGAAGAGATCTTTTTGACAGACTCTAAAAAATAAAGTACAAGGAAAAATCCAGCATATTATAATATTCTAATTTTATGCGACAGTTGAGTCGAGAAATTATTAAATAACGAATAAAAGAAAACTCAACCGAAGTTGCCGTGTTCGGCTTAACAAAAATTAATTTTTTAAATCCTAAATCAGCTTCTTGGGATTACTTCTATTTTAAACTCAGAATGCATGAACCTCATTACCGTTTAATAATTTGTTTTTTTTTTTTCTGAGACACCTTGTATAAAAAATCCTTCATGAATTTCATGAACAGCAAAATAAAGAAAAGGAAAAAAACACAACACATTTATTAAGAAAATATATTACAAAATTATTAATAAAAGAAAAATATTCGAAAAAATTAATTTTCTTTCTTGCAAAATTAAAAAAATGAAAATAATTTACAAGTTTTAAATTGCGACAATTTATTCTCGAAGAAAAAGAGAAAGAAACAAAAAAAAAACAAACTTAATTAAAGCTTATGAAATTATTTTCCTCTAGAAAATGAAAGCCTAAGAAGATTATTTCTTATTTCTTATATAATTTCTTTTTAATTTCATTTTTTTTTTTTTGCGTTCTTTAGTATGTTTAAATAATAAATGTTGATAATATTTTTCTACAACGTTTTCTATTACATTTGTAATTATCTTTAAAATAGAAAAATGAAACTTTCTCAAGAATATAATACTCCTACAATTTAGCAGAGAAAAAAGAAAAAAAATAAATTAAATTTTTTTTTAGAGATGTTTTTTTTTCTTTCTTTTATTACGTCTGTCGTAAAAGATTAAATTCAATTTTTTTTTGTCTCTTTGTTTTTATATTAAAACACAACTTTAAATTTAAATTTAATTTGTAATTTTCAAATGAAAGGAAACTGAAGAAGAATGAAAAGAAAAAAAAACAGAGTATCACCTGCTCTATTAATTAAATAAGTAGATTGATATTGAAATGATAATAATTATAATATAATTAGTGTCATAATCATAGAAAATCCATAAACTTTCTTTAATAATATGGTAATAAATATAATTCTTCCTTTCCTATAAATATATATAGGAGTATGTACATTATTATGACTATTTATTAAATCCGTCTAATAATAATTATATTCTGAAGTACATGATTAAGAATTTAATTTCATTTCATTTATCATGATAATTTCCGCTTAATTGATAACAAAAGAAATTTATTTTCATTGAAAATTGAAGTGGAAAATAAATTTATTGGAAAAAAAAATCATCTAAAATGTTGATAGATGAATTTGAAAAAAGAAAGAAAAAAAAGAAATACTGAAAAAGATAGATACACACTTTCATATTTTATTGTTGGTTGGTTGACGTGGCGGTCCGAAGACCCAATTAGCACTATTACGCGCCGTTTTGATACCACACACCGACACACCTTTCAGTTGTCAGTCAAAGGGCTGTAAGCCCTTCTGTCATACATGCACCTACAGTTTTAAGTGGGATGCGAACCACTATACTTTATTGTACAAGTAATGAATTTTCAGATTGTAATGAAATTTATTTATAAAAAACTTAAATTCTCAATTTCAACATTTTGAAATCATATCTTCCTTTTTAAGTTTTAAATACAAAGGAAATTAAAATTTTATACTGAAGACATACATATTACGTTCGTAAGCACAGAAGGTATTCAGAAACAATTTAGTTTGTGTATATAGTTGATATTTTTATGAGAAATAATTTGAAATTTATGAGTTTTTTTATATTACAAGGATGTGCAACAACAGTTTGAGTATCTACTTGTATGCAAGTTTCCAAAAAAGGTTAATTTAATGAAACTTTTCTAGTTACTAGGTTTCTCTTTTCTTTCTAAACGCAATTTTTTTAAACTTACGATATTTTTTAACTATTACTTATTTTTCTTTGTATGTATAATAAAAAGTAATTCTATACTCCCCCTCCCCTCTCTTACATTCAACTAGTTTGTGACATTTTTTTTTTTTTAAACTTTATTGAAATCAACCTTTTGCCTTTTTAAAAGAGTCATAATCTTTTAATGAACTTCTTTTGAAAAACATTTAAAAAGATTCAGTTTAAAAAAAGAAAATTTTTTCAAAAAAAAAAAAATCGCTTTTCCTTCCATTTCTTTTAATTTGAGCCAAAAAAAAAAAAAAAAAAGATTGAATAATACATAAAATATATTATTTAAGGTCAATTCTACTTCAAAAGTATTAAATTAAAAAATATAAAATATACGAAAAGGAAAGAAGAAGAAGAAGAAGAAGAAAAAACATTAGCATTTTATCAAAATATAAAATTTCATTTTTCCTTTTTTTTTCCAAAGAGAAAGTTTCTTTTTTCACAAAATAATAAAATTCAATAATACAAAAGAACACTTTATGACTTTTTTTCCCCGTTATTGTTGTTGTTGCTTTTCATTAAAAAAAAAAATAAGAAAGAAAGAAAAATAATATTTAGGTTCGAACAAACATTAAAGATAGGAAATCAGTTTTTTATTGATGAGATTGATTTAATGGAAAGGTCAGTTGTCGCTCTAAGGTAAAAAATAAAGAAAGAAAGAAAAAAAGAAAATACTGTATCAGGATATTATTTGATACTTTACATTCATTTCTTTATCCGATTCTATTGAGACTTATTTCCTGTGTGTGTGTTTTTTTTCTCTCTCTTAAAATACTTTTTATTTATTTATGAAAAAAAAATTTTTTCATAAAAATAATAAATAGGCCTTTCTTTTATTTTTGTCATTAAATTTAATAAAAAGAAAGAAAAAAAAAGACAAGTAAGGACAATTACTAATAATAAAAAAATATCAGTTAGGGACTTTTTGGGATATTCGAAGTTTTATAAAAAATACGGAATATATGTATTTTAATACTCGTATATTTTCATGTTTGAAATCATTTTTTACTGTATTTTACTCACCCACAACTCTAGATACATTTGTTTTTGTTTTTTTTCTATTTTGCAAAATATACATATTTTGTATGTTCATAATTTAAATATTTTAGTTTGTAGTAGCTAAAAACAGAAAAAAACGACATTCGACTCGACTGGGAATCGAACCACAGTCCTCTATCTTGCCGGGATAGTGCGCTTACCAATGCGCCACCGAATGTCATGCCGTTCACTGCTCTTAGTTACTACTTAAACATTTTTACTCAAATCTCCTACAAGTTACAATTAACTTTTTACAAAATAATTATAAATGTTAAAATATATTTTGAAAGTGGCTTAAGTCCATTTGAAATTTAGATTTCAGCTTGGAAATTCACGAAAGTACTGTAGTTTTATTGACTGTACAAAATATTCAATCTCACAACAAAATTCGAATACGAATTCTTTTTTTTTTTTCTATTAAAAATGGACTTAAGTCACTTTTGAAGTAAAAATTATTCAAGATTAAAACTTGAAAAACAATTAAAAATGTATTCGAAGAGAATACATACTTTTTTACAAACTAATTAACAAAATGTATATAAAATTCTGTAACAAAAATAAACTTCATTTTGTATGAAAATAATCTCATACACACCAACACAATTACATTTTAATTATATAATAAATACAGAATGTTAGTGGATGTTTTCCTCTTAAAGCAACATTATTTCTAGAATTTCCTTTTTACAATAATAGACAAAAAAATACTAATTAATTCTTCACACCTATTTTATTTAGCAAAACTTTTTAATTATCTGTTTTTGTTTTTTGTGAAAATAAAAAGATTCTTTTTTTATACATCAGTGTTCTTTTTTCATGTCCAAATTTTTTCATTGTTGATGAATTACAATTAATATTATTCTCACATCACTTTGATTAAAAGAACAACAAAAAAAAAGCAAAGCAAAAAAATTGTGCGAATAAATTAATAAAGCTCACAAAAAAAATATAAAATTTTCAACATGAAAAATTGTAATTATTTTTTACATTTTTTCTAATTAAAGAAAATGATTTTAAAAAAAGTATGTCTTTTTCCATTTTTATTTGGTGTTTTAATTATCATAATTTTTTATTCTTGAAAATCAAATTTAATTAAAATAACCAGTCCTCAATTTTTTTTTTTATATACATATATATTTAATTTTTATTATTTATGTAAATAAACATTTTTTTTTCGCAACACCATGGCTCATTCAACCATAGAAAATAGTAAAAAAAAAAAAAAGTTTGCATTCCATTCTTGCTGTTCAAAGCCCTAAGAAGTCTTGAGGACATCTCAAGTACGATAAAATATATAATTTCCATCATTTTGTATAAATTAAATTTATAAATTCATACACAATATGTACTTCCACTGAGAGTTTTTTTTTTGTCAAGATTAATAGTCTTCTTTATATGACGTGTTCAATATATTAAAAATTTAAACTAGTTCTTTGGCCTTTGATAAAATTTCTTCATTCCATAACTTGTAATTTTCTTGATGTCTACCAAATTCCAAATGGAATGCGAATCATTAAGTTTATTGGTATAGATACCAAATTTATTCGTTTAGCAAGTCTAACACTGATTTTTGCGTCGTTGATTTGTGTACTTGCTTATGATCTGTAGTGAAATCGCTACCTACTCTAGTACCTATCACAAATTCACAAACCTAATTCAAATGAATTTATACTCACTTGAAGGCGAATGAGCATAGGAAAATTAGAACCTTAGACCTCTAATTTAAAAGCCGCTTTGGTCATCCAAAATTCTAATTGAAATTGAGAAAAACGATATAATTCTGTGATGTCAGAGAAAAGTAGCAAATGTCAATTTTTGGCAAAAATGGTTAATAATGCAAAATTTAAAAAAATAAAAATTAGTTAGTTGTTTCTATTGAAACAGCATAATTCTTCATTTAGACACACTTCATTAAAACCACTGTCGCTCTTCTGAAAAATGTTTAAAATTGACTTGTGATACTTTTGCCTGACACAAAAGAGTTTTTATAAAACTAAAAAAAATTAGTCTATTTATTTTGGATGAAAAATAACACCTTATTTCCCGTTTTATTAATTTCAAAGCAAATTGATATATATAAATAGTATGTATGAATGTTAAATTCATATCTCACTTCTTTTGAATTCTAAATTTTGTTTATAAATAAATAATTCATCAAACATAACTTCCAAGAGTAAAAAAACATGTAAAAGCTTCCTTTTATGTATTTAAATACGTTTTTGTCCATAACTTTAAATTTAATCACTTTTAAAGATACATACATACATGATAAATTAAATTTGTCTTCATGCAAACTTACTCGTTTGCATAGAAACCAATAATGAATACACAAAAAACAAATAATGTAATCTGCTATGAATTCAAAAACATCACTATGATGATACTAAATCAATTCCACATTGAATACAATTTTCTGTAGAAATCTATAAATATCACAAATTTTTTAAAATTGCTAATTCAAAATACATATTATTACATATCAACTACCTAAAGAATCTGATGATATGTGAGCATTATTTTGTTATATAAAAAAAAAACATAGGTGTAAAATTTTGTGACACTTAATTGATTTTTCCTGAAAATTTACATGATATTATACTTATACGTTTCCTCTACATCCTGATTGTAACTTATTCCAAAAATGACTACATTAATGAATCGATCAATAAACAAGCATAAATACTTGAAAAAAAAAAAACAACATCTAAAAATCTATTTTTAGTAAAACATAAATGAAAAAGATATGTACAAACGAAGAACAGGGTGATTATACTTTGAAAATTCTTATATACAGAAATATTTCAATAAGAAAAAATAAATAAGAAAAATCTCATATCAAAAATTTTACATATTTTTGCATCAAAGTGAAAACATGTTTAAAAAGCATGAAATTACATTTTTTTCATGCTTGAAATATGTATGTAGATATTCATTAATAAAATATCATGTACATACGTACTCGTATGTATTACCTGTTCAACTTTGTTTACTTGATTTTCAGGAAAAGAAATTGCATTCAAAAACATAAAAATAAAAAAAAATTAAAATAAAATCAATAACCAATCATAATAATAAAAGTAAACAAAAAACATGTTTCATTTGAGCAAAAGACAACAAAAAAATCAAAGATTTATTTTTTTAAAAAAAAGAGATCATTGATAGATTGCATTTTAGTTTAAATTTAAACGTCAGAAAATATGATTTATGATTAAAAGGAAAAATTTTAAAGTACATACATAATATCAAAAAAAAAATCCTTTTTTTTTCAAATTTTTATGCAAAATATAAAAAAAACAGTTTCAAATAAAGTTCGCCTCAAGCATCATTGACTTGTAAAAGAATGATGAAAAACAGAAAAAAAGAGAAAATATGCCATACCGATGAGAGGACAAACAAAAAAAAATATAGTCATTTTCATATCCTTTCTTCCACTTGGGACATTTTTTTTTCATTATGGGAAACAAACTTGATATAATAATGTGCTTTTCCCATCATTTCTTTTTTCTCTGTTTTTTTTTCGTTTTATATTTTTGTCTCGACGTTTTGCCTAACCTCTCTCTAACATAAAAATTTCTTCCTGTTTTTCTGTTTTCTTCTTTTTTTTTTCTGTTGAAGTTTCAGTACCAGTTTTTTTATATTAAAATAACAACAACAACGACAAGTACGAGAAATTTTTTTTGAAAGAGAAGTTATTGCATCCATAATTGTCTCTTAACACTCCAATGCACTTTTTATATTGACATTTAATTTAGCTTTATTTTAAACAAAAAAAAAAAAAAAGAGGAAAAATATTAACAAAAAAAAAAATAGAGAGAGGGAAAAATTGTGGAATATTCATTATTTTATCAGATATGGCGTGTTTGTTATCCTTATTTTTGTTCCTTTTTTTTTAAGCGATGCTTCCTAAGTGAAAATAAATAGAGTTATTTCAACAACAAAAAAAGCACAAAAATGCATAATATGAAAATATTGTGGTTTTTTATTGATTTTGTAGTCGTTTGGTTTTTATTTTATTTATTTTTTGTCCTGTGTTTTATATTTTTGCTGATTGTTTCTAAATTGTTCTAAAGCAAAAATTAATTTCTCATGAAAAATGGAAAACAAAAAATTTCAAAATCATTAATTGATACTGCTGAAAAATATCATTGGTTTTTTTCTATTTTGTTCTGCTTCTGTTTTTTTAAGAATTTAAGCGAAAAACAAAATTTATATGTAACCGTTTTTTTTTATAGAATTTCTATTACATTGTCATTTATTTGATTCTAGAGTTCATATTTTTTTTTGTTTTGTGATCTAAATAAAAGAATTTTAAAGAAATGAAAAAAAAAAAATACAACAAAATTGAATTCTATACTGTTTTTTTGTTTAAATTCGGAAAAATATTTGAAAAAAGAGAAATAAATTGAAAAACAATGAAAGAAAACTAATGTTCCAAGGATGTTATTTGTTTTTTATATTAAAAATATTAAAAATTATGTTTTTCTCATTATTTCAATTTAAAAAAGAAAAAAAATTTAAAACCGTAAAAAAACATAATAAAAGAATGATAATTTTCTACATTTTCTGTTTTTATGTTTTGTTTTTGTTTACTTCCACCTTAGCGATTCTCATTAGAATGAAAATAATAATTTTCCAGGGAAAAACCAAAAACCATTTTATGATGATTGAAGGCAATATAAGATGAACAGGTACAAAAAAAAAATGTATGTATGTTCTTTTTTTTTCCAACAGAAAACATATTTCTAATTTCCGACAATGTTTCATATAGCATTAATTCTTCACATCTGGTTTCCGTAACAAAAACAAAAAAAAAAAACCTCTGTTTTATGTTGTTGTTGTTTTATTTATTTTCTCTTATTTTCTAGAATTTAAATCGATAAAGCTTGTGTAATTTATTTTATTCCATCAGCATCATAATCATCAGGATGGGAAAAAAGAAAATTCTTGTTACACTGATGATGAAGTGATGTGGTAAAGTTTTGCAATTTTTTTACATCATCATCATTATAAAAAATTTTATTGCATCGCAATACAAAAAAAAAAAAACTAAAAATTCTACTTTACTGAAGTGAATATACGCTAATAATATGTATGTACGTCTTCCTTATACATGATGATTATGAATTATGCATTTTTTATTATGCAAAAAAAATAATAAAATAAAATAAAATAAATACATTTTTATGGTTATTAATCAACACTGCATAATGCAATTTTATTCAATAATATAAAAACTTCCTTTAATAGTTTTTTTTTCAACTTTTATGTATTTTTTATTGTTTCCTTTTTTAACACACTTTCCCGACTTTAATACAATTTTTACACACTATTATGTAGAATATTTTGCATATCTCTGTATGCTTGAAAAAAACAAAACAAAACAAAAAAAAATAAATAAATAAATAAATAAAAATTAAAAAATTATTTTCTTTACACAATGAAATATTTGAATGAAAGTGTTAATACAGCAATTTGAAATTTATATTGTAAAAAAAATATTTCTATAATAAAAAATAATCGTTTTACATTGTAAAAATACAAAAGTTGAAATTTTTATATTAAAAAAAAAAAAATTTGATATCAAAAACAAATATGTATTCACAAAATTCGGGTTTGCAATTTCATTTTAAATACATTTTTGCATGGAAAAGTACGATTAATAAGAATTATTGCGTTAAAAAAATATTGCAATAAAATAGATCGATTCTCTGGTAGTGGTAACGCAGAAGACATTTTTTGTGTGGAATTTTATTAAAAAATTGTTGGATAATAAGAGTGTACCCAAGTAGCGTTTTATGTTCCAGATACTTAAACTTAGTGATTGCCACCAAGTTTAGGTTAATACCACGTTTTTGCCACTATATTGTTAATCGGCACTTCATAGTTGCATTCGGGACGTACAGAGAATTGACCAATAGTAAATAAATGAAATCACATAAACAACACATTTTACAAATTATTTCGTATATTAAATCAATCGAATGTTTTGTAATAAAATTTAATAATAAATTAAGGAAAATTATACGTTTTCATTTCACATTGTGAAAATAGAAAAATAAAATAAAATAATTAGAATATTTGAAAAATTAATCACACATGTAACCTAATTTGTTTTTTACATATTTTGTACTTCAATTTCTCCACTTTATTGTGTTCGATAATAATTAATGGTCTACATTTAAAAAAATATATATTTTTCAAAAATGCAATTACTCAGTAATAATTACTACATATATCCTTCAAATTTTCCATACATTCCACATTAATTCCATTCAATTATAATGATTTCAGTTTTAAATGAAAATAAAGTACAACTACAAATTATTATTTTTTTTTTTTAATTCAAAAACACATACATACATATATCGTATTTTTTTTTCTCACAATAAAAAAGAAAAAAAAATTAAAATTAAAAAGATATTAAATATAATTTAATGGCTGAATAACATACAAAATTAAGGTACATAAAAATATTCCATTATTTTCGCAATTTTTTTCCTCAACATTTTTTTTCAAAACCACATAACAGGACATGTCTTTCATAAAAATATGTATAATTACTTTTATTATGTAAAATTACAAGGATTGTTCTAGGAAGGACAAATGAAAAAAAAAAAAAAAAGTTGAAATATTATAATTCTCATTTAAAAAGAATTATTTTTTTTTACTGTTTCAATTTTACGAGTAAGAATTACTTTAAAGAATAATGGCAAAAATAATGATTCGTAACGAGTACGAACGAACCACGAACGTATTTTAAAACGTTTTTATTTGTATTTTTTTTTTATTGCATTCACTGTAAATGTTGGGAAAAACAATTTTTTTTTTTCAACGAAGTGTTTTAAAATTGACAATTAAAAAAATCGAGAAAAAACTGACTTTAGTTCTTTTTAAAAATGAGACAAAAATATTTAACAAGATAAATAATGGAATTTTTATTCAACTCCTCCAATCAATAATAATGGGCAAAAATTCCCTTCATTTTTGTTTTTTTTTTTTTTTTTGAAAATCAAATAAAAATCAAAAATAAAAATTAAGCAATTTGAACTTTTTAATTAAAATTTAATTACTCAGATTCTTTACTTATGTTTAATTTCTTTTATTTTTAAAAAGTTTCTTTTCTTTTTTCCGAATTCTTAAATTAATTTTATCATGTTATAAAATTGAATAGTTGATCAACAAAACAAAAAAACAAAATCTGATTTTTATTTCTTATCGATAACATTACTTCATTTTCGAAGAAGGAAATAAAAGAAATATAAAAGAAAATGTCTCATTCTTATTTTTGTTATTGTACCTGATTTTCTTCTATTCATTAAAAATAATTGTTAAAGATTAAAAGGAAATTACTAAAGAATTTAACGGAAGAAATTAGAAAATTATTTTCACTATTTTATAGAAAATTTTAAGATAGACAAAATTTAAGTACAAAATTAGGGGAAAAGTCGATTCCAAATAATTAATTGAAATGAATACCAATAATAATTGAACCGTTTTAATTTTCTTTCCTTTCGAAATATTTAATGCTACATCTTCATGGGACATTATTATTATTCAATAATTCGTCCTTTCCAACATCAGTTAACGGTTTAAGTTGTTTTTATTATCTGAAAAGACAGGGGTCATAAAATTTTTCTTCCTCGATGATATTTTCAAATTATGTAAATTGCATTTTCAATATTGTTTTTCCAACATAAAGTCTTTATAACTCTTAAAAAGCTTAAAAACGCAATAAACCAGAAGACATGGCTAGTGTCCAATGTAGTTCCATGGTAAGATATCTCATTTCAATGTTAAAAAAGCCAACAATAAAAAGAGGGATTTCTTTGGAAAAAAAAAAATACATTTGTTGTTTTTGATTCTAAAATATTTTTCCTCCTTATTTCGACATATTGTACAAATTTCTTAAATGAGGTGTAATAAAATTATAATTAAAATTTTATACAAATTTGATTAAACTGTATTTTGCTACAGCATTCTTATAGAAAATGTTAAAACAGTGATTTTAAACAACGTATTTTCCAGCATCTAAATTTCATTAATAAGAAAAAATTCATAAAATAACAGAAAAGCTACCTAGAGAAAATCTGGAAAATGAAGAAAATACACAAAAATTTTATTAATAAATTTATTAATTTATTAAATTTATTAATAAAATTTTTGTCTGTTTTTTATTTTAATTTTTCTCTTCTAAAATAAATTAATTAGAACATTATAAAAAAAAAAAATTAATTAAACATTTATTTTCATTTATCTCTGATACACACCGTAAAACACACACACACACATGTAAAATGCATATATGAAAATTAAAAATAGAATTATTTATTTCATTATCAAACTGTCACGTTTATCATTATTTTGTTGTTGCTGTTTTTTTTTCTTTCCAAAAATTCACTTTTCTTTAAAAAAAAAGTTTTTAATAATTTTGTCACGTATTTTAATCACATATCTATTTATTTTACTTATATCATCAAAATATTTTCAAAATAAATATAATGTGTATTATTAAAAAATTAATGTCAAGGTTCAAAAAACAAAAAAACAAAAACCTAAAAAGTTTTTGCAAAAGTTTCTTAAAATGCTTTCATAGAAGGAAAAATGTCACAAAACTCAAAATTCACAATAACAAAAAAAAAAAAAACAAAACGAAAATATTATGTTAATAATTTACCAAATATATTTTGAAAATTTTATTTTTAACGAATTTAACCTTTTTCTTCTGAAAATTATTATTCTTAATATAAAAATAGCTAAAAGTTCTTTAATACTTTTTAAGAAGATGGAATTTATTCGATAGAATTTTTGTTTTTTTTTTTCTTTTTTTCGTATTTTTTTGTTTTTAATAAGAATAAAAAATATAATCTATCTAACAGCTTTTTTTCGTTTTTCTAGTGAATAGAATTATTAAAACAATTTTAAAAACTTGCTTTTTCGAAATTACCAACAAATAAGAAACCACACATGTAGAATTTTTCTTTTTTTTTTGTTTTTCTTAAAAAAGTTTTTCTCTTGTTTATATTTTTAAATAAAAAAATAAATTCAAAATAGAAATTGAACTTTTTTTTTTCCATTCTATGTAGAATTTTATTTTTACATTATACATACAGACATACATACATATTTTGTACTTTGTATGCACAAAACAGGATATATCAACTTAATACACTATAATAAGCAACATGTGTATTATTCTCATTTACATTTTATATCTAGGAAATTATACAATTAAATGCATTTGTCGTTTATAATTATGTCATTCTACCAATTATTTGAAAACATATTTACATATAAACATAATATACATATGTATGTAATGTACTCGTATAAACACATGTGTGACATTGATATTATATTATAGCACTACTACTAAATGTAAAATCAATATATGTATATATGTACAAATAATGTAATAATCAATATTAATGCATTCCATTTACATTTAAAGTAGAAAATTATGTTATTTTGTAACGATAATATTTACAATAAATTAACTTTTAAATGTATGAATTACAAAAGTTTATATGTGACCATATTGAAATTAAAATCATTTCATATTCTAATAATTTATTTACTAGTAGGTAGGTACTTCCTTTTTTTAACAATCGAATATCTTTCAAAATTATTTTAAAAATGGAACAACAACAAAAAAAAAAAGAAGATAAAAATCTAAAAATTAATTGAAAATTTTGTTTTCTATTTACTTAAATATTTTCAAAATGATTACGTTTACCATTTATGATTTAGATCGATCGATTCTCTGGTAACGCAGAGGACATTTTTTGTGAGGAATTTTATTAAAAAATTGTTGAATAATAAAAGTGTAGAGACTTGATACTTCTACATTAATTACAATTTACTTTTACTTTTGAAACTATTTATCACATTCTTATTTTTTTTACCTTAAATTTATCTGACGTAAAGACGGTAACGCAGAAGGCTTATAGCCTAACCAAAATAGAACATTACGAGACGAAACGGTAAGAGCGAAAGTACATTAATAAATGATTCAACCATAATAGACGGTAACTCACGTTCGTTGAATTTCGTTAAAATTGAAATGTCATTTTTTCGTACGTTAGCTGCCATAAGAATCGTATTATTTAATGGAAGACGCCGTTGGTTAATGTTGTATTTTGGGTGAATCAATTAATTTGTATAGTTTCGAACGATAAAGTAATTAGAGTTTTTTTTTGAAATTAATCGGTTTTTTTTATTCCTTATTTTTCTTTCCCTTCATTGATTTTTTATTGAATTTGGAATATTTTTGTCATAGTATATATAAATCTATGATATTTTCCAAATTATCTATAAGTTTTTTTTTGATCGTTTAAAAAAAAAAAAAATCACAATATTTAACAAAATTGAAAATAGTATTTCACACAGTATAAACTGAAAATGTATACAAAAGCAAACGTTTTGTTACGTTTTCATTGTGGGCAAAATGTCAAAATTACAGCACTTTTGCTTACGTTCGTCCAGTTTCTAACGTCTCTTTATGTTCTATTTTGGTTAGGCTATTATACATAACTTTATCAATACATTCTTAATATTTGCTTTAGTAATTCTGTCAATTGTTAAGTATTCAAGAATTGTCACTTTATGGTTTTGTTGTAATGCATGTCCTTTAAAAAAGTATTCAATATAAAACAATTTATGAGGACATTTCACGTAACGCAGAAGACATTATAGAGTCTTAAGTTAAAATTATTAAACTATTAATTGTTATTAATTTGTAATAATATACTGAAAATCAATACCGATATTAGGTCAGGTGCCTAAAAAACAAAGAATCATGTATTATTTCTTGCTATTCTTTTCAACACTTTTACTGGAGAAAGTTAAAATTTTGATTTCATTTTACAGAGAATTGACCTTTAACTCTTTTTTTTTTCAATTTTACCATTTCTTTGTCTTTATAATGATGAATACACATAAATGTTATTTCATTAGCAGCAAGCATCCCAGAAAGGATAAATTAATTTTATTTATGTAGGTACATATATGTATATTTCGTTTTCCATTTGAATGACTTGATATGTGGTTTAAATGTGGTAAAACAATATTTGTGGTATTTTGATTAAAAATTAAATTATTTTATGTTTTCTCTGGAATTATAATTTATACAATCAGAGATTCTTTTAAAAATATTCTTCATTTATTATGGTTTTCGAAAAAAAAAAACCACAATTTATTGTCCTTTTTTTTTTTTTTAATGTGTACACTTTGATTTTGCAACCAAAAACCAATCCATAAAAGTTAATTACCATACAAAAACCAGAAGTAAAAAAAAAAAAAAACCAGAACAAAAGTAGAATAAAATAAATTCTTTGTTTTTGTCATTTTCAAAAACAGACATTATCGTTGTGAAAATTAGCAAAAAAAAGTAAGAGATATATATACCTGTAGCTAATATATTGTTAACTAAGCTTTTAAAACTTACCTTTT
The DNA here is from genome assembly GCA_932526495.1 of Bombylius major. Lineage (NCBI taxonomy): Eukaryota > Metazoa > Arthropoda > Insecta > Diptera > Bombyliidae > Bombylius > Bombylius major. The sequence goes on from OW052044.1 coordinate 49,842,873, forward strand.
AAATTTTCAAAAGATTGACTACCTAACTCTAACGCTTTTGTTTACTTCAACTTCATGATATTTCCATAGAGAAATTAAAAGAAAGAATACATCTCAGTTGGATGTTGGACGTTGGACCAAAGATAGTGTTGTAGTGAAAAATAAAAAAAATTATAGGGTGGGGTGGCTAGCATTAATCGTTTAACCACTAAAAGTCATCAAAGTTTATTTTTATGTTTGTGTTCAACAGCCTATAATTTCTTCATAATAAAAACTATACAGGTACATTTAACGACATTAATTAAAAATCTTTCAACCTGTCTTTTGATAATTTACCTAACCAATTTTCCAAGTTACTAAAATATTATAGCTTTTAACCCTTTCATTATTAAATTATCATCAAAATTTCAGTATTTTTCAGTTAAATTCTTTCTATTTTTTGAAGTTTAAAGTCGCATTGAGAAAATGAAAAGTCAAAGTTTAGTATTTTTGTTTTACTTTTAAGGGCCGAACCCTTGTATAAAATTTGTAAAAGCGGACATTTTATTTTAATTGCCTTCAATGTCATAAAAATCTGCTGAACCCAATAAAATGTTGTCTTTAAAAAACGAAAAGAGAATTATTCAATGAAAACCAGGGAAAATAAATAGAAAAAGTGGGGAGTGAAACTCACCTTTTATGTGCAAATAATATTTAATTTTAAATTATGAAATTAGAGGAAAAAAACTTTGAAAAACAATAATAATTCTGTTCGCCTACCCAACTTAAGACATAGGAAGCTACCTTTTTTCCATAATATTCACAATCAATACAAACTTCTTTAAAATTTCCTTTGAAAAATATTTTTTCTAAAAAAAAGCTACAAATTCTATTTTTGCTTGATGCCTGCCTTCCCGCCATACAAACAATATAGAAAAATTCTTTTCAAATTTTTCATTTCCCCTTTTTTTTTGTTTTTATTCACTTTGTATCTTTGAAAAAAATGTTTGAAGTCACGTAAATGTCACAAAATTCTATTACTTTTCAAAATGGAAAATTAAATTTAAAAAACAAAAAAAAAAAAAAACATACTACATATTTCAATCTTTTCATGTTCAACTTTGATCTTAACCACGGTAGTTGATGGCAGCTTTTTTTTAAAAAAAATTCAAAAAAAAAAAATTACAGGTATGTTGAAGAAAAAAAATTCATGATTGGTATTTCGTATTTTTTTTTTTCTTTGTAAAATGAAAATTATTCTTTTAGAGTTCATTTTTTTCACATTTTTCGAGGTTGCAGGTTTTTTTTTCTTTTCCTTTTTTTCTTTTGCAGAACAGAATACAAAAGATTTTTTTTGTTGTTGTTTCTATTCGAAAAGGGTAATCAATTTTCAGGTCATTTATTTTTATACCTATTATAAAAGTTGTTATTTATTTTTTTCTTTTTCTTTCTCATTTTCTTTTTTTTTTTCTTTTTTGCCATTCGTTTATAATTTTGTGTTTAAATTTAGTTAACCGTTGAAATTACAATTTTTCTTATTTCTTTTCCATTCTTTATTATTCTATGAAATCGCATTAATTTATTATTTTTTCAGTATGAAAGAATAAAAAGTATATAATATATATTTTATTTAAGAAAAATGAAAAAGAAAAGAAAAAAACATTAATGGACAAATTTAAATCGTAATGAAAAATGAAAATGTAGAAATAAAAGTCCAAAAATTAAAAAAAAAAATAATAATAAGGAAAAAAAACTACCAAGTAATAAAGGATACTTTAGTGAACGTGATATGCGTTTATTTTATTTTAAATTACATTTCCTTTTTTTACATTTTTTTTTTTGCTTCTGAAACCTCCTTAGAATATTAGAAGCTAATTTAAGGTACGTGTAACATTTAAACTGAATGATGGAGAAAAAAAAATTTTTTTAAAAACAAAAAAATTATAAAAAGGCAGAACAATATAAAAATAGGGTTTTTTGACTTCAATAAATTTTAATTCAAAGGAAAAGAAAATGTATATAAACTATATATGTACAAAACACCACCACAGCAAAGCAGCTTTTTGTCTTTACAAAATGAACACTATATAACGTGCTAAGAATTTTTTCCTTTATAATTTTCTTTTACTTTTATACAATCATTTTTTATTATTTGAAAACATATTAAATGAATTTTTGAACTAAAACCTCAAATTATAGTGTGCTCGTAGGATTTTGAAAAAAAAAAAAAATTATTACAAGTAATAACCGGAAAAAAAAGGAGAAAAAAATATCTTAGAATGTTTAGATTTACAGTTTAACCATATATGTACAAAATGTACATATTAGTTTTGTAATACAAAGTGAAAATGTTGCATATATAGGTATACCGCAACTTATAAATTATACCTTTATGTGAATTCACCAGTATCATACTTTAAAAGGTATTAATTGCTTTGATTATTATGCTAAATTACAATAAATTTTATATTGAATACTATTTATAGTTCTATCAATTGAGATTATATAGCATTTCCAGCATTTATTTTGTGTTTGTGCATTCATTACAATTACCTATGTATGTATATCTCAAACATTTTAAATACACCACATTGACTATTCGATGTGGCTGTGGTAAATATGAGTAAACAAATCTATAAAATTAATGTTTATTTAAACGTATTGGAATAATATACGCGAAAAAAAATATCGTAGGATATATGATAAAATCTAACTAGATAGGATTCAAATTTTTCATGTTGGAAAAGCCCTGAAGATAGACTGAAACCTTGCGACCAATGATAACGACAACGACAACTGCTTTCCGACACCGACAAAATTAGAAATAAATCTAAGTGAACGACAACGTTGTCATTGGGAGAGAACAACAGTCGTTCTATTGATTCTAATTGATCGTCACGTTGTAGATGTCGTTGTCGTTACCATTGGGCGCAAGCTTTGAAAATTTGAGTTTTATGAAAAAATAGACACTTGTAGGATATGTCTTGATGATACCCAAACAACAAAACACAGTCTGTCTGATTCAATGTCCAAAGGTTTAGGAGAACTTTTGAAGTTAGAACCTATTTTATGAATTATATAAAGGACATAACCTTCCAAGAAGATGCTCGAGATTACGCCTCATCAAGATAACTTTAGATAGGATTTGATAGAAAACTGGGAAAGTAGAGCTCAGAAAAATTCAATTTAAAACAAATTTCAAAGTATAAACCTAAATAAATTTATACAAATTCAAAAAAAAAACTATTCAAATTTAATTCAGATTTTTCTACAGTGTAATACAAATTTGTGTACACATGTATATGTATCTTTATGAAAATTTATAAACAACAACAAAAAACACACACCTAAACACTTACAATTAATTTATGCGTAAAAATTGCTTCATTAATATTATTTTTAGTATCTATATACATACTTTTGTTTATTTCCTTGTTAATATAACGTTTTTGTCTATCATTATTTAAACATAAAAAGTACATTACTTAAAATACCTACTAAAATTTATTTAAATATTAAAGTACACAAAGGATACTCTGTATTCTGTACAATATATACTAATCAATAAATTTATACACTACGTTAGTTTTACGTTAATATAAACGTACTCATATATTGATTTAATTTTTTATGGATATTTGCTAATTTAGATGTTTATAGTTTCGAATAAATTTCGCAAATTTTTAATCGACTATATACTATATTTTAAATTGACAAATTTTAAAAGCTTTTATAACTTTTTTATCCATAAAAATAGATTTTATGTTATTAATTAGCTTTTAAAATTATCAAAATAAAAATAAAACAAAAATATAAACAAACAAATCGTGTGCACAAAAAGCATTAAAAACACAGCAGCTACCCACTTGTACAATTTTATTTAATTTACTTAATTCTTGTATATTTCCTCTAACATTGTTCGTATTTTTTTTTTATTATTATTTAAAAAATAAATCTTACGACATTTTTTTTCGTCTTTTAATCGTTTTTTAAAAGTTCTTTAAGAACTCCTTCAATTTTAAAAACAAAAATAAAATGAATTTTTTTTTGTGCACGAAATATAACAACAAAATATATAAGTTTTTCTAATAAAATAGCATAAACTGTAAAGGTGAAAAAATTGTTTCTTGGAAAAAAGAGAAAAAAATTACAAAACAGGAATAAAAAGAGCAGTGACTTTAAAGGGATTATGTTTCGTAATGTCAACAACTTTTAATTTCATTTTTTATTGTCGTTTTATTTTTTTCCATCCGTGGATTGTAGGAGGAAAAAAAAAACGGTTTAAAAAGGTACTTAAAAAAAGTAATAAAAACTGTTGTAATTCTTTTTGTTTTTTGTTTTTTTTAAAATTAGATAGTTATTTTGTATTAAATGGAAAAATGAAATTAAATAATTTTACTAGTTTTTGTATTTTAATAAAAAAGAATACAATTTTGTCGTTTTGATCAAAATCTTAAATTGTCTTTAACAAAAAAAAAAAAAAAAAAAAAAAAAAAAAAAAATAAGGGTGAATTTTCGGAAAGTGTGAAATCTCTGGTCTCCGAAGTTTAAAAAGTTAAATTTACGTACAATATGAAATAAGTTACTTTGAAAAGTAACAAAAGTTTATATTTTATTCGGTTCAACAGATATTTTTAACTTCATGCAATTTATTTGCTAAAATTTGATAAAAATTCTCTGGCCATTTTTACCTTCGAAATTTCACACTTTCCGAAGAATCACTCATAAATATTAAATTAATTTCCTATATTCGTACTTTAAAAATTTACCATTACTTTTTTTCTCTTATTATTTTTTTTATTTATTCAAATTTTCTGAATCTCTTTTAATTTTGTTTATTTTTTTTTTGTTTTTTTTTATCTCGACTTCTTAATTTTCATGTTAAGCTAAATGAAATATTTTCATATATATAAAAAACAGATTTCATAAATCTCATAGATAATTCATTTAACACAAAATATATACTCGACATTTATTAATTAATGTAATTTACAACTGCAATCTAACAAATCCAATTAAAAATAATTTATTAAGGTGAGAAAATTCAATTTAATAACGGATATATTCAGTCACATAGAAAACGAAATACAGAAGAAGAAGAATAAAACAAAACAAACAAATAAAATACAACAGCATCATAAGATATAAGATATAAGATGAATTTTTGAAAACATTTTAAAAGAGTGTTAACAGGCTGCTACCAACCATTTTAAAAGTAATTCCATTGCGTATATATTTTTGCCTTTATTAACTTAAAATCGTTTTCTCTGTTTTATTTTTTCTTTAACTTTTTCTTCCTTTTTTATTTTTTCTTCATTTTCAACAACAACAACAACAACAACAAAATAAACTTGAAAATTTTCTCATTTTCAAAAAATAACATCTCATATTACACAAAACTTTACTTCTTCTTCTTCCTTTTTTTCCTTTTTTGGTTTTTTTTTTTTCTTGTGAAAATGAGAAGTAATTTAATTCAAGCATTATTTAGTTATCATGAAATCATCTTCAAGGTATAATAAGAATAAAATTAAGAATTTTCCATTTCTTTATTTTTTATTTTTGATGGAAAAATGTATTCTTTTACTTTTTTTTTTTTCATTTTTAGCTTTTTTTAAAGAAAATAAACGAAATATAATTTGAAGAAAAAAAATATGAAAGCTTTTCTCTTGTGGAACATTAACACAGAAATGTTTTTTGTTTTTTTAATAGTATTTATTTTTTTTTTTTTTCTATTTAAATAACAAAAACTAAAAATCTTTTTCTATAAAAATTTAATCTACATTCAAATTCGCAATTTTGTTGAAAATGGAAATTAACTATTTCTTTTACTATTTTTTTTCTTCTCTAAATAAACAATTTGATTGTTTTTTCAATTTTCACACAGAAAGAAACGGCTATTTTCAAGAAAGTACATAGCTATATTTAGAAATTGAAAGATAATTCACATACTTTTCTGGAAAAGACTATTTTTTTTTGTCCGATTTAAAATGCCTTTTATTCACGAATATAAAAAAAAGGGTGTTTCCAAAGCATTTGAGAATTTTATTTCATCGGTTTTCATTGAATTGTGGTAGTAGTTGCTTATATGCACTTGTTCCGGCACCACAAAGAGGAAACTAATCACAATGTTGTGTGTATGTATTTACAATTCAATTTGATGTGTGATCATTTTTTGACTGAATTCAAAGCCTAGAAAATAATAATAATAATAATAAAAAAGACCGCATGTCATTTAGTTACTGGAATCAATTTTGAATTTTGAGAACAGATGTGATACTTGCTGGACGTAGACCCCCTCAATTACTCCTTGAAAACGTTGTATAATTTCAGATATTTTGGCACCTGCTTACCATAGGCATAGAAGCAAAATAGCATTTTGAGAATCAACAGTGTCTTCCATGACAAGGAAAAATATACTATATATGTATGTATGTACGTCCATACTCGCCAAGGATATACATACATAAATCATAATGATTGACATTGACTCAAGAGAGCCTACAAAAATTTATTTGTATCTCCAAGCATTATAGTCGTTATACCGACCGCAATTCATAAAACTTTTGAAACATCCCTCTTATATTTAAAAAAAAAACAAAAGAAATCCACATGGACTTTCTGTGTTTTTTTATTGTTTTTCCACAAAAATAATTTTCCTCTCTATAATTTTCTTATAATAAACTTTAAATCAAAGTATATATAGTACTCTTTATTTTCATTATTCTTCTATTCTTAACTTCTTATAAGACATCAATCCCAATCTAAATGAAAATTCAACAGTTTATCTGGTAAATTATCTTAAAAAAACAATTAACCAACTGTCTGCGGTTTAAGTTTATAAAAAGTTTTTAATTAAAATTTTTTTTAATTAAAAATCCAAAAACAAAATACAAAGAAACTATGAAAATTTTCTTTTTATTTTAAAATTTTGTTTTTTTGAACGACTTATTTATTTTTCTTCTCCACGAGTAATTTTAAATTATGTAACCTTTTGTAACAACAACAACAAAAATCAAAATTTAATATTAAATTGATTTTACTTTTATCTTCAACACATTATTGTTTGTGTGTTGAAAAAAAAATATCCTTCTTTTTATTTTTCTATTCATGTTGAAAAAATCTTTTAAATAAACAATAATGATTTTTTAATAATAAAAATTTAAAATTATAATTTTTCAATCATATTTTTTTATTTCAAAAAAAAAAAAAAAAACGAATAATAATATGAATTATCCTTTTTCCTTTGATAGATAAATTTAATATTAAAAAAAAAAAAATCTTATAATAAAAAAAATTGCATTTTTCCTTTAAAATACTTATCTTAGATTTTATTTTTATTATTTTTTTTTATTATTATTATTAAAATATTTGAATTTAATCATAATAAAAATATTGATCTGTTTTTTATTTTTTTTATTTTATTGGAAATTCTTTGAAAATAAAACTGATTATGAACTTGGAGATAAATATAAACTTGAAAAAAAAATAAATAAAAAAATGAAAACTAAAAATTCAATAAATCACTTAAAAATGAAAATTTATTTATTAATATTTTATTTTCCAGTAAAAAAAAAAAGTGAAATAAAATAAATATCTATAATAAATACCGTTATTGAAATTTATTTTAGAGATGATTTTTTCAAGATTTTTCCTTTTTTTTGCAAGTGAAAATAGTTTCTATTTTCAACAATTTATAGAAAATTTTCTTGATTATAATTATTCAATTTATCCTTGAAGAAAACAAAAAACTACTTTTCTAATTTATTCATTTCACTAAAATCCCTGTAATCAGCTACTTATACAAAACAACAACAACAACAGAAGAAAGGCAAAAAACAAGTTACCAAAGAAAACACTTTTTTATTGGTGTTTTTGAAGTATATATACGTACATACATACAAATAAATAACACACATATTATACAAAATACTATGAAACAGGATGATTTGAAGTTGACTTGTTTACTTCCTTTTTTTTCATAGCTATTGAACTGAAAATAAAAATAAAACTACATTTATATTTATTGTACACACACGAATCTATGATATATACAATAAATACACATACGTACTCTTATATTTAGTTTTTCTTTTTTCATCAACGTTAACATAAATCCTGTACAGAATGTTAAAAATATACTTAATATAATACAATAAATACACTTCCACATATACATACATACATTACATATTCCGTTACAAACATAATTTGATTGATCATTTCAAATACAAAAATATTTAATTTTATTGATAAGATTGTAACGAAAAGCAAAAATACACACATTTGATGAATAGCAAAATATTTAAAGGAAATAAAGATTCTAGCAAAGAAGCAGAAGAAAAAAAAATCCATATTAACCATATTTTCATAGAAAGTTTAAGGAAAATTGATACATCAACAGATAAAGTTTTTTTTTATTTTCGTTATATGAAAAATATTTTACATCGGGATTGAAAGCATCGAACTAATATGATAAAAAATAAACATATACATACCACACAAGTATACATAATACATGTACACTTTTTGATGAAAAAAGAAAATTTTAAAAATTAAGGATTGCTTCTTATATTATTGTGTTCTTTTTAGCAGGTAAAGAGAGCTTTAATAAAATGAAATAATTTTGTTTTTCTGTATTTTCTATCATTTTATTTCTAAGATAATTCAAAAATTCTCAAAAAAAATAATAAACATACAACACATACACTATAATTATCCTTAAAATAACATTTGCAGTGCAGTATGAGTATTTCCACAAAATTATTCTTGTTCCAGCCATTGCATTGATTTGTTATGAACAAAAAAAAAATGTTAAAAAAAGAAAATTAGTGAAAAATCTACTAAAGAAGAAATGGTTCCATCCATGATCGAACTGGAGAGACCTTCTGCGTGTAAAGCAGACGTGATAACCGCTACACTATGGAACCATGTTGATATGTTAATTGTTAATGAAAAGCAAGTATCGTGAATTAATACATATGCATATGTACCTAAGAATTAGAAGTCTCAAATAGTAAATTTTAAAAAAAAGAAAAAGAGCTTTAATATTAGATCCCAAGATAAACCGAATTGTATGGTTGTTTTCGAAAAAACGACTAATGAATTACCCAAATTTTTAAAAATTTCCTATTTTTTGACTTTTGGTCACAAATAATGGATCGAATATGTAGCCCTATTTCAGAAGCTTTTTCAAAATTTTCCAATTTTTCCAAATGTATTATTCTACTTTTTTTGGTTAATGATAATTTTGGGCCAGAGAAACGCATTATAATTTTTATACCATTTACTTTAATTTTTAATGTTTGGGTTATATATACTAGGGCGTGACAAATGTTTTTTCAGTACCAAGTTAGCATTAGTTTACTAGACTATTTTTCTGTTAAACATGCAACTATAGTTTTAAATGGAATGTGAACCACTGAACTTGTTAGTAGAAAATGAATATTTTGGTATAATAGGACTGGCAGTGGCATTAAACTTCAGAAGCTATACCAATTTAGCACTTCTGCCACTGATCGCTTCTAGGAGGTGTTTCATGAAGCTAAAGACGTTTGGAGTTAAATCGATCGTTTTATACCCCGAACACAATACAGCGGTTTTCGTTGTCGGTTGTCGGCGACGGCAAGCTTTACATGTATTTTGTTATTGTTACAATATTATTAGAATTATTCACAAAAACCTCTTAAATATCGAACATAATGTATTTGATTTTCGAAAATCCAGATTGTAAAATAGAAATATTAGGCCTAGTATGATACTAGTCGCTCCACGCTGAAAATGAAAACAAACTCTACATGTCAATCTGAAATGTAAACGATCTGTAAAGCTTTTTTTACAGAGATAACAACTTAATTAACTTTTAAACAAAATTATCTTCAATTACAAGACATATTTAAATTTTCTTTATACTTATAATTAAAATAATTTCTCATAAGTATTTCTGTGATTTTCTTATGAAATTTTATATTTAAAAATGAGAAAAAATGACACACAATAAAAATAAATGTACGTATTAACTGTTATTTTTATTATTATTTTCAATTAACTTGTTTTAGAAACTTTATCCCTTTTTTTTAATTTCTGTATGATACTACATGGTTTTTTTTCTTTCATCTTATCTTCCTTCTTCAAAAAAATCTTAAATTGTTAGTTGTATATATGTATTACTTAAATTGTACAAATTTATATTTATATACGTATATGTATATTTGATAAAATTCATATAAGTAATAATACACTACTACCGCCTACTTACAGAAAAAAAAGAGTTAATAATTTGTTATATATACTAGCAGTATACCCATTAACTAGGTTAAACAGTTCAGAAAGTTCACTCAACAGAAATAACATCTGAAATGAAATGGAATAAAAGATAATAATTGAAACAATGTAATTCAAATGACAATTTCAAGTATAATACATGAGAATTTTCCTAAACTTTTCTTATTTACTCTTTATTATTTTTTTTATTTTTTTAATTTATTTCCTTTTTTTTTTTTTTTTGTAAGGTTTTAAAAGGGTGTTGCTTACTTGTATTGTGAGAAAATTTTCAATTTACAAAAGTATATTATGTTCAATTTGTTTTCTAAAAATATATATGTATGTACATATGTACGAGTTACGAGTACACCAAAACCCACCCTCATACACCCTCATTTTTACAAAAATAAAAGTTAATAGATATAATGAAAGTCACATTAAATATAGAGTATGTGAATGAGAATTTGTTGTTATTATCAACTTTTAAACAACGACGACGAAATGTTTTTTTTTTGTTTTGTTTTTTGTTTTTTTTTTGTGTTGTTAATAATGATAAATAGCATATAGCGCTTGTTTGAATTAAGTGTATCCTGTTTACAAAATTGAACGTATTTTATGTGTACTTTATGTGTAAGTATGTATAAGATTATTGTTTTATTCAAGTATAGAAGTAAAAACTTTAATGAAAGTTTAAAAGATAAAATGTATAAAAAACAGAACTTTTTTTGTATTTTTGTTTTTTTTTCTGTTAAGTTCAAATTGAAATTAATTCAATTTATTATTGAAATTTAAAAAAAAAAAAAATCTCTCGAATAAAATCAAAATTTTAGAAATATAAAGGGTATTCACTCTTTGTTGCAACCTTACTTTTTTTACACTTTTACTACGAATATCTGCAACGAAGAGTGAGCGCACCTACCCTCACGTAGGTATTGCATCATTGCATTCGATGTATCGTAGAACGAAAATGAACGATACAACAAGTCAATCCTGCATGTATACGTATAGTAATGAATGGCATTTCACTTTGCAATATGCAACGTCTGTTTTCAATAGCTCATAGGTATTGCAAATTTGCAAGACTGTAGCAAATTTAGTTTTTTGGTAATTGTTGTTGTATCGTTGCATTTTCGTGCTACGATATACCGAATGCAATGATACAATACCTATTTGCACTAAAGAGTGGAATACCCATTTTTTTTTGTTTAATTTACTTGATTTTTATTAAATGATTTTTTTTTTCAAATATTTTATTATAATTATATCTAATAGTAATAAATCAAAAGGCATCGGTTTTGAAATACCTTTAATCTATACAAATTGAACATTTTCAAATGAATGTATTTTGTGAAATTTTCATAACAAACCAAAATATAAAACAATAAAATGAACAAAACTATGAATTTTAATATATCTCTTTTTAATAAAAATTTAAAATTATTCATTTTATATCGGATATTTTCAATTACTAATTTTTATTTTGGTTTTGAATATTTAATGAATAAATTTAAAAAAAAAATATTCGTACATACATATTTCTGTAGACAGTGTTACAATAAAGTTTGTAGATACTATGGTTTTGGGTTTTAAGTACAGAAATCAGTTTTTGTTGACAATCATTTAAAATCATTTCAGAATTTTAAATCATTGTAAAAATGGCAGTTCGGCCAGATAAAAATAATTTTGAATTTAAAACAAAATGAAGAAAAGATCAGTTCTCGAACTTTATTATCGCACTGTATAAATTCTAAATATAGGTACATTATTTATGCACGTTATGTATTGTTTTAATTTCAATGATAATTATCAACCATCAGCAATTTATAAAAATAAATATTCAATGAATAATTTGTCCATTATTTTTATAATAAAATTTGAATAAATTTTAGAAATTAGATAGATTAGGAAAATTTATAATTTAACAAAAAAAAAACTGTAAATAGGTAGTTGTAAACTATGAGCAAAAATAAAATTTAAAGTGAAATAAAATAAATTCAAATTAAAATAAATAATTAAATTTTTAAAATATTAAACATGACACTAAAAATTTTATAAGAAAAAAAATCCTTTCATAGCAAAAAAAAGGGGGGGTCTGGGTTGTAATCAACAGGGTAGGTACTGACTGTCTGTGAAGGGCCTTGTCACATTTCAGTATTGCAACTGTTCAGTTCTTGTTCAAGTGCTCGCTTTACTTCCTCGCTGTGCGTTGATGGCCACAGGAAACTGACTCTGATAGTCAGGTAGAAATTGCGAGTGCTGTGGCCTTCCTACAGGGGGCTAGCATAAGGCTGACAACCTCATCTTATAAAAACAGGACTGTCGCGAAACCCGAAGGGAGGCCAAAGCTCTTGACGGACTGTAGTGCCATGGAGTAAGTAAGTAAGTAAACAGAAAAAGGAAAAATAATCATGACAATGATATTTATTGGACTTTTCGCTTAAAAAATTTCTTCGCTATGAAAAATCTGATTCTTCGACTTATGAGTTTGTATGTACACATTTACTTAATTTAATTATTTTTAAACTTTCACTCAACTGAAGTCAAAAAAAAAGAAAAACACTAAGTATTAAACAAATATACTTGGTACCTAAAAGTTTTTCTTTATGTTTTCTAATTTTTTTTTTATTTCTTATTGATCCACTTTTTTTTTTTGTATCTCTTTATTATATTCTTTTTAATATTTCTGCTTCGAGCTTATCGAAAACAAAAAAAAATAAATTCAATGTACTCATACATGAAATACATGAAAAACATGTAATTTGATAACAACATATTGTCATAACCTTTTTCTGTGTACATTCTTTTGTTCCATTAAAATTTTCCTTTCTTTTTTTCTTTTTAAAATACATATTTTCGTTCTTTTCATGTTATTTTTAATTGGCTACGATGTTATAACTTAAAAGGATCAAAACAATATTGTATATAGATACGAGTATCAACTTACAATAACAGTAAATTGGAAAATATTTTGTTTTTAGTTATTGCTGTTGTTGTTTTTTGTAATAATTGGATCAATATTAACAAATTTTCTTAGTTTTATTTTTTTTCACATAAATGAACGTTTGTTATAAGAGTATAGAGAAATTTTGGTTTTTTATTCGATTTTGAAAATTATAAGAATTTTATATAGTTATCCTTTTATATTTCTCGTGTTAACAATTCAATTAAATAAACATAAAAGAATAAATGAATTTTATAAATTTATTAAATATAATCAAAATTTTCGTTTATTTTGTACATATTCAATATTTCGCTTTTATGTTCTTAATTACACAAACTGAAAACTATTATTATTTCATAAATATCGTATCTAATCCTTTTTTTTTTTTAATATTTTACAAAGCTATATCATACATTTTCTAATTAAATTTTATATAAAATGTATTTTTTTTTTTTGTATTTCATTCGATTTTCCTTTTTTTTTTCTTTTGCTTAAAATCTTTTCAATATCATTTATGAATTAAAATTTTTTGTATATTCATTGAACAAAAACAAAATATTAAAATATTTTAATTTAGAAAATCCTTTTTAAAAGTACATACTTACATAATTATATATATTTTTTTTTCATATTTTCATTTAACCTCTTCTATCTTGAATAAAATGAATATTTATACATACTTAAAATTCGTAATGAATTAAGAATTTTTCATGTAGAAAAATGTGTACTATATGTATATCCTTTTAATATAAAATTAATCAATTTATTATTATAAATTAAAAAAACAACAACAACAACTACAAAATAACTAAATTAATTTTATTCAATTTTAAAAGAGATTTATTTTTCAATTGAAAAGAAAAAAATAAAAACAGTTATTTTCAAATGATTAAATTCAATAAATCGATTAATAAGCAATAAAATATTATTTTCTCTTTATTTTGTGTTTTTATTAATTTTCCATTTTACTGTTATAAAACAACAAAGTGAAAAGAAAAAACAAAAAACAAAAAATTTAATTGTGACAGAAAGAGAAAAATATTTAAAAAAAGAAAATAAATTCATGTGCAGTCATGTGTTAACTAGAAATAATTTAAAATGTCAATTTATGAAGTGTCATAAAATAATCATAAATCATAACCCCAAAGGGCATTCAAGCACTAGACTGATGACTAGACATCATAATATTATTGTATGTATACATACTGTACCTATTTCAATACACCAGTATGTCTATTGTTTAAAAAGGAAAATATTGTTCTTCCTTGCTGTTGTATATACATACATAATTACTAATTAGCGGTTCCTGGTATGAAACAATATGAAAAACCTTGCATTTACATTTCATAATTAAATAAGTCTTCAGCATGATGCAAAAGTTACCATTGCTAAACAGGACATTTTATAACAAGCTATGCATACATAATAAGTAAAATTTTCCTTATACTACATACAACAACTCTTCAGGTAATAAAATACTATATATTCAACACATATACGTACACACACACACACACATTCATTGTGATTATATAATGACACTAAACTTGTCCTGACATATTCTGAGATTTTATTTGAATATTCTCATTCATATACGAGTACATATACTATACAATACATATCTAGAAATTATACATAACACCCTCATAAAAACATACTGTATAGATAAACCGTAATATGTAGTTTACTTTTTCTCATGATATACATCATCTTCCTTTCATTGCAGATAAATTTATTTAAATGCGTTTTTCTCGCAAACAAAATAATAAATTTCAATGCAAATATGCATAATTGTTAGCCTTCCCTATATTTTAAAGTACGTCTCCAGTATGTGTGCTTTCCATCAAATGAAAAAAAAAAAAGTAGAATATTCTTTTCCTATTTCTTTTTCTTTTTTTTTTTTTCAATTTTTTTGTTTTTTAATTCAACTTGACAAAATAATTCTTTGAAAATTCAACACGAAAAAAATCTTCATTGAAAAATAAATTTTGTGTATACACTTTCCTTATTTTTCATTTATTTATATTTTCTTTTTTATGAATTTTCCTCCTTTTTATTGTAGAGAAACTCATTTTGATGTTGCTTATTTTACAACATGACAATGTAAAACAATCCTTTACAATGTATAAAAAATACAAAAAATGTATTTTTTTTTGTTTTGTTGAATTTTTTATGTATATTTGGTTTTTTTTGTTCTTGCCTCGTAATTTTATATTCGCTTTTTTCTTGCAGTGGTTGATGAAATGATGACTGCAGAAGAAAAATGTTTTATATGTATATTTTTTTTCCTCTTCTTCTTTTTCAACTGGATCCTTGTCATTTTTCATGAAATAAAATTGGTATCCTTTTTAATTTTAAGTTCTCAGAAAAAATGTAATTGTTCGTGAATATTCAAGAATAAACATACATATTTTTTTTAAGTTCAAAAAGAAGATTTTCTTTCAATTTTTTCAGAATGAAATGAAAATACGACTTAAAAACATCAAGTAACAGTAATTTATAGTGATGGCTTCTGAAATTGGAGATTTTCGAAAATTTAAATCGGTTCAAGTCCAATTAAATTCATTTGGTTGCTCTGCTTACTTAAGCAGGTACATAAACCAACCGTACAAGTACCAATGCCAAACCTGTCATCCGAATAAAAATTCATTCTCTACCAATAAATTTAGAATTACACATTCCACTTGAAACTAATATGAAAGTGCATGTAAGACAGTACGAAAATTGGCCAAAGAAAAATCAAGCCAACTTAAAACAAGCTTCAAGTTCGAATTTGAGCTGTTATTCCGTCAACTATGACGTTTCTCTGAAATTCTTTAATTTTTTTTATAAATTTACTTCACTGATATTTGAATTTGATAAAAAAGGATAATCTCTTAAAAATTTTTTATTCTTTAATAATTCATTTATACTGCATACACACCCAAAAACATTTATATTCACTTTTACGTGTGTAAGACTTCACCTTTTCCTTTTACTTTGTTCAATTTTTTCACTTTTTTCTTCTTTTTACTTTTTTTTATTTTGTATTTTTTTCTTTTTTTGCACTCACTCAAGGAACAGTATTTGATTATAAATGCTTTATAAATTTCTAGAAGCAAACACAAGATTATTTTTCAAACGTCGTATTTGTAATGTACCAGGTACTTAAAGGAACTGTTTTATAATAAAATAAAAGAAAATGAAAATGAAGAAAAAAATATTCAAAAAGGATCATATTATATGTACATTCGTGATAAAGATGAGTTTTATTGTAATGCATAAATAATATACTCGTAAATATCCTGAAAAACAAAATCTAAGAGGACAAAATAAGAACTACAATATTTTCTTTAACCTATTCAGAAAGTAGGAGTAAAAAAGTGAAATTTTCTTTCATGTGAAAAATAAAAGGAAAAATTTAAAATAAAAAAAAATTAATTCTTTTTCTTTGACTCAATAGAACAATACTGAAAAATTTATGTAAATTCTTGTTTTAATGATTTTTAAAGGCAAAAGAATAAATTGATAAAGAATATTTGCATTTCTGACACAGAAAAACTTAACTTTTGAATTAATCGTAACTTATTTCAGGCGATACGTAAACACGAGTATCTGCTGTTTTCTGTTTTAAGTACAATAAAAATGAATATCCTTAAACAATATCCAGAAATTTTTGTATTATTAAACGATCCATACTATGATCATTGTTTGTGTTAAAACTCTGTGATATCCTTTTACATTTAAAGGAACGTGTGTAGTTATATGAAAAAAATATATAGGGTGGAAAATGGAAATGTATACATACTAAATTTAGAAAAATGATCATGTTAAGCTAAGAAACGTTCTTGAAAAAAAAATAATAATAATCATAATTTGACAATTTTAAAAATTGCATAACATAAATTTCTCCCTAAAAATTCAGTAATCTTTAACATTATGAGAAAAAAAAACAGTAATATAAGAAAAAACACACTAATGAGAAAAAGTTTTCGGACAAATACAATTTTTAATAACAAACCAGCAGAATATAACTAATTTTGAAAACAAATAACTTAAACTTTGAAAACTTCATTCCAATTGAGCCCCACTTAAAATTTTTTTATTGATGACTTTGTTGGTACTCCAAAATGAATACAGTTTTAATGTAAAAGTGTAGTAGACTAAGAACAAGAAAGCGACTGGGATTCGAACCAAAAACCTTTGCTTTGCCGGTGTACTGTTTTATCAATTAAACTTTCGGATGCCATGTCGCTCGCTGTATTTAGTTACTACGTTGACATTGATGTAGAATACTCAAATCTCCACAGTTAGATTTTTACATGATGAATCTATCTATGTAATTTTGTTGTTCAGTTGGTGGTGGTCTGTTATTAAAATTCACATTTGTCTAAAAACTTTTTTTCATCAGTATATAAGACATTATTTTCATGAACATTAATTATGTACACGTTCAAGACTTTTCCAATTTTTTTTCTTTTATTATTAATTTTATTTTATTTCTTTAATATTTTATCCACTTTAGTCAATAAAAAGAAAAAATATTATGTGAAATAAATTTAATAAGATTATAGATATAAGAACATGAGTGGTTATAGTCTATTCTTTTATTATGTTTTATGCATTCTACATTAAATGAAAATGTAATATTTTTCTATTATTTTCAAATGTACATGTAGATATATGGGATTTTAGCATTCGTGTACTACTTAATAAAGTAGTTTTTTTTTATATGAAAAATTACTGACCGTATTTTTTTTTTTTGCAAGGTTTTTTAAATTTATGTATTTTTTTTATACTAAAAAGGGACTCTTTAAAAATCTGCAGAAAAAAAAAATAAATTAACTACCATACCATAGATTCTAAGTAATCTAATTCATTTTCTGATTCAATCAATTCTAATCAAAAAAAAAAAAAGAAAATTTTCCATTATAGAAATGTAATCGAACTGAAAATATTAAACGATAAAAAATAATGTTATATTTTAGAATTTTACCTTGTTTTTTTTGGTAACATTCACATTTTTTTTTTGTTTATCTAAATCATTCATTCTAATTTAAATATTTAAATTATCACAATCTTGAATTCTTTTAAGAATTTCATTTTCATGTTCTATTTATTTATTTATTTTTTTTTTTTTTTTGTTCTTCGTTTCTTTAGAACATAAGATTTAGATCGTCCGAATTACAATGGCGAAAAAAAACTGAAAATAAAATGAAAAAAAAAAAGAAATAATAATAATAGTACTTCTATCTTCAGTTCTAATGTTCTTTACTTTATCTACTCTTAAAAATTGGCTATATTTTCTTCTTATTATTACTATTCGTTATTTTTTTTTGTTTTTTTTGCAAGATAAATCCATGTTTTGTCTTATCGACTTAAATATAAAAAAAATATATAAACAAAAACACAGTAACATTAAGATAAATTGACTATTTGATTTGCTCATTCTTTTCTTGTGTGTGTGTGTTTTTCTTATTCATCTTTCTGTATTTTTTTTTTTTTATAGAAGAATTTAAATCGCCATACAAAAGGAAAATATTTCATTGTTTTCTACATTAGAATTCTTATATATAATGTACAATGTGTGGTATATTTATGTATGTATGTTTCATCATTTTTATTCAGTGAGAAAATATATATTTTGTATAAGGCCTGTTCCAGAAAGTGTTAACGCATTTTTATTTGCCTGTAAAAACCATATAAATTGGAATAAAAAGACAATTGGATACTTTTTGGAATTCTTGAAGTGTTTTATTATTCAATTCAGGCCGCTCTAATTTCATCAATTGTATACAGTTTCCTGGCTTCCTGATTGCTTTCTCTTGTTGTTTTATTTTCCTTTTGGTTTTTTTTTTGTTTTTTGTAACTCCTTAGATAATTTCTCTCCTTTAGCCTCTGAACTGTTGTACCTACTTTTCTTACAATCAAACGTAAAAACTTGTTCTGATTTTCTTAATAATTCTCAATAATTTTTTCTCCAACTTCTAATCTATTCGACGAAATTTTTACTAATGATGCTGGATTTGAAAAATTTTTCGTTTATATACTTTTGAGAGTCGGAAAAATCCATATGTAAAATTTGGTGAAAATCGATTGAATAGATTCCACAAAAAAATTATTTAAAAATGCCTTAATACTTTCTGGAACAGGCCTTATATGTATGTATGTTTGTAATGTGTTTTTCTATGTACTTTTTCTTCTGTTATTTTCCTGTTTTTTGTTTTGTTTTTCTTTCTTTTCTTGTTTTTTTTTCTTATTTTTTTATTATTCATAACAGCACAAAGTAGTGTAGATGGAGGCGATTTAAAACAAGAATAAGTTAAATATTCGCCTTAAGGATCTAAAAACAATGCTAAATAATAATAAAAAAAAAACCAAAGAGAATAGAGAAAAAAAAAGAAAAAGTTGAAAAAAAAAAACAATATAATAGTCGTAAGTAAATATCGTTAGCTATTATCTTTTATCGGTATGACAGTTATACGAATATAGAATTTCTCACATACATATGTATATACAAAATTTTATCTTGAAAATGTTTTTATGTATATAGAATTGTACACATACATACATAGATTTGATGATGGGAAAATTTCAGTGGACTAAAATAATAAAGTGTTCTTTGTTTTATTTTATTTATTCTATTTTTTTTTTTTTTTGCAAAAAAAAAAAAAGTGAAAGTAATATTTTGTTCCTTTGTATCTTTATTTTTTTTTGTTGTTGTTAAAGTAAAAATGATCTGAGTAAAAGATCATTATGTTTCTTATTTTGAATTTTATTTTATAAAACAAATCTCCATTTTTGGTTGCTAATGTTTCCTTTATCTTATTTTTGAAATCTTTCCTTTTTTGTTTTTTTTTTTTTGAATAACGTACATAATTTTCAAAAAAAAAAAAAGAAAATCATTTTGTAATAAAAAGTATCTGTTTGATTTTAAAGAAATTTTTATGTACTTTTTAAAGTTTTAATCAAGTTAAAAATTGTATTTGAAAAAAAAAAACCATGAACCACAATGAATGAAAATACATAATAATTGTTAAAAACCAGTTAATGTAGATTTTTCTTTTATAATTTATCATCATGCTGTAAAGCTTTTCTAAAATAATCATTTTTCAAACTACTTAGAAAGCTTCATTAAAAATTTCCATTATTATAATTAAAAAATTTTATATGTTCCATTAAAAACTTAGTGAACAGTCAGTCATCTTTTACAGTATTATTCAGTATCTTCAATTTACCATATTCTCATTTTTTTTTTCAATCTTAAGTTAGAAACACAATTACAACGGTCGATTACGAACTAACAGCGCGAGACGTAAGAATTGCCATCAGTGAATTTTGTGAATCCTAAGCCATAAATACAACTGGACTGAGATTTCACATCCGAAACAATAGAATTTTTAGGCAAAACTCGACTACAGCTGAAAAATAGAAAAATAGCTCTAATTCAACCAGCTTAAGATTGAGTTTAAATATACGCGTTTAGGGCGTTGCGTTTTGTACGTTAAATGACAGTTAGTAGAAATAAGCTTGTCTTATGAAAGCTGACCAAATGGTCATCACACAGCGCGCATAACTCTCAAAAAGTTCAACAATTTTATACTTTTTATTTGTGCGTTATAAGCGTTGATTGTCACCTACGCACAAAACGCAACGCTCTAAACGCGTGCATTGAAACTCAACCTTTAGATTTTCTTCGTAGTCATAATATTGTTTCCTTAATTTTGACAGTCAATATTTTCATCAATCATCTATATTTCGTAGTCTATCGCTGACATTGTCTTTCTAGCATTAATAAAGCTACTTTCCCAACGATGAAAGCTTTAATTAATCCATGTTTAATTGACAACCTAAGTATTTCACTTTTACTTACATAAAAAGTAACATTTACTCTTCAAAAACCTCCTAATTCTGACATTTTTGAATAACAATGTTTCTTCCCCTGTATCACAAATTCATTTCAAACAAAAAAAAGCAGGAAAAGCCACTAAATGACAAATCAAAAATATAATTAAGTAAAATTAAGACATAATGACAAACTTTCATAGCAAAAAAAAAAAAAAAATGAAATTACAAGTTTATTAATTTCATCAATCATCCTTATTAAAATTTTATTATGTTTTTGTCATATTTTGATTGATGATTTTTCTTTAAACAACTGATATTTTTGCCTATATATACAAATAAAAAAAAAATTAAGCAAGAGAAAAATAACACATGAAAATTTACACATTCCCTTTCAATCTTTAATCTAATAGAATTCCACTGAGATGAGTTCAAATAGATACCGCAAAAGAAAAAAACAGAATGCACAACGAATATAAAAAATTTTCATTCTTCAATACACCAGTCATTTGTTACACGATAAATATCTGACAACATAAGTTCATTTAATAGAACATGTCATTATCCTTTTATAAATTCTAAAAAAAAAAATTAAGGAAATTTTTTTTTCTTTTCGTTAATCCCACAAAAAGTTTTCTTTTTTTTTTTTTTTTTAATAAAGAAAAAAATAAGCACACAAAATTCGTAATATGTGAATTATATTTATTTGAATGTGCAGAATGGAAAAACTTTTTTTCAAATTAAAAAATCTATTTTACATTAATTTAAAAAACTTTTCTCATATATGGGATGACGTTAAATTTCGTTTTTAAGATATAACATACCTTGTTTTATTCATTTAAAAACTTTGTTTTTACTGCTCTCCTATTTTTCACCTATTTAAATTTTTAATAGCATAGAAAATCCTTTTTTTTTTTTTAAAAAAATTCAAACAACATTACAGGAGATTTTTTTTTTTTTTTGAAAAACGCAAAACTTTCAAAACATTTTCATGATGTTGTTGTTTTTTTTTTTTTTAATTCTAATTTTATCGTATTCATTTAATATTTTATACCGTTAGATTTTTTTTTTCAATACATATGTATGTATATACATATATTCCGTGTATCTATGCAACATACATATGTACCTATATAATTACAAATCCGTTTCAAATAAATTTTTATTTCTTTTTATGTCTTAATTTTCACGTTTTATAGAAAGTTATTAATTTTTTTTTTCTCCTTATACATATTAAAAAGGATTTTTTTTTTTCTATATATAACACATATATAACATACAATAAAAATCTTTGATAAAAAGGAACATGATTTAATATTTTAATACCGTTAACATGAAATGAATTAAAAATATTATTCAAAAAAAAAAAAGCCAGAAAAGAAAATCAACGATGAAAAGGATTTTAAAATTTTTATAGTACAATTATTATAATGTGTAAAACGGCTTGGGTTCATTCAAAGTTTTCATACAAAAAATGAAAATCTACACGAAAAAAGAAAAATTATTAAAAATTGCTTTCATTGAAATTGAAAAAAATAAACTTTTTTTTTTTTGCACAAATCTCTCAAACAAAGTGAAAAAAAAAAAAAAAACAGAAGCTAAAAAAAATATATTAAATTAATGTTGAACATAATTATTATACTAAGCATTTTATAATATTATGATGATGAATAAAATCATAAGGAGTTGATTATTATAATATTTTGAATACTATAGAGAAAAAAAGAATTTTTTTTTCTTTTTGTTTTTGTTTTTGTTGTACTCGTACCGTACTTATACGTTAGCTACATATATTATGTATATTATAAAAACACAAAAGTTTTATTATACACATAGTATATAACCAATATAACTGGGGGATGGTTCATTTGCATTTTCATTTAAATTTTAAATGCATTAACCGATATAATTTCAAAACTTTTACACAAACATAATGAGTTTGAAAATATTTTAATGATGTAATTCTAAATAAAATTTTTTTTTTTTGTAAGTCTTAAGGATTCTAAAGAAGGATGATATTGAAATAAAAAAAAAACATTTTTTTTTCGATTATTTGAATTTTTTACAATTTTATAAAATTAAAAAGTTGAAAAAACGTCGTTACACTGTGGAAAAAAAACAACAACAAAAAATTATGTAGTTTTAGGGCTTAAAAGTTTCATTTTTTATTTTTTATTACAGAATATTAGTCACCCTCGGATATTCTGTTCTATTCTGCCTACCAAATGTTAAATCGACTTCATCTTCTAGCAGACATTTTTCCAGTAAGGACAGATGACTTACAAGAAATATCCTGTCAAAAGTTAACGTTTATTTAAATAAAAGTGGCGAAATTGAAGCTTTAAAATTCTAAAAGCTGTTCTTATTGTTTTGAAAAACAATCAACGGATTGAAATGATAATTAAAAATTAAATTGGATGTTTTTTTTTGCAATTTTATTTTTTTTTATTTACAATTCTTCCAATTTTTGGGTTACGAGAAAGTTTACACTCTTCCACAGTTACTTGTTGTATAAAATTTGCTTTGGAGTTATACTATACCACAAAAAAAAAAAAAAAAAAAACTAAATAAATAACAGTGTGTAGTAGCTAAGATCAGAAAAAACGACATTCGACGCGGCTGGGAATCGAACGACAAACCTCTATCTTACCGGGACAGTGCGCTACCGAATGTGATGTCGTTCACTGTTCTTAGTTACTTCATTGTTGATATTCAAATGCCCTACAAGTGGAGAGTGGAGACTAGTACACTTTTATAATAACAAAAAAAAAATAAGGTAATTCACATTCAAAACACAAAAAGCATCCGAATTTACTGAAAAAAACTGAAAGTCTCAAAAGTTCCTTTAATTTCGAAATCTTTTGAAATTCTATTTTATCTTTGAAAAGGTCATTGTTGCATTTCAGTATACTAAAGATAATAATTTTGATAATTTCAATAGAAATACATAAAACAAAAAATTGTATAAAAAAAACTAACTTTTTTTACTTTTCCATTTCCATTGAAAAATTATCTTTAATTAGCTAATGGGAATAATTATGAAAATTTATCAAAGCTTAAAATTTTGATGGGTTCCATTTTATTCATTTATTTTGTTTTTTTTTTCTCAAATTTATTATAATAATAATCTAAAGATGGTTCTTTTTCCTCTCAATACACATTCAAATAACCGTTTTTTTTTTTAATTGAGTAATGTTAACATTTTAAACTTATTAGTATTCCTTTCATTGTTTCAATTTAATTTTTTTTTTTTTATTTTGACTTATGAATAAAATCTTTTATTATTGTGCTTCTTGAAATTTATCTAAAATATTTTTATGAATTTTAAATTAACATTTGACCTTTAATTTTGTCCAATCATTAGGCACTTTTTAGTAAATTTAAAAGTGAAAGAATTTATCATTTACAATCTCTGTCCTTTTATAGATTTTTTTTTTCAATAGTAGGTACTATGAAAAAATCTAATTTATTTGAAGTTTATTTCATAATATAAATCGATTTGCAATCAAGAAAAAATAAATTTTAAGTGATTGTTTATAGTTTTTATTGGATACAAATAAATACTTTTAAATTTCTTTTTCTTCTTCTTCTTTATTTTTTTTCTTTTTGTAAATAAAAGTTGTTAGCACTTTTATCCTACTTTTTTTTTTTGTTGTTTCTTTATTTTTTTTTTTTTTCAAAGATAATAAATTACTTTTTTGACATAACCACCTTTTTTTCTTTACAGTAATTTTTTTTTATTCACTTTTAAAAAGCAGTATCTCAATCATTCCATTTAAAAAAAACAAGAAAGAAAGGAAAAACTTTTTTCCAATAGGACATAAAAACTGTTATTTATACCCGCATAATATCTGTCCACGTAAATTTATGATACTGTAGTTTTTTTTTTCTTCATTTTTCATTTTTTTTTTTTACTTATTTTTTTTTTAACGTTACTTAACGTATACTAAACGTAAAGTGTATCATATCAAAAGAAACAGAAGAAGAAGAAGAAAAAGAAAAAACTTCAAAGTTCTAATGAGAGTTCTTTTACAAAGTAATTTAAAACCGATGACGATGATGATGAAAGTTTGTGGAAAAAAAAACAGTATTTTATTTTTGAAAATTTATTTAAAAGCCCATTAATGTTAAAGTGAAATTATGTTAAATTGTATCGTTTTTGTTGATATTTTTATTAGGTAAAAATATTTTATTACTTTGTCATTCATTAATGAAATAAAATATTACTAATGATTTGTTTTTTTCTTTTTAATTTTTGGAGTGAAATTTTAAAAAGAAAGTTAATATTTAATTTTTTCATATTTTATAAAGCAACTTCTTTGGTTTCTTACTCGAAAATCTACAAAAAAAAAAAATATTTTTAAATAACAAATAAAACTGTGCTACTGAATGCCTTAAGAAAGGCTTCAACAAAGCCACAGTCTACATAATTTCAGAGAGCCAAGCAGCACTCAAATCCATCAACTCATACAAAATTGTATCTGGATTGGTTTTGGAATGCTTAAGAACTTTTAAAGCATTAGCTAGGACAAATAAAGTATATCTAATGTGGATTCCGGGGCATGAAGGATTCAAGGGCAACGAGCTGGCAGATTTCCTAGCAAAAAAAGGTGCCAACTCCTTGGACCAGAATTTTTCTCCGGCTTACCCAGAAGCCACACAAAAAGCAATTAAAAAAATGGGAAATGGAAAAATGTATCTCCCGATGGGGAAAAATTCCTGGAAATCTACAAGCAAAGGAATTCATCTTACCTTCAGCTAGCATTTCCAAAAAATTACCTCAGTAGGAAAAAGCTAAGAACCATTACAGGTCTCTTAACCGGACACTGTCCTCTAAATTACTATCTAAGCAGGATAGGACTACAGGAGGAAGACAAATGCAGATTCTGCAAGGAGGCCAAAGAAACCTCAAAACACATTCTGTGTGAATACGAGGCGTTGGCCTCTAAAAAAATGTGCTACATGCATCAGCCTTTTCTCAAACCACAGGAAATCTGGTGTGCATCTTCTAATAGAATTTTAGGATTTATAAAAAGCCTAAATCTATAAGAAACGGGGTGTACAAAAGATCTTTATTGGTCGAAGTGCAATTATAGCCCATTACACATCTATCTATCTATCTATCTAAGAAATAAAACACAAGATATTATTTATTTTAAAAAAAAAAAATCGAAAAAATATAAATATAATTTCTTCACAGCTTGTGTTACGTCATTAATTCTTTTTTACTACTTGCAGTAAAAATAAAACTAAAATATTCTTTGAAAAAAAACCAACTCTGGCACTGTAACAAATTTTCAAATTTAAAGAAAACAAAAATTTCATCCTTTTTAAAAACACAAATTCACAAAATCTAAAATCTAAATATTGTTTTGGTTGCCAAAATTTCAAATTTATTAATGTTATTTTTCATTTTTGAAAATCTGAATATTCATATAACTGCATTTTGTTTCATATACATAAATCTGAATTATTTGAATTTTTTTCTATAATTTTTCCACCATCTAATATAATGAGTTAGATGTTTTGTCCTGTGA
Organism: Bombylius major; assembly: GCA_932526495.1. Classification (NCBI taxonomy): domain Eukaryota; kingdom Metazoa; phylum Arthropoda; class Insecta; order Diptera; family Bombyliidae; genus Bombylius; species Bombylius major. Next base: position 49,869,393 of record OW052044.1, read on the forward strand.
GGATATGTTTTTTAATAGCAAGACATCTTATTTCATTTTACTGAGAACCTCATTATGATTTAAAAATAAATAACCATGCTCTTATGACTTTGTAAAAAAATTATAAATTATGACATATATCATAAAACCATGCAAAACTTGAAATAAAAAAAAAAAAATTTACAGAGACTCACTTAAGTTTTCTAACAGAATTTCCTTATATGCACCATATACCACATACTACTTACTTTTTTTCTTTCATATATATATTTTTTTTCCATCTTTATCCTTTTTAACTGCAGAACAACACTTTACATTCAATTCAAGTACCATATAGCCATACACACACACTATATACAGTTGTAAGTTCTAAATCAAAAACATGTATCATTTTGCTTTGTGCTACTGCATATGAACATAATAGTTGTAAAATTGTAACGTTACACAAATATTAAAGAAGAAGAAAAAAATTATTACTAGAAAAAGAAATAAAAAAAGGTAAAAATTACACCAGGTATCACAATGTACAGTATTTAAGTAGATATATGTATACTATAGGTACACATACTAGCAATATATCAAGCCGAGTGTAAGCAACCCAATGGCAAAACTAACACTATGATAATAACTACTATTTTTTATACTGTGTGCAATTGTAAGCTTACAAAATTTATTTATGTATATCTTGAGGTTATTATTTTCCAACAATTTGTTAGGTGCAATAACCCTAACGTTAAGTTAAATGTTACAAAAAAAAATTATTTTCCTTTTCTTTTTCCTTTTTTTATCCTTTTGATATGTATCTTTAGTACGTTTTTCATATACATATATACATTTGTATAGAAATTTAAATTTAATGTTAATAAAATAATTTAACCTGTACCTACAATTTTGTATTCATATACTTGTTAAGTTTAATAAATTGTTTATTTTAAGTACATAAACCTACCTTTGACTACCTTTTTAGTTTATTTACTAATTCATTCAATTAAGTTTATCGTTTAAAATAAAAGGTGGAAAAAAAAAACGGAAAAATTAAATCACTATGCAAAAATATTTATATTTACTTTTAAATTGTTACCACAAAATAAAACGTTATTTAGCTAAATTGTAACAAACATTATTTAGTACATATTTCCTGAAAAAAAAAAAAAAAATTTAAATAACATTTAAATAAAAAAAAAATATGTACACAGAAATTTGGCGCCTTTTAAAGTGTTTGAATAGTGTTAACATTATTTTTTATGTCAACACTATAAAAAAAAAAATAAATAAATAAATAAGCCTGCATAAAAATAAAAATTCATTTAACACATTTTTATGTCACAATTACTTTTCTGATGATGGGGTCGATCTGTGTAGCTACTTTGTTTGTTTTTTTTTTTTTTTAATTTTTCAACATTTTCAAAATTAGTTTTTTTTTTTTTCAAATTATTATTTAGTACCAGGAAAAAAGAAAACAATTTAAGTATGTACTTTACTCACTTTTTTAGTACTTTAGAGTAAAAAAAGCTATAACCTTTTTACATAGAAGAAAATTTATTAGATAAAAAAGGATCATAAAAAAAAAAAGAATAATTTAATAAATCCTCCCTCTATAACATTTTCTTGTTTTAAATATTTCAAATTTACTCCATAATATTGATTTTTCGACCATTATTATACAATGTAGAGGAGTATCAATTAAAAAACTTCAAATCCAATAAACGCAAATTTTTCCAATTTTATCATCCTTAAATTTCAACATTAAAGTTACCAGGGGAAAAAATTTACTTCAAGTATCAATAATTTTGTACAAGGTAGTTCGAAAGTTTCCAGTGTTAGTATCTTTTTCTCATTTCTTTCATCAAGACTGAACATTGCGATTAATCGCACAGAACTGACACATTTTAAATGAAAAATGGAAGAAGTCATGAGGGAAAAGGAAAATAGTGTTGAGGAATGTTTTTCTATGACAGATAAATATCCGTTTCAGGATTAATTTAGAAGAAAAATTTATAATGACACATACATAATGGGACAAGAGCACCAAAAAAGGCTCTTGAAAAATCCTTACCAAGATTTTAAAAAATTGAAGAAATTGGCCATTAATTTGTCTAACTTTAATTCTATTTAGAACATCTATAATTTCGACTTGAAAGAGCTGTGTTCCAAGACATAAAATCCAAAAAAAAAAGAGCAATTGATAACACGACTAAGAAACATGGATTAAATCATACCAACTATTATTTACTTTCCGTAATTTCTCCATCTACATGTACCAACGCTATGCTAAATAAAAGGAAGTAAAGGAATATCACAGAATAAGGAAACAAACAAGATAAACAATTTAATAAACTTAAAAAAAAATTTTATTTAATTTAAACAGCCCATTTTATAAGAAGAGACATTATCGGATCACCATGTACTTTTTCATACGTTATTGTGTAAAAAAAAAATTATACAAAAACATCCTGAGGAATACTTTAAACAAACCCACAAATACCACAGCTTTTTTACTCATTTTCTTTTTTCCTCCAAAAATCATTTTTTGTATAGTAGATTGATTTCAGATATAAAAAAAAACCAAAATAAAATAAAGAATTTCGAATTTCATGTATTAAATTTTTGTTTTTCCATTTTTGATCCTGTTGAAAATAATCCAATGGTTACTATAACAAATATTCATATAACATCATACCAAAAAAAAAAAAAAAAATGTAAGTACGTACTAAAGGACTTTAATTATTTTCATGAAAATATGTATACATATATATTTTTTTTTTACTTGAAAAATATGTCTGAAAAATTTATTTGGTCCTTGATGTCTTTCAAAACCACCCTTTATTATAAGGCGTCATCATAAAAAAAAAACAAAATTGTACAATATTTTATGAAAGATTTATGATAGGGTGTGTTTTATATATATTTTTTCTTTAATACAATTTCTATAATAATTTTACATCTACATCTGTCAACACTAAATTTTACCAAAGGGGATTCTTTATATATATATTATACATTAATTTTTGTTTTTATCATATTTGTACCCTTTTCATGTTTTCTTCTTCTTTTTTTTTTTTTTTTCGTGGAAAAATATAGTTTGTAAAGTTTTCTTTTATTCTAACAAAAGAAAAGAATTTTTATTCTTTAAGGACATCATTTTTTTCTTTATTTTATTCATTTTTTTGCTATATTCGAATAAATATGAAATATATTCTTAAGAAATAATATGCAATTTTTTTTTTTTTTTAATCAATAGAATTTTTTATAAAACATATTTTGAATTCCAATATAGAATATCCTTTTTTTTTCTTTATCAAACATTTCAATAGTCATTCAAAATTTTTAAAATTCTACTGTTCTATATAGTATTTTATTTTTTTTTTCACTAAAAATTTACAAAAGAAAAGAAAATAACATCAGAAAAAAAACCTTTTTTGTAATCACAACTGACGTTTTTTGTTGGACATGCATTGAAAAAAAAAAATGTTACATGATAATACAGAAAAGGACTTTCAAAAAATATAACATAAAAAGGATTGAAATGATACTTGAATTTATATTTACATATTACTTTAAAAAATATGGTCTTTTATTTGTTGTTATTATTGTAATATGGTTTTTTTCTGTCAAGTTAAGTTCAACAAAATAAATAAATAAATGAATAAAACGGGTTAAAAGGGTTTAAAATATATATGAACGAGTATATTATTTAAATTTAACGAAACAAAACAAATTTCAACATAAAAATGAAAATAATTTTGTATAAAAAATAATAAAACACATCATGTGCATTAAATTGTTTGTTAAATAAGCAAAAAAATAGTTCTAGTTACATTTGAGAAATATCTTTTGAAAGTTCTTTTGTTATTCCAATTAAATTTTTTAAAAATAACAATTTCCAAGAATAAATTTTGAATTTTTTTTTTTTTAAATCCTTCATATAATTTTTTGACGTTTCTCCTGTTTTTTTTTCTTTAATAAAAATTCAAATCCTGATTGTAATTTTTTTCATATGCTAAATATAAAAAATAATCAATTGAATTTTCAATTCTACGTTTGAACGAAATAATCATTAAAATTAATTTAAAAAAAAAAAAAAGTATTCTGTCTGTATGACAGACAGGTTAATCGTATTTCATCATACGGTCAAATAATCTCAATAATTGCTTTCTATTTTATACACCTGACCTTTCTTTATGTTTGTGAATTATTTTCTTCTCATTTCACATTCATTTTATTTTTGTATACTTTTTAATCAATTCAACGATGCAACATCTAAAAATCGTATTACACGCAATGTATTAGCTTTTTGCCATCTATGGGGTAAAATAGACTGGGACTGCTGCAACCGTCGCAAACGAGTTTATAACCGGTTTTAACAACTCCTGAAAATACACCTGATGGTGGCACGACCAAGTTGTAACAAGCGTGAGTGTATTACAACCGTCAGCTAAAATTATTTTAGACTATTCTTATTATACCAAGTAGGAAAAAAATTGTTACAACTAGCGCATTACAACCAATGTATTCTGGCTCTATTGAGTGTCTTTTTTTTTGTTGTATCAATTATTGTTTTTTTATGTCCTTTTTTGCTTATAAAATTACTTTGTATGTGTCTGTTTTTCTTTTTCATGATTTAATGATTGAAATGTCTTTCAGACACGAAAATTATTTCAATAAAATTTAATTAAAATTTTATGATTGAAACTATCGTCTAAGACATGTCTTTTTTATGCGAAAGTTATTGACCGCGTATATGTGCCAGGGTCGGATTAGCCATATAGATAGTAAAAGTAGCAAATGCTACGGGCCCCACGATTTTGGGGGGCCTCGTACATAGAAAAGAAATTCACTCTTTTGTTTTGTTTTGCTCTTAGAAAATTCGTCAGACAATTCTGGGGGCCCCGCATGGAGGCATAGAGAAGAAATTGACTTTTTTTTTTGTATGAGTTATGAGTTAACAGACGTAAAAAATAACATTTGCTACCGGCCTCGCGCTGGCTTCATCCGGCATTTATATGTCCTCAGACATTTTTAGATAATAATGTTAAACCAATATGCAAAGTTGTGAAAATTGTTAAAGTTACTTCACTGTGTTTCATAAAACTTTTTAATGTGTTTTAAATTAGTCAAATATTGTCCTGTTGGTTCAATTTTTTAACATTTTGTTCATTATTCAACCATAAACAATTTTAAAATGTTTTACGAATAAAGAAAAAATCAGATACTTTTTCTAATTGGCTTGTAGTGGCATCTGTGTAAGAAAATATAAAAATGCCACCACACAAATCTTATTAACAAAAAATTAAATTAAAGATTGAATGTATGATAAATATGGGTCAACTTTAATAAATTTTCTAATCTTAAGGACATAGTTATGGAAAAATTAGTCCATTTTTTTTATTGTCATCTTTTCTGCTTTTGACATTAATTTTATTTCATTTTCTATATATCCTTAAGTCATAACATTAATTTTACTTTACTCTATTTTACTTTTGCATATACAAAATTAAAATTTAAAGTGATATTAAATTATTATAAAAGTTAAAATAGAAGGATAAAATTCTGTATTCCTTATATTTAAAAGGAATTTAAGTATTATAAACACAACTATTTCAGAAGAAGATACATTCATACATATGTATAGTAATTTATATATTGTACAATACATACTAGATATCCAACTAATGTAAATATGGGTACGAATATGTGCATCATATACATGTATAAATATTGAATTTAAGTTACCCAAAGGCAACACTAACACTTCTTATTATTTCTTAATAAAATTTATATCTATCAGAAGATTACACTTCAATAACTTTTACAGAGCATCATATTATCTTAAGGGCATAAAAAAAAAAACCTGAATACAAAGTAAATATAAAATACACATGTGTACATATGTATGTATGTATTTTTTTTTTTTATTCTTTTTTATGTACCTACATGATGTGTATTAATGTAATTAATATTTTCAAATCGAATAAATTCTTTAATACGAATTTATGTGAAAAATATTGATAATTCAATTAATTTTTAACACAATTATTTTAATATTCTATATCTAATTAAGTGTTAGAGCGTACCTTTATGACATTCCATTTGAAAAATCTATTTTTAGGTACTTTAGAATTTTTAAAAGCTTCACATAAACAGTATATAAAATTATTTTATTTTCTTTATTTATTTTTTCATTCATAAATGTGTTAATAGGCAATTTAAAATTATTACATATGTATATATTTTCACACCCACTAAAATGTTTGAAATTTTTCATATACAGTACATTATATATTTGTATCTATGTATATAAAGATATACAAACAAACACATTAGAAACATAATATACATATTTTTTGTTGTTGCTACTATGTATTTTTTTTCGGTATCAGGTGTTTTAACATGCAAAATAATTTTACAGCAATTTTCTTTTCAATTACTTCACTTCCACAAAATTTAATAATAGAAAACTATATAGATATGTATATAAAAATAGGTATTTTATGGTGTAAAATAAAAAAATAAAAAATAAAAAAATAGAACACGTGTAAATTTCATGTCCTCTTTCATCCAGTCAGTCATTGTACATACAAATATACAATATATCCTGTGTATAGTGAGATAGTTGTGAAAGTGTGAAGGCCTAGAAACAATTTTTTAAAGTTGTAAAAAAAAACAAAATTTGTCCAATTTTTTTATGTTTAATTTTTGCATTCTTTATGGCTTTTTTCGAAAATTGTTTTTAAGGTAAACAGGGAAAAAAATTCTTTTTATAGCCTAATTCGATAATTTATTATATAATGTGCTAAAATAAAACCAACATAAATTTCTACTTTAATTTACAGTTTGCAATAAAATTATTGGAAAGGTTAAAAATTTAAATTTAAAATTCACTGCAAAGCTTTCTGTTTACCATGACTCAAGTTGTAAAGTGAAATAGACAACGAGCGCTTTTAGCGTGTTTTAAGGGTGCCAAAAACTTGACTTTCCATAGTAAATCAAGATTGACTTTTTACAGATTTCATTGAATCAAGTTAGTCTTCATCTGAACGTGAGACTAGCAAGCTCAATAACGACTTTCCATATCATATTAAGAAGAAGGAACAACTGGATTGCTTAAACTTATTAGTATTTGTTGACAATTTTTACAATTGAAAATTTTCTGTTCAATGATTACAGTTTTCTTGACTTTGCAAGGTTTTATTTCAAGCTTTAATGAAGCTTAGACTAGAATTTAAATAGAAACTCTTCCTTAAAAGGTGTTCATCTTTCTCTAGCTTTTTATTTAACTGTAAAAAACAACACTAATTTAGAAAAATATTTTCGATCCCTGAACGAGATCCACGGTAGGAAATGGGTTAATGAAAATCTTTTAAAAACAGGATATTTTCAACAATTTTATAAACAAAACTATAATTTAACTTGCTGTCATAATAATTGTAAAAGAAAAAAGAAATTCTATTCATTTCATTTTAACTTTTTTGAAAATTTTTATTAACATTTTAATTAACGTGGGAAATTGAATTTGTTTACACACATCCTTGTTTTTGTTCCTTGTTTCTAAATAAAATAAATAATAAATGACTTGCACAACATTTTTTATCTTGTACAAAACTGTCAAGTCATTTTTAAATATTTGGTGTGAAGAACAAACGTGTGAATCCTTCAAAAAATTCTTATAGAGGTTATTCATGGATGTTTTAAGAATTGAAAAAAAAAAAGGATTTTCCACATAAATCTTTCAAAACACCTAAATTTTTGTAGTTTTTGAAGAAATTTGAAGAATCGACCCAAGAAAGGGAATTTTAAGGTTTTTTTTAAAAAAAGGAATTTGCGTAAAGAGTTCCATTTTAACAAATGAAATTATATTAATTATTTTCTGAATATGTACCTATATTTAAATTTTTATTTGATTTTTCGAAAATAGAAAATATGAATTTTATTCAATGTGAATTACTTATGCACAAGAATCCAAAAATGTTGCTGTATCAAAAAATTCTGATATAAAAATTTTAATGCACATTTTATTACTTTTCTGGAGCTTTTCAGTATAAAATTTAAACATTTACTATATGTCTGGCAAAACGGAAAGAAAGGAATAAAATAAAAAGAAAAAAATAGAAATTATAAATCAAGTAGAAAAAAAAAACATAACGTACAAGCTAAGAAATTCGTTTCATAGAAAAGTAATAGAGCATTAATGTAATTGAAATTTTTTTTTATTATAATTTTAAATTTTTTTTTATATAAAAAATTTTTCTTATTTTATTTTTTTTTTTAAATTGTAATTTTTTTAATGGATTTTTATACATTAAATTTTAATTCTTTTTTTTTCGTTTTATGTAGAAAATCATTTATTACACTGTTCCTTTTGTATTTCTTTTATGATTTATTAGTTTCTTTATTTTGTGTTTTGTATTCTTCTGGAATGAATGAATAAAAAAAAAATAAAAGAAAAATAAAAAGAAAATGTAAATATGTATATTATAGTTTTCCTTTATTTACTGTTCCTTTTTTTTTTTGCTTCTTGCATTTCTATTTAGTGTGGAATTAATTTTTTTTTTTCTTCTTTGAACAATATTTACTTTCAATTTTCGGGTATCGTGGATTTGAAGAAATTACATATTCATTTATTTTATTTTGTGTTCCTTTTTGAATATACGAAAAATTTTCAATAGAATTTCAAAATTTACTTTGCTTCTATAATCTTAAAATTAAAAAAAAAAATCTCAAATAAAAAAAAAGAGGCTCTTAGGAAATATTGAAAAAAAATTAAATAACTTTTTTATAAAGGATTTTGTCCCAAATAAAAATATGTAATAAATTCCCTTTGTATGAAAAAAAAATATATAAAGCTCTTTCTGGAGTTAATAATAAAAATGCGCAAGCTTCATTTCAGAGAATACTCAATTTTTTTTTATGGTAAATTTTCTGAGAATTACAGACAATATTTTATTGATGATAACAAAATTAAGAATTTTTATTTGTTATTTAAATCTATGAATGTAAATTTGTATCATTTGTATCCTTTTAACTAACTCTTTTACACTAATTGTCCTTTAATATTACCTGCTTGTAGAAATTGGAGAGTTTTTATATATTTTTTTCCGGCGAAAATACACACTTGGACTATGAAACACTGAATTGTTAGTATGTTTTAGTCTTCGCTAATTCAAATAGTCAAGTAGTAATAGCCAGGATAGGATATCAATATTTTTTAAAAATATACATTGATCCTTTTTTATTCGAAAGAAAAACAGATCGGATAATCAATTAAATTTAATAAAGATTCGACTGGAAATTAATTGAACGGTGACAAAATAAAGATTCCATGAAATTGACACATTGAATGACTTCTCACTAATTATCATATTATATAAACTTTTGCAGATTCGTAAACCCACAACATTACAAAAAATAAAATTTCCATGTATGTCACTTTTTATTTTCTGTTTTTCAAAAACTTCCCACTTACAAAAATTAACTTCATTTACCTTTTTTTTTTTTTGATTCTTAAATTTAAATTATTCATCAAATTATCTTCTTCTCTCAATAAGAAAATTCAATTTAAATTTTCAAATAAAATTGAATTTGAAATGTATATACATAACTTTTTACTTTTCTAAATTGAAATTAGGAAGATAGTATACGTCTTGTACATGTACATGTTCTGTATGTATGTATATAGAATATGTACATATGTATGTAGAAAAGAACGATAAAATCAACTATACAACTGTTTAAATAAAACATAAAAAATGAATTTATGAAATTAATTATTTAAAAATATACTTTTGCGGTTTTTCTTTTTTTTTTGTAAAGCAAAAAATAAGACATTTTAAAAATTTATACGTTTTATTTTCAAGTTTTTTGAACTTTTAGATACTACACACTCTTTTTTTTTTTTTTTTGTCAATTTACAAAAACTTTATTGACAGTTAATTTTCGAAATTGAAAAACAAATGTCTTGAAAAACTTTCTAGATTTTTTGTAAAGTATCTTTTTTTATTCAATTATTGATAAATGGATTTTTAGAAATCGCCATCATAAAGAAAATATTCAAATATCCTGTCATAAAGTTTATCAAATTAAATTCAATGTAATCAAAAAAATTAATTTTATTAAATTTTTCTTATTTAATTTGACTAAAAAAATAATAATCAATTTTCAACATACCACATAATTTTTACTATGAAAATTTAAAGTACCGACAGAAGAGAAAAAAAAAAACGATGAAAAAGACAAAATTCTGGAGTACAATTCTCTTTAAATTTATTTAAATATAATATAAAAATCAATAGAACATAATATCTCGTCCTTTTTTTCATTTTCAAGAACAAAACAGTGATGCATATTACACTTCAATGATTTTTATTATTATCTATCATAATCATTCATCTTCATGTTTTATTTAAATTTGACACGTTATTACATTAAAGAAAAAAAAAAGCTTTTCTTCTTGGAAAGTTTATTTTCTCAACTCATATAATTATTTTTTTTTCTTTTAATTTTATTTATTTTTTTTTTTTGAAAGTACTTTTGTGTTTTATTTTAAATTTAAAAGAGACAGTAAGTAATTATAAGCATTTTGATATAATTATACAAAATACGGATTAAAATTCAATTTATTCTATAATTTTAAATTAAAGAAACATCAAAACTTTCTAACTTACACAAATCTATAAAATATTCTCTTTTTATTTTCTTTCACTTTGGAAAAATTAAACATCAATTTTATTTGAAAAGAAAAAGAAAACAAATACATGCCTAAAACCTTTCTATTAATTTTTCATAAATTCCTTTTCATAACAAAAGACAAAAAAAAAACACATTTAAATAAAATAAACGCAGACAGTTTGACAATTAAATTATGAGAAGAAATTTTTCAATTATTATGAAAAACCAAAAATAAAATCGAAGGTCCGGTCCATCTTTAAATCGAAAATAATATACATCCTTTTTTTTCCTTTTAGATTTTTTTTTTCATCTTTTTTCCTTTCTTAAGAAAACGATGAAATTCACTCAAAAATATGGGAAATTTATCATTAGTTTTTTCTTTTTTTTTTTTTTTGGTTTATGGAAGGATATCATTTTTATTGATGATCGATTTTATTGATTTTGATAGAAAAGGTCATTTTGGGTAGAATTCTTTCTTGTATTGAAGTTTTATTTATTTATTTCCTTGTATCTCCTTTTCGTGTTTTTTTTTTTTTTTTTTTTTTTTTTTTTTTTTTTTTAAATTTTATAGTCTTTTCAACAATGATAAGAAAATACGTTTTGATTTTACTTCAAATAAATCTTAGTACCATTTAAAAACACAAACAAACAAAATGTTAAAAATAAAAAAAAGTCCAATAAAATATTTAAAAAAATAAATAAATTTTTTATTTAGATTTTTTTTTTTTTTGTCATAAAATCAAGATAAAACAAAAAATTTTAATAAATTCTATTTTGTTCTGTGGAGGCGTAGTGAACCGTTTTTTTTTTGTTCTAATTTTTTTTTTTAAATTATGATTTTAATGTACATGAAAAAAAAAGGCTTTCCTAGTATTCAGTTTTTTTGTTCTTTATAAAAAAAAAAAATAGAAATAAAGTTAATTAAAAAGTTTATTATAAATCGTTAAAAAAAACACAAATAAACAAAATAAATAAAAATACAAACCGTTTTTAAATTAATCTCAGATACTCAGATTTTGTTGAATTAAAAATATATCATTTGTATTTACCTTTTATTTTTCATCTATTTTTTTTTTTTTATCAATTCTAGGAAACCTGCCATTTACGTAATACGTATAACAAACAATATACCTATATATATATATTTTTTTTTGTAACTCACATTTTTAGATATCGCAAATCAAATTTAAAGACACCAGCAAAAAAAAAAGGAATATAGAATAAAAACTTTTATCATATCAATCCTTATTTAATTGGTGGGTACGGAATTTATAATGTGCTTTTATTTATTTTTTTTTATTCCTTTCTTCCTGTCATAAAATCAACATAAAAATAAAAATAAAAAAATCTTTAACCCTTTTCCATATTTAAATTATATATAGCCTTTGGATAATGCCATATAAAAACATTAATAATTTACTATGTAATCGTAGGTAGAGAAAATATAAAAAAAAGTAGGTACAATTTCCATTAGAAATGTATCAGATGGTATATCAATCTTTCTTTAACCTTTTTCTTTTTTTCTTCTACTCTCTATCTATTCTGGTATCTCTTTTGCTTGTTTAAAAATCATTCTAAAGGATACATGCATTGAATTTATTAAAATATCGTCTTTTTTTTTTCTTTTACATTTTTTTTTTTTTTTTTTTATAATGTAGGAAAATTTTTTGTTGTTTGTCATAAATCTTTTTTTTTTTTTTTTTTGTTACCATTTTTTTCTTTCTTAATCAAAGATACTTTCTCTGGCTATAGGAGGTAAAAAAAAAAAATAGATTTTATGATTAAAAAAGGCAGAATAAAACCATAATGATAAAAGGATGAAGGCCAAAATTAGTATGTGTGTATTTCTACTTTCTTTCTTTTTTATATTGTTTTTTTTTTTCTACGCAACTATAATGCGTGTATAAAGGTAGATTTTAAATGATAAATGATTTTATTTAAAAAAAATTCTATAGAGATTTTTTTTTAAAACAAATAACGAAAAAAAGCAAGTTTTTTAATTATTTATTTCACAGAAAACAATTAATATGAAAAAAAAAAAGGAATTATACGAAAAAAAATGTGTCCTATTAATTTGTGAATTTTACCGTAATTTTGCACAATTTTAAAATGATAATTATTTTTTTTTTTTTGTAAAAAAAAAGCCAATTTGTAAAATAAAATTCATTATGCAATTTGAATTTTAAATGTGAAAAATGAAAAAAAAACGAACTATTATTGGATTTTTGCAATTATAATTAACAAATAAATTTTATATAGATTTTATTTAATTATTATCTGAAATTGGTATATTTAATTTTATTCTCAAATTAGTAGTAATTATTTAATTTTAAATTATTTTTTTTGTAATTAAATAATCGTTTCTTCATTTTTCTATGTTATTCCATTCTCTTTTTTCTTTTCCATTTAGATTTAGAACCTTTTTTATACGATTGGAAACAACTGATCCTTTTATTAGCTTTATTACTTACTTCATATGCATCAATTTTTCGTCCTTTATTCAATTATCGGGAGGTTTCAAGGGAGGTTTTAGTTATTGAAGCACTAGTGCCTTTTACTTTCCAGTTTTATTCTCTCTATCTATTCTCGATTACTAATAAATTACATAAATCGCCTTAGGCTATTTTTCTAAGATAATTTAAAATGCAAGAAATATTTTTAAAATTGAACACAAAAAAAGGTATTTTTCAAACGTACATACATATACAACATTTATCCTGCAGATATTCAAAGTAATTATGGTATAAAAGTTTGTTTTAAAAACAAATACGAAGATACCAAGAATATGAATAAATAAAATTTTTTTGTTTTTTGTTTTGAAAAGTTTTCTAAGAAATCTGATTAGCTTGAAAATTTGTTCTGCCTATTTAAATAATATGAGATGAAAAAAAACCAGCAATAAATTAAAGCACCTATCTCTCAATAAAATTAAATAAAATACCTCAAGGTTTTTTTTTTGTGTTTTTTCAAAACTGAAAAATAAAATTCAACTACATCCAACAGATAACATATACACATGTACAATCTCTTTATCCCCAATCTATGTATAATGCACAACAAATATTCATTTAGAAAAAAAATACATACTCGTATATTCTAAATTGCTTTTATTTTCCATACAGCTTTCATCATTTATGATCAATGATAATGCTAAATACGATTTATGTCACACATATATTAATATGAGTAAATCGACATGTGTGACTTAATTTATTCGTATCTTATTACTGGGTTATATTGTTTACATGTTTATATAATATACTTGTTTAACTGTTTTTATATTACAAAATATAAATATCCCATTAAAATAACCATATAACAATGAATATACATATATCTGAATATACATATACTCGTATGGTGTATTATTTCATAAACGTATCATTTTACATATATGTACATATAAAATGCATTTTTACTGCAATTCTAACATATAATATATATAAAAAGAACATTTTCATAAATTTTACAATATACATATAGCGAATTTATACAAATTGCAATTTTGTAAATTGAGATGTATTTTATGATGTGCTAATACTATTTTTCAAATCCTAAAGGATTAGATGATTACAACAACAACAACAACAACAAAAAGTTATTTTATTTCATTAATTGTTATTGCAATTTTTATTGATTTTTATTTTAAATGTTACACACTCTAGCATAAAAAAACTAATACCTACATAGAACATAACATAGAAATTAGAATGTTTTGTTTATTTTTTTTTTTTACAATAAATTAAAAATTAGAAGTTAAAATGTATTTTTTATGTTTAACTTTTACAGGGTGTGTAGAAGAATTTCTTGTAAAATGAAATAAAATATTATTGTTGTAATTTCTTACTGAGTTCTTGAAAAACATTTTTAAAAAAGTCCTAGAATAGACGTTGATACTTTTAATGAGATGATTCATGATTGATGAATTTTCTGTCCTAGATAGAGCAATTTGTCTTTGTGCCTAGTGTGTAATTTTATGAAAGTATCTTTCATTGCAGTTTGAATACAGAAGTGAAAAAAGGCAAAATATACTTTTAAAAAAAATTCAGAAATTTCGACTCAGCGAACAAAAAAAAAACAAATCACATTGTATACCCACATGCATGACTTGAACTAGAAAAAGTCAACGTCTGTCTATTCTGGAACGAAAAGCTCAAAACTTTAAAAGAAAAAAAACAAATACAACAAACGACCAACATCATGTATATACTTTATAACCCGGATATCTTTTAACACTACACATGCAGTAGTATCCTTTTTCTTTTTACACAACAATGCAAAATAAAAATTTATTGTACTCGAAATTGTATTTATTTTGTAAATGACATCCTTTTTATAAAAGTTCTAAAAATATTTTTGCGGTTTTATTTTTTGTAAATTTACAAAAAGGAAGCAAAACAATTTAACCATACACATATATTTACAAAAAAAAAGAAAAAACTTAAAAAAATGTATTTTCAACTCCTTTGATATCCTTTTCACTTTACAAAAGACACTTGAAAAGTTTAATAACAACAAAAAAATGTCGAAAAATACATAAAATAAATATAAGATACTTTTTACTTATTTTTTTTTTTTTATTCTGAGAAAAAAAGTACTTTAACTGGACAATGTGATTATACATATAAAAAGGAAAATATTATCCTGATACATACTAAGAAAAATTTGAAAAATTTTCTAATACACATGCTGTTATAGCATTTGAACAAATATATTACAAAAGTTACTATATGTATTATTATTATTATTTCTCAGCAATTTAAAAACGGAAAAAAAAATATTGTACAATCCTTTTTCCTTTGAAAAATTGAATACCTTTTTTAATTTAAAAGAATATATAAAAAAAAAATACATCCATTGGGTGAAAATACATTGGTTGTAATGCGCTAGTTGTAACAATTTTTTTCCTACTTGGTATAATAAGAATAGTCTAAAATAATTTTAGCTGACGGTTGTAATACACTTATACTCGTTACAACTTGGTCGTGCCATCATCAAGTGTATTTTCAGGAGTTGTTAAAACCGGTTATAAACTCGTTTGCGACGATAGCAGCAGTCCAAGTCTATTTTACCCCATTGAATTGAAATGATAGTTTGAATGTATATACATATGTATGTATTTATCAAAACTCTTTGAAAAGATGTTTGATAAGTGTCCTTTGAATGATATGAACGGAACAATTCAATATTGAATATAACGGATATTGAAATTTTCTATAATATTACACTTTTATATTTGGTTTTTTTTTTAGCTTTCATTTTAAAAATAAAAATCATCAAAAAGATATCTGGCGCCCTTAATTTTTCTGTCTCAAAATACAACAAAGAAACATCGATTTTTAATATACGAAATCATTAAATACAGTTTTTCAGTTTTTTTATATCTAATTTTTTTTTTCTGTTCTTTCTGAAAGTCTTAAATTATTATTCAATAATTTTTTTACGATGCGATGGTTAAATTCTTTATTATGTTAATCGAACTAATAACATACAATAAAAATCAAATTTATAATTTTCATTTCTCTCTTATACCACAACTTTATATCTTTATAGTTTTGCTTGAAAATCCTTGTCGTTGTTGTCGTCGTCTGTAATTTTACACCACAAATTACCGTCTTAATGGCATCGATTTATTATTTCTATAGAACTTCCACGTGGACAGAAAATAAAAAAAATTTCCTTATTGTAAATATGTATGTATAGTACAACGATAAATGTATTTTATGTTGGTGTATGTGTGTATGATAAAAGAAATAGAATTTGTAAGTGTTAAAAGTATTAAAAATGGAATGACAAATTATATGTAATTATAACCAAACCTAGATTAATTTATTTTTAAATGTACATTTTAAAATTTTTCTTTTGTTGTAATTGTACAATGGTGAAGAAAGGCAATACATGTACATATGTTCATCAGTAGTACCAGTTTAGTGCTTTTTACATTAAAGTCTAATTCTATTGAGCGCTTAAAATTAGAGAAAAACAAACACGCCGGTTTCACAATGAGGCTTAAGCAAAGCTTAAATCTTAAACTGAGTTTATTCACTTTTTTCAGTTCCACAGTGGAAGTTAAACTGAGTTTAACTTGAAATTTAGTAGTCTTTATCTGAGGCTTAAGCTATCTATAAAAGCTTAGCTAAGCTTTGGCGTAAGCTTCCACTGTGAAAATGGCTATTAGTGTTTTAAACTTTTTTTTTTATCAAATTAAAATTAAAGGCTAGCCGAAAAGTTGAATAACAGAAACTCCTTGTAATCATATTGGTTTTATTTCAAATTTGACTCCAACAAATTTATATCACTCTTGATATCTTGAAATATTATGTATTTTTGACGCACTCAAGCTTTTAATTTTGAACTTATTAATGTTTTTTTTTTTTAGTTTATTTGTTCACTCTATTAACCTTATTTTGTTCTCTTATTTAAAATTTAATCGACTCGCCTAGCTTGTCTTTTTTTTCAAAATTGAACGTATTCAAGCGCTTTTATCAAATCTAGAGCCTGGCATCACTGATGTTAATTACTACCAACATACTTTATCTTTTAACATTGAAAATAATCCAATTGAATGTAAAAGAATCTGAACTAAACATTTAAAAACTTAACAGAATATTAGATCAAATTTCTTCTAATTGAAAGTTATTTTTAAATTTAAATTCTGAAGAAGAATTGGAACTTAAATGGATGTTCTGCAAGCAAACCTAATTCTTAATTTATATTTTAATTTTTAGAACAATCATTTGAAAATAACAAACTTGTAAGGGCTATTTAACAAAAGATTTATTTAATTAAAAATTTTTCATACTTCAAAAAAAAAATGATTTAAATAAAGGAGTCTTTAAAAAATAAAACGACAAACAAAAAAACGTATAATTTTTTTAAATAATCCGTTATGATGAAGCTTTTTTTAAATTAGAATATCTTCTTTTTTTTCTTTTTCAAAAAAACAAAAAAAAAAAAGAATTCCATCCAAGAAAATAGAATATACATCATTCAGAAGGGTGTGTATGCATAATAAAAATAATTTAATTCTTTTTTTTTTGTTTTCTTTTTAGCTTTTTTTTTATGAAAGGTTAAAAGCCACATAGTTATGGCTTCATTAAAAGGAAAATATTTCGTTTGAAAAAAAAAAAAAAAGAAAAATTCTCATATACAAAATTTCAGCAAGACTTAAAACGAAACAACACAACAAAAAAATGATCATAAAGTACTTTTTTTTTTTTTTGCTATCTAAAAAGCCACTTTTATATCGTGAAGGATAAAAAGAAAAAAGGAATCATGTTTTTTTTTTCTCTCTTTTGAAAAATGTATGGAATTATATTGTAAAATATTTTTTCGTGTGTATATGTTTTTTTTTTTTCATTTTTTAAACTGTTGACGTTTATCTTGTCCATATCCTTTTTTTTATCATGAAAAAGAATTCATAACCATCATAACTTCCATGAAGCTTTTAGTGGGCAAACATTTTTTACTTCTTTTTCATTTCTGTCTTTGTATTGCTTTAGTACAGTTTGTTTTACTTATTTTTTTTTCTTCACCATAAATTCTTTTCTAGTTAAACATTGTAGAATTCTCATTCTTTTTTTTTTTTCTTATCCTTTGTTAAATTTGCAATGTAAAATAGACATTTTTTCTGAAGTTCTAAAAAATTGCAGTGAAGAAAAAAATATGAAAAATGAATTAATCCAATTATTTATTATTCTGTAACTTAATTCTGTATATATAGTGAGAGGTAATTGAATGATAAATTTTGGAGGATTTTTTTCTTTTCCTTTTATCCTTTTTAATATAATATCCTAAAAAATTAATAAAAATAAATTTACATTGGTTGTGATGATTTTTTTTTTCTAATTGTAAAATTCAATCAGAAAAATTGAAAATTTGAAAAGCAATTGTGTAAAAAAGGAACTGTACAGAACACGCAGTCACAGGAATTAATTAAAAATTTACATTTCAAGTAAAATTGTTCACAATTCAAAATAAACACACAGATATTTTTGTGTATAAATACTATTGTATACATATGTACATCCTGTAGGACATGCTGGACATTATAAACATATTGTCTATTATATGTAGGTCCGTATGTGTTTTTAAAAAAGTTTGTATCTGTACTAAACAATCTAAAACCTTTATTAAATGAACGTTGAACTAAAAAAAAAGGTAAATTAAATTTTCAAATAGAAATTTCATCTATTTTAAAGAGTTTGTACTTGAAATGATATTTAAATATATTTTGAATTACAGTAGAACCAATCTAAGTTGGATTTTCAAATATTTGTCAAGTTTTTTCGAATTAAAAAAAAAGTCCTACTTTACTTATTGTTAGACAAAAAATTAAAATCAATAAATAAAAAGACCTTAAATAGAATCTATTTTAATCTTTCTATGGTCTAATCGAAATTTATAAATGTGATCTTTCCAGTAACTAAAAAATAAATAATTTTCGCGAATATATTTATATTTACTCTAAGTTGCTTGGGATAGGAAATATGTACAATAACACCAATAAAAAAAAACGTCTATTTTTAAAAAGTGGAACAAAAAAAGTATGAGATTATAATGAAAAGCTCACTTAGTTGAGAAAATTTTCAACCTATAGAAAAATTAAATTTATAAAGTAGACAACTTAGAGAGGATCGACTGTTTATATTGTACTTTGTTTTTTTTTTTTGTAAATCATACATAATACTTTTCTATATCTTTTCGAGTATTTGCAAAAGTATTTAATACTTTTTCATGTATGCTTTTTTTTTTTTTTTTGACAAAAAAACAAATTTATTTTTCAAATAAAACATATCAAAAAAATTTTTTTCAAAAGCGGATAATAAAAAATTTCATATTTATGTGTGAATATTTAAAAAAAAAAAATTAAAATAATGAATTTTAATCGCATTTTTATAAATACAAAACAAAACTTATTTACTATGTCACACAAAAATCTTCATGAATGGTTTTTTTTTTCTTTAGAGAAAGAAAAATAAAATATCTGAAGAAAAGAAGAAAAAAAAACCGAATAAACCTAAATTTTTTTCCAAAAAATGAATAATGTATATTATTTCTCAAAATTTATGTAATATGTACCATCATGAATATGCTGAAGGTCATGGATAATTCCAATTTCTTTGCACCTGTTTTTATGTTTATTGTTCCACAAACCAACAACAAAAAATGTAATATTATCCCATTTACGTAAAAATTTAGTAAAGTTTGTTTTTTTTTTTTGCTTCTTTTCTTTTCATAAATTGATGATATCTCTTAATATCCTTACATAAATCCTGTACGTACATAGTTACATACACATATATAATATTTTTCACATACATAATACATACCAATACCGCTACTTATGTATACTTATATACTTATATGATCCTTATAAAAAAAAAAAGATATACTTAAAAGATATAACAACTTTCATATTTTAAGTAAGAAAATCCTCAAACCTTGATGACATTTATACAAAAAAAAAAAAAAAATATAGGGAAAACGTAAAATACATACTTATATCAGAAACCATACCAATTTTCACTAAGAAGATAAGTATAAAATAATTTTTTTTATTCTTTGGTTTTTTTTGGTGTTGTTGATTTTATTTTCTTTTGTTTTTAAATGTTATTTATATTTTTGGATTTTATTTTTCGCCTACATAATTTTTTTTTTTACGAAATCATGTTCTATAATTTCATTTTCTGAATGAAATTTGAAACTCATAGTAAATATTTTTTTAAAAAAAATAATAAATGTAGAAAAAAAACATAAATTTAATAATAAAAAAAATAAAAATGAGAATTAAAGATATTAGATAATAATCTCACATGAGATGAGCGAATTTTTATTTTTATCTTTATCTTATACCATGGAAAATCTAAAGAAACTCCAGGAAAAAAGGAATAATAAAAAAAAGGCACAAAAATAAAAAGTGAATGAAGTAAAAAATAAATAAAAAGCAAAATTAAAAAATAATTTTAAATTTAAACTACTTAACATTTTAACACAATCACAAAATAAATCACGGTAGTGCGCGGCCAATTTCAATACATAGGCCGTATGCACACCGTACACTATAATTATAGCTCGATTTAAAAAAGATGCCTAATCGTATTATACTAGAAAACTATGCGCAGAAGAAAAGATACTTATACATATGCATTTTTGTTGCTGTAAATTGTAAGAAAGAGGTTTCTTTCTTCGTATATGTACACAAGAAGATCACTAACACATGTAAGACATGCGCGAGATTCGCCAACTCATATTATTTTGACTATAACACGAACTGTTTCGAGCCATTTTTGACCTCTCACAGCTCAGTGTCTATTAAAGCAAAACAGACAAAATAATAATAATTATGAACTTGGCAGGTTTTTATTTAACTTGAATTATTGATATTATATTACTTTTAAAATTATAAATTAAAACCTGTCAAATTCATAATTATTAATACGTTCTGTATTGAAATTTTGTATATGAAAAAGTTCCTAGAACTTTGCATTAATGCAGATTTCATTACTTTTGCTGGCCCAACAGTTAAGGAATAAGAACTTGGCACTTGGCCCCCTTTTCATATTTATGTTTTTGGTTGGATCGGATTTTTCTTAACATTTTGTAGCGATTAGCTCTTACCTTACGAATGTTACTCTGTACCTTTCTAAGTTTAGGGTAACATCCATCCTCTACATATTTTAAGCAGCATCCCAGCAAAAAGCTTGGCAGAATTTAATAGTTTATCTTCATATATAAATTTTTAAAATTGATTATTAAAATTATTTATAAAAAAGGGTTTAAAATCTTTTTACATATGATAAATATATGTACCAAAATAATGAATTTAAGGGTTATTACTTTTAAACCTGCATAAAATCATAAATATCATAAAAGAGATATTTCAATTAAAGTATAGATTTTCAATTACAGAATAATAAAATTAATTAAAAAAATCGTCAATAAAACCTCAAATTGATTTCTAATTAATTCATAAAATCTATAATATACATAATTTATTCTATAAGTTAGAATACTTATTGAATTACATTCCAGGCTAATCAATTATTGCACATTACATATAATTTGTAACATCATAGCAACTACTAAATCTTTCATATTTAATCAAATCATTTTAGATACTTTATATAAATTTCCAATTTTCAAAGCCCTCTTGTCAAAGTCTAATTGTTTGTAAATAACACACAAAGAATATCACTTTCCATTTCAATGATTATTTAGAACTTCTCTAACATATAATTTATAAATTTTCATTTCAATAAATTTATTAAATAAAAAAAAAAAATTATAAAATAGCTTTGAACATTTTTTTGTTAAGTTTTTTTTAATTTACAAGTGTGTTTTGTTTTTTTTTTTTTTTTTTTTTTTTTTTTTTTTTTATTTTAATGTATTTTGAAACAAAAATATATTTGTGGGGGCTTTTTTTCCTTCTAATTTAAACTTTGAAAGCTAGAACCAGAATAGATAGCCGTTTTAACAATATTTACCAAAATAGGACGTGAATTAAAATAACAGGATTCATAAATTATTATTTTATTTATTGTGACTACTAAGACGTTATGGTTATCCCTTTACTTCTAAACAGCGCTAGCACAGGAGATAAACGGGTAGGGAAAGAAAACAAGGGAAGATTTTATAGAATTAAACTTACTTTTTAAAAGAAAACCCAAATAAAAATTAAAGAACCTATCAAAAGAAAACAATTTTTCAATATTATTTTTTTTATAAATCCCTTTTTTTTCAATACACCCTGTATTTTTTTGTACTATCTTCAAGTTAACAAAAGTTAATATTTTATTTTTTTTTTTCATCATTTTGTAATTTCAAATCATAAATCCATATATAATCCTTAAACATTCCTTTTAAATAATCTTTATTTATAATAAGGAAATAACAAATTTATTATATCCTTTTTCAAGAAAACATTCGAATAAGGATTAAAATATCATTTAATTTGAATCAAAGTAATATAAGACTATAATATATTATATTCTAAATTGAAAATTTTCTACGAATACTCATAATATACAAAAAAGTATAAGAATCCTTTAATTATTCAATATTCTTTAGTAATTTAATTTATTCACATATAAAACATATTTCTTATATTGAACAAAAATATATTATATTTAGTTTTCCAAGAACAAACAAAACCTTTTTACAATTTTTTTTCTATTATTTCAGAAGAAATTGAATTCTAAATTAAATTACAAATTTAAAAAAAAAAAATAATAATAAAATATTGAAAAAGTTTACATGATAATTTAATTTTTATATCATCGTCATCATCATCATCATCAAGAAAAAACAAAAACTAACCTTATTTACGTAAGTGAATTTTCTATACAAAAATAGCAAAATTCTATTAAACTTTTTCTTTACAAAAAAAAAAAAAAATGCACAAACTTGTATGAAAAAATTGATTGACAAAAAAAAAGAAAATTAAAAAATATTTCAATAATAACGAATAGATATTTGCAAATGATCAAAAATCAACTTTTGTGTATCTGTACAATTTTTCTTCTTTTTTTAATTTTTTTCCCACCCACACTATTCCAAGTTGAAATCACAAAAGACAAAACATAGAATAATAAATCAAATCACAGAATGTTGTTATGAAAATTATCATAAAAATTTTCTAAAATACATACTTATGTACATATATGTACATATATCTATATTTACATACGTTAATATTTTTTTGTTCTATTATTGTTTTATTTTTCATATCCTTGTTAAGTAAGTACATTAAACTATATCATCCTTTAAAGTGTATGATACACCCACCATAATACATATTATACAAGTAGGTACATATTATTATTATTTGTCATGTATGTACATAGATGATACTTATAGAATGTATATAAGTACATATATAGAGAATATGTAAATGCCTACAATTGTAGTTTTTGTTTTTTCTGTTGTTTTTTTTTTGCTATTTTTTAATAGAAAACTCTATCTTCTGTTGAAAACTAGTATGTAATATCTACTTTTTTTCAAACAATATTACAATTTATTCATGAAAGCCACCGATTTTCATGTATATTTAATAAATATAGTACATTATATATATGCGTTTGTGTGGATATAAGCATAAGTTGTAACAAAGAAAGAAGAAAAAAAACATAGATAGATAAAAAAATAAAGAAAATAATAAAAATAAAATAATGTACATAATAAATAGAAAATTCTTTAAAATGAATATATTTACAGTATTGTTAAAAAAAATTAGACATATGTATTAAAAAAATGTCATTTTTTGGAAGAATTTTAATAAAATCTAAAGGGATCTGTTGAGTTTTTGATTTTAAACTCGTGTCAAATTTAGTTTTAACTTTTTTAAACACAGAAACAGGATATTAAATCCACTAAAATTGACATAAGTTTACTTTTTTTTTTCAATGAAGGATTTCAATTTCGAAGTGTGAAATATGAATTAAAAATAAGTATCATCATTCATCTCATATAAATCAAAATTTAGAACAGAAAAAAAACGACATTCGACGCAGCTGGGAATCGAACCACAAATCTCTGTCTTGCCGGGACAGTGCTCTTACCAATGAGCTACCGAATTCTGTACAACCTTTAAAACAACTATATGCAGCTTTTAATTATTATGTACATATATCATTTTTATTTTTCCAACAGTGTAAAAAAAAATATAGGTACATGATGACAGAATCTTTCATCTAAATATATCATATATGGTTATTATATGTATATATATTCTATCTACATACATATACATATGTGATAAAATAAATTTTCCTTGTAACACAAAGCTTCAGGCCTTAAAAGCTTTTATATGCAAATTATTTGTTAGTTATGCAGTTAAAATATACAAAACAACTATTTCTCTTCTATATAACTATAGTGATTAGCTTATGTATGTTCAAATAATAATATAATTCTTCCATGCATGTATGTATGTATGTATTTACTTATATAATGTATAGTTTGAATTTAATAATAATATTCAAATTATTACCCTTATATCCTTATAATAGAATACAATATGGAAAAAGTAAGGAAAGGATATTATAAATACATTATAACTGCGCCTTTAACATGTGTAAGGTATGTACATATGTATGTATGTACTTACTTATTCATATATTATTTAGTTCTATAATTTGTAATTCTATAAAATTGAAATAAATTTATTTTATTTTTTGTTCTTTCTATACTTACAATTGAAATTCATGGAAAATTTAAAATATGTATATATAGTGTACGTAATCTTATACATATATGTATATATGTAAATAATATATTGCTGAAGAAGACACACAGATTGATGAAACAATTGAAAATAAAAATTAATTTAAAAATATTTAATTTGCTGTTTTTCTTTTTTGAGTAATAAGATTTTATTTTTCTAACTTAATCAGTGCACGATTCAAAAATCATATCTCATTTGAACTAATTAATATACAAGTATCTACGGAATTATAAAAGTATATTTTTTATTATGAATATTACAAAACTTCAAGTTCAATTAAAAATTATGTTTTTCATTATTTTTTTTTTTGTTTTTTATAATCCCAAAACAGTTATCATATATGTAGAAAACTTTTGAAAATTTTTTTAAATGACATATTTTCACTGTGCATTTTATAAAACTTTACAACACATAAAAGCAAAAAAAAAAAATGAAAAAAAAACAAACAAATAATGCATTGAAAAAGCAGTTTAGAATTTTAAAACAAAATAAAAACGAAATATCTGTACAAATCGTAAATTCAAAATATTTTATATATTTCCCAAATGATAGATCTAAAAATATTGACATCAATTGGAAAATATTGTGTAGAAAAAAAAAATAAATAAAATCTCATATGTAACAAGAGAAAGTAAAAAAAAAAAAAAAACAAAAAAAAATATAACAAAAATATTGCAAATATCAAATATTTTTCTATGTAAATCGGCACACAATATTTTTCACATACATCAAAAAACGATACTACAAGAAGAAAAAAATAATAAATAAATAAATATTGATTTTATTTTTTTCCCCAGTGCATAAAAATGCATCATATTTTGCTGTTAAGTTTAAAAAAAAAAAGTATAAAATCAAAAAATAAAATAAAATAAAAAATAAAAAACACGTATCATATTACCTATACCAATTTTTTTATTTTTCCCTCCAATACTCAATTGTTTTTTTTTTGTTTGTTTCTTTTTTTTCGTAATCGCATTTTAATCTGTATTTGTAAATTTATTCAAATGAAGTGTTTTTGTTGACAAAGTTTTATTTTTAAAATACATACATATACAAAAAATCGTGTGTTTATTTGAAATTTGTTAAATACTCCTGTATTAATAAAAGTCAAGTGAAATTAAAAAAACAATACATGTACGTTACAGTAAATAAAAAAATACATACCTACATACATAAAATATTTTTTACACCAACCAAAAATTCTAAAATTTTCAATTTTCGATTATTTTTTTTCTATAAACCATTTTTAGTTTTTCATCTCTGATAAAAGCTTTTCATCATATTATATAAACTGTTATTATGTATAAAAATACAAGAACAAAAAAATAAGGCTATCCACAAAAAAAAAAAAAAAACAAAGAAAAAATTAAAAAGGATACAATTAAGGATCACTTGCAGGTTATAGAAAATTGTGCAGGTTTTGTTTTGTGTCAACGAATTTTAACTTTTTCACTTTTGTGAAAAGAAAAAAACAAAAAAAAAAGAGGGATACTAACAAAGAGTAAACTATGAAAGTTTTCGATGATGCTCAGTCATTCGTTTTCTCTTGTTAAAAAAATAAAAATAACAAAAAAACTGAAAAACATTGAAAAAAAAAAACATTAAAAAACAAGACAACAACATGGTAGTTATTAGTTTTTATACTTATACTTACAGGAAAAATGTTTTGTTAGATGTAAAAACAAAAAAAAGGGTTAAAATATTATTAAATGTAACGTGAAAAATATATTTTTTTTCTTTTCAAACTTTATTCAATAAAGGTGATATAGGTTTTTGTTTATCAAAACCAAAAAAAGGCAATGCTGTGAGTGTATACTTTTTGTTTACTATGAGAATGGAAATAAAAATAAAATAAAGTTTTCACATTTATTTTTTTTAAAAAACTAGACTTTTTCAATGATTAAAATTTGCCTAAAGCAGAATTTTCAGTAGACTTCCAATATTATCACTCTTAACTTTTCAGAAACCTCATTTAATCAAGCTTCCAGTCAGGTGAATTGAAATTTTAAAATTCAATATTATTAGTTGAAAATTTTCACAAATTTTCCAATTTTCTTATCCCAAGACTCGAATTGATAAATTTAAGCTTGAATCATAGAAATTCATACCAAAGATAGAAGCAATCGTAGGAGTCTCAAAATTTACATTGAACACACTTTTTAAAATCGAACTCAGCAAACTTTTTATTAAACATAACTTAGAAAAAATTAAAATGATAAAATAAGCTTGAATATTAAAAAAAACTTTTAAAACGAATACTTTTTATAAATAAAATGCACTGTAAAATTCAAAATTGATTATAAAGCCTCTGTAACTACGATGATATTCGAGTAAGGAGTTGTTCGAGGACGTTTCAGAAGTTTATTAGTAACTTTCTCCGTTCTTTAAATTCATATTTTCCGAATATTCCATCATATTTAATCATTTTCACGAAAGGATCGATTCTAGACAGAAAGCCTTCTATTCACTATTCCTAATCCGAAAACCCCATGCAAATCCGTTCACGTTTACTACCCTAAAACTCTCCCCAAATTCACAATTACGTCACGAACATCACTCTTACCAAAAATCATATAACTACAAAGATAAACAATTGCCATATATCCTCATGTCACCATTAATTTTTACTTCTACACCTGATATCAGGTGGCTACATGTTTACTGAATGTTATCAACATTTTATGCTTATGCAACAATTTTAAAATCCAGAGCAAACCAAAAATACGTTGATGTTGCTAAACATTATATGTACCCAATAATGTGTCTGTTTACCAAATATAAATACTAATGGTTGTTGCTACGGCAACATAAATTACGATTTATACTTTTGAATTTATTTTCATTTTGAATAAAAATACATACCTACCTATTTGCTTTAAAAAAATTTTTTTTTTTAATATGAAATATTATTTTTCTTACATATACCTCTAAATACTATATACATACTGATGTATGTATATACATATACTGTATACAAAATACATTTTACTTTTCAAATTTTAAAAATATATTTTAATATTTTTCATCTTCATTGAGAAATATGAAAATTTTATTCGTAATGAATCAGGAGATCAGAATCAATAGGCACGTTATTTCATTTTCTTTTACATTATAGAATATCTAATGCTAGTTTCAGAAATACTATAATGTTTATTCATTAAAATTTAATCTAAGCAAACTCTGATTCAAGTCAAAAATATTTTAGTATTAAAAATTCTTTTTTATTTAAATAATTATTTATTCAAAATGAAAATGAATTCAAAAGTATAAATCGTAATTTATGTTGCCGTAGCAACAATGCAATGCAACCATGATTTGTATTTGGTAAACAGACACATTATTTGGTACATATAATGTTTAGCAACATGAACGACTTTTTTTACTGTATACTGGTTTGTACTGGATTTCAAAATTGTTGCATAAGCATAAAATGTTGATAACATTCTGTAAACATGTACCCACCTGATATCAGGTGTAGAAGTAAAAATTAATGGTGACATAAGGATATATGGCAATTGTTTATCTTTGTAGTTATATGGTTTTTGCTCTTACCCACAATGGAATTTAAGTAAGTGGATAAAAAGTATATAAAAAGAAGAATAAACAATAGGCTAGTATACACTCGCTAAAAATTAGTAAATCTTTTTTTTTATACTTTTATCGAAGCATTTTTAAAAAAAAACTTAAAAATATAGAAAAATACTAAATTTTCACTTACAATTTTCTCCATAAAAACTAAACTAAAAAGAAAAATCCATTTGTCTTTGAGAAAAAAAAAATGAAAAAAATGAATGTCTTTATTCTGGATGCATTCTTTTGGAATAAAAGCAAAAAAATTTTATAGTCCTTTTTTTTACTTAATAAAATATATAAGTAGTAAAAACTATACGTACAATGTAGATACATATGTATGTTCCTATTTATTTTTAAATTTAAAATTCAAAGTTTAGAAAATTTTCATACAGAATATGTATTTTTTATGATATTGTCTGGAGAAAAAAAAATGTTTATGTATGTATGTATTGTATGTATGTATATTTAAATATATAACTTTCAAGATGTAGAATTCAATTATTCTTGAAATTATACAGTTTAAAAGTTATGCGCTGTATAAAGTTAGAATTTTGTTTTATTTAAATGAAATATAAAATAAGCAACAACATGCATAATGTATTTACAAACACACATACATATACATACATACTCGTATATAGAAAAATAAAATCAATTCAATCATGTAATGTACATTTTATATAAATTTGAAACATGAAAATCATATTCAGATACAATAAATGTCTGTGACATAGAAAATATCATTTTTAATAGAAAATGAAAATCGAAAAATGTATTTATGTGAAAAACATATCATATAAACATATATATGTACTTATATGTATGTATATGTATGTACTATTGGTACTATGTAGTACAGTAAATATGAAAATCTTATACTTACTATATACATAAGACAACATTTTTCACATACATATTTCTAAAATTTTCAATAGAAATCACATATTTTATTTAACTTACTTTCTTTTACAGACAAGTCAAATTTGCCAAAATCCTTTTATATTTCAAAATAAAATTTTGAAAAAAAAAAAAAAAATTTTGATCTCATGAGAAATAAAATTGAAAATTGTATTTTGACTTTTAATTTTTAAAATTCTTTATAAAATTCAAAACTTTAACACCAGCTGCTGCTAATTCTCTAATGTGATTTAAAATTGACACGTAATACATTATTTACATAAGTAAAAAAAAAACAAAAACAGGTAATCTACATATACGAAATACAGTTAATAAAAGGAAATTTAAAAAAAAAATGCATAATATTTTCTTGAAGAACAAACGGGGATTTCAAGGATTCTGAGGATGAGTCGATTTTCTTCTTTCTATTATTTATGATTGATATACATACATATATATAACTATTCACAGCAGGATGATAGCATTTTGGCTTGATGAACGCTATGTTAGAAAATAGACTACATATACAAGATGGAGTCATAGGACTGATTGGAGATGTATACAACACATAACTGAATTAACTGACTTCCTGTTTAAACACATTATAACACTGCAGGACAGTCGCTCCTTTAGCTCTGTTCATGTGTGCAAGTGTTCTAAAGAATTAAGTATTATCATTCCTTTCATTTCACATGTTCCCATACTGTAAAAGGACTTTTCTTAAAACACATGAAATTCTGTCTGAAGCTGCATCTATTTTCAATGAAATAATCGACCTTTTACAAAAAAAAATCTTATAAGTCTTGTAACGTTCTTACGTTGCTTGATCGTATGGATTATAATAAACCTCTGCTCCCTTCATTATAATCTGCATCAATACTCTCTTTTTTTTTCCTAAAACCTCTCTCTCCCATTCCACTTTTTCATCTACACAGTACACACACGTGCCAAGCCAATGCTGTACTAAATAAAAGTACAGTAAAGGAACATCCCTAAAACAATTTTTTTCGAATTGAATTAAATTTCACAATTTCTGAAAACTAAAAAAAACTTTATTTAAAAAAAAACTAATAAAAACATAAAATACAAAAAATATAGATAATCATTTTATTAAAATGAAATTCATTACTGAAAGACATTCAAAAATTAAATTTAAAAAAAAATTCTTCAATTAAACATTTTCTTCTCAAATTCATTAAAAAAAAAAAATTATTTATTTTATGAAAAAAGAAAAAAAATGGTATCCTTAAAAAATACTAGAAAACTAATTTGTAACAAAAATAACTTTTAATTAAGCTTTCATTTTATTTACCATAAAAAAAAAAATGTGGATAGTATTATATATCTGGTTTTCTATGTAGTCTAACTGTTGTTGAAACTGAAAAATAAATGAAGTATCTTGTAATTAACATTTTTGATTTCAATGCTGACTCAAGAAGATTTGAAAAAAAAAAACAAAAAGGACACTGTTTTTCTTCATTTTATTTAAAGAAAAATTTTTTAAATTTTATTTTTAATAAAAGTAATTTTAATTATTCTCCATTTTTTCCATGCAATTGTATAAATCATAATTTCAACAATTAATTAGTTCCATTAACACTTGAGAAAGAAAATTAAAAAAAAAAAACTTAGAATTTATCTTGAATAATGGTCGATTTTTAAAGTTTTCACTGAGAAGAGAAATTATTATATCTCAGTGAATCATGCATTGTACGGGTATATAACTGTTTTAATTAAATGTAATGCACTTTCAGAAATACACATTTTTTTAACTTTTTTAATGTGTTGTTCTGTTGAAAATTATTTTTTTATTCATAATAAGAAGAAGGTAAGTCATAAGGTAGAGCTTTTTCTCAGTTATTATTCAAAGTTAAATAAATAAATGAAAATTTCACACTTTTTTTTTGTGATAAATTGGATGGAAAAAGATATGAAGTATATATGTATGTGTAAAATACGTTATTTTATTTTATTCATTGATTAAAAAAAAATAATTTTATGCACAATATATACCAGCCGAAAAATCCTCAGGGGAAATTATAATTCGACCACTCGGAAAAATACCGTTTGTCATTGTTGCTCTTCTGAAAATAAAGACCGATTCGATAATGCTTTAAGTCCTTTTTTTGGTCAATGTAAGTTTTGAATTTAAATTCTCAGTTCAAGCTGCATACAGGGCCGGATTAACCATATAACAAAGGTAGCAAATGCTACCGGCCCCGCGTTGAGTTAATCCGGCACTGGCTGCACATGACTGTTTAGTAATTTACAATTCACGTAAATCTTTACTATAAGTATAGATATAATAGATACTGTAGAAAATACACGAAACTAAGAATAAATTGGTTTAATCCTTAAAGGAATAGATTTTCTTTTCTTTTATGCTTGTTTTCTAAAACAAAATTTTTTTCTCTAGGATTAAAAAGAAAAACAAATATACCTACGCCTACAAAATTTGCAAAACAAAAAAATCAATAGAAATAAAAATAAGCAAATAAAATGAAACGTTTTTTTAAAAGTATTTTTACACGTGCCATTTATATTTGGTTAAATGTTTAATATTCGTAAATACTTACATAGAAAAAAAAATTATGTAAACATTGTTATACTTGGCAACTGTAAATATTAAATAATACAAAATGATGACATTCAATTAATCATTTAAAAACAAGATTTACCTATAAATAGAAATTTACTAATCCATATAAATATCTATGTATGTATACAAACAAAACACTTATTTTACTCATTTTTCTTTGATAAACAGCCCAGTTGTAAAAGTCAGAAGGCCGTCCTTAGAAAGGCATGTAGAAGTTTTGAAATATAAAGTAAATTGTAGAAAATTATTGGGAAGATATAAATGATGGAATTAGAAGTTTTAAAAATTTTTTCTAACCTATTTTTCCGTTTTTGCTTCTCTAAGAGCTATTTGGAAGGTTTCTTTTTACCTCCTGTAGAAGGTAATGAGAAGAAAACGAAGAAAAACAGAACATATACCTTCCAAGCCTAGGACATGCCCATATAAAAAAGATATTATGTGGGATACGGAAAGTAAGGCTTCCAACCGTTTTTAAACTTCCAAAGAAGGCATACAGAAGGCTTTTTGTTATTTGCATATTATACGAAAAGTATGATTTAAAATAAACTAGGATTTTTAATTCTTACTAGAAAATAAACTGCTTTAATTTTTAACGGCTTGTTAATATCTATGGCCGATTACAATTATGTGAAAAATGTAATGCAAATCGATTATCCCAAACCAGTCTTCTTCAGTTTTAATAAACCGGTTTTTTAGAAGAGAGAAGGCGAGGTGAAGTACATTTTATCCAAAAGTGGAGAGAAATGGATAGAAATTTTGTTGACAAGAAATTTCTGTCTTCGCTGATCATCAAACTAATACATACACACTTTACTATGGTAATTATAATTACTACTACGATATATAGCTTATGTTTTACACGTAAATATATGACTGACGACAAGTGATAAAGACTACGGGTACTGTAGTATCATCTCGAAGACAGAAAAAACCTGTTTACTGAAAGAAACTACTGAAACTGATACTCTTACTGTAGTCTCAACCAATGGGTGTTACAACATTGTAGTTGTGGTTCGTACCAAAAAAAACCAAATATTCTTTTACAAAAATACAGTTTTTTTGGTACTTCATCTAAACATTAGTTTTTATGAACAGTATAGTTAATGTTTTCTCTATATGCAGCAGTTTCATTTATTTACAAGTCCACTTTTTATGAAATGAAATTCTTCGCTAAACACGATTTTATGTGAATTTTCCTGAAGCAATCTTGCGTTAAGTTATGCATGACAGCAACTAATAAAACAAATATTTATGGCAGAAATCTTGCAGTCGTGAACAGCGTACATGTCAAATATTATAATCATTTGTATCTTTTTCTTATTTTTCAAACATGCAAGTGGTAGAAATATCTTGCTTGATTTGCATGCTTTAGAACGCAAATTTTCAATCGTGAACACTTTATATGCGCAAATATGATATCGTGAAAAAAGCCTTCACTTCAATTTCAGAGATCATAAAAATAAATTTTCATTTTATAATAACAAAGAACTTACTAATTACGATAATTTCTTGAAAATTAACAAATTTCTAACTGACGCATATTTCGTTTTATTTTTTTTTTAATACTTTTTGACACTCAATGTCGATAACATAAAACCAATCGTTATAACTAAATATTTTATTAAATCTCATAAAATATGAAACCTTTTTTCGGTATCATACTTATACAAGAAGAAAAAAATCTTTTTTTCGATGTAATTAACTTAATTACAATACATTCATATAATAAACTGTGAACCGTATTGTTTTTCATGCATATTTTATATGAGAGAAAAAAAAAGGATTGTTCGTGTTCAATTACGATTTCAAATTAAATCCTTTTTTCTTTTTATTTTGTCATGTTCATTCTCTCATTCTACTTATACTTCTTTTGTAACGTTGAAACAATTAGAATTTCTGAGAAGAAGCAAAAAAAATATAGGATATAACCTCAAAACATAAAAATTTTCAATGGTCCTTAACACATCTTACAATAATATGTACAATGAAAAACTTTTGTATACGTAATTATATAATACACATCAGTGACAAAAAGTACATATATACCTACCTAACAATTTTTTTTCTCTTTTTGTTTTTTTTTTATTTGAATTTTTATTCAGTATACTTTAACACAAAAGGCAAACTGATTTAACATGCTGAATCTGTTCTGTAATTAGAATAAAAATAATAATTATTATTGGTATAATTGTAATTGAAAGTTGAATTTAAGATATACATCCTTAAAATAGTGAATACAAAAGTATATATGATATTAAAATTAACATATTGGATTTCTATACAATGTACATAATATATAATTATACACATACATTTGAAAACCTAGCAAAAAAAAAAAAAGGGTGAATAATACCATATATAACACATTTTCTTAGAAAAATAGGGTGTATATAAAATTTTTGATATTTTTAAGTGTGGGAAAAATCAACACTTTTCAATTTTGAAAACGTACTTTTCAGGTTGTACTGAATTGAGTCAAATAAAAAACTATAGAATATAGGGAAGCGAGACACATATTATGTGTTTGAAATTTCAAGTCTTTCCATAACTTTCCAAAGAAAGAAAATTTTGATCCCAATGAAATTTATTTCTTTGATATCCCAAACTCATATTCTCTTGTAGGAATCTTTCTTGTGTAAGAGAAAAATGTGTAAAGAATAGTAAGGGAATACTTGATACAAATTTCCAGTATAATTGATTACAGATTTCGGAGATATTTGAATTTGTCTATACAAATCATACGATATAGTCAATGCTAGTGTTAAAAGTTTTCTGTGTCACCAAACAATCTGATAAAATTTTTTTAAAAAACTGTTTAATAAAAAGAAATTTTAAACCGTTTTTATTTTTTTATTATTTTTTTTTCATTCCACCCAATATAAACACCCTATATTACCAAAATTATATGTACATATATTTTAAGTTCGTTTAATTAAAATATTCTCAACAATGATGTTTCCTTATTTTTGTAATGTTTATAAAATATATACATGTACGTACCTACATATGTATGTATGTATTGTATATGAAAAATAAGGTTCATGTAGATATATTTTAGTAAGATTGGCAAGAACGGCACAAAATATTTTTTTTTATAAAACACAAATAAAACCACACCACCAAAATTGTATTTAGAAAATCTATGTAGATTTATATGAATATGTGTATGTACTAATATAGTACATGTATGTTTGTAATATATTTATTTTAATTTGTCCTTGAATTTAATATATATGTAAACGAGGATAATATTTATTTAGATTTTCAATAGATACACACATGCACAAAAACACACACACATGTTATTGAGATAATGAAAAACAAAAACAACAACAATTTTATGTGGTTTTGATTAAATAGAATATAATGTATTTCTCATAATGTATATGTAATTTACTTATATAGTTAAAAGGATTTTTTTCTTTATTAAATATATGTACGTATAC
The DNA here is from genome assembly GCA_932526495.1 of Bombylius major. Taxonomy (NCBI): domain Eukaryota; kingdom Metazoa; phylum Arthropoda; class Insecta; order Diptera; family Bombyliidae; genus Bombylius; species Bombylius major. Next base: position 49,904,776 of record OW052044.1, read on the forward strand.
TTGAAATAAAATTAACATATAAAAAACATACACATGCACTTTAAATTAATTTTTTTTTTTTTGTTATTTTTGATTTTTATAAAGAATATAAATACATAAGTATTATAATTATAATTACATTGTGTGTTATGCATAATTAACGAGTAAAATGAAAAAATAAAAAAAAATAAATCCTTTTTATGTACCTGAATACAATTATGTATGTATGTATACAAAACTGATTTAAAGCACTTCAAAGTGACTTAATCCTTAATTTCTTTTACTTTTGTTTTTTTTTTTTTTTTTCCTCGTTTTTTTGAGAATAAAAAAATTTTCACGTATGATGTAATAAATTCGGTTTATGCATGTGTATATAAATAAGCGCACAAAGTATATAAAGTATAAAACAAAATTCTTAAATTTTCATGAATTTATTCGTAAAGCAAAAAAAAATACAAAAACGACAAGAATAAAAGTAAACAAAGTGAACAAAAAATGTAAGAGAAAATCTTAACAAAATTTAATTAAGCAGAAAAATAAGTCCAAAATTTAATAAAGTAACATCATTTACGTTTAAGTAACATCATTTCAACAATATTTCTTTTTTCTTTTCTTTTTTCTGTACTCCCACTTTTTTATGTTATATACCTTAATTTTTCCTTTAAAGAAGAAGAAAAAATAAGAAATCCTTGAAGGCTGCACAAATTACAATATTTAATATTTGCATAGTAAAAACAGGTATTTAATTTTTCTTTCCTGTGATTTGACGAATTTTCATTAAGTTTGTTTACCATTTTTTAGAAAAGTTAGATAGAAAAAAAAACACACAAAATGCTTAATTAAGAATTTTAATCTTAAATAGAAGAAAAAAAGACAAAAGGTATGAAATTAATTGAATTTTTCAAAGTAAAGTATAGCAAAAAAAACTACTAAACTGTAAAAAAAAATTAATTAAGTTAATTCATGGTTCTTTACTTTGTTCTTTTCAATTGACTCAAATGTTAAATTATGCGATTGTACTTTTGAAATAAATAAAAGAAGAAAAAAAATAGAAATGAAATTGCCAATGTATGTATATGTATATTTATTTCATATGATTTAACTTCAATACGACTGAAACAATTTGTAAACTCATTCCAAACAAATCAAATGAAAAATGAAATCTTCTTGTATTATTTTATACTATACATATTTCGACTGATATTTCTCAATAATTAATATAGAAAATAAGGATTAAAAACAATTCATTTTAAATGAACCTTTTAAGAAATTCTAGAAATATAAGAATTTTCTATATACGAGTATACCAACGGCGGAGGGTGGTATAGTTTAGGGCGTTCAGTGAACACCCTAAAATTATTATGAACGTGATCATAAAATTGTCTAACCAAATTCAAAAACAATTTTTTTTTTTCTAAAAAGAAGAGTAGATAAATGAAAACAATACAACATAAACACTTTTTTAATTTTGCATACATAAATCATTAGGTTCATATTTAAAAATGGATCCACAGAAAATTACAAGAGAATATTGGTCCCTATTCCGAGAGTCGTTTCAATCGACAATCGACTTCTTTGTCGATTTTTGCTATCGCGAGAGTCGATTTGAGTCGATATATCGACTTATATTAGTCGATTAGCTTTTGACAATCACCTAATCAGTTGAGGTTACATTTTTGTTTTGTTGTGCTGTTTCGCAGGTATTAAAATGTAAGAATATATAAACAAATTTTTTATATTCTAGTTATATATTTATATTAATTTACAGGGTGAAAGTATTAAATAAATAAAGAATTTCGTTTCTAATTCTTTCAACTCTTTCTTCCTCATATTCAATAAAAAATTCCATTTTTGAAATTTTAAAAAACTCACTTTTTAAAAAAAATCAAACAACAATGAACAACTTTCTTAATTTTTTCAAAAATATTTTATTTTGACAACTTTTGACAGTTTAAATCAAGAATAAATCGTGTTTGATATGGTAACATTTTTAAGTCGAGGCGATCTGTTTACAGAATACGAATTTTTTTTTTCGCCTTGAATTAACAAACAAAATACATATGAAATTTACATATTTCAAATTTTTTTTTTTTTAATTCTTAGTTATATTTTTTTTCTTGTAGATTTTTTTTGATTTTCTTCTCTTTTTATATATACGTACATATATGTATGTATGTATTTTTTATGCGTGTAAGGAATTTGGTTGTTTTTTTTTCGTGTTATTTCTTCTTAAATGAATTTTTACATTTTTTTTCCCGTTATTGTTGTTGTTATTATCTTGTATCTTTATTCATTTTTTAATAACATTTAGATACATCAGGTAAGGGACGCCTACTGATTTACGTTACTATTAACTTGCGCTACTCTTTACACTTCTTACTACTATCTTGTGCTACTCTTTACACTTCTTACTATTATCTTGCGCCCCATAACGACTGGCTCCGCCACTGGATTATACATATATGTATGTGTATATATATTTTCTAATACTTCTGATGATAGAAAACAAAACGAAACACCTTTAGAACCTTTCTAATGTTCATATAAATCTTTAAAAAACGAGAAAAAAAAGGACTTTAATAAGTATAAAATGAAATAAAAAGAGATTGGTTAGAACAAAAAAAAACAAGCAAAAAAAAAAACCAAAAACAGTTACTTTATTTTCAATAAATCCCTACTGGAACATAAAACTTTGTAATATACTTATAAACATTTTAGTCAGTCTCTCCTTAATCTAAATTACATTTTATACGTAATTAATGAAGCGAAAATATCTAAATTACCTACATCAGATTTGATTGTTGTGCTTTTTTTTACTCAAAAAAAAAAAAAAATAATAATAATAATGGTCAAATATTATATACTAAAAGAAAATGGATTTTTTTTTAGGGTTGTTTGCTTTTATTTTTTCTGACGTTTTGTTTCTTCATCGCTTGATAAACCAAATTAAAACATTATACAGACATTTTTATTATATACATATACATATGTACATATGTACTCGTATATCTGTATATACATCAATTGACCATATTACGTATACAAAATAAATGTACTATGACTTTAATTTAATTTTCTTTATTTATATTTTTTTTTTTTTTTACCTTTATACACCTTTTCTTTATTCACATTCACTTTATAAACCAGTCATAAAGGTAAAAACTATTATTCATCGACATTCTCATTGTAATCGAATTCTTAAAGAAAATCTTTAAAAAAAATAAATAAAAAAATAAGAAAAATGTAAAAGATATTAAATTTTCTTATTTTTAATAATTTCAATATCATTGTTAATTATAAATTGGACTTTTCAACATATTCTTCTTCTTCTTATTTTTCTTTTTCTTCCTTCAAATATCCTCTATATAAAAACTTTTTTCATTCATAAAAAGTTTGTTAATGTTTTCTGTTTTTTTTTTAAAGTCTGAAAATTTTCTTATTTTCATTTTTATTTTCTTGTTGTTGTTTTTTTGTTCTTTTAATAATATCTTATTGCAAAATTTTATTTCTCCAAGAATAAGACATAATCTAAGAAAATTGTTTAGTTTTATAGCATATAATGTGTGTGTATGTGGGTTTTTTTTAAAGTTCTTTCGGAAAATAAAATTGAAAATTTTCTATTTTAGTTATTTTTATATTTTCTTAAATCTAAGAATAATACCAATTTTGGAAAAAAAGGAAGCAATTTAAATGTTATTTTATTTTTTTCTTCCTATAGCTAAGGTAATTGTAATAAGAAAACTAGACTTTATATTATTGTAGTTAAGAGTTTATTGTGTATTATAAAAATTTATGCGCTTTAAAACTTTCTTTTATTGAAAAATCTATAAATGAAATTTTTTTCATTCTTTTATCCACTGTAAATTTTTCTTTTTCTTATTGCAAATGGTCACAAATGTGATCAATTCGGCTTTCTATAACAAAATTTTCAAGATTTTCTCTAAAGTTTGACATTTGGATGTTTGGCAGATAGAAATCTTCTCGGAAAAAAATATCCTGTGAGTGTGAAGATCACCACCAATAAACAATTAAGATATCTGATTCGAAGACCGAAAGTGACATCGTAGAACCCAAATAAATATGTATGTGACAGAAGAAGTTTGATCACTATCGGGCGAAAAAGTTGACATTTATTTATTTATTTTACTTTGCATCTTCCAGGACACTGTGGAATTTCTCAAACAAATTAAAAGTTAGTGGTTTTAATCGTTTACTTCTTTTTCTAGGCAGAAAGAAAATTTTGTTCTGGTGAAGCCTATAAAGCTCCTGAATACAGTCAGGCCTTAATCTTCACAAACAAAAAAATTATTCAGTGAAGACCAAATATGGATTGCACGTTGAAACTCACTATTTAAGTGCAAAGAATTTTATCAAGCATTCGGGCAAATTCCACTTGATCCAGTTTCTTGTTCAATTTTTTTAATTTTTAGCAACATAACATTTTGTTTCAGAAACTTTTAATTGATTTAATGTATAAACATGACCCTTTGCCAACTTAAATGATATTTTGAATTTTCAAGAATAATGTTCACAATAACAACACCTTTATGTATTATAAAAATTCATCTAATTAAAGTAATTTTTCATTCAATTTTTTGAAAATACAATATAAAAATAGTTTTTTGTATAGTTGTTAAAAAAAAAATAATAAAAAATGGTATTTCATATATAAAAAGCTTTCTTTTAGGTAAAATTTTCTAACTTTCTCATACATTTTTTAAAAATATGACTTCCTATGGACTAGGAAGCTTATACATATTTTTTTTTTTTTATTAATTTAATTATTATTTCATTCATATTCACTAAAATAAACGGCAAGCATACATACATATATACATATGTATAAAAAAATACACCAACAATATTCTACATCACATAAAACTGATTATGATACTCTTTTTTTTTTATTTTTACTGATTTTTTTATCCTATATTACTGTTTTTTTGTTGTTTTCTAATTCTTTTCTTTTCCAAGATAAACATCTATTTTAAACACGTCCTTTTTTTCCTTATATAAAACATATGCTTAAAAATCTTTTCATGTACTTTTTATACATTATATATATATTTTTTCTACCATATCACCTGGTTATATATGTATTAAAAGAAGAATAAAGAAAGAAAACAAAAAAATTAAATAAAATAAATGAAAACTTTCACGTTGAAAAATTTTATTTTTTCATGACTCAATTTTAAAAAAGTTAGAATAACAACGATAATACTAATACAACTGGGTCGTATTATATATGAATTTTTTAGAATATATACATACATATGTATGTATATGTACCGAAATATGAAAAGAAAAATCAACAGAAAAATAATTGTATATATATTTTTTTAGATTGAATATATATGTATACTGTACATATATGTTTGTACAGTTATCGTATGTACATATATGTGAAAAATGATATTATACTTGAACTTTCGCTATTATAATATGAAATATCATATAATATTTTTAAGGCACAACGATTCTGTACACCATATGGTGTATTATTGTGTAGATTATCAGGACTTCTACATATACTTCTATATGTATAAATATTATTTTTTGTTTCCTATCTTTTGTAGTATATTTTTTTGTTAGAACTAAAAAAACACTGAAATGAGATTGTCCTTTCAGTGTTTGTTAATTGAAAAATTGATTAGATACAATAGCGTTTTAATTCCTGCATTTTATTTTATTTTTTTTCATTTATGAAGTGAAAATCTCAGTAATTCTAAACCATAAATAAACCATATTAAAAGATAAACATAGTTAATTAATGATTACATACTAGCTTTTTCGTCCTGTCTTTTTTTTTCTTTTTAGTCTTCTCACTATTATTTTTTAGTTTTAAAAAGCTTGAATATATTTAACAGGAGTTTGAAGAAATACTTCCTCCTCTTTTGTATTGTTTACAAACATACTACGTCCTTCCATATCCCTGCAGATATGCCTAGATGTGTTGATCTCAAATTTGCAAGGCTCAGGACAGGACATTTTCTAGCTGCAAAAGTCCATCTCTTTAATAAGAGGTCTCCTGTCGAATGTCCTTGTAGGAACGGTATACTAATCTCATCTAGAAATGTTTTTTATGAATGCACCTACTTCAGGAATTTATTCCTGGGGAAAGGACTAGCACTGGTTGAGAATACCGATCATCTCAATCTCAACGTCAAAACCGAAAAGGCGATGGCGATAATCAAAGTCATAGAGAGAGCGCTAGAGGAGAACAAGATCCCAGGTCCATATATTTAACATTACCATACTAATACACCAATCAACTTCTCACCCCAGTAAGCAACAAACGGCATATAGTCCTTCTAAATTAAGTTAAGTCAAATTAAGTAAAAGAAATAAATAAAATACTACATACATATATGTACATATATATAATGGCGTAGTTTATAAATAATTAGATACATAAGATCTTAGTCTTTAACCCTTATAAATAGATGGGACTAGTTGAATGAAGTTAAGGTTGAAATTGAAGTTCTAATTTTTTTACTGAGGTAGGGTGGTGTGTAATTTTTGCTATATACATATATAAAGCACTGTTGCCGTTTTTAAGATTTCTTCATAGCTTAAGGGGATTTTAGGGGTTTTTTTTCAACCATCACTATTTTTGTGATTAATAACTTTATGAATATTTGAAAAAAATAAAATAAAGGATTAAAGAAATACGGAGAGAATTATGAAAAACAAAATAATACTGGTTTCTCTCATTTTCATTTTCTTTTTTATGTTAAGCGCAGCTTTTGAATAATTTAAAAAAATTTTCCAAAGAATATTAGAATAAAAATAAATACAAAATTTTATCATGTTTGATTTCCAAAATGATTCAGAAATTATTTAGGAATTTTGTACTTTTATTTAAAAAAAATGTTTTTTTTTAATTAAAAGTTCCTATTTTTTACCTTATAGGTATTTGAGTTGTTGTTAAATGCAAAGCTATATTTTAATTTTAATAAAATTAATTACGAAATACGCCGTGTACAATTGTACATATATATGTATGTAGGCAATCAATATAATTATTATTTTTGTCATTTTGTTAAACTTGAACTTTTTATGATTTATTTTTCAATTAATATTTTTCGATTATATATTTAAAAAAACGATTATTTTTTTTATTTTATTTTAAATGGAAATTTAAAAAAAAAAAAACAAATTAAGTGAATGAATTAACAATTCATAATAATTATTCAATTGAAAAAAAATTATTTCATTGAAAAGCCATTTTCATATTATATTATTGTGATTGAAATTCATTTAATTATTTAAAATTATGAATTATTTAAAAAAAAAAAACAAAACAAAAAAAAATGTTGATTTATTTATGAACTTATGTTTATTTTTCTCTTTAAAACATTTTCAATACATAATTTACTAATAGCAATTTTAAGTTGAAAAAAAGGGTGAAAAAGCTCTTCATTTATTTCACTTAATATTAATTATAATTTTCGCTTTATTCACTCCCACCCTCAGATATTCTCGTAAAAAAAAAACCCTTGACAAGTTCTTAAATCTAAGAAGATGCATTTTAAAATACAATAAAAAAATATACATGTGTCTATCAGTTGCAAAAGGGATCTTTGTCATGTTAAGTCATCTTGAGTTACTAAGCAAAATTGTTTCTGGAAGAAACTATCAATAAATGTAATGAAGAAAGTTGACCAAATTGTTTATTATTACTAATAGAACCATGATTCAACAAAAAAGTAAACAAAATAATAATTTTGATCGATTTATCGAATAAATTAAAATGGAAATGATCTCTTTTGCAACTAATTTGCAACTAACCTAGTATTATTTTACTAGAAAATAGTACAATTTCGCATCAAAAAGTACTCTTTTCCAGTACAGTATTGTTGCAGTAAGAGACTACATTATATATGAAAATTTGAGGAAAAGGTACCGTTTATTTTGGCGATCAAAATACAGAGGAAAATGTATTTTTTTTTCTTTTAAAAGTAAAGTAAATAAGTAGATTTTTAAAAGACATTTCAAATTACGTATATAACTCATTTTTTTCAAAATATGGAAAAGATCCCTTTTGCAACTGATAGACACACATATTCCTTTTTCTACAATTTTGCAAATTTTGAAACATTTAGCTTTTATTTAAACAATTAACTGTTCTTCTCTTCTTTTCAAATTTATTTTTCTTATTTTTTCAATTTATATAAAATGACGAATAAAGAATTCTTGAAAAACATTTAGCATAAAAAAAAAAAAAGGATAAAAAATTTAATCGTTTCCTTAAATTTAACCGCTTGACCTAAATAAACATAATAACTTAAAGTTGTATATTATGAAAGGTGTAAATATTGAAAAACTAAAAAAGGATAACAAATTAAATAAATTAAAATATTTGAATATAAAGGAAAAATTGTATAGATAAACCTTCCATACGAAAAAAGAAAAAAAAACATTTTAATTTTCCCTTTAATCCTTTTTTATAATTTTTTTTATCCATAAAATTAGACCATCAGTTTTTTTTTTACATACTTTTTATTTTTTTTGTGGTAGGTACTAGGTATATAGTCTTTTCTTTGAATGACCAAAATCAACATTCAAAACTTTAATTAAAAAATTAACAAAAGGAGAAAGAAAGTTTTTAATAATATTCTGTCAATTTCAGAAATATTCTTCCCTTTAAAAGGGTTGTTTTTGAATATCCTTGAATATTATTCAATTAATACTAAAAAAAAAAAAAAACTTCTTAAATCTAACAAATAAAACAAATTATCTCTTCAACAACTTTATAAATTAATTTTATTTAATTAAAAAAATATAAATATACTCGTAAATGTATAAAATTGAAAAAAAAAAAATAGGATTAATTTAATTAAAGAATGAATGAATTTAATCTTTCTTTTTTTATTTATTTATTCATTTTTTTTTTTTCTAAACTCTAAATAAAATGAAAGCCATATTTGTTTACATTAAATTTTTAATATCCTTATACCATAATAATATTGTTAGCAGGTAATCAACATTAAAATTCTTCTACTAATTAAAATTTTTTCCTTTGCATATACAAACATACATATGTACATATACTATATATGTACATACATACATACATATGTAGGTAAGGTACATACATACATTTTAATGTTTTATAAAATGTTTATTCTGTGATGCTTTTTTAACTTTAAAATTTATGATTTTCTAAATACGTTATATCAAGGATTACTTTTTAAATTTTTCTTATTTTTTTTACACATACATACATACATTACGTATTATATATTTATATTCTGCCATCTTCATATCTTGTTTTAGATTTTATTTTTGTTTTTTTTATCCTTCACCATACGTGTATTTCATACAAAAATTTTCATAATTTATACATAATTTTATGTTTCTCAACACCACCACCCATCCAATTTTACACAACCCAACCATATCCTAATTTTCTCTGTGTGTAACAAAAAAAAAAAAAAAAAACAAAATCTCATACTTAAGAAAGCAACGACAAAAGCACGTTCAAGTTTAATTTTTTTTTTTTACCTTGTTTGTTTGTTTTTTTTTAAGAAGCATAATAAAACACACGAAAGGTGAATAACTGAATATACTAACATTCTTGATGGTTTTTAGAATATATATAAGGCATGGTACACGCATTAAGTTTTGTTTCATGTATCATCTTTAAATTATATCCTTTTCAACATGTCACAACAAAACAACACAGTTGCATGTTATTTTATCTTTTATATATAAATATGTACATATTGTACAAAACAAGATCCTCTTCCGTTTTCACACATTGACATTCAAAAAATAAGGAACAAAAAGAGAAATTATATATTTATTTTTTTTTTGTTGTTGGTATTTTTGTTAAGTTTTTTTTTTATAATTTATACAAAATCATAAATATAAAATACATTTTACATAGATCAAAAAATGATTTGAAATGAAAAAAACATTATGTATATACTTACTGATTATATACATAAGATAAATTCACATATATTACAATCAGGCAAATAATGAATTGCAAATATGTATGTTATATGTATGTATGAATGTATACGTACATATACAATTTTGATAAATATAGTATCATTAGGGATTCTGAATAATTTATTTGTACAACACCTGGAAAATAGAGTATTATTGACCTCACAAAAATTAAAAATCATTAAATACACTCTTTCATTTATATTTTTTTTCCTCTCCAGAGATTATAAAGCATCCAAGTAAAAAAAAAATTGCTAAATTCTACAGGTGATTTACAAATTACAGGTATTAATCAATTGAACTGTATGTTATGAAAGTGATTTAAGTCCACTATCAGTGAAAAAAAAGTTGAAGTGAATTTCATATACTACTACAGACCACAAAATCGCCAAAAAAAAACCATCAGGACAACTATCAGGACCAACTATCAGGACAAAAAAAATGTTGGCTAGTAGTCGCATTGGAGCTATAATTTCTTATTTTGTAACTTATTTAGTCGAGTGTTGCCTGGGAATTTCTATGTATTTTTTGGTTTTAGTATTGCAATGTTGTAGCAATGTAATTTAAATTTACATACATATACATGAGATAGAAGTTTAAATAACAAACCTCGAATATATCAGAACAAAACTAAATAGTAAACGATCCAGAATACTTGCTACACATTTCTTGCTTTCTGTATTTTTATGAAAAATTTATGAAAATCTACAAAATATGCTATTGCACTACATCTCAATTTAAAAAAAGCATATTTTCTTTAAAATATAAACAAAAGTTTCTAGACCGATTCAATTGTGCAATACAGTTGATCAATCTACTAATGGTCTGAATCCGCCTCCGGAACGAGTACCATTCTGTTTGTGCTCTTGTTGTTGGTGCGCTTCTGCTGAGCGCGTATGAGGCGCCCAGGAAGTGGAAGGACCACCAGAGAACAAGACTGTCGGGGAGTAAGAGATCCTGGACTCATCCTCCGCTAACGCTTGATCTACAGGTGGAAGAACTTCCAGACCAACTTTTATTTTACCGATCTCCAAACCAACTATCAACAATCATCCTCAGGCGCGCCTAACGAGAGGTAGATGATTTTTTGTTAGATCACAAACCCTCAGCCACCATTGGAAGAAGGTTGACTCTTGGATTTCGAATAAAATAAAATTGTGAGCAAAATCGAGTCAGATGTACATATTACTACATACACCTGACCGTCCTAACCACAAAATCTAGACCGATTCAATTGTGCAATACAGTTGACCGGATCTAGTAATAAAAACCTAAATAAGACTAAGACTGATGATTGCAATGACCTTCTTAATATATATACACACTAACACACAATTAATAAAACAAAAAAGAATTGTAATCAATTCTCTGGATTTTTAAATTGTTCTTTTTTTTCTGTTTTTTTTTCTTTTTTTTTTTAAATTTATTAAAAATAATAATGATACCGCAAATTATACTACCTTCAATTGAACTCAATACAAATCCTTATTTTGCAACATACTCTACCATTATTACATGTATATATAATGCATATATTATTATATTGAAAAATGGTTTAATCCTGAGGTTGAGTTAGAAGTTAGTTGGAGAATCAGCACAATTGAAGCGGTCTAGTTGGAGATTGTTTTTTGATGAATTTTGATGATTGATGAAGGAAGTAATTGGTTTTTGTTATAATATAATATGTTATTCTTATTTTGTTATATGTATATAAATAATCAGATATGTAAATATTTAGATAATTCACTTTTAATTGAGAAAGGTGAATAAATGCTTCCATGGATAGGTGAATAAACCAATTCAATTGAACAGACATAACCTCACTTTTGAACAACTAAAAATAATGGTTTAAAGCTGAGGTTGAAATTTGAATTTGAATTTTTTTTCAGTTAATGAATAATTTTGGAAATTGTTTTTTGATGATTGAAATGCATTGAATGCAATGGAAATTGGTTTTTGTTATAATATAAATTAAAGATTAAAGATTAAAGAAGAAATTATTATATAAATAAAAGAATAGATTCAGAATATATTTATTTATGGTGGCAATTTCCAGGTAATGTAAAATCTTGCGATAAGAGAAAGTTTCTAACACAAAAAACTAAATATGTATGTCATAAAACAAAAAAAAAATGATTAAAATTTTCAAATAAAAAAAATTTCCAAAAATTATTTCTTTTAAACAAGAAAATTCAAAACGAAAAGCTCAGTGAATCTAATCAGAAAAAAAGAGCTTTTTAACGTTCAAATTTAAAATTTTAAAAGAAAAAGCATTAAAGTTGAGTCGAACTTTGGATAAGTATAAAATATATCGAAAATAAAACACCGAAATTTTAAAATTTATAACGAAGGAATTTTCTAAGTTAAAAAAAAATTACATAGAAAAAACGGAAAAAACATAGAAATTTCAAAAATTTGATTTTTACCAAGAAAAAAAAATTATTTTTCATAGAAAACCAGAAAAGCTGTAAAATGTTCTCTAGCTCCTAGAAATTAATCACAAGATTTCAGAATTTTTTCTTTTTTCATTTCATATTAATTAAAATTCTTTGTTTTTTTTTTTTTTTTTTGAAATATTCACATTGAAAAATTTCTTACATAAAACAAATTTTCCTCATCTGGCAGAACTGGATAAAACAAATTTTCCTTATCTGGCAGAACTGGTTTCGAAACCACTGGAAAACATAGAAATTTCCATTCACATGTTCATATCTTTTTTTCTTTTTCTTTCTATATTTCGCAGTTATCAATTCATCTTTTTTACTCTTCGAGAATATGAAACAAAAAAATTGCAGATTCCAAAATGCAAGCAACTTTTTCTTTTCATCCATTTTCCATTTCCATCATTCGTTTTTTAGATCATTTTATTTTTATTTTTTATTATAAAAGTGCTAGGAACATGTTTTACGAGATTGTAAGCAAATTTGCAAATTTTTTTGTGTAAGTTAATTTAATTTCTAGAATTTTTCTTTTGTGTTTATTTCATAAATAATTTAAAAAACGGCATTTTATTTATCCTTTTTCGTGAAGTAAATAAACCAAGCGGAATAAAGTACCTAAAAAAATTGTAGTGAATCACGAAGAACGTTGACATTTTTTAACAATAAAATTTAATTTACTAACACTGTAAGAACTGAATCATATTTTTAAGAAAAGGGACTTTTTCTTTTCTTTTGTTCTAATCTAGTTTTTTTTCTTCTCTCTCGAGTCTATTCACTTTATCGGCTTGTTCAGACTTCAGAGTTCAGACTTCAGTTATTAATTATTTTAGCTTAGCAAGTTAATTTGTTTAAAAATTTGTTCAAAGTTTATTTTCTTTTATTTTTAAATATTGTAAAAATGTGTGGAATTTAGTTTATTAAAAGCCAAGGAAATTTATACGAAAATTTGCGTGGTTTTTCTGTTATCACGAAAATTTGGTTTTTTTTTTTGTAATCAAAGACAAGAAAAAAAAATCATGGTAAGTTGATTTTCTTCTTTTTGTTTTTCTGTTTCTTTTTATTGGAATTTTTGATTGGAAACGAATGAAGTAAGAAGAGGAGAAAGAGAAAAATGTTCATTTTTGGCGCAAATTGTACACATTCGACGTCATTGTGCCTTTGCATTCACTTTTTTTTATTCTTGTTAATAAAAAAAATGCCGAAAGTAAGAATTATTCGGTGATTAAATTGTTAAAAATTATAATTTTGGAAATTAGAAATTTGTTAATAATTAATTTGAAGAAAAGTAGTGAAAAAGTGGTGAAAAACAAAAGGAATTGCTCATAATATTTTTCAGATGTTTTTTGAGCACTTGTTTCTTTTCAATTTAAGTTCTATGCTGTGATATTAAATCAATTTCATAATCGTAAGTTCGTAAGTATTAAAATACGTTTTTTTTTTCAATTGTGAAATTAGAAATCGGAATTTTTATATCTTCAAAATTATACATTCTAGAAGTTTTCTCATTTTGCGAGATTTCTTTGAATTTCATGTTTTTTTAATTTTATTTTATCATATCTTTTTTTTTTTGTTTTACTCTTAGCGACCTTAAATTAAAGCCGGCTATTTTACATGAGATACATCTTACTTTTTCGCATTAACTATGAATAGATATTTTGCATCTCGTTCTATCTTGCAATAATATCATCCAGTCTTTCGTACAGTCTACTCGAGATATCCATCGTCATGTACCTAGTTTTTTTTTTTTTACTTTTTAATTTATTCAATTCCAAAAACTTTTTTGATACATTGACTTTTTGTTGTAGAAAAATTGAACAAACACATGTGCATTACGACAACGACGTCGTCGTCGAATCGAATCAACAACAACAGCACAGCACAGCAGCACCGATGCCATGATGATGTTCAATTCGATCGTTGATGACTTGACTTGACTAGTTGCTAATCCAAATCCAGTGCCATGGTCGAGTTCATCATCTTTTACATTTTTTCCTCTCTTATTTTTTTTCTCGTTTTTACAATACACATTTTTTTATTGCGAATTTTAAGTGAAAAAGTCAAGGAATTTCTTTTAAAAAAAAAAAAAGGGAATTTCGTGTAAATTGTGTGAAGTGTAAGGAAATTATGCATTTTTATTATCTCGAATTCTAATATGAGATTTACAAGGAAAAAAAAAGTATAGTGCAGTTCAATTTTTTGCTTTTTTTATTAAAAATTTCAATTGTAATGCAATGCTGTGGTACTGTACTGTGATATCTCTATAGGGTTGGTTGCTTGGTATTTGGACTGGTAGCCGTTAAATTATGACAATGGACGGCGAAAAAAAAAAAAAAGAATAGTTTTGCCTTGAAATTTCATCGTTTTTCCTGTTATTCTGCTGTTGCAACTTTTTATCAGCCGGTAGTTTTAAAAAAAAAAAATGGAAAAAGTGTATATTCTTCTAAAAGAAAAAAAAAAGTTCGTGCATTCAAAAAAAAAAAATAAGAAAATTGTGTTTTGTCTCTGGTAATTTCGATATCGTTTCTCCTCGAGTCCTTGTAAATGCACTTCGTCTTCATTTTAACTTTTTTTTTCTTCTTTCAATTTTTCAATTTACCGGTTTATTCTTTAAGTACAGTTGCATCAAGTGAAAGTTTTTTTTTTCTTTTAAAAAGAAGTTTTCATTTTAGGAAATAATTTAAGAAAAAAATTTAATTAAATATACTTTTTTTTTTTTTTATTTCAGTTTCATCTCATAAAGCAAGGACAGACGAAGAAGAAGGAAAAAAGGTCTTTTTTGCAAAGGTGACTGACAGCATTTCAAGAAGAAGAAGAAGAGGTTGAAAAAAGAAAAAAGTACCATTCTGTTTCTGTATAGTGAAAAAGATACTGCTGTGGTGGTGGTAGTATTGTGTGTAGTGTGTTAAAAACATGTCCTCACAAAATGGCAGCAGCACCACCGATAACCAAGTTGTCCTCTGTGGTACCAATGGCAATGGTATTGCTGCTGGTTCTGTTTCTGCTACTTCTGCTGTTAATGCTGCTGCTCGTGAATTTGTTGAAGGATGGACGCTTGCGCAGACCCTTGGTGAGGGTGCTTATGGCGAGTAAGTATCAAATCAACCATAATCCATTCCATATTATAATTTTTTTTTTTTTTTTTCGTTTATAATGTAGTACGATACAAATTTTTCTCTCTAATAATATGTACGACAATATTTATTATCTGAAATGAGTATTATCTATGTGTATACATGTAATGTATATATTTTACATATCAATATTTTACCTTATTCTCTACATTATATTGTAGATATGATTTTTTTTTACTTTTTTTTATTGAAAAACTGTCTCAATGTTCCATATCCTTCATATATACATACATATTCCATTTTCAATTCTTCAACATCCTGTGTATACTTGTTACCTATATGCGACTATTATTTTGTAGGTACATATGTACATATTGTTGATTTTTTTTTCCTTTTCTCATTTTCCACTCTCTATTCAAATACTTTTTCCTGACTTATCCCTGTTCTGTTATAAAAGTAGAACCCATCATCATCACAGTTGTTATAATTGTACATATGCATACATATATTTATATTTCTTAGGGTATTGTATAACCCCCAAACCCAATATACCTATATAATGATAAAATATGGCCCATTTCGCAATATATATTTTTTTTAACGATCACATTATAGTGGGATTGTAAACGGATGAGAAGAAGGTACATACATACATATATGATGTGCTATCTTTTCTATTAATTATTTGTTTAAATTTTCCTTCTTTTTTTGTTGTTTTGTTTTATCATAATTTCTAATGTATGTTTGTTTTTTTTCTTCTCGTTTTTTGTTCATTCCAACAACGATGGTGAAATACAAAAAAAAAATTGGAATCCTTTTTAATATTTAAAAAAAAAAAAAAAAAGAGTCAAATTGTTGATCAATCGACAAACCGGTGAAGCTGTTGCTATGAAAATGGTTGACCTCAAAAAGCATCCGGACGCAATGTTATCTGTACGTAAAGAAGTTTGCATACAAAAGATACTTCAAGATAAACATATTTTACGTTATTTTGGTAAAAGATCTCAAGGTAATATTGAATATATATTCCTTGAATATGCTTCTGGTGGTGAATTATTCGATAGAATTGGTAAGTTTATTAATTTACTATTGTTTTTTTTTTTATTAATATAATTTTATATAAGAACTTAGTCCTTAGGAGCATTATTATTTCAAGTACATTACATTTTTTTTTTTTTAGAAAGGATAAAAAAAAACGTTCATTAATTATGTATATACAAAAACTTCCCTTTTCTTATATTTTTTTGCGCTTTACCCCTTTTTTTATTTGGTTTAATTTTGGTTGAAATTATTCAACACACATACACTCTTTATTTTGTACTGTGTAATTTTTCCTTCGTTTGTATTTTTATTTTTTTTATTCAATGAAAATGTTGATTTTACACGAAAACATTTTTTTCTATAATAAAAAGTGCTTTCCTTTTAAAAAGATACAACACAAGACAGTACAGTACATGGATATTACATCATTGTTATGTATTCAATTTTCTTTTGAAAATTTTGTTTTCATTTATTTTTTTCTTTTTGTTTTATCAATTTATTATTATCGTACATACATATATTTATATAATATAACTGTAATGTTTTCCTTTTTATTTTATTATTAAAAATATATGTGCTTTGATTCTTGATAGTCATATTTATAAAAACACGTCGTTTCGTGTTACTTTAAATTGAAATTTGAAGATATCTGCTTCATATTTAATTTATCATACACTTTTTTTGTTTTAGTATATATACATATGTATGTGTACATGTATAATTTAATTAATTCTTTCTTGTTTTGTTTTGCTTTCAATTCAATAAGTATGAATTATATTTTTGATTTCGCAATATGTACATTGAAATTATAATAATTGCACTAATGGTAATGGGTTCTTAGTAATGAAAGACCAAAATTTGATTTAAATATATTCTTTTAGAGATATTTTTTTCATAATTATTCAGTCACGTTGACAATTAAAATTGAACTATGAAATCTAGAAAATTTTAAATAATTGCCGAACACATTGATAATGTTCACAATCATAAAATTTTGTTAATCAATGACTGACAATCAAAACTGGTGATGTTATGACCCCTATTACACTGGGATTATTTTCTTAGAAGATTAGAGAAAAATCATCAGAGGTCATTACACTCTTAAATAAAAATTTCAGAGTTACGTGATATGAAACCCTGGTAGGACTTTTCACTGGACACTGTCCTGTAAAATACCATATAACAAAGATGGGAATGGAGGAAAATCAAAATTGTAGATTCTGTGAAGAGGAACTAGAAATCTCAAAGCACATCTTGTGCCGGTATAGAGCCATAATATACCTAACACCGGACGAAGTGTGATACCTATCACCTAAAAAAGTCTTGAGTTTTGTCAAAGCCCTGAAACATTAGGTCAAAACCAGCAGTAGGGTATTACAAAAGATCCAAACGGGTCGCAGTAATAAGGGAACAACATTCCACCTCTAGACTGGTTCTCTAATCTAATCTACGTGATATGAAAATTGCCTATACCATTCTGATCTAGTTGTGACAGAGGAAAGGAACATAGGAAACCTCAGTTACACATTATAAACATTTTCAGTTGGTTAGGGTTTTTCAGTTTTGCCTTAACAACAATTTTTTTTTCCTTTCTTAAAATAATATTCAATCATATTTTATTCTTTCCTAATTTCTCATTTTATTTTTAAATATGTATTTTATAGAACCGGATATTGGAATGCCACAACATGAAGCACAACGTTATTTTAAACAATTATTATCTGGTATTAAATATTTACATTCACGTGGTGTTGCACATCGTGATTTAAAACCAGAAAATTTATTACTTGATGAACATGATAATATTAAAATATCAGATTTTGGAATGGCAACAATGTTTAGGTATTTAGGTAGTAACATTGTAAAATTATAAAATTGAAATACATTTTTCCTTTTTCATATCTATAATTTTCCTATCCTTTATTTTCCTTCTGTGGGTTATCAGTAAAAAAAAAAATTTCACAATTAAATGAATGTAATAATAAAAAAAAAAAATCATATAAATTATTTTTTTCTTTAATTTCAAAAATAAAAAAAAAATGTAGAATGAGAGGAAAAGAACGTCTTTTAGATAAAAGATGCGGAACACTGCCATATGTTGCACCAGAAGTATTATGTAGACCATATCATGCACAACCAGCTGATATTTGGTCATGTGGAGTTATTTTAGTAACAATGTTAGCTGGAGGTAAGTGCAAAAAAAAAAATAGATAGTAAATAAATTAGAGAATACAGTAATTTTATTGTTTTAGGTATTTTTTTTTCTGTTTAGATTCTTAGATTTTTTGTTTTTTCTTGTTTACACAAATTGTTTTTTTTTTTTATTTAGAGTTTGTGTTTTAATATAATTTATATTTATTATTTTAATAACAAATTAATTTATACATATAATTTTTTTTTTTAAGAAACATTTTTGCCGGTTCTTTGGTATTCTAGCTGTAGATTTATTTGGAAGTCATCTAAAGCTTTAATACCAAAGCTCCAGCTTAAATTGCTTGCTGCACATATGTTTTAATTTTTTTTTTTATTATTTATTTTTTTTAATTAAATAAGTATTTATCACGTTTTAAAATATGTTTTGTTTTTTTTTTTTTAAATGATTCACTTTTTACCAACTGTATTTATTTTATTATTATTTTCTTTTACTTTGCATCTTGTGATTTAGCAATTCAAAAGCAAAAAAGAAAAAAATAAATGAAGTTTTCGCATGTATTTTTGTTTTTTTTGTGTAATTTCTAACATTTTTAAAATCAAATTTGGAATGTTTTTTTTTTTAAATTTTTTAAAAAAATAAAATTTGATTTCTGAGGAATATTATTAATTTTGTAGTCATATTTACACCTTGATCTGGTTTTGTTGTCAAGAAACCTTTCAGAAATGAATAAATTATCTTGAAATAAAAATTTCTATCTACAAATTATTTCAGAATATCTAATTGAACTTCATCAGTTCTAAATTATAAAAATATGATTTAGTATCTTTAAAAATCTCAAAGTAGTAATACGTAAGTTAAGACACTATTTTCAGTTTTGATACATTACGGAAATTTTGCATATTTTCCGTAAAATTCACTAAACAATTTACTTTCATAAAAAGAATTCCAATTAAAATTAAGTAAAAAGAGGGGTACTGTCCCTATAATAGGGTTCATTTAAAAAAAAAGACTCAGAATAATAATATGACGTCTTTTTATATATTTATTTTTTAATTTATTTAATTTTTAGTAATAATTTTTATTTTAACACTTAGAAATTTTAGAAAACTATCTCAGAAACATTTTTTTATTACATTACTACGTGTGTATTTTCTTTGTAGAATTACCATGGGATCAACCATCATTAAATTGTTCAGAATATTTAAAATGGAAAGAAAATGATAAATGGACAACATTAACACCATGGAGTAAACTAGATACATTAGTTATATCATTATTAAGAAAAGTTTTATCTATAAATCCATCAAGTCGTTTAACATTAGATAAAATCATGGATCATAAATGGTGTCACATGCAATTTATTGATTCTGGTATGAAGGATTTTTTATTATTTATTAATTTTTTATTATATTTATTTATTTATTCATTTATCACTTTGTTTATTCATTTTTTATTGTTATTAATTTTTTATTATATAGCATATCAAAACACACTCATAGAATATCATATTCTTCATTTTTGTTCAGGTACTTAGTGACTCTCAGTTGAATTTTTCCTAAAATCTGAGAGTAACTCTGTACCTGTATAAAAGTTCTGAAGAACAGTCATCATTGATATAATTTTTATGTAGTATTTTTATGTGTTATTTATTTATTTTTCATGGTTGAGTTTCAGAATTCAACATTGTTGGTCACAACACTATATTATAATATGGTGAATCCATCTTGGGTTGTAAATTTTATTTCGGTGATTATTGAAACATCGAAATGAGATTTTAATTGAAATATTGTGTGACATTGTTGAATATTGAAATGCAATCCATAATTGTTTTAATTTAATAATCAATAAGTGAACATTTTTATATTTTTATATAATTATACATTTTTTGAAGAAGGGTATTGAAGGACTTTGACATAAAAAAGATGATCCTCATTGCTTTGGCGCTTTAGCTGTATGATAGATTTCTTACTTCATAAAGCTAGATTACCAAAGCATTGAAGATTTATCACTTACAACAAAAATTTCTTCAGAATGGTAACATTTCTACTTTAAAAAAAAAAAAAAAAAAATTTAATTTAAATAATTTTTAAGTTTCCTTTTCCTTAATTGAATTTCTACTACTAATTTTTTTTTTGTTTTCTTCTTTTACTACAATGTTAGATTTTAAAGGTCGAGATTCATTGGATTCATCATTAATTTCATCACCACAATCGAAACGTCAACGATCAAGTCAAGATTTTACAAATCCTTTCGATGATTCAATATCAAGAATATATTGTTCACAACCGATTCCAGTTGTTAAAAATGATGAATTTTTAATGAAATCATATGAAAATGGTAATAATGGAGGATCAGATGATTCACATCGTATCGAAGGACGTAATAGTAGTTTCTGTTTTTCACAACCAGCATTATTAGATGATTTAATATTATGTACACAAATGAATCAAACCCAAACAACAGCTAGTCAAAATGTTTTCCAAAGACTTGTACGTCGTATGACACGTTTCTTTGTTTCAACTAAATGGGATGATACTATAAAACGTTTATCAATTGCATTAGATAAATTAGGTTATACATGGAAAATAAATGAAGATGGTATTGTAACAATATCAACAATTGATAAAAGAAAATTACGTTTAGTATTTAAAGCTCATATTATTGAAATGGATGGTAAAATTTTATTAGATTTTAGATTATCAAAAGGTTGTGGTTTAGAATTTAAAAGACGTTTTATTAGAATTAAACAATCATTAACTGATATTGTATTAAAAGGTCCAATAACATGGCCAATTGCTATTGCTACAAATACTGTGCCTTAAAATAATTCTAAAAAAATATAAAAAAAAAATTTTTAAAAAAAAAATGTTAATCAGGATTCAAAATTAGAATCTCTAGATTCAGTTTAGTATATTTTTTTGTTTGTATTGAATGGTTTTTAACGAATGTGATATGAGAATATACATATATATTTTTTTAAAACTTGTTAACAGGGAAGTAACAAAGAGTTCTTTTTCTAATTATGTCTTTGTTCTGTAAAATAAATTAAGTAATAAAAATAATGAATACTATCAACTTAAATTGTTCTTTTCATTTAAAATAGGAGAAACTTGATTAAAAGACTGTGTACAATCTGAAACTTTTTTTTAAACAAGTTTGCTTCAAGCTTCTTGACTTTCCACAAACTTCTAATCAAAATTTATGTTCAATGACTACAATTTTTCATGACTTTGTAAGATATTCAATATGACAGACATTTTACACATCGATTAATTTCAAAATTATCTTTGAAAACAGTCAGTTTTGAAAGTAAATGATTGCTTGCTTAGCTTATACGAGTACAGCAACAAAACGCCAACGCTGCCCAAGCACAATATTTTAAAAAGGACTATGCTGCACTATGTTGTACTACGAATCGACTGTCAAACGGAATTTTCGTGCTATTGCTGAAACTAAGGTATAGATACCATGGTATTGATATTACATATCTATCTATCTCTCATATTAAATGATTTTTCGTCAAAATGGCTAGCTAATTTTTCAGGTATAAATGAAATATCTATTTACAAAAAGCTATAAGGACAATTTCGCTATAATTTAACGAAGATTACTCTATCCATGAATTCCTACAAACATTCATTTTAATTATGTTAGGTTAGGAGCTTTATGGCATGTTTTATCTAATCTTGAAATGTTTCAAAATAAGACGAGAAGTATCTGCATATTCAAGAATGTCAAATGATCGTCAATTGACGATGTTCAGCTTAAAACGTTGTATTGCTGAATTTCGACAATTGACGATCATCTGACGTTTTCGAAGATGCAGTATGCTGTCAACAAATCTCATAGTCGAGCGTCGAACGTGTAAATATCAAAGAAATGAAATGTTCATCTGTCAACACTAAAATTTGTTGTTTAAAATTAATATAACCTCAAAATTTTGACATTTTACAAACGATTAATAGCGCTCTTATTAGCTTAACTTCTAATGTGAATTGTGTTTTCTAAATAAAAAGGTTTTCCAACGAATTAATTGAATTAATTCTTAGTTTTTTCTAGTTTTAATTTTTTTTTCTTCTGCATTTTGCAAGTTTTTGTTTTCGAGTCACAGAATGGCTGAAAAACCAAAAGTATGTACATACAAAAGTTTCTATTTTTCATCTAATCAACTAATCAAAAACTAAAATTCTGTTTTACAGCCTTCAACAATTGGTGGTGGTGATCCTAAAGAAAAACGTAGAAAAGAATCAATATTAGATCTTTCAAAGTATTTAGAAAAAACAATACGTGTTAAATTTGCTGGTGGACGTGAAGCAGCAGGTGTACTTAAAGGATATGATCCATTATTAAATTTAGTTTTGGATAATACAATTGAATATTTACGAGATCCAGATGAACCATATAAATTAGCTGAAGAAACACGAAATTTAGGTTTGGTTGTATGCCGTGGTACATCAGTTGTATTAATATGCCCACAAGATGGAATGGAATCAATACAGAATCCATTTATAACTCAGGAATCATAGAAGTGAAGAAAAAAAAAGTGTTTGTTGATATTCTTTTCTTTCTTTTATATATTTTTTTTAATTTTTAATACGTAAAATACATTCTAAAATTAATTACAAAACAAATAAAAAAAAGAATCTTAAAATTAAGATAATAAATACTAAGAAGTATCAGACTTAAAAAAGAGAATATTTTTAGCAGTTAAAATCAAAAACTAATCTAATCCGAATTCATTTCGTACCCATGGATACTGTGCTGGGCATTCATTGCAAGTAATAAGATATCTATCTTGTTTTAATACTCTACTTTGTAATTTGCATGTATTTGGTAGATTACATGCTATCTCTTGTGGTTCTAATATTTTCGGTTTACAAGACCAAGGTTCAAATTGATTAATTTGATTGTTTGGTACAGGATGTCGCATCCATTGAATTGCTTGATAATTGGTTACAAAGTAAACATCATTTAATTTACTTAAATCATTTACGAATTTCTGTAGAACCAAAAACAAGCAAAAGAAGAAAAACAATTATTAAAAATTAATAAATCATGCATTGATCTACCTACGTTCTACCAAAGTTGTATAAGTAGAAGATGCCCAACGTTCATATATCCTCATGGCACTCAAAATTTTTGATCTGGGGCGTGATATCACACCCCACAACATGTTGCTTATACATTTGTTTCTAATAGTCATGTTTATAATGATATTCAGTAGCAATTATCAACAATTTTACTCATCGTATCAACATTTTAATCATGAACAAAAGGCAGTAGAATCGAGAAAGTTTAGAACAGACGCACAAGTAGAGTGCGGTAAAGTAGGAAAAAAAGATTTTTATGAAATGTGAACTGCAAACACCATACAAAATATATAAAAGTGACAGGTCTGATGCTGTCACCAAGAAAATGACAGTTTTTGGTGATATTTTTTGGTGACAGTCACCATACGTGAACATTGCTGGTGACAATCACCAATCACCATACAAGAACCCGGCCCTTGCTTTTGAACTCAAGGACTGGAAGATCAGTTTCAAAGTCCGAAATATAATAGTCCAAAACTGACAAATTACATTATCTTTCCACAAAAAATATGAAATAACTTTTTTTCAAAATTATATGCGAATTTTCAATGAAAATAGAAAATTATAAAATGCATTTATACCTGCAAGTTTAAAAAGAAAGACAAAATTTGGTTAAAACTGGATTTCAATATAACAACAACAAAAATAAGAAAAACGAAAAAAATTTCAAATTTCTTCAAGTCAATAATATATGGTTTAAAAAAATTTTACTCATAATTTGAAAACAACGCAAAGTATGGCTCGAATGTGTGTATGTTAGAATTATGTATGTATATAGCTATAGCTATATATATAGCGAGAATACCAACAATTCATATTTAATGTTACTTGTTGTTTTTAATTTTAATATAGGTATAGTAAAAAAATTCAAACTAAGCAACATTTGTGTAAAGAATTTATTCCTACTTTACCGCACTCTACTTGTGCGTCTGTTCTAAACTTTCTCGATTCTACTGCCTTTTGTTCATGATTAAAATGTTGATACGATGAGTAAAATTGTTGATAATTGCTACTGAATATCATTATAAACATGACTATTAGAAACAAATGTATAAGCAACATGTTGTGGGGTGTGATATCACGCCCCAGATCAAAAATTTTGAGTGCCATGAGGATATATGAACGTTGGGCATCTTCTACTTATACAACTTTGGTTCTACAAAAGGATACTTACCAAAAATGCATTTAAATAGTCGGTCCTTTTGAACCATGTTGAATGAAAATAAAGACCAAGTGGTGCTTTATTACTTAAATAATGTCTTTTAAAATTATGTGTTAACATTTTATAGATATCATCCCCACTTAAATGTGGTGGACAACTATCAACCATACCGCAAGTAAATTCAGCAGCTTCTAATTGATTCATAACCAATTCCCAAATACCAGGATAACTTCTTGATGGGCAATTTTGATTATTACCAGTACAAGTATGTGGCATTTTATAATCTAATGTATATGGCCATAATGGAGGATTTGAAAATGGTGCTACCATTGATGAATCATATATAAAACCAAATTCTTTCATCATTAAAAATTGACGATTCCAACCGACACGTAAATATGGTACTCTCATACCACGTATCTCTTCCATTCTAACATTACCAAATTTATTTATAATATTTGCTTGACCGACCATTTCATCAAACCAATCTTCAATTGTTGCATTTTTAGACCACCATTGTTCAGGACCTCGATGACTATAAATAAAAATTAAATCAAATTTTAATTTTTTTAGAAAACAAAATAAAAAATGAGAGATTGTAAATATTTACGTAATTGAATGTACAGCAATTTCATGACCATCATTCCATAATTTTTGAACGTGTTGATAATTTGTATATTGATGTGATATAAAAAATGTTGCTTTTATTTGACAACCATTTGGATTTTTATGATTCGATGTTAATAAAGCTTTTGTAAATAAATCATAATTATCAAAATTTAGAGCATCATCGAATGTTAATATTATCATTTGTGGTATTTGATTAACATCCAATCGACCTGGTATTAATGTACCATCTTTTGAACAATGACAATCTGGTAATGAACATGCTGATGGATTACATGCTTCAGCAGCATTTGGATCATTTTCGACATCACACCATCCCTACAAAACGAACAACAACAACAAAAAATTGTGAATTTTCAAAAAATTACATATCTAAAAACAAAAAATCTTGAAAAATACCTCATCTGATCCATCTGGACAATCTACAGATCCATCACAAAAATATTCATTAGGTAGACAAGTACCATCTCCACATCCTAAGTAATTTTTATCTGAACATTTCGCAGCATAAAGTAAAGGTTTTGGAACTCTGGCCTCTAAAAATAAAACCAAAAAAATGTTCATGATTTATTTATTTTTTTTAAATTTTTTTGAAAGGCACTATCGAATTTCATATATGATAAAAATCAACATTATCCAAGTGGATATTAAATACCTACCAGCTGTTATATCACAATTATCTACATTTTGTTTAAAATCACATATTTGTCGTGTTATATCAAATAATAAACCTTCAGAACATTTAAATTCAAATACTTCACCATCTAAACAAAGATAATATTTAGAACATTCTGTATTTGACCAAATTTTATGTATTTCACGTTCTGGATTACGATAAAATCGTCCATCTTCATAACATTCAATTGAATTTCTTAGGCTACGTTTTGTAATATTACTAGCAAAAGCTGAAAAAAAAAAAAAAACATAAACAAAATTAATTAAATTCAATAATGAAATTTTCTTTAATTTAATCTGGGTCACATTTGAAATTAAATTTATTAATACTTTTTTTTTTTAATAATGGGAAAAGAAAAGAAAAAAAAACGATATAAAATTGAAGTGAAAAGCTCATTAATTATTATAATTTTTCTTTCTCATTATTCATCTATCAAATAATTCATTTTTAAATTTCTAAAATAAAAATAAAAGTAAAATACATACAATATAATTATCTATTTTTCTTCTTGGTTCAAATAAAATAATTAATTCAACCTGTTCTCAACTGGTTCAATATTTTTAATAATGATTGATATAAATATAACGATTAGCAGAAATATCAGAATGTACAACAACAAATATGTTTATCAATATTTTACATGTATAAATGATCAATATCATAATAATTAAATTAATGATAAAATTATCTGATGTCTAATAAAGTACCATTATCATCATCATTAAACAGTTAAACAGGTATTTGAATCTAAATGGTATTCAAAAGCATATACACATCATCAACGTAAACTTACTATCATTAAAATTTAAAAAAAGTATCTATAGAAATGTTTTTCCCTCAGTATAAATATTTAATAGATTGAAATTATAATTCTACGCATACAAAGCCATCATCAAATTAAATGCTGCTGCTAAGCTGTTACTTATTTCTCTTTGAAATTTCACATTTTCTGTTAAAATTAAAAAAAGTATATTTTCGTTTTTTTTTTTTTGTTGTTCACTCTTAATTTGCCATCATTTTAATTCGATTTGAAAAGGAATTTCAACATGTTTAGTAGATTTTTTTTTTTTTTTAAATTTCTGTTTATGTTTTTGTAAAGCAAACGAACATGTTGATTTTATCATAAAGTTCCTTAAAAATAAGACTTATTATGCTTGACACTACAATTATCGTTTTTTTTTTTTGCCTTTTTTTTTTTCTTAAATACAAGTTCAAGCACAAAATAGAAAAATTGTTGGAAATATTGTTACATACTTTTTCTCTATTAAATTACACTACATTAGTTTTTGTTTTTATCTTTATTTTTCTTTTTAATATACTTATTTTCAACAAGTGAAAGTATTATTTTTATTTTGTATATTATTGTGACTGTTTTCATATAAACGAGATTTTTTAATCTCTAATTACTTCTTTTGAATTAAATTTTAAATTTGAAAAACATAAAATAAATGAATGAGCTTATTTGTTAGAATGGGTTGTAGATGTTTATTTTAAGTGTAATAAAAGGACCCTCAATGCTTAATTTTTTTTTAGCAAAGTTTCCGTTATATTTAAACTCAAATAATTATAATTTGAAATTTCTAAAAACAAACGTTCATTGTCGTACGTTTTATGGAAAAATTAGATTTGAAATTTAAAATATCTTCCAAATCTGTGAAGATTCTGTTAACTTGAAACATTTTCTTTGTGGTTCTCTAAAACTCTTCTTTTTCACACACAAAAAAAAACCCCTTCAAACAGGACACGAATTATAGAATGTTTAAAAAAATCCACCATAAGAACATGAATATCTTCTAAATTAATTTATAGACAAAATTTCCTTTTTTTTTCAAAGTTTCTGTGGAACTAGAAAGCTGAAATTTGACCAATAAGATTCTTTGAAAATTAACGAGTACACGCGTCTTGGCTTGTTGTAATTTATGTACACTGATACACTTCTCCGAAACATATATTTTTGGACTAATTTTCATGAAATTTCAAAATTTTTAAATATGTATAAAAAAAAGAGTATTTTAAATGCTGAATGTAGATTTGTTGTAAACTAATTTCAATTTTTGTATATATTTTTTTTTCTAATCTTAATTATATTTTGCATTTATACATTTCTTATTTAAAAACTAGCTTCATTTAAGGAGCGGTTATGGTTATAGTTTTCAAAAAAGGTCTCATTTTAGAAAAATCAAACTTTAAATGGAAAAACAGGAAAAAATTCCTCAAAAAGTATGAAAAAGTAATTCAAGAATTTTACTCTTAAAATATTCAAATAGTACACAGAGTATCTTTTTACTTAATTAATAATTAACAATATCTACACATTTTTATAATAATTAAAATATTTTAATTATTTTTATTCGTCTTTTTTCAAAAAAAAAAAACAAAAAATAGGTTTGTGAAAATATTAATTACCGTTATCAATTTTTAATATAACACACAATATAAGAATTTTTTTAACTAAAGTCTTGAATTTTTTATTAGAAATAATTATATTTTCACTAATAAACATTTTTTATGAAATTTATTTTTATTTATCTTTAAAATCTTTTGTAAAAATCACCAAAAAATTACATTCAGAAGAAAAAATTTTCGAATTAATCCACAAGAAACTATTTCGTTGACTAAATTTTAAATTAATCAAACAGTTAGATTTTATAGGTATTAATCAAACTATTTCATTTATTAAAGAGAGTTACATGGAATGAAAAAAATAACAGATATTATATACACTTTATAACTCCAAAGTACGATGAATAATTAGTGTAAAATTGTATATATACGTATCATGTATGTATGGTATATCTTTTGCAAAATGCTTTAAAAACGTGAATTTTCTCATCTTTCACAAATAAATATAAAAAAACTTAAAAATAGAGTGAAGTTAATTTCAAAAATAAATACAGGGTGTGAATAAAATTTAAATAATAATAGAAAAATCAATTTTATACCTGTAAAATGTCCCTCCAAAAGGTGGAAAGGAAGGAAAACAAAAAAAAGCTTAAAAAACACTGTAGTTTTTCTCCGCTATAGAAAAATGTGAATGGGAAAATCCACATATGTACATACGAAGTTAGTGGGAGTATATATAGTAATATGTGTGTAAGATGAACTGAATTATGAGTATACATATTTGTAATATCTACAGGGTGGCGATAAGGACTCTGCAAATCAAATTTTGTCTGTCCTCTATTTTCTTCAACGATGTGAAGCCTATGTTGTCCACGATTGCTGATTAAACACCACCTATACCATAATTTTCACATCAAGTCCGGATGTGAACTCTTGGTTTATTATCAGACGTTTTTCTTATTTGTTTTTCTTTGAATTTGGTGACAATAACGGCCGTTACTTAATTCGTCTTCTATCTTGTCTCCAAGGCCGGATTAACCATATTAACAAAGGTAGCAAATGCTACCGGCCTCGCGCATACAGAACAAATTGATTTTTTTTTTTGTTAGAAAATTTGCCAGACAATTCTGGGGCCCCGACCCCGTGTTTTCGAAAAAACGAATTAGCCTGATTTAAAATAATGTTCATTTTAACATAGTGGGGAGAAACTTTTGTGCCACCCTGTACATTTTTATTAGATATAGAAAGCTTTCACTTGAAATACATAATAAAAATATAATTACAAATCTATTACAGGGTGACTATCAACAAAAAAAAAAGTAAGTGTTTTCTTTAGTTCAACAATGCTTTTATATTGCTTCTTATACGGTTTAATGTAAAGAAATTTTGAGACAATCTTCCTAAAGCTATTCGTAAATTTTTATAACTATGTTAAATATAGAAAAAGTATACATAGGATATTATATAGTATCCGGCTAACGTGTTTAAAATTATTACCTACAGAAAAGTATATAATGTAGTATAGTATGGTTTTTTATTTCGATTACAAATTATGTGAATGCTACAAAAGGGATAGGTTGATTTGATGGTTATTAGGAATTAGTTTATTTATTAGATTGAAAATTCCATGCTTATATTATAACTAAACAATCAGAAATATGTATCTACATAATATATTGTATATATAAATTTTATTACGATAAATATAATGTATACTAGTAGGAAGACTGATTAAGTATTGAGAAATTTTATAACACCAAATAAGCCTAAGTACCTACCTATAGAATATTTTTTCAATACTTTTACTTTTCTTTCACTCTAAAATTTAAAATCGTTAATATTTCTTCTTTTTATTTCCAAAATATCTAACCTACCTACGTTTTTTTATTTTGCATTGATATAATGTTTTTTTTTTTTATAATTAATTACCACTACTGATGAAATGTATACATACTTAACTTTCAGGAATACAAACAATTAATTTTTGCAATCACTTTCTTTATTCTGTAACGTTTTCTAAAACGAAAAAAAAAAATATATTTTAGAAGAAAATTAATATTTTTTGAATAAAAAACGAAAATCAAAATTGAATATATGCATTTTAAAAAAAAGTACGTTATTTTTTGTCTGAATGATGCAACTGCGCTTTTGAAATTTTCATTATCTACTAAGAAGAAAATTCATAAACAACCAAAAATATCATGACCATGCGGTATATAAAAATATAAAATTTTCTATGAGAATCATAATTTCAAAAATCATAATACCTATTATCTTAACTTACAAAATATCTAAAAAAAAGAAAAATGTCCAATTTTCTAAAAGACAGTTCTTTTAAAAAGATTTTTCCATGAAAAAAAGCAAAATATAAAAATAATCATCTTTAAATATTCATGATTCATAAAATATTTATTTAAGTACATAATTCATATTATTGTTGTCCAAGAAAATTTGTTTTTTTACTAAATTTGAAATTGTATTCCTCATGTTATTTTTTTAATTATAAGTAGAAAATGTATCTTGTATGTACAATATCTATATATACATACTTACATAATGATAATGATAACATAATAATTATTTATTCTACATATATGTATGTCGTCTTAAACAGTGTAAAATTAATTTTTTAAACAAAATTAAAATTTTAAAATACAAATAAAAAACCAGATGTATGTTTCCATTTAGGAAATAATCTTTACCCTTAAGATTTCTATACCTCTGATTAAAAGTCGAAAATATTATTTTTTTTAAAAAAAAGGCGGTTAAAATATTATTATTAAATTTTATAAAAAAGTTCACTTAGATATTTTACTTGAATTTTCTGAAGTCCTATCCTATCCTACAGCGGCTATAGCCCTAAAAATGTCTTCTATTCAGGTAATAAGTGTGATAAAACCGAATATGTATGTGTGTTGTGGACTACCGATTATTTTAACATACTGATGGTAATGTCTTGTAAAAAAATTATTTTAAAAAAAATTGTATCCTTAATAAATTTTTTCCTTTCAATCGTTAGAGTAATAAAAATTAAGTATTTAAATAATTTTTGATCATTCATCAAACAAAAAATGTAAATTTTAACTTGTAAATTCTCAACAACATTTTTCAAATTTGAAATTTTCATTATATTTTTAACGGAAATACACTAAAAAATAAAAATGCCTTAACAAAATTTTTAACAGACACAATTAAATTTAAAACCATTTGAATTCAAAACGTACCTATTAAAATTAAGAAATCAATTTTTAAGTTAATCGGTCGGTCATATTTGATTTTCAAAATATAAATACTTCCATTGATTTTTTCTTTAGAAAAAAAAAAAAAAACAAAGAAATACATAACAATATTTAACACCATAATTAATTGATAAAATAATGCGAATATAAACAATAAATTCAAATTTTTTTACCGCCATTACGCCATATTTAAAAATGAATTTATTACTACAAAACTCATGATACCTGAGCATATCTTTCCTTCGATACACTCAAGAAACCCTCTTCTTGAGCATTTTGAAAAATTAATATAATTCGTAATTATTTAAAGTAATTTTTTTTTAATTTTAAAAATTATTTAACATAATTAATTTACATTAAAATTAACTCAATGTTTAGTTTTAAAGAGAAATAAATTTTTTAATAAATTTAACAATTATCAACAAGCCATACAGAATGACGCGCCATCTTTAATTTTGATTCTGCCATAAAGAAGCTTCTTTCAGTCGTTTTTGAGATTTCATAGCGTGCGGTTTACTTTACCATAATTAAAAAGGAGAAAAAAAAAAAGGAAGTTTATTTAATAATAAATAAAAAGATTAAAGATTTGCATTTTAAAAATTTATTTTTTTTGTTAATAATTTCAAAAAAATAAGTTTTTTTTTTAAATAAATTCAAAAATTTTTTTCGTGTGAATTGTTTTTCTCTTCAACAAGTTTTTTTTTTTTTTATTCTGAATTACGACGCGTGATTGTTGTAGAAAAAAAAAATACTTTTTGCAAGTTTTTTTTTTCCTCATATTCATAATAAAATATTAATCGTATATTCAATTTGATATCACGCTTTTGTGGATGAAAAAGACAAGAAGATAATTGAAATACCTACTAAAAAAAATATATATAGTTCATATTGTAAATAATTAAGGAGTAATTACATTACATTGAAAAAAAAAAACAAGGAAAAAGTTATATAATTCTAGTAAAAGAAAAAAAAAAGAGATAATCTTTTTTTTTTAAATTTTTAAACAAATAAGTACATATACAAAAATATATAAAAAATGAGTTCAGAAAATAATAAGAAGGAATCAACCAAAGTTGAACAAATTGGCGCCGAACAAACAACAACGCCAGCAAAGGAAACAAATGACAAAGAAGTCCTGAAAGAAAGAGGTACAAAACGTCCCGCCGAGGTGAGTAGATATTGTTTTTATTTTTTCTTACTTGATATATTTTTTATATTAAAATATATTTTACTTTTTTTTCAAATAGAACACATATACGTACTTAGATACAAGAAAAAAATACATATATGTAATATCTGTACAATGATATGATAAAAAAAAAGTGTATATTATATACTTATTGTACACACATAGTTGGGGAGTAAATAATCGTCATAATAATTGGCCAACAAAATTTTCGTAAAGGATATCAATGGTTTATTATATCACTTTTAGTTTGTTAGTGGAATGATATAATGGTGGCTGGTTATTAAGAGGAAACATACAAATTTTGCAAGAAAAAATCCATGCAAAACCTCTGTGTTGTTTTCTTCGATTGTTAAAATAGAAGATATGGGCATGGGATTTGGGTATATAATGCCTTAAATATATCTACTTAAATTCTATATGTTTAATGTAGATATGTGTAATTGTATGTAGGAAGTTTTTTCTATATTTATATTCTATTATAAATATTTTTGTGTAAAAAGAAATTCATCCTCCTCCAGAGATCAGAAAGGGAAAATGATTGAATTTCAGTTTCAATGAAAAGATGATGATAATGATATGAAGTAGGTTAAATAGGAGTTCAAAGCAGTTGGAATATTGTATATGAAAAAATATAAAAAAAAATAAAAAGCCAAGCGCGCGCATTTATAAGCAATAGATAGATTAGAAGAGAGTATAATTTTGATGTCGGTTAATGGTGGTATAGTGGATTTCTTCTACTGTAGTATTTATTTTCGAATTGAAACAATATTTGTTAGAATAATTGAATTTTTTTCTTATTTTCTTAAATACACCATTTAATCTGTATAACTTATTATAATGTATTTTTATTTCTTATTAAAAATTACTGTGTGGTAGCTTGCTACTTGTTACTGTCAATGACGCCCAATGTGCTTACATTTTCTATATCACTTATGTACAAAAGATTACAAGAAAAAATATTAAATTAAGGCAAACAACTAGCTAACAGATATTATGTAGTATCTATATCTACGAGAAAGCAGAGTATAAAAGCAAAATAAATAAGTATTTTTTGATGTGTGTATGGTATCTATCGTTTGTCAAAGCTTAGAAGTCTCATTTTAGAAAAATAAAAAATGAAATAAAGAAAATCTCAAAAGAAGGTGAAACATGCGATTTAAGTTTCTTTAATGATGTAGTACCTACATACATAATACATATTATATACAGATACTGCTTATATTTTTTTCTTTAGAAGAAACGAATTTTATAATAATATGAAAGCCTACAGCATTATTTGCTTTAGAGGAGAGCAAATGTTCACCATATAATTTAGAATTTACAATCATCAAACCAAACATTCATACAAAAGTCATTCGTTTCTATATTAATTTACTTTTTATTATACATCGGTTAGGTTACCGCTTGTCGCCCGTTGCCTCTACCGGCCGGTTCAACATTTTCATTTCATTCGTTCGATTCATTTCAATTTCACGCTACCTTAACTTAAATGTTTTGGCCTTTATTGCACCAATTTAACGCCTTTAAACAATATCTTTAGCTATCTCACTCTGATAATAAGACATACAACGACAACGAGTAAAAAAAATGCTTGCTTAGTCAAGGAAAAATATTCAATTTTTACTTGACTTTTATAACAAAAATTATTTTTCTATATAATATACAGAAATAAAAAACTATCATGCACACAATATCACATATAATAAGTATATATGCTAAGGTAAGCGCAATTATGATATATGCTTTTTGTTTGTACTGCTGTTGTTCAAACAACAAATTTGTATCGTCTGTCGTCAACGTGAATGATTCCTTTGCGCTTTTTAATCATCAATACGATTTTATACGAAATGTAGTAAAACAAGAAAATTTTCCTCGAATCATTCGTTAAAATGTATATTTTTTTTCCCGACTCTTTAAAGAATATCATTAATAAAATTAAGATTAGTCATTAATAATATTATACATATAACATGTTAAAAATAATAATATTAAATTTATATTTATTATTTGTAAAATATTCCCCACTTTTTTTATTTTTGTAAAAATCAAATTATATTTGTACTTTTCTCATTTATAGATTGTTTAAATGTGTTCAGCTCATTCTCTCGTTTATAATCAAGTAAAAGTGTAAAACGCATGTTTATTTTTTAAACACTTTTTCTTTATGACCTGAAAGTCATTTTGAAATAATAATAAAAAAAAAAAAAATTGCGTTATAAAATTCTTATTAATTTACAAGATTTTTCACCCAGTAAAAATAAAATAGAATTTTGTAAAATGCGTGGGAAACATTCATTTTAAAAATCCTTTCAAAAATACATATTTTTCATTGCAAATTCCACTTTTTTCATTTTATACAACACGCAGCAGCGTGCTTTTTTCTATATAAAAATATTAAGAGTGTCATCTTCAATATCCACAAACACAATAGAGCGACGAAACAAAAATATATGTATATGGATTATGGGGGTGATGCATACACACATCTAAACAAAATGAAAATAAGCAACAATACAATGAAACGTGTGAATCAAACATGCTTTTGTAGTTAAAACCACGCGCAAACAATTTATTAATCTTTTTTAAATATTTTTCCTGAAATATTTCTTGTAATCGGAATTTTTTTTTTTTTTTTTAAATATATTTTTATTACATTATTTTGTAAATAATTTTTCATTTTCCATATAATTTCCTTCTACCGAAGGGGAATTTTCTTTTAAGAAAGAGAGAACTCTATTCTTATGTGAGATGATGCCAAGTTACAACTTCCAAACACAATCAAAACTTTAAAAAAAAATAATGAAAATATACATATAATCATTATTTTGTATAATGTTGGTGACTTTCCTTGGAAATATCTGGATAGTTCATAAATTTGGAGGAGGGGGAAAGAGGGGAAAAAGTATTTAATTAATGAATGAAGTCATAAAATGATTTAATAATTTCTAGAAAGAAATAATTTTCTAATTTCCTCTTTTAAATAAAAAAATAAAATCTTCCGGAAAAGTTGGAAATTAATACATTTTCATAAAGTTTTTTATAGGTACATACATATTTTGTAATTACTTTTAAATTTTTTATCTACTTTTGTTTAATGACTATTATTAAAGTCATGACATGTGAGGCCAAAAAAAAAAAAATGTTACATAAAAATTCTAGTTTTGTCTCTTTTCGATATTTGTAACCGGTTGTTTACGTTTTTCATTACATTACAATATGTATCATTTTGGCCTAGTTCTTATATTGTTTTTTCTTCTTTCATTGTTATTTTATTTGATTCAATTCCATTTAATCCTCCCTTTTATTTATTTACACACTTCATTGAATAATTCAACACACGCCAACCGTTTATTATCAAAAAAAAAAAACGATAGAAACTATTGTTATCTCATTTCTAATATGAGGATGTAAAGTGTACTATGGTTATCTCATAACCCTTAGGGCATTAATAACATACAAGTTTTTATTATTTGATAAACAAATTTATCAGAGGGATATATCATCATAAATGAAAACATAGAAAAGACGTGGAATTTTCCCCTTGGATATTATATTATATGAATTCATCAGTTTTTCCTTCTTTAACATGTTTCATTTCAATAATATAAGTTGGAAAAAAAAAAAATCACAAACACACAAATAATATAGTTTTATAATTTTCTCCTTATAATGTTTCACCTGTCCCTC
Source organism: Bombylius major (assembly GCA_932526495.1). Lineage (NCBI taxonomy): Eukaryota > Metazoa > Arthropoda > Insecta > Diptera > Bombyliidae > Bombylius > Bombylius major. Next base: position 49,941,433 of record OW052044.1, read on the forward strand.
ATTTATACAACGGCACTGAGTAACTAACATGTATGGCATGGCATTCACATAATTTTTACATCAGACTCTATAGCTCAATTTGTTTGATAGGCTTTAAGAAAAAAATAACAGTAGGTATAATTAATAAATTGTAATTTTTATTGCAAATACCTACTCTGCTACTTTTTTTAAATATTATTGCCTGGTGCTTATTATCACTAATCAATTGAAAATAAAAATAGATTAGAGTGTTAAAGTTGGCGTCATTTCCCCTTATCTTCACCTTCTATGAGTGAAATTCGAGAAGATTGTTTTTTAAATCATTTTTTACAACAATACTCATTTTGTTTTAAACACTTTAGTTTTTATACTTCAACCACAAGTCCTTTTAGGTTTTTGTAGCCAATTGAAAATTCTCTCGTATATTTTCCAGTTGTCCCTTAATTTAAACAAACATTCAGCTGGAAATATGTGGTTTATCACTGTAAAATTTGTATTGGCTTCCAGACATCCTGACGAAAAAAACAAAAAAGTCGAAAAGCAGTTATAACTTCGGTGATAATTTTTAAAAGGGAAACAAAAAATGGCAAATCGAATGTTAAGGGTGATTTTTGAATTATCTAATCCTATCTAGAAAGAACTTCCTGACTAACAGAAATATAGTTTAGGGTGAAAGAAAAGAAAAAAAAACCGGGAAAAATATGGGTGATGGTTTTGTGTACATGTTCTACTGAATTTAACTTGTTTTTTTCTTTATTTTTAAATTAATTTCGTGAAGACATTAACCAAATAAATTTGTGTTTTTTTTATATTTTAGGAAAAAAATACAGATACAAAGAAAGCCAAAAAAGAAGAAAACGGTGGAGCGGCAGGTGATGAAGAAGACGAAGAAGTTATCGAAGAAGAAATAATTGAGGAAGGTGAAAGTGAGAATGAAGAATATGACCTGCCGTATGACGGTGAAGAGGAGGACATAGATGGTGAAGGAGAAGGTATAATTTCTTTTTATTAAAAATATTTAAATATGACAAATTTTATTTGCATAAAAACTGTTTCAAAAAACTATCAATTTCTATATATTTACGACGTTATGTAATGAGCCAATAATACGTAGGCTGCCTTTTAAGTTTTTACAAACGACTGTTAGATGGCACCATTGGTATGCGACATTTCTTTTATTGTACAATTTGACATTTTTTATTGCTAAATCAGTGAAATCTCAGAAATTCATTGATCAGTTTGTTTATAATAAGTGTTTCAAAAAAATGAGGTTTAAGTAAAAATGGAAATTTCACGTGAAGGTTTTCGTTGGATGATTTTTAACGATTTTTGTAAAGGCCTAAATCAACAAGAATGCTTTGAATAGCTTCGTTCAACTTTTGGCGATGAAGCACCATCAGAAAAGTGTTTCTGTCAGCGATGAATTTCGCAAAGGTCGACCAAAATCAGTTGTGGTTCCCAAAAACATCGATGCTGTACGCAACATGATTGAAGAGGATAGGCTTGTGACCTACCGTGAGTTTGAGGCATCCCTAGGCATTTCAAAGACTGCAGCGCATTCGATTTTACACGAACATTTAGCCGTGAAAAAGATCTTTTCTCGTTGGATTCCGCATCTTTTACCTTATACATATACACTTAAAAAGGGTCGTATTAATTGGTGTAAGGAAATGCTCAAAAATTCGATCGAGGAGAAATGCAAAAGTGTATAGATTTTAAAGGCGAAAATTTTGAAAAACAATAAAATGACTTTCAACCAAATATTTGTTTTTTTTCGTTATTTTTGTAAAAACTTAAAAGGCAACCCTCGTATTCTATGCTATATTGTGGCTTTAAAACTTTTTTAGAATATTCGTAGGCAACATTTAGATACGTTGTAATGTTGTAAGTTGTTTTTAGAAAGTAGGATCTTGTTTCTTCAAGTGCTAAGTACACAATTGAATTTTCTTCTCTGAACTGAATGTTTTTCTTCTAGTTCTTCATTTAAACCTTTTTACACAAAAATGTAATCTTCAATAATTTTATTTCAGATGAAGAAGAAGATGACGATGACAATGAAGGAGATGATGATGACAATCAGGTGTTATAATAATATAAAAAATAGTCAGACAAAAAAAAAACAAAACAAAACAACAAAAAAAAAGCAACAAGATAAGAAATTTTTTTTCTTAATTTTATTATTATTTTTTTTATTATTTTAAGAAAAAATGCAAGATTTTTCTTTAATCTTTAAGATTTAATATATTAATTATAAAATACACAAAAAAAATGGTAAATAAAAAAAATTTAAAAAAAAAAAAACTAATAAGAAAAACTGTAAAACAAAAAAGTAAAACAAGAGTTGATAAGATTTTTAAAAAGCTGATTTAAATATAAAAGAAAAAAAAACAATTATGTATATGAAAGTACATATTATATCAAAAAAAGATTAAGTTAAAAATAATTTCAATAAATAAAATTATAAGACAAACAAAACAAAAATATTTGGAAAGTTTTGAAAAAAAAAAAAAAAAAATTATAAACCAACAACAAAATAAGTATTTCTTAGAAAAATAGAGAAAACAACAAAAAAATGTCCTTTTCTTATGTGTGTATTATGTATCTCTCTCCCTATTCTCTCGTGTATAAAAATTAACAAGGAAATTCTATTTTCTTATATTTTCTTGGACTTTTTTTTTTCGTTTTTTTAGAATTTTAGTTTTCTTTTTTTAAAAAAAAAAAAATATCATGTTGCTCTTACAGTTGCTGGTTTTATTTGATCTGTAAAATATGGTTCTGCTTTTTCGGTAACTTAAAAAAATTGACAAAATACAAAACATTTAAAATAAATAATAATAATTAACAATGAAACACAACTCTTGTCGTGATTACATTATGTTATTATATAATTTTCTATAAGCTCCCTCTTATTTTCTTAGTTCTATTATTCTGTATTAATTTTTTTTTTGTTTTCTATTTTCTTAATGATTATGTTGAAGATAAAAAAAAAAAAATGCGTGGTGAGATTATGATTATTAAAATATAAATATGTAGTAAATAATTAATACAGTACATAAATTTTCAAAAAACAAAAAATAATAAAAAATAAAATAATTAAAAAAAAAATAAAATTAAAATGTGAATGTGAGAGAGCGAAAGAGTTTTTGAAAATAAATAAATTTAAAAATTTATTAAAATAGTAAATTAGAAAAAAAAAACAAAAAAAGAAGTAAATGAGCAGTTAAAAAATATACGACGACGTACGTATTTCACTACTAAAAGAACAAATTTGGGTAAGTTTAATTACTTTATATCCTATTGATCTCTCTGAGTCATTGCGAAATGTTTTAGAAAAATATATCACTTATTAATTATTTACTGTAGAATTCGAATTAATTTTTGAAAAAAGTACATTTTTAATATTTTCTAAACTAATAAAAAAAAGTTGAGAAAAATACCAAATGCAATTACGAATTTTTCGAAATCTATGGTGAAGGTATAAATAAATATTTCATTTTTCCCACTTCTGAACTCTCTTCTTATGTGTGTATGGTGAGTTTTAAGTTGTGAAAAATAAATTTTTTTTCTTGTGTATGGTGGCAATTTTTACCTTTTTAAATTTTTATTTTTAATTTTTCAAATGTTTTTCTAGAGTTTTCATTTATTTTTTTTTTTTTTTTAATTTAAGTCAAAGTCATAATTTTGTATTTTAATAATTCATTTTTTTCTTGTCATTGAAAATAGGTTCAAACTATTCAAAATAAAAAGCAATATTTAAAATATGAAAAAACAAAAAAAAAAAAAAAAAAGCAATTGGAATGTTATTATTTCTTACAATAGAAAATATAAACTTAGAAAAATATACTAAAAATTGTCTTTTTCAAATTTTCGTTTTTATTTTTTATTTACATAGAACTAATTACTGACGAAATATCGAAAAAACAAAAATTGACTTTGAATTGGTTTTTCCTCTTTCTAAATAGAATAAATTCACAATCTGTAAATTTGTTTTAATGAAAACTAAAAGCAAATAAAAAATGTAATACGATATTTTGTGAATATGAACTATTCCATCATTTTAAAGAAATAATTAAAAAAAAAACCAACAAACAAACAAAATAATTGATAAGTAATTAAAAAAAATATATACATAGAAAATAAAAATTTAAATGGGTTAAAAGAAAAAACAAAAAAAAATTATTGTATAAAAGAATTTTGATGAAATACTAAATTTATAGGGTAGAAATTGTAAACAGACATGAAAAACAAGAGAAAAAAAAATATTAAAAAGAAGAAAAAAAAAGAATATGTTTTCGTTCAAAATAATAAAATTGGAATTTTTTCTTTCGTATCCAGATTTTCAGGGAAATAAAACAGAAAAGAAAAAAAAAGTTAATCCTGGGAATTATTATTCTCTCGTATTTTTTTGTTGTTTTTAAATTTCTGTCAGGGTATTGACCTCTGAATTTCTTTGAAAATTCCAGCTAATCTTTGGTCTTTGAAGTAAAATTTGAAAATTCTGAAGGTTTTTTAAATTCAGAAACTCTTCTATATTGTATTGAATTACTTTTTAGATGTGATCAAAATTTCACAAGGTTTCGATTTTTTTGTTCTCTCACTCTTGTGGCTCTAGGTAATCAGCATTTTTCGATTCGTAAGGTTTATGCGCGGCACTGGTTTTTGGCAATTTATTTGAATTTAAAAAAAAAAAAAAATGAAAAAATGTTTTTGAAACATGTTTTCAAACACATTTACAATGTCAGAGATCTTGTACGTGAAACTTGTTTCTATAAAAATTTGTCATTAAGTTTGTGTACAAAATCTCATCTTAGTCGGAATCAGCAAGTAAATAGCATTGTTCAAAAGTTGATTCTGATATTTCATAATTTTTAAAATGAAGAATAATATTCGAAAATTCAATATTGATGCCAATATCAATTGAATTTTCGAAATTAATGAATTTTTCCTTAAAAGATACAAAATTCAATAGATCAAAGCAAAGCTTTGAAGTAATTGATTTTTGTATCATTTATGATGGTTCATTTAAAGATTATGTGTTCAAAAAATCGAATTTAGAAATTCGTTAATAATGAATTCTTTGCATTTTAGTGTTTTTTTGTCTTTTGATGTTTTTCAAATGCAAAGAATTTTAAAATATATATTTCAAAAAGTAATTTAAACATTTTCGAAAATTTAATAAAGCAATTTTTTTAATACTAAATAAATTCCATTATTAATTTTTTGAAAATGTTTTTTTTTTAGTAAATCGCATTTCAAAACAATTGCAAGTTATGAAATTCGAATATTAGAACAACTGTTCTGTTCTATTCGAATAATTTTAATTAAAAAAAAAAATTATTTAAGTAGTGTTTTTTAAAAGCGATTTTTTTTCTATTTTTACTTAGGTCGTACACATCAATTTAAAATAGAAAAATAATGTACAAATTATTATTTTATAAAATTGTTCATGCAATTGTATCAACTTTTAAAAAATAAAAATAAAAATAAAATAAAATTGTAACAAGTTTATATTGTAAGTAAAAAAAGAAATAATTATAAAAGTAGTGAAACATTGTACCTATATGTTAAGCTAGATAATAGAAAATATATTAGAATAAAATTTAATTTTCTTTAAATTCAAGAAGTACGACCTGACCTTTCGTTTTTATTTTTTTTTTTTTTAATTTAATTTATGTATTTAATAAAAAAATATAAAAATGTTAAAATATTGAAAACTTAAACAGAAAAAAATATTATTATTGTGTAAGTGACTGAAAAAAATAAAATAAATAAATTTTTTAATTTAAGTTATTTTTTTTCTTCTTTTATTCTTTATCTTTATAAGTTAACACAAAATACATATTTATAATTAATTATGGTATGTACTTTAAATTTTCCTTTAGATTAAGTTAAAAAATTTTAAAAAAAATAAACAATTGTAAAAACTTTAAAAAAAAAAGCTCATAAAGAAAAAATCATTCATTTAGTATTAAGTAAATTTTCACATACATATTATAATTAATAATTTTTATTGTATGTAAAATATTTTTAAGAAAAATTATATACATAAGAAAAGTGTATAGTAAAACGTGTTTGTTTTAAAAAATAATAAAAAAATAAAATAAAAGAGTTCATTTAAAATATGTTAAAAAAAGAAATAAATAAAAGAAAATTAATTAAAATTGAAGAAATTAAAATTAAATGCATAAGAGATAATTTTTGTATTAAAAAAACAGAAGAAAAAAAGAATAACTGAACAATGAAAATAATGACAAAAAAAAAGAACATTTAATTAAATTCTATTGAAATTTTAGATCTTGTTAAGTTTGTTAATGATAAAAAAAAAAAGAAAAAACAAAGAAAGATAAAAGAGCAATTAATAGTAATAAACTTTTACAAGATCTGTATTGTGATATTTTCTTTGTAAATTTTGTCAATAAGTATTATGAAAGTGATCTAAATCACTGGAATACTGGGGCCTTACTATGAGAATCAATTTCGTTCGTTAATTTTAACGACTTCGTAAGTGATAGTAGGAACAACATAGAAACGCCTGTGTTACGAACGAAATCGATTCTCACGGTAAGGCCCCAGAGGGTCTATTCTGTTTCGTCGAAAAAATGAGAATGAGAAATTTCCAAAGTTTTTCCCAGTGTTCCGATTCTAATTCAATGACAAAATGACAAAAACTGTCAAATTATTTTCATATGAGAAAAAAAGTTTCATCACTATATCAGCGTATGAGAATTCTGAAAACAGTGTTTGAAGTGCATTTTTAAATTAATAATTTAAAAAAATAGTCGATTTGGTAACGAAGAAGACATTTTTTATGAGAAATTTAACTAAAAATTGTTGGATAATAAAATTAGAAAAAAAATATTGAATGTTCTCTGAATTTTATTTTCAAATATCAAAAAATTCATATTCAGTATTTTTTTTCTCTAGAATAATTATTAAATTTTTAACTTCGATGAAAAACATTTCAATAAAAAAAAAAAAATAAAGAAAGATGAATTAGGTAGATTCTCTGGTAACGCAGAAGACATTTTTTGTGAGAAATTTTATTAAAAAATTTTCTGATAATGAAAGTGTAGAGACTTGATACTTCTACATTTATTACAATTTACCTTCACTTTTGAAACTACATATGCTTATAGAACATTCCATTTTTTTGACCTTTTGTTTTAAATTTATCTGAAAAAAGGCGTTAACGCAAAAGACTCGTACACAACCTTATTAATACATTATTAATATTTCCCTTAAGAATTCTGTAAATTGTTAAGTATTTAATAATTGTCACTTTTACTGAAGAAAGTGAAGATTTTGTTTTCAATTTACAAAGAATTGACCAAATACATAAATAAAATAAAATAACAATTTTTTTTTTTATTAAAATAATTTTGAATGCAAGTAATGTGATATATTTCATATTTTTGTAATTTATTAACTACATTTTCTATAATTAAATTTTTAAGTATTAAAATATTTCAAGTATTATTTCAAGTACAAAAATGTAGTTAATGTATTACATTTTTACAAACCGATGAAGTAATGAAGTAAATAATATAGGTACATATCTAAGAATGTAAATAGTATAACCTGCTGTCAAATGTCAAAATTCCAAAATCAAATGAGAATTCCAATATAATTCCATTCAGCTGGAAACTCAGCAACAATGTTTCATTATGCAAAACAGAATCGCTTTAATGAGAAAAATGAAAAAATAAAATGAGAAATTGGAATGAGAAATGAAATGCGAAGTTTTTCTCATTCTCATTTTTTCGACGAAACAGAATAGACCCTCAGGGCTTTATTCTATGCGAGAAAAATCGGTTTTCAAACAAAACAACAACAAAATTAAATAGGGACTTATACTTCGTATAAAATATCATGACTAAGATCACTTTCATAATTTCCAGTACGTTCAGGAAGTCCCTTAGATATTCATTTTAAAAATTTCAGACTATGCAAGCCACTTTAGTGGCAGGTATTACCTAGAGCGTAAATACTTTCCTTAAATCGCCAAACGCAAAATGGTTCAATAAGGATAGTAGATTCTTATTCTGAGGTTCGAAATTCGAATCACTTATGATGTGAAACAAATATACAGTATCAATTAGATTTGAAAATGGTGCTATGGGATTCGTTTAGTGCGATAAGGAAATGAAATAAAACAAAAAAATATAAGGATAATTTACATTTTTCGCAATAATTTTATTCGTAAATGGCATACTTGTACATTCACATCATAACTGAATTCGAATTTCGAACAACTTCAGAATAATAGCCATAGTTCATTCTGTGTGTTTTCCATTTCAGGATAAAATTCCGTCACGCCATCGTTAAGGCCTAACCAAATTTGGTTTGAAGCCACTCAAGTCAAAAGTGTGACTATGGTTATTTTAAATCAATGAAACCATAACTTTCGATAACTTGACTTGAGTGGCTTCAAGCCAAATTTGGTTAGGCCTTTACGCTTTTATACTTCCATAATTGTACCTACTCTATCCTCTATCTTTATACCAATATTATTCTGAAATCTGGAGTAGGTGTATAACAGAAATGAAAATCTTTGGATCAAAATCGGATAGCTTACCAGTTCAATCTATTGCCTTACGTTGATATAATCAAAATTGCAGTGTTACATAAACTTTTGTTTAATTTTCTGCGACCCGTATGTTTTATAAAAATTTTTAATTTTTCATTTTTAAATTCAATTCTACATTTTTTAATATTTCTACAACAAAATCTTTCCTAAAAAAATTAAAATATTTTGAAAATTAATAAAAACTTATTCTGAACTCTCTCACTAAAGAATTTTCTTTAACTATGGTAACACCAATAGGGAAATTTTTTTCACAGCGGTTCACTTTTTTTTTTTTTAACATGTAACATTTTTCAATTGTGTGTTTGTGCTAAAAAAAAAGTTGAGAAAGAAATTTCTTTTTTGTATTGTATTAAAAATTACATTTTAAAAGAGTTTTTTCCATTTAATTTGGAAAAAAGTGATTAAGATTTAAGATTTTTGACAAAAAATTAGGATTAAAAAATTACAAGATAACATAAAATTTATTTAAAAATTTGACGGGACAAAACGACGACGACGATTGCAAAAAAAAATTTTTTTTTCTTTTTTAATATGACATTGAAAATATACCGTCTGTTTGAATTGTGTGATAATTAAAATACTGGAAAAATTCTAGATGAATAATATACATATTTCTGATCATTTAAAAGGACGATAAAGAAATTTATAATATCAAATCAAAGGAATTTAACTATAATTGAGACAAAAAAAAAGGACTTCAGGAATTTGCCTTCGGATATTGTACATTGACAACATAAAAGAAATAGATACTCTCCATTTACCACCTTTATCATCATCAATATATATTATCAAAATTATTGTTTAATTGTATTTGTGATTGTTGAATTTTTAACTTTTATAGAAGATTTTTATTTAAAGAATTAAGAAGATGATGCAAACAGCACCAACAACTGATGTTGTTTATCAAGGAATCTTCACATTATACAATAATCCAAATAATTCTGAAAAAGAAAAAGCATCAAAATGGTTAGATGAATTTCAAAAATCGGTAAGAAATTCATTTAATTTTCATTATTTTGCATAATTAAAAATAGATTTAAAATTTTTTCTTAAATTTAATTTAATAAAACATAACCTAAAAAATTGATTTTTATTTTGTTATTGGTTGGTTTTTCAGATTTACTCATGGAGCATAGCTGATGAACTTTTACAACAGAAACGTGATTTAGAATCATGTTGTTTTGCTGCTCAAACAATGCGTAATAAAATACAAAATTCATTTCATGAATTACCAGTAACAGCACATGAAGGTTTACGTGATTCATTATTATCACATATTGGACAAATAACAAATGATACAGCACCAGTTATTGTAACACAATTATGTTTAGCAATATCTGATTTAACATTATTAATGTCAACATGGAATGATCCAATATTATCAATTATTGATAAATTATCTAAAAAACAAGAATCAATATGGCCATTATTAGAAATATTAACATTAATACCAGAAGAAGTTGATTCACGTTATTTACGTTTAGGTGCAAATCGTCGTGAAGAAATTCATAAAATTTTAGAAAAAAGTTCATCAACAGTTATTGAATTTTTAATTGTTTGTTTAACAACATATTTACAAAATAATTTAATATTAAATAAAATAATAAGATGTTTTAATGCATGGATATCAATACATGCAATACCATTAATTAATTTTACTGAAAATCCAATTGCACAACAAGTATTTCGTTTATTATCATCACCAGATACATGTGATAAATTACATGATTCAGCAACAGATTGTTTATGTACATTATTACAATGTTTAGAAACAAATAATTGTAATAATAATAATCATAATCATAGTTTGGATGATGAACAACAACATCAAATTCAACAAAATCAACAACAACAACAACAAAATAAACAATTAAATTATAATAATGATCATCAAATGTTAGAAATGCAAGTATTTAACGGTATATTAGCATTAGAAAATTGCTATCATACAAGTGTTGCACATGAAGATTTAGAAAAAGCAATTAATTATTGTCGTATTTTTACATCTTTAAGTAAGTTTTAATAATTAATTTCAAATTATAATTAATTTATAAGTAATTTTATATTTTTTCTATTTTTTGTAGGTGAATCATTTTTAGAAAAAATTGTATCAAATGAACATCAACCACATTATTCAATAAAATCATTAGATTTAGTATTAACATGTGTTGGACATTATGATTATGAAATTGCTGAAATAACATTTAATTTATGGTATCGTTTAAGTGAAGAATTATATCAAAAAAATAATGATGAATTAACAAAACATTTTAAACCATATATTGAACGTTTAATTAGTGCATTATATCGTCATGCACAAATGGATTCAGATCATGAAGGTTTAATTGAAGAATCTGATTCATTTAATGTGAGTTTAAAAAAAATATATATTTATTTTCGAAGATATTTAATTTTATATTTATGTTTTTATATTTTTAGGATTTTCGACGTAAAGTATCTGATTTAATTAAAGATGTTGTCTTTCTGGTCGGTTCAATAAATTGTTTTAAACAAATGTTTTTAATTTTACAAGAACCATCAGCAACATGGGAAAGTAGTGAATCGGCACTCTTTGTAATGGAGAATGTTGCAAAAAATATTTTACCGTAAGATTTATTTTTTCAATTTAAAAATTCATCGAAATATATTCTCTTTTTTTTTTTTTTTTGTGTTTTTCAGTGATGAAAATGAAATTGTACCAAAAGTTGTTGAAGCAATATTAAATTTACCAGATAATACACATATTGCATTTCGTTATACATCAATAATGCTATTAGGTGAATTATGTGATTGGATTGATAGCCATCCAGAAACATTACAAGCAATATTAAATTATCTTTTATATGCATTACAACAAAAAAATGGTTTAGCAACAGCTGCAGCAACAGCATTAACATCAATTTGTACAGCATGTAAAACACATATGACATGTCAATTGAATGGTTTAGTTGAAATTGCAAGAAGTTTAGATAGTTTCGAAATAACAAATGAATTAGCTATTGGTTTATTAAAAGGTATTTCAATTATAATATCACGTTTACAAAGACCACAATTAGAACAAGCACTTCATGAGATATGTTCATTTCAATTTTCTCCATTGGTACAATTAATTGAAACTGAAAATTTAATTATTACAAAAAATGATCGTACAGATCCAACATATTGGATTGATAGAGCATGTGCTATAATACGTCATACAAATCCAGATGTAAGATTATCAGAAATTCATCCGACTGTACAAATTTTAACTGATGCATGGCCATTATTATCACGTGTTATGGAAAAATATCAATCAGATGTAAGAATTATGGAAAGAACATGCCGTCTAATACGTTATGGTATACGTGCTGTTGGTAAACAAGCATCACATTTATTAGAACCGCTTGTTAAACAAATGATATGTTTATATTCATTACATCAGCATAGTTGTTTTTTATATTTGGGTAGTATTTTAGTTGATGAATTTGCTAAATCTGATGAATGTACCAGTGGTCTATTAGAAATGTTAAAAGCATTCATTGAACCAACATTTAATATGTTACAAGTTGAAAATGGTTTAAAAAATAATCCAGATACAGTTGATGATTTCTTTCGTTTATGTTCACGTTTTATTGAATGTTGTCCAATATCATTTCTTCAAAGTCTTCTAGTAACACCAATTATTCAATGTGCATTATTAGCATGTACATTAGATCATAAAGAAGCTAATACATCTGTTATGAAATTTTTTTATAATTTATTAAAATGTGGTAGACCAAATACAAAAAATAATGAATTAACACGTCATCTAGTACAACAAATAGCTAGACAAAATGGTGAAGCATTAGTTATGAATTTAATTCATGCATCTGTATTTTGTTTACATTCATATATGTTAGCTGATGTTGCTGAAGTTTTAACAGAATTAAAATCAATCGATAAAATTAATTTAGAAAATTATATAAAATGTGCTTTAGATGCACTACCAAAGAAAAATAGTGGAGGATGTATAACAGCAACACAACAACAATTGGATGATTTTAGTAATACAATTTTAAGGTAAATTTATAAATAATACTTGTACATTTTTTGGTTTTTTTTTTTTGTTTTTTAAAATTTATTCATATTTTTAATTTTTCTTTTAGATCTGAAACAACAAAATCTGTAACATTAGCTCTAAAAGATTTTACGCGACTGTATCGATAAGACTAAATGTTGTTCTCTTTTTTTTTTTTTCTTTTTTTACATAATTACTTAAGTAAAAATTATTAAAACGGAAGAAAAAAAAATACAAGTGAATAAGTTAGAAGGAAACTTAACAAATAAAAAAAAAATTATCTATTAAGTTAAAAAAAAAAAAAATGTAAACAATATAGGAAAACAAACATAATATGTATGTTGTATTTTTACGAATCTACATAATATATTTGTTATTATTTTCATATTTTTTTTTTTAATTCTTTCTAACAATTTTACTTATTTTCTCCGCTATAATTTTTTATTTTTTTTTTATTTTCAAACTTTTTTTGTAAACTTAAAACAAATTGTAATTAGTTTTTTTTTTTATTATTATTAAGATTTTAAGAATATATTTACATATATGTATGCATATGTGTATATATAAAATTTTCTTTATTTTTAAAAACTAGAAAAATTCACTACTAAATACTGAATTATATCAAAAACGAAAAAAAAAGATGTATCTTCTTTTTTTTTTTTTAAGTTTCATTTTGTAATGATATGATAACTAATTAATATATTGTAAAGATATAATTGTGGTTCAATACAGAATTCAATATATAAGAAGAAAGTTATTGTTTTTAATGTTTTTACTTTTAAAAAGTGAATTTTTGTAATGAAAATATGTACTGTTTTACATATTTTCAAATTTTAGAAAATAATACACCCACTAAAAAAAAAATTAAATATCTGCAGAATAGGCACAAGCATAACTGAATCGAGCCAAATTTATTTGTATTGTATTGTATTGTAGTATAAAATATAGTATTGGAATACCATAATCGATATACGAAGAAGTAGAATCAGAATCAGAAGTGCATTAGTTACCATCGAGGAACTAAGTTGTGACCTCCGACTTTTAAATAAACTTAAATAAAATTCTATAACAGAAGTAAAAGTTCGATTTTTTTTATCACTCAATATTTCGAAACTAATTTTAAATTTTACACATTTTCAAAATAAATGATAAATGCTTGTCTTGACTTGATGAATTGAACCGTGAGTTTTATAGTAGTTCAAATCTGGCTTTAATGAAAAATGAATTATTCAACATGATGCACGACCTGCCCACCAAAACTTATTTTCCATATTTCAATGACCACCACTTTACTATGAATTTTACCGAAAGTGGAAATTACAGGTACTCTAACTCTTTCTTGATACTTTTTTTTTGTATTTCGTTTTTTTACTGAATGCATTCCACCATCAGATTATCGTTTTATTCACAAACACCAATCAATACAACCTGCAACTGCAACCAAAGGTGGATTTACAGCATTTTAATCGGTGTAACAACTCCGGAGAATCCAATTTAGTCATTCTTCTTAACCGCCTTCGGCCTTCACTTCATTCCTCTCCATCAGTGGTCTGTGGTGAGCTGAGCTACCTCAACAGTGCTGAATATTGAAACGTAGTCTTTTTAGGAAGCAATTTTTCTTTCAATTCTAACAGATGTTTAGAAAAAAAAGAAACAAATTATTTATGAATAGCAAAATTGACATTAGTTTATTAATACGATTATTTCATTTAATTAAAACCTAACTAAAAGATTTTATTCAATTTTATAATTTTACATACAATTTATAGTTATAATTTAATTTAATTTAATTTTTAAATACAAATTTTAACTTAAATATTAGATGAATCATCATCATTGAGTGTTGCATTTGACACTGAGTCATGTCTTTAACTTCTTTTTTTTACTCAGATTTACTCAGTTTTTAAATAATTATTATTTACAAGTAATAAAACGTTTAAATGATAAAAATGTACCACCAACAACTTTATATGCTAATAAAGCAGTTAAAATTGTTATCATATAATTAGTTGATAATGTTACTGAATACATTTCATTTTTATTTAATAATGTTATACATGATACTAACATATGACTGCAAATAACAATGAATATTTGTGGATAATTTAAATTATCCATTGCATGAAAAAATATAATACTCCAAAATGTATGTAATAGAATAATTGAAAGTGTTTGTGCAGCTGATGTTATGAAAAATGTTTCTGAACCACCATTAAGACCCATTGTTGCTGGTCCAACCTTTTAAAATAATCACAAAAATAGCAAATAAATAAATAAAAGGAATTGAAAACAGAAAATAATTATAATAATTATTAATTATAATTCTCACCATATCAGCTAAAACATTAACTAATGCAAATGTTCCACTGATTATACCAAATCCTAAACCTGATACATAAGATAAAATATGTTTATTCTCTGTAATACGTGTATTCTCTGCAACTTCTTGTAATCCTCTTTCTGTTTTTCGAAGGATAAAATAGATAAGATAACGAAAACTTTCCTGAAATTTAAAAAAATAAAGAAAAATCTTAAATAAAGATGAATCACGGAGAAAAACTAACATAATCTTACTTGAAATAAAACTGAAAATACAACTCCAAATGCAAGATAACCACGTAATGGTACTATAGCAAACCATAGTAATGATGATATTAATAATGATAGTAACCAGAAAAATGCCGCAGCAATTAATATAATTATCCTAATCGGATCATGAGATATTGTAAAAATAAACATTGCTAATGGTGTGCCAAATGCAAGAAATGCACAACCAAAAAATTCAGCTACAGTCATTGTTCTTAATTAATTTTATTCCTACTATTTGAGATTTTATTAAAAAAAATCCGTAAAATTTTTATTTTATTTTAGTTAAATTTAAAAAAAGTTATACAAATTCACAAAAAAATGAGATTTATAACTTTTTTATATGAGATGAGATTAGTACAAAAGAAAACACTACAAAAAATACAGTTCTCAAATGACAGTTTGATTATTGAATGTCAAAATTTTTCGTAGGGGAAACGAAGTGGATTGTGATTTTGATTTTGTCTAATAGATTCTACACATTCCAAATTAAAGAAAAAGTCCCAGCACACATTTATGTTTAATTGCCGTAATATCGAAGAATTCTTCTATTCTTTTTTATAGTTTTCTTACTTGGCATGGTAAATTGATAATTCACTGGTCAACACTGTTTTTGTCACACGAATTCTGTTATGTGATTCTACTACAGTTAGGTACTAGGTACCCTCATTACAAAATTATATAAAGTTTTTTTCTATCACACTGACACACTCAGTTTCTTTGTGACAGACACATATTTGTTTCACCTATCGTGCGTATTACGTTTGGAGTGTGACCCAACTTATGAACCAAGTACTTCTAAAGAACCACACTTATTGACACAAAGTGACCTAAATGACTTGGGACGTGACTTGAATTTATCTAAAAAACAGGCAGAGCTATTGGGGTCTAGATTGAAAGGCTGAAATTTACTTTCCCATGATACGAAAATTTGCTATTTTCGAAATCGTAATGAAGAATTTAAACCATGTTTTTCCAGTCGGGTGACTTGGTTTATTGTAATAATATATGTGCAGTGATGGATTTATTAAATTTTGAATACAATGCGAGTGACTGGCGATTATTTATTGACTCCTTCAAAGCCAGTTTGAAAGGAGTGTTACTGCACAATAGAAACAAACTTTCTTCGGTGCCTGTAGCCCATGCTTGCAATATGAAAGAGTCAAGATATTTGCCAAATGGAAAAACGATACCAAGGGAAATGGAATCCTGCCATGTTAGCTGATTATTGCTGGAATTACAGTGAAAAATTTGATACATATTGAGTGTATTTTTGACTATTTTTGATAAAAATTTATACATTTAAACTTTTCGAAAACGTTACGTGTAATTTTATTTTAATTCATTGGTTTTTATTTAGAGTTCATAGTGAATGTTTTTCTTTATTTATTCTGAACGTTTGGAATATTCCATATGCGTTTCTTTATTCTATAAAAGTATTCCGAATGTTCCGTTCTATATTTCTTAATTTTTTCAGAATATATGGAACGCATTCTTTTCAATCCGCGAATAAAGATGGAATAAAAAAAGAATAAATGGAATTAACCTTACTTTTGTTGATAAAAAAAAAAAAAAAAAAAAAAAAAAAAACACTCAGTATTATCAAAATAAGTGATTGAATTCCGTGTAACAAAAAAAAGTTTAAATTTTGTAGACCAGTGATAATTATAATTTAAAATAAAAATGGATGATTATAAATTAATGGAATTACTTGGTAATGGAAGTTATGGATTTGTATATAAAGCTAAAAAATTAATAAGTGAAGAAGCAGAAAGTTATGTTGCATTGAAAAAAATAAATTATTGTAAAAAAATAGCATTAGAAACTGAAGTTGTATTTTTAAAACAATTACAACATGATAATATTATAAAATTTGAAAAATATTTTTATGAAGATCAATATACATTATATTTAGTATTTGAATAAATGGATAATGATTTACGTTCTTATTTAAATCATAATTATTCAACTGATATCAAAACAAATATTATTAAAAAATTGATATTTCTAATAATAAAAGCAATTAATTATTGTCATAATAAATTAATTATTCATCGTGATTTAAAACCAGAAAATATATTAATTAAAAATAATTCAATTATTAAAATTGCTGATTTTGGACTTGCAATGTCACTTGAAAATAAAAATAATATATTTGCAATTGATTGTGGTACAATATCATATAGAGCACCAGAAATAAGTTTAAAAAAAACGTCCTTATGGTTTATATATTGATATTTGGTCAATTGGTTGTATATTTGCTGAATTATTAACACGTCGTGTATTATTTAAAAGTCGAACTATATATGATCAATTAAAAAGTATATTTGAAATTTTGGGTTCACCAAATGAAAATTCATGGCCAGAATTTAATAAATTACCAGGATATTTGGAAATATATTCTATTTATAAAGAATCTGCATTAGATGTAGTTATACCAAATTTAGATGATTATAGTAATGATCTTCTTTTAAAAATGTTCACATTTAATCCAGAAAAAAGAATTACAGCTATTGAAATATTAAATCATGCTTATTTCAATGATGTTGATATCTAAAAACTGAAAAAAAAATATTTAAGGTTTTTTTCCTCTCTATTAAAGTGATTTAATGGATTTGTTATAAGTTTTAAAGTATATTAAGTAACTATAATAAGTATAAAAGTAAAAATTTGAGTAATTGATAAGCATGCACTTCATACATACATACCTAAATTTATTTTTAATCGCGAATATTAAATTTCATAGCTTCAAAAAAGTTCAGTTTGGTTGTTTGAAAAAAAAAAAAAAAGAATTAATTATAAATAATAGGTTATGCGTTATGCAAACAACAAAAATTTCCGTTATAAAAAGAAATTTTCGAACATAATTTCAAAAATGACAAATTAATACAGCAGTGAGCAGTCACAGTACAGGTTTATGCGTTATTCGCTTTTAATACGGATTGTGGTTTACTCCCAATTTTATCTGCTATAAACTCGCTAATTCGGATTATTTTTTTACCGTATAAACTGTTTAACAGAAATTGACGTGAGGAAAAAGAGTGAGTGAGACAGCCAACCACATACTTCATATTTCCCGCCTAAATGTAATCAGATTTTACATTCCACATACGGTAAATATACTGACGTATAATTTTAGTGTATTTTCTAATGGTTTTCGAATCCGAATCGTACTTCAAATTGAGTTGCTTCTCTAATGTGTACGTCATGCCTGTTTTTGAAAAAATGTCACATCAAATCAACGTCGAGTCGAATGAATGAACGAACTGAATTGTGAATTGAACGTGAACACAGGTGAAAACGAGCTCAATATTTCAATGTTTCATTTAAAAAACATAAATAAAGACAGTAGATAATTAAAAATAGATAAATTTAAAAAAAAAAAAAACAAAGTACAATGTTCACTACAACAACTAAAAGACGGGTTATTATTTTAATTATATTTTTATTAATTTTATGGCAGTTAATAAAATTTTTTCCTCAACTTGCATACCTAACAAATGTAAGAATATCATTTTACATATTTGGTTTTGTTTCCTTTAAAAATTAAATTTTAATCATATCATTTATCCTTGTTATATATTTTAAGGATGAAATAATGATAAGACCATCTGGAGCACCAGTTTTAGTTACAGTTTATTATGAATCATTGTGTCCAGATTCAAAAAATTTTATATTAAAACAATTACAAACATCTTTTCATAAAGCACCAGAACTAATGGAAATTCAATTTGTTCCATATGGTAAAGCTACGGTAAATAAAAAAATTACATTTTTCACTTTATTGTTTTTAATTAAGCTTGACTTGATAAATTGTATTTAGTTTTTTTTTTATTATTATTATTATTCGTGTAATATTTTAAACAAATACAATAACGTGTAATTTTATTTTGTGATTGTAATATTGTATTCAGATTTTTTATGGTTTTGTTTTGTTACTTTTTTTTGTTTTTGTTTTCAGACAAAAGTACAACAAGATGGTTCATTATCATTTGATTGTCAGCATGGTCCATTAGAATGTCAAGCAAATATTTATCATGCGTGTTCAGTAGAAGCAATTGAAGATGCTAAAACAAGACTGGATGTTGTTACATGTATGATTAGAGATAATCGTTTACCAAAAGAAGCAATGCAAAGGGTAAGTGGAAAAGCTTTGGAATGTCTTAAGACTGTTATATTACTCGCCAGAACAAACAAAGTTTATCTTATGTGGGTTCTGGGACACGAGGGAATCAAAAGCAACGAGCTGGCGGACTCCCTAGCAAAAAAAGGAGCCAGCTCCAAGATTTTTGGTCCAGAACCCTTTTGTGGACTACTGCCTAAAAGCTACACCAAGGGTTCTATAAGGGAATGGGAGATGGAAAGGTGCACCTCCTACTGGGAAAAGACTCCCGGCAACAAGCAAGCGAAGGAGTTTATTAAACCTTCAGCTAATATTGCTAGGAAACTAATCAACCTCAATAGGAACGAGTTAAGAACAATCACGAGACTTATCACTGGGCACTGTCCGCTAAACTACCACCTAAGCAAGATAGGGCTCAAAGAGGATGACAAATGCAGGTTCTGCAAAGAGGCCAAAGAGACCTCAAAACACATTCTGTGTGAATGCGAGGCGTTGGTCTCAAAAAGAGTGCGACACATGCACCAATTTTTCCTCAAGTCTGAGGAAATCTGTTGCGCAATTTCAAATAGAATCTTAGGATTTATAAAAAGTCTAAATCTATGAGAAGCACGGGCAGTACGAAAGATCTGTAAAGGTCCGAAGTGCAATAATAGCCCTATTTTAATCTGCTGAGATTATTCGATACTTTTTATGTAATCCAAAACCCCAAAATATCTGCACTTTTTAAATCATTTTTTAAAAATTTTTATAAGCCAGACACTGTCTTTCAAAATTTTTTATTTTATTAATTTTGACCATAAACCTCATGTCCAGATGACCCCAGTGGCGGATTTAAGTCTGATGCCTCCCTAGGCACTGTCCCATATGGCGCCCTTGGTAGCAAAGTGGTTTTTTTTTTGCTTGTTAGATAGAAGTTTAAAATGAAAAGAGGTTTTTTTACTTGTTAAGGTAAAGATTTATTTTTATATTAGCAAAATTCTGCCGCCCTAGGTAAATGCCTTACTTGCCTAAGCCTTAATCCAGCACTGGATGACCCAACCATTTTTTTAAAGATTCATTTTCTCTATAAATTTACAAATCAATCAATTAATTCAAAAATTCCCTTTTTTTTTTAAAATATAAAATTTCAGTGTACACGTGAATATAAAGTTGAAACTGCTGAATTAATTCAAAAATGTTTTGATAGTCCACATGGTTCGGAATTATTAAAATTACATGGTGAAGCAACTGATGCATTAAGACCGAAAATATCATTTGTTCCAACAATTACATTAGATGGTTCACAAGGACGTCAACCATCAATATTAAAAGATCTTTTTGGTGAAATATGTAAAGTAACTGCTGGAAGAGGACCACTGCCTGATGTATGCAAACAATAATCGAAAGAAATACGATTACGATTCATAAAAAAAAAAACAAACGAACAAACAAACGAACAACAAAGAAAAAAAAAGTGATGGTTTTCTTTTTAGAGGTTTCTTTTACTCTAAATTTAATAAATCTAGAAAAATAAAAAAAATAAAATAATAAACGAAAATCGAAAAACCACCGTATGTTTAAATACTACTAATTAGATGAATCGTTAAATACTAGCTTAAAAACAAAAACAAAAAAATATTTTTTAACTACTTTCCTATTTTATAACAATTTTAATTATATATTTTTTTTTTCTTTTTCAAAGGCTGGAAAATACCAAAATTAATTAATTGTATGTGTACAAAAGAAAAAACAAAATTTTTTTTTATATTAAAAATTATTTTATATTTTAGAAAGGCTTTTTTTTAAAAAAAATAATAATAATGAATACTAAAAAATTAAATAACTAATTCTTATATTTTTTTGTTTTAATTAATGTACTTTTTTTTTAATTTTTAACAATTATTGAATTAATCATTAATTAATTGACTGCATTTAGGTTGTCTAAAGGTTAGGACTGTAGATGTACATTCTGCTGTTTTCATTTGTACTTGTTTAAACTCGATGGAATGTTACACGTTACACTCAAAAAGTGTATAAGTGAAGACTTACCTTAAGAATTTCGAAGAAAAAAATAAAACAAAAATGTTTAAAATATTTTGAAATTATTTATTTGTAATGAAAATTATTAATTGAAAAAAAAAAAAATCAAATAAAACAATCTATTTTTTTGATATTTTGTGATGTTTTGTTTTTTCGTTTCTATTTAAGATTTTATAGTTTTAAGTTAAATAAGAGCCAACAAAACAGAAAAGCAATATCTAAAAATACAAAGAAAATAACATAAATATTGTAAGAAAGAATAACACTTCCATAAAATATTTAGAAAAGAATAAAAAAAAATCGTTTTTATACAACTTTTTTTTTTTTTAAATTATATTTTTGAAATAAAAATGTCAGAAACGCATCATTCCTCTTACATAAATTTCATGAATAAAGTGAAACGAATTTAAATGAAATAAAAAACAAAATTTAAAGATAAAAAATGTATGGTTTTTTAATTATAGATTATCTCCTTTAGTAAGGATGAGTTGGTTTATGATAAATTTAAACGACAGGAAATTTAGGTTTTCAGACACCAAAAAAATAGTATTTGGTACCATAAAGACTTTTGGTTTCCTACATATTTTCAGGTCTTTTAAGAGATTTTTTAACACAAGATCTAGTCTCCAAACATCATTCTTTTTTTTTTTTTGTATCTGAAAATCTAAGTCTCCTGTCGTGTAAACTTACGATTACAGGCAAATATCTAAGAAAAATTGTAAAATTTATCGATTTTTAGAAATTTTTTTGGGAATGGATTATCGCCTAACACAATTGATTTGGAGAAATCTTGAAATATCATAGACCGAAACATGGAAAGAAGAAATTTGTACAATTTTAACAATCTCAGGATGACGAAATGCATTTTCAAATTTTTCATTACCAGTTTTCAAAAAGAAATTGCTGCTCATTTCAAAATTCAACAGATTGCACAATCTTTACACCAAAACGGGAGTGTTCATAAATTAAGAACTGCTGCATTTCTTAATTGTAAAACTACATCTGCCCATGCAGTACAGATTAGCAGATTAGCAATAAGTAAGTTCTGCGCAAGTCTTCAAGTAAGATCTTCATTTTTGACCACCCCCAACCTCACTTCGATGTTTCAATAATCATCGGAACAGAATACCAATAAAAACAAGTGCATCTTCGAAAACTTCTAATGATCGTCAATTGATGATATTCAGCTTAAAACTCTTAATTGCTGAATATCATCAATTGACGACGATCATCTGACGTTTTCAAAGATGCCCCAACTTGCAACCAAGGTGGAATCACCATTATGGTGTAGTGCTCTCAACAATGTTGAATAAAACTGTAGACCAGGGTTTCAATAGGAACAAGAATATGTTCTGCGAGCTGTAGAGAGCCATTGAAGAATAAGAATCAACAACAATAAAATAAAACACATTTGAACAATTTGTAATTGATATTTTATTTTTCTGACAAACTTTTTTTTTACATCACTTTTATTAATAATATTTCTTTATTTTTTTTTTTTCAACTCTTACAAAGTAATGTCAATAATAAAAATTAAATATATTGTGATAAGTCATCTTGTTCGAATTTTATTGTTAAGTGTTTTTTTCTTTTTTATTGACTTATATTTTTTTCATTTTAACTTTATTCTGTAAAACAATTTACATAATTATTTTTCTCTTTTTATTCTACATTTTTTTTTTTTTTTTTAATATTAAGAACAAAATCAAAAACTCCTAGTTTTTTTAATTTAAACTAATTACTTTTTTTTTTTTAAATCTAATTTAAACTTCTTTTTTTTTTTTTTTAATTAAAAGCGCAAAACTTTAAAATGTGTAATTTAATTTTTGATTTACAGAAAATATAAAGAATATTAAATTTTTTTTTCCTTCTTTTAAAAACTAGAATTAAAACTAATTTTTTAATTAATTAATAAAAAAAAAAGAAAAACCGACGATAAGTACTTCGCTATTTTTTTTTTTTTATTATTAAATTCATTAATTTTTTTTTTCGTTCTTTCAAATTTGTTGCTTTTTTTTCTTGTTTAATTTTAAAGTTTTTTTTTTTTTTATTAAATGACTTCTTAACAACGAATAAGAAATAATATATAAAAAAAATGTTCTGTGAAATAAAGGAAAAAGGATTAATTTTATTTTTCAAAACCCTTTTTTTTTTTTTAATATTTAAAACTAAAATTTTCTGTTTCTGGATTATGTGTTGTTGTTTTTTTTTTCGTTGAGTTCAATTCTTTCTTTTATTTTTCTTTTCTACAAAGTACAATATTTTTTTTTTAAATTATTTTATAAAGTGGCACAATAAAAATTAAATAATATTAAAAAAAAAATTAATTTATCCTTTAAAATTAATATTTTAATTTTCTTTTGAAATTCTGAATAATTTTTTCAGTATTCACATTAAGATTTTTTTTTCATTTGGTCGTTTTTGTCTGGTGCACTTAAGTATTTCATTAATAATCTCATAAGTATCATTTTTTTTTCAATGTTCTTTTGTCTTCTAAATATTTAAGCTTGTATTTAATTTAATTGAACAAGATTTTAAAACTATAATAAAACAAATAATAACTAAATTACATTTTTTTAATTTAAAATTTTTCCTTTTTTTTTTCCATTTCGTTTTTTATTTTTTTTTTTATTCAATTTGTGATTAATTTTCTCTTGTAACTCTTCAACTTAATTTTCTTTTTTAAATTATCTTCTAAAAAAAATCATTTCTTATATCTTGAGAGCCTCGAATAAATCTTAAATTAAAGAAAAAAGAAAAAGAAAGAAAAAAATATAGGAAGAAAATAACAAAAAAAAATAATAATAAATGCCAACGACAATTTTTTTTTTTCCATAAATAAAACAAATACATTCAAATTGTTCTTAAATTTTGGAATTTTTCTATCTAAATTAATTTATCTCAAAGATTTAAGGACACATTAAATGTATTTTTTTTTTTAAATTTAAACAAAAACAAAAAAAATTAGTACAAATTAATTCTGATCAAATTATCTAGTCAAGTGAAATCTAACAACTACTCAATTATTAAAATTTACTTCTTCTTTTCGTAACATTTTTTTCAAATAAATACCAGAAACAGAGATTTACAAGATAACGAAAAATAAACATTTCTTTAAAAAAAAAAAACACATTTTATATTTTAACAAAGGCAAAAAAAAAATAAAATCTAGAAAATAGAGAAGAAAAAAAACGATTAACTTTATTTTTCAACACATTTTTTTGCTACCGTGTTTTTTTTTTAAGTACACAAATTCATTTAAAGGAAAATAAAAAAACAAAAATAATAAGAAATTCATGTAAAAAAAAATATCATAATAATAATAAAAATAAGGATAAAAATTAATTGAATATTAATCTAAAATTTAATCTTAACTATAATAAGTAAAAATATATCATGCAGAAGAGTATATATGTATGTAATTTAAAAAAATAATTAAATAACTACATATGTGTGTGTGTGTGAATGTTTAGATCATTACATAACTGGAAAATAATTAAAGTGAAAGTGAACAAGAGCAACAAGTGAAAAAAAAAACATAGGAAAGAAAATAAAATCAGAAAAAAATGAGCAAATCATTAAAGGATATCATCATCATTCCCAATCATCTACCATCATCATCACCATATCCATTGAAATAAGGAAATAAAGGAAATTATTTTTGTATCCTCAGTCATTAAAGCAAAGAAAAAAAAAAGGTGGTGTATTAGAAGAAAAAAAAAACCAACCAAATTATAAATAAAATTAAAATGGAAGAAGAAGAAAAAAAATGTATGTATGACTTTTCTTTTGTAAATGTGGCATTAAAAATTCAAAATTTAAAAGAAAAAAGAAAATAGGAAATAAAAGAAGAAAAAAAACAAAAGATAAACAAAATAACTGTAAAATAGTAATCTATAATAATTTATTTATTTATTTTATTTTTTTAAATTATTCCCTGAATTTGCATTTTAAAATTTACTAAAAAATGTTTTAGCATTAAGGAAAAAATGTCTAGAAAAACAAAACAAACAAAAAAAAGTGAAAAAATTCAATATTTTATTTAGTTTTTTTTTTTTTTAAAAAAGGAGAAAAATGAAATAGCTAATGGATTTTCTCATACCTTATTTTTTCTTCTAAAACGTTGTAAGAAGTTGATTGTAGAGAAAAACAAAACTCTTTAACAGAAAAAAAAAAATATTTGCATGTGTAAAAATAATTTCATATTATTCAAATCTCAATAAAAATGAAAAATACAACAAAACTACCACCATTATCATACCTTTTTTTCTTTTCTTCTTTAAATCTCTATTAACACACCAGAGGATGAGAAACATTTCTTTTTGTTTTTTTTTTGTTTTTATTTACATTACAAGAAAATGGTGATGGAACAGCAAAAAAAAAAAAAGTTAAGATTTTGAATCTGATAGAAGAGGAGTCCCGGCATGGTCATCTTTAATATTTGATGAAGTTCCAGTATTATTATTTGTTGTTGTTGTTGTTAATGTTATTGGTGATTGAATATTATCACCATTAGTAACAGCAGCATTACCATTTACAACGCCACCACCGACGCTGACAACACCACTAACAATACCATCACCACTACCACCAACAATAACACCACCACCACCACCACCAATAATTGATGATGGATGTGGAGGACCAGTAGTTGGAGATGTTAAATTTGGTGTTGGTAATAAACTGTTACTAGCTTGTGAACTCATCAATGATGATTGTTGATTAAATGATGTTGCATTTGAATTTGGACTAATCGGTGTCGGGCCATTTGGTACAATTTCCTTCACGAATAGTACACGATCATTTTTAATTCCTTTTTGTGATTTTCTTCGAATCGAATCAATACTTACCGATTTAAATGTTGGTGATGGTGTATTACTACCAGTTTTATTTAGATATTTTGTTATATGTTGATTATTATGTGAATGGATATGTACACGATCATCCTCATCAAGTGAATGAAGGAGCTGAATAAAAATTAAAAAAAAAAAAAAGAAAGGAAAAAATATATCAAAAATAGAAAAATACAAGCAAAAAATTTAAAGTGTGATTTATAAAGATCAATTCACACACATATACAATCTGTTACCAATTCGGTTCACTGGTGATTTGTGATCAAATCGGGCGCCGTATGTGTGTGAATCTATCTTAATTCTCATAAAAATCATAATTTGACTATTTTTCTTGCCTCAAAAGCAAAAAAAAAAACAATTCTGAAGACGGGTTTGAAAGTGACCTAAGTGAACTTTGGTGGAAATTTCAGATGAAGATCGATATGCCCTTTAAACTTTTTATAGAATGCTCTAGAATTTTCCACTTAACCCGCCCATTCACAATCTTTAAACTTCGTGTACCAGCTGTCTGCTACACAATTTGAAGAAGAAAAAAAACCGAATGGGGTTAGGTCACTTTCAAAATAAACGACTCCATATATCAGAAAAGTTATCCTTGAAAAAAAATTTTCACAAACAACAACAAAAAATACGAATTTACGTTACTCTTATTTCTCATTCGAGAAGAAATGTAAATATTTTCTTTCTTCTTTTAAAAATAATGAAAATGATTTTCTGAATTTAAATAAATCGAAGAAGAAAAAAAATTCAAGTATCATTTTCATCACTTTCAAGTAACTGTATAACTTCTTTTTCTTCTTTTTTTCGTTCTTCTTTCTTAACGAAAATATAAATTGTTTAAATATAAATTTGAAAAAAAAAATAATAAAAAAATCCTTTGTATTTACCTTTTCAACTTCATCATCGATAACATCAGTTTCCGATCCACCAGGAACTCTTTGTGCTCTTTCTAATAATGTAGCACGTTTTGCAGCCAAATAAAGATTACGTTTAACAGACATGTATATCACATCAGTCACAGCACGAACAGAATAATCAGGAATAAATGTATGCCTTAGCATTGCATCCATATTAAGTGATTGTAAGGATCCCATTGGTTGAGCTTGATTTGGTGAATCTAAAAATTGAAAATTTTTAAAATTTAAAGTTTAGATGTAACTGTAGTTGCTTCATAGTATTTTTTTGTTTTTTTTTCTTCTTGTAATTTACCTATTCCTACATTTTGTACTAGAGCTTGTATTCCAAAGAATGTAAATGGTCCACTTTCAAAAACTAAACTTTCTCTACCCACGGTCACTTCAACACGTCCCTCCAAAATAAGTGCAAAATAATCAACTGGTTTGCCTTGTTGATAAATATATATAGTTGGATCATCTTTATCTTTTCCTTTACATTTTATATGATGTACGATATCTTGATTAAGTAATCGTCGTAGTATTGTTTCTGATACTGTGTCCGTTTTAAAGGCATCAATTGCTGGAAGACAAAAAAAAAACACAAAAAATTAATAAAATTGTTTAAAAATAAAAATTTTTCAAAAAATAACTTACTTGTACTTAAATATTGGAAAGTAGCCAATGTTAATTGTGGTGATATACGTATTCTTTGATTATCTTTTCTTTCAGCAAATATTGTAAAATCTTGTCTTTTAATTTTTTGCCTTTTAACTTTTGTACGATTATCAGTAAATACATCTGTTTCATCAACAATTTCAGCTTGTATTAATTCTTCAATAACATCTTCTAATGTAACTAAACCTATTGTTTCATAAAATGGATCACCTTCACCTTCATTATTAACACGATGTACAAATGCCATATGACCAATTTGTCCACTTTTAAATTGTTTAAACATAATATCTAATGTTGTATCTTCAAATATAAAATGACATGGATTTTGATAAAATTCACATAATGTTTTTAATGGTGTATTATCATCTGGATCAACAAATGCTAAATCTTTAATATATAATAATGTAACAATATTTTTACGATCATTATCATAAACTGGTATACGTGAAAAACCAGATTTCATTATTTCTGATACTGTTTCAAAATCTAATATTGAATCTAATGATAACATGAATGCATCTTCAATATGTGTCATTACTTCTGAAACTTTTTTTTTACGTAATTCTAATGCTCCTGAGATAATGTTAACTTCATCTTTATCAAGATCATTAATACCGGTCGTTACCTATAATATAAAAATGAAAAAATGTATATTTTTCTTGTAGATATAATTTAGGAGTGAATTTAATAATTAGTAGAAAGCAACAAATAACAAAAAGTAAAAAATAGAAAAAAATATGTACATACTGTGTACATATTGTTTACTTTTTGATAAATTTGTGTTTTTCTTTATAAATGGATAAATTAAATTAACAAATAAATGGCGCGTGACATTGAAGATATTCCATCTTTTATTTGTTTTTAAAATATCTTTTACATAGAAATCACAAATTTCAGGAATTTTATGTTTGTGTTTATGTAAATATACAATTATTATTAGTTTCCAAGTGAAATTCATTTATTAAATAAAATATTCTAACGGTTTTGTTACTGTAGGAGATTTGAATGTCAGCAATGTTTAATGGTAACTAAGAACAGCAAGTGACATGGCATTTGGTAGCTCAGTGGTAAGAGCATTTCCCCTGCAAGGAAAAAGTCTGTGGTTCGATTCCCAGCCGTGTCGAATGTTGTTTTTTCCTGTTCTTAGCTACTACATTACTATACACATAGTAAATTTAAAAAAATTTGAACAATCATACTCACTCTAACTAATTCCTTTAATCTTTCACGATTATAAACATTTCCAATTTCTTCACCAAGAATATAATCTAAAATTTTCGATATAGGATATGATAATGGAAAAGTAATTAACATTACTGCTTTTGTTATATAAATTGTTCTAGCCCCAACAGCTAAACCATGTCTAGAACAAACTGCCTAATTTAAAAAAAGAAAAAAAAAATATTGAAATTAAAAATCGATAAGTAATTCGAAAAAAATAAATATATTAAAAAAAATATTAATTAACTCACCTGTGGTGTTATTTCACCAAATAACACAATGGCTATTGTTGAAAATATAACGGCTATTAAACCAGATGTTAAACCATCCAGTAATATTGTAAATGTTGAATTTACAAGTACATTTCCAAGTAATATACTACAAAGTAAATAATTACCATGATCACGTACTGGCTGAATTTTAGCAGCAAATTTTCTTTCTTTTTCTGTTCCAGTATTACGAAGAATCTATTTAGACAAGAAAAATATTATTTAATAAACAGTTATTTAATAATAAAAAAAGGATTAAGGTCGGATTTAGACACATCTGATCGAACACCAATCCGGCTCCTCTACACCAGATTACAGGTTCAGGAATTGTTACATGTTTGTATGTGATTTTTGAATGTATGTATTCACACAAATCCAGCCCGGTTCCGGTCACAAATCACACACAAAAATTAACAGAGTAAAACCGGATTGATACATATTTGCTGATATTGTGCATCTTTGAAAACGTCAGATGATCGTCGTCAATTGATGATATTCAGAAATTCAAAGTTTTAAAGCTGAATTTTATCAATTAACGATCATTTGACGTTTTCGAATATGCACATTTTTTGATAATTTGAAAAAAAAAAGATTCCAGAAATTCTAAAAACGTAGTATAAATTCAGGCCTTTCTTCTTTGGTAAGCCCATAATTCAGCTTTTGCTGAATTCAATTAAATTAGAATTTTTTCTAATTAAAATTTTGAAAAAAAAAAAAACATGTTTTTGAGAAATTTTACAAACTTTGAATTACTTTATTTTATTTTTCTAAGTAATAAGACTAGAATTAAGACAAAAAAATCAGTCTAAAAGAGTCAAGATATCTTGAGTAGACCCTGACTCGATTTGAGCTATATCGCCATCAGAACCGCAATTAGACTCAACAAAGTTTCAGCTATAAAAACTGATTGAAAAACAAATTTTATCTAAATTCAGTCTAAAACCAAATTCCCATAATTTCTTTTAAATCTGAACAATAAATTTTGAATTATAACTCAATTATGTTAAATAAAATTAAATACATCAATTTCATGAAATTAATTGAAAAATCTGATCTTGTAAGTATGTAATTGAATTAAATTTGATTGATTCTCTTAAAAGATACTTTAACATGATTAAATTTTATTATTTATTTGGCCTATAATGCTTTTGTTTATGAACTTTCCAATTAAAATTCATACTTTCCTAATTTATTATTGCAGACACACAAATTATACATGTTTGAAGACAAAAAAGAGAATATTATTTATTGCGGTTTAAAGTAGTTTACTAAAAAGCACAAAAAAAAAAACTAGCTAAAAACCGGAATATTTCTGTTTTGTTTTTCTTCTTTAATTCTCATCGATAAATTTATATACATACTTCTTCTTGTGTGCTTTTAAAATAAGAAAATA
The DNA here is from genome assembly GCA_932526495.1 of Bombylius major. Classification (NCBI taxonomy): domain Eukaryota; kingdom Metazoa; phylum Arthropoda; class Insecta; order Diptera; family Bombyliidae; genus Bombylius; species Bombylius major. The sequence continues at coordinate 49,972,070 of OW052044.1, forward strand.
ATAAAAGCAAATGTAAACACATGTGCGTAGTATGTATCTTAACTATAATAAAAACTACATACTATACTGTGGAATTATAATATGTAATTATTTTTACACATAAACATTTTATAACGGACAGTAGATAGTGGACAAAGAATATTATGTAAAAGAAGAATTCTTAAGAATTTCTGGCACAAATTTTAATAAATAATTAATGTTGTTTGTGAGTTCAAAAATAAGAAATATTAATTTTTATTTTCAGATTACAAAAATCTATGAAAAAAATTTAACCTTTTGAAACCAAAAAAAAAAAAATGGTTTTTCAGAAAACTTTAACACTTCGATCTATGAGAGCACGTTTTCGTACAAAATCAGATTTCAAATTGGAATATATCAGAACCTTGTGATCCGAATAACTTGAAATTTCTGTAGGGCATTCTTCTCGCCATTCCCTACAAATTTTTCTTTTAAACAAAAAAGATCCCTGCAACAGGGAGCAAGCTACAAGGCTCCAAAGAAAAAAACTCCTTCCATCGATGATAAGGAAATTTTTGTAAACCTTTTCGTGGCTTTAAAATTTTTATATGGGAAAAGTTGGGCTAGTCAACTTTGGGCTATTACATCTCAGGCTCTGTTGAACCGATTTGAGTCAAATAAAAAGCACTAGACCAGAAAACACTTCAATTTGATCGCAAACTTCTAAAATACTGAAAAAGTGCAAAAATAAGGGGGGTCGCAGTAGAGGGGAAAAAACGTTAATTTTTCGAAAAATGACGTTTTTATGCATTTTACCCTAGTCGACGGATTTTTTTGGTTTAAAGTTTGTTAAGACGAGAAACCTTTAAAGAATATCCTGGCCAAATTTCAATTTCCTACTCCTACGGGAACATAATTTTTAAAAGCCACGAAAAGGTTTACAAAAATTTTCTTATATAGATGGGAGGTAGTAAAATTTGTCATAGATCGGAGTGTTAAATAAGAAAAAATTCTTCATGTTATTGAAAAGAAAAAAAAAAATAGGCGTCAAAAAAAAATTATGAAAAGTAAAAGCAAAACACAACACCCCACAATCCCCACCACCATATGGTAATTTATTTTTAGATACAAATTATTATGCATACTTATTTTTTTTTCTTCTTCTTAAATCACTGCAATTTTCCAAAATTGGGAGAAAAAAAAAACAATCTGGTTGATTTTAAATATTTTAACAAATTCATATTGTTTTTTTTTTTTAAAGTATTTTCAATATAATCTCAATTGTATAAATATATTTCGAGTTGTTACGCATTCGCATATATAAAACGTTTTGCTTATCTTATAATTTTTTTTATAAAAACAAAAATAAAAAAAGTACATGTGATATTCTAATACACAGTAAAAATTCAATATGTGCTGCTGCTGTTTCTGTTTAAACAAATTTAATAACATAAAATTCATAGCATGCATGCCCTCAATTCATTTTTATTTTTATAGTTTACAGGGTATTTCATTCTGGATGATTTAATTTTTTTTTTTTAATCTAAAATGCCCCACATAAATTGAACAACCAAAATTTTGTGATTCTTGAATAAGAACGAAAATTAGAATCAACGCATCATCAACCAACACATGATGATCCATGATCGTCGCATTTCAAACGCATTAAAGATTGAGTTTCATTACACGCGTTTAGAGCGTTTCGTTTTGTGCGTTAAATGACAGCTAGTAGAAATAAGTTTTTCTTATGAGAACTGACCAAATGGTCATCGCACACAACGCGCATAATTCTCGGAAAGTTCAACAATTTTCTACAATTTTGTACATTATAAGCGTTGATTGCGCACAAAACGCAACGCTCTAAACGCGCGTATTGTGAAACTCAACCTTGAAGTGCAAGAGTTCAAGCACTCTGATCGAGTCTATCTAATAACTCCGAATAAACACACTGTTGACTGTATTTATCAATTTTATTTAATTGTTAATTTTTTTTTCTTTCCTATTTATTAATAGTTTTTTTCCTTTTTACTTTTACACTTTATCTGTGTCATTTTTAATTTCATAAAGACCAAAAAAAAAAAAAAAAAAACCAAATACGAACAATAAAAATTTATAAATTTTTGTTTTTTTGCACGTTCAAGATTTCTGTTGTTGATTTTTTCTTATTGTATTTTTTCTTATCTTTATAAATGCTTTATCACTTGTCAATATGATAACAGTTTATAAAAAGCATTTAAAAAGTAATTCAATTTGATTAACTTTTTTTTAGGTAAAATTGTATTTGATATATAATTTTGTATTATGTATTTTTAAATACATTATCATTATTAAAATTACCTTTAATTCAGTTCTATCAATTGACATTAAGCCTAAATTAAGTCCTGAGAATAATGCAGAAAATGCTAAACAAACTACTATTATTACTATTGAAGCCCACATCGGAAGTAAAGGTTCATTGCTACTTAAACGTAGCCATTCTTCAGAACCTTGATGACGAAATGGTTTCACATGACTAATACGACTCTGTAAAAAAAAATAATTATTTTATTTTTTATTTATTTTAATGGAAAAAAAAAATGATTAAATTTTATTTTAAAAATTTTCTTACATCAATGATATCATCATCATTTTTGGCACATATATATAATTCATTTTCAGCTTGTGATAAAGATATTTCAAATAATCCAGTTGTTGATGTATGTGATCCATTTACTATTGGAAATGGTCCAGCTGCTACAACAACACATGTTTTACCATATTCATCTCCTGTTTTAGTAAAAGCTATCACAGTTTTTTCAGTGATACCTTCACCAAATAAACGTAATACTACCTTTGTTCTTGATAGTACTTTTGGTATTGGACCAATTTCTGGTTCTTTATCACTTTCTTCAATACGATAACCATGTATACGTACTGGAGATGTATCTTCATCAATATATGCTGATAATGCTGCTGCTGATGATCCTTTTCCTCCACCTTTATTATTATTTGAATCTGATAAAGGTAATGATGAATCAAATGAGGATGAAGATGATGATGTACTACGAAAACGTCTATGATGTAAGCTGTAATTTAAGAAAAAACAAAAGATGAATCAACGTTTTTTTGTAAAATTTTTTAAAAATTATAATTCTTTTTAAAAGTGGTATAAATCAATTTTTGAGAAAAACGAGTTAGAGTAAGTAATAGTCATAGTAAAAGTAATAGTAGGGAATATTATCACCAGTCCTGTCAAACGAATAAAATTCGTTCTCTACCAACGAACTTAGTGGTTCGCATTCCACTTAAAACTGTGGGTGCATGTATGATAGAAGGGGGCTTTACAACCCTCTGACTCGGCAACTAATTGCAAGATGTGTGGTATCTAAAGAACAAATTTTAAATTTAAGCTGTTAATTTTGAAAGTGGGGCAAGTCCAGTTTAATATGTTGTTTTGAGATATTAAGGATTTTCTATTTCATGTCGTTTATGCAACTTTTTCTATGTAAGAATAAACTTTTGTTAGGCAATTTCTGTAGGATATTGACAAGTTTCTATTTTATTGTCATAACACATTTTATTTGTCATAACACATTGTTTTAAATATTAAACTATTCATAATGGACTTATCCCACTTTCTAGATAAACGGTTAGGGTTAAATAGCCCTTCGATGGAAATAAAATAATTGCATGGAAATTCCATTGACGCTGACAACAACAAAAATTCAGAATATCATAAAATTGGCTTCAAAAACAACGGGCTCCTCATTCCCAAATAAATAAGTACAATGGAGATAATTTTTCATTTCAGCTAAGTATTTCACATTAATTTTATAGCAAGTCAGTTTTTTTTTTTTTTTTTGGTTCAGTATTATTAAACTTTTATTTCTCGTTTTTTAATTAAATTGTTTTTCTTTCGAAATTTTTTTGTTTTATTTCTGTTAAGTCATCTGTGAACTCTTATAAATGATAAAAAAAAAAATTATTAAATTGCGTATTTTAAACACAAAATAAATTTATTGTTATCATTAATTTATAGTTATGGTATATTTTTTGTGTGTGTGTATGTATGTTTGTATAATTATTTAAAAAAAAATTTTGATCAAACTAAATTGTATTTGTAAATAAAATAATTATAATTGAATTTTCAAAATAAATATTTAAAAAAAAAAAAAAAAAAAGAAAAAAAAATAATTGTAAATTAAATTAAGTATATAACATTTTCGGAATTATTTAATTTCATTTTATACAGAAAAAAAAATGCTTATATGTTTAATTAATTAAAAGCGTATATAGAAAATAAAATAAAAGGATTAATTAAAAGCAACATTATTTGTATAGAAAGGTACGATATTTCGTTTATTAACGTTTTTTTTTATTTTTCGAACAAACAACTTGGATTAAGGATTTGTTGTCAACGAAAAAAATCAATAAACTGTATGTACATATGTGTGTGTGTGTGTGTGTGTTTTTTATACGAAAATAATAATCAATTTTCATGAATTTTTTTTTTTAGAATTAAATATTTTCTAAAAATAAGAATTTTTTCTACATAATTAATTCAACCTTTACGAAAAGTTTACTTTTTATATTATGTATTTGATTTTGAAAAATTCAATAATTATTTAAATGATTTGACGCAAAACTTAGTGGACTATATAATAAAAATATTCAACAATATTTTTTGTACAAAATAATTCTTAGAAAAACAATATGAATTCCTTAATTTTTGATAAAAAGGATTTTTCAAAGTGCCGAATTTGGCAATTTAAATTTTTTCTTTTTTTTAAATTTTCTAAATAAAATACCATAGTTCCGTTTTAACAACTGCTTTAACCTTTATTCCATTTAAATTCATACTTTTTTTCAAAAGATTTATATACTACCTACTCAAAAATTTTTTAAATATATTTTTCTTAACTCGTCCATGAAACAAAAAAAAAAGGAGAAGATAAAAACTAGAAAACCCAAAAACCCATTAACTTTTAATATACAATTTACACAAGATCTTTAAAAAAATTTAATAATTCTTTTTTATCTTTCTGGGACGGAATGTCCTTCAAGAATTCCATTATTATTATTATTTTTTTTTTTTCAAATTACGTCATTCTGAAGATTTATAATTTTGTGCTTTTTTAATAATCTATCTTCGAAATTAAAATGTTACAATTCTTTTGGGATTTAACATACAGACAAGTAAAATGTATTTTCTATATTTTATTATTCACTTAAGTATATTAATTATATTTATTTGTAAATGTAACAAGATACTTATTTACTTTATTAATTAAAAAAGATAGGAATTTAAATACACAGTAACTATCAACTTTAACGTATTTTTAGAAAAAATTTCATTTCAAATAAAATTTGGTCTAAACTAGAAGAAAAAATAAATAAAAGGGCGTCAATTAACGTTTTGTTAAAAATAAAAAACAAAAATCAAAAATTTATCTGTTCCATTTAGATTTGAAAACTTTTCATTATCATTTTTATTTTGCTTTTAATGAAATTGAATTGGAATCAATATCTAAACAATAACCTAACCTTTATGTATCTACAATTATCACAACAAAAGATACAATTTCTTATCACAATAAAAAAAAAAAAAATTGGAATGCATACCCAAAGAATGTATTTGGAAGCTTTCGGAAGAATTTATGTGCAAAAATTAGATAAAAGCCATGTGTTTAAGAAATTATATATGTACATTATTTTTGTATACTTTTTATCCACTTACTAACGGATCTTTGTCCGAAAGAGTGTTCTTCGTGACGTAATTGTGAAATTTTTGGGAAGAGTTTTAGGGTAGTAAACGTGAACGGATTTACATGGGGTTTTCGGATTTAGGATGAGTGAATAGAAAGCTTCCTGTCTAGAATCGATCCTTTCGTCAAAATGATTAAATATGATGGAATATTCGGAAAATATAAATTTAAAGAACAAGCTGTTACTGAGAAACTTCCGAAACGTCCTCGAACCACTCTTTACTCAAATATCATTGTAGTTACAGAGGCTTTATAATCAATTTTTAAAAAGTATATGTTTTAAAAGTTTTTTTAACCTTTAAGCTTATTTACTTTACAAGATTTTGCATTCACCTAAAACTTGAAAATCTGTCTAATTTAGATATTGTTTAAACTTTTACTATATCTACCCATAAAATTTCATTGAAAATGACCATATAACAAAGTAAAAGTTTCTAAACAATTAAACTATTTATGAATGGATTTCATTCGATTTCCCATAAAAATATTATTCTAGCCAAACAAAAACAATCTTCATACACACAATCTATATTAAATCTTCAAATAAACAAAAATTTTTTGTTATTAGACTTTTTATTTACTGTTAATTAAACCTTCATAATATTAATTTAACTAAAAATTACGTACTATCATCAATTCAATCAATATATAGTAAGTATAATATAGTAAAGTATATGTAATCAATTATTATCAAGACACTTGTACTTAAATGACCCATTCATAGAACATAACAAAATTTTTGAAACTTCTATGTAAATGTAAATAATATACGCGTATGTATGTATATTTACAATGTAATAAAGTAGATTTTAATAATGTAAATATTTTAAGATTACATAGTTAGTTTAATGTCATTGTTATTAAATACACGTTATAATACTGAAATACTATCAGTATAATTAACAAGATGAAACTATATATACACAAATATTCAAATATACATATTTATTATGTAATGATCCATTTAATAAATTCAACCAATATGTGTAATACACGTAAGTAGCTATACTATGAATATAATATAGATTTTTATTCAAAATCAAACATTTGTACACATATAATGAAATGACACGTTTTTAGTTGTGTAATCGGACAAAAAAAAATCCAGAACAAAATAATCAAATGGACATTAATTGAAAAGCGTATATATAAACATTGAATTACACAATTTAATATTGCTGATCATTTATAAGTTTGTAGACTTATTAAGGGTTCATATATACAATACAATGATCTGTTCAATTTATTTAATATGAGGGGTATAAAAGCAAAGTCAGCATAATCTCCACTTTTGATAAAAAAATGAGTAAAGAGTGCAAAAAACATGAGAAAAGATATGAGGATTCAGTTAAACATTGATTATAATGCAATGACAACAAAATCTCATGGCAAATCTGTCTCAAAAACCCTACATTTTAAGCCGGTACATACAAATAAATTAGAAACTGAAAATCATTAGAAAATAAAAATGGCATTTACTGAAATTTAATAAAAGTGGAGATTGCTGACTTTGCTTTTATAACCCTCATATGTACGACAACTTTCATTTAAAACGTTAAAAACGATAAAATTGATTTTTCAGGGAAAGACAGTGATTGTGAAGAAGAGTATGTCGTATTATTTGAGTTTCTATTTGACGAAATTGTAAATGGTGACATAGACAAGCACCAAATAAGTACTCAAATCTAATATGTGTAGTTCCCAATAAATTTTTACCAGAAATAACAAAGATAATAATGACCATTAGAGACTTTAAAGTGCTAAAAGTTATAATGTTGACCGATTATAAGAAAAAAAATGGATAAAACTTCTGTATCGTGTATCTTTTAATCTATTTCTGCATCCAAAAATCATATAAAAGCTACTGGACACCACTATCTTATCGTATGTAGCCTTGTTTATATTTTCTTCATATAGAAAAGTACACCATACATTGAAATTAAACATAATTGATGAAGTTCATCATATCATCATCATCACCATAATAATAAAAAATATCATAACAAATTTATTGTCTCGTGAATTATTTATAAATTTCGAAGAAAGACAAAAAAAAATCGGTAATAAAAAAGAATAAATAAAATTAATATAATAAAAATTTCTACGTGTCTATTCTAAATTATAGTATACGAGTATATTGTATATGAGTCAGAGAAATTGAAAAAGCTTATTGTTTTATAAATTAATTCTATTAATTTAATATTCATGGAAAAAATATTCTGAAATGTAGCTCTATTCATATGAGGAAAACATTTTTTTAAAAATTAAGTAGGTATATATTATGTAAGTACGTATAATTTTTTTTCATATGTATGACACACACACACATATGTATATATTGGTTTGAAATTTCCATATTTATAAGAGAAAAATATCCACTCAGTTGAAAATAAATACTTTTGCCTAAATACCATAATTATTAAGAAGAGAAAAAAAAGAAAAGGAACTCAAATTATTTTTATCCTTGAAAAAGTAAATTTTATTTAAATTTTAATTTATGTGTAAAGTTCAAGAAGAGACTTCTATTTTACTACAATAAAGGATATTTTTGCATAAAATAATTTTGAAAATCTTGAAAAAAAAAAAAAAATAAACAAAATTATAACTCTTAAGAAAAACGAAAAGTCATCAGAAAAAAGGATACAATCATCTACGCTATACGCATCTATCTAAAAGATGACATGAATAAATTTTACATTACAAGTGGTACATAATTATATTTACGAGTATATATTCATAATTACAATAAAACTAAAGGCTCAAAATATGTATAATAAAAATAATTATTTATTCCACCACAAGAAAATTAAAATTAGCATTTCCCAAGAAAATCCCAAGAAAATAGAGAAAAAATCAAATAAAAAAATTAATACGAAAAAATTAAATTGTGCTATACTTTACAAAAAAAAAAAAAATTTAAAGAGAAAGGAAGAAAAAGTTTGAAGGTTATAAGGTTATAAAGTCAAGGAAATATACACACATATTTTTTTAGTATGTATATATAAAAAGATTTATTTTGTATATTAAAAGAAAAATTAATAATTCTCTAACAAATTTTGAAGTTAATTATTTTTATATATACTAAAGAAAATACATAAATAACATATAACACATAAAAAGAAAGTAACAAAAATTGAAACACTTTATATAAAATAACCATAAATGAAATTACAAGTATTTAGTTACTTTCTTACACATTTTTTATTCAATATAATTATAGGAAAAAAGATGTACGTCATATCTTAACCTTTAGAAGTGTTTTATTATAAAAATAAAATAAAATAAAAAAATTAGAACCATATATGAAAGAAGACAAGAAAATCTATTAGATTTCATAATAAAAGTTTATATACATACATATATGTACATAGCAGTATATGATACATATACTTACCCAGTTGGAAAAGTAGGAAGGCCTTCCTTAGGAAGGCATCTAGAAGTTTTGAAATATAAAGTAAATTGTAAAAAATTCCTGGGAAGGTATAAATGATGGTATTAGAAGTTTTAAAAATTTTTTCTAACCCACTTTTTTTTGTTTTTGCTTCTCTAAGAGCTGTTTGGAAGGTTTCTTTTTCAATCCTGTAGAAGGTAATGAGAAGAAAACGAAAAAAACCTTCCAAGCGTAGTACATTCCCATGTAAAAAAGATATTATGTGGGATACGGAAAGGAAAGCTTCCATTTCCAACTGTGTATGTTCTATTTTTTTTTTTTCAGGGAAAAGGAAAACCGCAATTACTTATTACAAAAAAAAATCCTATCTATTAAAAGCATCAATAGACACAATATTATCACACTACACACAATAAATAAAGTGAATAGAAAAAAAAAATACATATATGTATCATAAATATGTATATAATATCCTTTTTCTAAGAAAAAAGTGAAGAAAAAAAAATAATAATAAAGAAATGATGGGTTAAAAGAAAACGTAGAATATTGAAATACTTTCCAAAGAATGGATTTTCTTTTTTACCCATTATTTTATTTCACTTTCTTTTGAAATTGATTATATATAAAAATAAAATTGTAATCAAGTTTAAAAAAAACCCATTTACAACTAGATCAAACCAATTTTATTTTCAAAGGAAAATTACTCAAATAATAATATCTTTTATGTTTTTCTTAATAACACACGCATTATCAAGACACTTAAATTATATTTAACGTCATAAAAAAATATATTATGATGAAATTAAGAATTTATAATTGAATTTATACACACATTAAATTGTTGATGAAAAGTTATATCTTGAGAATTCAGTTTTTTATTCAATATAAGAAAGAAATTTTCGAAAAATTGATTAAACTGGTGCTTAAAAAACACAATAAACAATACTTTACAAAAAAAGTACGTCAGCAAAATTACCAATGTTTTTGTAAGTAGATACTAAAATTTTCATAAAAATCAAACTTATTGCTTTTTTGGGGTTTAAAAAAGAAAATTTAAATTTCATACATCAAGCCACTGGGAAAAGACTCCTGGTAAGAAGCAAGCGAAGGAATATTTATTAAACCTTCGACTAATATAGCTAGGTAACTAATCAACATCAATTGGAACGAGATAAGAACAATCACGGGACAAATGCAGGTTTTGCAAAGAGGCCAAAGAGACCTCAAAACACATTCTGTGTGAATGCGAAGCGTTGATCTCAAAAAGAGTGCGATACATGCACTAATTTTTCCTCAAGCCTGAGGAAATCTGGTGTGCACCTTCGATTAGAATCTTAGGATTTATAAAAAACCTAAATCTATGAGAAGCACGGGCTGTACAAAAGATCTGTAAAGGTCGAAATGCAACAATAGCCCTATTTTAATCTAATCTAATCTAATCAAGTAAATTAAACTTTCCTGATTTCTTCAAGAAATTAAAACAGTCCCACCCAGTATGTTACAACGCAGATTCTCAAGGTAATTTGTTCCTTAGTGAAAAATTGATCCTGTAGCAAGTCAACCTCAGCCATATTTAGCCACTTTTTGGTCTTTGGTATCTTGGCGTAGAAAAATATTTGTGGTTTTTGCAATTTTGACCCCATTTGCCATTATACACTCTTGCGCTTGCTATTGTTTTTGCTCTAATTTTTGCTGCAAATATACGATTCAATATAAGAAAAAAAAAACCTTGAAATTATGAAAACTCTTAAACTCTATTTAAATTTCGATGAAAGATTAAATCATAACTTGGTTTTTTTAATCAAAATTTTGGATTGTTTGCTTTTGAAATTTTTTATGATTAATACAACACAAGAGCCAAAATAAATCTCATTAGAGTCAGACAAAACAAGATTGCACCGATTAATTACGTGACTTTTTATCATATTTATTTATAATTATTATACATATACATGTATATTTTTTTTTCAAGATAGATACTTATAATAATTTTTCTAGAGAACGAAAAAAAAAAAATGATAACCATTTGGATGAACAAAATTATATTATCTTGTGCTTAATTTTTTCTTATCTCTTCGAATGTCAATTTTTCATTATTTTATTTTATAAAAAATACATTTTTTTTTTCTCTTCAACATACTTAAAAAATTGAATGAATTATTTAATTACGAATTTACGTATGTAGAATTTATAGAAGAACACGTGCTCTCAATTACTTGGAAGATAAGCTATATATAAGTCTATACTTATACTGTGTGATTCATTGAATTTGTCATAAAAATGAAATTATTTTCTTATTTAAATCAATTTCAGTTTTCCTAATAATTTCTTTTGAATATTATTTTTAAATTAAGTAATGCTTGAATGATATTTTAGAAAATAAAAATATCTACATTGTTGATGGATTAGTTTTTTCAACGTGTTCATTGTTTTTAAACTAAAAAAAATTCATCATAAATCTCACAGGTATATTTCGAATAAAAATTCTTTTGTAATATTTATTAATTTTTTTTGCTATATTTTACTCCTTAATTTCAATTTATTCAAATCAGAAAAAAAATCTATAGGTATATTTTTATTTTGGCAAAATATGATTTGAATTTTAACTTTCTCTGTTCTGGCCACAATTCAAGAAAAAAATATCTATATACATACATAATATACATTGTAATGTTCTAATTTGTTTTCTCATCAGAATCTGAAGAATACACGACGCCAACAAAGTTACTTTATACTATAATTACTTTTTTTTTTTTTTTACTTGTCTGATTAAATGCAACAGTTTCTGACGAAAACGAGTATAACAACATATGAACATTGATGACATTATACGATGTTGTTGTTGATGTTGATGACGATGATGATGTTGAAAAGGAAATTATTCTAAATCTAATTAAAATTCTATTTTTACAAATGAAATTAAAAAAGCAAACATATTGTTACGTACAAACATACATGAAAATTATTTATTAGTTTATCACATATGCTCTTGTTTTTTTCCACATGTACATAATTTATTTTCTATTTCAGTAAAAAATATGTGTATTTTGTTTTCAAAATTCTATAAAAATTAGAGCAAAAGCTTAAATTTTAAAAAATGATTTCTGCCAATATTCATTAAAGTATAACCAAATCAAAATTATCTTTGAAAATGCGTAAAATGTTAAAAATGTTTATTTTTAAATATTTTTTCATTGTAAGTACATATATATACATATAAATGAAGTATCAGCCAAATATCGATTTTATTCAATTTTTATTTCATTTTATATCGCTTTGATACAATAGCTTTTTTGTTGTTTCACATAAAATTTAGGTCTTCTAGACCACAATAACAACAAAAATATAAAGAATGAATAAACAAAATAGCTAAAAGAGAAAGCTAAATAACAATTTTGTTTTTTAAACACATATATTATTATGTATGTACAACAGTCTATACTTTTTGTTTTACCAAAAAAATTATTTCACAATGTACTTATGACAGTATAAACTAAAAATACACATGTTCCGAATATGTATATAGGGTAGAAGTGGCACTTACAACAAATTCGAAATAACGAAGAAATGTTTACTTACAGTAGATACTATACAGATAAATCGTAAACCGATTGGAACATCATTCTCATACACATTTTATGTTTTGGAACAAAACAAAATTGAGGAACAAACTATATCGTTCCAATTGGATTACTACGCATCCTTATAAAAGAAAAACAAAGATTTTTATATTTTTGACATAAATAACGAAGGAGTTCCAAAACAATTATTGAAATAAATGGAAAAAGACCAGTGGGAAGTACATGCAAACGTTGGGAAGACTCCGTTAATTCAAACAACAACTCACTACTGAACTTGGAAAATTTTAAGATAAACAGTCGCAAAGCCAAGATAATTGAATAGGTATCGAATGAAGGTCAGGACTAGATTTGGGTTGTAGTGCCATTAAAGAAGAAGATTGGAACAAAATCCTACTTAGATATCTTTTATTCCAGTGGGAACATCTCTTCGTATAGAATTTTCTTACCGGATAAATTGGAGTACTATCCGTAACCCAAAACAAACGTTTAAATATCACCATGTTGAAATGAGCCACCTCTATCTACCCTAGGAAATGAAAATTTTGAATATTTTATAAATATAAAATATTAATTATTTTCATTCACTAAAATGGAAAATTAGTATCTGAATATAAAATTGCAATAATTTTTTGAATAATCTGAGGCATTTAGTAAATATAAATGTGTACCTAATTTTTAGGTGGGATGTACATACATACATACTTATACATAATGTAATTTTTTAGTAAGAGGAATATGACGTATAATGGGCTTCCTCCAATAATATACAAGTGACACACTGTGTGTTTTAATGTAAATGTATACATAATCAGCAGATATAGGTAGAAAAACTGTTTTTGTTTTATGTATAAAAATTTATATACATACATATGTACATAATTATGTATAATATAAGTATAAAATATATACCTTGAACCGTCAATACAATATATTTTAGCCGGCAGATAAAACCAGATTTTTTCGCGTTTGTGTCAGTAAACTTTTTGTTTAATATTTGTGTAACACTGACATTATTATTATTTTTTTTTAATTCACACAATAATATTTTTTTTCTTTCATATAAATTTCAAGGAAATTATAAATTTTTCGTAAACATAAAAAAAAAAAAAAGTTTTGTATAAAAATAACACACAAAACTAATAATATTAATCAGAAATAAAAACGTGCGAAAAAAAACGGTTATTATAATAGCCAAAAAAAAAATGAAAATTAATTCAATACTTTATGGAATATGTATTTCATTCTTTATTTAGAATTTTTTTTATTATAATCAATGTATACACTCTGACCATATTATAAGATTATTTGAAAAGAAGAAATTAAAAATGTAATTTTAAAAAAAATTTCGATTGTAAACATTGAAAAATTATATATTTACATACAATCAAAAACATAAAGTGTATAGTAGATACATGCATATGTATGTATATAGGTGAATATGTATATATACAAAATATAATGAGCCAAAATGAAAATGAAATAAATAACATTGCCGACAACAAAAATGTATCTAAAGATGTATCTGAAGTGAACTGAACGTTGAACACTGAACACCTTATACAGAATCCAGTTTAGATTAGTTTTAAACCAGAAAAAATTAGTTTTATCCTGTAATAATTGCTTTAATATTTTAGCTGTAAAAACAAAATAAAGGTTTTCAACTTAATCTTTTTGTTACCTACACAAATTTAATGAAGAGAAATTTCAATGAAAATTCATTAAATTATGGCGCCTTCATACAATTGTTCACTGTATTATGAATGAATGTATAGGAAGAGAGAGATAATTAAATGAAAGAGGTATTTGCACCTATAAAACATCTAGATAATTAATTGAAATTCAATTTATAATCTAGAGGCGTAGTATCTGCTAGATAAATTTTTTCGATAATCCATACTGTGAATTTGTATCTTCAAATTTTGGTTGAAAAATTATACAGTAATGTCTTGATTTAGGCGGTTTTAAATTACGCAAAATAAGAAATTTGAAAGTCCTTGAATATTAAAAACGTGTGAGTTTTATCTTTTGCAACTTTTTCGTTGAAAATAAATAAATTCAATTGTAACGATAAGGACATGATAATTAAAAAAAAATATTAATCTCAGATTTTAATTTTTAACTTTAATAATTTAAAAATAAAAATGAAAAATGCAAAAAAATGAGTAAAAAAATATCGATTTGGAACATTTTGAACTGTTGGTGATTCATAGAATGACAATAATAATTTCATAATGAGCCATAGCAAAATCAAAACAATTTCTACCCACCCACACAAAAAACAAATTGCTAAATATATTTTTCATTGTAAAAATGCGTTAACACCTACAATTTATATTCATGTAAAAGTATTGTATTTAAAACAAATTCATTTATTCATAAAATTATATCATATTGCATATTTTTGCGTTAATTTCATTCGGGTCTTACTTTCTAAAATTTCAATTCTCATGAACCAGTTAAGTTTCATTTTAAATGATTCTCAAATTTCGAAATATTTTTCGAATTTATTAATAACATAATATTTAAATATAATTATAGGTACTTTTCTGTATGTTTTAAAAATCTTATTCATATTTTCTTAAGAAAATAAATAAATTGAAACCAATAAGAAGAATTTATTCGAAGAATAATGCGCTTTTGATCATAAAAGAAAATTTAAATGATTTTCTGGAAATTCAATTTCATAGAAAAATGAATCTTATCAAATTTATTTTTCAGCATAATATTATTTAAGAATTTTTGGATATTAGAGGTTTAATAACTGCTTAGAGACCATATGCTAAGTCCACAAAAAAACTACATGAAATTTTAGTGCCAAGCCCTATCATACGAAAAAAATTCGTTCTCTACCAACGAATTTAGTGGTTCGCATTCCACTTTAAACTGTAGGTGCATGTATGATAGAAGGGCTTACAACCCTTTGACTGACAACTAAGAGGTGTGTCGATGTGTGGTATCAAAACGGCACGGTTAGTGCTAATTGGGTCTTCGGAAGTAATCCAAAGAACCGCCAATGAAATAAAACTGACTGTATGGTTTCTGTTAATTTTTCAACTTTGACTCCAATAGGAAGACTATAATAAGAATCTATTCATGAAAATTTGAATACAGGAAAATGTTTTTTTATATAAAAACTATAAAAAAAGTGGTTGTCAACACACATGGATAGTCATTTTTTTTATTCTATACTTCATGTTCTAATCCAAATGTTTTTCAAGCCAAAAATTAATTTTTAGAGAGAATAAGGAACAAAAAATTCGGTAATAAATCGAATCACAATGTTCAAAAGTCATTCAAGTTTAAATTTGTCTAAAAATAAGTTGAAATTTTAATTAATTCCATTTAACCACAATATTTCCATTTTATCTTGAGTGAATATATAAAAAAGTAATAACTACATAGGTACATAATTATGTATATTATTCAAATATGAGTAATATGATATTTCTTAGCAAAAAAAAAAAAAAAAAAAACAAATTATGCATTTGACAAAAACGATAAAAGCTTCCGTTGCTGTGACTTTCAATGGTAAAATATCTTGTATATAGCTTTTTATTCTAAATAACATACTGACTTAGATTAGTTATGTATTTAAAAAGTACCTACTAGAATATTAAATTATATAATATCTAACACTGTTTCTTACACAAATCTATTTATTTTATTTTTTCTTTAAATCACAATCTCATTAATTCAAATATCAAATCAATGTATTGTATCTAATTAGCCAATTTATCTATACATGTGTACGTATACCAAAATCAGATTTTTTTTTATCTCAATTAAATTCTGGACCTTTTAATATGAAAGATCTTAATTGTCGCATAAAATTAATTTTACAAAATATATTTCACATATAAAAAAAAAAAAATTTAATTGTTTATTCATTTTATTTAATTCAATTGAGCAAACGTTAACTATTTTTGAACGGAAGTAAATCTCATATCAATTATTTAATTTTATATACACATTCTTTACTATGTTGTTGTTTTTCTTTCTTCTTTTTAATTGTATTTTTGATACACATAATTTGATCTAATGAATTATGAATGAAAAGTATTTATGTATGTTTTTTATTTTGCAGCAGCAGCACCAGTAGTTAAAATAAATCAATAAAACATTATTGTTCATAATTTTTAAAATAAATAAAAATAAAATGTATATATTATAAATACATTATGTACATACATCATACGAACAATGTATGTATACATTTTATATAATATATTAAACATCTTATAGTAAAGATTTTTATCCTTGAGAAGAAAAAAAAATTTAAATATAAACAAAAAGAAAGAAAGAAAGAAAGAGAAAAAAAATGTTTAATTATTTTGTTTATAAAATTTCAATTTCCTCTGGGAAAATAATTTGTTCTTTATAGTTAAAAGTGATTCATTCATATAAAAATGTATTTAACTTTCAATTTCTTTCTATGAGCAAGTATGAAAAAGTATCTTGTGATATTTAAATATAATAGCTGACTACGTGGATTTTAATTAAAGTTCTGTTTGAAAATTAAGTCAAATAACGACTTTGTATATATTTGATATGTTGTACTCACTACATTCTTCGGTTGTATTTATTATACATTATATTATAAAAACTACATATATGTATACATATGGCATACAAATAAAAAGGAAATAACACTTTTCAAAGAAGAAAAACAAGAAATTTTTTTTCAATCTTTGAATATTTGTTAAAGATAAATCAATTTCAAACGAGAATAGGTATATATGTAAGTATAAGTATGTGTTTCTTTAAAAATGCATCGTTGCTTTGGTGATGCTTATGCTTTTCTGACAGTGATGCGTAAACACTACTGTGTTGAGATGATAATGCTATAACATGACAGCTGATGCTGATGTAATTCTTGATATGTTTGTCTTTGACGCATCATATACCACTGTATTGCATTTTTGAATATGTACATACTTGATTTGATGCAATGCTTTTTTGAATATCTAACAATGCATTATAAATGTTGCGTTGTATTTTTGAATTTGTGACAAGCATCAGCATTGCATCAACTGTGCAGAGATGCATTTTTTAAGAAACACTTAGGGGATTTACTCTTTGGTGCAAATAGTGTATCGTATCACGAATTGTTGTTGTACCGTTGCAAATTCGTGCTACGATACACCGAATGCAACGATGCAATACCTATTTGCAACAAAGAGTGGTGAATCCCCTTACTATGTTACTTATGTATCTGAGATAATTTAATCTCTTTAAAAAATCAATTTAAATACTCCCATTTTACAAAAACAAAATGAATTTTCAAATAGTGTAGGGTAAATTGTAGAATATCATCCGGGTATATTGGAATTTTTTTCTATTAAACTGTGGCTCAAACTTATGTTACTAAATTAGAAATTTAAATCGTGATTAAAACAATGTATGGGAGATCCCCGATTACTTCATGTAGATACAATATATTATTTATCATTTTTATTATGTATCTTGAATCATTATAACAATATTGCAATGTTGTATTGTACTTTTCTTTTTTTTAAATTTATTCAATAATGAAACTTCGTTTTATAAATGAGGGGTATAAAAGCAAAGTCAGCAAGCTCCAATTTTGATAAAAAAATGAATAAAGAGTGCAAAAAACATGAGAACTGTCTGAGGATTTAATTGAACATTGATTATAATGCAATGACAGCAAAATCTCATGGCAAATCTGTCTCGAAAACCCTACTTTCTAAGCCAGTACGTTCTAATAAATAAATTAGAAACTGAAAATCGTTAGAAAATAAAAACGACGTTTATTGAAATTTAATAAAAGTGGAGATTGCTGACTTTGCGTTTATACCCCTTAAGTGTATTCTTGTCCTTTATGCATGTAAGCACTGATAACGTGAATACATTTTATTACCTATATATTTATGAGAATCAAGATGATAACACATACACCTTAATAGAAAAAAAACCAACCATAATTACTCAATGTTTTCACTTTTTTTCTATATAAGTATACAATGTACGTTCGATTTTTCGTGATAACGAAAATGAAATGAGCTTGCACATGAAACTTGAAAAAAAAGTGGTGATACAATTTGTTCAAGTGTATTTACAGCCCATTGAACTAAAATATCTGTCGAAAACATATAAATGATGTAATTAAAGTAAATTCGAAAAAAGTTTTTCTAAAATAATCAACTTTGAAAACTTTTTACTTTAGAAAAATAACGAACAACTCTATTATTTTGAATAAATCCCAATACGTAAAGTTTATTTTTTATTATACTAAAAAAGTTGTAACTACATATTCAGATACTTTTGTATTGATAAATAAATTGCAAATTTTCTATCACCACGTTTATTTAACTTTGAAATACCTTTACTAATTGAATTTTTTTAAATTTTTTTTTTGAATGAGAAAAATTGTAAGTGCTTTGCTTAATGTTATAAAACTTTCAAGTTAAGACAAGTTTTGTTACTATACATAGAATAAAATTTTTTTTCCTTTAACTTTTAAAGGTTTTATAAGAAATTTTCGAGGTACGTATAAATTTTTTTTAACTTAACCTTGTCTTATTAGAAATGAAACTTTCATACAAACTACTTTGGCGAAAAAGGATAATTTAGCTATTATTTTTGGTTTTTTTTTTTCAAATAATGCAGTTTTTTTTTGCTACAAGAAAAACAAAGTATATTGATAAAAATGGCATAAAGTTTTTACACCTGCAATATTGAAAAAAAAAAAAAACAATAAACTAAAAAAATGTACGTATTATTAAAAAATTTATTTACCATAACAAAAAAAATAAGAACTTAGTATATTTAATATTTTGTAGTCTCATAAAAATTTAATTAAGAAAATTTTAAACAATAAGTTTTTTACTTTTATTTAAACTTCATTTTTCTTTTTTTTCTTTCTGTAAAATAAGAAAATTATAGAAAAATGTGTGAATAAAATAATTTTGTTTTGGATTTGGGCCAAAATTTATTAATGAAAAAAAATTTATTAATAGTATTGAAATGTTCTAAAGGAAATTAAGAAGAAAAAAAAAGAAAAAGAGAAGCAGACATTAAAATTAATTTGAATTCTTTTTCAAGAACAATAAATTTTATGAAAGTACGATTTTTTTGTTCGTAATTATAAGTTAATGCCAAATTATATCAGACGTATGTATATGTATGTGTTAAATTTAAATCGAAAATTTTAAATATAATGTGAATAACCACTGAAAACTTTTAAACTTTGTCCTCGAAATAAGAATAAGAATTTATAAAAGCCAATATTGATTTTTTTTTTACGCTACCTTAGAAAAGCGTTTAAGTTTTGTAGACAAAAATCGATTCTAAATTCAAATAACTTTGAAATCTGTGACCCGATTTAATTGAAATTTATGTGCGTATAGTATTTTCCTTGTCGTTTCTCTACAACTCTGTTTTTAACAAAAAGAAAGACTTCTTTACATCTTTACAGTACACAAGTTACACACAGGACGTTAAAGAGCAAAAAAAAAAACAACTTCATGGACATGGACACATCATTATCTTTGTGTCCATGAAGTTTTATTTTTTTTCGAAAATGAATGCTAGTATATTTAAACAAATTTATAACGATAAAAAGTAAATTTTGAATAGCTTTAGATTTATATAATGTAAAACTTACATAATGATACACATTCCTGGATTTAAAACGTAGTGGGAAATAATAAAAGTGTATAGTGAAAAGTAAATACATATATGTATGTACTTATATTGTACAATAAACTAAATACAATAGATACACATACGAGTACATATGTATATAAATACTTATATATGTATTTTCAATGACTTTTATTAAAATATTTTATCAAATACCTGAAATTTGCATGAATAAATACACGTGCAAGCTCCTAATCATACAAAAAAGAAATTTATAAAATCGATATTGAAACACGCAAATTCTGTTACTGAAATTATATAAGTAATGAAAAATTGGAAAGGGTTTTGACTGTAAACAAAAACAAAAATTCAAATAAGTAAATAATAAATACTAGTGTAACATTTAAGGTCTACTAAACCCTTATTTCATTTCTCTTTTCTATGTTTTTAAATCGAAAAAAAAAAACGATTCTCATATTTGAAAAATAAATTGAAAAAAAAAAAACTTAACAATATCGTGCTATAAAAACTATATTGAAGGTTAAAGTGTAAATATATGTACATATTATGTATGTATGTTATTTCAAGTATATCGTGAAAAACTTCACTTAAATCATTGAACCTCTAAGGTACTTATCATTTTCCAATATTGGTAATATACTTAATAGAAAATACCTAACAGACGTTTTAATTAAATAAATGGAAAACAATCATTCGATTTTGATAAAATTTCAAAAAATTATGTGCAGAGATTTGTTTAACTGCCGTGTGAATCATCATGAGGTAAATGTTATATTAACTTTTTTCTACATACATAATGTACCCATATAACACAAATATGTATTTTATTATAAATTAAAAATAGAAACTCTCATAACTATTCATTGAATATTTACACTATTAATTTTTTTTACCAGGTGTGTTTTTCTTGATTTTATTTTGTCTCGTTTTTTTTTTCGATTAATCAATAATATTTTTTAAAAAATGCGTTGTTACCTTATTTTGAATTTAATCTAAACGATTTTTTTGAATAGTTTTTAATAAACAATACTTAAGTAAGTACTGGTATTTTCGTGAATGAAGTGATGCAATCATGATACAGAATTCAGCTTAAATCCTTTATACACTGAATTGTGTATCACTGCAGTATCACTGCATTTTCGAAAACACCATACATTTCAAACAGTGTGTAAAAAAAAAAGTAGTGTGTATTATCTACATATATTTAAACATTATTTTCAATGTTGAAAAAATAAACTTTAAAATTTTCGATAACATTTTGAAAAAATCGAATTAAGTATATCGTAGGTCATTCATTATGGTTTTTTATTTATTTTTAAAATCATTTTTCAAGCTTTTATCTTAACAACGATAAAAAGTAATTTTATTCGTTCAATATACAGCTGAAAAGATATTTAAGTATGTATGGCTAATTGGGAAAAAAACATATAACTGTAGGGTGTGTACCTCTAATAATAGAAGAAGAAAAAGGTTATTCAATAAAAATTGAAGTAAAGTTAATTGAAAATTTTTGGATATTATTTTTATAGATAAATCATTATTTCAAAAAATATAAATTTTTTGTAGTTACCTGGTACAAATTATATAATACATACATAGATATGTATGTATTTTTTTATTTGACACGTGTTCAAAAATTATAAGAAATTGATAGTTGTATTGTAATTTGTAATTGATTATTTTTCAAAAAGGATAATAAAAATGATTTTTATTTGAAACGCAAAATGTGTAAACAATATTATATGTGTGTGTATATGTACATATCTATATAATTATTACATCATACATATACATACATATTCACCTATTTAGATTTTTAAGCTTTTATAACCATTTTACAAAACAACCAGTCATAAACAATAAATATAAACATAAATTTTCTTTAATGGCCTTGACATTGAAAATGAAATTAAACCTGGAGAAAGAGATTAAAAGTATCATGTAGTTGCCTATCTGCTATATATGTACACTTTTGACTAATGGTGCTAGAGTTCTAGTTATATATTATATGGTACTGATGATTGCTGATACTTTGTTAGAAATCATACATATTTATATTATATGTACATACAAAAAGATATAGGTATATATCTATCTCAAGATTTATATGTACATTATAGTTAAAAAATGTAAAATAAATAATATATTGTCTTTATATACATATATGTACCTATGTATGTATTTCATCATCAGATTCCAATCAGAATTAAATATTGCACAGGCGCGAAATCCAAAATATTAGATTTTCCACCTCTTTCCCACATTTTGTGATGACGATACAATAGAAATTTAAATAAAACTTTTTTTGTTTTCTTATGTACATACTTGGAAGTATGTAAATGTAATGTTATTATTACAACATATGATTTTTGCTTATTTTTTTGTACAGTTTTTTATTATTTTATTTTAATAGACATAGGTAGGTATGTTTATTTATACATATATGTAATATGTTAGATTGCAAAACTAGGCAAAAAATATATGTATAAACAAAATTTTCATTAATGCTAAAATTAATGACGCAAATAGACCAAAAATTAAAACGAAGGAATATACAAAAACCATATTTATATAATTACATTGTAATTTGTACTTTTTTTTTTGTCTTTCCATTAAAGCAAAACTAATTACCACGTTAATTACAATGTAGTAAAAACATTCCTTGGAACCTGACATAAACGTACAGACTACAGAGATAAATAAATATTGTATATTTTATACATAAAAGTTGTTTAAATTGTATTCAATCATCAGAATTACAAGATTTTTAATTTATATATACAATAAATTAAATTAAGATTATTGATGTGTTCATGTTTTGAAAATAATATTATTCTTCATGGGTATTTTTGTCTGATTAAAAAATCAGAAACGTTTAATGTTTAATATACCAAAGTATCAGGATAATTTTTAAATCCTTCAACATTTCTATAAATTGAATTTTTTATGGAAAAAAAAATTTTTTTTGTACGTACCATAACAAATATTCGAAGTAATAAAAAATTAGCAGGTGATCATTAGATAATTTAATTTATTTGCTTACCTTATGTACCTAGTTAGTAAATAATCAATCTATATACCTAGTCGGTTGGCTATAGGAATCGTGATTAGCCAACCACGTTTTTTTTTATGAGTGAGTAAATAAGTGAAATCATAATATGAATTGTTAAATAATATTTATCAATTTTAAATTACTTACCTTTCAATTTTTGATAAATCTCCAATATGACGTAATCTGGCGTTAGCGGCTTCATTTTCAAATTCATATTCGATATCATTTGATGGGAAAGCATTAACATTTTTTGCTGTTGTAATTACTATTTGTAATAATATAAAAATTAAAGGCCATAATGAAGAATCCCATTTATATAGATTATGACGATTGTAATTATTATTTTTGCCATTGATATTTTTCGAATAATTATTGATAACATTTAAATTTTCAATCTCACGACTTTTTATTTTAGCTCTATAATAGCCACTAGTCCGTTTTGATCGTTGTGTTAATAATACCATTTCAAATTTAAATGAAAAATTTTCTCTTTTACTATATAATTTTTATTATATTTAATTTAATTTATTATTGACTTTTTTATAAAGTTTTCACTATTAAAAAGACGGTAGTTTTTAAATTAATTTAATTCAAATGTCTTCGATTATTTATATTATGATTAGATGAAGGATAAAAGTTTTAGTCTTCTAGGTTTTAGATTTAAGTAGATAAAAAGGTATCTGAATATTTATATTTAAAAAAAATATTTAAATGAGCAAATAGCAGAATAAAACGTTAGATACTAGCTAAGCATTTATCAGTGAATAATAAGTATTTTTTAATAACTTAAATTCGATATGGTTAATAGCTATTTCACTTTTACTTTTTGTTTAAGAATTTTTATTTATTTTTTTTTAATAGATAGTTTTATATATTTTATATACAAAGAATGAAGTTCACTAGGTAATCTATAATTAAATAATTTTTTTTTTATAATAAAAATAACATTTTCTAAAATAGATTATTATCAAATACATAAATCTTTTTTTATGGATGGAAAAGTAGATGAAAATTAGTCCACCACAAAATCAAAAGGAAAAACAAAAAAAAATTGTCAACAAAATGTGGTGAATTTTTCCGATTTTACTTTCTTTTTCAAAATTATTCCCGTAAACGAATTATATTTTAAATGCACTAATATATTATTTGTTAAATTTCAATTAATTTTTACAAACACATTTTTAATTGGAAAAATTTTAAAGAAATATTTGGGAAAAAAAATTTCTTTTTTCACACAAGGCTGAAAAATACGTGACTGTTTGATAGCGCGCACTCCTGTGATTTGACTGGGCTGATTTTGCCACTTCTTTATTTTACCCCTATTTACCGATAATTTCTTTTTTGACATTTCATTTTATTTTGATTTTCAGCTGTTTGACAGAGTTACCGTTTACAAATAAAGATATTTCAAATTTTGCTGAATTTACGCATTTAAATTACGATCGAATGTCAAATTGTCAATCAGGGAAATTCCATTCAATATACTTTGCGTTACGTTGTTATTGTGGCCTATGCTAGGCAGGATTTTTTATGCCGCCCACGATAACGTAACCACCGTGCGTGATGCCACTTTTTTCCATTGAGTAGAACTAAATAGAAATAATACAAAAGATGAAATTTTAGGAAATGAATATTAGGAACAGTGTTGTCACCCTAGAGTTTTACCAGAGTGCCAAATTGGCTTTGTCTAGAGTGCCAATTTTGATTACAGAGTGCCAAAGTCAAATGGCAGGAAAACATTCCTGATTTTATTACCATAATACTACTTTTGTTTTTGAATTAATAAAATGACAATTATTTTAGAATCAAAATGCATACAATACAATTCACTTCACTAAGAAGTCAGATACTTCACTAAACTGTCAAAAATGATAATTACACATTACACCAACACTACACTATAAATTTAATACTGTGGGCTGTGGTAACCTGACTTTGCTGAATGCTGAAAACTAAAATAGTAAATTTAATCAAAAATTTAAGTAGAAAAAACGTAAAAAATTAAAAATTATAAAACATACGTTTCTAGGAATGATTCAAAAAGAAAGTATGTAATACTTAATTGTACTTCGAGGAAATAGTGCCAAATCTTAAGCGAGAGTGCCACAGTGCCAAAGCATACTGCAGAGTGCCAAATTTGCACTAAAGTGCCATAGTGACAACACTGATTAGGAATAGGTAACAAGAGCAACAAACAGAATGGTACCAGTTCCAGAGATGGATTCAGACCATTAGTAGATCCGATCAACTATATTTCACAATTGAATCGGTCTAGTACTGAGCAAAAGAACGGACAAAGGATAATTTGTCTCAGCAAGTGTGCTATTCTTTTAGTACAGTAATTTAAGCCAATTTTAAGCAGAAAATTCTAATTTTATTCTTTTCATTCTGTGGAAATAATATTTCTCATTTGTCTAATTGCTGTTACTAGTTTTGGTTCACATCCATTACTCATAGATAAGTAATTTTCTGGGGATGCTTTCAATAATGTTGCTATTTGTTGTAATTGATTACTTAAACTTAAGCCTAATTCTTCTAAAACGCTTCCAATATACTCTGAAATTTAAACAAACAAAAAAACAAAATTATCACACTTTAAAAAGATGATATTTAAAATGTACCACTTACCAATATCTGTAGCAATTTGTTTTGCTGCTGAATTATTTAATGATTTTATTTGTAAGATTTGACTCTGATAGACAGTACAAAATTCTTCAACAACTATTGATAATAATACATCTGCACTTGGAATATTTGTTGTATATTTTTTATCACAATATTCTAAAGCAATTTTTAATGCAGATGATGGAGAAAGAAGTATAGGTTCTAAATGTTGAGGTAAAGTTAACAAATATTGACCAATCTAGAGATTAACGAGAAAAAAATTATTAAAATAAAAATATTTTCTTATTTCTTGATAAATATTTTCTTACTTCTGTTATAAATTCCTGTGGTGCATAACTACAATTTGGTAAATCTGTTCCAGATGCATTTAAAATTTCTGGTGGTTCAACATTACCAAATTGTTTTTCAATTGGAGCAAAAACAGCTGTTAATGTTACATCATGTGTTTCACAACAAATTGGTTTTATCATTTTATACACATTTATAAATAAACCTGAACCGATGATTATTTCATTATCATTAATTGCTGATGATTGTAAAATTTGTTGTTGATATTCTTTAATACTTGTTGAAAGTCTTCGTAATTCATTTATATCACGTCTTTCTATTAATTTATAACCCAAATATTCATCATTAATTTTTGTTAATTTTTCATTTGTTTCAAAAATTTCCAAAATGAAACGTTTTTCAAAATTTTCAATTCCATTTTGAAATTCACCAAGATTATGTAATAATGACATGCAACATTGTAAAATACTCCAATTTTGTTCAATACTTCTGCTTGCATTTAATTGTTGTTGAGCTCTTTTATATTTTTCTATAAATGTTTTGAATATTGACTACAAAGATAAATAAATAGAAAAAGCAATCTTTACTTTAAAGAAATACACAAAAAGTATAAATTTTTTGTTACATACATTAAGAACAGTTACAAGTGGTGTAATTGCACAATTTTGTGTAATTTTTGTACATCGTTTCCATGCATCTTCAGCCCATTTTAATATTTTCTTATTTGCATTACCTAATGTTCTAACAGTTTCAGTGGCTGTTGTCTGTGTAAGATTCAATGCAACTAAATTTGATGCTAAATAATTTTGTTCAATAGTTGGATATTGGACAATAAATGTATTAAAATAATCAAATATTGCACTTGAAAGTAATTTGTAATGTTCTTTTGTTGGTTTATCTTAAATTAAAAAAAAAAAATTACATCATCATATTGATTGAAAAAAAAACAAAAAAATGCTTAATTTACCTCCTGTTGACTGAAAATGTTTTTGCATTAAGTTTGCAAAGTGTACATTAGAATCAGAAAATTCTTGTAAAACATCTAATTTTTCATTAGAACGTTTTAATGCACTTAAAATTTGTGATTCTCTTGATGGTTGAAGAGACGATAATAATTCAACTATTACAATAAGTGCTTCATTTTGTAGATTAGATCCAAAAACTTTTATACACCATTTACACTGTAAATCATCATCAATAAACAAAATATTATAATTTTAATACAAACAATTTTTATTTTTTCACTTAATTACCTGTTTTTGATAATTTTCAAATAGAAATTCATAAAATTCGTATAGAAAACGATTTGAATTATCGGATAGATCAATAATTTCTATCCAATGTTGTTGCAATGATGCTTTCTGAACAGTTCTATAATATTGTGTTAGTTGTGATAAACGATTCATATTATTGAAAATTGTAACAAATTTTTTTGATTGCTCTATAAAGAAAATTTAAATAAAAAATTACTTTAATTTTTATTCAAACTGCTGAATTAAATAATAATAATAATAAAGAAAACAATTTTCAATTACCAATATCACTAACAGAAAAACATTGAACAACTGCTGGACTCGCTAATGCTTCAAGACGATTTTTAAAACCTTCAACTTGATTTTCACGATCATTTTGTCCAGATAAACTTTCTTGTGCAGCTAATGATTTTTGTAATATATTTAATTTTTCACAAATATTTACTAAATCGTTACGTTCAAATAAATCTTCTAATTCTGATACCAATTTACCCCATCCATCTGATTCTTGTAAACCATGTTTTGCAATTTCTAATTTTGTTTTTAATGCATCTAATCTTTCTAAATTTGTCATACATTCTCCAGTTTCATCTTGAACTTGTGTTATTTCATTTTGAACTTCATTCATTTTAACACGTAACAATTGAACTTCATTTTGTAAATTTTGTGCATCTTTCATAACTTTTGGTAAACTAACTATAACTTGTTGACTTGTATCTTCAAGAGCAGAACTTACTTGTTGTACATATAATTGAAGTTTGGATACTAATGAAGTAACAAATACCTAAAATAAGAAATATTTTAAAATCTAATACATTCCAATTTTGTTGACGATATAGATGCAAAACCTACCTCTTTATTTGTGTTTTGTTCCGAATTCTTAAAGATTGTATTAATCCATGATATTGCTTCGAAGTTGTCGTCTGAAAATGCCTCAATGTCCTGTAGAAAAAAAATCTATTTAGTTATACACATTAAAGAGTTTGAAATTATTTTACAATCACCATTTTTATTGTGATCTGTTATCTGGAATGTAAAATACTTGAATAATTTACTAATTTAATTAAATATTAGTTGATAAATAACGTTAGTATTGAAATTGGCTGATGACACTTGGGATGTAGATTGTAAAGGTGTCACCAACTGCCAACTGCCAAATGCCAATTGCTTCCACATTCAGCCCGAGTTTTTCTTCAGTCACTTTTATTACACCTCTGGTAACTCTGGTTCTTTCAAACTGACTGAACTCGAACTGAACTGATTGGAATTTTCAATTTTTTCAATTGTTTGTTATCGTATCTTCGTATCGTCTATCAGGAAGAAGTACTGTGTGTTTAATGACAACTCACGTGTTTTTTATTTTTAATTTTATTCTTTAAATTTAAGAAATTTAAAAAAAATGGTGAAAAGAATTCAAAAATATGTTAAATATACTCTTAAGGAATTAGAAGAGTATGCAAAAACAAAAGATTCCTGTATAATTAAAATAAATAATTCAATGCATATTGGTCTTCCACCACATGGCTTATCTAATACTAAAGAAAGTATATTAGAAATAATTGCCGATCAAATAATTGGATTTTATGATACAAAATTGCAAGGTGTAATATTAGATGTTCGAAATATTAAAGTAATTGGTGATTCAGGAAATATACGTGCTGATGATCCAATAATTCATTTAAATATTCGTGGTGATTGTTATGTATTTCAAGCACAGATTGGTGCAATAATAAGAGGAATTGTTAAATATATTTCATCATCTGGTAGCAATTATATTGGTGTTATTATTTATCGTGTCTTCTGTGTTCCAATAAAACTTCAGGATCATACTAAAAAGAGTTCAATAAAAATCAATTCAGAAATTGAATTTCGTATTAAAAATTTCGATTTACAAAGTTCAATGCCATTTATTGAAGGTGAATTAGTAGCTAAAGAAGAAGATTCTAATCAACAATTTTCAAATTCCTTAGAGGATAATGAAGGTAAGTAGTTATTTACATAATTACTTTAAATATCTTATCTTTTACTGATCAATAACAATTTTTTTTTCTTTTAAATATAATAGTTTCTGATGATGAATCAATTCAAAATGAGAGGCAAATTAAATTCTCAAATAATCAACGATATAACTCAGAATCAGATGCAGAAAGTGAAGATCTTTTTGATATTCAAGACAACGTTGTAATAACTCAAAGATTAGATGAAGTTAAAAGAGAAGTAAATTTACAAGGCAATTACGACTCACTTAAAGAAGAAGATGAAATTAAATCTGAATCAAATAATTCAATTGAAGTCTTTACTGATACGGAAGAAGTTGAAGTAAAACAAGAAACAGTTGAAGAAGAAAATGAAATTTTTTCAACACAAAAAGATACAAAAGAATCAATGTCACCATTTTTGGTACCATCAAATAAAAAACAAAAACAAACAACTCCAACTGAAAATATTTTAAATAAAGTAAAAACAGAAATCAAACGAGAACGTACTATTTCAAAAACTATATCATCTCTTGGAGGTTCACTGGATAATCTGTTTGAAAATGTTGAAAGGGAAGAAAAAGAATTTTTAAAATCAAAAGAAAATGGAATTGATGAAAAAAATACAGACGATAATGAAAATATAGAAACACAATTTAAAAAAAGTCCTGATTTAGAGAAAAATGAAACAAAATCACCAAAGAAAATTGAAATTTCTAATTCTGATTCGAAAAAAACTAAGAGAAAGAAATTAAATACAAAATTAAATGCTGATGTTTTATCTAAAGACGTATTAGATCAAGAACAAAATGCTCATGAAATGTTCAGCGATAGAGAATCCGTAATAAATTCAAGTCAACAAAGTAAAAAATCAAAAAAGAAGAAAAAGAAAAATAATTTAGATAATTTTATGTCTGATATTTTAGTTGAAATTAAAAACGAAAAATTAAATTCTGAACAACAATCCGTGAATAATAAAGAAGATATCAGTTTAAATAATAACACAAATCACGTTACAGATAACTCTGATGGTAAGAAATCAAAAACTAAGAAGAAAAGAAAAAATAATTTAGAAAATTCAATGTTCGATATTATAAATGAACTTAAAACAGAAAATTTGGATACTGTAGAAGAAGAAGAAGAACAACAACAACAACAATCATCACAACAATTACAACAAATTAGCGATACAAAAAAGAAGAAAAATAAAAAATCAAAACGAAATTTAAATGATTCAATATTAGATGTTATAACTGAAATTAAAGTTGAAAAATTGGAAGAAGAGCCAATAGAATCATCATTGGAAAATGGTAAAAATGACGATGAAGTAAAAAAAGGAAAAAATCATAATATAGATGATAATAAAAATATGAAGGAAATTCATAAAAGTTCAAAGAAAAAACGTAAAATAAGTGCCAGTGATGCAGTAAATGAAATTATTAATAAATTATCATCACCATCACAAGAACATGAAACAAAATCAATGATGAATTCATTTTCATCACCATTACTATCTTCAACAATGATCAATGCAAAAAAACGAAAAAAAGTTTAAAAACAAATATTTTTTTCTATGTATAATTTGTTATATACAATTTTATTTTAAGGACATGAAAATAAAACTGCTTCAGGATTAAATAAGCAGAAGAAAAAAAAACAACATTTTTTTCTTTTCAGATTTTTTATTTTAATCACAAAAATTTGTATTTTTTCAAATCCATAATCAAAAATTATAAAAAATAAGCGGAATTTATCAAATTTCCGGTGCCCAAAGTTTAAATGTTCTGTCGAATGATGTTGTCGCTATATATTGTGAATTTGGTGAAATATCAACACTCACTACTTTTCCATCATGTCCTTGTAAAGTTTTTAGCGGTTGCCATGTTTTATTTGACCAAATCTGTAAAAAGAAAAAAGAAATTAAAATATGGATATGGAAATAAATATGGTGCTTATTAAAAAATCTTACTTTTGTTGTACAATCATAACTTCCAGTAACTAAAAAATTTCCTCCATCTTTTTGATATTTAACATCAGCAATTAAATTTGTGTGAGCTGGAATTGTATAAACTGGTTGTCTTTTACGTAAATCCCAGATCTTGAATAAAATAGAAAAAAGTACTTAAAGAAGTTACTTAAAAAGAAAATTTGAATGTATTAAAAAATAACTCACTTTGCATGCATTATCTTGACTTCCAGTCGCAATGTGATATCCATTAGGAGAAAAATCTACACCAAAAATTGAACCTAGATGGCCTTCCATAAACATAATACAACGTCCTGTGCGTAAATCCCA
Organism: Bombylius major; assembly: GCA_932526495.1. Taxonomy (NCBI): domain Eukaryota; kingdom Metazoa; phylum Arthropoda; class Insecta; order Diptera; family Bombyliidae; genus Bombylius; species Bombylius major. The sequence continues at coordinate 50,003,860 of OW052044.1, forward strand.
TACTCGACCGAAAGCATCCAAACCTCTGAAAATAAATAAAGACAATATTATTTTAATTTTCTACCTAAATGTAGTTTTCTTTTATTTTTACCCAGTAACTATAACACTGCCATCAGTTTGAAATGCCAAACAATGAACCGATTTTGCATGACCTTCCTGGTGTAGAACTTCTTGTTTTTGTTCCAAATCCCATAATCTCCATGATGCATCATAACAAGCAGTTGCTAAAAAACGTCCAGATGGATGAAATGCTAATTTTGATACTCTATGTGGCATATGTCCAGTTATATCTGCAATACATTCCTCACTACCGTATGCCCATAATTTAACTGAACCATCATGTGAACCGGATGCCATAGAGACTACATTTTTTGAATCCTGTGTAACACCCGGACGAAATGCAACACCACCAACATAACTTGCATGACCTCGTAATGTTTGTTGAAGACCACAATCAGGAACTGACCATAATTTACATAGACCAGACCAACTAGATGTTAAAAGCAATGACGAATCATCACTGAATGCACAAGCACTAACCGGTCTTGTATCACCAACTTGACTGCAATGCGGAGCTAATGACTGAAGACGTTTTTGTAACTCAACCATTCTTCCAGCTCTTGTTGAACTCGGTAATTCTAATATTTTTCGTGCTTCTTTTAAACGTGCTTTAGCACGAGGGAGAGAATAATCTGCAATCCAAAATCTAGCAACTCTTAAAGATTCAGGACCCTCATGATACCAAGTTGTTTCTTGTTCTTTTTGTAATTGCTTTCGTTCTTCTTCTTCATTTTGTTTTTGTTTAATAGCGTTCTCGCCTAAACTTGCTAATAAATCTTTTAAACGCCTTCTTCTTTCTGCAGGTCCTTCACCAAATAGACAAATAGGTTCATTCAATTGTCGTAAATTCTTTTTAACTTCAGAATCATCTGTACTAACATTTATTTGTCGTGCTCGTCTTTTTCTTTCAAATTCCTCTAGTAAAGCTTGTTTATCTTTTGAACTGTAAAATAAAAATTTGTATCACAATTAATGCTAAAAAATCATATCTTGCTGATATTTAAAACTTACACTTCAGCTTCTAAATCAAAGTATTCATTTGAAACTTGAACATTTCCAACAGTTGTTGTTGATCCAGATGGTGCACTAGGCAATGATGAACCCAAACCTGATATTAAAGGTTTCTTTGTTTCAGGTTCATACTCGACATCATCTTCTGATTCAATATCTTCTAAAGCTTGTTGCCTTTGTCTTTCAATTTCTTCCAATGAGCCATAATAAATATTTGGCTTTTTCACAAATTGTAATTCTTCATCATCAGACATTGCAGGAGACCAGGAGTGAAATCTACGAAATCCTTCTTAAGTTTACACTTTACGTTTATCGTTTATTGTTTACTTGTCAATCCACATAACCTCAAAAGTAAAATCATGACAACATAAGTCATTGTCCATTGATGACAACAAAGAATAAACAAGGGCAACACTTTCAAAAATTTGGACAGTTCCTGAAATTGAAACTTCGTACATTTATTAAAATTAAAATATTTTATTTTCAACATAAATTTTATTATATAGCGAAAATAGTGATATGCAAATGCTTTTTTCATTTATTTGTTAAAATACCTTTTAAAAGGTTGTCAAAGTCTTCACACTGGTTTGATCTGGATAAGTGGTACAAAAAGAATATTCTGGTTACTACAAGTTAATACAAGTGAGATATCGAAACTGTCATGGGAAATAAGGCAAAAGTTGGAATAATGCTACTGGGAGCGGTACTTACTTTACATATTGGTTTCACATTTATGAAGCCTTTGGTAGTTCCAGAAAAACAACAAGAAAAATCAGATAAATTGATAGAATTGGAAAAGAAATTGAAATCGTGACCATCATCAAAGTAACCGTAACAACTAAATAAATTTATAATGGATTGTTCAATTGTAAAATGTTTGATCGTTTTTGTTTTTTATGTAAATTATTAGTATTATTTGAAATAAAAATTTTAATGAACCCATTCTACTGAAATGACAATTTTAAATCTTATCAAGAATCTTCCTGGCCAAAATGACGAAGGTACGAAAACCTCGAAGGTTTTTTATTTACGTACGCCAGGGTAGCAAGAATAATTTGCAAGATAAAGGTTTAAAATAAAATGTTCTCGTTCTAGCAAACCACTATCTAAAATTCTTGAACCATTTTTTTTTAGAAAATACTAATTTCTTGGAAATAAAAAAAGATTAAAAGCAAGCATGAGCACACTTTAATTTAGGAATCCCTGCAAAGTTCCATGCTAATATTGTTCATTTGTTTAAAATCTAACGACTGCGTTACAGAATTCAACATTAGCGGAGGATGAGGTTTGCAGAATCTCTTACTCCCCGACAGTCTTGCAGTACTTTCATGAATGCGTCGACGGCGCTGACGGCGTAAAAATCATGTTCATAAATGGCTTTCCAGTGCAGTCGTGGAATGGTATCATGTTCATTAATTCAAGCATGCAGCGCAGTCGGCTGAAATTACTCAATCGTTTTCAGGCGACTGCGATGTTTATTTTCAATTAAAACGAATAGTGTTGTACATTTTTTTTCTGATATTTCTTTAGTTCGATTTTAAATTTAAAATAAGATTTAAATTAATTAAAAATTATTAAATTTTATAAACATTTTGACGTCATATTTGAAGATGGCGAATCATGTTCATTTATTCTAATAACTGCTTGCATGCACAGTTGACGACTCTGATTACTATTCCAGTGCATTCGAGTCGTCGACGTAGGTTGACGACGCATTAATGAAAGTACCGTTGTTCTCTGGTGGTCCTTCCATTTCCTGGGCGCCTCATAAGCGCTCAGCAGAAGCGCACCAACAAGAGCAACAAACAGAATGGTTATGGTACCAGTTCCGGAGACGGATTCAGACCATTAGTAGATCCGATCAACTGTATTGCACAATTGAATTGGTCTATTCCGATAATTGTTGAAATATTGAAATAATTTTGTGATTTTGGTGAAAATTGTCTTAAGATCTTTCAAATTAAAAAAGAAAAACATATTTTTTTCTTCTCCAAATCCATTTATTCAAATTATTTTTACTACAATTATTAACAAACTCAAAAAATAAATGAATAATATTAAAAATAAACAAAATAATTCTACAGAATTTGAATATAATTAAGAAATATAATTGTGATAATGAATTAAAACTACTTTTTATATTTTTTATATATTGGACATTTTTATGAAAATAACAAAAATAATAATAATACAAATCCATTTTAAAAATTATTTTTTGTTACATGGAATATTTCATTTTTATATTTCAAAAAAAAAAAAAAAAATTTGAATTGATATTTAAATACAAAGCAAAAAATATTACAAAATAAGGAAAACAAAAATATTTTTAAATTATTTCTATACAATAAGAAAAATTCATTTAATAAATAAACAGAACAAAAAATAAAATAAAAAGTAATTTCATAATCTATTATTTTCTTGTTTGAAAAAAATTCTTATTTCACATATATATAGGAAAAAAGGAAGAAAAAAAAAGAAACTGTAAGAAAATGTGAATTCATGTGATTCCTTATTTAGTTGTTTGTTTTTTTTTTTAATTGGTTAGGATGATTTTTTTTTTTATTTATTACAAAAATACATACTTTCTAATTAAATATTTCATTATTTTTTTGTTGTTGTTGTTGCCTTGTTCTTAAAATTTCTTTTACATTTTTACTACCAAAATATAAACGGCTAGGAGAAGTAATCAAAACAAATCAAACTACTAAACTAATTTTAAAACTTCGAAAAAATTTTTTTTCTTTTCTCTGAAGAGTTCAACGATTTTCCGTCTTTTTGTTGTTTTATTATTTTTTTTGTAATTTTTTAACGACAATTTTATTTTTTTTTTTATTTAGCAATTTTAGTAAATGTATTCATTAAGGTTGTATTTTTTTTTCTCTGTTGTTTTTATTTTATGTGGTTTTTAAGTTAATTTTAGTTTTTTGTTTATTGTTTTATACTCTTTTTTTTTCTAATTTAAACATTCTACTACATAATCAGAGGCACTTTTATAGTCTAGTAATTCATCTCGTAATTGCATCATTGTTTGTACAGCTGCTCGATGCTTTTTTGTTTTACTGTTACGATAACGAGCACCACTTATCATTTTATCAATAACATAATGTAACCATAAAATATTTGTGTAAGGTTCATAACTTTCCCAGTCGTTACTGTTAAAAATTAATAAAAAATTATAATAATTATAGCAAAAATAAATAAATAAAAATTTCTTTAAAAAAATTTCTACTTACTCGAGAGTTTTTTTCATCATACGATAAATATCAAATTGATAATCTCCTGAAGCTGAGAATAATTCATCATCATTTGATAGATCATTATAAAAGCAGCATCCATCAAATATCATTCGTGATAAGGTATAATCAATAATTGTGGCTTTAACACCATAGGTGGGTATTATAAATTCTTTACCATTTAAACGATATTTAATTTCTTTATCTTTAGTTTGTTGTAATAAAATATTTCCCCAATGTAAATCACGATGTTCAAATTTAAATTTACTTTCGGCTATAGCTAAAGTAAGTGCTGTCTAAAAAATTCAAATTTTAAAAGAAAAAAAAATGAAAATTAATATTTTACAATAATTAATAAAATTTTAATTTGTTTAGACATAAAATTACAATAAAAATTTAATAACACTGACGATAATTAACTCTAAAAAATAAAAAAAAAATAACAAAATACAAATTCAATAAAAAGAACATATAAATTTTTTTATTTTTATTTTTTCAATTCCATAAACGATGCAAAAATTATATTTAATCAATAGATGAGTGAAAATCTAGTCATGTGTAAATAATAATCATGCACCAGACATTTCACCACACCTTTTGACAAAATCATTAAACAAAAACAGCAGTGGGTATAATAATTAAAAACTGAAAAAAAAACAACTTAAAAAAAAAAAGTAGCGTAAATTATTAAAATTGGTTTTTTTTAAATTAGAAAAAAAAAATGTATACTTACAGCAAAAAAAATGCAAATAATCAAATCAAATTATAATTATTCTTCTTCTTCTTTTATTTAAAAATAAAAAATGAACATTGAAACACAATAACGCAGGGCAACAAAAATAATTAATTAAAATAAAGTTTATGCTCAATGGATGAGTGTAAATCTAGTCATAAATATCAAATACATATGCACTAGAAATGCACCCATCAATTGAACAAAACAAAAATTAAAAAATTGTCTGCAAGCCAATTAAAAATATCAAAATACAAACTTCAAAATGAAATAATCAATTATTTAAAATAAAAAAATAAAAACATAAAAAATGTTTAAAAAAAAGCAAGAAAAAAAATGTATTTCATTTTTTCTTCTTCTAATTTTACCTGAAGAAAAGCCGAATATGATTGTAAGGCATTTTCAAAAGTGAAAGCTTCTAAATCTTGTCCACCATTAGCTAATTCCAAAACAATATATAATTGATCTTCTGGAAATATTTCTGGATGATCATTTTCTGTACCATAATTATCACGATAAAGTTCCCATAAATCTATTAAATGCTCTGGATAACTTCCTTGGACACAACGTACCTAAAAATAAATTTTTTTTTTTTTTTTAAAGAAAGAAAACATATTTTTTTAAAAAATTTAATGAAAGTATGAACGATGTTGATTGATGACTTTACAAACGAGAATAAAAATAAAATTTACAAAAATAGTTTCAAATGATAATTTTAACATGATGAGTAAATAAACATAAGATTAAGACATTCTTTTTTGTACAAAAAAATAGAAGGTGGAATATAAATCTTCCTTATTAGTTTTTTTTTTTTTTTTTTTTTTTTTTTTTTTTTTTTTTTTTTTTTTTACCTTTTTAACTTCAACAAAGCCAGATGTCATATATTCTTTATCATTTCTTAAACGGCTTAATTCTGTTGCAATTACAATTTCTGATAATATTTCTTCAAATTTTTTTTGTGGTTCACCATTTACTTCAATACTACCTTCAATTGGTATTATTTTTAATACATTTACTTCATATTGATCATTATTATCAATATTATTTATAATTATATCATTACAATTATTTAAAATTTTCTTTTTATTCATGTATACTTCACCATAAACACCTTCACCAATTTTACGACATTGTTGTAATATATTATCTGAATATTCTGTTGAAAAATCAATTGGTTCTGATTGTTCACAACGACGTAAAACAATATCTTTTGTACTTAATTTTCTTTGATATAATAATGTTTTATTTAATTGATAATTGATAATTGATTCTTTTTGTTTTTGTTGTTGTTGTTGTTGTTGTTGTTGGAATACTTCTGCAATACCTTCTTCAGATAATGCACCTTCAAGAACACTTGTTCGACGTCGTCTTGATAATAATAAGGACGATAATGCTGTTTGTTTATTATTATATTGTTGAGATTGTTGTTGTTGTTGTTGCTGCAGCTGCTGCTGCTGTTGTTGTTGTTGTTGTTGAAGATAGTAAAATGACGATGGTATCGAGAATTGTTGCTGATACGTTCGTCTCCTTTCATTCGCTGATAATGACGGCTCATTTGAATTTTCAATAATCTCTGAGGAATCCTCGTTGATTTTTGTTGTTGATAATTTTGATGATATCGACGAAATATGCAAATTTCGTTTAAATATTGGATTTTCGAATAACAAATTCTCCGACAGTGTAGGCGCTTCGTCATCGGTTGTTACCAATAATACTATTAAAAATTTTTTTTACAAGAAAAAAAACAAAATTAATGAATAAAATTAGAAAATTTCATTTTTTTACAAAATAAAACTAAAAAATATTTATTTTTTGGAATTATTTTTATAAAATTTCTAATCTTTTAATATTACAGATATTTTTTTGGTCAAATCAATTTTTCATACTTGCGTAAATTTAATTCATTTCGTGAAGACGTGACTGAAACTTATTTTTGGTACCCACATATTACAAAATTTATAAAAAAAAAATCGTAACCACCATACATAGGTGTTTTTTCGAAAAAGAAAAAAGAAAAAAAAAGTACCTACTAACAATTTACCATTAAAATATTCATCAATTTGAAAATGAAAAAGAAAAAAAAATCATTCGGAAATGAATTATTCCAAAACAAAATAATTACTTTTAAATTTCTACACGACTGATATACAAAAGTCCCTTTTTTTTTTTTTCAACATTTCAGTTTGGAAAAAAAAAAATAAATAAATAAATAAAAATACAATGTGTAAAATATAAAATGGTATAAAAAATAGTGTGCTGTAAGTGAAAGAATGATGATGATGATGATGATGACCAAAAAGGTAGCGGCTATTCACTAGACAAGCCAACCATGACTGTACAATTCTGTAACAGGTAAACTAACAAAAAAAAAACTTCAATTACATATAGAGGTACATATCTATAATTGTACTATCTTTTTATGTGATAATATAATATATAATATATGTATGTATATAAACATAAAGGTAAGTTATATATGCAGGGGCATTAAAAAACTTTTCTAGCTTTACCTTTAAGCAAGAGAAATAAACGAATGAAACGAGTAAGTTGTATATATGAACATAAAAAATACTGTATCTGTATGCCAAAGATGTAGACAAGTCTGGGAAAATATCACAAAAGCGGAAAATTTACGATTTTTTATTTTTCTTCTTCTTTCGATTTAAATAAAACTTTTTATTTTTTTTATACATAGGTATTTTAATTTTAGAAAACATTTTCTTTGTTTCTTTACACGAATACATCAATATTAAATTGAATGTGAATATAATCTTCTTTTTTTTTTTAAAAGGGTGATTGTACTTTACGAACGCATGTAAATCGAATTGTAAATGCACTTTTTTTTTTATGTCTAAAATTTTCTAATTTTTGGTTAAAAGAATTTTTCTTCTTATCTTTAACATTTTTCACGTACACACATGTTACATGTTTTTTTTTAATGTATTTTTGATTAGAGAAACAAAAAATAAAATTATACATAACAAGGATAGTGATGAAGTGTGTGAAGATATGCATTTCACTAAAGTGTAATAATGAAATAATTTTTGACCTATAGACGTTTAAATAAATTTTGATAAAGATAAAAATACAGAAGAAAAAAAATAATAAGAAAAATGCACATAAAAAATAGAAATACGAATAAAAACTAAAGTTTTTTTTTTGGTGTAGTGCACTATATCGTGGGTGACAAGCGGAACGAGTCACCACAGGCCTTTTTCTTTTTTAAATCACCATTGTAGGGGAAAACATTCTATAAAAATGATTAGAAAAATGGGAATATTCTTTTATGTATGTATTTTAAATTATTATTATTCATTTGAGGAAGAGAACACAGAATAAATAAATGTTATGACTTTGACATTAAAATCACGATAGGTATCTTAATTATGGTTAATACGTAAACAAGTACATACATAATACGTAAGTAAGTAAGTGAGAAAATAAGAATAATATAACTTGCGTGTAACAGGTAAAAATTATTTTTCTGTATTTCGTTTTTTGTTGTTGTTATTGTTTCAAGTGCGTTTACAACATGAACATATTTTAAAAACTTGAAATAATGTCGCAATGTCAGCCGGAAATGAGGATTATTTATTTTCTTAATTCATTATTGTCTCTCTTTTTTAAATACATTTTAAATAATATGTTGATATAAAGTACCTACTTTTAATATCACATTTGAATGTAGAAATTTCTTGTGAAGAAATTAATTTAAAAAATATCTAGTTATTGAGGAAAAGATATAAAAGTGAATATATTATGCATCTTCGAAAATGTCAGATGATCGTCAATTGATGATATTCAGCAATTCAAAATTTTAAGCTGAATTTCATTATTAAATCATAAGTCATATGCATCTCAGAACGATCAAGGAACAATGATTATTTCCTTCAAATTTTATGTACATACCCAGTATTGCTGAATTTTGTCAATTGACGATCATCGCAGTATATTTCAATAGGAAAATCGATAAAGAAATTCTCAATAATCTATCTACCGCAATAGCTAATTTTTGAAGTAAGTTTTTACGAAGTATTTTTTTTATTTTCTTACTTTCAAGAAGAAATTAACACTACGTTTTAATATTTAAATATTTCGGGAACTCTGTGAATCGATTGACATAAAATAAAATTTCTGAATGATGTTTTGCTTGTCATTTGCGACAAAACTTCTTTTTACACCAAAAAGATTCCTGAAATAAAACGCGAGTTAGAGGGCGCCAAACAAAAACACTATAAATTTTTTGCCATTATAGGATTTTTACTACCTATTAAGACATTATTCAACCGAAAACCTTTCAATGAATCTTTAGCTAAATTCTAATTTCCTAATCCAACAAGAACATACTTTTTTTTTAATGAAACAAAATAAGTATGTACCTAACTAATTTGTAGCGTTAAATTGATGTAAAATTTAAACAAGAATGAAGTGTTAAACATTTAACTATTGTGAATATTTATTATTTTCTGATAGCGATTTATTCAAATTAATTAAATGAAAATTAATTTGCTGATATCATTAAAAAAAAATGTTTAAACAATATTTTGTTTGAGTCATCATTTTTATCAAATTTCATATGTGAAATACTACCTATATAACCTTGCTAAGCGGACAATGATAAGTTGCCTTTCGATTTGTTTTATTTAATATCAACAATTACGTAGATATGATAGGTATTTGAATTTATTTATAAATAAAATCACAACTCATATAACACAGGCGATAATTTAAAAGTAAAAAAAAAAAATGCTTATGAGCCCAAATACACACATACAACAGAGATTCTCAGTATGTAAATGCATTTATGTTTGATGCATTAGAAATATAAAAAAGAAAATACATATTTCATCAACCGCATTTTGAATTATGTATAGGTATAAAAATTCTGTTTAGAATTATTATCCTTATCAAACAATAAAAAATAAAATAAATCTAACATCCATCTGACTTGCATGAAAATTTCATTTCATAGAGCATAAAACAATAAAGCATTTTGTTGGCATTATGTGTGTATGTGTATATATTAAAATTTATAAAATTAAAATAAATAAATAATCTAAAAATCGAGTAACCTCAAGAACCATTAAAAGTATTTAGCCTCGAGCTATCTTTGTTGTTTTGTTGATTATGCAAAAATTGAAATCATTTTCTTTTTCTTTGAAATCTTTTCTTCTTCAAATAAATTTTTTTTTAAAAAAAATTCAATTTCTGTTCTGTTCTGAAGAAAAAAAATAAACATTGTACGATAAATAATCAGAAAAACTCATGTACTTGAATAGTTTTATATTTCGTTATTTATGTGATAACATTTAAAAAAAAATAAGAAGAAATAAAATAGCCTTAGTTTTATAAAATAAAATTTAAAAATTTCATATGAACGTAACATAATGCGTTATTCTGTATACAATAGCATAATAGTATGACACATTAGTACATGATGATAAAGAAAGCAATAAAATTAAAATATAATATGTATGTATACCTACATATATGTAACATATAGATACTATAATCATAGCTACATATGTACATATACATAATAATTGTTCTATTCTAGCTGATAGTCATCAATTTATTATTCATATGATTTTATTATTCGACCAAAACAAAAATTGATTACATATATAAGAACTTGATTGCATACACGTTGCAATAATGGTTTTTTTTTCTTTTTGTTTAACGATTATTATCTACAGTCTACATACAATTTAATTAATTCATAGAAATGACTTTTCTCCTTCTCTCTTTCCTTTTTTTTTAAAAAATAAATAGAGCCTTTCAATTGAGACAATAATTATAATTTAATTTAATTTAAAGTTAGTTCATAATAAACGAATATTGTATTTTTATTTAGAAAAGAGTTTGAGAAGAATAACGACATTTACATTAGATATTAATGTATACCTATGTAAGTATGTACTTAGCTTTTTTTTTTAACCTTTTGCATTCAAGAATTATTTATCCAAAAACTCAGTTGTGTTAAACCATTTTCTAATTTTTATTCACATGATTTGATCCCTTTGAGCCCTGAGCTACAATGTTCAACACAACCCTCGATCATAATTTTTACATCTTGACCCTGACTGCGTTTCAATGTACCGAAATAAATTTCAATGCCAGTGATGGTGTTGGCCTTCCGTGTGCAAAGGGTCAATTTTAAAATTATGTATATATTACAAAATCATATGTATTCCAGTTTCATTACTAACAGCCATATTCACCAACAGGTAATAAGTTGGTAATAACATTATGACGGTCATAAACTAGTCATAACTTGATTACCACGGTAATAAATTAATATGGTGAATAGACTTATGCCGGTCATAAAGTTATGACTTGATGGTGAATATGCCCGTAAATGAGAAAGTCAGACATTTACCTACATTTTGTATGGTCAGAGAAGGTACCTATGTATGTATGTATTTCGTAAAGTAAAAGTTTTAGCCCTTGGAAATATTTCAAAATTGATTATTTGTACCTTAATTATTTGTTTTTTTTTTTTTAAAAAACGTTATTAAATAAATGTAAAATTTACCTTTCTTATCAACAAGATGCATACAAAAAATTCTCCTTCTTTAGAAGTTTCTAATATATTTTTTTTAAAAAAAAGTGATTCACTTGTATCACTAAAGAGACAACCAAATAAAAAGGTCACAAAAAAAAACTTTTTTTTTTTAAAGTGTTGTCTTCTTCTTTTTTTGTAATAAATATGTGTACTTTCACAATTAGTTTAAAAATTTTATTTTATCCTTGGGCTGTGATAAATAATTTTTAACACACTACCGTTTTTAATAAATGAAAAAATTTAAAATATTTTTTTAGTCTTTTTTTTTCAAATTGTTTATACTTTTTTAGTTTTTTTTTTTGTTTTTAAAGTTTTAATGGAACAAAATCTGAAAATTTAAATTATTCACTGATGAGATTTTTCAGAGCACTTTTATTAACAATGCATACACAACAGCATAAAAAAAAATCGTTCAACTTAATTTAACAAAGAAAAACTTTCACAAGAGAATTGAACAGAAAAAATGTAGCTGCTTGAAAAAAAAAATCATAAATAAAATGAAACAAAAAAGAAGAAAATAATAATAATCAAAACTTATGAAGAAAAGAAATTAACCACAAGGAAAAAAAACGCTAAAGCAGGGGCAACTGCAAAGAGTGTGTACTTGATTGAGAAAGAAACTTGAAGATAATTTTAGAAACAAAAAAAGTCACTGTGGAGTGTGGATACTTTTACAATTTTTTTTTCTTTGGGATATAAAAGAGCAACGTCATTTTTCAAATTACTTTTTTCCTCGATATTTTATGTTCTGAAGTAATTACAGTGGTTTTTTTGTAAAATGTATCAAAAGTAAGACTGGTTTTTATTCGTAAATTGACAAATAATTCAAAATTTTAATGTTGAAATTTAAGACTAATTTAAATTTCAGAGAAATTTGAATGAAAAAAAAATTAGAAATCAAAATAACATTTCTTATGAAGAAGTATTTGAATTTTTCAAGGTAAGATGATGATACACCCTATGCCAGATAAACCATTGGAAACTGGCACTGCCCCTTCTCTTCCCTTGATTAAATATTTACTTTTTTTTTCTTTTTCCAACTTTTTATCTCACGTGTTCTACTTTTTGTTATTCCGCTCTTTTTTTGTTGTTGTAGATTTTGTGTGTGATGCGATGATTAATGCAAATTTCCCAGGAAATGTATTTTTTATATAGGTACCTATATATTTTTTTTTAATAAACAGAAAACTACTTTACATACAAGTTTTAAATGCAATCTAATTATAATTTTGTATCACTAGTTTTAATTTGGACTGATATATTTAAAATTTCTTATATTTTTTATTATCAATTATGAGCATTCTCTACTTTTCTTCTTTCTCTTTTCCAATGAATTGTAAAATTGTAAATCACGTTTAATTGGTGTATAGAAATGATAGATTGAAAAAAAAAAAATACAAGTCAAAGTACACACGCCGCAGTTGCTTTTCTTCTTCATTTTTTAAACTTTTTTCTTGTTCGTTTTCCTGAATATAAAACGCCATTTTGTTTACACAATGAAAAAAAAAAATCGAGCGAATTGGTGTATGTATGTATACTGAAGAAAATTTAAATTATATGCATTATTAAAATTATCAGCTAAATAAAGATGATAAAATTATTGATATTCTCTTGATAAGTTTTAAAATTAATTTATTACTATTTAAATTTCAAGTAAATTTAAAATTTACAAATAATTTTAAATAAAATTATTATAAAATGTTCTTTTCTTCCTCGAAACCTAATAGACACACAAACACACCTTAACAATATATGTAATTTTTTTCTCAATTTACAAAGTTCTAATTTCACAATATTAGATTTGTTCTTTTGTAAATTTTATAACTGAATTTGATTGAATAATAATTATTTGAATAAAATTACTTTTTTTTTTTTACTTGAATTAGTAATTTATCCAATGCGAATGCACAACAAACTACCAAACACTAAATTTCCCCACTCGACTGTTCAATAATAAAGAAAGAACTAAATTGAATTGAAATTTTTATTGAAATAAAAAAGAGACGCCTTTAGTTTTTCGTTTATTTTTTTTTTTTTTTTAATATCTTAATTTTTTCGTTTCATTTTCACTTGTCCCAAAAATCAATTATTCTCGTTTCTTTTTCAACAACTTTCTCAGGGAAAAATTAAATAAAAAAATAATATCTGGTGTTGCCAGTTTCCACAAGTTCTATTAATGCGGTTATGCGGTTTTTAATTTATGAAGGAATTTAAAATAAATATTTTACGTATTATCTTACTAATTCTATTATTTTGTAATATTATCTATCTGGAAAAATAATTTCCTTTCAAATTTTCGTCTAACGAATCAAGACAACGCACTCAAAAATCTTTAAGTACCTAGTTGAGACAAAAAGAAACTATTGTAACATTAATTACATTAAAACCACCCTGTGTGTGAAATATGATGTGATGGAGCAATATAACAGTTATTTTAGAACTTTTTGAATTAAAATTTAAAAAAAAAATGTAACTATAAAGTATAAACGACCGTTATTTTTGTTTTAAAAAGTAGAAATTATAATTATGTATATTATTTTTAAATACAAACATGGGTAGAAGGTACCTAAGTATAAAGGTATACTTATCAATTACGAATAACTAAAATCACTATCACGAACCACTATTCCGTAGGTACTTCGACTACAAATAAATCAAATTATGGATTTTTAAAAGTCAAGTTGAACATCTAAGAAAATTTTCAAAATAAAAAAATAAATGAAAGAAAAGACCGTAAATAATGAGATATGTACATACCTACATACATATGTATGTATTGTTGGTATCCTCTTTGTTTTTTTTTTAAATTTTTGGTTAATCATACATCATACCATAGCGAAAGAAAATAAGGTTTTTACATGATATGTAAAAAAAAGATTACTATATTATTCTTGTATGTATGTATGTACTTACTTACATCAAGTCAAAGAAAAATCAAAATCTAATTACCTATCCTCTCTCTATTGTTTTTTTTCTTCTTTTTCTTTATTTCTCGATTAAAATTTTCTTAAAATCAGTACCTATAGAGTTATCGAACATCTTGAATTTAAATAGAAAAATCATTTTACCTTATTCAATAAAAAGAATTGTACCTATACCTATAATAAATAAAAAAAAAAACCGAACACAGTTAATATTATTATTACAAAGAGATAGTTTCACTCTATATGCGGTTTAAAACCCTTCTTTCTCGGTTAGGTTATTGCTATGATCGTAATCATTTGATCGTCGTCATTCTTGTAGTCTTTTTCTTTAGGTACTTCATTAAAAAATAAAATTACAAAAAAAAAAAAAAATGTAAAATAAAACCGTGAGCAATATTTTGAATCTTGGTAACGTACGTACATATTTCTTATTACAGTAAGAACGAATGAGCTTGACTTTTAACTAAATTGATGATGATGATGATGATGATGATGATGATGGTAGTATCAGTATAATATGTATAGTTATCTCGATCATTGTGGTATTCTAAGGTGCACACAGTGGATGTTGTAAAGACAAGATGATGTAAAAACGAAAGACAAGAAGACAATAATAAAAAAAAATGTTACTTAGAAAAAAGATGCTGCTAAGAAAACAATTCTCCAATGATGATTCAAATATTTCTTTTTTCAATCTTCCTACAGTGCATTTATAAAATATAAATCGTTATAAAAACATAAATCTGTATATTTTCCCTTATTTCTTCCGTATAATATAACTTTTCTTAACTTTAAAAGAAAAAAAAGAAGAACACTATTCCACTAACTTGTTTAGGTTTTCTTTATTAAGACTTTTTCTTTTTTTCTTAAAGAAGAATAAACTTGAAATCATACCATCAACAAACCTACTACCTACATTGTGTGTTTAACTTTTTTTTTTCTCAAATGTTTTTCATCTTTAATCTTTCTCAAATTACATACTTGATGATATGCCCACAATTTTTTATATATGTATGTACATACATATTTGAACTTGACTTTCAATTTAGATTTTATGTTTAGTCTTAAGACTTGTATTTCTTTTATTTTATTTTTTTTATCACAATTATGTTTTTTTTATTTTCTTAAAAAGCTATAAAAGTGGTTTTATTTTTAAACTCAGGATATTTTTAGTCAATAGAAGAAGAAAAAAAAAATCTAATAATAAATAATTTTTATGGTAAAACAAAATGCTAAAGTAATAAGAAAAAACAATTATATTGCTTAACGTAATATTGACGAATGAGGAGGCCGTATGGCAGGCATCATCAGATGAATATTGCTTTGCAAAAATTAGCATATGGTAAACTGTAATAAAGTATATTGTATGTATTATAAAACCATCTTTAAAAAAAAATATTAAAAGATATAAGAACCTTGAAATTGATAGTCTTAAGATGTTTAAATAAAA
Organism: Bombylius major; assembly: GCA_932526495.1. NCBI lineage: Eukaryota > Metazoa > Arthropoda > Insecta > Diptera > Bombyliidae > Bombylius > Bombylius major. The sequence continues at coordinate 50,019,836 of OW052044.1, forward strand.
AATTCTGCTCTAGAGATGAGTCTTTTCTAAACCACAGAAAGAGGTTCGAAAGAGGACATGAGAAAGCTCCAAACATTTGTAAACTGTTTATGTAGGATATTAAATATATTGTGGCCAGAATACATATCAAATTTCAAGCTGTTGGCGAAAATAAATATAGAAAGTGGACTCACAAAAATCAGGAAAAGGAAATGAGGGTGATTGGATTGGACCTACGCTATATACTCCACTAACAGCATCGCAAAAAAATCTAGAATATAACCCGCATGGTTCCCGAAGTAAAAATACGGCCCTAGGAACACATGGAGAAGAACAATCAACCATGATTCAGGAGTTAAAAACAGTAGGATAACTCATAAAATGACGCGAAGATGACAGCTTAACAAAAGAGTTCGTTGGAAATAACTTATAGAGGCCGTATGCTCCACTCAGAAGTGAAGCGGAATAATAATAATAATAATAAAAAGTAAAAATTAAGTAAAAGTGCTTTGTAACTTACCTTTAGAATTTCTTCTTTTTTCTGCCAATTCTTCTATTTGATCTTCTTCCTCAGGAATATTTTGGATAGTCTATGATAATTGAAAAATAATTTTAAAAAAAATTAGAAATAATTTAAAAAATACAATATTAATAATATATATGTACATACCTTTGATCCATTCAATGTAATTTTTCTTATATTTGAATTATCATTATTCAATGAATTATTATTTGATCGATTACGTTGTAATTGATTTCTATTATTCGAGTAATTTAAATTATTTAATTTCATTAAAGAATTATTTACTGATGATATTGATAATGTATTACGATTTGGTGATGATAATGATGATAAAGTTTTTCCTTAAAAATTATTTAATTTACAAATAATGAAAATTGTACCATAAAAATAATACATATAATAATTTAATGTATATAATATGAAAGAACAAAAATTTTATGACAATTAACAAAAAAAAAAAAGGAATTATTTTTTTTTTTAAATTTTGTCTAACATATTTTTTTAATTTTTTTTTATTTTAACAACTGATAGATATGACAATGCATATTATGAGATTGTTTAAAGAACGTCTCGAAAGTAGACGAAACAAGCCAAAAAATAAATTAGAAAAGGATCTTTCAAGGTTATCCTACACACATCCGATCCCTGGTTCCCTTCTTTTCACCGATTAGATTTGTACATTTTTATATAATGATTTGCAACTATTCACCAGACATATACGGTCCAGTTCCGGTAACAAATCATATACAAATATGGTTGGAGGGGAACCGGATCGGTCCCGAATCGGATGTATGTAATAATATTGTGTATTTTTTAAAGTAAATTGATAATTATAAAACAAAAATATATGATAAATTACCATTTGAAGTTATAGAATGATTTTTTTTCCACAATAAAAGTGATTTTCTCCATTTTCCTGGTGGTAAAATAATTTCAGATGAAAATTGTTGATTTTGTTTGGATAATTCCAAATCATCTTGCTCTATAACATCTTCGTCTCTTATTGAGGGTAATAATGAATTTTGTGATTGTTGTAGTTGAACTGATGATGATTTTTTATTTCTTCTATCTTTTGAAACATTTGTTGTTGTTGTTGCGTTGCTATTATTCATAAATGTTGTAGTAATTGATTGTGAATTTGAACCTATTTTTCTTAATGTTACATTATTTATTATTAAACTTTTCTGATATTTTTCAACATTTCTATTAATTGTATTCACAAAATCAACTTTATCTATTGATGTATCTTGAACTAATGAAGATAATGAATTTATTGTTTTTGATGAAGATATGCCAGCATATGATTGTGTTGATTTACTGTTTGATTCTTGTGCTACTGAGGATATTTTTCGAATACCTTTTGAATGTCTACTAGATAATTCTATTATAGAAGAAGGTAATTCATTTTGCGATGATATCTCATTATTGTATTCAGTCGTTGTATTATTTGATGATTGCATTATTGTTGCACGTTTTTCTATTATATATATTTGTGAGTTATTAGATTTTGATTTTTGATTAATTTTCTTTGGAATTGCACTTGATTGAATTGGAGAAATGCATGCACTTGTATCTAAAGAAACAGTTTGTTTAAATGCTTCTTTATTTGAATTTTTATTTTTTTTAATTGAATTTCGAATTTCATTATCCTTTTTATTAATATTTTTACTTTTTAAAGAAATTCTTGAACTACGTCGTAAAGTAATTTCATTTGGAGTAATATTCTCTTTTTCTGAATTAACATTTGAATTTTGAATGTTGATTTTTTTATTATTTGTTTTTATACTTTCATTTTCAATTGATTTTAATTTTCTTAATGATCCTTGATTTCTTTGTGTTTTACTCGTTAAATCAGTTATATGATCTACATTGGTTGTAATTATATTCTCTGAAAGTCTTGATTTATCTATAGTTCTATTATTTATTACGTCTCCATCTCTTGAAGAGATATCATCAGTTTCAGGAATATCAGGAACAGGAGTATTTAACTGAAAAAAAATAATTAAAAAAAAGTGTAATTAAAGTTGTAAAATATACTTTTTTCTTCTTTTTTTTAATTAAAACTTACCTTTAATGGTTTTTCAAGATGTCCTGTATTATTTTGATTCTCTATAGGTAACAATCGTGAATAATTTTTTGATTTACGTGGGGTTTTCGTATGTTTTCTAAATTCAGATTCATATATTGAATTATTTTTTTCAATATTAGCTACATTAATTATAGGATATTGTTTTATACTATTTAAAAGTTTATGAACACATTGATTGCATTTTATACAACAATTTGTTGAATCTAAATTAGTTGTAGTATTTTTATTGGAAATATCTTTATTTATTGAATTCATTACAGGTAAACTATTTGTATCTTTTCTTTTTCTTCCTCTTCGTTTAATTTGTGTTGATGTTTCATTTTGTATTAAATTATTTGAAATATTATTTTTTAATGATTTTGTTTTTCTGGATGTGTTATCAATTGATTTTGATTTTCGAGCAATAATGGAGCTTTGAGTGTAACGGATTTTTAAAGGATCTCTTTTTCTTAAATTATATTTACTTTGTACAGTTAAAGATTTTTTACTACTACTTACTGTATAACTTTCATTTTTATTTTTACTTAAGTTAATTGAAACTTGACTATTTGATAAACTAAAATTATGCTCATCTGTTGTTAAAATCTTATTTTTATTATGATTTTCTAAAATTTGAATTGTTTCTGTTTCAACAGTCTTTTTCTTTTGTACATCGATTATTTCAATACTTTTCGTTCTACGTTGACTTATTGTCATCGTTTTACGAGTTTTTATTAATTGCTGCTGTTGAGATTGCTGTCCATTTTCAGTTAATGATACATTCTTCGAAATATTTAATGAGACTTTTGAAGAAACCATATTAAAACTAGAACTAGAATTTAAAGAATTCGTATTAGAATATAATTTACTTAATCTTGGACTTCGACGAGGTATTTTCTGAATTAATGTATCATTTTTCTGTGATTGTGATTTTATCTTTTTTCTTTGAAATAATTCAACATTTTGCAATCTTTTCAATTTAACGAAAGGTAATGTCTTCTTATTATGATTGATTGAAGACAATGAAGGTAAAGATATGCAATTTTTCAACAGCAATGAATCCACCTTTTTTAATTTCACTTTACAAGATTTCATGGTTTTACTTAATTGATTATGACTAGCTAAAGAATTTACATGATTTGCTGTTTGTAATAATGATGGGAGAGGCGATGAGGATGAGGATGAAGATGAAGATGAAGATGATGATAATGATAATGAATGTGAATTTAATAAAGTTAATAAATTATCACTTTTTGATAAAATAATATGTAAAGATTTTTCAGTAGTAGTTTTGGTTTTTGTTGATGTTATTATTTCTTCAGATTTTTCAATATTTGAAATATTACTTTCTCTTCTATTAAAACTTTTTTGTAACACATCTGTGGGTAATTTTTTAATTAAAATTCTTGAATTTTTTAGATTGTTATTTAACGATATTGATAAAGATTTGTTTTTTTCAACAATTGATATATTTTCACTATCAGATGATATTTCTTCAAAATAATTTTCATCGTCATTGAAAAGTCTTTTTTTAACAGGATTATTTTGAATTTCTTTATTTATCTTATATTTTCTTGTTTTCTTTTCAATTTTTTTTGTACTTATCTTTGGTATATTAATTTTTATTGATTTATTTAGAATGTTTGAATAAATTTTTTCATATAATTTCATTGTTTTTCTATTTTTTATAATACCATCGAAATATTTAAGATGATTTTTCATATTTTTATTATTATTATTCATAATTTTCTTTAGTTTAACTACTGATTTTCTTTTAATTTTTTGATTTTGATTTTCTATTATTGATTTATTCATATTAACGTTATTTCCTGGGTTAGATTCTTCTATAACATTTTCATTTTGTTCATTTGTTATACAAATAGAAGAAATATGTGGTATTATTTTATTACATTCTACTATCCAATCTTTTGATTTTACAATATCATTATTTTTTTTACGTTCTCTTAAATTAAATTTCTTTATAATCTTATTACTATTTATTATCACAGATTTTTCTTCTGTTTTTTCATTTTTCTTTAAATTTTTATCCAATTTAGTTTTTCTATGTTCATTATTTTTTTGTATTTCATTTTGTAAATCATTTTGAATTTCCATTGATTTAGAATTATTATTATTTATTTGTGATGAACTATTATTTTCACATAATTTTATTGTTATTGATGATACATTATCGGATAATTCTAAAAAATTTTTTAAATTTCCTTGTGTATTATACATATTTTTTAATGAAAAAAATTTACAATTATGATTTTTTTGTAAATTTTCTTGATTATGAATTGGTGATATAGGAAAAATTAATTCTTCATTTGATGATTTATTTTCAAATATTGGTGTAGATATTGTTGTTTTTGTATTATTTATATCTAAATGTGATGTTGGATGATAAATTAAATTTTTATTAACAGTGGTATTTGATAAAGAAATATTTTTATCAATAAATGGTATTAATCGGATATTTTCTGGATTTTGATAAAAACTGTTTCTGTTATATGATGCATTCACATTTTTTTTAATTATATTTTTTTGTCGTAATATTCTGAAATATAAATTAATAAATTGAATTGTAAAAAATAGTATGTACCTACTTATTTTGAAAATTAACGCATTTTGGATCAGTAGTTTTATTGGCTAGTCTTTGCCTCAGAAAGTAAGGTTAAAACTTAAAAATTATTGAAAGTGTACATAACCGAACCGAGCTCTTGTGATTATTAACAAATGTTAGAATATAGACAATTTGAAAATTCTAAATGATCCAAGAATTCTCATGTATCGTCCGCAATTTGTTAAAATATAATTAAAATTATTAACCTCAAAATATATGGTACTACAAGTGTAGGGTTGAAAACATAATCTGTTTAGTTCTACAGATAAATAGATTTTTTGTTTTTATTTGTATATACATTATACATATATTTCTATAAAGATAAGATTAACGCTCTCATCTTCAGAAATGAGACAATATTTCGCCTTTAAAAGCTATTTCAATTTATGTAGATATTCTTATATTAATTTTCAAATAAATAATACGTATAGTATGTTATGGATTACTTACGATCTTTCACCTAATAATTTATCAAATGAATCTTTCCAGTAATCACTGTCCAAAGAAAATTGTTGTGAGTTTGAAATGTTACATGTTTGTAAATGCAATGCGGCATTGTTATGAAGCTTCTCTTCTTGAACAATTTTTATTGATGATTTTTTACTTTTTTTCCTTAGTTGTTTTTTTTTAACATACGTTTTTTTAGGTATGGTAGTCATTATTATTAAAATAAAGTTATTACAAATAAAGTAATTAAAAAAAATATGAATAAATGTTATAAAACTGTATATTTCCGTTTAAAATTCAATTTACTAAATATAATACAGAAAAAAAAACTTAAAAAATACAAATTCGGCGGCGTCCTCTTTATTTTCTGCTTCTACTTTGTAATAAATAAATTGACGTTTTTTATTTAAATTTATGGAGCTCACTGAACTCAAAAAATGAAGCAACACTGGCAACATATGTTCATGCATGCATAGTGCTACAAGATGTGGAATAGTGTTGTTATAAAAAAAATCAAAATATCCATTTCCATTTCGCATTCGCAACGGTCCACGGATTCAAATGAATGAATTTAACAGTTTATACGATAAAAAAATAATCCGTATTTTGGATTAAATTGGGAGTAGCGTAGAAACGGTAAAATTGGGATTAAAAAAGTACATGCAAACGTTGATATTTTTATACACTTATAGTATATGTACATATTATTCTTCTTCCACATAAAAAAAAGAAGAACGTGACAGCTTCACTTTCACCATAAAAATTAGAATCCGCCATATTGCATTTTACCTCACACATACATATAAAAAAATTGGGATTAAACCCAAATAAATTGGGCTTAAGCCAAAATCCGAATTATCGAGTTTATACGACAAAAAATTGGGAGTAAACCAAAATCCGTATTAAATTCGGAGCAGGCATAAACACGTAGAATGAGCCGTTTATTCTGGAAGAAGCCTAAATCGATTTTTGGTGAATAAGTTAAAGTAAATTTCAGATATAAATGATTTAGGCCACTGTCAAAATAACCGGCTCAGATATATTACGATCAATCAAATGCAGATGGAGCCGACTTTCACTGATTTGCAATACAATACATTACTACGCGTGCAGAATGTACCACATAGTTTTACCATTAAAAACAAAGTGTCACCCCTGTTTGTGGTACCATATTAAAATGTTTCAAAAATAAATTTTATTTTCTATACTAAATATTTATTTTTCTTTTCAGTCAAGATTCTCAGAATCTTTTTCAAAATTCCCTTCAAGATTTATTGGTAATCGATCACCCCAACGGCTGTATCTTGCACATCTATACGGCAATCTATTAAAAATATAAATAAATAAATAGATAAGTATTCAATAATAAAATCTAAAATTCAAAAAATCAAACTGTTTCTCTTACTTTCCATGTTTAGCAGCAGTAAAAATAACTTCCTGTAATTTTCCATCTGAAGTACACATTCGACATATTGTATGTCGTGCTCTAACCAATGTTGGCTTCACAAGTCTTGGCCAATTCTTATCTGTGGTTTCTTCATTTTTTTTACCTTTTTTTAATACAACGTAACTATAAAGCGATTTCTTATTTCCACTGTTATTTCCAATTGGTAATTGTTTATAAGGTATTTCAAAATTACAAGGAATTCTATAATTTGGATCTGAATGAATAGGACAACTGTAGCTATGAGGACACTGGAATAAAAAAAATTAAATTCATAATTATTATTATTTTTTGTTTTTTATAAATGATACATACAGGAGCAAATACATGTCCAATATCTTCTTCATTTTCTAATCCTAATATTAAATCTCTAGCTTCAATAACTAATTCAAATCCACAACGTGTTCCTTCTTCAACAATTATCATATAACCATCACATTTCTTCCATAAATTTAATAAAACTTCAACTCTATTACTTTTACTCGACAATTCGAAAAGTGAAAATGATGAAATTACTAAATCATATTTGATTTCACTGGCTGGTAGAAATTGTCTATAAAATACATTTTTTAAATATGATTCTTTATTTTCATTTCCCTCACGTAATATTAAATCTGATAAATCATTCATATTTCGTGATGTATCAACATTAAAATATTCAAAAATTGTATCTTTCCACAGTTGTGATGCTGCCCACATTCCTGTACCAACACCAGAACCAAAATCAAAATAACTTTTTGGTTTAAAATTTTCATCTCGTATATTAATTTCTTTTAAAATTTTCAATAAAATAGCATATTCTTTTGCACCACGTCCAACAGCATAACATAATGATTCAAATTCACCATATATTATTGGTTTCCATGCAAAGACTCTTTGTTGTAATTTTTTTTTAAGACTATTTTCACGTTTCTGTTTATATCTTGTCACTTCTTCTTCACTCATTTTTGTAAAATCTGGTGGTGGATAACGATCATTTAATTCCATATCAATTTCATGAAGTTTTTTACGTATTTCTAGATTTTCTGGTGGTGGATGTCTTGCTTTAAAATACGTTGATATTTTATGGCCTTGTATAATTAAAGATTTTACAGGATGATCACCAATTGAATTTATAATTCCTTTAATTATATGATCTGGTAAGGATATTGTACCAATTTTTAAAATACCTGGATGAGAACGAGGTTTAATTTCTTCATTTTCCAGTTTTTTTGTTATTTCGTTATCAAGTTGTACAGCAATTTTTGATGTTAAACGTTTCTTTGAATAAATACAGAAAAAAATAGATATATGATGAATTAAAGTAAAACTTAATTATATTTATAAGTACTTACATCTATTTTTTGGAATAAACATTTCGATTTTAAAAGTTTTTTCACTGTATTCATGCTTATGCTTATTTTTCTAAAAACAGTAAAAACAAATAGGCGCACATGTATCCCAGAAAAATTATTATAAACAAATCAAACATATATGACAAGTAGTGTTAGTAATACACTCCTTAGATATTTATATTTACGAGAAAAATAGAAAAAAAAACCCTTTATTTACGATAATAATAAACCCTTCCTTTTGTTCTCACATTTCCCATTGTTTTTTTTTTTTAAATCAAAATAAAGAATAATGGTTTTGAGAAGTATACACTTTACATTTTAAAACGTATTGACTCTAGACTCTACTTGAACTAGATTTCAAATATTAAATTTATTCAGAGCAGAGGCCAAAACATTTCATAGAAGTTCTGTTCTGAAAAGAAGGAACTTATTTAAATGTTTTTTTTTTTTTCAAAATTAAAAAACTCAAATAATTTATTTCATATTTAAAAAAACCATAACTTTGATTAAAACATTGAAATTATAAAAAAAGCCACATTTTATTATCTACTACACCTTTGTTCACACGACTCTACTTCAATTTCAGATAATTAAAGTCCCATCATTGATTGTTGATTGGTCGTCTCCATTTTTCATGTATGTAGTGCGTCATGGGTGGTAGATATTTGGATAATTTTTATTAATATTTTTTCTTAGAGAAAGTTTCTATTGAAAATTTTAAAACAACTTAAAAAAGTTCAAATAAGCATGTAATTTACAAATTTGCTTATAAATTATTAATTAAAGAAAAAGCAAATAAAAAGTGACATAAGTGGATATAATTAGCAAAAAAAAAAAGTGAAGGAATTTGACAGACATTTTTTTTTTCATTCAATTATGGTGAAAGTTTTTTAATAAAAAAGAAAAGAAGCAAGAAATTCAAGAAAATAATTTTAAAATAATTATGACGGAACAGTTACATGTAAGTAAAACAAAATATTCAATAAATTTTTTTTTCTCGTGCAAAGAAGAAAAAACCATTCAAAAGATAGGCGTGTAGAACAGGGTTATATATCATGTAGATATCTATTTACAATATAACGTTGCTATGTAGTATGTACAGCCAGCCATATGTACATAATGTACATGTAGTATGTATATACGTTTATATGTTTACTGGTTAAAGTTGATCAAACTGTAATAATTGACGTTGCTATGATGTGGAAATCACATCAAAAAAAGCAAAAAAAAATTTTATTTTTAAAATTTCAAGGACGGAAAAAAATATGTATGACATACTTTTTTTTTTCTTCCAAAAAAGTCACATTCACCTACCCAGATTTTGAAAATAATTTTTTATTTAAAAGTAGATTTAACATCGTGTTTTGTTGAAATTTATATAGATTAAATTTCTTTTAATTTAATTGTATAGCTAACGCAACAGTCTGATGATGAAGAAGAAGATTTGGAACGTTTACGTTTAGAAGCATTAAAAACGATTCACGGTAAAAAAGATAATATAACTGTACCACAAATATCATCTTATCATCATCATCAATCGTCAATTCAATCAAGGCCAATATCGAATCCATATAAAATAATTAAACCACATATTGCATCTTTAAATACATATGCAAAAAGTAATATACCAGTTGATAATATCAATCAACATTTGTATTATCCACCAGCAACACAACCTGGTTATAATTCACCAAACAAGTTACGATCATTAGCAAATCATCCTAGCAGTTATGATGCTAGACATAGACTTGAAAAATTAGACATTAATGAGCCATACGTTCCTCAACATGTTCCACCTTTAAACCCAATTGTTGGTGGAACTGTTATTACACCAATACCATCATCAATTTCAGAAAATTGGTTAACAGAATCAACAGGAAATTTAATTGGTGGAAGTAGTTATGTACCATATGTACCACATAAAATTACAGAAAATGTTATGGGAGTTAGTAATGTACAATTATCACCTCGAAGTATGGCTTTTGTAGCTGAAAATAATGATATATTAATGAGAAGGAAAGGTGAAAAATCGAATTATGAATCTGGTTATAATCGTTCTCCAAATTATCGTCCATTTTCACCTGATTATCGTTCTCCCTCACCTACCTATCGATCATCACCTAGAAGGTGGTCTCATTCACCGCCTATGTTACGGTCAAATCGCCAACATTCATCCTATGTTCATAGGAAATCCCCATCACCAAGATCGCCTCCTTCGGGGCCAAGATCACCAGCTTTCCGTCGTAAATCATTATCCAGATCTCCTCCTCCACGTGTTGCACGACACGTTTCTCCATCATCATCCTCATTTCATCGTTATCAATCAAAATCTCCTCCACCTCAAGGCAATTCTAACAGACGTGGTAAGTCGAGATCTCCTCGACATAAAACACCTCCACCACGTCGTCCATCGCGTTCACCGAATCCATCTAATCGTTATGGACGTGCAAGCTCAAGATCACCACCATCAAATGTTAACAATGATAAAAAGAGAAGTCCACAAGGACCACCATCACGTTATACAAATCGATCTCGGGGAAATTCACCATCACATTCTAAACGTTCACCAGTTTTTTCTCGTACAAATGATACAACTGGAGAAATAACTGCAAAACATACTGCCTGTCGGAGTAGATCACCTACAAATCAATCAACAAGTAATTATGTTCATCGAAAAGGAAGTACATCACCTCGTCCTAGATCAAGATCACGATCTCCAATTAAAAAATATCAAAGACGATCAAGAGATCGAAATACTCAATTCAATCGAAAAAGATCACCATATGATCGCAATACTCGAAGACGAAATGATGGTGGTGGTTCAGTGAACAACGGCTTTAGAAATCGTAATCGTAAAAGATCGGGTAGTCCAATGAATTCAAAAAGAAAACGTTCTCGAACAAAATCCCCTGAAAGGGGACGAAGAGATGATAATCGACCTCGAAAATTTGATCGTGACAGACGTAAACAGGATGATTATAATGGAAGAAATGAAAAATGGGAGGATAAAGTTAAAAACTTAGAAGACAAATATAAAAATAACAGTCAATCAAGTGTATTAAAAAAAGATGAAAGAGATGATGGTGTTGGACGAAAAGATGATAAAATGAATTCTAGAGATAGGAAATTTGAGAGACAAGATGATAAAACACTTAATAAAAATGAAAAAGAAGTTAAAATGCAAAAAAATGAAAATAAATCCAAAGAAGATGAAGGTACAAAGGATGATTTACGTTTAACGCCAATCAAAGAAATTGAACAACAAAAAAATAATGATAAAAATGATGTAAAGCAAACAAAAAACAATGCAAAGAATGATCAAAATAATGATGAAGATAATAATAATAATGAAGATGATTCAAGTGATGATGATGATGATGATGATGGAATTGATTTATTTGCTTCTGATGAAAGTGAATCAGAAAATGAGGGACGTTTTAAATTAAGTTCTGGTAAAAATGAAAGAAAAGCTCAAGTAGCCACATTATCATTTACAAAATTGGTTGAAACCTCAGCAACTGTAAAAGATTTACAAGAAATTACATCAAAAAATCGAAATAATTCAACAAAAAATGAAAATTTAAATAGTCGTTCATCAGAATATGATAATCGACGACGTGGTGAAGATCGATTTAAAAAATTATCATCAGATGGTGGTGGTAGTGGTGGAAGAAATAATGATCGTAGAAGAAATAATCGTGATCGAAGAGAACGTGATGAGAATGCATTTAAAAATGAAGAAAAACGAGGTAATGAAAATAAACCAATGTTTAAGTCAACTTTTACTGTTGTTGAAAATGAAGGTAAAAATCCTTTTTATGTTTCATAAAAATTTTTTTACCAATTTTATTTAATTTTAAAAGATTTTTTTAAAAAAAAAACGACAACATTTTTGTGTTTTTCTTTCATTTAACAGGTAAATCAAATGGAAATTTTTCCTTGGATAGAAATATAAATGATAAAAAGAATTCATTGCAATTAAAAAAGAAATTGCAAGTTAAAGGTATGATTAATTATTAAAATATTGAAATTTTAAAGAATAATATATAAAAGAAAATAAAATTTTTGATGATTTAATAGAACGGATATCTGAAATTTTTGGTTTGAGGTTTGTCATTTAATAAGTCAGAATCTCACTAAAATTTCATGATTAAGATTTTTCAATTTTACTGAAATACAAAAACATTTTTATTTACTAGATTTGAAAATTATAAAAATTTTCTTTTTCTTCTCTGTAATTTTCGACAATTTTCATATAATATATATTATATTTTCTTTTTAGAAACTGATATGTCATCAACATCAGATAAATTAAGTTCAACAATTGGTACTAGTACAATATCATCATTGAAATTATCATCAACAGGATCAGGAACAACAACAACATCAACAACATCATCATCATCATCATCATCAGGAAGTAATGCCGCCAATGCTAAAAAACCAATTCATTTGAGACTTGGAGCTATGACGAACACATTTAAGGCACCTTCAAAAAAATCTGCATCATCACCATCATCATCATCGGAGAAGGTATCGTTAATATTTTTATATTTTTTTTTTTTTTTTGTTGTTTTTCTTTCAAAAAAATATTTGCTTTCTCATCTTCGTCTAGACAATATCATTATAATTACAGGAATTTTAAGAAAACAAATTTTATTTACTTATTTTATTTGAAAAAAAGAAAAATATTAATCAATTTGTTTGAAATTTGTCTGTTTTTGCTATCAAAAAAGTTTCTAATATTATTTTTTCAATTGTTTATATATTTTTTTCTTCTTTTAAAAATAAGAACCCAACTGTTGTTTTATAATGTTTCATTATGTTTTTTATATGTTCACTCCTTTTTTTTTTTTGTAAGACATATATTTTAAAAGAGAAAAAACAAAAAACTGATAAAAAAACCTTTAACTTCTGATGATATTTTTTACTTCTGTGATATGTATTATTGTCGATATACGTTTTTTTTCTCTTTAAAACGGTTTATATTCACATGAAAATTTTTTAGAATTCGATTTTATTTCAAAAATAAAAAATATATTCCATATTTTATTTTTTTATTTATTAGTGTATTTAAATATGTATTATAAAAGGTTTACTACTACTACTAAGTATATATTATTATTATTATTATTATTATTGTTTTCATTAATAATTGTGAATAAAAATTAAATGTATGATATGTATATATGATATATTGTGTATAGATAAGAATTTTAAAATAACAAAAAAAAAATTTTTGGTTTAAATAGTTTTTAAGGTAAAAAAAATAGATAGAAAAAAAATTAAGCATTTGTAAAAAATGCAAAATATTTTCAATATGATTTTATTTAAATTTCGTCTGTGATATTTTGTTTACCACTTTTTTTTCCACCACACGTGTTTTTTTTTAAAGAAATTATTTATTTTTAGTTTCAAATTTTTTTTTTTGTTTTCTAGCCAAAAAAAAAAATATTTTAATGTATTTTAGATTAAAAATTTAAACACAAAAATAAAGAACTAATTTTTAACACCGAAAAAAAAGTAGAAAAACAAAAGATGTTTTCGGAATCCTATTCGGAATATACAACCGTCGCAATCCTATTAAAAACCGGTTATTATAGGTAAATCAGTTGTAATAACCGGTTTTTAATTGGATACGACGGTTGTAATCCTACCTAATGTATTTTGGGCCTTATATCGTATACATATTTCAAATTGCAATGCAAAATACATATATTCGAAAATTGTTTTCGTTCGAATGAATGTGCTACTTCAAAAATGCATGCATCGCTGCTTTAGTGATGCTAATGCTTTTTTGGCTGTGATGTGTAAACACTACTTTGTTGTTATCTATGACAATGCAATGTTTTAAGTTGACGATGCCATGCTATTACAAGACAGCTGTTGAATATGAATATAAATGAAATAAAAAAAAAATATTACAAGGAATTTTGAATACTTGATTTGATGCGATGCTTATTTGAATATGTGACAACGTATCATAAAAGTTGCATTGGATTTTTGAATTTGTGATAAGCATCAGCATTGCATCAACTGTGCAGCGATGCATTTTTGAAGATACACAACATTTCCATGGAATCGGTAAAAAGTCAGAAACAAAAAATAATTTTTTAAAGCTGACTGAATTTTTAAATTTGAACAAGAGAAGAACTTTTTCTTGGTTAAAACTTGGTTGAAAGGTTAAAAAATTAGTTCTTTATTATTTTTTATTTTTTACAAATGTATTTTGGAATTGTGGAATTGTAGAACATGAATACAAAAACTAATCATAATGATAATCTTTTTATAAATGCGTAAATGAAAAATTCTTCGAAAATTGGATAAATTTCCTTAAAATATTTATTTTATTTTTTTGTAATGTTCAATTAAAAAAAAAAAAAAAATTATAATATAAATAGAAATTCTTAAAAGTTTATCCAAAAAAAAATTTAAAAAAAATAATCCTAAATGTAAATTAAATAATTCTTGTACAAAAAAAAAAAAGATACCAAAGAAAATTTTTGATAAATATTATGAATTTATTTATTTACTTTTTTTTTTTATTAAATTGTTAAAATGCATTGTTGTATATTATAAAATTATAAAATTGTTAATTAATTTAAAATGTTTGAAAAAAAAAAAAACAAAACAACGTAATTAAATTTTCAAAAAAATAAAAAATAAAAAAAATCGACTGTTGATCATCCACCAAAAAATATTGGATCACAAAATGCACCGAAGAGAAATCAAAACCAAACAAGAAATAACTTTTTGTAGATTATTTTTGTAGTAAAATTTAAAACACAAAAGAAAAACAAAACAATAATTTAATTTAAGTAGATCTAAAAAAGAAAGAAAAAAAAACAAATTAAAAATAAGTTACATACTAGACATTAAGAAAGCAAAAAAAAAAAAAACCGATATTAAAAAAAAAATACATATTCAAATTTAGTATATTAAAAATAAAAAAAAAACAACTTACAGCTGTTTTAAGGATAAAACGTCCAGGAAAAACTCATGTTTATTTGATCAATAGGTCTGAAAAGATGTGTGTGTGTGTCTCTGTCTTTTGCTGCGCTTTATCGGTTTATAAACTACTGCAACACAAAACAACAACAATATGGACATCATCTTAGCCTACATTAATAGATATTGAAACATCATCAATTGGTTCATCCATCAATGTTCAATTATCATCATCATCATCAACATCATCATCAAACAACAGAATTGTAGAATGTGCATCATCATATATTGAACACAACCTGGGCCTTAGTAAAAGCAATAAATAATTTCTTCATTTTTTCTACACATCATCCGTCTTCAATTATGCAACAAAAATCTAGTATTTGTTGACCGAATACAAAATGGGTAAATATAATTGTATTTCAAAAATTAAAAAAAAAAATAATTTAAAAAAATTTACATATTTAAATCTAGTGACAGAGATAAATGAATGTACTATTTTAATTAGTTTTTTATTGGAATTTTAAGTCTAAAAATTTACTATGAAAAAAAAAAAATCAATTTTAATTCATTTTTTTTTCCTTTTTATTTTGTTCTAAATAAATTTTTTTTTTTGTTGTAGTTTGTAATTTGACCCTTTATTGTAATAATAAATTTGAAAAAAATAAAAATAAATAAAAATAGAGAGAAAAGAGAAAAAAAAAATAAAAATGTAAATTACTTAAAAAATTTAATAAAAATAAAATTTGACAAATATAAGTAACTAATCAAAATGTATGTTTTTTTCCTAATTTCTGTGTTCCTTCTTCATTTTTAAAGCACCAAAAAAAAAGAGAAGAAAAACCAATTGAATGGTTTCCTGAGTTTCCTCTTTAACTTCAATTTGCAGAGAGGCCAGTAAAAAACTTTTTCATTCTCCCTGTAGTTTCTGTCTAGCAATTCAAAACTACCCAGCTAGACAAAAATCACTTCTAAATCAATTCTTGGTATCGAAGAATCGATTCCTTTTTGATGAAAATGCGATTATTTTATATGAACGATGTCCCGCTTTTTCGCATTGCTCCGATGTATGATTCTATGTAATCGAATTAAAACCAGTTTCACATCAACGCGATTCTAAGGAATCGAATTAGAATCGATTTTAAACTTATTTGTTTCATTCAAATATTTTAAAAAAAATTTCTGATTACATTTTGATTTCAAGAACCATTTTAGAATCAATTCATTCTCGATTACAATTGTCTAGCTGGGTAGGTACCGGACAATGTGAACAGCGAATGTAGAAATCGAGGATATGATAAGATTCCTGAATAAAACAGAATGGCTGTCCTAAGATTACATGAGGTGTGATATGAAAAAGGCAGAGCACTCTTGGAGTTATTTTGATTTTCGGCAACTTTTAAGGATCGTCATGTGAATTGTGAACCAACAAAACCACCTGAAATCTATCTAAGCTCTTCCTATTAATTTAAAATTAAAAAAAACTGATCCGATCAACTGTATTGCACAATTGAATCGGTCTAGATTTTGATTTTGTGGTTAGGACGGTCAGGTGTATGTAGTAATATGTACATCTAACTCGATTTTGCTCACAATTTTATTTTATTCGAAATCCAAGAGTCAACCTTCTTCCAATGGTGGCTGAGGGGTTTGTGATCTAACAAAAAATCATCTACCTCTCGTTAGGCGCGCCTGAGGATGATTGTTAATAGTGGGCTTGGAGATCGGTAAAATAAAAGTTGGTCTGGAAGTTCTTCCACCTGTAGATCAAGCGTTAGCGGAGGATGAGTCCAGGATCTCTTACTCCCCGACAGTCTTGTTCTCTGGTGGTCCTTCCACTTCCTGTGCGCCTCATACGCGCTCAGCAGAAGCGCACCAACAGGCAACAAGAGCAATAAACAGAATGGTACCCGTTCCGGAGGCGGATTCAGACCATTAGTAGATACGATCAACTGTATTGCACAATTGAATCGGTCTAAAATTGAACAAAACATTTGAATTGAAATTAGCTTTATTAGAATTACATTACGTTTTTTTCTTTCTTCTTAATTTTTTTCTTTCTTTCTAAATTTCTAAATCTTATGATTTTATTTAAATTATCAATAGAAATGTATCAGAATTTTATAAGAGTCTTCCTCTACAATTTGATGCACCACATTCACAATATAAAACTTTTCCAGGAACAATACCAACTTCATAATTATAATTCCATGTTAATTCTGTTCCAGCTTTAATATGATGTAATGCAAAAAATGCAACCCATGGAAATCTTAAATCATGTGTGTCAACGAAGACATTTTGAACAAATAAATTTGGAGAACAAGAATGCTAGAATAAAAAATTAAGAGAAAAAATATATTTTTGTTATTTAAAAAAAAAAAAAAACTTTTTTTTTAGAATAATTTAAATTACATTAAAATAACGTCCAATATTTCCAGTTAATTTTGCATCCATTACATAACAATATTCATCTTTTCCAAAGTGCTTACGTACTGATCTGTAAAACAAAAACAATTCTTTGTTCAAAAAAAGAAATCTTTAAATACATAATGTATGTATATTCTGTTTACTTGTATCTTGTTGATGTGCTTTCAACACTGTTATCCATAGTTGGATTTGCATCAAAATTTAATATTTTTCTTCTATTTTCACCATCAGCACCACCATCATCATCAATGCTACCACTTCTGCTTGATTTTGCTGTTTCTCTTCTTGTTTGCATTCTTGTATGAACTGATGGACTTTTTGTTGATATTTTTGTATGTAAACGAAATTCTTCGTCTGAATCATTTCCACGATTTTTATCCTTTAATAAAAAATAAGAAATTTAGAATTTTAAATGAAAAAAAAAAAAAAATGTTAATTTTTACTTCAGAATCATCATCACTTTCAATATCTTCTTGAACATCAGACTCATAACCTTCTTTTAATCTTTCAACAACTTCTATATAATCCAATTCAGCAAAATATTCATCACCAAAATGTGCTCCACCCTGTTTTATAATTAAAAAAAAAAAAAAGACAATTAAAATTTGATTTAAATTATGTTTTTTTTTTTTAATTTATGTAATTTACCTCATTAGCATTTTGTTCTGTCAACAAATGACCAGCATAAATGCAAATAAAACTACCTTTTGGTATATCATTAATACAACGTAATCCCCAACCACGATTTGATGTTTTAAAAACTTGTAATTTCATTTGTAATGGATGCTGTACAACACGATTTAAACAATTTTTACTGCATTTACATCTAACATTACATTCATAAATACCAGTCGGAACTGGTTCTGGTAATCTTTTATATGAATATCCAATTTTTTCTAATGGTATAGTCGAATTATTAAATCTTGCTCCTTCTAAAGTTAATTGCCAGCAGCTGCATTTTGTTTTATCCTTTAAAATAATTAAAAGTTTGTTTATTAACTTATAAAATATTTTAAAAAAGGCTTCGTTTCAATATTCAACATGCTGTACAATCTTTCCACCAAAAACTTCATTATGGTGTGTTGTGATCAACAATGTTGTTGAATTATGAAACGCAGCCAAGCATATATATATATTTTTTTTTACCGAACAATCATCTGTGCAATCACATCCAACTAAAAATTCTGGATCCAAATTGAGATGAACTCCTTCGGTTGGTAAACGTTCTGTTGAATATGTGCATTCCGGTGGCATTGTACTGTCATAATAATTGATGCATGGTATTATCATATTTTCAGTGCCATCAGATAAATCCTAAAGTAAAAGAGAGAAAGAGAGAAAAAAAAAACGTTTTATTGCATGCATTTTGATATTTAGAATAATTTATCATTGGAAAACTTACTGGTTTTTGAACAATACATTTTTCAATAACATATTCTGCTAGACAATGTACCATTGGATCAAAATCAAAATTATCAACATTTAATGTATTTTTTGTTGATCTTAAATATCTATGAATTTCTTCCATATTTCTTAAAATACGACCACATGGTGCTCTATATTGTACCCATTTTTTCATTTTTAAACGATGAATTAATCTTTCCCAACCCAATAAAAGAGGTTTTGCTAATGGACTATAACTATTCAAATTATATGAAATCGAGAATAAACATTGAGGATTACAATCATGTAAATGATATTGTCGTGGTGGTAAATTTTTTTTTGCTGTATAATAGACAACTTTCCCTTTGGGACGAGAATCATCATCATCAACAATTATAATTGAATTATTTAAATGTTTAACGGATGGTTGTGGTTGATGAATTTGATGTTGATGTAATTGTAATTGTCTTTGATTATGAGATATTTGTTGTTGTTGTTGGAATGATGATGTAATTGGTGCATATGGAGATTTTGTTACACTTTTTTTAGCAACAGCTCTTGATGTTACTGTTGATGATGGTGTTGAAGTCGTTGAAGTTAATGAATTTGTCGACTGAGAAACAGATGTTGAAGGATTGTTTGATCGATTTGATATTGATGATTCATCATTTTCCATGTATCTTATAAATGGTTCAGTTCTCTAAAAATATAAAAATATGATAAAAAATTTCAATTTTGGTAAAATCTAAAGATTTTTCTAAAATGTAACTTTAATTTTTATCTACTTGTGAGTTAAGAACAAAATATTTATGTATTTATATACTTATTTTCTCTTTCTATCATCTTTATAATAATGTAAAAAACTAGGTACAGTTTTAAATTAAATTATCAGAACATTGATAAAGAAATAATAAAAAGTAATAAAAATTAAAAATGTTATGCGGTATTAAAGCAAATAAGTTTAAACTCGATTATCGGCTAAAGTTTCATTTTCTTTAAAAAAAAAAAAAACAAAAAATTAACTTTAATTAAAATTAAAATTAATAAAAGCAATAATAAAGGTCGATTTCCCTCACGGCATACACATAACAAGGCAAGTTAGCATTTTGACGTCATCCTGGTCGTTTAATATTAAACAAGTGAATAAAATTAAAAAAAAAAAAATTAAAAAAAAAATTTCTATATATTTACGACCTGAGTGACGTCACAAAACAAATGAAAAAATTTATTTACATTGCTTTGTTATGTGTATGCCGTGGATTTCCCTCCGACTATTTTTGTGATTTGTGACCGGAACCGGGCCGAATTTGTGTGAAACGCCATTCAAAGTTTTCTTGAAATTTCAGTGTATTTACAAAAGGTTTGTTTATAAAAAATAATCAAAATATATATAAAAAAATTATTTAAAATTATTCAATTATTAAATATTCTCTAATTCTTTTGAGTATGTAATTTTAGAGAAACAATTACTTTTCTTTTGCTCATTGAAAAACTATAAGTACGCTAATGCCATAAATACAATCCAACGATCAACGAATGAATTCGAAATTCTTTTGTTTGAATCAGTAGCCTATTCAAATTTATGTGTCAACTATGTGTCGAAATTATCCGATCGTACATATTTATCCGAATATATTTCACTACAGTCTACACCCTTTCGACATTGACTGGTGAGTGATTGACACACAAAAAAAACTTAATGATATAAAATACATAATTACTAAAATTTAAAAAATTTAACATTAAAATTAAAATTATATTTACTCTGGGTAATTGTGATAATACAGTAGTTTTTTTGCTATTATATCTTTCCTTATATAATGGTGCTAATCTAGTTGAACCTCTATATATCCATTCTGTATGATTTTTTCCACTAAATTGCATTTGAACTAAACTTCCATCAATATCAATTACTTTTGCAAGTAACCATTTACCTAGAACAAAAAACAAATACATACATATAAATAAATAAAAACAAAAACAAAAAAAAAAAATATGTATCTTTAAGGGCCAAAATAGACTAGGTAGCAGTGCCACCGTCGCAAACGAGTTTATAACCGGTTTTAACAACTGCTGAAAATACACCTGATGGTGGCACGACCAAGTTGTAACGAGCGTGAGTGTATTACAATCGCCAGCTAAAATTATTTTAGACTATTCTTATTATACCAAATAGGAAAAAAATTGTTTCAATTAGCGCATTGCTACTTAGTCTATTTTGGCTGTAAGATTATTAGAAATTTTTAAAGAAAAATTTATTTTACCATTAGATTCAGTTGTAATAGTTTGTCCTTTTTTTGCTTGAACCATTGGACGATTCTTTTGATATTGTGTCAAATATGAACGGAAAAATTCCTTTGATGAAATATGAACATCTTCCCATACATTTTCAGATGCAAAACAAACAAGTCTTACATCTTTATGTGATACATATTGTGAATAACCATCATCAAAAAATATCAAATATCTATTTTTATAAAATACATTTTTATAATTATCTTTTTTTATGACTTTTTTGTTTTTCTTTTTCTTTTTTAAAATTTTACCTGTGACGATTATATGAAGTTAATGGTTCTGCTATAATTCCAGGATAAAGTGCATTTTTCACAGCATTTTTACCATGTAAAATTGTTGAATCGAAAAGTGCTATAACACGTGTACCTGTGTAAACATTTTTTTTAAAACAAATATTAATTTTTAATTAATAATGATATTTCAATAAATTTAATTTTTTTTTTACCAATTGGTAATTTAACTGGTGGTGGATCAAAATATGCCAATTGTTTTGCTGAGATACATCTTGTTATTGGTGATTTAGAATTTTCAAATTTTACTCTATAAAATTTTAATAATGGTGTAACATCTGATATTTCAATTAGACGACATGGTAACCAATTATCAATTAATTTATTTCTCATTGCAAAATAACATGCATTTATTTTTATTGGTGGATATGTTAAATCTCCCTGTGGTGGAATCTATTTAAAAAAAAAATTTAACAAATAAAAATGTATAAATTATAATTTATTGTATAAAATTCCAATTGTTGAAAAAATACAAACCGTAAATTCAGTTTCAGCTACATAACGTCTTCCAGTATTAAGATCTAATGAAGGAAGTTCTTTTATTTTAATTCTTTGACAAGAATACAATTCAGAATACATTCGATTTGCATTCGTTTGTAATTCTTTCAAAACACTATTCTGACTGTTTAATTCACCTTAAAAAAAAAAATCAAATATTTAAAACTTGTTCTTTATTTATTTATTTATTTTTTTTTAAATAAATAATTTCATTACACCACCTTGTAATTTTTCTATTCTATTATCAAATGCAGTATCCATCATTGAAAGTTGATCATTAATTTTGATTTTTTCACAAACTTCTTCTAAAACTTCATCTAAATTATCATCTAAATATTCGATTGCTTCTTTACCTAAATATTCTTCATCAGCAGCTTAACAAAAAAAAAAAAATAAAAATAAAAATTAAATATTAAAATGTGTTCTGCCCTTGATAAAGTTAGATTTTGGTTTTATTCTTGTAATCACCGTCTTTTCCTTCGTTTACATTGTCTTCTTCATCACTATCAAGAATTTCAACAATTTCATGTCTTTTAGGAATTTCTTCGTCAAATAAAAGTCGATGATTTACTAAAGCATCACAATAAAGCTTTAAATAAATTATGAAAAATAAATTATTGTAATGTAGATTTTATTTAAATACATTAAATTAAATGGTTTTTTTACTATTTCTGTGGCCACAAGCACAAACCGCTTTAGTCTGAAGATGCTTATGTTGATTTAAACGGTTTGCGAGTGTGACCACTGAATTATTTACCTCGTATTTTAATAATGCAAAGTCATAACAATCTTCACAAACATATTGAATATTATTATTTTTACGAGGCAATCTATATACATTTACGACAAATTCAGGAGCTTTTAAAAATGATTTAGATTTATTTGAACATTCAGCATTTACACATTCTTTACCAAAGAATATGTTATTAACAGAAAGACATTTCTTATCATCTGGAGTTTCTTTTTCATTTTTAGTTTTTATTTCATTCTTACTACAATATTCTTTTAGATTTTCTTCTAATTTTTCTTCATGATTTTGTGAATTATCATCATCTTCCTTATCTTCACCATCGAAAACTTCAATAACTGTAACAGCATCATCAGATTCATTTTCTTCTTCATCATCAACATCCTGATCCACATCCATGACTTCCATATCATCAACTTCATGTTCAGTTATCGGTATTAATTCCGGTATTATATTTTCTATTTTATTATCTTTTTTTATTTCTGTTTTTCCTTCATCATTTTCCAAAAGATTTTCTTTTTCTTCTATTTCATCAATAGATTCTTTTTGATTTTTATTATTTTCACTTTTATCTGGAGATAATTTTTCTTCTTCATTAACTACTTCTTCCAAATTTAAACCCTTTTCGCCAGTTTCATTGTCTTCTTGTGTTTGAATATTATTTTCTGTTTCTTTTTTCTTATTTATGTCTTGTGTTTGCTCACTATCTTCAATATTTTCTAGAATTTGAACATCGTCGTCAATTTTTTCAAAGGTTTGTTCTTTTTCAATTTCAACTTGCGTTTGCACACTATCTTCAGTTCCTTCAGATATTTGTTCCTCTTCAATATTCTCTGAAATTTGAACATCGTCGTCAATTTTTTCAAAGGTTTGTTCTTTTTCAATTTCAAATTGCGTTTGCACACTATCTTCAGTTCCTTCAGATATTTGTTCATCTTCAATATTCTCTGAAATTTGAACATCGTCGTCAATTTTTTCAAGGGTTTTTTCTTTTTCAATTTCAAATTGCGTTTGCACACTATCTTCAGTTCCTTCAGATATTTGTTCTTCTTCAATATTCTCTGAAATTTGAATATCGTCGTCAATTTTTTCAAGGGTTTGTTCTTTTTCAATTTCAACTTGCGTTTGCACACTATCTTCAGTTCCTTCAGACATTTGTTCATCTTCAATATTTTCTGAATGTTGAATTTCTTCAACTAATTCAACGATTTCCGGGTTTTGAATATTACAATTAATTGCAGCTAAAATTTCTTGATCTTGTTCAGTAACTCCATTTTCTTGTATTTCATCCATAATAATATTTTCATTAATTTCTAAATTCTCGTTTTCATAGTCACCATCTGTTATCTCTTCTTCTTCAAAATTGTCGAATAAAGGAAAGGCTTCAATCGTAGAAACAGAACCTGTTTAAAAAATTATTAAAATCTTTTAGTTTTTGAAAAAATAATTAAAAGCAAATAATGCACAAGTTTGGGAAAACTTACTGATTTTAATTTCACATAAATTGTTACTAATATTTTCAATATTTTTCTGTTCATTTTCGCTTTTTTCTGAATGGATTTTTATTGTGTTATTGTCACTTTCATCTTCTTTAACTTGATCAAACTTTTCTTCACAATCTTGATGATTTTCAGGAAGCTCTTGTCCACCCTTTTTAGCATCCATTTCTTCATTCTTTCCTTGCTTTATAAGTTTTTCTTCACCTGGTTCAATATCATTACCGTCTAAGCATTCTTTAATAGAACTTTCCTTTACTTGATCAACTATTTCTTCACAGTCTTCTTGATCTTCAGAAAGTTTTTCTTTACCTGCGTCAACCTTCTCATCACCATCTTGACATTCTTCAACCGAATTTTCCTTTAAGTGATCAATAATTTCTTCACTTTTTACTCGATCTTCAGAGAGTTCTTGGTCACCTGTGTTAATCTCCTTCTCATTACCTTCTGGACATTCTTGCTCCCCAGAAAGTTGTTCTTCATCTGCGTCAATCTTCTCTTGATCTTCAGATAGTTCTTGGTCACCTATATTAACCTCCTTCTCACTACCTTTTAAACATTCTTTAATTAAACTTTCGACTATTTCTTTATTCCCCTCTTGTTCTTCAGGTAGTTTTTCTCCACCTTCATTGTGATCTTCATTAGGCTGTTCTAAAGTTTCATCACATTTTTCATTATTTTCTTGATTTTTTTCAGAAAATCTTTTCTTCGCTTGATCAACTTCTTTTTTTCCATTGTCTATTTCTTTTTTAGTTTCCTCTAGAAGACGTTCGCCTAGTTGACTATCTTCTTCTGCATTTGCATTAGACGATGGTGGTTTATCACAAAGCTTGTCTCTTACTTTTTCGCACTGATTTTCGTTTTGTTCATTTAAAGATTTGTTTTCTGCTTGATTTATTCTCATTTCAGTCTTTTCAGAAGAGTTATTGTCTTCATTTATTTGGACAGTCTGTTCATCTACTTGAACATTATTTCCTACTGTCTTAGTTTTTTCGAATTCTCCAAGAGTTGGATCAATTACTTCTTCATTTTTATTATTCTGAATGATTTTTTCATCCATTTCATAGTCATCGGTTTTTCTACTTGTTTCAGCGTTACCTTCATATATATTTCCATGTTTTTCTTCTTCACTGTTTTCAAATTCTTGTCCTTCTACTTCTATTGAAGTTTTCATAGGGTCATCTAATTCATCTTCTGGATCTTTTTGTTTAGAATTTTCACTGTCTTCTGTGTTTCTTGGGACGACGTCTCCTATTGCAATTTGTGTAGCACTAACTGCAATTATTTGATCATGGTTTTCAGCAACTGGGTTTTGATTATCTTCAAAATCTACATTATCTTGAGTTTCAATTTTTCTTCTCTTTAGTTCAGGAGAACTTTTTTCCGACATTTTCAATGAAAATATAATAAAATAAGAAGAATTTTATTTCAAAACTATTTAAAAAAAAGTACACCGTGCCTCGGGCCTCCACAAAGTACAAACAGTTAATTAGACATTAGACGACAGACATTTTTCCCATAATCTCATCGCAATCTCAAGCTATTTTTTTAATACAGGGAAATTTTTTTAGTAAATGTTCAGTAATGTCAGCTTATCACAATTTTACTATATATAAATAAAACTGTGGAATGTGAATACTTTTAAAAGTACCACTCAGTTTCCAAATCTTTTGACATCTTATTTGTGGTAATTGTAGAATGTAAATTTGTAGGAAAAAAAAATAAGAATTATACACGTACTCTTGTTTAAAATATTTATATTGAATTAAATAAAATGGATACAAATAGTCCAAATTCTTTTGATAATATTGATATAGTATCTCGTGAGGATCAAAATGGAATTTTCGAATCGTCTAACAAAGAGGTAAATACACCAAATAAAATGTAACATATTTATGTAGTTTTCTTGTAAGTCTAGAAATATATTTAAATATCCAATTTAATAATGAATCATGGGCGTAAACATTTATAATATTGATAAGAAGGCACACTAATCAATTATCAATTTTTCATTTTTATTCTGTTATTGAATTTTTTAAAAGAGCTCAATACAATTTTTATGCAGTTTTGTTTGTATAGAATCGGATTTAAACCGTAAATTATTGTTTCTATATGTATTTTTGTAGGATACCTTAGCTCCAGTTTTAGAAGAAATCACCACGGAAGATAGCGAAGATAAATTTATTGAAATAACTGTTTCAGAACCACAAAAGATTGGTGATGGTATTGGATCATTTCTTACTTATAAGTATGAAAATAATATTTATTTTATTCATACATACAATACAATATGTATATTATATATATATATTATTTACATTCTTAACCTAATTTTTTATTATTTTATTAAGAGTATCAACTAAAACAAATATACCGAAATTTAAAAAGAAACAATTTAGTACATTAAGAAGATTCAGTGATTTTTTGGGTTTATATGAAATTTTAGCAGGAAAATATTTACGTAAAGGTCGAATAATACCTCCAGCTCCTGAAAAGAATTTATTAGGTAAGTTTTATCATACATTCTTCTAGACTTCTGCATTTATATTAATTTTTAATTATGTTCAAAAATATTTAGGCAGTACAAAAGTTAAAATGGGTCAACAACAAGCTGAACCTGGTTTAGGATTAAATCTTGAATGGATAGAAAATCGAAGAGCTTCACTCGAACGTTATTTAAATCGTACTGCACAACATCCAGTACTTCGTTATGATTTAGATTTTATTAATTTTCTTGAAAGTGATGAGGTGAAACAATCAATTAATTAAAAAAATAATAATAATAAAATGAAATGAATTGCATTGTTTTTATAAATTATATTCTTGCCTTTTTTATTTTTTTAAAAGGAATTACCAAGAGCTGTGAATACTGCTGCATTAAGTAGTGCAGGTGTAATGCGTCTTTTTAATAAAGTAGGTGAGACTGTAAATAAAATAACGTATAAAATGGATGAAAATGATCCGGTATGTTAATATATATTAATTTTCTTATTTTCGTATTATAACAACGGTTACAAAATGAACATTTAAATTTTAAAAATTTTTTCTATTAACAGTGGTTTGATGAAAAAATCATGGATATTGAAAATTTAGATTCACATTTTCAAAAATTACATTCCACTTTAAGAACTTTAGTTCAACATCGTAAAGAATTATCTGGTGCAACAGGTGCTGTAGCAAAATCTGCTGCAATGTTAAGTACTTGTGAAGAACATACAGGACTTTCAAGAGCCTTATCTCAATTAGCTGATATTGAAGTAAGTGATTGATTTTTTACTAATAAAATGGACAATTCTGAGTAGAATTCTAGAAGACAAATTATGATTAATTATGTCCTATTTATTTATTTTTGTATTGAGATTTATTGTTTTTTTTTTTTCATCTCTAGGAAAAAATTGAAATGCTACGTTCAGAGCAAGCGAATTCAGATTTATATATTTTATCAGAAACAATTAAAGATTATATAGGATTATTTGCAGCGATAAAAAGTATTTTTCATGAACGTGTTAAAGTAAGTTTATCATTATAATTAAAGCAGAAATTATTTTTAATTAACTTGTTTTTTTTTTTGTTTTTGTTTTCTTGTAGGTTTTTCAAAATTGGCAACATGCACAATTACAATTGACAAAACGTCGTGAATTTAAAGCAAAAATGGAAATTTCTGGTAAAACAGATAAACAGGACCAACTACAAAAAGAAGTTGAAGAGGTGAAGTTTTTTTTTTTGTGTATATTTTTATTAAAAATTACTTGATTAACTAATTTATTTATTTTTAATGTTAAAGTGGGAAGCAAAAGTTCAACGATGTCAAGATGAATTTGATGAAATATCAAGTGAAATAAAAAAAGAAATAGAATTTTTTGAAATAACTAAAATTAGAGATATCAAAAAGACAATGATTAAATATCTTGAGGACCAAATGGCTCATCAACAGCAAGTAAGTTGTATTTAACTTATTATAATTAATAATAATTGTTACATTTTAATAAATAAAAAATTTAATTTTATTGTAGATATCAAAATTTTGGGAAGTTTTTATACCTTTTGCTAAAGAAATTGCTTAAACAATAAATATATAAAAAGAATTTAATAATTATAAAAAAAACATTTTTAAATAATTTTCCAATATCTAAGGAAAAATCAATTTGTATGTAAAAAAAAAAGAATTAATTAAATATTTCACTACTTTTTGTTTGTTTAAAATTGAAAAAACAAAAAAAGAACAATACATATTTCGATATTAAATTTTGTTGATTATATTTTTTATATTACATATATTATTATATTATATACATATATACATTCATTTATTTGAATTGAGTTATAAACTTTTTTTTTTCTTTTATTTTCCAAAGGATGTATGTATGCAATAAATATGTATAAATATTATATGTGTATATTAATTATTGAGGAAAAAACTGATACATGACTTATTAGGTTTTTATTACTAGATCCGATCAACTGTATTGCACAATTGAATCGGTCTAGATTTTGATTTTGTGGTTAGGACGGTCAGGTGTATGTAGTAATATGTGCATCTGACTCGATTTTGCTCACAATTTTATTTTATTCGAAATCCAAGAGTCAACCTTCTTCCAATGGTGGCTGAGGGGTTTGTGATCTAACAAAAAATCATCTACCTCTCGTTAAGCGCGCCTGAGGATGATTGTTGATAGTGGGCTTGGAGATCGGTAAAATAAAAGTTGGTCTGGAAGTTCTTCCACCTGTAGATCAAGCGTTAGCGGAGGATGAGTCCAGGATCTCTTACTCCCCGACAGTCTTGTTCTCTGGTGGTCCTTCCACTTCCTGGGCGCCTCATACGCGCTCAGCAGAAGCGCACCAACAACAAGAGCACAAACAGAATGGTACTCGTTCCGGAGGCTGATTCAGACCATTAGTAGATTCGATCAACTGTGTCTGTAATGGGCACAATTGAATCGGTCTAAACAATAAAAAGCTCTTAATAATAATTAAAAATTTTATGGGTGGGATGGGAAGGTTTGACTGACTGACGTGTGTGGGTGGTTAATTTCAAAATAAGTTCTTCATGAAAGAGAAATGCATTGATTTAAGATTTTGTGACGCCTAATATTATGCATTTATTGATTTAATAGTAAAAATATTTCCATATAGATGACACTACTTGAATTGAAATTCAAAAAAAGTCAAAAATTGTCAAATTCCTTATGAGTCAGCTGATTTTTTTTTTAATTCCTTTTGACGTTCGTTGTTCATCATCATTCTCATTCATCACATCACAATATCTCAATTAAATTCACGCGCTAAATTCTAATTATATTTTATTAAATCAAATAAAATTTTTAAAAATAAATTAAAATTAAAATGAGTGATAGTGATAGCAGTGAGGATTTAAATCCCGATTGGATACCATATAGTAGAAGAAAAGAATGGGCAGATGTTACACCTATTGAACAAGATGATGGTGACCATCCGGTAGTGGTTATTTCATACAGTGAAAAATGTAAACTAAATGAAATTATTAATTAATTTTTACTTTTATAAAAAAAAAATTGTAATTTTATTTCATAGTTAGAGAAGTTTACGATTATTTTCGTGCTATAATTGCATCATCTGAGAAATCAGAAAGAGCTCTTGAACTAACAAGAGATGCTCTAAAATTGAATGCAGCTAATTATACAGTTTGGCAATATAGGTAAATTTAAATAAATTATCATTTTTTAGTTTCTGATTTAATTTTAAAATTATTTATTATTATTTTTTATACATGTTTAAATTTTCCCGTGTGTCATTTTCTTTTTGCAGACGCGATATTTTAAAAGCGTTAGGAAGTGATTTATACAATGAACTTGAATACGTAGGTAATACAATTAGAGATAATCCAAAAAATTACCAAGTATGGTATCATAGAAGGGTAATTGTTGAATGGTTAAATGATCCATCACAGGAATTGGAATTAACTGAAAGTATTTTAAATGTAGATGCAAAAAATTATCATGCATGGCAGCATCGACAATGGGTGATTAGAACCTTCGAGTAAGTAAATACAAAAAAATGTATAATCTTATCTTAAAACAAATTTGTTCATAGTCATTTTGTCAAGATAAATTTTTAATTTTTTTTCATGTTTTTTTTTTTTCTCCTATAAATTTTGTTAATTTTTTAAATAGTTTATTTGAAAAAGAATTAAATTATGTTGATCGTTTACTAACCGAAGATTTATGGAATAATTCAGCATGGAATCAACGTTTTTTTGTACTTAAACATTATGGATTTACACCAGAAGTAATTGAAAGAGAAATTCATTATGCAATGAATAGAATACGTAAAGTTAAAAATAATGAAAGTGTTTGGAATTTTCTTAGAGGTGTTTTAAAACAAGGTGAACATGCATTAAGTGAATATCACGAGGTAATATTGAAATTTCATTTTTTTAAAAATTGATTTATATGATATTTAAAAAAAAAAAACTTTTCCAATTTAGATTATTGAATTTTCTGAAGATCTTTATAATTCCGGTAGTAAATCACCATTTTTAATTGCATTTCTAATTGATGTTTATGAAGAATTATGCATAAAAAATAATGAAAATGATGAAAATCGTGATAATTATGCAAAAAAAGTTTTTGAATTATGTGAATTAATGTCAAAAAAATATGATATAATTAGAAGAAAATATTGGGATTATGTTGCAGATAGATTACGAATTAAATTGAAAAATTTAAATGAAAATCAAAATAATCCAATTGATACTAATAATGATACCGTTAATTCTAATTTATTTTCATAGGACTGGAATAAAAATTAAAAATGCTATATAGAAAATTTGGTAACTTATTATCATTTTTATTGTTTTTTTTTTTAAGAAATAGAAAAGAACAAGATTTCTTTCGTAAATAATAAAAATAAAATAATATATATTGTAAATGTATTTTTAAAAACTTGAGAACAAAGAATTTAATTGTAAAATCTTATGTATTTAAAATAAATAAAACAGTTTTAGTTAATTTTGTGTAATATATTAATAATTTATATGTACATTTATTTCCTATATAATTTTCTATTATAAAATTTATTAACACTTTTAAAGAAATTCAAGAAAATTGATTTTAAAAGGTAAAACAAAACGAAACAACAAAAAAAAAAACATGCCAGGGTTATAAAAGTTCAATAACATTTATTTGGTATTTTGAAAATTTAAAAAAAAAAATCTACACACACGTATAAACTTATTTATCAGTCATGGGATAATTAATTAAAGTTTGATTTTCAATGTAAATAGAAAAAAAAAAAAAAGAATAAATTGTATAAAAAATCGATTGGACACATCACATCATTAACCTTGTATGATTCAATAATCAATAAAAATATGAAGGTAAATAATTGATAGATAACTACTAGTTACAAATTATTATTATTATTACTTTTTTTTTTTTTAATATTTATTTTTATTTACAGTTCAATTATAATAAACATGGACTTTTATTATGACTACCTACCTTTTTTTTTTTTATTTCTCAATCACCAAGGATACGTGAATAGGAAACAAATCAAAAAATCCTTCCAGAAAATTACTTTACTGTATAAAATCTCATTTAGGATTTGTAATTTTTCACCGTTACAAGTGATTTTTTACTTCTCTTAAAAGAAAAACTTTTTTTTTTTTCTTCTAATTAACTAAATTTAGAAAGTATAGTGTTCTTTTTTTTAAAAAAAAAATTGAAATTCTTTTAAAATAAATTCTTTTCTATGGTATTTTAAAATATATATATATTTTTTTAATATGAATAAATAGATTTTTATTTATTTTAAATTAAATTTTTATTCAAAATGAGATGCAAATATATAATGTTAAGTTTATTTTTTATTTTAAATAATATAATATCATTAGTTTTTGGTCAAACATCACAAAATATTAATGTTTGTAAGTAATTAATTTAAAATATAAAATGAAATATTAATTTTTAGTAAGATATATTACTTATAAATTTTTAATTACTTTAAATTAATTACTTTATAGTGTTTATTAATGAGGTGGATAATGATCCAGCAACAAAAGCAGTTGAAGTTGCTGTAACATTTCTGAAAAAAAATCCTAGTTATGGAATTTCAGTTCAAATTACATCTGTTGAAGGAAATCGAACAGATTCAAAAAGTTTACTGGAAGGAAGTAAGTCATAAATTTAAAAATTATATTAATTTGATAATTAGAAAAATTATATGAGAAACAACAAATAAAATGATTTATAAAGTTTAGAGAAAAATTAAGTGAATAGATATGATTCAAGTAATTTAATTGTTTTTTGTACAAGTACAAGAGTCTAAGTGAGTAATTACGCATTATAATCAAAAATGCGTATTTATGAATTAATTATTTAAATGACTCGTTTTTCTAATAAACGAAAGAACCTTGTCTAGAGAAGAATAATTTCAATAATGGATTTTCAATAGTTAAAAATCCGTTTTATTAGATTTCAATTTTGAATATTATACCAGACATTCTTTGAGTCCTTGATGTCATTTTCAAAATCCAATAGCTTTTTTATTTTGTACACATAAAAAAAAAAAATTTCGGCATTTGTACATACAAAAAAATCAATAGTTTCAAATCAAATAATCATTAATCAAAATAAATAATTACTTTTTTCATTGTTTCCAAAAGTAATTTTCAAGGTCTTTGAAATTAACGTCCGTGAAAAGCTGTAAATGAAAATATTAATAAATTGATAATAAATTGTATTCATGAAAATGGAGGCAAAATGGGTCGTTTTCTTTTTAAAGTTTTGTGCAATGACGTACATAATGTACATATCGCTGGCCCAATACTTCTTTGTTCAAAAGACCATTACTATAGTTTTGAGAAAAACGATTTTTTAAATTCAAATAAAAAAATTATTACATATTTTAGAAGTTCTAGTAATTTTAATAGTTTTTTCAAATAATGTAATATGTTTTCTTGTAAAAATACTATTTTATGGACATGGTTTACAGTTTTGATTAAATGTTATCAATTGTAATAAAAATTTAAACCGATTTGGATATTGAACACAGGTATATGAGACACAATTTAATTTGTTGTAGATGTGGATATTGAACAAAATTATGCATATAGAACAACAAAGCATTAAAGTTTTTTGAAAAAACAGACCTATTGGCAAGGAATATTTATCAGGGATATAGAATGCAAGTCAGAGTTTTCAAATTTGCAATTAATGTATATTTTTATTTCTCAAAAAAACAAAAAATTACATATACAACAAAAGAAAAAGCATAACAAAAAATTAATTAAAAAAAATCACAGCTTCCTGCTTTCTAAATAAAAAAAGGAACATAATATTTCATTGTAAAAAATCTAAATTTCAAATTCAGTCTTCCAAGACAATTTTTTTATAAAAACTTTTATCATCTTTTGCTTTTGTAACTGGATAATTTTCAAACTCACATTTTTGTATTTCATTGAATTCAATATCCTTATAAGTGACAAAGGTCCATGGACTTCTACATCTTTTATGTGTTTATAAATTACGCTGTGTACTGCGTCGAGATCTTGTATTCGAGAATGTCCAGGTTCTGAATACTTTTGCGTTATTGTAGAAATCTGGTTATTATCTTTTAAAAATTTCAGCAATGCCAGAGACGTTATTCGATTTCTATTTTGCGGAATACAAGAATCTGACCACAAAATAAAATGTTTTGTATTCGGTAAATCAATCATTACTTTATTTAGAATGGAAATTAGTGCTGAAGCAATATCATTACCACTTCTACCCAGTTAAAGTTTCATTCCAAATACTGCAGTAAGTGATTTTATTATTCTGACAATAGCCAGTCAGATTGAAAACTAAGAATTTCCTCTTATAAAAAAAGCATGATGTATTTGCTTTTGGTAAAGCGAAAACATTTTGTAAATCGTACGAAACAACTACTGTTTCCTGATTTAAAATTTCACGATCCTTGTTTCGTTCTATTTTACAGATTTCATTGTTTTGTCTATGAATGCTATATTCTTGTTTTTCTTGATCTGTTGGGGCAGATGTTTTTATAAATTTGACACACGTATCGCACTGATCCTTTTTTGGTTTGAAAAATGAAAGATTAAACTGTTCATTGAAAATTTTGGAATACACACAAAATTTAACGGGATTATTATTTTCTTCTAAATAAAGGTTATACATTTTTCTAATACTCAATCCAGACTCAAGATACTGTCTTTTTGAGTCCGCACGACAATAGTGAGCGTCAACCACTGGGAACATTTGGATATGATGTTTGACAGCGTCAATTTTTTCTTGAGGTGTTATTTTTTTTACGTGTTTGCCTGATAATGGTGGTCTAGGTACACCACCATCTTCTTGGTAAACAAATTTGAAAAAGTAATAAATTCTTTGTTTGGAAATATCCAAAGTTTTTAAGAAAAATAACTGGCAAACTGCTATTCTCTGACCATTTGATTCGAAATAATATTTATAAGAAAATTGTTTTCTTGAAACAGTAGTTTTTGTTCTTTTTCTTTTTGGCTTCGTTCTTGTTACAAATTTTGAATAAAAATGATTTTTTTCTGCGTCTGTAAGCTTCCAAAATAAAGCATGAATTAATGAACGTTCATCTTCGGAAAATAGTTCTGTACATTTAAATGAACATGATTTTTCACAGTTCGCTTGTTTTACTTTTCTCGATGGATGAGTTTTGCCCTTTTCATCACAGTACTCTCTTCCAGATTCTCTTAATGTTTTTTTCACCACCCGCTTCCAGGAAGACTTATTCAGTTTCCGTTTTCTCGATTTATCGGTAGTGATTCTTGGAGACAGTATACTTTCTGTAGGTAATACAGCAGTTGATAACTGTGAACTTGTACTGTGAATCAATTGCCTTGTAGTTGTAGATTTTGGCGAATTTAATATGTTGAATCTTTCTTTTCTCTCTACCAGTGGTACAAAATCCGGATCTGCATCAGAATCGTCAAATGTTGACCTCGGTGAATCAAGCACATCATTTAGTAATCTATATTCAATATATTAATGGCATATTACTTTTGATTGTTTAACTTAAATTAGATAATATTTACTCTTCAATAGTAACAGAAAGTTCCTTTGGAGGGGACGAAGACATGCTGTCACTCTCATTAGCATCCATAATAAATTTTCTATTCAAAATATGACAATTATAACGTTAGAAATAACCTGTAACGTAAAAATACTTACGCACTTAAAATAAGTTCGCATGCGTGATCTTCACTCGCTGAAGTATTATGACAAACTGACTGGATGACTGAGAGAAACATGTTATTTAATACAGCCATAGGTGTTACAT
The DNA here is from genome assembly GCA_932526495.1 of Bombylius major. Lineage (NCBI taxonomy): Eukaryota > Metazoa > Arthropoda > Insecta > Diptera > Bombyliidae > Bombylius > Bombylius major. The sequence continues at coordinate 50,055,628 of OW052044.1, forward strand.
TGAACAATTAAGCATGTTTTTCAAATTTTGGATATAGAACAAACGATTTTCATTTTTCGGATATTGCACAAAATAGCACATACTTTTTTAAAGATTATGTTCTACATCCAAAAATATTTCATTGAACAAATAAGCACAAACTTATACATATAAATTTGTCGTTTAGAATAAACCTACAACTCTATATCTCAGAAACAGTTGGACGTAGAACAATTTTAAATACAGAAATAGAAAGGGCGACATTCATTTAGTATAAATCAACTCATAACTCAATTTCGTCAAAAATGGTCCATTGAACAAAGAAGTATTGGGCCAGCGATATATATATTTCTGGCACAGGAGGATTTTATTTCAAAATTTAACATGAATTTTAACATTTTAATTATCTTTTTAATGTTATTTTTTTTGAAATCTGATGGTGGTCAATTTATAAAAAAAAATATACATACATATATATCATATATATTTTGTTTTCGTAGTTTGTTCTAAATATTCTGAGCTGGTTGAAAATAAACAAACACCTCATATTGTATTTGATACAACAAAAAGTGGTGTAGCATCAGAAACAGTTAAATCATTTGCTTTGGCATTGGGTTTACCAACAATTAGTGCATCTTTTGGTCAAGAAGGTGATATCAGACAATGGAGAGATATAAGTGAACAGAAAAAGAAATATCTTTTACAAGTATAATAATTTTTTTTGTTTTTTTCAATATAGAAATCAAACTATTATTAAATTAAATGATTTGTATATATAGGTCATGCCACCCGTAGATATTATACCAGAAGTAGTTCGAAGTATTGTTGAATATATGAATGTTACAAATGCAGCTATACTTTATGATGATACATTTGGTAATTTGATACGTTTATAAAAATTTTGTATCCTTTTTTATTTACTGTTTTGTTTTTCTTTTTTCTCGAAATACAGTTATGGACCATAAATATAAATCCTTACTACAGAACTTACCATGCAGACATGTTATTACAATGATTGCCAAAGATGGAGAAAAAGAAGAACAAATTGAAAAATTACGTAATTTGGATATTAATAATTTTTTCATTTTGGGTACTTTGCAAACAATTAAAAATATGTTAGGTAAATTTTATTCATATACATACTACCTTATTTACTTTTAAGGTTTTAAATAACTTGAAAAATTTTCTTCTTTTAAAAAAAAAAAAAAAAAAAAACAGAATCTGCAAAAACAGAATATTTCAAAAGGAATTTTGCATGGCATGCAATTACACAATATAAAGGTGATATTACTTGTAATTGTGAAAATGCCACTGTTATGTATTTAAAACCGATTGCTGATCCAAAAACAAGAGATAGATTGGGATTGCTTAAAACAACATATAATCTTAAAGAAGAACCAGAAATTTCGTCAGCATTTTATTTTGATCTTGCAATGCGTGCATTTATGGCAACAAAGTATGTTTTCATTTAATTTTTTGAGGAGTTATACAAAAAAAGAAAAAAAAATAAATGTTTAATTGTTAAATTTAATTAAATAGAGAAATGTTACAAGCTGGAGCATGGCCAAAGGATTTGAAATATTTAACTTGTGATGAATATGATGGAACTAATACACCTGACAGGGCAATCGATTTGAGATCATATTTTATTGGAGTGTGAAAAAAATAAACTTTTATTCCAATATTTAGACACTTTTATAATTTTTTTTTTTTTAAACATTTATTTTAGGTTTCAGAACCGACAACTTATGGAGTTTTTGATTTAAATACTAAATCTAATTCGCCATTTAACGGTTACAGTTATATGAAATTTGATATGGATATAACTGTAGTATCAGTACGTGGTGGTGCATCAGTAAATACAAAATCAATTGGTACTTGGGTATCAGGAATAAATAAACCTTTACATATAAAAGATGTTGAAGAAATGAAAAATTTAACAGCAGATACTGTTTACAGAGTTTACACGGTTTTGGTAAATATAAAATAAAGATGGATTTTTGTTAACAAAAAAACAAAAAAAAATTAATTTTCTAAATAAATTTTGTTATTTAGCAAGCTCCATTCATTATGAAAGATCCAAATTCACCAAAAGGATATAAAGGATATTGTGTTGATTTAATTGATGAAATTGCAAAAATTGTTAAATTTGATTATGAAATTAAAGAAGTTGAAGATGGAAAATTTGGTAATATGGATGAAAAAGGTGAATGGAATGGTATTGTAAAAAAATTAATTGATAAACAAGCTGATATTGGTCTTGGTTCAATGTCTGTTATGGCTGAAAGAGAACTTGTAATTGATTTTACTGTACCATATTATGATTTAGTTGGTATAACAATAATGATGCAACAACCTACAACACCAAGTTCTTTATTCAAATTTTTAACTGTACTTGAAACAAACGTATGGTTATGTATATTGGCTGCATATTTTTTTACAAGTTTTCTAATGTGGATATTTGATCGATGGAGCCCATACAGTTATCAAAATAATCGAGAAAAATATAAGAATGATGATGAAAAACGTGAATTTAATTTAAAAGAATGTCTTTGGTTTTGTATGACATCACTTACACCACAAGGTGGTGGAGAAGCACCAAAAAATCTATCTGGTCGATTAGTTGCAGCTACATGGTGGCTTTTTGGGTAAAGATTATCTGATTTGAAATCTGATTTTTTAAATTTCTTTTATTTTCTATTTTGAATTTAAGTTTCATCATTATTGCATCATACACTGCCAATTTAGCTGCTTTTTTGACTGTTTCACGTTTAGATACACCGGTTGAATCTCTTGATGATCTTGCAAAACAATATAAAATTCTCTATGCACCTCTAAATGGGTCATCAGCAATGACATATTTCCAAAGAATGGCTGATATTGAAAATCGTTTTTATGAAATATGGAAAGATCTTTCATTAAATGATTCACTTTCACCACTTGAAAGATCAAAATTAGCTGTCTGGGATTATCCAGTTAGTGATAGATATACAAAAATGTGGCAAGCAATGCAAGAAGCTGGTTTACCGGCAACATTAGAAGAAGCTGTACAACGTGTTAGAAATTCAACAGCAGCAACTGGTTTTGCATTTTTAGGTGATGCAACTGATATTCGTTATTTGGTAATGACAAATTGTGATTTACAATCTGTTGGTGAAGAATTCTCTAGAAAACCATATGCAATTGCTGTTCAACAAGGATCACATTTAAAAGATCAATTCAATAATGCGTAAGTAAATAAAAAAAAAGGATTATAAAAATTATATATTTTGTTATATCTATGTACTTAAAATTTTTATACTTTTATTTTTAAGTATTCTTATGTTGCTTAATAAGAGACAACTTGAGAAATTGAAAGAGAAATGGTGGAAAAATGATGAAATGAAAGCAAAATGTGAAAAACCAGAAGATCAATCTGATGGAATATCAATACAAAATATTGGTGGTGTATTTATTGTTATATTTGTTGGTATCGGTTTAGCATGTTTAACATTGATATTTGAATATTGGTGGTACAAATTCAGAAAGAATTCAAAAATAATTGATGTAAATGAAGCAAATCTACCATCACTTAAGGAGCAAAATTTGAAAAATGAAGGAATATTACTTGGACAACAAAATGATTCCGAATTTATAAAAGGTAGTGGAGGTAATGCATTACGTCCAAGACATGGTCAATATCCATCATTAAAAGGAAGATTTTAAATTAAATAACTGATTAATTTGAGAAAAAATTATCAGTAAGAAGAGTTCAAAATACCTAACTTTTTTTGACTTTTTGACATAAAACCGCACAAGCAGTTTTCCTTTTTTGTAGCAATTTTTGAATTTTTGAGGAAAAAAAATTTTAAAAAGAAAATTTGATTGTTTAAGTTTTCAGACATTTATTGAATTGATTTATTACTCTATGTTAGATTTTGTGAAAAAAGAATAAAGTGTTGTAAAAAAAAAAGTTAACATGTTTTTCTAATTAAAAATTCTTAATTGCTTTATGAAGCCTTTCAAAGGTAACTGAAGTTAATGCTTCAGAATCACTAACTGGAAGTTTGAAATAAAACTCAGTGATTTTGGAAGAGCACACATTTATTTAGACCGATTCAATTGTGCCCATTACAGACACAGTTGATCGAATCTACTAATGGTCTGAATCCGCCTCCGGAACGAGTACCATTCTGTTTGTGCTCTTGTTGTTGGTGCGCTTCTGCTGAGTGCGTATGAGGCGCCCAGGAAGTGGAAGGACCACCAGAGAACAAGACTGTCGGGGAGTAAGAGATCCTGGACTCATCCTCCGCTAACGCTTGATCTACAGGTGGAAGAACTTCCAGACCAACTTTTATTTTACCGATCTCCAAGCCCACTATCAACAATCATCCTCAGGCGCGCCTAACGAGAGGTAGATGATTTTTTGTTAGATCACAAACCCCTCAGCCACCATTGGAAGAAGGTTGACTCTTGGATTTCGAATAAAATAAAATTGTGAGCAAAATCGAGTCAGATGCACATATTACTACTAATTACTACTAATTAATTTGAAATTGAAAGAATTAATTGAAATTATTGAAAGATTTGAAAAGTTATTGATGATAAACGTCGTCCGAAATTATCAAAAGACCACCTTTCTTGTAAAAACATGTACCAATTGGTCTTTTACATGTTTCTGAAAATGATTCTTCATCAAATTTCATTTTTTTATTTGAAGGTTCATCATCTGTACTACTATCAACACTACGCTTATATCTTCAAAACCACTTGTATTATTTTCTTCACATTTATTTAAAAAAATATAAAAAATACTAACAATCAAAAAGAAAATACAATTAAATCAGTTAAAATGTGAAATTTAAGCTTATATTAAGTTCTTATCTAATACTTTGTTTAAATACACTTTGAGCAGTTTTCGTAGCAGATGCTTTAGATTTTTTACTTTGATGGGGATCTGGAGCAAAACAATTCCATAATCTTAAAGTTTCATCAGCTCCAGCACTAATTACAGTACTACCATCAGGTGACATTGCAATTTGTAATACTCTTGATGTATGTCCAGTTAATTCAATTTGTTTTATCATTGATGGATATTTCCAAATTGTCAATTGATTATTAGCATAACCATGAGCAGAAATTAATTCTTTATAATTTTTTGACCATAACAAAGAGCAAACTTGTGATTTTGAATCAACAGAATTTATAAGTGTTCCATTATTAATATTCCAAAATTTAATACAACGATCTGCAGTTCCACCACCAGTTGCTAAAATATTTGGTGTCCATGGGCACCATGCTAATGCTCTAACAGCAGCTTGATGCTGATTCAAAACATATAATGATTCTGTATTTGTTGTAATTCCTCCTGGTACTGCTGACCAAATATTTACTAAATTATCATTTCCACCACTGGCTAAATATTTTGCATCTGTGGACCATTTTAAACCACAAACTTCTTGTGTATGACCATTTAATGTACCAACAATATGATTTCTTTGACGTACATCATGATGAATAATTTTACCATCACGACTACCAGAAGTTATAATGTACGAATTCCATGCTAATGATCCAACTCTTGCTGCGTGACCATCCATGATTCTTAGTCTTTTTACTTTCGAGCAATCCCAAAGTTCTACAGCTCCAGAATTGTTACCAATTGCAAGTATGTGACCCTCTTGTATCCAAGCTAGGGAACAAGCATGATCACCTTCGTCATATTCAACTAGTTGTTCAATATTGCCAGTTCCTGCATTCCATAAGTAAACGCAATTACCCAACGCCACGGTCACAATATTATCAGCACTCCAATCTAATAGATTTAAATCTGGAAAAGATTCACCTAATGAAAATGAATAATATAAATTAGTGTAGGGAACTTACAATAGTCATTTATTATATCAGGAGCATCTAAAATACGTTCTGATGTACTCGGTATATATCGTGAGCCACTTTTTGTTGAAACTGGTGTTTGTATAGAGTAGACAACACGTAAAGGATTCTGATGAGATTCAGGAGCTGCTGGAGCTTTATTTTGATAAGAAAGAATTCGATGTGTTTTTACATCACCAATGTCTAAAGAATCTGATATGAGTTTCTTTTTTATATCTGATTTTGGTGGACTTTTAGGTTTATTTTCATTTTCTTCATCTGAATTTTGTTGATCCATTCGTACCTTAGATAAATATTTTAAAGTTAAATAAGGAATTCTTTTCAAAAAGATTTATATGTAGACTGAAATACTACATATCAGAAAACAATAGCAATTTATAAGACAAGAAAGAAATAAAAAATAGATACTGAAGAGACACTCTTAGGACAATTGAATACCCGATTACTTTAATTACTTACTAAATAATGTCCTAGTTCGAAGTTTGTGGTACTTCTGTTTGGAATAAATCTATCTCCAACCGGAGTTTTTGCATTTTTACCCGGTGTTGGACTTCGTCGACCTTAAAATAAAAAAATTTTTTATACAAAATTCAATTTACATATAAATTTCTGAAACGCTCACCTGAAGATTTGTTATTTGGAGTTTTTTTGCCTTTATTATTAGCTTCTGAAAATGCTTTCCCAGGTGTCCGACTGGTACTTGCAATTGAACTGTTTGCCTTGGATCCGTTAATGCTACTTTCATCCACCATTTTCTTTTGCCAACGAGGTATCGGTCCCTTTGATAAATCACAATCCAATGTTAAAAAATTATTAATGTCATTTAAGTAATTAAATTGTGACATAATTTTTATTTTCAAACGTCAACACAAAATTAACAAAACAATTTCAAATACTACTATCTCAATAAAATCACAATTAAAACGCATAAAAAGTAAAATTCACAGGCACTTGTTGGTTCGGAATGTGACAAGATAAAAACGACAAACTGAAAAAATTTCAAATTCAATTGAATTTCAAAAACCAACCGTATCTGCAGCAATAAAGACGTTGCCGCAACAACAAAAAACCGTAGCTATCGAATGTGTGTTGTCGTTTAGGTTTTCTTCTTTCAGAATTGGGAATTTTTGTAGCTTGAAAGTATCGATACTGGGTATCGGTATCGGATCTATGGTATCGATACCTCGATAGTATCGGGACAAAAGTATCGATGCCCGATAGTATCGACCGATACTATAAAATCCGATACTATACAAAGAAAAAGGGAAAATTCGATGAAAATAAGGTTTTTTTTTTTGAGGAAGTAGTCTTGAAATTGTTGTTGTCTACAACGTACTCGTTTTCGTTTCTTGGTGGCTCCTTTATTTTATATAGCTTTTGTACCACCAATTCGAAAACTTAGCACTGCTGAGTGCTGGTATCGGGTATCGGCCCAAAAGTATCGATACCGGTAAAAGTATCGGAGACTGAGTATCTAGTACTCAGTATCGTAGTATCGGATCAAAACTATCGATACCTCCCTACTTATACATAATTACATACATATATTTATAGAAATATTTTTTATAAGACACACACCCTCATTCAGACCCTTTGCAATTTCATTCCATTCAAGTCCATAACCGAGAATATGAGGAGCAAAAAGAAACTAGGGAGTGACGGAGTGTAAATACTAAAAAGCAGGTATTTTTTTTAGGAAATAAATTTATTTTTAAATATTCTGTGAAAATTTTTTATAATTTTTTTAAATAAATGCTCTAATCTCCTCCTAGAACATTGCCTCTTCCCCATGTGTTCCCAAATAATCGATTTCTTGCACGTGGGGGATTATTTGCTGCAGTTCGCTGATTACTTGGTGGAATACCAAAACCATGTATACCTCCAGTTACATCAGGAAAATATGATTTTCTATTGAAAAATAAAATATATAAATATGAATTCTTTGAAAACTTTTAAGAATATATTTGTTATTTGTTCTTACAGAAATTGTGGTGTTTCAAGTAATGATGGGCCACCAAAGTCCTGAGGATATTTGAATTTTAAGAAAAAGTAAAAGTGTCCTATAACAATTCCCAATAGAGAATCAAGACCACTAAAAAGTTATAAGTAAACATATAATTAGTATTTTCTTTATTAAGCATTTATTTAAAAAACAAATATTCTTACTCACCCTCCTGATAGTAATAAATTAACTGCTAATAACACCCAAGGTAAATACATAGCCTTAAATCTTGTACCAAACCAAAAGTTAACAATTGCTTCTTTATTCAATTGACACCACACATAGAGTACTGATAAAACCATTGGATCCATAAGAAACTGTAAAAATTAATTATTTTATTTTGCTAGTGAGATATAGTTTAAGATTTTATTCAATCTTACATAAATTTCAAATATCAATCCACTAACTGCACAACAAATCCATTGAAATAAGAGTAAAAATAAATAATCGGCCGGACTTGTCTTGAAATGATCACTTTCTAATTGTAGAGAATATGTATAAAGGAAATAACAATTTAACATAAAATGAAATCCTGTCTGAGGTGATAATGGATAGAAAAATAGTGCTGTTGCTAAACGCCATATCTGTGTAATGAAATATGTAGAATAATTTATTAAAATTTTAAATATAACTATTTATCTATTGTACCTATTTACCTGAAAATCTTGAAAAATTGAACTAGAATGTAGAATTAACAATCGAGGTGGAAGTATTCCAAATCTTGCTAACACACTTATTCCTAAGGTTGCTGATAGCCAGAATTTTGTAAAGCGAGGAATACCACTATACCATGTAGAAATATCTGTCATCTTAATAATTATTTTATTTAATCATTAATTTACTATTCTAAATAAAGTAACTATTTTAGTTGTTGTTCCGTATGTTTTCGAATTTCGTTAAAGATAAAAACCATGACATTTAGGATTTCTGCCTTCTGGTAAATACTAGCACTAGCAGTGACATCAGCGTGAATAAATACCACTGCTGCCAATAGCAAAAGTAGAAAAAACTGAAAATGAAGAATAATGATGTAGTAGAATTTCATAGGAAAATAAGTAGTTTAAAACGCGTTTGATTTGAAATCTAATTGAATTGGAACATTGGTAAGTCAACTTGAATTGAGAAAATAAATATAAACTAACGACGGTCGACGAAAATAGTTTCAAAACTCGAAATTTCTAATTTAAATTTAAAATATTTTTTTTTCAGAAAAAATTATTTCGTATGAAAGAGAATTGTGGGCGGAGTTAATTTAATATAAAAAAAGACGTTGACGCCCTTTAAAATGGCTGAGAAAATAGTGTTCCAATTGAGAATTTTTAAAATATAATCGATTCTATTTTATTATGAAAATTTGAATTAGCAGATTGAGAAAATTCTAAAAAATAAGCTTAAATTGACATTTTATTGAAAATTCAACATAGGTATTAGGTAGGTAGGTCTCTTGGTCAAAAAAATAGATAGGTATTTATGCATGGTGATGAGAATTTTCATCTATTGCAAAATTGTCTTTAAAAAGGATTAAACTTTTATTTAAAGGATTAAAATGTGCTTGAAAATCAATACCTATACATATACCGTCGCATATTTTACATCTTTTAACTATACTATAGTCTATAGTTAAAGAGAAGAATATTTTGAAAATTTTAGACTTATTTGAAATAGTTTAAGATATTGAAGATATTAGAATAAATTTTCAACTACCATATATTTTAAATGTTTTTGATAATCCAATTTTTTTATATTTTTGATGCACTTTTTAATAAAATTATCATTGAAGGAACTTTATAGGTTTTAAATATAGGTACCTAAATAGATATCAATAAGAGAATTTAAGATAGAAAAATTATTTACAATTTAAAAAGAAAGTTTTTAACAATGGTACCTATAGATATTAAAAAAAAGTAAAATGAAAGCATAAAATTGTTTGCACTTAATCTTATTCTTTCACATTTTATAAAGTTTATTTTTATTTTATTTTTAAAAAACACTTTTAAATTATTTTCTTTTTTTTTTTAATATGTTTGAAATGTGGTATAATTTTGTGTAACACCAAAAAGTTGTATGATATTATATTCATCATTATAACATTTTTTTGATATGCACAAAAAATAAAAACAATGCTTTAAGCGTTTTCTATTCATATACCAATCATCTATAGGTAGTATGTTTGCCGTCGTATGCGATATCTTTTATATTTTTCCTGCAATTTACTTGATTGCCACCACATTTCTTGCTTTATATCCTTTTTTTCATACTAAATATATTTTATTGCTCATTCAAAAAGACAAATAAATTCATTTTTAATTTATTCTTTATTTATATATACCTATTATATATACGTACATTTGTAATATATACACAACATACTTATACATATGTATACGAGTAGATATACCTATATATATGTATATATATATAATAAATACACATGAACAGTTGTAGGTATGTATGCATCCATTATAAAAGAAAAATATATAGGTACGAAACGTTAATTTACGGTTTAAAAAACGAAAAAAAAAAACAAATCCTGAAATACATTCGTGCTTATTTTTCATCATTTCAAAACATTTGCTCTTTATTTGCACTGAGTTCTTTTTGTACCACCAACCACTATTGTTGTTAAACTAAAAGGAAAACTTCATGAGACACAAAAAAAAAAAAAAAAAAAAAGACGACAAATACAAATTCTCAACAATTCTTTAAGTTTCCCTAGGCCTTTTTTTGTTAATCCTTGAGGGGGTTGTGTGGTGTACACTTAACATACAATTATTTCTGTCAGTTCTGTTGTATTGTTTTTTTTTGTTTTTCTTTCTAAAAAATACTATAGGTGGGTGGTGGGTGTAATGTATTGTACTAACACGTAGTATATATAAAGGCTGAAATACACAAAAGGCGTAAAACATCTTTTGAAAAAAGAAGAAAATAAAAAAAATATATAAAACAATATCATAAAATCGAAACTTTGTGTGCATTCTATATTTTCCTTAGTGATGGTTTTGGGAAAGTTTAAATGTTTCTCTATATAGCTATTACACTTAATAATTGTTACAACTTGGGTTTTTATTTTTCAAATTTATAGTGGGTATATACATATTTTCTTTGAGAACTAAATACCAGTCGCAGTAAAATAGATAAAATATAATTTATTCCTCAAATCTTTCTTTTCTCTATTTGACACTTGAACCCATGGTACCTATAGGTTTTAGCCTCCATCAATCACTCTTTTCCAATTCTTATATATGTATGTACTCCTTATAGTTTTACACTAACTTCAGCCCTTAGTTTTTTAGCAACTGCACCTACGCTATATCCTACGATCTTATTTCCGTTCTGCCTTGATGTTTTGTTTATCTGATTTTGCTTCAAATATAGTCCTGTTAGGCTTTTTGTCGCTTCCATTAATGTTACAAAACCGGGGTCGGTCAATTTAAAATTTTTGAGCTTCTATGAAACATATATGTACCTATCTACATAATACATTCTACATATACTTTGCGTTAAAATATATTTCATACCTACAAAGTTTTATATATGATGTATACTATTTTCGATGTCAAGTTTCACAATCAAAGTTTAAACTTATGTTCACTTAAAATTCCAAGAAGTAGGTATCCTTACTGGATTTGGATTAAAATTCATTAAAACATCCTTGTTTTCAATGCTTTTTTTCAAGGTTTAAAAATGCACCCTGTGAATATGTATATATATTTTCAAGTCTACACCCCATGATTCTTCGATGATCTCACTATATAATTTTCCTGCATGCTCAGAAATTTTTTTTTTTAATGACAGAAAAAAAAAAAAATCTAAATGCACATTTAAATGGCTTCCGTTTATGAAATGTGCTCTTTTTCAAATGTATAAAAAAAACAGTTTTATACTTATAACAAATTGCACTTTTTTTTATAGTTTTTACTATATGTTATCAGTAGACTTATTGGTGTATTTTTTATAGGTATTACTTGATGTATATATACATATTGATGTTATGTTGTACTATATAGTACGTGGGTCGAAATAAGGGTCGAATTAATTCTTTTTTATGATTAGGTACTTGCTATTTTTGTAGTGAAATCTTTTTTTTTTTTGTTCTTATTTTTCTTTTAATAATTTTTATTTTGATACATTACATCTTTTGAACACATATAAAAGTATGTATATAAAATAATGGCTGACGACTGTTAAAAAAAAATCCGTGCAACGTAAAACGAAGAGGGATTGCTAAATTTAAGTATAGAAAGGTATATATGGCAAGGGAAATGAACAATGTTACTGTATAATACATAATATTTTAAAAGAGTCCAGGAAAAAAAAATTAAAAAAAAAACAAATCACAGCTGTCCTTGTATGAAGTTCAATGAAGTTTAAAGAATGTATAAGCTTATCCCATCATCAGGGGGCTTCAGATATATGTACATATATATATATATGGTCAATTCCACGCGTGACGCACACTACATTTGTTGTTTACTTATAAAACTACATATTTCGAATAGAAAAAGACAAACGAGAACCACATGTTTTTGCATAATTAAAGCAAAATAGTGCTAGAATTTGAAAAAATATATATTTTAAATCAAATTGAAGGAATTTGGAAATTTCACTTATTTTGTTACGAACGTGACTTACACTACACGAAAGGAAGTCATTTCATAGTCTCTTTTTCAAATCTCGTTTTCTTCTTCGTTTTTGAGCTTTGTATTGAAACATAAGTAAAAATATGTAGGGAAAGGATTAATTTTTCTAAAATATTTATCATAAAATAATTTTTCCATTTCTTGAGTATTTTATTACATATTTCCTTCGTGACTTACACTACACAACATTTGTGACTTACACTACATACATATCACTTTTTTCATATATTTTTTCACGACACTCAAAATGCAAATCAGCTACTTGGTCCTTATTTAGGATACCTGAATAATTTGAAGATTGAAATCTATATTTTGGAAACATTTAGAGACTCCTAAGTGACGCAAGAAATAAAAATTTTGGATTTTTCACTTTTGAAAATTTTTATCAGGTATACATTTCCATGGAATTAGCCATATATATTGTAAAAATGTATACCTCACATATGTATATATGTTCAAAATATAAATATTTTATATACTATACCTATGTGTCATATACCTATAAAAATTATAAATAGTATCTATACATAAATGGTATGGTTGCTCATATAGAAATTTTCTTATATATTAGGGATCTGTTTATATCATATTATGTAGGTATATACATACATAAATAATTCATTTAATTTGTTTAGTCTTTATTTACTTACATAATATATATATCATTTTCGAAATATGTTTGTGTTTTTTTCCATCAATTACTCAATTACAAGAGTTGTTGTTTTTTTTTTTGGTCGGTAAAAATTTAATTTTTTTGTGAAAATAAAAAAGAGGGATGTAAATACATATATAAGAATAAGATACAAATGATCCACGAATAACCTTTAGTTGCATGAAAACTTTGAAAAATTTGAATTTTGAAATATTTTTTTTCATGATTTTGATTATTTTTTGGGTGTTTTTAACAACCGCCTGGATTATAGTTACTTTTTGTATAATTTAAAAAAAAAGGAAAAAATAATTTTTTCTTAAAATATATTAAGTTTTGCAAAATTTACAGTTATAGATTATTATTTTTATAAGCGAAAATCAACAAAATTAAAGATAAATATTGTAAATTACAGTTCAAGATATACACTCAGAAAAAAAACTGTGAAAAATTGCCTTAAATCATGTTCTATCGTAGGCAAGGACTAAGACTAAGGCATTATCCAACCACCGAATTTCTTAGGCAGGATGCCTTAAATTGCTAGGCAAAACAAAAACAAATTATTTCACCTAATAAGGGTTTGTGTAAATTAACATAAGTTTGCGTAAGAAATTGACACAAGAAACTATAGATACTTCACAATTAACACTTTGGAAGCGTTTATTTTTTGAAATTACCAGACTTGTTCGAGCCTGTTTACATTTTCAGCAATTTAAAAAATTTTTTTCACGATCATTTTCAATTGGAATAAGAAGTTTTGAACAAGATCAACAATCTTTTCAGGAAAATTTCAAAAAGAGTTGTGCTGGACTTATGCATAATTTATGGATGCCATTATATTTTTATAATGAATATGACATCGACAAAAATAAGATACATATAAAATCAGTCCATTTATACACTTGAAAGTCCTTAAAGATATTTTAAGCTATACGAAACCTTGTTTTTTGAGAGCAAATTCACATCGAAACCTTATTTTTTGAGAGCAAATTCACATCGAAACTTTTTATTTTCTTTATGAGTTTAATTAAAACTGAAGAAAAAAGTTTCACATTGAAATGTTCTAAATAAATGCTATATTCTTACATTATATATAGTTAGTGCCATTATAATATATCATCATATCGTATCACAGTAATTATAACAAAAATTATAATTACACATTTTCCCTTCTATATATAAAAATTTCCTATCATGCACAATAATCAATGATGATTCACATTTTTTCACACGATTATCCTCTTATATTGTCCTTATGAGTATTATACCATATTATATTACGATTTATAAATCGTGATTTATCTTTTTTTTATTCAATAATAAAATATTGATTTAAATTAGAAAAAAAATTGTATTATTAATAAATAAGTATCATGATATCATGTATGTATTAAGAAAAATTATTTAAAAAAATCATGTTTAACACGTATCTTAGATATCAGATATAAATTTTTTTTTTTTATAAAATTCAAGAATTACAAATTAATGATATCATATAATATGTAATAATGCGCACCTTATCTTAATCTTTTCTTCAAGTTCATTTCTATGTGTTAAGTAATTTTTAATTATAACATGAAATAATGAAGGACATTTATTCATAAAATAATATAATAAAATACATACATATACATATATGTATATTATTTCTTAAAAGTTTTAAATTTTTGTAAATGTTTTTATACATCAGATATTTTAATGATGTAAGAAATTATGTCAACGTCAGAATCCACTCTTTCAAATTTTCATTATATACCTTAAATAGAGAGTACATACATGCATATACGTATGAATGTGTATATGTAGTATGTGTATTTCATTCTGTTATCCCTATACATATATCTTGATTGAGTTCATGCTGGGGCTGTAACAAAAAAAAGAACGGTCTTTATTTAAAACTTTTTGATTTTGATTATATAGGTATTATATGATATAAGATTTTGAAAATTAACGGAAATTATGAATGTATGTAGATTTGAGCCATAAAATAAGTAAGCGCCGGAAAATTTTGATAATATACAGACTATATAGAGTCAAAAATATACATATTTACATACTTACATATAGTGAAAAAAAATTTTGAAAATAGGAATATATAATTTATTTTGAAATTTTCATATATGAATTATACGAGCAATACTCTTTCAATGATGAGTAAATTAAAGTTGTGGGTTTTAAGATAATAAACAAATAAAATATATGTGTGTAATCAAGTCAAGACATCTATAGCTCTATTATGCCTATAAACGAAGTAACACATATCATAGCGGCATCACAAGGATACTTTGTCACGTAAAGCACTAAGTACACACCAAGTAGCATTACAACCGTCGCAAACTAGTTTAAAACCGGTTTTTACAACTGCTCAAAATACACCTTATGGTGGCACGACCAAGTTGTAACAAATTATTTTAGACTATTCTTATTATACCATAAGTTGGAAAAAAATTGTTACAACTAGCGCATTACTATACCCGTTGTATTTTGGCAGAAGGAATCTGGTTTTTTAGTGGAGTTTTTTTCTTCATCATACTATACCAATATTAGAAATGGTCCTCTAATAAAAAATCACTTTCATTTTTTTTTTTGGTTCAAAAAATTATTTTTGTATAAAGAAATGGCACAGATAACTATACAAATACGGTATTTATGTAGTTGCATTTGGTTGCATGCAAGTAACATGAAAAAAAAAGGCTAGTTTGATTTTCCCATCGAAAAGTGCATCGAAGCATAAGAGTACCAATTCATGTTCATGATTCTCATATGATCTGACAATAAGTATATAGGTAGTATCTAAGAATCTTAGTATGTAATAAATTTCAAATAAAAAATTACCTTTACATCAAATGATAAATTAAGAATTATCCTTTTGAAGCCAAGATTAAAAAATGAAAGGATATGTTGTCCGGTTTTATTATAAATAAACACTTTTTATTTATATAACATATACATACATATATAGATATACGATTACATACAAACATATTAATATTTATTACTAGGAAATTATATAAATAAATACAACAAACATAGTCATTAAAAGTGGAATGTTTTATAAGAAATTGGTCTAAATCTCAAATAATCCTAGGTAAATATCGGTGTAATTGTTACTTTTTCAAGAGTATTTGCAGATGTTCATTGGTGTAAATCTATTATGTAAGTATGTAATATTTGTTGTTACATATAACTGTTTGATACTGTGCATCCGTTGATTTTATAAATGTTACATATATTTATTTGAAGAAATGCTGCGGGAGATTTTCGTATATTCGGTTGATTTCTCATTTCATTTTATAACATTTATATTATTGTATATCTGTAAGTATGTTTGTACCATATATATACATATGTAATATATGTATAGAAGATTTCAATCAAGAAGAGTAAATATTGATTTTTGTGGTACATTTGAACATGATTTTGATTGTGTTATCCCAGACCCCTGCTAGTTTGTCAGTTGTACAACATACTTGATATTATATAGTACATCACATGATTGTGTACTTAGAAAAAATAATGAATAAAATTTTTGAATGTGCAAGAGCAATAAATTCTGCTGTTAAATGATTTGTTCGCAGCCCTCTTAGACGCCTTTTATTATTTTTAATTTTTTTTTCTTTCTTCATTTGTGTACCTTTTTACACATTGAATTTTCATTGAGATTGTACCTTATAAATTCAACAAATAAATAATAAATTTTATATTATACGTTTATTTGTTTTTTATAATACAGTCAGAGCAAAAATTAATGAGCGAATATAAGAATATCATCATTCATCAGCCTTTTTTTCAACCTCTAAGAAAATCATTTATCATCCTGTAGCTTTTTCCAGTTATAAATGTTTAAAAGGCTGAGTACTTAAGCCTTAAGCTACTGTGACAATTCCAAATGAATTTCTATACGCGTATAAAAATGTACTAGACTAGTATAAAATTGGTTTAAAATAGAGAAAAGTGTTACAATACAAAGCTATGATGTAATGTATAAGACCTAAAACCTAAATAATTGTTGCCAATAAATAGAGCCTTAAGGTATTTACGTCTTTTTTCTAAAGCTTTTCAAAATATATACATTTTACTTGATTTGTTTGTTTTTAATAACAATAATAACGTGGTTCCTTTTTTTGGTCTTTACTGTACAAAAAAATAAAAAACCATTCCAGGGGAAAAAAACATAGTTTTTTAAATTTCAATTTAATGTTTTATCCAAGAATTGTATGTCCTTTTTTTTCGCTTTTTAGTTAGTTTATAATATATGATAAAATTGTTGTAAAATGTCTTGAAAGTCTTTTAAAAGCTGAATTTTGAGATATCAGGTAAAATGAATGTCCTTTTTCATATAAATATATAAGTGAGTTCTAAATCCCAGTTGTTTGTAAAAAATGATTATATATGTAGTCCTTTATTATATATAGGTAATGAACCTTCGTAGCATTATTGTTTCACAAAGCTTTTGCTTTGTAGGATAAGGTCATATGCACTTTTTCCCTCCCCTTTGAATAATTATTTGTTTTTTTTTTAAATAATTTCTATAATACCTTATCCTTACCTACTTATATGCCCACTCGAAATTCAATAAATTAAATAGAAACAATCTTAAAAGGTAACAATTTAAAAATTACACGTGCCCAACAGGACGACTCTAGTTAAAACAAAAAAAAAAACCCAAAAATAATTCAATATTTCAATGTATATATTTAAAACTGTTGTTATTACCTTTTCTCTCACTAACTAATACACATGCATATATACAATATCCATATTAATATATTTCCTAAAACATTAAAAACAAAATTAAATAAAAATTTCGATTAATATATGACACGTTTTCGTTTACATCATCAGGTAAATTAAACGATCCCAATAATATAATGAAACCGGAAATGAGAAATTGATTAACTATTTAAGATTTAACTTCCTATATATTTATTATGACAGTAAACAAGTATATTATGATGAACTTATTTAACTATAATATCTTCTATCTATATTTTAACATTCTTATTTTCTCATTTATTTCACATAAAAAAAAATAATATAAAGCAAAGATAGGGGGCAGTTAATAGTCAATTCGTCATACAATTATTGAGGTCGTGTGTCAAAGACGTCGTTCAATTTATCGCTATTAATTGTACTAGGAGGACAGTTATTGTACAAGGATATAAACACATTCCTTGTATGTATCTATAAAAATTATTTGTTATATCTATATGTATACAAAAAGTATATGTAAGTAAAATTGATAAAACTTAGTCGCCCTCTCAAATAAGTGTTATGTGTATATTATTCTCCCAAGAAGAAGGAAAAAAAAAATTCAGTATTTTCTCACTTTAGTTTTTGTATCTTTAAATTGTACATACGAGCAAAAAAGAAGAATGATTTACGAATATTTAAATATTATAACTGATCTGATGAAGGATTGAACTAGGAATGTGAAGATGAAATATTTTTTTCCTCCAAATAAGTTGGGTAGTCATTCAATTTGCTTATACATACCACAAATAGTATATTATACTACTTTTCAAGAGGGTTGTAAAATGTGTTGACATTAATTATGATATGGTATTTTGTGGTTATCCCCCTCATCCCCATATTATACATATTATGCATGTGTGTACATATATACATTTATGTATATTTAGATTGAATATAAAAATATGACAAAAACAATCAAAAATTGAAGTTTGACAAAACATATTTAAAGCCAATTACTTAGAAAATTCGGTTTTCCGGTAAAAATTTTCAATTTTTCACTTTGCCCTTTTTTTATTTCCTCCCTTTCAGATATAAGTGGTATATTTAATGATAAATTTGGTATTTGATAGATGAAATCCTAAAATTAGGATGATTCTGTGTGTTTATTATTATTTGATGTATCTTGTTTAGTCCACCCTTGTTGGATATAGTAGATATTTATGTTTTTTTTTTTTACATAAACAAAACAACAACAAAAAAGAACTTTTCATGTAAAGTTTTATTTTGTTGAATCCCTTTTTTTTTTGAAATGGGTGTAAAATAAAGGGAGAAAATAACAACAATAGACCATGAATCCCTTCGAAGTTGTCATAAACAAATATATGAAAAGTAGATAATAACTATATAAAACTGCCCTATTATGAAATCATCTTATAATATGGGATTATTTTGATTGAAGTGTAAATTTTATAATCACCATGATAAAAAAAAAAAGAATATGATGTACATTTTAAAAATAAATAAAAAATAAAAAATCATAATTTAATTGATTTATATGTGAAATTTTATGATAATATTTTTTGGAAACATATGAAACATATGATTTTGATTAAAGGACTAATTATCATATTAAGACAGTATTGATGACTTTTAAAGGAAGGAAGAGAAAATGTGCATTCTAAATTAGGTGTACTTTAGATCATGACTGATGCTCATTTATGGTTTGAAGCATAAAAGTTAGAAGACTCTATAGGTGCTAGATTAGATTAGATTAGAAAAACCAGCCTAGATGGTGGTGGGATGTTTTCCCTTATTACTGCGACCCGTTTGGATCTATAGGTACTAAAAGAAACAAAGAAACTTTTCCAATATCAAACTTTTGGAAGGATTTGGAAGAATACAATTCATACGTATAGTTCATGGAAACTGATGTAATGTGGATAGAACAGAAGAAGGTACCAATGTCTGTAAAAGCTTCCATATTCAAATTTAATGATACAGGATCTAAAGAGATTTAAAGAACTCGTCAAAAAATTTAAATCGGATTTTATTATATGCATATCTATTTACTTTTCTATTACAAAGAGGATATACGATATTTTACTATTCTTTATTGTAAGCCTCAGCTTCTGAATAAAAAAAAATTACTATATAAAATTTTTAAATGGAAATTTCTAAAAATATTTACAGAGAAAAATTATGACTTACATTATATCCTTTTTATTAGGATATATATAAAATTACATGGCTTAACAACTTTTACTTTCAAATTTACATTTTAAGGGTTCCAAAATACGTACATATATGGAAAAAAAGAAGTTCAACAACATTTTTATTGTGATGCTATTTCCGTTTTGATACTTCCTTAAATGCATTTGATATACATATGTGGTTGGTTGTTAGTATGATCATCATATCATCAACATTCCTATACTTGTTTCGATCAGATGTTTATTATAGGCATAAAAAAAGCATCTGCGGCTCGAGCCAAGAAATCTATTGAATTATTAAAGGAAAAAAAAAATACCGTAAGTACATACATATGTACATATTCACTAAATATACTTCTTCAAATGTCATATTCTTGTAAATTTACCATTTTTTTTTATAATATCATATAGCACAAACAATAGTAATTATAAAACTAACCGGAAACAGCGCACGCGTCTCTAAGAAATATTTCGTCAAATGAAATAAAATAATATGAAATAAGAAAAAAAAAACACAAAAACAAAATAATAGAAGAAAACTGATGAATTGTATATATCTTAACCCCCAGTCATTGAGGCTATTCAGGATACAATGAACGTGAAAAAGTACGCCGTCGATGTCGTTTCCTGTCAGTTGTTATATATAAATTCACTGATGATGATGATAATTGTATATGTAGGTACTTTCCTTTACTTTACTGTTGATGCTTTTTTCTTGATATGCTTTTTATCAACATTTTGAGGGCATTCAAAGTCGACAATTATCGTATATACCTATGCGAAAAAAAAAAAGTACAGTACACACATTACCTATGTAAATACGTATATTTGTATGTATGATATTTTATTATTATTAAAAAAAATAAAAAATAAAACGGGTAATGTGCAATAAAGTAAATGTTCACTCACCGCCTTACACTATAATAAAGGAAAAAAAGGATCAAATCACCACACGCCCTTTAGCATTTTAGCGGGAGTCGCCTCCTGACATTCACCTTTTCTTATGTTTGATTATTTTTTTTTTTTCCAGTTATCCTCTAATGAATACTTAGTTGATGTAGAACGGTACATTAACAATGTATTATTCAATCCACAAAAACTTACCTGAGGGAATGTTAAAAATATTTGGTACATATAAATGTAGGAGCTATAAGAGTAGCAGCTGAAGCAGTGATCTTATTGTATTGTATTGTGTTCCTATGACATAATTAAATGCTTCATCGAAAAAACAAACTCCTATATAATTTCAATTTTGATTTTTTCGATAATGAATATAATATATTTTATATTAAAATTTTTGATACACATATGAAACATGATGTGGTCAAACAAATAGCAAGTAAATAAGCTATTTCCGTTTTAGTTTCAAGGTGGTATAGTGTGACGGAAAAACTGGTTCTAGTGAAAAGGAATTGAAAAATCTACTAGGGGAATAAAGGACAAGGAAGGAAGTGAGTTTTATGCTTATAAATATTATTTTAAAATCTGCAACTTATAAATTAAACAAACACCTTTCAATTATTTAACAAGGAAATTTTAAGATGATTGTAAGAAAACTGTATTCGAAATTTTCTAACGAAAAATAGTAAATATTTTTGCATAGTTGGAATTGCTTCAAAAATGACTTAAGAGCCCAATTTAGTGAAATGGAAATTTAGGTGGAAGGGAATTGTGGTCCTTAAATGGAACAGGTTTTTAAAAAAGTCCTTTATTTCAAAAATATAAGAATTCAAAGTGAAGCTGTTTTGCGATTTTGGGCCTACAAAGTGACCACCTCTACAGCCTACATTTCTCAACCGATTTTCATGAAATTTTGAATATAGATAGGTGGACTTAGGGAATGGGGGTCCTTAAATGGAACAAATTTTTCACTTTTTAGTTTCTATCATGATTTTTTGACCATCTATTATTAAATTGTTGAGCATTGAAAAAAAATGGTTGTTAGAATTTTATGAACTTGGGTTCATACAGTGTTGTGAAACACAGCTTTTCAAATTTTGAAAATAATTGAATCATTTCTTGAAAATTGGGTCTTTCGAGTTCGGAAATTTTCTCTATGTTCATATTTTCGTACCGAATGTTCCGATTTTATTGAAAGTAGTTTATTAATGGAAAAACACTGATATATAGTGTGGAAGATGGTTTTGGTAATGTGTAAACATAACAATCTTCACGTTTTATTTTATTTTTCAACTTTAGTTTATTTAATTGCTTTTCGCTATGTTGAACATAATGTTAAATAATTTCCGCTTACTAACTTCCGAATACTTATTTGAATTCTTTATTAAATAAGGAATTCATATTAAAAAAAAAAATTAATGTAAATACAATGAATATATTCATAATTTTGACATTTTAATTTACGTATGAACATTCGTACAAAACAAGCCAGGATAAATTCGACTGTTTTTGACAAATACATTAATTCATCAGATACACATTTACTTACTTTCAATGTATTACTTTCTTACCGTGTTTCTTATTATTCCTGCTTCTTGTAGATTAATAACGAATTATGTTAGATTATTCGATTAAACTCTGTAACACATTTAGAAAATGTTACAATAATATTCAGTTTATTGTTGAAAAATCCTTTCTTAAAATAGTAGCACAAACATCATTCAATATTGTATTCATTTTTATATATTTAAGTGAATTTTTCTACGAAATTCTTTTTTTAATTCACACACACACACGTCATGTAAAATTCTTTCACGAGAAAGGAAGACAAAAAAAAAATTCATTCATATATTTCACATTACAGATGAAATAATTTAACAATTACACATACCTATTATTTATTTTCGCAAAATACAAAAAAGCATCCGCTTATAATATATGTAGTACATATACATTTACTTTTTCTTTCATCCTTATTTTTTTTCTCAAATTCCTGAATTACCTATATATAGGTATGATATTATTTTGGACATTGTATATGAACTCTACAATTTGTATATTTTTTAATGCGTTTTTTTAAATTGCTAAAAGAAAAATATAAAAAGAAATTATAGCATATATATTCCTTAAAAAAAAAAAAAAAAAAAAAAGAAAGTAATTACATATAGTGTGAGTCGGTTCTTATCCTCTTAATAAGGTCATTTAAGGTTTAGTTGCTAAAAGTAAATGAAAAGTAAATCGGTGGGCAGATAATCTGTTTATACTTATAAGAAAGAATAAAAAAAAATTGCAATGTTGAAAGGCCGCCTTGGGAACCAAAAGAATAAAAAGGAAAAACATGAAAATTATGTGTATTAACAAATATTAAAAGAAGTAAATTCATTCAACTGGTAACATGTGAGTATGTACATAATACATATATATGTTAGTACACTCATGTAGTATTCATATTATTTATTAGTGAATGTAAGATAGTTTTTGAACACTATAATCTATCTAAGTCGGTAATCTTTTCGAGTCCCTTTGAACTAAAGCTATAGCTTGATTATTGTTATTACTTTTTTTTTTTTTTCATATATATTATTATTATTATTACCTTAGATATATTATTTATTATATACATATATATGTGAAATCATATTGTTTACTCATGTATGAACATTTGTTAGATATATATAACATAGAAATATAGAATGCGCTCTTCTATTATGTCCTTCTAAAATCAGATTAATGTCCTTATTTAAGGATTACATTTGTAAAATAGAAAACACCACAATTGTGTTTTGATCCAAATCGGATATAAGATCGACCGACCAAAAGAATTGAATATAATAATTGTGTATACAGTTCATAGATTATGAATGTATATATCGTTCATATTTTCTTCTTTTTTTTTTTTTGTAAATTTCAACAATACCAACAAAATTATAACATAAAAATTGAATGCGGGTGCAATACTTTTTTCATCTTTCATTTTTGACCATTATCTATTGTTTGTCTTATTGATGGCTACTTAAAGAAATTTTTTTGAAAAGGTAAAAAGCACTAATTTCAATTTGTTTATTTATAAATTATGGTAAAGGATGTAAACACAAGGAAAAAATAATAACAAGAAAGAAAAAAAGAATCAAAGAACAGATGTTTTTTAACTTATCTTGTAAATTTTTTTTCTCACAAATCGATTAAGTGCGTATGAAGATGCTATTTTGATAAATTATCTTTTTTTTTTGGTTATAAATAATTGATTTTTTATTGGTCTAATTTTCAATAATGTCATATCTGATGGTTTTTGTTAAAAACAAACAGTAAAAAAAATAAATAAAAAAAGCTTTAATTTTATTACTTTTCTTTTAGGTATTCATTAACTTTACACTTTTATTTCCGTATTTTTGAAATTAGGCTGCTTAATATGCTTTTTAAAGCATTAGTCCAAAAAAGCAAAATTCAAACTCAAAAAATGTTCTAAAAAAACTTTTTTAAATTGATTAAAAATAATCTTTGCAGGAATAAAAAAATTACCGCATTGAAAAAGTCAAAATAACAATTTGTCTCATTTCATAAAAAGCCATTTATAAGGATTCATAATGGGAGAGGACAATGGTGAGCTTCTTCTTCAGGAGGGACCTTGAGGAAATAGCAAAAGTTATACGGTAAGAGACATATTATATACGATTCCGAATGGAACAGGATGGCTATAGTGATCTACCGGTATTAATGGTATTATGAATGTCATTTCCTAAAGGTTACGCGAGGTGTGGTATCAAAAAGGCACTTTCAGTGCTAATCGGGTCTTCGAAAGATTTCAGGGGCTGCCACGTCAACCAACCAACCCAACCAAGGATTCTCAATAAATCTTGTAAAAGATTTCATAAAAAATGTAAATTAAACCTTAAAAATTATGACAATTAAAAATGAAAAAAAAAATTGAGTATACAAAATAAATAATTTATCGACTCCAAAAGAACTGACATTTGTTATTTTTCCAATCTTTCCAATATTCCCAGTAATTTCATTTTTAATGAATTATTGAATGAGGTCCTGGAAACTTACTTCAATCAAAGCAATTAAAAACAAAAACGTTTAACACAAGACTACACTTTTATTTTTGAGAAATTTCCATTGAGTCCGAATTTTTAACCAGAGGTCGTTTTTGGTTTTTTACATTTTCATTTTAAAAAGTTACTTTACTTCAATATTCCGAAATGACAAACTCTCTGTCCTTATTAAAAAGGCCATGATCTGACATTTTTCCTCTAATTCTTTCGAAAAAATACTACTCAAAATCAAAATTTTGTAAAATTTTCCAACATTTTCAGGAAAAGCTATAAATATTTTGGAACTTTTCCTATAAAAGTATTTATTTTGATCCTCTTTTGAAGGAGTCCTTTATGCTGACAGCAATTTATTTATTAATTTATTTAATTTTAAAATTAGTTAAGCAATATTCTAAAAGAATTTGAAAAAAATAATTAGGTAGGTACTAACATAATTAAATCTTGAAAATTATTTTTTGCATTATAGTTAATTCACATTTATAGTGATATCTTTTTTTTTTTTTCAAGCATGAAAAGTTTTTTCAATTTAATCTTATTAAAATGAAGTATAGGTACCTATAGGTACCTGAAAAAAAGTTACATACTTTAATTTAATTAAGGATCTTTTTTAAAAAGGATTTTTTCTATAATATACATAATTTAATTCTTATTCAGGCTTGCATAATAATAAGATTAATTACAACATGTAATGCGTATTATAAAAATTAATCGAAGTGAAAAATATAAATAATACACAGTACATATATACCTATGATACATATGTATATGTATGTATATGAATAAGAACAATGATATATCAGGTAAGTACATACATATATAAAATTTTCTCATAATCTTTTCATAAAATTTATTGATTCACAACATAATAAAAAATATTCTTCATCTTTTAAAAAAAAATTTTGTTTTATTTTTAATGTTACATGGTACAAATTTGAATAAAAAACACTTTTTTTTAAGGTATTAAAAATGCATTTGCATTTAAGTACTTTATATACATCACATAATATGATGAAGTACATATTATATCTTTTTAAAGGTATATAGAGCTGCTATACACTTGCTTTTTACTGTAATTCTTCTTCTGTTAGTGCGATACTTTTATGTTATGAATTTTAATTTTTTTAGCTTTTCACATAATATTTTTTTTTATACAATTCAACTCAACCTTGTTGTCATATTTACAATTACAATAATATCCATAACCATATATAAATATACGATAATATAAAAGCTATTATGATGTTTCTATACATACGGATATGTAACCTATATCATCTTCAGAAAATTTTATTTTCCATATTAATTCATTCAGTTAGACTCTCTCCACTTTTTATTTTTTTGTCAATTCAACTTTTTAAATTTATAAGATTGTTTTATAAATGGTAAATCAGGCGTGACCTTATAATATGTTCTTCTTCTAGAACATATATTCATATACCATATATGATGTTTTAAATATATCTTTCATAACATCCTTCGTGTGTATCATATCATATTTATTGTACACACCGCATATACCTACATATAATTATGAAATCTTTATCTTTAAACATAGAAATTAGGTCATCATACCACCTTAAAAATGTAATAATCAAAAGTGATATGTACTGGTGGTAAAGAGATGATGATGATTATTGAATTGTAAAAAGCGCTCTAAAACTCAACACTCATAGATATGTATGTATGTACATACATATTTAAATAATATGTCCTTTGAACGTTTTTATTTTTCTTTTGAAAAATTTAAAACGAACACATCTTAAAAAATGAAACATAACTATGAACTCTAAACTTATATTGCATCATATAAGTTTATGTTTGTATGTTTGTATATTACATAGATATATATTATGTAAATGACAATTAGGTATAGTATGATATTCTGTATGATATCTTTTTTTATTATATCATATAGGAATACATATCATCATTACTTTAAAAGTCATAGTCAATAGAAAACTCGCTCATATAGACGCCATTCATATTATATTTATTTTCTGCGATTATTATTAATATTTTATACAGTGTCAGAGTAAGTATGCCTCTTATTTTCCATTCGTTATGAACATTCTCTGTATAATATATACTATCCTAATCCTTGGAAAATTTTTTCATCCTGGTTATATACATATAGTTTAAAAAAAAAAAACAACATCAACAAAAAATTACGAACGGTAAAATCAAATAAAAATCCATACAAACAGAGGTTGAGGTTTTTAGGTGTATACCAAAAATATACAATATAAGGGATGAAAATGAAAAAAAAAAAAAAAAAGCAACCCCTCTTATACATATATATAGTATTTGTTGTGTATATGTCAACAACTAATACTTTGAAAAATGTTTCCCTTAAATATTTTATATAGTAGATGGGCGGGAACTATGTTTACACGGAATAGAGGGTTAATGATGATGAGTGTTTATACATCACTCATACATAATGATGTCTCGTCGTCCTTTTTTTGGGCCGTACTCATCAGTGTCATTACATTACATTTATAGTATACTGAATATTTTTTTTATTTTATATTTTCGTTATTTATTTTGTATGTTCTTATTGCTTTTTGCATTTTTATATAATTTTCTTTCCGTTCTTGCTGTATATGTATATATATTGATTAACGACAATAAAATATACGTTGTGTGTTGTGTGTTTTAAGCCACAGGCGGCATATTATACGTACATTTTCATTTATTTACGATACCGACCAATATACGAGCAACAACCCAGCACCCAGCGGGTCATTTGAATTTTCGCATTGCTAACAGAATGTCGATGAATTAGTTTTAGTGTATACACGGTCGTGTCAAAAAAGGTGAAAAGTGAACATTTTATAGAAAAAATTGTATACCGATTATGCCAGTTTTTAATGAGATTTTAGTTTAAAAAATTTTTATTTAAAAAAAAAAATACTTGGAGAAAATTTTTTTGAAAAATCTGATTATTGAAAAATATACAAAGTTTTTTGGCTGGAATTAAAAAAAAAATAAAATTAAACTGTTCTTTCAAATAAGGAGAATTTACTTTACATTTGTGCTGTGATTTGAGATTTGAAATTATGTATTATTTAAAAAAAGTGCTTTTAATTTTTAAAAAATAATTTAAATAACGTGAATATTTTACAACGTGGGAAAATTATTTCACAAATTTTGGATTATTCTGAGAAATGGTTTACTTTGTACGTATTTGTTTGTTTTTATTTTTGTTTAAAAATAGAAAAAAAAAATTTAAAATTTGTTGTATATTTTGTTACATTTAAGAAATCCTTGTTATAATTTTAACGTTGTTGGGAAGTTATTTTGCAAACAAACAAGAATTTATCCTTTTTACGTTGTTTTATTTTTTTTAAATACAAAATTTAAAACACAAATTATGTACATTCAATTTGAATATTGTAAGAAAACTTGTTTCTTCAAAGCAGAAACATTATCCTGGTGTTTTTACTTTTTCTTATTCAAACTTTCAAGGACTTGTTTTTCGTAAAATAAACATTTTAAAATATATTTTTTTTTAAATTTAAACAATATTTAGATTTTACTTCAGATGGACTTGTAAAAGAATGTTAATTTGTTTTTTTATCCTTTTAAAAAATAAATTACGAAAAATGAATTTTCTTTTAAAAGTTGTATATGAAAAAATAATTGGAAAAACGATATAAGATGTGACTTAAATTTAGGAGTAAAAATAAATTTAAAAAAAAAAAAAAATTTCTGGGAACAATTGCACAATCGAGAAAAAAAATTAAATAAACTGGAGCCGTTTATTTTGAAAGTGGTATATAAAGTCCATTTTTAGTTTCTTTCGGTTGAAGTAAATTTTGAGATAAAGATTGCCATGTCCTTTTAGACTATTGAAAATAATAAAGTTATTATTAAAACCTTGAAAATTTCAGAACAAAACAAGAATGGATAGATTTAAAAACGAATAAGGCTTCATTTTATTAGTTGTTGAGAACTGTTGGATTTTTAATATTTAAAAGCCTTTAATTTCCTTGTAAATTTCATGAAATTTTTAATTTTTTTATTTTATTTATTTCCCGGTATTTTTTTTTATTTTTCTTCTGAACTTTTCGTTTTATTTTAAGTATTTTTATAGAAGAAAAGTGTTAAAAATGAATGTGTTTCGTAGAATCCATTAAATTGTTTATTAATTGCGGTTTTTTGTTTCTTGATTGAAATTGATTCTGGCTTATAGATTCGCAAAAGCTCATAGTTATAATTGGATGCTTCATTTGCCAAATCGATTAACTCCATTTTTGAGGTTTTAGTTCCAGAACTCGATTAATTCTTGAATTTATCATATTCGAAATAATTGAATGTGATGGATAAGACGTTAAACTACTAAATTAAAAATATTTTTTTCGGTCTTCGAATCATAATTAATTATTATCGGAGCTAATTTTTTACTTTTTTAGACGTTTTTTATATAGAGTTAATCGATTTTGCAAGTGAGACACCCAATTCAATAATTTTTCAATATACATCTTGAATATGTAAGGAGAATTTAAAGGGAAAAATCTTACATTATTTGTTAATTCAATATTTTACACTAAATTTGTACAAATATACAATAGGTATGTATAAAAAAATGCATTAAAAATAGTACTTATTAATTAATAAAAAACATATCGAGTCACTATCACATTAGACGTTTCAGTTCCTCTAATTTTCTTATGTACATAATATATACATTGAAACATTTGTATTTGGAGCATTTCCCAATTGCTAAGGAATTTTACTGGTTCCATGAGTGTTCTGATTAGAGAGATTCAACTATGTTATCTTTTAACATTAGAAACCTATTAGGCCAGATGGGATCCTAAAATGAATGTGGTTTTAGGACGAAACTTTCAAAAACGATTATTTCATTTTTGAAAATTTATAAAAGGATGTAATTCGAAAATGCTAAATTTCATTGAATTTTAATTTAATTAAATTATAAATTACCTTTTTTTATTTGTAACATCGTTCATCTATACAAATATACATATTGTAGATATGTATAATATACATATATGTAGATATTCAAACATCCGTTATATTATTTTTCAAATAATATTATAATATACATCAAAATTGATTTTACAATGTAATACGATTTTTATTTATTCGTTTAAATTTTCAACAATTCAAAAAATTAAATAACGCATTTATTGAAGTAGAAAATAATTATAATTGCAAGTTATTAAATGTTTCTCTATTTGAGTGCTTCCCGAGCATATGCCTTTCAAATAATAATAATTCACATCCTCATTCGTCGTATATATTATTATTAAATCCTTCATCACCACACAATCAAACATGTTGTTGTAAATTTTACCATGCTTATAATCAAAAATATTTATATCAACACATTATATGCGGATTTAAAAATCAAATACAGGGGAAAACAAACAATTTAACTTTGATATAAAAATTATAAGCATTATTCAAATTTAAAATTTTAATAAAAAATCCCATTGAAATTCATTATTTTAATCCCCTTTTTTTCGGCGGAAGGAATTTATTCTTGTACATAATATAGAAAACTGTTTTGTTTTATTATTTTTTTTCATCACAGCACTTGTCATAATTAAGACCACAATTCAATCGCGCGAGTTTACATATACACATTTTTTTGTATATATTCGTTCATTTAAATTGAAAATTTGTAAAAATAAAATCAAAGAAAATACGAATATGTACAAAAAATCGCGTGAAAACATTGCGTGTATCTTTGTACCTACGTTCGCATGAATTTCACATAAAAGAATATAAAAAGTATATTCAAAT
The DNA here is from genome assembly GCA_932526495.1 of Bombylius major. Classification (NCBI taxonomy): domain Eukaryota; kingdom Metazoa; phylum Arthropoda; class Insecta; order Diptera; family Bombyliidae; genus Bombylius; species Bombylius major. The sequence goes on from OW052044.1 coordinate 50,086,404, forward strand.
TTTCTTTGTTGATTGAAAATATTTAAAAAAAATGAAATCCCGTACTTTAAAACAATACCCACCGATATATTGAATGACAACAAAAAAGGGTTTAAAAAAATGAAAATAATAATAATAAAGCAAAATATATGTAATGGGCGGACTTGTTAAATCATAATGCATTATTTTCAAGACATTTTATTATAAAAAAAAAATCAGTTGTGGCTGAGAAAATCATGCAAAATTTTTGTTTTTTTTAATTTTAAAATCAACACGTTTCACAAAAAATTATTTACACTTGACTGAACATCTTCTCATTTATGTGCTCGTATGTATGTATATCTTGAACTACATGATAACAAAGAATCACAAAACAAACGTTTTTTTATATTTTTAAACAAATAATTTATTGAAAATTCCATCATTAATTAGAACACCCGTTGAGAGTATATAGGTATTTTTTCAGTTCAAATGAAAATATTGTTTGTATATTAATAACTTCAATATTATATTTTAATGAAAACATTTCACATTTCAATACGATATTTGTTTTTCTTTTATTTCCATAAAAAACAATAATATTTTTTCTTTCGTTTGCATAAATAATATTCAATAAATTTATTCAATTTGTTTTTTCTTTTTTTTTTCATGTTTGTTTTTTTATAGAGTCCTCGTGGCATGCAACCGTGCAGTCCTCCCGGAATTTTAGCAATGATGTCACCATCAAAAAGCCCAAATATGGAATCAATTACTAGTCAAAATGCAACAACATTAAATACTGAATCATTGAATAAATTAAATCAACGTTCATGTCCTCTTAAATTTTCAATTGCAAAAATTATGGAACCAGATGATAAAATATCTGGAACAGAAAGATGTAAAAGTCCAATAAAAGCGACATCAATACAAGATGATGAATCAGAAATAGAAATTTTAACAGCATCATCATATCATCATAATCATCAGCAAACATCTTCATCATCATCATCTACGCCTCCAATGGATACATCAATTGATTCTGATTCTGGTACTTATGATTCGGCATTTAAAAAATATGTCCCATCTGCTGCGAATACTGCAGTACCACAATTTGTAAATAGTAGACATCAGGAATTGTTTGCTCAGTATCCTTTATTATATTATCCTGGTCAGTTAATGTGTGCAGCAGCAGCAGCACAATATGCTGCATTAGCTCAACATCATAATTCTGCCTCCCTATTAGATATTAGTGCAAGTGTAAATCCTTTAAGCATTTCTAATTTGAATGCATCTCTTAGTCAACCACTTCGCAGAAGTTTACAGCCATCATCTTCTATTACCGAAAAACATCATCATCACCATCATCATCATCATTTGGCGCAAGCAGTAGCCGCAGTGGCAAATTTAAAAGTCAATGGAATAAGTGGCGGTGTAAATGAAAGTAGCAATAGCAGAAATAAAATTAAGGATTTGACTTGTGATATTTCTCCATCCGGAAGTAATAGTAGTACAACGGGTGTAGGTAGTAGTGGTAGTGGTAATGGTGGTGGTGGTGGTGGTGCTAGTGGTAGTAGTAGTAACAATGCTGGAAATGCATCAAATAAACAAAAAACATTCTCATGTCTAGAATGTGGTAAAGTTTTTAATGCTCATTACAATTTAACTCGTCATATGCCCGTTCATACTGGTGCAAGACCATTCGTGTGTAAAATTTGTGGAAAAGGATTCCGACAGGCTTCCACCCTATGTCGACATAAAATTATTCATACATCAGAAAAACCTCATAAATGTCATACGTGTGGGAAAGCATTTAACCGTTCATCAACATTGAACACCCACACAAGAATACATGCCGGTTATAAGCCATTTATATGTGAATTTTGTGGAAAAGGTTTTCATCAAAAGGGTAATTATAAAAATCATAAATTAACTCATAGCGGTGAAAAAGCATATAAATGTAGCGTTTGTAATAAGGCATTTCATCAAGTTTACAATTTAACATTTCACATGCATACTCACAACGATAAAAAACCCTACACATGTAAAATATGCGCTAAAGGATTTTGCAGAAATTTTGATTTAAAAAAACATATGAGAAAATTACATGAAATTGGTTCAACTTCAAGTCATAGGCAATCATTAGCATCAGCAAATTCATCAGCAGGAAGTACATCATCATCGTCATCATCATCATCATCTGCAGCAGCACCAGTACCAATTTTACCATCAGTTTCAAATACATCATCAAATTCATGGCATTCACCGAATGTTCCATCAGCTGGTTTTCATCATCATCAAACAACGAATTTAGGTTCATTAAGAACAGAATATTCAAGTTCATTTATGCATTTTGCATCTACAACTCAAAGAATGGATAGTTCACCATTTATAGCGAAAGTCTTCTGACAACGATATTACTCGGATTCAACATCATCTGCACACAAGACCATTTTAATTGATTGATTACGTGATTTTTACATGAAGTTTCTCCTGAAAGGACATTTAGATTTTCTTCAAGAAAAACTTGATGTATAGCTATATATATATGTATTATTGTAGTGTGTTATATAACAGAGTCTTTCTAAACCAAAAAAAAAAAAAAAAAATGTACTTACATGAATTTATTTTATGAATTAGCTCATAAAAACTGTTAAAAAAAAAAACGTTGAAGTTTAAGCAAAGGGAGTATGGGAGTGCAATAAATTGAACCGAAATTTAAGTAAAATTAAAAAGAACAAAAGTGAAAAAAAAAAAAATTGATAATGATAAAAAGGACATACATAATTTATATAAAATTATATTGAAAGGACAGGCATTTAAAATAAAATAATAATGTTCTAAAATTGAATGTAGAAGTTTACAATTTAAAGAATTTCAAGTAGAATTGATGATAAATAATAATAATTAAAAATAATGTAAATAAGAAAATTAATTAATTATTAAATCTAAAAAAAAAAAAGTTAAAAAAAAACACACACACACACATACAAAAAAAGAACCAAAATTCTAATATTATATCTTGATGTCTGTTTCTGTTATTGTACCTAATATACCTATACTAAAAAATTATATACATACATATATAAATTTTAAATTGAATTATGTATTTCATAAAAAAACAAAACGAAAAAAAAAAAACACATTTATGTACATGTTACTGTACGTATATACATTGTAAAAATAGAATTTAAATTAGGAATTGAATTGTTTTTTTCATTCTTTTTTATTTTATTTCATTTTTTTTTTGTTGTTCTAGAACGAATTTTATCAAATTTTCTTCGAAAATTATTCTCAAGGATTAATTTTTTTTCTTTCTTCAATTAATTTAAATTTAAAAAAAATTCACAGTTTGATATCTATAAGAAAAATAACCCTTTTTATACATCAAGGTTTTTTTTTCGCAGTTAATAAAAATTTACTGGTAGACTTCAAGGAATAAAGAATAAAAAAACTCTTGAGGGAATTTAATTTAAATTTGTTTAAAAGATATAATTTTCCAACGGTACATTTAAAATATTTACTTGAATTAAAATTTCATAAGATTAAAATGAGGTGAAAAAAAAAAGAATTTGTTCACATACTAGAAATTATTTTTCTTGAGAAAATTTTTGATTGCACAATTTCTTCGAATTTTTATAAAATTAACATGAAAATTCAGGAGATTACAGTGAAATTTTTAAAAATAATTACTTTTCCATTGGATTTCCATTGAAAATATTATAATTGTAATCCTTTGGACTTTAAATCAATTTTTTCCAAAGTAGTTTTCACTTCAAACCAAATGATGTAACTTTGGAATACAAACTTCAATGGTATCTGTTTTATGAAGTTTTATTTTAATGAAAAAAGTCTTTCGAAAAATTTATAATTTTCCTAAGTCTGAAACATACGAGTGACACACGAGTCGAAAGGATAATGATTCTTCAAATTAAGCTTAAAGAAGAAAAAATCTTTCCCTAGAGCTTTTTTCTTTCTAAATGGAATACTGTATCCTATTTCTTAAACGAGTGTATACGAGCTTATTGTTTTGTTCACCTATTTTTATATACTTTTTATCCACTTACTTTTTCCTTTGTGGGTAAGAGTGTTCCTCGTGACGTAATTGAAATTTTGGAAAGAGTTTTAGGGTAGTAAACGTGAACGGATTTACATGGGGTTTTCAGATTTGGGGTGAGTCAATAGAATGCTTTCTGTCTAGAATCGATCCCTTTCTTGAAAATAATTAAATATGATGGAATATTAGAAAAATATGAATTTAAAGAACGGAGAAAGTTACTGAGAAACTTCCGAAACGTCCTCGAACAACTCTTTACTTGAATATCATCGTAGTTTACAGAGGCTTTATAATCAATTTTTAAAAAGTATATGTTATAAAAGTTTTTTTAACCTAGCTTATTGGTTTTCTTCTCACATTTTTTTTTTTAGGTCTGTTCAATGAAAAGCTTCAAATGCCCTGAGAATAAAATTTGTATTCGATATTAAAAAATGTGTTTAGTGGAATTTTCGAAAATACATCACTTTTTTTCTTTAATTTTCGTGAAACTAGTCTTTTTTTTTCATTATTAAAAAAATTATATGTAAATTCAAACTTCCTTAAAATTCGAAATTATAAATTTATACAATTTGTAATTAATTAGGAATTCTATAAGAACTACAGATTTTTTATTTCACTCCTAGGATAAAATTTAGAACAAAGTTAACATTTTAAATTTTAAATAATGAAGATTTTAAAATGAAAATTCATTGAAAATTTTTAAAATGAATTCCTAGTACTTTTGCCTCTTCAAAAAATCTACATAAATTTATGTTTTTTTGTATGTTTAACGAAAATAAAAAAAACAACTAAAATAAAATTGAAAAAAGGAAATCATTTTTTACACATACGTACATATATACGAATATTTTATTAATTAAATTATATTGAATTAAACATTCAAGTGTACTACAATAAATTTAATTTATATATCACGTCATTCACATACATGTATGTACATATAACGAAAATCTGAAGATTTTTGTTGTTTCTAAGATCAATTAAGAATTTCGAGTGTTTCTAAGTTAATAAAACATATAAAATCATAAGATATACCTATATGATGTGTAATCTTATAGAATATAATATAATATAATCATCTTGTAAGTAAAATTTCGTTTAAATCATCAGACACCACATATGTTTAATAAGTCGTAATTTAAGCCATCATCATGGGAAACAAACTCTTAATACAAATAATTTATTAAATTGGCCAAGAGTGCCAAAAACACTTAACTGTTCGAACTTCAGATTTAAAAGACTAATCCTGATTATACCGCCCTCATAAATTATATATGATATATACATCTGTACAATATACATATACATATGTACATATGTATATAGTCAGTTAGTATGAATACGTTTAAATTACAAATGATTAAAATCTAGTTGCGAGTATCTGACACATTTTTTAAACCACTTTATTTAAATACTATTTATGTACTATAGTATTTATGTATAATGTGTGCTATTTTTGTTACTATACCTACTTTACCATAATATTCTAATAAAACTGCTTATCATTAGTAGTTCAATTTTTTATTTTTATTATTTTGTCCCTGTTTCTATCCGTTCTATATATTGTATACATATTATTAATTGATATCGCGTTCAAAATTAAAATTCCAAATTATCATGTTGTGGTCACATTTGCTTAAAATTTTATTTTGATTGTTGTTTTTTTATGTTAAATTTGATTTTATATTTTATATAGTTAATTTTACATTTATTTTTATTTTTTTTTTTATATTAAATCTCCCTTCTATTTTACAAAATACAACAAATTTAACAAGAAATTAGGGTTATAGATACATACATACATATGTATTTACATACTCTAATAACTGTGAAAATAAGTAGCGTATATTATCAATCAATCAGATAACGCGTTCGTATATCCTATATTAACTTGCTGTTTTAGTATATCTATTTGAAAATGCTATCTTTTATGAAATGGAATTAAAATGTTAAATAGAAAAACTTTGATTTTATATTCGTATATACATAAGTATAGATACTTATTATATAATAAGAAATGACTTTATTTGAATTGATTAATTAATTTTAGTCACGAAATTTATTTGTACATACCTGACAACAATGATGCATTATACATTTTTCTTTTATTTTTTCCTATTTGTTTTATTTTTTCTTCAAAGGATCTTAGAAATAGCAATAAAGTAAAATACAAATTTGAAAGTTATTAATCAGTTGTAAAAAAAAAAGCAAAATTATCTTTGATCTATTGTCATTTTGAATGTTATAGAAGGTGAGTAATTATAAAGGATTTTTAAAGTTCAACTCGTTATGGTATATATCACTTACATGCGCTCGTGGTGTATATTTTATATCAAATTTTATAAAGATTAAGAAACAATTACTTTTTTCTTTTCACGAGTATTATTGAGGAAGGATCCCAATTGAGGGTTTTTAACTTAATCTTTGTTAAATTTTATAATCAAGGATTTTATGATGATTATGACGAAAAGTAGGGATTAAAGATTTTATCGTTTGTGTAGTAGATTATTAAAGTTCAGAAATGTATGGAGATTATTCATAGCAAAACAAAAGGAGTGAACTTTTCTATATTATACCGTTTTCGGAAAATAAATTGTTTTCAAAATTGTACAGAATTTTTTTGTTCAGAATCGGTGATACATAGAAGTAGTAGAGTATATACCTACTGGTTTTTAAAATTGGAGGTCTTGGTTTTAATCCATACAATGACTACAATCCATTTGAACTAAGGATTTATTTACCAACGAATTTCATCATCCATATAGCATCACAAATCCATATTGAACTATGTCCCACCACTGACTTCTATTTGTAGACTTTGTTCTCCAGTCTCTGATGACCAGCTTTTTCACCTCCCCGTATTTATTGAGACAATCCGCCTCATTTTTGGCCTTCCAGTTTGTCTCTTTCCTTCCAAATTACCTTAATAGATTTTATATATATGTATGTAGGACGTTCTTTTTTCATTCGAACTACATGTCCTGCCCACCTCATTCTTTGTATTTTGAAGAAACAACTAATTGATATATCAACCAACAAATCTAGTGGTTCACAATTCGCATTCTATATACATAGGTACCTACATGTCAGAAAAATAGTCACACTTGCTATGTTACGCTGGTAATTGATTTTATTTTGTTCATCCTTTTTTTTTTCATTTCAACTCCATTACAAAATAAAAAATATTTACAAAGCAAAATATTTAAATCAAAATTCATTTCTATAATTTTTTAATAACACGTTTGAATTTCAATATAACTGCTGTATTCCATAGAAATCTCTTCTTTTTTTTTTTTGTATTATTAATATTATTTTGTCATTTTTTTTTATTTCTCTATATAATACAGTACATCCGTTTATTCATTTCATGTTAAATCATGTCTTCATAATACGGATCAATTAATTCGGTTCAAATATTTTGAATGCGGGAGGTTTTCATCATATTTATATAGCCTTTTAATAAGGACATCCTGTATTTTTCACACCTGAGAACAATTGTTAAAATATGACATTGTATATTATATATATCTACATATAGATGTACGTCCTGTATACATGTGTATTGTTATGTGTATCTACATATACAGAATTTTATAACAATATGTTGTATCACAGTTATTTTGAATTTTATTTCTTGAATCATATGAAATTCTGATATTTTTTATTCATTGAATTAACTGTGGCGTAAAGTATTGTTGTTAATAAACTCATGATGATGATGTTTAATACGGATAATATATTATATAACATATATGTAGGTGTAACAAACAATTAAAAAAGTGTGACACCGTAAAAAGTGTACAAATGATTTTTTTTTCTGTTGCACGTATTTTATTTTAAATTGACAATGAGAATTGACGCATGTGTTTCATATTTAGTAATTTAGGAAAGAAAAAAAATGTTTAATTCAATAATTTTTTTTGTTTTTTGAAAAGGAAAAATTCTATTAAAAAATCCACATTACTTCTGATTACAATGGACTCTCCTGGTTGAGTGCTATGTGGATGCCTGTATCCCTTCACCAACAAAACAAATCCCAAACTTACTCGAGATTTTATATTGTCTATTTTCATTTTAAAAATTATCCTTTTAATTTTAAGAAAAAAATAGACTGTTGGTAGATAGTCATGTAATAAGGACGAGAGCTAATCATAAAAACCATAGGATAGGAAAATCAACAACGATTGAAAACATTGCAAATTGATAAAAGGACGAAGCGGATTAAAAAAGCTTGTGACATATTATGACTATGACTCAAGTAGATGGGATAAAGGACAAGAGAGAAGAAAAAAATACTCTCTTTTTTTTTTAAATTTTCCAATTAATTATTTGGATTCAAAGCACTAAACTACGTTGATAGTCGTAGTTTCTCGAATGTCCTATTTTTAATTTTTTAATGTAATAAATTGTAAAAATCATAATAAAAATATCAAAATTGTCATAAAATATTTTTAAATCGTTTTCACGTTCTATAAAAACAAAAAAAAACAACATAAATTGCAATATTTTTAATAAAATCACGACTTGCATATGATTAAATTGATGTGTATCCTCTTTTATGCAAATAAAAATTTCCCTGTTTCTCTTATTTTTCAAATTAAAAAAAAAAAGTCCTTTCCGATTTTATTATTCAAAGATAAAAGCAAAAGTGTTTACAATGAATTACAATATGATTTCAAGTAGATATCCTTTCTTTTATATTCATTTTTTGTATACAAAAAGATTTTCTTTTTCATATATTTGAAAATCGTTTGTTAATATGTGTGCGGTGTACGTAGTTTTAAGTGATTTTAAGTTAAAATTCAAAAAAAAAAAAATGTCAAAAAAAATCTACAAAAACAAAATTGACGTTTAAATTTGAATATTCATCGGAATCATCAACGTGTGTATTTTAATTTTATTACAAAAAAAATAAAAAACTTTTCCAAAAAGGGACTGTTTTTTTTTTATATGCATCTCAATTTAAAATTCGCATTTTCAATCTTTATGTATCTTCATATATTTCAGAATACAACGAAAGATCCTTGAATTGACACGGTTATTTGCATTTAACTTTGATGTAATAACAATAATAATTGTCATTATACTAAAAATATGAATATTATTACTTGTAAAAAAAATATATACACATACATACATATATAATATCAGAATGTCCTGATGGAAGTTACTCGATGAGAAAAAAAAACAATATGATTTATCTAAACATTATTTCAAGATGCACTAGAACAGACGAAAAGACAAATTCATTATTTTATATATTTAATAAAAAAAAAAAAATGAATAAAAAAGGGAATAAAAAGTACATTATCATTATCCTTATAAAAAAAAAAAGAATTATGATATAATAAACAGGACAATTTATTGACAAAACGAGAGACGAAGAAGAAGAAAAAAAATGAAAGTAAACTTTGACATACGACATTAATATAAAAATCCACAGATTTAAAGTATATATTATTATGAACGAGCAAATAGATGGGGAATAAATATAATCTCTTCAGGATTTTTGTTTTTATTTTTATTTTTTTAATCTCGTTAAAATAGGAACGTAGTGTAGTGTTAGCTTAGTATTTTACAATTTTTCTGTTTTTTTTTTTTGTGAGGGAGTTTTAAATGAAAAATTGAAGAAAATAAAAAATAAAATAACAACAACATTGAAATATTGAAAATTTTCTTCTGTTATTATAAGGACAATAATACTATAATATGAATGACATATTATTATATATCCACTAACTGCCTCCTTATTATCAAAAGGATGGCGCATCACTTGACATTTCATATAACAAAATCATTATTATTTTTATTCAATATTGCATGCATGATAAATAATAGTACCTATTATTTAAAAAAAAAAAAAAATATGTATAAAAATGATGAATATTTGTTGTTTTTTTTGAAGCAGTGACAAATAAGGACATTTACAACAACAACAAAAAATATAAATGATTTTGAAGATGTACTACGAGTATGAAAAATAAAATATAAAAGAATTCACTTAACAAGTTCATTTTGATCTTTACCGCGCTATTTTGTATACGCGTGTAATTTTAATTTTGGCACTGAATTTATTTTATATGAAAATTAAGTGAAATTTATGAATGAATGAAAAAAAAAGGAAAAGCAAAACTTTCTGAATTTTATAATGCTTGTTGAATTTGATTGATTTGCATGAATAAATTATATGAAAAATGGAAATCAAGGAAAATTGGGAAAATAAATTATGTATCTAATGATTTTTTAATGCGGTTTATCTACATTTATACTTTGAACCAAAAGAGTTGAGGAATTGTATTATACTAGAAAACTATGCGCAGAAGAAAAGATACTTACACACATGTATTTTTATTGTTATAAATTCTAAGAAAGATAGGTTTCTTCTTTCGTATATGTATACACAAGAAGATCACTAATGACTAACACATGTAAGACGCATGCATGCGCGAGATTTCCTCAACTTTTTTGGTTCAAGGTATAAGTACATGTCATTCTATACTTTGGTGAATATTATTGATTACATATTTTATTTGATTTTTTTTTCAATTTTTGAAACTTCCTCTGCACAAGATTTTTTAAGATATTAAATATGAATTAATTCGTCTAAATATATTAAAACGCTTACATAGAACCACATCTATAATTCAATCAAAATCTGATTTTCAAATTACTATCAAAATAGATGAACGTGACGTATTCACTTTTCACACCTAAGTTGATGTCTTTTTCATGATAGCATTGACAGCAAAATAAAGAAAGAATTTAACAGCAAGAACCATAGATGGGTTAGTTAGTGTGTTAGTGTTATACTTGTTCAATTTGTTACATATACCTCACATCTTTTTTCTGAAAACCTCGATAAACCATTGGCAATTATAAATCCTGGTCTAACTAAGCTCTCAGAGACCGTTAATCAGCATCACATAAATAACATTTTTCTAAATTTTCCCTCAATTGAACAAAAACTCTGCCTCCATAGACATATACTCATGACATGACGTATACTATTTTTGTACCAGATCCTTTGTTTGTATTGACTTTAAGCTCAAGTTCAAGGTAGACTCTTTCAAAATAGGACTTTAAAACTTTTCAGTATTTTTCACTAAAACTCTATAATAAATATTTAACCAGAGTGCAGAGAGTACTTAGAAAATAAATGATCCTTGATAATTTAACACTAAAGAAAGTTCGAAACAAGATGCGGAATCCTTTTCTACAGAAAAATTTTGTAATTAGAACATAAATCTCTTTACAGAATAAATAACTAAACTAAACTCATGATTATTTAGTAACATCAAAAGCTAATTCCTTAAAAAAAGTCATCATTTTTAATTTTCGTGGTTTTCCGATTTTTTGAAAAATCCCCAGAATACGAAATTGATCCCAGATTTGATTTGTGTTGTGAGCGACTCCTAATTTTCTTGAGTTATAAAATTGCTTTTGAGATTCTAAAGCTTTACTATTTTATAACCGTATCCTTTTTGAGGTTTTTAGTTTTGACTAGAGTAGTGGAATAATTTCTGATAATAATTAGGACCTCACAACAAAATCATAGAAAAGGATTTTCTTTTCATTTTATTTTTTTTGAATATTCTTTCCGGAAGGTATTTCTCAAGAAATGAAAAAATAATTCCTTTGTTGAAGATATTTTATAAATTTTAAATTTAACGGAGGTTTGATTTTTTAAAAATCTATAAAAAAAATTCATAAGCATCCACTTTGTCTAAAAAATGCAATTTTCAAAAACAGAAAAAAAAGGATTAATAAAACATCTTTTTAATTTTTTTTTTCAAAATCTAATTATATTTTTATTGAGCTATAAATTTCAAATATGAATAAGTACTTTACTTTTATCATAAGTTTTCATGTTTAAAAACAAAATTCTATAAGTACGAATGTATTTTTCAAAAGTCCTTTTTTTTTTCATATAAGAATAAAATATAATGGAAATACTTACGTGCATAAATTACATCACTCAAAAATTTCTAATAGAATTTTTTTAAAAACATTCTTTTAAAAATATTCACAAAAAAAAATTTCTACATTCACCACCGCAAATTTGTTTTTTTTTTTTTTCAATGAAAAAAAAAAGGAAACTTTTTAAAAAGTAATGATATGCGTGCTTATGCAAACAGATAACATCATATTATAAATTTATTTCATTCATCATAAGCATATTATTTATATTATTTACATTTTATAATATTCTTATTATATTTACCTATTTATTTTTTTTTAATTCACATTAGGTACATTCTAGGTACCTATAAAGTTTTTTAAAAGATGAAAAAAAAAAGAAAGGAAATTTAAAGAAGTTATAAGGATTTTAAAATATAAATTCCTTCTTTTACATTATTTCATTACATTTTTTTTTGTTTTTGTTTTTATCTACTTTGACATATAATGTCATGCATTCTAAGTATATCTATATGTAAACTATACACATAAATATTTCTAGGAAGAAGAAGAAGAAGAAAAAAACTTTAAGTAGGAGTGACAAAAAGGATATATTGTTTCATTTTTGTTGACACGCCCTTATAATTTCGATTGGAGCAATGAATAAATTTTTTTTTTCTTTCTTTTCATGTGGGTGATGAATAACTGATGATAATAATAATATGGATACATTATGATATACCTATCTACCAATAAATAAAATGATCCTTTTTATGGATGCGCGTGAGCTTTTATAGGGTTAAATATTCAATTTAAATATAAATTAAAATGAAACATTTAATAAATAAATAATAAAAATATTTAAAAAAAAAAACAGTCATATTTTATTAAGTGTACATAATTATATTTCTTATCTCACATAAAAATATGACATCTCACATAAACATACTTACAAATAACTGTAAAATATGATAGGTATATCATTTTGATTTTCATCCTTATTATTATTTACTATACGCTTACCAAACGTACATACATATACTTAAAAAATTAAAAAGTTACATAAAGATTTTTTTCTTTTATCCTTATAACATACTGATACATAAACTGATGTATATAATGGCATATCATCATCATTATCATTATCCTTATTATTATTATTTACAAAAAAAAAAAAAAAAGGATAACACGTATATATTAAAAAAAATACCGAATATGCGCAGATTGTTCTTTTTGAGTTATAAAAGTTTACCGTTGCCCCAATACAGCCTCATTATTTATCATATCATCACCCCAGCACCCAATTAATTTATCATACATATATACATATCATCATATATGTATATACATTCATACATAGGTATATACATTACAAGAAGAGTTTCAATCCTTTTTTTTTACACATCGAAATAAAAAAAAAAGATTCTGATGATGTTCTGTTTGATATAAAAGGTATATAATTAAAAATGTATGGTTATATAAGGATACTGTTTTTATCAGTATAGTCAGTATATACTATATTGTGTGTGTATGTGTATGTATATATTGTATATGTATTATAAAGCTCTTGAAATGCACTCTGAATCAACGAAGTGAAAAAGGTTATCTGTTTGACTTTTTTGTATGTGCCTTAAAAAGGACGTTTTATCTGTTGTTTTTTTTTTTCATTTTTCATTTTTCTCTCTGGGTATTTTTGGTTCTTTTTTTTTTTCTGGTCATTCATTCATTGAATAGAAGTGTACTTTTAGAATTAATTAAAATTGGAAGAAAAAAGGAGAAAAAACACAATATTTTTTTTTTTTTAAATGTAGCCATCACACAAATATTACATACATACATAATATGTATGTATATGTATACGTATATGGAGAGAAAATTATAAAAAAATACGAGCAAGGAGTCTTTTTTTCTGCAATCAATACGATAATTATATACAAACTTGGATACAGTTATTTATTTATTTTTTTTTTTCAAAAATGTTGACGTACGAGTACTTTATAAAAAAATTTGTTCGATGTAGAGAGTAGTACACAAAAAAAAAAAATGTATCCAACAGATAAGAGCCTTTTTTTTTATTAAAAAAAATAAAAAACAAAAAAGAATTTTTTTTTATAGACTGACTTTTTTCAATTCGAGTGGTTTCCAAAGTAACTATACTGTAAAGTAATAATAAAAAATATGAAATTTAAGGATTAGTATAATATATTTTTTGTATAAGAGGTTCTATATGAATTTTCATTTTGTTTGAAGGATTCATTAAATGAATAAGGATATCAAATTTATATATATATTTTTTTAAATTTATTTTTATAAAATTCTTTCAAGCGTAAAAAATTGAAAATTATCATGAAAACCAAATTATTTAATGTACATTGAAACGCACTTAGGAAAATCTGCAAAAAAACACCCACTCAAAAATATTTTTCTATATAAAAAATATTTTGAAATTTAAAAAAAAAACGCAAGGACTCGAATGATATTGGAAAATTTTTTTAGAGTTAATGGTGGAAAATGAAAACTCCGGGTTTTTTTATTGCAAGTTTACAATTTTTTATTTTCAAATACCAGCTGTGGAAAGCTTTTTGAAAATTCAACATTCTTAATATGTATTTACTTTTAAAAGGCAAACTCTTTTGCATTTTCTCTAACAAAAAAGGCTTAAAAATAAATTTTTGGATTGAGGACGGAAAATGACAATTTGGAGCCTTTTTTGTCTGGATCAAAAATCGTTTTGTGATTATTAAAGATGGACGATGGACAATTCCGAACCTTTCGTTACAATATTATGTTGTATGGACAAAAAAAAAAGAGATTTTAGCCTTTATAATTAAAAAAGAATACGGAATTCACTACGTAAGATTAAAAAATATTTTCCATGATTTCTAAAATATAAAAATGAGAAATCATCATTTTTTGCAAACTTTGAAAAGCTGTGTCTCGAAAACTAAAAGTCGCACAGCCAAGTCCTTTGCAGATTTGATTTTAGGACATCCCAAAATATCATTTCCAACCGCTAAATCGAAATTTTGAAGTACATCGATTTTCTCGAAAAATTCAAAGGGGTTAGCCTTTGATTTTTCTCGATTTTTGGGTCAAAAATTTTTTTGCACGGAAATGAGTTGAATGGATTTCCTTGTTAAAGATTTGAGTCTTAAGAATTCAGAAAATGTATCCTTCTTCGATAATCCAACTATTTCGTGAGCTATGAAAAAAATTCTGTACCTCTATTTTAAATTTTATATGAAAATGTGACATCCTGAATAAATTTAGTCTAAAAGGACTTTTTCACATTTCATTTTGCATGGAAATGATCTTAAAATAAATAAATATTTTTTCTCTCTATAGTAATTAAATAAAATCTTTTAATCTTTTGTTTCTTATTAGAAAATTAACCTTATCTCAAAGAGATAGATATGACTAAGGTTAAGGAGTAGATTCAGGGTGATAGAAACCCGTTAAATCATATATTTTCCACTTTTATGATTTTTCTTAATGATAAACTGAAAAAATCCTCCTTTTTTTTCTAAAAATTCATTTTTAAAATGACATCTTTTTTTCCCATCTTCCAATCAAACCATTAGTGAGTTTTTTAAGAAAAAACATATTCAAGGATTTTCGGTAATATAGCCACAATAAACCTCATATCATGTCTAATAGCCTACATGGTAATCGATTTAGAATTTTCTTTACATCATTTTACACAAGTTTATTTTTCAAATCCATAATCAAGCAAATATCAGTTTATTTAAATATCTAACACGTGCCTGATCCATATGAGACTCCCTTTTTTTTAAATATTTTTTTCACATAAATTCGGACATTATTATTATAAGAAGCTAATTTATCTTCAAAAGGGAAAGGAATGAATTAATTGAAAATTTATTTATTCAGGTAAAATACGAAAATTAGTTTCCATAAATTTTTCTTTTTGTTTTTTTCTCTCTATCTTTTTTATTTATTTTCAAAGACAAATAAAACGAAATATCTAGAGAGTTGTTTTAATCGAATATTTAAAACATGAACAACTTGGAAGTTGGAATGGAACCATTTAAATGAATGTATATTTATTATCTATCTAACTGTATTCATTGTTCATTTATATATATTCTCATTGCCCGTATTAAAAACTACAAAACACATACGTACATATTCCATATAGACAACATACTTACGTACGTACATGTAAAATTTTATGTATAGTGCCTCATCCTTGAACATAAAAAAGAAAACTTTTATTTTTTTTTATATACATATTCCTTCTCTACCCTTTCATTATTTCTACCGTTGTTAGAATAAATGTTATATTAACTGTGATGACGTGTTGAAGTGGTTGAATGTGCAAGAGATTATCAGATGAACAGTTTTTCATGTTTATCGCAAACACCTTCACCCCCAAAAATAAAAATAATAATAATAATAGAAGTAGGAAGACTTTGCCTTCCTATTCATTACGTTTTTTGTTGGTTTCAAGGACTAACGCTTATAGTGCGTATTAAAATAGATTGGGTGGATATGACAAATAGATGATGAATAAAATGTACCAGATAAAAAGACAGACATATAGAAAATGTACATAATAAAGTTAGTGGGTGGGATGGAGGTGACATTTATTCTTTTCATATGCTTTCATTATTTTTTATTTTATTTTTTTTTGTACTGTTTTCTTGTACATTTTTTGCTATTTTGATGTCATTTACTAAAATGAATACATAGAATGTTTAGATACAAAAAAAGAAAAAGAAATCCTATTTAATAAGGGTGACAAACTGACAATAAAGTGATTCGTTTTACATTTTGTGCATTTCATGTTTTTCTTCTTAATTTATTTTCTAACTCATTTTGAATATTATGTTCTATATATGTTACGTTGATAGATATAAGCAGGTAGTATATCTGCCGTACAAAGGACAATCGCGTCAATTACATTTTCACTCATTTTGACTTAGATATATTTATGATATAATATATAGTTATACATATGAACTAGTGGAAAAATTAAATTATATATATAATATATAATATATAGACATATTTTTTAATAGAGAATTTTTCCTTCAGTTCACATATATAACTATATATTATATCATAAACATATTTAACTCAAAATGAGTGAAAATGTAATTGACGCGATTGTCCTTTGTACGGCAGATATATGGTAGTAGCTAAATCGTTGATTTATCATAGAAGAAAAAAAAAGGAACAAACTTCTGTCAGAAACATTAAATCAAATCGCGCGTGTTCTATTGTACATTTGAATAAAATTTTACTCTGAATTGAAAAATTATTAAAATAGAAATTATGAAATAAATAAATCTCTGTTGAAATCATTTAAATGAATGTTTAAGGTGCGTTAATTAGATTTAATTGTTGTCATTATATTGCTATGTGTTATGTGATTGCATGGATGGTAAATCCTTTTTTTTTTAATTTTATGTACTCTACTTATCACGAAAATTCGATATGTATTTGAAAATCCTTAAATTTAATACATATTCCTCAAAATGTTGATTTTAAATTTATATGGTTGGTTGGTTGGTTGACGTGGCGGTTCTTTGAATTACTTCCGAAGACCCAATTAGCACTAAGCCGTGCCGTTTTGGTACCACACCTCGCAGTTGTCGTTGTCAAAGGGTTGTTAAACCTTAGAAGAAAACGAATTTTATTCGTGTGACAGGGCTTATACTCAACTCAAAGTGAATTGGTACTCATTCAAAGCTGAGTGAACTTAGGCGGATTCGAACCCGAGACCTTCAACATCAGAAGCCAACACTCTATCGCTTCGTCAACTGCCCGTCATCAAATTTATATGAGAACAACTTTTCTTTAAAATGGAAAATATTCTTTTAAAAAAAAAATTTGGCCGCCTTGATGCCAAAAGCTCTTTTTTTTCCTTTTTTTATTAAATTCCAGGATAGAAATTTTTTTACATAAATCTTATATAAATATATGCACCATGCATTCATTACCATGTACTCCGGTCTGAACATGTTAATGTTACTATTCCTTTGCTCAACAATTTTTTTTTTTTCAAATTCACTTGTACCTAATTAATAACGGAAATATCATATTTTCCTAAACACTTTATTAATGTTATCTAATACGTCATCTATATAATTTATTTTTAGCCCTTTTCCTTTCAATTTTTAGATTAGGGAAATTATAAAAATTATTTATTAGGTGAAAAATGATTTAAATTTATCACATACGTCATACTCATACCTACAATAATATTGTAAATAAATCATAAATTTTAATAATGTTGAAATTTCAAATGTAAACAGTCAATTAATCAAATTTTTTTTTTAAAAATTTATATTGTATACATTTCTTGAATTGAGCATTTTGTCAAATTAACAATGCATAAACTATTCAGCTTATATAAATTTCAGATAATTTATATACTTATTACAATATACTTATGTATTTATTTAAATAAAGTAAATAAATAGATCAATAATTGAGCAAACATGCAATGTGTTAATAAAGTCTTGTCTTTTTGAGTTAAAAATCTCATGAATATTTTATAACACGCAAGGATATTCAAGAATTTACTGCACTTTTTTGAAAAGAAAAATAAAAAACATTTTCTGATTTTTCGATTTGATAATTCCGTTGGCTAAACAACATAATGTTAGACATTTAAGAAAAAAATTTTACCCTTACTAGAACTGATTAAAAAAGCAATTTGTAACTAAAGGTAAAGCAATCTAAATTTTAAAATGCACATACCAGTAATAAAAAGTAAGTGTGCATACATCCATGTTACTGTTATTTTAAAAAAAAGACGAATTTAATCGACAATTTGCTGTAGGCAATTCATGGTGAATATAAAAAAAATGTAAGCGATTACAACAATTATTACTGACTGTAAACGTGTAAAGTAGTCATTTAAACTTCACCCTTATGCTTATAGTCGTAGTTGGTCTCGGCATTACAAAATCGATATGCTAATATAGTCGTTTCTTGTCGATAAATATCGATTTCTATTGGAAGTGACAATGGCTGTATTCCTAAACGTCTATTTGCTTTGCATCGTGATTGCAATATAGATGACAGTCATGATACATTGATTAAAAGAATTTATGTTGCTTAGTAGCATTATAATTATTCACAATGCGTAAATTACTTGAATTTTGGAACAAGATGCTTGACATGGTAAATCGACGTTGTAAAACGTTTAGGAATACAGGCAATTATTTTGTTATGCTTTTGTCGTGAATTAGATGACATTTTAAGTCGGTAATTTTACCAAAGAAAAAACTGAAAAAAATTGATAAAGAATAAGTTTTAATTGAAATAACCGAAAAATTCAATAGAATTCTGATACATATTACATATTAGAGTTTGTTAAAAATTAAAAGCGAGTGGTATAACTGCGCAGAGAGATAATGATATAATTTTTAGAGAATTTTTACATTATTAGTGGTTTTTTTCTTCTATTTTCAGCTTAAAAAGAGAAAAAAACACTAATACACAATATATAAACATTTTGTGTATAGTTTATAAAGCATGCGCAGATCATTCGCTTTTAATTTTTAACAAACTCTACCCCATCTACTTGGGATCTTAACACCTTATTTTCAATTTCCAGATAGCTATATCTTTCGTAATTTCTTTTATTATGTTTAATTCTTTGATGTCTTTATGTATTAGATGTTGCCAATTTACTTTGGGTCATTCAGGTGTTCTCTTAGAAATACTGATCCTTGTTTCCTCCTTTTTATGTGCCCCTACCATCTGAGCCTTTTTCTCTACATAATATGTATTAGTGTTATATTGCATAAATTTAGAAATTCATTTACATTTTATCTTGCTTTCTAAAGCACATAAACTTAATAAAAAATAGTGAATCCTAAATTAATTCGAAATTAATAAAATACCTCCAAATTAATGTGTGTGTTTTGTTTTTGTTGTTATTTTATTTTAAATTATAAGGAAAAATAAATCCTAGAAATTTTTGTTCTTAAAATATTTTATTTTATTTAATTTTTTTATTTATTTTTTTTTTTGTGTGTTAATAATTAATTAATTAATTGTCTTTTGTTTTTTTTTTCTCATATCAGTTTTATCAAATTTAATACATATTTGCTTTTATTTTTGAGATTTGATACAAATACAATATATATTTTTTATTTTTTTTAATTATTAATTATTATTTTTCATTTTTACGCACTCACTAAATTATCTAAATTACAAAGATTGAACAATACATTAATTTTTTTTTAAAAATTGTTTTTTTTAGAGCCCTATGACAATATATAATTATTTACCTTTATTTTATTTTTATTTTTATAATGTTAATTATAATATATTTTCATTTCTCATTCCTTTTTTTTTTAATTTTTTATTAATTCTAGTTAATAATTTAGTAACTTCATACCAACTTCAAACAAACAAAAAAATAATACATAATAATAAAAATTAAAAAAAAAAAATTATATTCAAACTAAATTATTATAAATAACTAAGATCTATGGTTTTAGTTTATTTTATTTATTTATGTATTTTTTTTTTCTCATTAATTATATAGAAAATTCCTTTTCCTCAAATCCTCAAAATTATCAGTATTTTTTGTCTTTCAATTATGGTAGCTTGCACAATTTTTTTGATAAATTTATTGATTTATTTTTTTTTGGCACATTTTTAAAAGCAATTCTATTTGTTTTTTTCTTTCTATTTTCTATTTCATATTCTCTTGTATGCATTATTTTTTTCTATTTGTTACTGTTAACTCTTTTTTTTTTTGTTGTTTTGTTTTACATATTGAAAAATTGCTTAAAATAAAAATTAAAATTTGATAAATAAAAAAACAAAATTTCTCAGGAATGTTAGGACGGTTCTCATTAATTAAACAATTTGTTCTCACAATTCACTCTTTTTTTCTTTTGTCTTTTAAGTAGAGTTTGTTAAAAATTAAAAGCGAATGATCTGCGCATGCTATATATGCTATATACAAAAAATTTATATGTGTATTAGTGTTTTTCTTTCTTTTTAATCTGAAAATAAAAGAAAAAAAAGGAAAAAGCCACTACTAATAATGCAAAAATTCTCTAAAAATCATGCCATTATCTCTCTGCACAGTTATACCATTCGCTTTTAATTTTTAACAAACTCTAATAACATGATTTTTTGTTTAGTATTTGTCTTGAAAGTCTTGAAAATTTAATTATAAATTTTAAAAAAAAAAAAATTTATTCTAGTTGAGAAAAAAGAAAGAAAAGTAAACAAAAATATAATAAAAAATATACTAAATATAAATTTGTAAACAGTGTTTTTTGTTCATTTTTACTTAATTGGATGACTCACTTGCCAAATCGATTAACTCCATACAAAAAAAAGGTCTAGAAAAGTAATAAATTAGCTCCGATAATAATTAATTATGATTCGAAGACCGAAAAAAATATTTTTAATTTAGTAGTTTAACGTCTTATCCATCACATTCAATTATTTCGAATATGAAAAATCCAAGAATTAATCGAGTTCTGGAACTAAAAAACCTAAAAAAACCCAAAAATGGAGTTAATCGATTTGATAAATGAGGCATCCAATTATTGTAATTTTGTTGTTATTGTTGTTGTTTTGTCTTTTCCTTTATTTTTATAAAATTACATATTATTTTGTTATTTTTTACTTAATTTATTTATTTTTTTTTTTTATGAAAATGTGAATAAAAATTTTGAATTGTTTTAGTAAAATTTTTAATGAAATGTGTTTAATATAATATATTATTTTAATTTTTCAAATTTATTTACAATTTTATTAAGAGAAATATTAAGTAATATTAATTTGTTTTTTTAAGAAGAAATAGATACAATAAAATTTTACTTTCTGACTTCCTTACATTAATATTAGAATTTAGGTGCGAAAAATTTGGTTTTTTAAATTTTTTATAAATATCTGGAATTTTTTTTTTTAAATTAATTTAAAAGAAGTCGATAGTATTTTCTAAAAGAAACATCTAAAAAAAAAAATGATTTATATAAATTTTTTTGACTAAATAAAAAAATGGAAGAAATTTGATCTACGTTTAAAATTTCATCAATTTTAATTTCTAATAAATAAATTTTTAATGAGACCTTTAAAGATGGAATTTCCACGAAGTTTTATGCAGAAATTTAAATTTTATTTTAAGTACCGTTATTTTGATTTTATTTAGAAGAAGAAGAAAAAAAACATGATAATTTTAACACAATAAAAAGGACATTCGGTTTGGTTCCGATCACAAATCACAAAACGCCTGAGTCTGATCGGATGAACCGGAACTGGATCGGATGTGTGTAAATCGACCTTCGAGTCTTCGTTAAACGTCACATAATTTTCATTGTTTTTCTCTACTTTGTGCGACGATTGACGAAATCAACAAAAAATGAATAATCTAAAATTCTAATTAATTTCTACCAAAGATCATTGTGAACATTCTTTTCGGATAACGTAAGACATGTTCAAAAAATTTAACATTTTTATCATTCAAAAACGAATTTTTATGCAATATACGATACGATGCTAATACGATTTTATTATTTTTCTTCGTTTGCATTAACGCGCATGCAAAAATGCATTTTGAAAAAAATTTTCTTACAACATAAATAATTGCCTGCATAATCAAAAAATAATTGATCCATTTCGTATTTTAAAAAATACCTGTTTTTACTTCTTTTCATGAAAATTTATTTAAAAAAAAAATCATTTGGCAAAAATGGAAAAATTATTATCATCAATATATTTTTTTTTTAAAGTAAAATAAAATGATTTAAGATCATTTCTGAGCCAGCTCAGTTTCTTAAATTATTAATTTACACACATACACGTAAATCAATTTTTTTTCGTATTTTTTCTAATTCGCATAAATCGATAAATAATACCGAAATTTCCGATTATAACTGATTCTAATCGATTGAATTGTACGTACAATAGAAAAAAAAACTCCTAAAATGATATCAATGCTTAGTTTTTCATTGTAAGCTTAAGCTTAAGTAAACGACAAGTAAACTTAATCCTCAGATCTTTAACGAAGATTTAATTAAGCCATAATTCAAGATTTTTTGCTAATTTTGTTTTTGGCTACTCTGAATATTAAATTTTTTGTTAGTGCTGTCACTTTTACAACAATTATGATAAGATGACAGCACCAACACTGAAAAACACCATTCTATGTTAAACGTCAATTTCAGTTCAAACCATCAAACCAGACTTAAGCTCACACAGAAAAACTGAGCATAAAAGAACAAAAACAATATATTTTTTAAACTTTTCACATTGTTAAACAAATTATTTTTTTTAACAAATAAAAAAATAAAAATGTAAGTAAAAAAAAAAGACAAAAAAGAGAACATAACATAACATTAATATATATAACTTTAATATTTTATTTTACGTGTTTATTTTTTTCTTTTTTTGGTTTTTCACTCTTTTTTTTTTGTTAAAGATTATTGTTAATTTTTTTATTTTATTTTTAATAAATATGCTTGATATATATTTTCTCAAATTCCTCCTTTTTTCGTTGCTTCTTCCTTGCCATTTTCATTTTTCACTTTTAATTATCTGTAGTAATATATGTATGTATGCTTATAAAAAAACGGCATTTAATAAAAACTATTTTATTAATATGTATGTGTATGGTATTTTGTTGATTTAAAAATAACTTTGTACAAATTCTATTTAATTGTATTTTATTAGAATTTAAAAATAAATGAAGATTATTTAATTGTTTTTCCTTTTGCATTGAATAAATATTTTTATTTTTTTTATCAGTGTTTGAACATTTATTTATTTTTTGTTGTTGTTTTCTTTATGTTTTTTTTTTAATTATTATTATTTATTTTTTTAATTTAATTACAAAGAATTTAAATATACATATTCGATTTTAATAATGTGCTTCTGTTAGTAGTAGAATAGAAAATTTAGTAGTAATAATCGTTTCGAAAAAAAAAAGTAAAGTAAGTAATAATTCGCTTTCACAATATATTATTTTATTTTTCATTTTTTGTTGTTGTTGTTGTTTTTGTTAATTTTAATTTTCATCTGTTTTATTATTTCGTACCCGATTTAAAATATCTGCACATTTATTCATCATGAAAAGATAATCACTATTTTCTAATCCTGAACTATCATCTGGCAAAGGTGTATTGTGAGAATTGGAATCATTTCTAAAGAAATCGAAAAAAACAGTTATTGAAAGCGTATACCAGAAATTTTTAACATTTTTTTTTTTTTTTAAATTTAAAGCCCTTATTCTAACAGTCACCTCACTTGTAAATCAAATAAGTGATAAAAAAATCAGTATTCTTACAGTCACTTGAATTAACGAATCGTCACTTTAAAGGTTGAGTTTCAATACACGCGTTTAGAGTGTTGTGTTTTGTGCGTAGGTGACAACGCTCATAACGCACAAAAAAGTAGAAAATTGTTGAACTTTTTAAAAGTTATACGCGTTATGTGCGATGACTATTTGATCAGCTCTGATGAGAAAAGCTTATTTCTACTAGCTGTCATTTAACGCACAAAACGCAATGCTCTAAACACGTGTATTGAAACTCAACCTTAAGTGAGTTTTAGCGTCACATCGAAATATCTTGTGAGTGTCAAAGTAAATGATTTAATTTCGAAGAAGCAGCTAGTGAGTTAATAGACGCAATACGTAAGATTTACAAGTGGGGTGACTTGCAGAATAACTGAATAAGAATATTTGAAAAAAAAAACTAAAAAAGGATTGTTCTTTACTCACTTATTATTTGTTATTCTAGTTAACATATTTTGTGTCATAATCACAGCATTTTCCAATTCTTTAATTAATAAATAATTATTTTTTGTTCCAGTTTCTTCTTCATTATTTTTCAGTCTAGAATGAAGTTGTAGGACGGCGTTTGTCGTTGTGTTTAACATATTTATAATATTTGAACAAAGTTGTGATGTTGCTGTTTATGAGAGAAAAACAAAAACAAAAAAAAATCTAATTAATAATCAATTTTATATGTTTTTTTACTAATTTGAAAGGTAAACATTTTTGAAAGTGGTGTTGTTTAAGTCCACCATTATCTAATACTTCACGTTTTTATATTCCAGTTAACAGATTAATCTCTAGTGAAAAGTTTTGGGGCATAATAATCTAATCTAATTGAAAGGACCTTTCAATCCTTCATTTTAGCAAAAGTGTCTTATACACTTTAAAAAGCAAAAAAAAAAATGGTTCATATACTAACAATCAATTCCTTCGCCACCATCTTTATCCTTTTTTGAATGTTCATTATGATATAGATCAGAATTTCCTTTTATTTTTAATGATGATGATGTTGTTGTTGGCATAGCCATTGTTGCTCCTCCATTACTTTGAATCGTAATCTTTTTGTAATCTGTCATTAAATTTCTTGGTCGTGGCGGTACAATTGGTTTTGTTGGATGTGTATTCGAAACAGCTGGAGTTTCTTCAGAACTGGAATCATCTTGACCAGTTGTTGATAAATTAACTTGAAAAAAAAAAAAAATAATAATAATTAAAATAACTAAAAATAAAAATAATTTAAATTTTGTTCCCTTACCACTACTAGATGAAACTGAAATTGTTTTCCTTCTATTTGTATTGCTTTGATTACTTTTAGTGTGTTGTCTACCACTGTTTGCTAAATTTTAAAAATTACAATTTTTCAAAAATTCTTATTAAATTTAAATAATAAAAAAAAACTTACAAACTGGAAAACTAGTTCGATTAGGTGATACATAAGCATGTAATCCAACTTCTCTTGATTCTATAGTATCTGTTTCTGAATCACTCTATATAACAGTAAAAAAAGAAGGAAAAAATTGTAATTCATAAGTGATTAGAAAAAAACAAAACAAATATTACCCCTTGATTAAGAACACCAACAGAAACACTTCGAGACCCCATATTACTACTACTATTTGACTTATGATTCAATACTGTATTTCGTTTTCCAGATGATCGAGCATTTGATCGACTATTTGAAGTTGATATGGATTTTTGTGGTGCTGAATTTGTATTTGTATGACCTTTTTTATTTTAGGAAAAAAAATAATAATAATAATTTTTTCTCATTAGTTTACAAAATTTTATTATCTATTCTTACTACTAAGAAAATGTTTTATAAAACTTGAAACAAAACCAAAAAAAAAAAAAACGTATTAATAAAAAATTCATACAGCAAAAAAGAAATTAAAAAAATTGAAAAACTACATACTAACTAATTAACTACTTTCGCATAACAATTTCTTCTTTTTTTATTTTTTTTTTTACGATTTTTCTTATTCAACTTTAGCTTTTTTTTTTTTTGCAATTAAAAATAAGTAAGAAAAAAAAAAGAACAATTAACGAAAATAATAATTAAAGAAAAAAAAAATCACGATTTTCTTTACCTTTTCCCACACATAAATCACTAAGCGAACAAGCACGTCTAATAGAAGAATCATCAATATTATGCACGGACAATAAGCTTTTTGGATTGCCTACAAAAAGAGTAATATTATACAAAAAAAATTTATCAAAACAAACAACAAACAAATAAAAAAATAATAGAAGAAAAACTAGTTTAAAAAATAAAATTAAACATTATACGAGAAGAGACGCTAATAAAAACAATCTTTTTTTTTTTTTTTTTTCAAATTTTATCGTTAGACGAAAAAGCAATTTGTTAAAACATTCAATATTTTAAAAGCAAATTTAAAAAGAAAAAAAAAATAATTATCATATCATTTATTATTTTTTTGTGTTGAAAAGCAAATTATTCGCATGCAAAAATTATCGATGCTAAAATTTAAAATTTTAAAAATTGAGAAAAAAAAATTTAATCTCTACCAAAAAAATTAAAAAATATTAAAGAACAATCAATTCTAATTAAGAAAAGATAATAATAAAACACAACAATGAATTCATTATATATATTTCTTTTCTTTGCTTAATTTTAAATCTGTGAACTACCAAAAAAAAAAATGAATTATAATTTAAATTACCAAATTCAATAAATAAAATAAATTAACACAGATCCAATTTTACACAATAAAAAACATACCATCACAAAATATTAAAATTCTCAATCAACAGAATAAATAGCACACACACAGTTTTTTTTTTCTTCTTTTGTAAACTTAAACCACAGAATAGAAAAAAAAAACAAAAGGATTACATCACTTTTTTAACACAAATTTGATTTTAAATATTCAGTAAAAAAAAAAATCGTTATTTTTTTTCTTTGAACTGACGAGATTTTTCATAAGACCACTTTTTCACATTATTTATTAACATATCATTTTTTTTTTTTTTTCAAATTAAAAAGTGGGTGGTTGTATAATCATCACGATTTTTTCAGATAAATTATATCACCACAGTTTGTAAAATATTTAACATATTTTATTCATTTAGTCATCATTGTTCGAAATTATCATAAATTTTGCATCTTTTTTGTTTTTTGTGTTTTTTAACACCTAATTTTACAATTTTTTATGTTTTTTTTTGGAGGACATGATTATTTTTAACAATGTGTGGTCTTTTTCGTCAATATTTGCAATTTAATTATTTATTAATAAATTTTTGCAGTTTTTTCGCATTTTTAAAAAATATGATTGAATGAATTCAAACTGTGTTCGAAATTAGCCAATAAAAGTTATAAATTCTCATTGATGCCAAATTTATTTTTAATTTAATTTTAATTTATTTTAGTAATAATGACGCCTTAATAATAGTCTAATTTTGATATGACCAAAAAAATATTTTCAAGTTTTTTAAGAGTGTTCTCTGATTTTCAAGTTATAACCAAATAAAAGTCAAGATTAAAATTAGACTATTAGTAAGACTCAGGGCCGTATTTAAGCATAAGCTGCATAAAACTGAGTGACGTTTTTTTTTTGCTTGTTAGAAATACAACCCCAATAGGGCCCACACCACAGGTCTAGCCTAGGGGTCTACAGATCCTAAATACGGCCCTGGTATTTGGTAAGACATGAAATTTAAATTAATTTTCATTTTAAATTAAAATAATTTACATAATAATTATTTCATTGAAAAGACATAAAAAAGACAAAGAATATTCAACAACCGTTTTCTATAAACGGTTTCAAGACTGATCATTCTTAAACGTTGTGGAACAAAGAAAAAGTATCTAATCTACCGTTTTCAATTAAAAATAAAAATTAACTTAATTTAGAACCCTCTTAAGCCTATAAATTTTTTTATACTTACTTAAAAAAAATAATAATTGAAGATTTGATGACTTACAGTACATGCATTATTCCACAAGAAAACCATTACATTTAATTTATAAAAAAGGTTCCACTTGTAGAATAAAGCCTGCTCTACAAGTTATTTTATTTTATTTTTTAAAACGAACCTGTATAGATTTCACTGTCGCATTTCAAAATATATTAAGTAATAATTTCTAAAAAATGTATTTTTTTTTCTCTTAAATTAAAATAAATATAAAGCTAGAAAATAAACATAAATTTAGATATAAGGAAGAATAAAGATATTATAAGACGCATATATTTGTGTATTTCAGTACAATAATGTGCGATCAGAAAGAAAAAAAGAAGAGATAATTTAAAATTGAAAAAAGAAAAGAATAATAATTCATGCATGATACATAAAAAAATCAACAACAATTAGTATTTATTATGTTCACACCTTCTTTATGATTTTTTTCTTTACGATTCATTGCTCTTCCCACATTATCACCATCACCATCATCACCATCATCATCGTCATCATCATCGTCATCATCATCATCATCTTCACCATCATTATCATTTTTAATTTTATTATTACAATATGTTTTTTTAAAATCAAGATTTTTCATTTTTGCACCTTCTAAAACATCCGGTAAACTAAAATTTCTTTTAACTTTATTTGTAAACATTTGATGACGATTCTTTTCAAATTCAATTTCTTCTTCGATATCTTTAACTAATTTATCAAAATTCATTGTTAAACTTTTAACATAACCTTTTTGATTTGAAATACAATTAAATGGTTTTATATCACGTATATCACGTTGTTGTTGTTGTTGTTGCTGTTGTTGTTCCTGTTCTAATTTAATTTCTTCCATTTTAACTAATTTATTAATAATATTTATTTTTTTTTCAATATCTTCAAATTTAATATCATTATTATCATTATTTTCACAAATAATATTATCAAGTGAATCAACAGAATTTTCTTTATATAAATTTGGTTTTTTATATAATTCTAATGAATCCATATTATCATTATCATTATTACCATTTTCCGATATAAAAAATTCAAATACTTTCTCTTCACTTTTATTTCTTTTTATTGTTGATTCTGATGATGTTGATGATGCCAATTGTACTGTTGAAACATTTGGATTAACAAAATCACGTATTTCATTTTGTTGACGTTCAATTGGATGTGATATATTTATTTGATCAACAGTATTATATCTACCTTTATTACGATTACGACTTCTTGAACGCATACTTGAAGAACGTCGTGTTGCAACTGGAGGTTTATGTGGTACATAATCCATTTCTAAAGTATTTATTCTTGATGAATGTGATGATGAATTATGATGATGATGATGTTGATGATAATGATGCTGAAGATGATGTTGATGTCTTTGATCTTTTTCAAATTTTCTTAAATTCTTTTCGAAACGTGTTGGTGCATATTGAGAAATTTTTGTACGTCCATCATTCACACTTATATCAAAACTAAATGATTTTTTTATGTTTTGTTGTTGTTGCTGTTGTTGTTGTTGTTGTTGTTGTTGTTGATAATCATCAATTTTTTGATTTTTGTCATAATTTAATTTCATACCATTACCAAATTGTTTATCAGAATCAATTTCTGAATATAAAGGATTTGAATTATGTAATTGTCTTTGATCGGCAAATTCTTTTCTTATACTACGATTCATTGCTGAAAAATATTCTTCATTTTTGTGCATTAATGTCGGAATATTATCATCATCATTATCATCAAAATCATATGTTATCGATGAAAATTTATTATTATTATTATTTGATACTGGAAATGTATTTGATATTGGTATTCCACCAATTTTAAATTGTGATGATGATGATGATGATGATCTTGGTGATTTAGGACGTGTAATATTTTGATAAAATCCATCATTATTATTATTACTATTTACTGTTGTTGTTGTTGTTGCTGTATCATACAATCTTAAACTATATTCAGGTGAATAGAATTTAATATCTTCTTGAAATGTTGAATAATTATTTGATTGATGATAATTTTGTTTATTTTGCATATAATAATCAAAACTATTTGTATTATTTGGACTAGAACCGTATGATTTTGATGTTAATTCACCACCACCTCCATTAAAACCACCACCACCACTACCACCACCACCACTACAACCATTACTGTTGTATCTATCATGATTTATATCATAATTGAATTGTTGTTTTGTATCACGTCTAGCACGATTAAATAGTACTTCAAGTGGTGCACTTTTACAATCAGATTCATCTGATAGAACACTATCCATACTATTATATAAACTTGTATTACTTAAATCATCTGATAAAATACTATCTTGACTTCTTCTTTCTGAATATTGAATTAAAAAGAAACTAGCACTTGAATGACGATCACTTCTTAAAAATGGATTTGTTGTATTTATAATTTGTTGTTGTTGTTGTTGTTGTTCTTCATTTTCACAATCTAATAAAATATCTGATAATGAAACATTTCTTGATGGACATTTACTATAAAATTCTGGATAAATAAAATAATCAGATACTGATCTTGTTGGCATTGTTTTATTTTTATCATATTTTGTTGTTAATGATAATGAATTATTATGATGATTATTTTGTGAATGTTTTTTACAAATTGATTTTTTATTTTGTTTATTTTTTATATTAGATTTATCAAAATCATATGATAAACTACAATCTTCTAATGAATCTGAACTAAAATTATCTTTATCTTCATTATTTATCAATTTTATTTGTTTTATTGTTTTTGATTTATTTTTATTAAATTGTTCATCAATAAATTCTGTTGATTTTTTATTTTTTATTTTTATATCATTTAAATCATTTTTAATTGATTTATCATTATTATCATAATATGTATCAAGATCACCATATTTTTGTGTTATTTCAGCAATCATTTTTTCTGTATCTGAATGTATCATATCTAAAATAATTTTTGCATCATTACTATACATTGAATGTCGTTTTTGTTTTTTATCTTCTGTTTGGTGTTGTTCTAAATCATTTTTATCAATATAAGTATAACAAACTTTTGATGATGAATCATATGAAAAATTACTCCAATCTAATTCTTCATGAACTGGTGATACCGGACATGATTTATGATTTTTTAAAATACCTTTATGTTGCTGTTGTTGTGGTTGTGGTTGCTGTTGTTGTGGTTGTTGCTGTTGTGGTTGTGGTTGTGACTGTTTTTGATTTTTAACAGGTGAATTATTTTGATCTTGATAATTTGGTGGCGGTGGTGGAAATGATTGTAAATCTAAACTACATGGTCGATTTTTTGGTACATTTTTAATAATTGTTTGATTATGATAATCATTTTTTTGAATTGATGTTACAGAATATTCAAGATTTTGGATATGATGATTATTATATGTTCCAATATCATGTGGATAAGGAGGATAAGTTTTTTGTATTTGACGTATTATATTACAATTTTGTGTTAAAACAGATTTTGGTACTGCACAATTAAAATAATTAGTAGATTGTGGATTATTTTTGGTAGTATTTGTATTTGAAAAATTTCCTACGTATCAAAAATTAGCACCACAATAATACCAATAAATAGCAGAAATTTTAAGTTAGTAGTACATGGAGTAAGTAGGTAAAATTATCAAAGCAGCATTTAAGAAAAAAAAAAAATGAAAATGAAAATTTTATGATGTCATAATGATATTAGAATTAAATATACAAAAGAAAAATTTAAGAGGCCAAATGAGTACTCTATCCAATTACAAAATTAATTACTATGAGATTACATTACGTTAGTACAATATATTACTTCTCTTTCATTTGGTCTTTTGAAAATCATTTTATAACAAAAAGAAATTCATAATAAATGAAAAACTTGAATAATATCATTAACAAAAAAAGAACCTTAAAAGTCTTTAAAATTTTGAAATATTATTCAAGTTTATTTAAAATTTTTTTAATTGAAAAATTTCCATTTTACCTATTCTATTGGAACGAATCATTCTTGATGCATCCAATGGACTGGCATGACTTAAATCAGAAACACTTAAGCTTCCTCGTAAATTGGATCGATAACCAACCTATAATATTAAAATTTAAATGTATATTTCATAATAATTTCAGTTAAAAAACAAAAAAAGAGGATTTAACTTACATTTTCTAGTTTTTGTTTTGCTTCATTTATCACTTTCATTAGTTCTTCTTTTTTACTATTTGTGTATGATTTAGAATATGTTAAACTATTTTGATTATTATGTTTTGCACTTATACTACGTCGATCTATACAGAAAAAGAGTACAAAAAAAAAAAATAAATTAAAATTAACAAATTTTCGACAATTATAAAGTTAACTCACTTCGTCCTCCTCTGTCAGATAAATTTCCGGGTCCATCTAGAGCCGATTGTAAGAAACTTGAAGATGCTTGTTGTGAAATACTTTCAGAACTACCACCTAAAGTTGATGCAAGTGAACGTTCTGCATTCTCTCCACTTGGTGTTGAACCTTCATCTTCAGTATCAGATGTACCAGTTCCTGTTGATGCTGCACTATGAGGATTTATACTTAAACCAACTTTTTCAAAATGTTTTTTCCTAACTGATTTTCTAAGTTCATCTTCATTCATTGCATTCACTTTAAACTCACTAAATTAAAAAATTTAAATAAATTATTGTATAATTTGGAGAAAAAAAATTATTTTTTACGTTGGTGTCCCAGGAATTGCTGTTGGATAAAACATCATACCATGATCTGAACTTGTTCTTTCACCATCTGAAATATCTTCTACATCACCATCATTGTCATTATTTGCTTCGAATCGTAAAATTTGTGATTTTCGCTTTTGTTCATTTAACTATTTTTTTTTTTAAAGAAAAACAAATCAGTTATCTTAGTTTTTTGTTATTTTTTTTTTTTTGTCATTTAATTTTACTTACTCTTCTTTCAGTTTCTCTACGA
Organism: Bombylius major; assembly: GCA_932526495.1. Lineage (NCBI taxonomy): Eukaryota > Metazoa > Arthropoda > Insecta > Diptera > Bombyliidae > Bombylius > Bombylius major. Next base: position 50,119,454 of record OW052044.1, read on the forward strand.
TTTTCTACACCGCTATCCAAGGAACTATCTTCACTCAAATATGCCTGATGATAACATATATCTTTTGAACTGGCACTATTATAATCGGATGTTTGCATACTGCTATTATTTATTGCAAAATTAAATGTCGGTGTTATTGGATTCGAGTGTGAAATTGAAGATGTTGTTATTGCTGTTGTTGTTGTTGTTGTTGTTTCAGATTGATGTTTTGAATCGAATGTATCAGGTGGATCTACTTGTCCTCGTTGTGCCCAACGTCCTCTTGGTTTTGGTACTGCTAAAGTTGATTGATTTTGATTACCACTGTTATTATTATTATTACTTATTAAATTTTGTTGCTGTTGTTGTTGCTGCTGCTGCTGCTGTTGTTGTTGGGTTATAAACATACTATTATCGGTTTCTGAATTTTTTCTTTTCGCCCATTGAGGTAATTGACCAACTTCAGCAAATTTATAATTTGGCGTTAATGATGTCTCATTTGAAAACATATGATTATTCGAGGATGATGATGATGATGTTGTTGTTGTTATTTCAATTCGTTCATTTTCAAATTTTTGATGTTGTTGTTGCTGATGCATATAAACTGTATCGAAACCACCAGAATTCATTGATATCGAACGTGATATTGCAGATGTTATTTGTGGTGGTGGCATTTGACCAGATCGTATTCTTTGTTGTGATAATCTTGCTTGCATTGTTACAACCATATCATGTGGTACTTGCCATACAAATATACAACCATCACCACTTGCCGATATTAAATGACGGCAATCATTTGTAAATTTTAAACCTGTTACTAATTCACTATGACCATACATTCTTGCCATACATTCATTTGAATAATAATCATAAACTGATAATGTTTTATCAGTACATGATGTTGCTATATAAATACCACTTGGATCTAAACATAATTTAATTAAACTTCCTTCATCTGAATGTGATCCTTTAAATGTTTTTGTATGTTTACCATTTTGTGTACCATAAACACGAATATTACGATCTTGACATGCTGTTAATATATGTTTTGAATTTGAATCAATTTCCATATCATATAATGTTGTTTTACCAGAACAATTTGTACCTCTTGAAAATAAATTTGAATTAAATTGAAATTGACGGAATACAATTGATTTATCTGCACCACAAGATATCATTTGAAAATTAATACCAGAACCTAAAAATTTTATTGATGTTATACTACTGGAATGATCATCTAATGTTTGTAAAATTTTATAATCTTGTTTAACATCGAATACATGTATTAAACGATCACGACTAGCACTTGCTAATAATTTTTTTTGAATTTTTTCATTTGTATATTCTAAACATAATACTTCTGAATCATGTGCTTCAATCATTGTTATTAATTTTAAATTTAATAAATTATATACACGTATATTACCACAACGATCACCATTTGCTAAATGTTGACGATCTGGACATATTTTAATACATCTAACACCATTTCTACCATCATATGTTGTTGTTGATGATGTTGAACTCTTTTCAGAATTATTACTTAAAATTGGATTATCTGTATCTTTAATGAAATTTAATTCATCATCAATATAAATAATTTTTAATAATTCTTTACTATAAATATTTTTTCGATATATTTCATTACTTTGACAACCATCAAAACCCCATACACGTATTGTATCATCTGATGAGCATGTTAAAAAGCTATCATCAGGTAGTGTTATTGGTATTGAATTTGTTTTAATTAATGCTTGTGAATTATTTTGTATATCCAATAAATTACTATTAAATAATGATGATGATGGCACTGTTTCAACACCCCAAATACATGCTGAATGATATAAAAATGAATGACTTTTACCTACACGTTTAATATCTCTTAAATCCCATATATACAAACTATGATCATTATATACACATGTAACTTTTGAACGTTGTTCATCATATACCATTGCAACTGTATCTGGATATTTGGCATTTTGTGGTACATTCATAATATGATTAATATGAATACCTTGTGCGACATCAACACCTAAATAATGTGTACGTGGTAATGTTGTTATATATTCGAGTGTTGATGAATTAAATATTCTAATTATGGCTTCGGAACAACCAACTAAAATATAATTTGAATTAACGCATATACAATTAGCTGATGTTGTTCGACAAGCAACCCATTTATCTAATAAACGTCTAGAATTGAATTCAACTAAATGTCCGACACGTGTTATTGCATATGTACTTTCAGATGATTCACCTTTACCACAAGCAACTGCACAAAAATCATTATTTCGTAATTCACCTAAAATTGCGCTACGACCCATTAATGGTATTGGCTCTTTATACTATAATTTTAAAAAAATTAAAAATTTAATTAAAACTTGATGAATATTTCAAGACAATAATATTTTATTTACCTTTCGATTTCCTTCAAGATACCAAAATTTAACATGTCTATTACCAACTGTAACAAAATAATTACCATCTTGACTAAAACTAACAGCTGAAACTTTGGCGCTAACTTTATTTGATGCTATTTTTAAATTTAATTTCCAATCGAATACATTCACAATCATATCATGTTGTGATCCGACAGATACTAAATATTTTCCAGTTGGAGAAAATGCCTTTGAAAATAAGGATCAAATGAAAAAAATTACAATAGTTTTTTGTACTTAAAAATATCTTTTTTTTTTGTTTTAGAAAAAAACTTACTACACATGTGACAGCATATTTATGTCCAAGAAATTCTGATATTACAGTACCACCTGAACTATTATCATTTATATCACTTTGATTATCTAATTCCCAAACTTTTATGGCTGGATTTATTCCACATTCTCCAGTTGCAATGTATCTTCAAATAAATTTTTTACTTAAAAAATTAACAAATTACAAAAATTTACAAATTACCTTCCACAGTGTGAATATGCCACAGCTGTGATAGTCTTTTTCGATGTATTCAATAAATGTGTCTGCTGGAGTTTTTTTGCATTAAATAAGACTACAGTACATCTAAATGGACACAATAATAATAATAATTATTATTACAAAAAGATTAAAATAAACATGAGAAGAAATTAATTTTGTATATGTATTGTATTTACCCAGCAGGATATGCCAGTAGTCCATTTGTTGGTGACACATCTAATGCAGCATTACTACAAACTGTAAGTCCTAGGACTCTTTTTAATTTGATCTGAAAAATAATGAAAATGTAATTCTTTTGGAATTTTTAAATAGGTACATATTAAAATTTCTAAATTAAATGCAGATCAAATGAGAATTACATATTTCACTTTAATTTCAACATTTCGACACAAAGATAATTTGAATTGAACAATGAACCTATTGAATGTGAATAGGAGGTTGTATGAAAATATGTATATGGAATTCATTGTCACTGATATTATTTTCTGATCATATTTTGTAAAGCTTTTCTAAAAAATCTATCAACTCAAATAATGAATAAGTATATTTATTTCTTATTAATAATTGACCTAAAAAGTTAGCCTTGGTAAAAAAAAAACAAAAAACATTTGACCAGATCCGGAATTAATATTTGAAAATTTATTTTAAAAATCAAAATCTATAAAAATGACAAACTAAAATACATACTTATACACCTATAAATATAAGTAATTAATTACAAATTAAACATGTGTAATGTTAAATTCAATATTTTGTAACATAACTCAGAACTTTGATCTACTCTCAAATTTGAATTAACATTTCCACACATGAGTTATATTCAAAAATCAGAAGAAGATGAAAAAAAAATGATAAAATGACAAAAAAAAATCAATATTTAAAATACAACTAATTAAAAATCATTTAAGAAAAATTTTTTTGAATAAATCTTTAAAAAAACAACAAATAAAAGATGAAAAAAAAAAGCAAACAAATAAAAATCAGAAAAACAGTAGAAAAAAAAAATTCAAGCATCTGGATTTCGTAGGTGAGATCAAAAGACGCAAGGTCGTCTTTTATAACATGTTACATGTGTGTACATATTAGAAAATGAATGACAATATTTTAAGGCGTTATATATTGCTTTATAAATTGGAAAAAAAAACACATATGTGTATTGTATTATAGAGAGAGAGAGAGAGAGAAAAAAAAATTATAATAATTATTATAAAATTATTTAAAAATAAAATTACAATTATTTTTCATCATTAAATAATGAAATAAAATATCCCATTAATTACTTGACATAAAATGCGCAAAATATTGAATAAATTTCATTCATATACATAATATACATTTTTATTTTGTTGTTGAAATAAATATGTATGACATCATCATAATATTTGTTATTATTTACTGTTGTTATTATTATTATTATTACGATTAGAGCAAATATATTTTTATATTTTTTTTTGTAATTTTTATTGAAGAGAAAATCTGTTACTGTCTTTTTTGTGTTCAATTTTTCGAGAAATATCATATAATATACGGTTCGGTTTTTTTATTATTGGTGATCAGACATTATATTTATAAATGTTAAACACGAATATTAAATAATAATAATAACAACAGTGTGGAATATTTAAAACAAAATATTAAAAAAAAACAAGATCAAAAAAGCACACATGAGCCGTTTTTTTTCTTTGAAAATGGTATAAGTCCATTTCTGATGTAAAATTAGTTTAAATCACCAAATACACATCAAGTAGCATTACAACCGTCGCAAACTAGTTTAAAACCGGTTTTTACAACTGCTCAAAATACACCTGATGGTGGCACGACCAAGTTGTAACGATTGTGAGTGTATTACAACCGTCAGCTAAAATTATTTTAGACTATTCTTATTATACCAAGTTGGAAAAAAATTGTTAGAGTTTGTTAAAAATTAAAAGCGAATGGTATAATTGCGCAGAGAGATAATGGTATAATTTTTAGAGAATTTTTACACTAGTAGTGGTTTTTCTCTTCTATAGTAAAGAGAGAAAAACACTAATACAAATATAAACGTTTTGTGTATAGTATATAAATATGCATTGCGCAGATCATTCGCTTTTAATTTTTAACAAACTCTACAACTAGCGCATTACTTTACTACCTGGTGTAATTTGGCTGAATAAATTTCAAATGAGAATTTGCATGTTTTTGTTATTGTTTACAATATTAAAATTATTATGCTCCAGAATTTTCCGAACTTTCCACTAGAAATTTAGCTATTACATACATGGGAAATGCATGAAAACTTAAATTAAAACTCCTAAAATATATTTTAAATGGACTTATACCACTTTTAAAATAAACATTTTAAATATGTATATAAAAATAAATGTTATTATATTTATTTACAAGTAAATTATTGATAAAATTTTGCAAACCTGATAAGCGGCGATTTCATCACCACTACCATAATGTGATATTATTGGTGAAGAATTCCTAGGTGCAAACATTACTTTGACTTTTTTTATTATAATAAACAACGACCGTTGATAAAGTACATATATTGATAATTATGATGAAAAAATAACATTGATGACTTTTTATTTTATATTTTATTGTTTTCGTTAATTATTATTTTTATATTTAATAATAAATAATTAGATGTATAATTCTTTTTTTATACCAATTTTTTTGATATCATAATTCAAGTTTAAAGTATTGATCGATAAGTAATATAAACATCATTTATATTATTATCACTCATTTGAAAAATAGAAAAAAACAAATTAATTGGTAATCATTATTTTTTCGCACTATTTATGTACATAAGAAAATAAATAAATGTACATTCTAATTTAAATAAAATTGTAATTATTCATTACCACACCCGTTCTTTAATTCTAAACGTCATCAAATTCATTGATGAAATTGGACTTTTTTTTCTTTCCAATTTTTTTCTTTATTCGTTTTTTTTTAAATTTTTTTTTCAATTTTAAAATCACGTATACTCCTTTCTTTTTATAGATATAAAATTAATATTTTACTGTTTGCGGTTTTCTTTATTTGATTTGATTTTTTTTTTTTGTATGCATACATATGTAATATCGGAACTCGGAAATAATAATAATAATAATACATTAGTCTTTTCAAAAGTAATTATAGCAAGATCAAGATTGCAAATCTTGAATTAAAAAGGTAAAAAATAAGTAAGTATGTAGTATGTATGTAAAGAAATACACAAGAAGAGAGTAAAATATAAAAAAAAAAAAATAACATCTGATCACGTCAGATTGGGGTCAAATTGTGAACAACTTAATATACAGAAGAACATAGCGTTTTGTTTTTTTTTATTTTTTTTTGCTTCTCTTCTTTTCATATAAAATCTTTTAGATACTTTTTTGTTGTTGTTGTTGTTGTTGTTGTGTTGTATTTTTTATCCCATATATGTTCACACACTTATAATATATCGTATAATATGTAGCTATATGTATGTTTTTTTTTAATTTTTAAATTTTTATACTTTTTATATGAATGTACTTTCCGGTATCACTGAAGTATACATTATATATATACTTATACATATTTGCATTATTGTAATTATTTAGCTCTTTTTTTTTTCTTTTAATCTTTTTAATTGATATAAACCAGTATTTTTCTTTCACTTTAGATTTTTTATTTTTTTATAAAAATTTTTTTAACATACCATAGAAAATAATTTCACTTCATTTCATATAGTATACTTCACTAAACTCTTCAGTTTAACAGTTACTTGTTATCTTATGTGTATTTAGGTACTAAACATATCAATTTAAATATGTAGGTACATATAGATAAACTAAACGTATAATTGTATGGTATTTTCATACATAATTTACTTCTTTTTTATAGATACACATATGTATGTATATTCGTTATCTTTAACAATAGTAAAATGAATAAATTAACAAAGTAACAAACAACACACAACCTGATGACGAAAAAACATTTTTTTTCTTCTTACTATTCATATGTAAAATATCTTACTAAAGAGAAGTTATTCAAACTATCAGAAGAAGAAAAAAAAATGAAAGGAAAAATAACTCTCTATCTGATGACTTTTTTTTGTTTTTTTAATTTTATCGAAATTCAAATAAAAGTTGTAACACAAAAATAATTTAAAATATAAAAAAAAAAAAGCGAAAAAAAACAAAAATTCTAAATCTGATGAAAATATCTGGTACCAATGATTTCTCGTACGTTTCGTCTTAAACTGAATTGTGAATTTCAAGCAAATTCCACCTTCCCATTCCCAATCTACTAAACTATAAACTAATGCTTTTTTGTTTTTTTTGTTTTCTTTTCTCTCACTCTACGATATTAAACCGAAACCACCTAAACTATAATTTCAACTTAGATAGATAGATACATAGATATATACATATATAAATATTATAAACTTTATGTATTTTTTTATAGTTACATTTAAACAACAAACTAACAGAATACAGAATTAATTTTTAGATAGTACATAGCTAAGTTTTGTCAGTTAAGTTATTTAGCAGGCAGTTTGTATAAAAGTTTGAGTTAACTTATTAGTTTAAAAAAAAAAAAAAAAGTCCAGTTTTTTTTTTTAAATTGTAGGTATTATCAAGGTAGAATAAGGAGAAAAACACTTTATTATTTCTTTTTACTGTACAATCTTATTGTTCGATCAAAAATGTTAACACGGTATATAATAAATGTAAAAAAATTTAAAAAAAAGTATCTACATACTTTGTGATTTGTAATAGTATCATGTCTAGACTCTTAAAGAGACCGTTAAGTCTTTGAAGAAGTCTTTGACAAATATTAAAAGAAACAGAAAGAACAATTTTTTTTTTTAAAAAAAAAAAAGCTTCTCAATATGACAATGTCATCATTTGTCATACACAATAAGATTCATTATTAATGCATAAATATTCTCTTATTTGGTTAGAACTTATATATTTTTAAAAAAATAATAATAATGTAACGAATACATAATATCTCTTCAACACATTTGAAAATGAAGTAGATATAAGATACACATAGGTACATATATGATTTTTTTTCTTCTTAATATTTTAAACATGTACTCGTTTTACTTAATTCTTTTCAATTTTATTGAAATTTTATTAAATCAAGATACTTATATATACAATTTTAAAACACTATGATGAAGATATTATAATTCTTCAAGCAAAAAACAAAAAGTGAAAAAAGTAAAAAAAAAAATGCGTTGGAAAAAATTTGCAATTCTTGATTTATAATGTGTGTTATAGACCTTGTCGGTATTCATCATCATCATCATTATTATTATTACATTCCTACATTCTTGATTTAAAAAAAAAAAATAGATACTAATAATACAGTGAATTCAATATCGTTTTGTATTGTTGTAACACACCGAAATCACTCAAGAGAAATCAGAAAAAAAAACAAAAAAAAAATTACAAAAAAGTTCGATGATATGAAAGTTATAAAAGAAAAAGTAATATTTAAAAAGTATATTAATATACTCGTACATACAAATTAAATTTTAAATAAGGAAAAAAAAAAAAAGAGAAGTAATAACACGAAAAAACATTTTATCTAATAACTATTAATATGTAAATTGTCCCATTTAGTACAAAAAAAAAACCGAAATAATATTAGACATACAAACATATAATTTATTGTTTCTCATATTGCTTAAAAAACAAAAAAAAAAAAAGAAGATGGATTGAAAAGCAATAATTTACATCAATTTGGAAGCAGAAATAAATAAATAAATAAAAAAAAAGAATCAAGTTATATCTTTTTTATGATAAATTTTCTGATATGGTAGTAATCAACCTAGATTACGATTAAATGTATATTTTATACATGAATACATAAATGTATGTATCATACAATATATACTATATGAATTTTTTTTTATTATAATAACAATTTGATTTGTTACTATTTTGATTTTTTTTAATTGGTCAAGCTCAAGGTCGTCCTCCGCCAACGTATAAAATACCAAAGTTATTAACAGCATTTTCAATACAATATTTATATTTTGTTCATGCTCATACAAATACGAAAATATTAAAAAATAATAAGTAATGAAACTTTGAAAAAAAAACAAACTATTAATACAATTTAATGAATGATTTTTTCTTCTTCTTCTTCTTTATTTTTAACTTCTTACTTCTTAGTTGTTTTTTTTTTATCATAAAAATAATAATTTCAATAGCAAAATCTACAATCAACAACAATCATTAATAATTGTTGTACAATCATCATTTATATGGCAAATAATTGAGCGTGTGTAAAAGAAAAATAAAAAAAAAAAAGATTTTATAATATTTTTCTTAACCATATTTGTAAGTTGTTGTTAATGCAAGTGAGTATCAAATTTACATATGAAATTATACATGAAATTTGTCCTTTAGAAAAAAAAAAAATCAAATAAATAAATATTACCAAATATATTGAGAATTTTTTCTAAGAAAAAAAAAAAAAAACACATGATATTCCCACTTTTATATCATCAATCCCGTTCATTAATCTAATAAATATTCATGCATTATTTAAATTTGATATTCTTATTTTTAGAAGAAATAAAAAAAAGAAATTTTGTAGCAATCACGTTTCACAAGAAAAAAAAAAATAATCAAGCGAAAGTTATTGACACTTTGAATATAATGAAATGAATTTAAAAAAATTTCTTCTCACATTATTTGTTTACACTTTGACATTAATCACACAACAGAATATATTTTATAATACATACATATGTGTAATTTACACACCTGTTGCATCATTTTAATTATTTCTATGTTGTTTGTTTGTTGGTTTTTTTCTATTTCTAATTATTTAAATGAAAGGTAAATGTCTGAATTTAATCAAGAGAGAAAAAAAAAACTCAAAAGCCATTTACATTATTTGAAAATATTGTGATTACTTTTCTGTTTTTTTCTAAAAATTAACATTGAATTATCATGTTAAACGTTATCTGTGTTATACGCCCAATAAATCAAATTTCAAATTTAATGTTTAACATGTGTTTTGAATCAAAAATTCAACATTTGCATCATTTTATTCATATATGTATGTACAAACATTTGAAGACAACAAAAAAAATTTAAATTTGTTAATCGAAACTCTTTTTTCTTTTTTCTTCAATTTTATGTTTAGTAAAATTTCGTTTTATTTAAGATTTAAGATACGTTTAAGACAATTTCTCAAAGTGTCATTCAATACTTTTTTTAGTGGGTGGGAGCTGCATATTTTTATTTTAAAATTTTAATCACATTGTGAAGCAAAAAAAAAAAACCAAAGATTATTTGTATACTGTTTTCACATTTTAAATTATTTTTTTTTGTATTTTATACAATTAGTATGCATTAATAAATTATTTTTAAATTAAAAAAAAAAAAAAAGAAAAGCTTATTATGTTCTTAATATTTTCGAGATACTGGCTTTCAACTTTTTAGTAAGAAGTATAAAATAAAATTAACCCTGTGGAAATACGAATTTTTTATCATTTTAACAAAATTAATATTAAATTTCTTCTTCATTAGAACTTTTAAAAATACTTCTAATATTTACTTTTTTTGTTCTTCTAAAGATGTTTTTTATTTTTATGCTCAGTATCATTGTTAATAAGACTTAATTTATTAACCCTTTGGCGGAAACCTAATTTTTATGAACGATTCTGGTAGAGCCATCTGCTATACGGCAAAGTAGGATTCTTGCAGAGACAAGACCGTGTTAAGTGAGGTACACATTATCATTTAAACTGGCAGTTTTTTGCACAACTGTCAATTGAAATGATAATGTGTAACTGATGGTAAAACTGATGCTCACGAAATGATTTCAGTTTTTTTCATCAGTCGCCGACTGTCAGTTTAAATGATAATATGTACCTCACTTTAGATAAAACTAGTGCGAGTTCGAGAACGTCAAATGATCATCAATTGACGATATTCAGCTTAAGAGGTTGTATTGCTGAATTTCGTCAATTGACGATCATCTGACGTTTTCGAAGTCGCAGCTACTTACAAAATACTTCTAAAGAGACAGAAATTTTGTTTAAAAGGTTCTAAGGCGACACAACATATTTGTTTAGCATGCCTTATCATTGAAATGAGAACGTGATATCTCATTTTTGCAGTTTTGAATTTTAAAATTTAGACGTGAATACAAGTCGTGTCCCACGGCAGAACACTCACATGACGTCTATACACGTCCTGTCCGCGAAAGGGTTAATATACTATATAATAAATATACCTATGTATTTTGTTAGTTGTTCGTTTCTAAGAAACGATTTTCTTGAATTTCTTCGAATAATGGTAACTTAATAATTACTTTTCATATATAATTATATCGTTATATGCTTAAAATATGAAAATGCTTATTCAAGTAAAAAGATATTAATAAACAGATAACTTACTCTATCACAAAGTCTTTCATCAGTTTTTCCTCTTCGGAGTGATGGAGCACGAATTACTTTATTATCAATATACGAATCCATAATATCTTTTTAGAATACAACTCCTCTCAAATTTAAGGCACATTTATTACGCCAAATTAAAAAAAAAATTTAATCTGTTATTAAAACCGATGCACAAGTCATATTCGTTGCATTGATGAATGTGGAATTGAAATGGGCTGAAAAAGAAAGGAAATCATTAATGATTAACTAAATAAAATTTTAACAAAAAAAAAAACAACTTTTTTCAAGATAAATACAGCAATCATGAATTCACGTAAAAATGTTTGATTTCAAAAATGTAAATAAAATTTAAAACCTTCAATATTGAACTACAAGAAAAAAAATAGATGTACTAAATATCAGATCAAATTTCAGCTAAGTGATTTTTTTTGTTCAAAAAAAAAAATTTTCCTTCAGCCATCTTAGAACTTTTCTCAGAAGGTGAATATGTATGTATTACCTTTTACCTGGATTTACCTGTTAAATAATAATAAGAGAAAAAAATAAAAACTATTACCAAATTCTTACCTGCATTATGAAAATTACAACTGTAATCACTAGCATAACTCATTAAAACACTTTCAATATATGAAAAATCTAAATTTAATAATTTTAAAATTATTTTTTTAAGTAAAAATTAATCACTTTTTTCTTTTTTTCTCTTCTATATTAAGGAACAAATACACGAACTTGAACAGACGTCATTTATCTACTTTTTATATAAATATAATATAATTGAGAATTGTAATCACGCTTCAATAATAATTCACCATAAAGAATGAAAAAAAAAAATCAATCAAAATTTAATATTTTTCTCATAATTTTATTTTTTATAAAAGCAATAAAAAATAAAAAAATAATTCTACTTTAAGACGTCCGTTTTTTTGACAATTAATAATAAAAAATTTTCAACACCCTAAAAGTGTTGAGAAAGAATCATAAATTTCCATTTTGTTTTATGGGTAATTTCAATTTTATAAATATCCCTTATTGTATAAAATACCGGTTTTATTTATCATTTGATAGTTATTTTTCTTGAAATCAAAAAAATCAACTCTAATTTTAATATAAATAAAATTTTTAAAAAGCACATGGAGTTAAAATGTTTGGATTGAAAAAAAATATCTTTAGAAACATAATTTTCAAGATATTTTAATACAAGCATTCTTCTAACACTGTTCTGTTATGTAGAATATCTTGAAATGAAACAAGAATTAACTACGGGAGTGGATTTTATGAACTTATGAACTCAGTGCTGCCAAACGTTAAAAAAATCAAAAATCTTAAAATAAACTTCAAACAATTGATGGCGCTTTTACGGAAATGAATTTATATAAATTTTTGAATTTGAAAACAGGAAATGGTATGTTTAACTGAAATTATAAATTTAAAATTTCGAATAAAAAATTTTTAATTTACCTCATATCTCAACAAATTGTTGGAGATAGAATAACTAGAAATAAAATTTTCGTCAATTTCAAGTATAAACAGATAAAATCTTCAACAAAACTACGATAAAAACAGTTTCATCTTTAATTATTTTATTTTTCACTCTTAAGTCTTTATCTCTTAAGATTAAAGATAGAAATATTTTTCTCCAACACCCACACTACAACAGTCAACCTCATGATTAATTATAAAGTGTGCAATTATAACCTAGGGATTGTGGTTGTATATGGTATATGTATAATTACTTAATTGATTTTCAAGTTAGAAAATAAGAAAATTTCATTTAAATTTTAATTAAATTGATGCATGATCTTTTCCACAAAAAATTAATTGAGAAAATCTAATTTTTTTTTTCCAGAAACTTAATTGTTTTAGAGGTAAAAAAATTGATGAGTTGAAAAAGATAATAAATATTTACATAATACCGTAACCGTATCTATATTTAGATTTTCATTAAATATGACTTTCTTAAGATTCCTAAAATAATATTTTTTTACAATCGAATTGCATAGAATTTTATTTTATTTGATCTCCAAGGACTCCAAGTGTCAACCTTCTTTCAATGGTGACTGAGGAGCTTTGTGATACCAAAATCATATACTTCTCGTTATGTGCGTTATGTGTGAGGAAGATTGTTGATTGTGGGCTTGGAGATCGAAAAAATAAAAGTTGGTCTGGAAGGAGTTCTTCCAACAAGGATTTCACAATCTCCTACTCCCCAACTATCTTGTTCGAGGGTGGAATGAACTTTCACTTCCTGAGTGCCTTATAGGCGCTCAGCAGAAGAGCACCAACAGGAGCAACGAATAGAATGGTACTAGTTCCGGAGGCGGCTTTAGACCATTAGTATGCATATATACAATCGAATTAGCGTGTCTAACACCTTCTAAAGATCATATATTATATAATAACAATCAATAAACGTATAAATTAAGTAAACATGTACACATATGTATACATATGATTTTACATATGTTCATACATATACAATTATTAGAATATAAAAAGTCGAAAACACAAATATGTAGTTAGTTAATAAATTATTCCTGACAAATAACATTACCTACAATTTAACATGATTTTAACACAAGATAAATATATTTTTACATTATGTACACATTATATTTGAATTCTCTATATATGTTTTATTACTGTTATATATATATTTTTTTTTGTTCTCATATATTAATTCATACGATGAATTCGCGATTTATTCTCAACAAAGGAAGAAATCAGAATTAGATACACATATGTATATGCTTTATATATAATCTGAAAGCCAAAAAAAAAAAAAAACACATGAGAATATTTAAGCTTTTATTTTGAAAATTCAAAGAAGCCGCCTTGCGCACAGAATTAAAAGTGAAAGTGTTTCTCATAATATGAAATAACGAAAAAAGTAAAAACTGACTTTTGGGGTCAATTTAACATAAAAAAAAAAAAAAACAAATATGTAATCTCATTTTTATGCATGTGATTTGAAAACTTTTGCTGCTCAGTCTTATACTCGCTTCATTTCCGAACGGAACGGAAGGAAAAAATAATATTAAAAAGAAAAAATAAATATACAACTTCCCTTAAGAGGAAAATGTTATGTTATTCGCGCTTCTTTAACGAAAATTGTTAAAGGAACAAAAAAAAAAAAAAAAAAAAAAAAAAAAATTGTAAAGAAAAAAAGGCAAAGAATAATAATTTTTTTTAAAAAAAATGAGAAAAATTAATTAAAAGCAAGTTAAATCACAGTTATAAATTATTGCAAATCATTTCTATTCACACACACACGATATTTAGAATAAAATGTATAAAATATAATTTATAAAAATATATTACATTCATATTTAAATATCCTTTTTTTTTTTTGTTTTTTTTTTGGTTTCTAAAAATATATATGTTTCAAGTGGTGTAAAAGAGTATATAATTAATATATTATAATCGTATATATTAATAATTTATTGTGTGTATTTTATATAGAAGACTTTCTATTGTTTTTGATTTTGATAATTCCACGGAAAAAAAGTCATCTATATCGGCCTTCAAGGTAACACAATTTATTTTTATTTAAAAAAAAAATAAAATAAAATAAAGGAAAACACAGAAAGCGGAATGAATTTTTCATGTATATATATAAAATATAGTAAACTATTGCTTTAGATATTCAAGTAATAAATTAAATGATAGCATGAAGGGTGGTTATTTAAGTTTTTGTTTTTTTTTGTTTTTTTGTTTTTCCTCCTTTTATATTTGTTTGTTAAACAGAAGAAAGAAAGAATGGACAAAAAAATCAATCCCAAAGTGATCATAACCAGTAAAATCGTATATATAACCTTACGTAACTAAATTATAGCAAAAATAATCCTTTTAATATTTATTAATGTTATTGCCCTTTATAAATTAATTGTGTCAATGGCGATATTCGATGTGATATACATATACAATACACATATAAAGATACATATATGAATTTTTTTTGAATACATACATACTTACTTTTTATGTATGATTACATAAAAAAAATCACAAGTATATTAACTTGAATTAATCAAGAGAGTAATAAATGAGTATATATACGAGTATGTTAATGTAAATATTTGAAAAGAAAAAAAAAAATAATTAAAAAATGAGGATGCAGAAAATCATTTCATGTTAAACATGCATGTTTTATAACTTTAAACGAATAAACTATAAATTAAATTTCAATATAAAAACAAATAAAAATAACAGAAATGGAAAACAATAATTTATTTTTGTAACATTTAAAAAAAAAAACATTAATAAAAAAAATATTTATTTATTGATACATAATAACATACATAATACATATTTTGTTTTCATTTAAATGAGATAAAACTAAACACATGTCCTCATTTGTTTACTTTAAAGATCACGTTCACATATGAATATATTCATGCATATTCAATTTTTGTTTTGTGTGAATACTTATTTAACAAAATTTTCATTTTAATATTTAAAGAAACACACAAAATACATATAATATCCTAATTTTTGCATAAAATTCAATTTATATGAAAAATTAAATTGTCCATAAAAATGATTTTATTTGTTTGTATTTTTCTATTTATTTTTTATTTTTTTATAGTTGACTAAATGGAGCGACGAAAAACTTCAAAAAGATGGAGGTATGTTTTTTATTTTTTTTTTGTAAAAAAAAATATATATATATAAAAAATACATATAATATAAAAACACACACATATATAAACATAAAACATAAAAAAAAAATAATTAATAACTTTATAACGAAATTTTATTACTTTCGATATTATAGGGATGATTCCATATTTCCTTCCTTTTACACTACAAAAATATGTTTCCTATATAAATAAGTTTCAGTTATTTTCTCACCTGTATTCTATTTTATTTCTTTTTTTTTGTTTTTTTAAATAGGAAAAAGCTTCGTTATAAAATATTATTTGAAAAAAAAAAAAAAAAACAGAAATATGTATAAGAAAAAATATCGCTTTACGTATATGAAATATTTTTTTTCTTAGTTTTTCCTTCTAAGTTCGTTTTTTTTTCTATATACGAAACGAAAATATCATCAGAATTCTGTATACGTATACGTAATAATGTAAAGATTATATTTTCGATGATAATACCATAATATAATAATATGATATTGACTGATTATTATTATTTATGATGATGTTGATGACGAAAAAAACAAAAAGAATGTGGGTGGTATAAGAAAATTTATTTTTTCTTTTTTTTTTCTGATTTTTTTTTTAATTGCATTAAAAAATTCATCATTTATAATTTTTGCATGCTAACAAAATATAAGTATACATCGTTCAATATTATACTTAAAATAAATTATGTAGGTACATATAAAAAAAAAAAAAATAAACAAATTTTATATACTCTACCTATATAATATATATAATAAATCATATTTTTATATGAAAGTAAACCACATGAAAAAGAAATAAATAATATGAGAGTATGTACGTTACGTATATATGTAATATGAAATTTTTTTGTATAGTGTGATTTTGTAAATGTGGTAGTTGGTATAGCAGCTCTAGAGTAGCATATACACATCGCGTTTCATTTTTCCTTCAAAATAAAGCTCAACATATCCTGATAGAGTGCATTGAACTTGTGTCTTGCAAAATAAATATGGCTCTTAACTCACGGATATAAATGTATTGATTGACCTGAAAACATACTGTGTAAAATATGTATAAAAAAAAAAGAAGAAAAGGAGAAAAAAAAAAAAAACAACATACAATTAGATATAAAATTTTCTGCTATATTCATCCGATAAATTTATATATTTATGTGTATGTATAGCTATACTTATAAAATGAAAAGAAGAAAAAAAAACATATGATAATAACAAATACGTTACCTATGGTAATATAATAGATATTATTTTGACATACTTTTGAATTTCAATTTTATGCACTTTCAACTCTTTATAACAAAAGTATATATGTATAACTAACCGCCCCCTCCCTCACATAATGTTTTCCTTTTTCCTTTCTGGTAAAAAAAAAAAAGGAAAAAAATTTAAATTCTTTTTTTTTTCCCACAGATTTCTTTTGTTTTAAGTTCTATTTTTTTTCTCTAGACATGTTCTTTTCTGATATTTTTTTTTTTTTTTAACTTTCTTTTTAATGAATTATACTTAGTTTTTTTTTCTATTTTTAGAGATATATTCATTTTTTCATACATAAACTTATAAACACATATTTAATTTTGCACTATATTAAATGTTTAAGAAAATTATAATTCTACATTTTTCTTTTGATTTATTTTACATTACCACTTACATTATTTATAATTGTTTTTTTTTTTTTTTTTTTGCTTTTTCTTCATACAAATATAATTTTTCTAAGTAGTTTCAAGGTATATATTTAAGAAAAAACCAAAAAAAAATGAACATCATCATGAATAATTAAAAAAGGGGAGATTTACAGAAAAGAAATAATGTGTTTAAAAACTTAAAAGCGAAAAAAGAGAAGAAAAAAAAATGTATATTTTCTTTTTATTGCAATATGTAACATATCATTTGTATTTTAATGTGTAATCATATGATATACAATATATACATATCATAAATTTCAGAAAAAAAAACAACAAAAAATTAAAGTAAAAATTTTTGAAATAACATATTATTGTTTACATTGAATCAAAACGAAAATATACACATATGTACCTATGTACGTATGTAGTTTTTTTTTTTCTCTCTTCACTATTATAAAATATTTAATTTAAATTGACTATATAGATTAATATTATTTTAATCATAGGTCAATTCCACGCGTGACGCACACTATACATTTGACAATAGTTTACTTATAAAACTACTTACATTATTTCGAATAGAAATAGACAAACGAGAACCACATGTTTTTACATAATTAAAACAAAAGTGTTAGAATTTGAAAAAAATATATATTTTAAATGAAATTTGGAAATTTCACTAATTTTGTTACTAATATGTGACGCGCACACTACTTGAAAGTAATGTCATTTCATGGTCTTTTTTTCAAATCTCGTTTTATTTGTCGTTTTTGAACTTTGTGTTGAAACATACAAGGGTCGTTTGATAAGTTCGTGCAAAAATAATGAAAACAAAGGTTTTTTGGGAATTTTTTTTAAATTTTTCAACATAGTCACCCTTGAGCTCAATACATTTGATCCAGCGTTTTTCAAGCTTTTCGATTCCATTGCTATAGTAAGATTTGTCGAACTCCTCAAAATACACGTTTTTTCACTTATTATTTCAGTATTCGAATGATATATCTTTTCACCAAGCCATTTTTTTTATATTTGGAAATAAATAGTAGTCACACGGGTCTAAATCTGGAGAATAGAATTTTGCTGTCGCAATTGCGCTGGCGCATTGTCGCGGTTTTGATCAATTGTGAGAAAACGCGGCAACAATCTTGCAGATAGCTTCTTCATTCCCAAATGTTCGTGTAAAATATTATGTATCCGTTCACTTGAGATGCCTACAGCGTTAACAATTTCCCGCACCTTTAGTCTTCTGTCACTCATCACCATATCGTGGATTTTTTCCACATTTTCTTTAGTGGTATGGTAACCTAAACAAGTCGTCCAGATCGTTCAGCGTCACAAGTACTCATCATTTGGCCACATCGAAAATTAGCAAACCACTTATTGATCATTCTAATAGAAGGCATAGAGTCTCCGTAATGTTTGTTCAGTCTAGCTTTCGTTTCCATCATTATTTACCTTTCAGAAAATAATGTTTGATCACAACGAAAAACTCGTTTTGCTTCTTTTTTTAAAACAACACTTAATTAACCTGCTTCTGAATTCTGATCGCTGTCAATCACAAACTACTTGACTTACCTACATGAAAATTTGCCAACCAACCAACCAGTTGCACGGACTTATCAAACGACCCTCGTAAGTAAAAATATGTAGGGGAAGGATTAATTTTTCTAAAATATTAAAACATAAAATAATTTTCCATTTCTTAAGTATTTTATTACACATTATCCTTTGTGACTCACACTACACAACATTTGTGACCCACACACATCTCACTTTCTACATACATATATTTTTTTACGACACTCAAAATACAAATCAGCTATTAATTGGTCCTTATTTAGGATACCTGAATAGTTTATAAAAATTGAAATCTACATTTAAAAAAAATTTAGAGACTTCCAAATGACGCAAGAAACAAAAATTTTGGATTTTTCACTTTTGAAAATTTTCATCGCACGTATACATTTCCATGGAATTAGCCCATAATGAATTTTCATTGTTTATAATAATTTTTAAAATAAAAAGGAAAAAAAACGAACTGAATTCTTATACCAAAAAATTTATTATACATAGATTTTTATTATTTTATTTCATTGGAAAAAAAAAATTGTTATTTTATTATCAAAAGATAAAAAAAAAAATAACATAATAAAATTCATTTTGATATTAATGTTAAAAAATATATCGAACGTATATTTACCTTTTAATACGTTAATTTCTAATTAAATGCATCCGAAAATTATTCTCATAAAACTATATAAATTACCTTATACATATATGTAGTTTTATGTATATATGTAGTTTAAACCAATATGGGAAATCAATATAATGGTTTATAGTAAAAAAATTATGTAGCTTTTATGGGTGATTCTTGCGAAATCGTCCATTAATTGATTAATAAATTCTTGAATAATGAAAATCATAAATTTTTATTGGTCCTTATTTGCAAAAAAAAATATGCTTTTTATATGATTTTTATAACAGTACACAAATTATACACATACATACATACAATTTCATTAATTTTAAAATTAAAATCATATTTTTCAGACGGTACCACGAGAAATAATGAAAATAGAGGATTTCTTTCAATAAAGTTTCTTTTCATTTATCCTTGAAAAATTAACAATTAAGACTATTATGTGATTTTAATATTGTACAGGGTGTCCTGTTTGGTTTGCTTTTCCTTGATACCAGTGATAGGTTGAGACAAACAAAATATCGTATCGGATGGGGGGTGGGGGGAAATCCCAACGGTTTGGCCACTAGAAGGCGTTGAAGTTTTGCTCTTATTTCACGGTATATCCTATTACTTTTTACATCAAGGGCACTCAAGGGTCACTTTGTGTTAAGAAATAATGTCATTTTCAACTATAACTTACTTGTTCCTCTATTCCTCCTAACTGTTAAAAAGTTAGCCTCTATTCCTTCTAACTGTTAAAAATTTAGACACATTCAAAGTCAAAATTTTGCGAAATTTTTGTGTTTAATCCTGTCTTTCTCCTAAAAGGCTTAAATAATTAACCCCAATTTTTTATTGCAGAAAATTAAAGCTCAATCGATTCTGCATCGATTTGCTATCGTCATTTTTCTCAAAAAATGCATAATCCCAAATGACATCCACGTAATTTAAATTTTTCCATTATTTTTTTAGGAATAAAGCAAAAATTTCTTTCGATTTCTGTAGGATTATTCTAATAAGATTAAAAAATTAAATGCTTTTCTTGTTTTTCAAAAACTTCGCTTCAACAATATAATAGCTTTTGCAACAACAAAACGAAAATAACGGTTTAATAGATATCTGTATTTGTATAGACAAAATTTAAGAAGGATTAGAAAAGATATTCCTTTAAGGATTTAATACATAACAAATTTTGAACGGTATAGCAATTCGTTTAATAGAAGACGGTTTTATAGAAGAAATCGTTTTTTCCCCATAACTTTCTTTATTTATGCATATATGTACATATGAACTTACATAATACTCGTATATGTAACATATATATGCCGCTAAAAGTGTACATCACAAGTTTTGAAGTATTTTCTGGATTTAATGGTTTTTATTTGACTCACACTGCAGTAGAAAGAACATTTAATTGCACAAAGTTGAAAAGTCATATATAGAAGTGACAAAGAATTTGGATCACAGGATCTGGAAGAGATATTCGAGTTTCAAATAGATTTTATTTATAAAACGTACGAGAATAAAATTTATAATGTAACGAGTTAAATATACTCTTCCGGTTTTAAAGTTAAATTTGATTTTCTTAATTAAATATTTCTTTGCATTTATCCTTCACTTTTATGTGTGTGTTTATATTTACATAGTCAATTATTATTATTATTTTTTATTTATATAGAAGAAGAAAAAAAATTGCATTTTATTACACCAAACCGAAGGAAATCCATGTTGGCACCGATCATATCAAAAATTAAAAATGCTTCAGATGGTTATGATGGGCAAAAAAAGGGTGAAGGACATATATCTGTTCCTGTTGAAAAATTACCAGCAAAAAAAGTTAAAGTAAGTCGTTTTCATAAATATAAATATTCACATACTATATACATACACACATGCATATATGTACATATATTATTTATGCATGAACAAATATTGTAATAGAAAAAAAAAATAAAGAATTTAAGATTCTTGACATACATTTTTCAAGTACAATATCCGGTTTCTAAAATCATAGAAAAAAGATAAATCATTTTTATTTTATTGGATTTTTTCCAGAGACATAGCATCCATGGAATGACAGAAGAAGAAAATATTATAAGACCACATCAAGAGATTCAACAGCTAACCCTTGAAGAAAAGAAATTCCTTTTGGCTGTTGAAAGGGGTGATATGGCTGGTACCAGAAGGTATTTATGCACTTGTTATAAAAATTAAACAAAATAATTATTTTCATTGTGTGATTTATATTATTTTAAAGAATGTTACAAAAAGCACAGGATACAGAATATATTAATATTAATTGTGTTGATCCTTTGGGAAGGACTGCATTACTTATGGCTATTGATAATGAAAACCTTGAAATGGTTGAATTATTAATTAATTATAATGTTGATACAAAAGATGCTTTATTACATGCCATATCTGAGGAATTTGTTGAAGCTGTTGAAGTTCTACTTGATCATGAAGATATCAATTTACAAAGTGATGGTAGTCATGTATGTTTTATGCGATATTAATTTTCTACAGAAAAAATAAATATACCTACATTATCTAGAAAAAAAAAATTAATTAATTTTCTATGTTTTATCAATTTATATATTATAGAGTTGGGATACCCCATCAGAAGAAACATCAACTTTTACACCCGATATCACCCCATTAATATTAGCAGCACATCGAGACAATTACGAAATTATAAAAATATTATTAGATCGTGGTTCTGTTTTACCAATGCCACATGATGTCAGGTAAGAGTATTTGAAATATAATAATAATGTACATACATATTAATTTGTAAAAAGAATGACAAGACAACAACAAGTGGTTTTTAGCGAAAATTTCAATTATTTATACATATATACGCAATAAATAACATAATTTGTGAAAAACCTCATAACAACATATGCCAGCTGTGATGATGATAAATAATCATAAAAACTATATTTACATAATTATTTTATATATATCATACATATATGTACATACATATTTGTTTACGCTACACCATTATCCTTTGTTGACATTTAATTTTCATTATCTCTTTATTTTATTTTATGTAAATGTACATAATACATCCTACGCTATCATCATGTGTTATATCGTCTTATATGTACATTTTACTTATTTACGTTAAAATAAAAAAAAATAAAATAAAATAAATAAATAGGTGTGGCTGTGATGAGTGTGTACTTTCTCGTCAAGAAGACTCTCTTCGTCATTCACGTTCAAGGATAAATGCATATCGAGCCCTTGCTAGTCCTAGTCTAATTGCGTTATCATCAAAAGATCCAATTCTAACTGCTTTTGAACTTTCATGGGAATTACGACGTCTAAGTTTCCTAGAACATGAATTCAAGGTAATGAAATAAACTTTATATAAACATCATTACACAATAAATTTCTTTTATACAATAAACATGAAAATGAGTAAAAAAAAAAAAAAACACATACAAATAATATCCTATAGAGTGAATATCAAGAACTTCGTAAACAATGCCAGGATTTTGCAACAGCTTTACTTGATCATACACGTACATCAAATGAATTAGAAGTACTTTTAAATCATGATCCTTCATGTCCTGTATATGAACATGGTGAAAGAATGCATTTAAACCGTTTAAAATTAGCTATAAAATTACGACAAAAAAAGGTGAAAATTTAATTTAATTATGTCACATATTTAGTAATCATCATTTTTATAAAGAATTTTCTAATCTCTTACTGTTAGTTTGTGGCACATCCAAATGTTCAACAATTATTGGCTAGCATTTGGTATGAAGGATTACCAGGATTTCGTAGAAAAAATATGGCATTACAGGCACTCGATATTATTAGAATAGGTTTGTGTAATGCTAAAAAAAAAAATCTATGTAGCTTGTAATTAATTAAACACTTTTTTTTTCCTCCAATTTTTTTTTCCATAGGAATATTTTTTCCCTTATTTTCAGTTGCTTACATTATAGCACCGTATTCAACAGTTGGTCAGACAATGAGAAAACCTTTTATAAAATTTATTTGCCATAGTGCATCATATTTTACATTTTTATGTATGAAAAATTTTTGAGAATTCAAAATTTTATGAACAGTTTTTTCTAAATACATTTTTTTTTTGTTTCATTTTAGTTTTGCTAATGTTAGCATCACAACGAATTGAAACATTCATTGGAGGATGGTTTTGGCAGCAAACGGCTATAATTCAAGATGAGGTTCCAACGAAAAGAGGTGCAAGACCAACTTTTGTTGAATGGTTAATTTTAGCCTGGGTTAGCGGTATGAATGAAATTTTCTATTTTATTGTGTGGATTTTTGTCTATTTTGAAAAAATATAATTTTTTATTGATTTCTAGGCCTAATTTGGAGTGAAATTAAACAATTATGGGATGTTGGCCTACAAGAATATTTAAATGATATGTGGAATGTTATTGATTTTGTTACAAATTCTTTATATGTTGCCACGGTTGCCTTACGTGTTGTATCATTCGTACAAGTAAGTCTATGTTCTTCTATTGTCTCTTAATTTTTCTTTGGAATTACAAACAAATTGAGGAGAAAAAAAATCAAATCCTTTAATGTTTTTTTTTTTTTTTTTTTAGGTAAGAAGAGAAATGTTAGTAAATAAATACGCTGCTG
The DNA here is from genome assembly GCA_932526495.1 of Bombylius major. Lineage (NCBI taxonomy): Eukaryota > Metazoa > Arthropoda > Insecta > Diptera > Bombyliidae > Bombylius > Bombylius major. The sequence goes on from OW052044.1 coordinate 50,143,828, forward strand.
ATTATCCAAGAGAAAGATGGGATACATGGGATCCAATGTTAATATCAGAAGGACTTTTTAGTGCTGCAAATATATTTAGTTCATTAAAATTGGTTTATATATTTTCGGTTAATCCTCATTTGGGTCCATTACAAGTATCACTTTCACGAATGGTTATGGATATTATGAAATTTTTCTTTTTATATGTTCTGGTACTTTTTGCATTCAGCAGTGGTCTCAATCAATTGCTCTGGTATACGTTTTTTATTTTGAAAAACAAAGAAAAAAAATTGTCAAATTTTTAAAATCACAGGTACTACGCAGATTTAGAAAAGAAAAGATGTCCTGAGCTTTCGTATAATTCAAGTTTTGTTGCAAATGGTACAACAGATCCTAATGCTTGTATAGTTTGGAGACGTTTTGCTAAGTATAAAATTTAACCATTTTTAACCCTTTATTATTTTTTGTCTTTTCATTTTTTCAACCAAGAAAATTATTTTTTCTTCTTCTTTTTAAGTTTATTTGAAACAACACAAACACTTTTTTGGGCTGTGTTCGGTTTAATAGATCTTGATAGTTTTGAACTTGATGGTATAAAAATTTTTACAAGATTTTGGGGTATGCTAATGTTTGGAACATATTCTGTTATAAATATTGTTGTTTTATTAAATCTTTTAATTGCAATGATGAATCATTCATATCAATTGATATCGGTAATTTGTAAAATAATAATTTTTATTTTCAATTTGGAGTCCATTGTGTTTTTTGTCTTTTATAGGAAAGAGCTGATATTGAATGGAAATTTGCTAGATCAAAATTATGGATAAGTTATTTTGAAGAAGGAGGTACATGTCCACCACCGTTTAATATTATACCAACACCAAAATCAATTTGGTATGCATTTAAATGGCTTCGAAGAATATTTTGTAGAGGATCATCAGCAGCACGAAGAGAACATTTAAAAACGATAAGGGTATAAATTTTCCATATTATAAATTACTAGTAATAATTTTTATGTTCAAAATTCATATATTTAACTCTTTAGAAAAAAGCACAACAAGCAAATGATCGTGATTTTAAATATCAGGTGAATATTAATGGATGAGAGATAATATAAAGTGTGGGAGTAGGAATAGATAATAAATATGTTGTTTTTTTTGTAGCAAATAATGCGCAATCTTGTTAGACGTTATGTAACAGTTGAACAAAGAAAAGCTGAATGTCAAGGAGTTACCGAAGATGATGTTAATGAAATTAAACAAGATATTTCAGCATTTCGTTGTGAACTTGTTGAAATTCTTAAAAATAGTGGAATGGACACAAATGTGTCTGCAGGTCAAGGTACAGGTATTGAAAGAATTATTATGTGCACTTTCTTTTCTATGATATATAAAAACTTTACTTTCTATACTTTGTAAAGTTATTTAGCAAATTTAAATTTTCTTTAAACTCTAAAAAAATTTTTGTATACTTTATTAACATTTTCTACATGCTTTGCTTTTGCATTACTAAAAATTAAAATTATACTTAAAAAAAAAAACATTTGTTTGTACTATTTTCTTTTTTGTATGTATCGTATCGTAGGTGCTGGTGGTAAGAAAAATCGTCAAAAAGAACGACGATTAATGAAAGGTTTCAATATTTCAACACCTGGTTCATCTGGATCATTGGGTCCTGTATCAGAATTTGGTACATCTATGGATCAATTTGATACAAATATGGGACAGCATGATATACTTGGAGGAGGTTCATCATTTTCAAATATATTTAGTCCAAATTTTTTACATAAAAATAAAACGGTTTCATGTTGTTCCACATCGAATGCAACATGCAGTATTAATTTATTAAAAGAACCAATTAATGTTTCATCAGTTAATAAATTTAGTAAATCTGTAGCTAAACCATATAGTAAAAGAGTTACAGGGGCTTATAAAAGACGATGGGGTATATATAATGAAAATCTTTTAATTTCTTTTGTTACCACTTTTTTTTTTCTTTCTTCTTTAAGGTACTATAATTGAAGCTGCAAAAGCAAGTAATGTTTCAAAAATCTTAGGACGATCTAGATCTGAAGATTCTGTATGTAATTCAATAACAGTAGCAAATACAAAAAATTATCATCCACATCAATTATCATGTGATGCAACTTCACAAATATTTCAACAGCAACAATCAGCACAACAAATTCAAAAATGCACAACAAATACCTCAAGCAGCACAAATCATTTTAGTTACCAATCAGCAGGTACTATTTATCGAAATTTTGAAAGAAAATATATAGCTATGTATTTATATTATTTTTCGAATAAAGGCTTAAACGCAATTGCAGCATTAAAGAAAAAACGTAAGAAATTCTCATCAAGTAAACATTCAAGTCCAATTGTTGAATCAATAGCAACAAATTTAGAACCACCACCAGTAGTAAATGTTGATACATCAAAGGTGTAATATTTTTACATATACATACATATCTTTATATATATTTATATTTTTACAAAACAAAAAAAAAATCAACAAAAATTGTACAAAAATTATATATTTTTTTTCTTCCTTTTCTTTGATTGAATTTTTTATTCATTTCTTTTGTCTTCGAATTAATTTGTAAAAAAAAACGAAAAACAAAAAACAAAAATTAATGATAAAGCCATTAAAACGTGTATCAAGTTATCCTGCATGTCCAACAATTGAAGAAAATGATGGAAATACTACAAAACCACGTCGACATGAACAAACACAAAGTCAACATGAATCTGAAGAAGTATCAACGGATTTTACAACATTTTCCGATGAACAACAAAATAATGAAATAATGATGATGATGATGATGGAAAATTCAAATACGTCCGGTAATTCAAGGGAACCTCTATTAACAATGTCCGTCAATTCAAATAATGTAACGAATTAAATTACATACATACAATTTTAATTGATAAAATATTATGTATTTTAATAAAAATAAACAAAACCAAAAAAATTTGATAAAAATCAAAATATCAAATACATTAATTAGTGGCATCGAACATTACATTCATATATATAATTATATATTTAAATAAAAATATACACACAACATAAATATCATATATCGTAGCCTTATTTAGAGAATTATGTATTATTAATATTGATAAATATACAAAAAGGATATATATTATATATTATTTATTAAAAAAAAAAATTTAAAAAAAATTATATACAAAAATGCATATGAATTGTAACAGTAAAACTGATAAAACGAATTAATTTACTATGCATTTTATCTATCATGAAAAAAAAAAAAAATAAATAAATAAAAGTAAAATAAAATAAAAATTCAATATTTAGAAAGAAAATAACCGAATATATATTTTTATTTTTTATTTTTTGAAAATTTTCCTTTTTTAAATTTAGCTTCCGTTCTCAAACAGTCGTTTAAGTTGGAAAAAAATTTTTAAGCTTTCATTTATTGGAAAATATATAAATTTTCCTGTGTGTTCATATATTATGTATTTTTGTTCATTCACAATACACCTCTACAAAAGCTAAATTCAGCACAATTTATATATCCTTTATCATCGAAATACAAACAAACAGAGATATAAAAGCTTTATGAATAAAAGTTCGTTAATTTTATTTTTTCCTTTTTATCGTTTTTTTTTTTTAAAGGAAGTTTGATTACAGACAGACATTTGTTATCCTGTCAAGTATTCATTAACTTGAAAATTATTGATCCTATATATATTGCGTGGCTAAAAGTATTAAATTAAGAGTTTTTGTTTTAGACTTCTTTTTTTTTTTATAAATTAAAAAAAAATTAATTTATAAGATTAAATCTTGTTTTTGTGAAATTATTATGAATGTGGTCCAAAACAATATATTTCGAGGTAAGTGAAAATTTCGTGTTTATTTTTATTTTTATTTTTTTTTTTTAGATGGTATATTGATTTTTTCTTATAAAAGGAGTTCGCTTCAAATTCATTACTTTTTTTTTATTTTATTATTAATAGTGAAATTATTTTAGTTCATTTTTTAGATACACACATATGTACACATGTATATATATGTGGTCTCATTTTTAATTTATAATTTTATTTTGTAGCAATAGAGAAAAAAAAAGAAAGAAACATATTTTTTCTGTATAACGCTCATAATAATATTAATGAATTTAAAAAAAAAAAAAAAAAAAAAAAATTGATTTTCCCATTAGTTTGTAGCAATATACCTTCTATCACTTGTGCCATGGCCTAATCCAAATGTTATAAAATTACTTTGTTCCAAGGATAATGCACGATTAGTTCGTAAATTGATACAATTAAAATGGACTCCTATTCTTGACAAATATCATGTATGTATTTAGAATTTATATTATTAATAATACATAATTAAAATAGATTATTAGAAAAGTTTAAAAAAATTTTTGTAGAACATGATAAAAATTAGAACTTTTAATGTTCAATTTAGTTTCGACTTAATATTATGTTCTCATTATTTTAGTAATTCAATTGATTATCGTAATAAATGTGTTTTAAATGATTGCATTTTCATTTTAATTAGTGAAAAATTTGAAATTACATAAATATTAATAATTTTGATTTGTTTAAATATAGGTAAAATTACCAGTAGAATGTCCATTACATCCATTTCGAGATATTTTTGGTCCACAACAAGATGCAAAAAAAAGAGAAAGACCCAGCCAATGGACATGTCGTTTATGTGGAAAAAGTTTTTTTGAAGAAAAATTTATTGATAAACATTTTGAAAATCGTCATAAAGAATTTATTAATAAAGTAAAACAAAGTTTCTTTTGAAAAAAAAAACAAAAATAAGAAAAGAAAGTGATCTTTGTAATATTTTTTTAGGCAGAAGATGCAGTATGTTTTGCAGATTTTTGTGATTTAATGCGTTGTGAAGTTTTCTCATCACAAGATTTAAATTTTATAAATGATGATTTATATGGAGCAACTGATATTGAAGTATGGAGTGATGTATCATCACCATCATCATCAATTATAAGTAGTTCAACTTTAGATCAACCACATATGAGAAAAATTTTACAAAAAAGGTGAATGTGAAGATACAATTTTTTTTATTCAAGCACTCTTAAATTTTTGTATTTTATTTTTTTCTTTTCTTGTTTTCTGTAGAAAAAGAAATGTTTTAAGTATTGCGACAGCAATAAGTGGTACAAATGCACAAAGTATATCAGGTTTGCATTATCATACAAATCAATTTTGTAGAAACGATAATGATGAATCTTCACGGGATACTCATACAGGTTTTACAATATAAAGAATTTCATTTGAAAATTTTACTTAAGATTTTTCAATATTTTTTCTAGATGAAGAAATAACATCTGGCAAAAATCATAATAATGATAATAATAATAATAATAATAACGGTAAATCATGTGAAAATCGTAGTCAACAAGAATTTTCTGATAGTGTGAATAATAAACAAAATGATCATACAATGAATATGCAAAAAATGAAATATAATTGTAAACCAGAAGAATTGGCCAAATTAAAATTAAAATGTGAACTATTAATAAGAGCATGCGTAACAGGATTACTTTTAGAAATGTCTGATTATGCATTCAAAGAAATGGAAGGTATATTATTACATTTTAAATTTTAATTCTAAAATTATAAATATATATATTGTACAGAGGAACTTAATAAAGCAGTATGTTGGTATTTAACATGTGATCGTTATTGGGAAGATGGACCACTTGAACCAAAAGCATTCCCATGGGGTTTAATATTAGTACTTGTTATGGTTTTATCACTTGGAATATGTTTTTGTTATTACATAATATGGATTTTATTTGAGTAAGTATTTTAATTAAGAATTAAATTCTTATATTTAAAAAAAAAAAAATATACATAATAAAAAAATAAGACTCGATTTTTAGTTCAGATGAGACAATCAATAATAGTGTACAAACACTCGATCGATATAGTCCGGTAACAAATGCTGCTTCAGCAGCAACAACAAGATATCGTCAAAGACAAAGATTATTTCAAAGAAGCACAAAAATTGATAATACCACCACCACCAGTGGTATTATGAATTTAGATTCAAATCTAAAAGATGATAAATATCGTGATGATGTTTTATTACAATCATCATCAGATGGTAGTGATTTAACACAAAGTGAACATTATATTTATGTTACTTATCCACCAGATTTAAAAAGACGATTAATTGAAAAATATGAATAAATCGGATTACAAATATAAATTACATATTACGTTAATTTTATTATGTTTTTTTTTTAAATGAAATTTTTGTTTATTTTAAAATTTCATTATCCTCAAAATTTCACAAATATTGTATAATATTTTGCTTTAGGAAATAAATTAGTTCACTTTTGAATATAATTTTGAGTTTTTATTATTAAAAACATTCAATTTTAGTTTCATGATTAAATATTCTGAAATCAAGATATAAAACTGTTTTCATTTTATATTCCTTAGTTTATTTCCCTACCCATTTTCCCTTCTTCATGTGCTAGAGCTCTTATCTCATCAGTAAAAGCCAAAGGGATAACCCTACGCTTTACCACATTAAGTAAAAAAAATCTTCTGAAATATGATAAAATTTAAAAATTATAATTTTCACAAGTCTTTATTTGTATTTTTATCATCCTTCTCACAAATTCAAAAAAAGGTAACAGAACAAAAATTCTATGGTGATTGCACACGAAATACAATTTTTCAATTTGAAATATTTGTATTCCCACTTTTTCAGTTTTGTTTTCAAATCAAACATTTTTAAAAATTTATAAAAAAAAAATCGGTGTCTTCCAAAAAGTAATTAAATAATTATTGTAATTCCCATTTTTTTTTCTCAATGGGAAACCTGAATTAGAGAATATAAATTGTGACTAACTTAAATACTAAAGATTACCTACAATCCGTTATAAATTCTATTTACGGAGCTTTGATTCAGAATTTCTTTTATATCTGTAAAAAAAAGAAGAAAAATATATTAAAATGATTTCAGTTATTTTCATTTCTGTAAAATAGTACCTTTCTTTTCTTCTTCACTTAATTCTTTCTTTGGGAATTCAACATCAAATGTTATGTGTAAGGTTCCATGTAGATTATTATTATCATAATTTGGCATTCCTTCACCTTTTTTGCGTATTCTAGCACCTGGCCATGTGATTTTATCTCTTGTTACTGACACTTTATGCCCATCTAAATGTTCAATTTCTAATGAAAATCCAGTAAGAGCATCCTGTTTAAGGATATTTTAATTTCTCTAGTTAACTTCTTATTATTGATTTTGTTATTGTTAATTACCTGTAAACTAATTGTTACATTCGTGTATAAATCATCACCTTTACGTTTAAAACGTGAATGAGGTGCTGTTTTAATAACAATTATTAGATCACCAGGTTCACCATCTAAATGTGGTTCACCTTCTGCTACAAAACGTGTTTCTTGTCCATCCGTCATACCAGGTTCAACTTCAACTTCTAATAAACGTTCTTCATTCACTAATTTTACATTAGGACATTCATCACAAATTGTTTGTTGCATCATTTGAAATCTTCCTGGTCCTAAATTTCTAGTAACCATTTCTTGTCTACAATTACATTTTCTTGTACCAGGTGCTGGTTTTAATACTGGTTTATTTCTCATAATTTCAACAAAATTTCCAGTAAATAATTCCTCTAGTGATACCTGAAGATTCATAACAATATTTGCACCTCGCGGTGTATCATGTTGTGAACTCTCTCCTCCACCAAAATGAAATCCAAAATCACCAAAGAAACTAGCAAATGGATCTGAATTATCCATCATACCATCTTTTTTTAAACATTCCTCTCCGCAGCGATCGTACATTTTTCTCTTATCTGTATCAGATAGTACTTCATATGCTGCACCCAAATCTTGAAATTTTCGTGAAGCATCAGGATCATCTTTATTTTTATCTGGATGAAGTTCTTTGGCTAATTTTCTATACGCCTTCTTAATATCATTTGTCGTAGCGGACTTCCTTACATTTAATATGGAATAGAAATCTCTTCCAGCACTACATAATTGTATTAATATGACGAATACTTGAAATATTAAAATAAATAACCAAATTAATTGCATTTTATCGCTAAAGTTATTTTTACTAATTTATTATTCACTAATCACTAATTAGAAATTAAATAATTTATAAAATTACTAATTGAAAAATTATTAGAAGTTCTTGCGTGGTCATTGCCAATTGGTTGATTGAATTGAAACAATAATTTGCTGATTCTTATTTCTTATTATCTACAGCAAGAAAAAGTTAACCGGGTTGGAGACTAATGTCAAAATGACATTACAAATTACAATTTGAAAATTGAAAAATGTAATTAACGAAGCTAGAGGCGGCGCCGGTGATTGGATAGCCGCCTAGATCAGTGTTACCGTTTTTCTTCATTTTTAATTCATAAAATAATCAAAACATGAATTATTGGTAAATTTACTACAAAAAAAATTTACATTAAATTAATTCCCCATCCTAACATGGACATTATTAAAGGGATATTATTTGTCCTTATGTCAACATTCCATTGTCGAAATTTACAGAACATTCAACAAAAACAAGTACCAAAAATTGATTCAATCTAAATCCAAAAATTAGGCATCCATTTACTCTTTCTCTAGCCTACGATTTCCCTCCAAAACACAGCCGAACCTTATACTGAATTTCAAAACTCAACTCATAATAAGTTCGATTTAAACAGGTAGAAGATTTTGAATGAAACCATTGAAACCAGCGCTTCAAAATCGTAACCAGAATTTGGATATTGATCCAAATAAAAATCTGCTTATGAGAACATGACTGAAGAAGTGTAAAAGAACTTTTTTTTTCAATTGTTTTTCAACGTGTTTATTTCATTTTAAATAAAATTCCTTACAAATAAGCATCAGGAAATTCAAAAGTTACATCTCTGCCTGTAAGCTTTTTGTATACTGATGTGAATGTTTCAACCTGAAAATAAAAGAAACAACTATATTCAAGTTTCCATCCAATAATTATTAATATTCACCTTATGTTCGATTGTAGTTTGTTGATTTTTGTCTAAATGTACTTTAATCAATTGTGATCCATCTAATTTCACACGAATTCGTTTTCCGACAATTTCAGCTGGAAAAACCAAATCTTCTAAAATAGCATCATATACAGATGTAAGTGTTCTTGATCGTGGACGCTTTTGTTTTAATGGATTACGTGATTTTCTTGTTGGTTTTGGTAAAATTTTTCTTTCACCAATTAAAACAACATGTTTACCGGAGAATTTCTTTTCCAATTCACGAACAAGACGTGTTTGAATCTTTTGGAAAGCTTTTTGCTTTGGAATTGGAACATAAATAATAATTGCCTAAAAACATATTGAAAATTTATTAAATTCAATTATACTTTAGAAAATATGTATATAATTTACCTTTTTATTGTTGAATTCAACTTCTCTGGCTCTTGTTATATGCAAATCACGAAGTTGAGGGTTTAATTCAGAATTTAATTCAAGTTCTACTAATGCTTGACCAATGGATTTTTCAAATTCATCAGGTTCAACACCCTCAGGTTTAATTATTTTTGCAGCAACCATCTACAAATTACAAAAAAGAAAAAAAAATTTAATTAAACTGATTGGAAACATTCTAACCAACAAATTTAAGAACACTACAATATAAACAACCCGAATGGATCATGACCGAGACTCCAGTCGAGTTGATAATTAAATCACTTAAAATCTTAATTTATATAAACCATCTTGTAAATATAATACAAGATATTTATTTCTACAACTTTATATTACACAAAAATACAATTATTTATTATATTATTCGATTAATTATTTAATTTTTTAAAGAAAAACCAACCTTGAGTACTTCTATGACAGAGCACAAGAAATAAAAGACCGTCACGTCAAATTTTTTATGACAGGTCTCATCGAAATTAGTAATGCCATAATTCGTCTTTGGTGTTCCATTTTCAGGACGAATAAAAAATGTTTTCCTGTACCAATATAATTTATAAGCTGAGTACAACTTCAAAAATAGTGGAAGAAAGGTTTAGAAGCGGCTGATTGATGACCAATTTTAATAATAGATTATTTAAAAAATATAAATATAACTGTAAAATATTCCTTTTAAATTTAGTAAGCAAACAATTCGTTAATCATAGAATAAATTAATTTAGAAATTGTTTGTTGTTTGAGAACCTTTCTAGTTTCTATACGACCGATTATCGACAGCGGTAACACTAACCAAAACTTCTTGATTCGGTCAAAAAAAAAAAGAAAAAAAAAATACATAAGCCTCATAAAAGAAATATTAATAAGCACGTAGGATTAATCATAAAAATTAATTAAATAAATGCTTTTTGTAGCATTATCGATATTCGTCGCTGTGTGTAATTTAATATTTTCAAAAGGAATTAAAAAAATTTTATTGGATACAAGATTTTTGAGAGTAGTTAAAAAAATGTCTACAAGTGTAATGTAAGTATGGGGATCTTAAACAAATATTTTATTTGACTAACAAAACTAATAAAATTAATTTATGTAATTTCATAATCATTATTTTGGAATAATCCTTTGAATTCTGTAATTCTAGTTCATTAGTTTTTAATAATAAATTGAGGAATTTTCTTTTTGTTGAAAAATTTTATTAATATCAATATGATGCATGGTTGGTTATGATATGTATAGATACCGTATGTGTATGTATGTTTAATTATGAACAGTTTTCACCTTTTTTTTTGTCCCATTCTTTAAAAGTTTTTCAGTAATGAGCATTTTCTTTAAAAAAAAAAAAAAAACTAAAAACAATTTCCATGAATATTTTCAGAAAATTCAAATCAGGAGATAAGAAACATTGTTTCGATATTGTCGATAAGAATGTAACAATTTATGGAAGTGTCGGTGGTACTCATGATCATGGTAGTTCTAAAGTTAAACTAAAAAATATTGTTGATTATAAATGGGAAGTTAAAGATTATCCTGGTCATTTAATTGCTACACATTTAGATGGTAAACATATTGCATATGTTATTAAAGGTGAAAAAAAATTCTATTTTTAAAAAAATGAGACACTTATTAATAATTATTTAAATTTTATTTTTATAAATTCAGTTAATAATAAAAATACCGGTAGCGAAGGTATGGTACGTGTTGCAAATGCATATTCTGGACAAAGGACATTAATTAAAGGAATGTCCGGTGAAATATTAGATTTACAATTTGCTCATTTAGAAAATGATCATATATTGGCTTGTATTGATGAAAAAACATTACATATTCATAAAATTGATATGTTATCAGATAATATTATTTGTAATTTAATACTTCAAATATTAGATCCAATTAAAAATTATATACCAAAATATGATAAAGTATCATGGTGTCCATATGTTCAATCAGCAATTCCTGATGAAAATGATGATGTTGTTGATGTTAGCCAATTGATTGTATGGTCAAGAGGTGGTATATTTCAATGTTTTAATGTTAATTCAATAATTAATGCAAATGGAGTAAGTTTTTTTTATTTTCTATTTCTATTTTCTAAGAAAAAAATTATTCTTATTTCAAAAAATTTATTGTAATATTATTTAGATAGGAAAACATGATCCTAAAACATTAACAGCAGGTTATTTGAAATGGGAAGATAGTAGTTTAATAATAACATGGATTCTATTATCACCGGATGGAAGTACTTTAGGTGTTGCTAGTGATGATGGATACATTAGATTTTATCAGGTTTGATTTATACTTTCTATTTTTCATTGTAAAAAACAATTACAATTTTTTTTTTTAAATTTGTAGATGTATTTTCATGAGAAAGAGCCAAGATGTCTTCATGAATGGAAACCACATCATGGAAAAATTATTTCATCATTTTTCTTTTTAGATAATTTAACAAGACCTCAAACTGAGTAAGTATAATTGATAGATTTTATTATTTTTATATTGAAAAATTGTAATTTGTAATCTTTGTTTCCCATCATTTCATAATATTTTTAAGTGCTTATTGGAAATATGCATTAACTGGAGCTGATGGTAATACAGAATTTAAAATTTGGGATTGTGGTACATGGACTTGTTTACAAACAGTTACATTTGCACCACATAATGGTAAAAAATCATCATTTATTGCTGAACTTGATCGTACATCATCATATCTTGTATTAACAAATCGTGAAACACGTGGTTTATATGTTTTACAAATTATAAAACAAAGTGATGGTAAAGATGAATTATCTGATAATGAAAATCAAAATGATGATGATGAAGAAGAAAATATTACAAATATTAGTAATATAATTAGTGAAAATAAAAAGAAAAATACATCATCATCATCAACATCATTTGCATTTATAAAAAGTGTATCAGAATTTCCATTATCATCATCAGTTTTAAGTTTTTCAATAATTGATGCTGCTGTTAGAAAATATAAATGTTCATTAAATGATGATGATGATGATTATTTAATTGATGAACTTGAAGATTATGATGAAGAAAATAATGCAATATTTTGTGTTGTTGTTCATTTATTTATTGTACAACCAAAAAGTGTACAAGAATGTCATATTTTATATCAGCCAACATTATCTGATCAATGTGAAATAAAAAGTTCAATATCAAATGAAAGTTTGAATGAAGTTTATGAAGATTATTTAACAGACATATCTGGTTCAATATTAAATCATCAAATTTCACTACATCGTCTTCATCATCCTCATCCTAATCAAACATCATCATCATCATCATCAACATCATCATCATCATCAGTAAAAGGTAAAAAAATAACGATTGCAGATATAGTACGTGCAGAACTTTCAAAATCAATGTCAAAAACATCTCCAATATTGAATATTTCAAATACATCAATTGAAAAATTACAACAACAAAAACAAAATTCATCATCTCCAATTATTTCGAATGCAAACAGTAATAATACTAAAAATGTATCATCATCATCATCATCATCACAATTAAATTTAATGATACCAGAAGCTTTTAATACATCTGGAAGTAGTGGAGGAGGTGGAGGAGGAGGAGGAGGAAGAGGAACTGGTGGTAATTTACATATATCACATATACATACTGACATTGCTACATTATATTAATTTTTTATATAAATTAACATAAAATTGGTTGTTTTTTTGTTAAATTTATAGATAAAAAACAACCTGAATGTGTTAGTTCAGAAGTTTTATCAACAATTTTAATGCTTGCAAGTGTTACAGGATCATCAAATGTTGGAAATAAATCAGATAATGTCAATTTATTGAATTTAGTAAATAATAAAGTAATTGAAGATGAAGAAAAAAGGAAATTAAAACAAAAACAAAAACATTTTAGTAAGAAATTTCAAATTAATGATTGCATTTCAAAAATTCAACATTGTTGAACACCACATCATAAGGTGCATAATTCTTGATTAAAGGATGTGTTGTTATTGGTGTTTTATTTCAGTGATTATTGAAACATTGGAATGAGATTTTTGGGATGAAATGTTTTTGCAACATGTTGAATATTGAAACGCAAATAATAATGTTTTATTTTCAAATTACAATGTAATTAATATTTTTGTTGTTGTTGTAACAGTAGATGCTCAACAAATACAACAAGGTAATACTACTGAGGTATTAGCTAGTGGCGGATCAAGTCCTAGTCGTGAAGTTCAAGAAATTATGTCACAAGGTTATAATGATGAACAAAAGCAACAACAACAACAACAAATTACTTTACCAAAAGCTGATTATTCTCAACATGATGTTTCATGTAATTTTTTTTTTGTGGCCTGTTAGCAGCGACATTTTAAAAAATTCTATTTTTCATTCACAGATTTGATAAAAAATCAAACAAAAGAAAAATCAAATGTAAATACAGCATCATCATCATCATCATTATCATCAGCAGCAGCATCATCAGCAACAACAACAATAACAACAAATTGGCCAAAAGTGCCTGATGTTCGAAATGTTGTTAAACATTCAACTGATATTCAAAATTCATCAAATATTGTGATGTCATCATCATCATCATTAGAAATAAATAATTTAAGTTTAAAAATTAATCAATTAATTGGTAATTTAAATCAAAATTTTATTATAATTAATTCTTTCTTTTAATTATCATTATCTTTTTTTTTTTTAATACATAGATGTTGTTCAAATGCAATCTTCACAAATTAATGCACTTAAAAATGAATTAATAGACCTTAAGAATATGAAGACTGATCAAAAACAGCATTCATTATCATCATCTGCATCTGCAGCAATTATTGAAAAAGATTTAAATATTTCAAAAGATCTTAATGATCATTCGATTAAAATGGAAAAACAATTAACAAAACTATTAGAAGAATATTTAATTCGTTATGAGGAAGAACATAAACAGAAATTCGATGAATTCATTAGAGCAAAGTAATTTTTTTCTTTCTTTTTTTGTGGTTTTTTTTTTCTCTATATTTAATTTTATTATTATTATTGATTGTCTTTTTTTTAGAAATTCTCAAAATCATGAAATACGTGATGAAATATTTCATTATTTCAATCAATTTATTGATAAAATAACAAATATTTTAATATCTGAAATACAAAGAAATGTTGTACCAGTTATAATTGATAAAATTGATGTTATTAAACAACAAATACAATCAGAAGTTGCACAAAAATTAGCAATTACAGATAATGTATTACGAGAAAATATTGCACAAGTTTGCAAAAGCAAGGTAACATTATTTGAAGTTTCAATAGAACTGATAAATATTGTTTTATTTTACAATATATTGTTTTGTTTTTGTATTATAGAGTATTATTGATGCTTTTGGTAATTCAGTATTGTTGGGCGTTAAAAGTGGTCTTCAATCAACATATATTGAATCAATGTCAAGTACATTAATTCCAGCATATGAAAAATCATCACAAGAAATGTTTAAGCAACTTCATGATACATTCTCAAGAGGAATTAAAGAAGGTTTATTATTATTTATCTTTCATTAATTATTTTTTTAATTACAGATTTTTTAACTGTTTTTTTAAATTATTTAGTAATGAAACAGTTCGATAGCTATTTGTCACAATTACAACCAGTTGAAGCTAGTACTGATGAAATATTAGAAAAACTTGGTGATGTTCAAAAACAATTGGAACAAAGTGTTTCAAGAAGCCGTAGTAATAGTCTCGATATATCAAGTGAAATTAAAAAAGATTTAAAAATAATTGAATGTAATATGACAAGAAATTTATCTGAATTAATACAAAATGAGGTAAATTCATTTTTGATTTTTCTTCTTTTTCGTATATAAATTATTTTTTTGGTTTTTTTTATAGATAAAAAAAAGTTTTGAATCTCAGGCAGCTTCACTTGAAGATTCAGTATTATCAGTTGTTCGTTCTCAAGCTCATACACCAGCTCCAATGGTTTATGATGTACAAGATCAAATAAAATATCTTCTTTCACAAGGACAAGTTAATAAAGCATTCCATCAGGCATTAATTGCTAATGATTTATCATTAGTTGAATATGCATTAGAAAAAGCTGATTATAAATCTGTATTTAGTCCTTGTACATTAGAACAGACTGTATTATTATCATTAATACAACAAATTTCAGCAGATATGAATAGTCATAATGAAATCAAACAAAAGTAAGCGATTTTTTTCTTTCTTTTTATTGTAAATATAAATTTTAATTTTGAAATTTTTCTTACTCTTTTTTTTTGTTTCAGGTATTTATCGGATGCAATATTGAATTTAAATTTAAATGATCCAATTACTAAAGAACATTCACCAAAAGTTCTAAAGGAATTATATAAAAATTGTCAATACTTCCTTACAAGTTATCCGAAAAATCCGTTATGTAGTAACGTTCGAATGATAATGATGGCTATTCAAGGTATGGGATACAAAATATTTTAAAAAATTACGTTGAGAAGACAAAAAGAAAAATGTTGTTTTCCTTTTAAATTCGAATAAAAAAAAATTACGATGAATTAATAATGAATACTTCTTTTTTTTTTTTTTAATATGCAAGCGTGCATTCAAATACTTGTAATGTTTAATAATAATAATAATAAAAGAAAAATAATAATCGTATTTTAAAAGTATGACGATCTAATAAAATCAACATTTTTTTAAAAATAAAAAATTGCGAAAAAAAGTAATTTTATTTTTTGTTATGTTCATAAAGGAATTATTTGATTGGAAATTATAGTCAAAAAAACACATTTATAAATTTCCTTAGGAATTTTTGTTTTGTAAGATTCTAGATTGTTAGAATTTAATACATTTTTGTAATGGCTGTTCTTACGAAATATTAGAAAGGTCAGTAATTTTTGTATTACTAGCTATTTTCAAATTATTTATTCAAGTTTCAAGCTTGACTTTTCATAGACTTCAATTTATGACGCTTGACCTTTTACTGACTTCATTTAATTAAGCTTGCCATTATCTATAGGTAAGATTAGCAAGCTTTATAAACACTAAACACGTTGTGATATACAAGTTTTTGAATTTATGAAGCATTCTTCTAATATCTTACTTACATCTT
Source organism: Bombylius major (assembly GCA_932526495.1). NCBI lineage: Eukaryota > Metazoa > Arthropoda > Insecta > Diptera > Bombyliidae > Bombylius > Bombylius major. The sequence continues at coordinate 50,160,335 of OW052044.1, forward strand.
TAATAATTTTTATTTTGTCATGGCTAATTCTTTTTCTGCTTCTTTACATATTTCTCAGCTATTTGGGGTCTGCCCTTTTTATCTTTAATTTCCAGATTGTTCTGTTCTGCGTTGTCGCGTCACTTAAGTTCAATTTTTCTCTGTCTTTCTTAACTAGCTGTCTCTGGGTTGTCTTGAGTCGTCCTGATCCTCCTGTAGGTATGCTAGGTTCCATGAAATCCATGATATTCTTGATCTAATCTTCAGTTTCTCTTTTTTTTTTTTGGACATGTCCACTGAAGTCTGTTCTCTCTGATTTTTTCATCAATGGACGTATTTTTGCCTTAAAATTCTATGGCGCTGAAATTTTTAGAAATGAAATTTTTTGTTGTTCAATAACTACAGAGTTTGCAAGATAGCAATCTAATATGTTTGTAGATCTTAAGTTTGTGAAATCAAGTTTAAATAATTGGAAAGGGACTCGACCACAATTTCTTCGATCCTCTCTGCAAGTTAAAGAAACAAATAATTATTGAGCTCGATCTTATTTTTTTGTTTTTTAAATAAAACCAATTTTTGTTTTCTTCAAAAAAAACATGAAATTATAATTTCTCTTTCAATTCAAAAACAACAAACATTTATAATATTTATTTTAATAATAATTATAGTGTTATCAAATTACAATTAAAAAATTTTTTAAAAATGTGTTCATTTTAAAGTTTCTATTATTTTCATTTTCATTTTTAAATCAAATTAATTTTGTCTTTGACAAAAAAAAATTCTTTTTAAAGAAAAGAAAAAAAAAATAGTACATATCGTTTAAAATTTATGATTTTGATTAAATGATATTTTTTTTGACTTTATAATTTTAACAAATGCTTCATTTGAAATTTATCGTTTATGTTTTAAATATGAATCGAAAACGTCAATATTAGATTATTTATTTTAAAAAAAGGTTCCGAGTGCAACATGTACATAATTAATTTGAAAATATTTATAAAAACCAGAAAATAACAATTTTATATAATTATCACTTCTATGAAATCATTTTTTTTTTAAATAATTAATTAATAATGGCTGCGTTTCAAAATTCAACATCATTTTTCAACAAAAACCTTAGGTGAGTTTCTGTATATCATCACTTCTATGATATTTATTATATAAGTGGTGACTGGTGATAATCAATTAATCACCATCACCATACAGAAACTCACCTGTTCCGTGTTTCAGTAATCACAGAAACAAAGCATCAAGCAATTAAGGTGGATTCACCCACCACATAGTGTGACACTCAACAATGTTGAATTTTGAAACGTATCCAAATATCTAAGAGTTACTATTTAGTTAGTTTTTACTTTTTTGTTTTTTTTTCTAATAAATTTCAAAACACAAAAGCATTCATTAATTTTATTTTTTTAGCTATAGTTTGTCTATTTTCTATATTATATGTAGGTACTCTTCTATGAAAACATTAAAAGCTCAAATTTTTATTTTCTCGATATTTCTTATCAATAATGTCTTTTATTTTTTTTTGTTCTTTTTTCTTTCTTAAAAAAAAAAAAAAAAGTTATCATTAAAATTGGTCCACAAAGATAAATAGTAAATATTTTACTTCTTTTTTTTTTTTTTTTGTTCTTTTCTTAATAATTACAGCGAAACTTAATTTAAATAAAGATAATTTTTTTTTTTAAATTTTAAATATTTTTTTTTTGTTTGGCATATATAATTATAGTTCGCACACACGCACACATATGAAAAAAAAAACAAAAACAAAAACAAATCCACAATTATGTAATATTGTAATAATTAAAGTAATTTAAAAAAAAAATTTAATAATAACATGTTTTTTGTTTTTGTACAAACGAGAAAATTTAAAAAATAAAATATTTTAAATCATTAACGTTTTTTTAAATGCCTTTGTTTTTTTTTTTTCTTTCAAAATAAAGATTTTTTGTTTGATTATTTTTTTCTTGGTAACATTTTTTTATTTACATAAAAGTATGTAAATTGATTTTTCAATATATAAAATTTATTTGTATTTTTTTTTTCTTTTAAATTTACATTTTTATATACTTATATAAATATATTAAAATATGAATTTTGATTATGTTTTTAAAAGTTTGACTTTTTTTTAGAAATTTGAAAAGAAAAGCAAAAAAACACAACATTAATAAATTTTTTGAATATTTTTTACATCAATTTTTTCTAAATTATGTACTTTGTAAATATGTATAAAAATTTTTGTTAGTGTTTATTTTTAAAAAATTCAATTAATCACTTTGTGATTAAATTTTAAAATATTTTAAGGCAAAATCGAAGAAAGCACTTTATAATCAAAAGCCAAAAAAAATAAATAATTTATATGAAAATGGGTAATTTTTAACTGGGGTCTTATCATGAGAATCGATTTCGTTCGTTAATTTACGATAGTAAAGTTACAAACGAAAAGGAAAATGCTACTATGATTTTACAAAACAACGCTATCAAATGAATAGACGTAGAAATTACGAAAATTGCGTTTCATTTTCGATATCGTTTCTTATAGTAAGGTTCGTTCGTTAATTTTAACGACTTTGTAAGTGATAATAGGAATAACATAGAAACGCCTGTGTTACGAACGAAATCGATTCCCATGGTAAGGCTCCTGATTTTTTTTTCTTAATTTATGTTAAAAATTTCAAACTAAATAACTCATAACATGAGCAATCCCACAAAAATACAATAATGCAGTAATTGCGCGCAAATTTAGTTTAAAAAACAAAAACAAAAAAAAACCTGAATCCACTAAATTACACATAATTATACTGCATCATTGAATTTTTTGTTTTTGAAAATACCCATTATTTTATATTTTAGATCACAACAACAAGAAAAATATACCAAAAATTTTTGTATTAAAAAATTTCACAATAGAAATATAAAATTTTTATAAATTACAATTATTTAGCCCAATATTTAGATTTATCTAAAAAAAAAAAATTAAATTTATAATATTATTCCTATTACACACTAGATTTTTTTCTTCTTCTTCTTCTCTTTTTAATTTAATTTTTTAAATAATTAAATCCAATACCACATGATTTCTACTGGCTATATTTTATATCAAACAAACACACGTTTGGTGACACACACATATAATGTATATATGCACTTTATTTTTGTTTTTGATTTCTTTTTTAATTACAATCTAAGCGTGAAACAAACAAATTAATAATAAAAAAAATCTAATAATAATTAAAACAAAAAAATTAAAAAAAAAAAAAAAAACAAAAGCAATAACCCTTTCTTTTGCACAACAAAATGCGGCGCATCTTAAATAATAGTGTGTAAATTTTTAGCTAAAAAATAATATTTTCTAAATGCCTTCTCACTTTTCCTTTTTTCTTTTTAAATATATATAATGCATCTGTTACATATATATGTAATTAACATGTACAACATATAATATCTTTTCTCTGTATATATAACATTCAAATATCTAAAAAATATTTATTTTTAATCAATAATTTACAATAAAAATTTTTAAATCGTGCTAGAAAAAACAAAAAAAATAATAAAAATAAAACAATCCTTTATAATATTGATTTTATAATAGTATATGTAAGTGTAAAATCTAAAATAGATAGATTTTTTTAAAAGTGCTTAAAAGTAAATAACAATAATAAAAGATGTCTTGTATTGAAAATATTGGTAAAATATTGAAGAAAATCCTCACATTAATTGTATGCCATTTAACTTTTGTTTTTTTTTTTTTTGGTTTTTTTTCTTAATTTTAACTTTTAGGAATTTAATACTTTAGGATTATGCTTAGGAATATGAAGGATTCAACCGTAAATACATAATTATTTTGCATTGTACATATAGGTAATACATATTTTTATTGTATTTAAAATGCAATTCCATTTGAGATTCTTTTTAATTATCATGATAAGACGTCGGCTGTTTTCAAAAATTCAAGCTCGTCGCAAGATTGATTTGTTAAACGCTTCATAAAAGCATTTTGAACTACTTGCATCCATCGTACACTAGGTAGTAGTTACAAGTGTTACAACCGTCACAAACTAGTTTAAAAACCGGTTTTTACAACTGCTCAAAATACATCTGAAGATGGCATGACCAAGTTGTAACGAGAGTGTGAGTGTATTACAACCGTCAGCTAAAATTATTTTAGATGATTCTTATTATATCAAGCTAGCGTTAAATAACTGGTTTAACCACCTAGTGTGGCTTTGATGTTGGAATGTAAACTTTAAAAAATAATAAGAAAAAAATGTGAGTGTTGTGAGTTAACAATTTTTGATATTTAATTTATCAAAGTAATTCCCAAATAAAAATTATTTATTTTTATTATCTGTCGATACTTTTTAATTTGACTTTCAGATCTTTGTTTATGAGCACTTTATGAAATATAAACAATGTTAACAGCGTCAGCATTGATTTACTATTAAAATTTGAAAAATGATGAAAATGCTTCATAAATGCAAGTAAGTACATCTTTGAAAACGTCAAATGATCGTCACAATTGATGAAATTCATCTTAAAACGTTGAATTGCTGAATACCACCAATTGACGATATCATTTGACGTTCTCGAAGATGCACTATAATCATGTTCGCATGCGCTCTAGGTTTTTCGAGTTTGAAATTTTGAAAACGTCCGACTTTTTTGTATTTCCCTGATATATTTTTTGATTTTAAATTTTCTTCAATATTTCTGTATTACATACAAGACATCTTTTTATATAAATCTATAATATTAGTTATATATTTTCTTCTTCAAATTATTTAATATGTATGTATATATATATCTATAATATATTTGTCTTATAAATTTTAAATTTCATAGATATTTTTTATATTTAAAAAAAATTTTTCTGAACACCGTCATAAATTTAAAATAATTATTATGTTTTTTTTCTATTTTCTAATTTTCTAATTATTTTTTTTTTAATTTTTCTATATAAATTTTTTTAACAAGTTATTTTTTAAATCTTTTTTTAATTTTTTTTTTTTGGTTATCATCAAATCATCCTTTGGTATATCTTTGGTATCTACATAAGCAAAACATACTCTTTTTTTATTTTTACTTTATAGTATTTTATAAACAAAACGAAAAAAAAAACAAATAAAATAGAAAAACGTAAAATATATTTAAATTAAACTTAAAAATAGGTGTCTTTACTCTTTATCGAAATATTATGCGATGATAGATTAAACTTTCCACGTGTGATAATTGAAAAAAACAAAAAAAAAACAATAGGTAATAATATTTAAAATAAAAAAAATTGAACAAACAAGTCACAAAGTCAATTGTTTTTTGATTTTTCTTTTTAAATTACACAACAACAACAAATTAATCACAATAATTATTCTTTTTTTTTGAAAAGAGGAACATTTTATTTTTTACTCATTTTATTATTTTTTTTTTGTTTTCAACGATGATTTAAATTTTTTTTTTGACTATTTTCATAATTATTATTTTTATTATTATGATGATGATGATTATTAGATTGTTTTTGATGATTATTTAAATTTTTAATATTATTATTATAATTATGTTTATTATTTGTATTTAATTTTTTTCTTTTATAATTATTTTTTTCATCTAATAAAGATTTTGATTCGGATAATATTGTATTTTTTAATAATAACGACGACGATGATGATGATGATGACGATGACGATGTAGAACATTCTTTTAAATTATTTAAAATGATATTTTTTTGTTGTTTTTCATTTTCATCTTTATCTAAATTTTTCACTTGTTCATATTTTTCTTTAATATTAATATTATCATCATCAACATTTGTATTTTCATTATTATTATTATTATTATTATGAATTTTTAATTTGATTTTATTTTTAAATAATTTATTTTTATATTGTGTATTTATTTTTTTTCTTTTACTAATTATTGTTATTAAATATTGTTTTTTGTACTTTTTTATTATTTTATTTATAATTAATGATCTCAAAAAATCTAATTTTTGTACATATTTACTTTGTAAATATTTTATAAATTTTTTATTTTCAAATATTTCATAATTTTCAGGTACAATTTCTTCATGATGTAATATTGATGGAATGTTATTGTTATTATTATTTGTTATTAATGTTGTTGTTGTTGTTGTTGTTGTTTGTGGAATTGTTAATATATTATTATTACTATTATCATTATTATTGTTATATTTTGTTATTAAAATATTATCTTTATCATTTGTATGAATGAAATTTTCATTTAAAAAATGAGATTCTTGAGATATATCATTAATAAAATTTCTATCATTTTCTGTTGCAGCAACTGATACTGATGATACTGATGATGATGATGATGATGATGATGTAAATTCATCAGGTGATGCTGGTGATGATGATAATAATGTTGCTGATAATTGTATTGTTGATTCTATTTCATTATTAATAATTTCTTTATTATAATTTTCAATTTTTTTATCATTATCATCATCACCATCATCATTTTCACCAACAATCTGTACAAGATTAACTTCGATACCATCACCAATTATACAATTTTCTAAATTATCAACAACATTTTCATTAATATCGCATTCAACTAATAATAAATTTGAATAATTTTCATTATCATCATTAATATCATCATTATTTTCTGTTGTTTCATTAATTTCATTTAAATTATTAATTTCATGATTATGACTAATATTATTATCATCATTAGTATCATCATTATCATCGTTATCATCACTTAATTTAATTATAAATTGTTGTCTACCATAATAACATTTTAAGGCATATTCACAAAGGTCACTTAATTTTGGTACAAACCATCTAATTTCAGTTTTACATGATAATTGTTGTTCTTCTTGTTCTTGTTGCTGTTGTTGTTGTGATGATGATAATTTATCATCATTAAATTGCAACAATTGTGCTTGTATTGATTTTGAAAATGTTTCTTCAATTTCATCATTCAATTTATCAATAACAATTGCATTATAACATTGATTAATTGAATTATTATCATCAATTATAACATTTGCATTCGATAATTCAGAATAAAATAATTCTTGCTGTTGTTGTTCTTCTTGTATTTTTCTATTATTTTCTAAATTTTTATTAATTTCTTGTTGATGTCTTTCTTGATCATTAATTTCATAAAAAATTTTCATATAATTACGAAATTGTTTTGAATTTATAGCTGAAATGCATGCATTACTAAGTGTAACAGGATTTAGAGAACAATTTTGTTTTAATTGATCTTTTTGTTTTGATGATACTTGTAAATTTCGTTTTTTTCTCTTATTTTTTAATTTTTGTAACATAATTGCTCTTTTACAACATTTCTTATACAAGAACATTTTTTTAACATTCTTTTTCTTTATAACACATTTACATTCATGTTTATTGCGTATTTTACATAACATTGATGTCACGCTTGTTGTTGTTGTTGATTGATGTTGCTGTTGTTTTGAGATTTTCTTTAAATTGCGTTGTTTTAATGAATTAATTGTTTGCATTTGATCTAATTTATGATTAATTAATGGTTCTTCTAAATTTTTCAAATTTTCTTCAATAGGCCTTATAATATCGTTATTATCATTTATAAATTTTTCATTATCATCAATTTTCTTAAACTGTGATATTTCTTCTTTATTATCTTTGACAATTTCTTGTATTTTATTATTTATATTTTCTTCATTTTCAAATAGATTTTCCAATGAAGTCATATTTAATGATTCTGAAACTGTGATTGGTATTGTTGTTGTTGTTGTTGCTGTTGATTCTGTTGTTTCTGTAATTGTAGATGATGTTGTTGATAAATTAACAATATTTTCTTCAATAGAACCATTTTGCATATCAATCTTTTTATTATTAATGCAATTATTAGTGATTTCAGTATCTTTAGATTTTTCAATATCAATTATAATATCGGGTAAATTAATATATTGATCACTTGAAATGTTACCATCAACCGTTATTCCAACATGAATTTTTGGACGTGTTTTAAATGAACCTCTAAATTGAAGATGATTCTCAAGTAATGCATTATCACCTTCAATATTATTTGTTACTTCAATATTAGCATGCTCTAAGAAAACATTTTCATTTACATTATCATCATTAATATTATTGTTATTTTCATTCAAATTATTTCCTCCAACATCTACATCTATTTTCTCCACACCATCATCTTCATCTTCGTTCCATGATGACAAAAATTCTCTTAGATTTTGACTTCTATTAAGTAAGTTATTTGTTGTATTATCTGTTGATCCAGTATTACCATTTCCAGTATATATTCCAGGAGTATTCTGATAATGATGATATTGATAATTATTCTGATCATTTAATGAATTCTGTTCCATATTGAATTCTTTACAATTTAATTGGGTTTTCAGTTCTGATTCATTATTATGTTTAGGTGTTAAAATTGTTGAATTATCAAGACCAGCATGATTATTAATTAAACCTTGATCATAATGGAATGCACTTTCTGTTCCTGTAACAAAATTTATATAAATTAAAAAAAAATAAATGGTAAAAAATATTATTTTACCTCCATAAATACGTTGAGATGATTCCATTGTACTTAATGAAGGGTCATTGTATTGCATAAATCTGTAAGAATTGCAATTAATTTGCATTTCTGATGTTGATGGTGGTGGCGGTAAACCTCCTTTATATGTCATTCGCTGATTTGTTAAGGCAGAATGTGCAAGATGTGAAGGATGATGAGGAATATATTTTGCTGTGTGATTCTGATAAAAATTTGAAGATGATTTTTCTTGATTAAGTGAACAACAGTTTGAATTTTGTGTATCAGCAGTTGCCGCTACTGCTGCTGCTGCTGTTGCATAATAATTTAGGCGATCGTAAGCACTTGGTGTCATTAACATATTTTGTGGATTTGGATGATGGGGTGGAACAACAGTCTGATATGATAAAGGCCACATGGTTTTACTGTTATTGTATAAATTATCTCCACCACTTCCAGTGCCAGTTGATATTGACTGAGAATTCATTTGATGATAATTAGTTGATGATGATTTATCCTTAGGCGAAAGTGGATCAGTAGCGGGAACTGTTGAATGATGATTTGTATAATAATTAGTAGCGTAATGATGATTCGAACGATAAATATCTGCTGATGTTTCTTTTAAGGAATGATTAGTAGGTGTAAAAGAATGATGTGGTGGTGGAGGTATATATGATGATGAAACCATTCTACGACTATTTTGATAATCATCCCAAACCCATCTTGTGTCATCATTACAATTTTGAGAAGAATAATTGCAAAGATTTTGACTTGAATGTTGATTTGTGGTAGCAGCAGCAGCAACAGCAGCAGCTGTAGGAGTTCCATATCCATAACCATACATATATTGTGATATATTTGGATTTGGATGAAGTGATGGATGATGAATTGATGGATTTGTTCCTGATAATTTTGAAGAAAATGAATTTTTTTCACATGGTGAAAAAAGTCCTGTCTTTGATGTTTGGAATGTATGTGGTGGTGGTGGTGGTGGTAATGGAGGATGTGAAACAGAAACAGAATTATGATAATCTGTTACTGGGGCAACAGTAGATGCTGTTTTTGAATATTGTACAACATTATTTACTGAAGGAACTCCAATACTACCACAATATTTATATTGATCATAATATGCTGTTGCATAATAATTATCTTTAAATGATGGCATTGTTGTTCCATGACCATAATTATTAAAACATGCATTTGCAGCTGTTGCAGTTGTAGAATTTTTATTTGATTGTCCTCTATCAAATAATATATTTTTATCATTTGATTTATAATGTGAATGATGATAATACAATGATTCTGAAGGTTGTGTTAAATTTCTTTCAGTTCTTCCTTCGGTGGGTGGTGGACATTGTTGTGTTGTTTGATACATATCATTATATGATGAATTTTGTGAATAATTTATTGGATTTTTAAAATATGGTGGATACCTGCTTGCAGGATAATTTGTATCCATTTTCACATTTTTTTTTTCTGTTCCTAAAAATATAAAATACATAGATATTTGATTAAATTAAATATAATATTCTTTAACTTTAATAAAATGTCTACAATAGGAATAGATGATTTACAACAATGTATGTAGTTAATATTACTGCTAAATATTTTATTGCTAACATTTTAAAATAATAATTTTATCTTTAAATCTTTAAATTAAAATTTTTTTAATTAGGTTGAATGGTTTTTCTCATAAAGAACAATTTAAAAAAAAAATTGACAACCAATAAAAGGTAATTAATTAATTTTCCACATAATAAGCAAATTACATTTTTCATAATAAATAATGTTTCCTTGACAACTTAAAAACAAACATGTTTATAATTAACAAATATATTTTAAAATATCTATTTAAATATGTGCACAAGTTATTTTAAATTAGCATCTTACCAGAATTTTTGTAAATATTTTTATTCTAAAACCAAAAAAAAATATACTTTATTCTAAAAGACTAAAAGAAACGTAGCAAGATTATGACAGGGTTGCCACATTTTGACATTTGAGCCAATTTCATTTTGGATTTCACTTACAATGTTTACTTACGTTTCAGTTGTATTTAGCAAAACGATTTTGCTTCAATTGATATATAAATTTTCAATCCAATAATATTTTTTATGTTCATAGATAAATTTTCGCCTTATAATCTCATCTCACTATTTCTGCGGTGCCAAATAATGAAAATAAATCTATAAACAAACATTTTCTGCAAGCAGCTGCTTGTGTCCCAATTCCCAATATTTTCGAGAATACTTGATTGACAATTGACATGAAGATTGCTATGAATTGAGTTTGAAACCGTTTCATACTACCAGCATTCGGCCGTCGGCGCTGAATAGAATCAAATCTTTTTTCTTACAAATACGTAAACGTAGTAAATACTAAATTTAAGAAAAATTTAATTGTGTATAGTGATTTTGTTAGTACAGGACTTCAGGTATATTCAACGGATTGTAACATAGATAAACTTTTCATTTCCAAACGTGAAAACAATAATATAATTAAATAATAATAATATAATAAAACAACTCACAACAATTTGAAATAATTGTGATTTTCATTTAAAATTTTAAAAATGGCTGAAGAATGGCAGACTCAAAAATTTCGTCAAAGTGTTATTGCGAAAATGTAATATCGAAAATATTTCATATCTATAAAACAAAATAATTAACATTTATATAATTTTAGTAATGAATTAACCCAGAATACAACAATGGATCCGACCAAAAATGCAACTATGATGGAAAATCATATATTTAAAAAAGCGCGTTCAAGGGAAGAATATTTGGGTTTGGTTGCAAAACTTTTTATGCATTTCCGAGAACTGAACAATCGTAAGTTTGAAAAAAGAAATTACATATATGTATATTTTTTATAAATTTTAATTTTATGAATTTAAGGTCCTGGAAAGCCACCTGCACAAAATACCAACAATGAAATGGGTAATAATGTAATGCAAGATCCAATTAATGCTTTACAAAATTTAGCCAGTCAAGGATCTAGAAATAACCAGATGATGACAATGGGAAATCAAGGAAATCAAATGCAAGCTGGTTCTGTCATTGGTGGAAATGTTGCAGCATCAAATCTTCTTCAAACTTTAACTCAGGTAACTGAGTAAACTTACAAATAGCGAATCATAAATTATTTATTTATAATTTCAATATAAAAAAAATTAGCAACAACGACCTGGACCACAAATTCAAAATATGCAAGGAATACGTGGACAAATGAATGTAACAATGGGCTCGAGTATGCCACAGGCAAATATGGGACCAACAAACATTGGACCAAATACTATGAATGCACAAATGGGAAATATGAATACGACAATGAATATAAATGCTATGAATGCCATGAATAATCAAGCTGCTCAAATGGCTAATTGCTTACCAGGTCAAATGAATCAAATACCACCAGGACAAATGCAATTGAATGCAGGTATGCAAGGACAACAAATGCCAACTTCAATGGGTAATGTGCCTCAAATGCCAATGAATTCAATGAATCAAAATCAAATGAATGTAAGTTAAATAATTGTGACTTGTGAGAGAATTAGAGAAAATTTGACTTAATATTTTATTTCACGAATTTCTAGATTGGGATGAATCATCCTCAATTGAATCAAATGATAGGAAGACTAAATGCAAATCCTGGTGTTAATGTTGTACCACCAAATGTTAGTCAAAGTCAAATAAATGTATCAAGCGCTAATACCATGAATAGTCTTAATACTCAGCCACAACAAATGAATCAGCAAACCGTAGTAAATGCAAATGCTGTTGCTGTTGCAGCTGCAATGGGACAAAATGCAAATCAAATGAATCCTGCTGCAGGTACATATTTAATAAAATTTGAAAAAATGAAAATACATGATTTGTTCTGTGTGCTTTTAAATTCTAGGTCCTGGTTTGAATCAAATAATTCAAATACAACAACAACAAATGAATAATAATCAAATTAATAGCCAACAACAACAAAAATCTTCATTACCACCAATATCACAACAACAACAACAACTTCAACAACCAACTAATCCAAATGTAGTTGGTAATAATGCTATTTTCCAGGCAAGTCGTAATCAAATTGCACAAAATCATCAATTTTTACGTCAAAGTCCAAGTCCACAAACATCTGCAGTACCATCACCGGCTGGTTTGAGTCAACAACAAATGCAAAATACACAAATGATACCAAGTCCAGCATTAGTACCATCACCAAGTCCTCAAATGGCAAATATAATGGCGAATAATCAAAGAAGTATGTTCATTTTTGTTGTTTATGTTTACATTTTTGTCAGTATTAATTTAAATTTTCATTAAGATCTTCGTCAGTCTCCTAACGCTCCACTTAACACACCAGGCCAAGTAAGTGTTTCGAGTCCATTTAATCCACAAGAAGATCAATTGTATCGAGAAAAATACAAGCAACTTACTAAATATATTGAACCATTAAAGCGTATGGTTGCTAAAATTGGAAATGATGGTAAATAATTATTTTTGTTTTTTGATTTGCTCTGTAAAATATGTATCTAAAGGCATATTATAAAAATGAAAATTTTATTATATTTTAATTAGATGTTGAAAAAATCACAAAAATGAATAAATTACTTGAAATATTATGTAATCCACATCAACGTATACCATTGGAAACATTGTTGAAATGTGAAAAAGCTCTAGAAAAAATGGATTTTAAATCATGTTTATTTGTACCGTCTAGTACTCAATTTGGGGTAAATATTCAAATAATTATGAAGATATGACAAATTTTAATTGTTTTGTATTTTATTAAATTGAATTTTAGAGCAACAATCCACTTTTGGAAGCATTAAATTCAACATTACAGAGTTCCATAGCAAATCATACTCTTCAGCGAACATTCCGTCCTTGTTTAGAGGCTCTGTTTGGAACCGATATTAGGTAAATACATATTTCAAAAATCTATATTATAAAATACATTTTAAAATATCAACTAAAATCCATTATTTGTATAATTATTTCAATTTAAAAGGAGCGTTCCATATACTCGAAAAGAATCAATTGAATATGCTTTCAATATTGAGATACCGCATGTATTACAAGGTGAAATTGCACGATTAGATCAAAAATTTAAGATATCATTAGATCCATCATCTCAAAATAATAATAAAAATATAAAACTTATATGCTGTCTTGACGATAAAAGACTTCCATGTGTCCCTCCTATTAGTGTTAGTATACCAGGTACGTTAAGAAGGTTCTTTTTTTTATAATTATAAAAATAATGGATTTAAATAAATATTTTTTTTATTATTATTTTCATATATGTAGAAGAATATCCTTTGGCATCACCAAGTTGCTCATTAACAGAACAAGAATATTCATCTACACCATTTTTGATTGCTGTTCAAGATGCTTTAATTGCACGTATTTCAAAATTACCAAAATTATTTTCATTATCACATATACTTGATATTTGGGAAATGTCTGTTCGTCAAGCATGTTCACCAAATGCCGTTACACCATGTGAATTTTCAATATCGATGGGGATTTAAAAAAATTTGTTACTCGGTAATTTTAAGAAGAAAAAAATATATTATAAAATTATTCTTAATAATATAATCACGTAAATAATTGAACGTTAATAATTCATATAAAACTATGGGCCTTATTGTGATTATCGTAAAATTGTCAACCGAGAATCCATTTTTAAGTGTGCTGTTATGAGTGTCGATATGAGTCGATTCAATCGATCACAATCCACACACATATTGACTATTGTCGATGATATTACATAACACTGCCACAAATCTTCATCGACTTTAAAACAATATCACAATAAGGCCCTATATTAACATGTATTCATATATTTATACAATTAGATATGATATCTAATATATTTCTAAAATTTCTAGGAAAATTATTTGAAAAGTGACATTTTCTTAAATATTGATGTTTCAATAGCAAAAATTATTTAATTTTCCAAAAAAAAAAATTAATTTTATATATGTATTTGTTAAAAGAACTTGGGCGAAAGTATACCACGTCTCGACAAATGATTTTTTAATTATGTTTGTGTTGGTTTGGTACTAACTGTTCATTCAAACTAATGTAAGAGAGTACCAACAGAGAGGAAATTTAAATTTGTCGATACAAAGTGTAATTTTACCAAAAGTTCACATAATCATTTAATATAGAAGTTATATCGTTGAGTTCATATTTTTAATCTGTTTATTTTGAAAGTGACCTAAGTTCGCATTTGATGAAAAATGAATTAAAGAAAATTTACAGATGAATATCGATATGCTCTTTTAACTTTTAACCAAATAATCAGACATGTCTAGCTAATGCCTCAAACACAATACGGCGGTTTTCGTTGTCGGTTGTCGGCGACGGCAAGCTTTACATGTATTTTGTAATTGTAACAATAACAAAATACATGCAAAGTTTGCCGTCGCCGACAACCGACAACGAAAACCGCTGTATTGTGTTCGGGGTATAATATGTCCAGTGTTTTGAGTGGAGCAGGAGCGGAGCTAATGCTGAAAAAGTTTTGAAGACGTAGGTATATAGTCTTTTGTTTAATACACAAGAAAAAAATCACAATATGTACTTAAAAACTCTAGAAAAAGAAGGGATAAGCCTAGCTAATATGTCAAGTATTTTATACCCCGAAGTCCGAACACAACCGACAACGAAAACCGCCGTATTGTGTTTGAGGCATTAAGTGGACAGGAGCTAAGGCAACGAAAGCTTTCAAAGACCTATATGACCTTTGATTCGATGAGCAAGGGTATAAAAAACACCACAGAAAAACAGATCAGGTCCTAGAATTTTTAAACAGAAATTAAGCCGGTTTATGAAAACAAAACCGAATGAACTTAGGTCATTATCAAAATAAACGGCCAATTTATCATATAAACACATTCGATTTTTTTTTTTATTTTACAAAGTATAGCTCAATATAATTATTTTTAATCGATACTCTTAAAAAAATATCATTTGAAAATTAAAAACTTATTCACTAAAAAATATAATCTTGAAAAAAAAGAAAATAAAAAATAAAAAATTCAACCAATTTTAATTTATTTACTTTACAGTTAATAATAATTAAATGGAATAGGGACAAGATAACAACTTATTATTGTTTCAGTACTTAAAAAGATATATCATTTATTTATGATAAGATATTACAAAATTTTTAAAAGACATAATAAGAAGCATTAAATGCAAAATAAAATAATTATTACTATAATTTCGACATTACTTGAAATATTCATCAAATTAATAGATAATTCACTCATCAACAGAATATTCATTTCATAATTTTTGTTAAGTTAGTTCCAAAATTCAAATTGAATCTCAAATTGGAAAATGTGATTAAAATAATTTCAGTGGTAGCGATATAGTCTTCCAGAAAATGTTCTACAGATTTGTTACTAGATAGAAATGGACTGGAAATATGCATAATATTGAAATTCCTTTAAAAAAAAGTTCATTAAGGGCAAATCTATTTAAATATTGCCAATATTTAAAGCGGGTTTAAAAAAAAAAAATACATACATATGTACATTTAAAATTAGTAAATCACATGAATTTTATAATTTTATAATTCAATTTTTATTTTTAGTACCCATTTTTAAAATTAACTTTTTAAAGCATAAGACAAAGAATTAATTTATCGTAAATATGATGATAAACATTTGTTTTTTTAAAAAAAATTTTGCACGTCAATTTGCACGCTCCATGCTCGTGTATACTATTTATTTATTCACGAATTTTTAGATAATGATTTTTCAATTTACGTTATTTGCCCGCGTTCACAACCATCCTCCTTCTTTACGTTATTTGCAATATAAAAAAATATATATGTATATTGACATAAAATTTGGTCATTCAATGTATAATCTCGTAATAAATGACGAAATATAGAATTTGTAAAGATTTCAAATTTATGTGACTACTGACTTGAATCATGCATTAGAAAACGTAAAAAAAACTTAAATTAAAACTTAAACGTATTTGCATACATTACATATTACAAACACATATAAATAATATGTAGGTTAATTAATTATATTTTTGAATGAAACTCTTACAAAACATTTAATTTATTTACAATTTCTTAAAATAAAAAAAAATGTTTAGATTGCAAATGTTATTTTCATAGAATTTTTTTTGTTTTTCATGTAAAGAATAGTACATCGACTTTTCTATAAATGCGAATAAATATCGTTAATTTTCGTTTTCTCAAAAAAACATGATGAAAACAAAAACTAATTTAAATTAAAAAAAAAAAAAAAAGAAATCATGTATGTATCTATATTTTATTGTGAAGAAATTTTCAAACGAACAATAATGATGACGACTGAGGCTATATACCAATATACCCGATATACCGCCCAACAAATACTAAACAAATTATTATTATACCACCACGACTCTATCCAAACAAACAAACATATAAAAATATTGAATTTTAAAAATGAAAAAAAAAAACCAGAATCCCAATAATTCTCTCAGTTTTTGTTCACGTGAAAGATAATGTAGTGTCATGAGGTCAACTCGTGAACAACAAAATCCATGATTATAGCGGATTGGTCGATTTGAACGAGCCCCTTATTGTCGTCTCTTGTAATTCAGTATAAATATTTTTATTTTATTAAAATATATGTAATGTAAGTATGAAAATTTGTTTTAGTATTGTATATATATAAGTGATAATAACTTATATATACGTTTATCACGTGCAATATTTCTTTAAAAAAAAAATACGTCAGTACATAATATTAACGTCAACATATTTTTATGATTTGCGAGGGCGTAGTAAATCAAATCATCATTTTATATACCCACGAATAATCCAATGTCCAATATGCCTAGGCAATGCCAATTACAAGAATTTCTAGAATACAGGTGTATATAATCTTATCTATTATTCAATTTTTTTTTTTTTTTTTAATAAGTAT
The DNA here is from genome assembly GCA_932526495.1 of Bombylius major. NCBI lineage: Eukaryota > Metazoa > Arthropoda > Insecta > Diptera > Bombyliidae > Bombylius > Bombylius major. The sequence goes on from OW052044.1 coordinate 50,177,772, forward strand.
CTTTTTAATGTATATATTTTTTAAATTGCAATTAATAAACTCTTTGATTTATTTTGCTGACTACGCGTGACTTCTAAATCCTCATACATAATTATTTACCCAGTTATCAGTTTTCTTCCTTAGCATTTTTGAGCAAACATACTTCTATACTTGAATACCTACTCCTTTATTATTTCTCACCTGTATCTATCTTTAATTAGACGTTATTCAACAAAGGGGCTTGTTAGACAGAGTGGAGATTTTTTTTCAATATTATTGTAGATACTTTTTTTTTTTGTAGTTCCAGTCCAGTATATATGTGACTATTTATATTCTATATTATCTAGTCGATATATGTATACTAAAACCATTGAAATCAAACAACTATACATCGCTATAGATAGATATTGAGAAGATTTTCAGTCACATTTGGACGGAGTGCTATTGTACGTAAACGTTTTGTTGTACATACATATAGTGATTTTATTTTTTAGGGGATAAGAGTTGAACAGCTAAATAATTTTAATGTCAGTTGAGATCCAGCTTTAGTGTATAGCAGCCGGAAACGGATAGAGTATCTTTTTAAAAGCAGAATTTTAAATTAATATAAATCTTAAAGTGAATTTTTATTAAATTATAAAAAAAGAATTATTTTTTAATAAATAAAAAAAAAATACAATTTTAATTTACTGAGAAAAAGTGAAGTTGAACAGAACAAAAAAAAATAAGTGAAAAAAAATAATAAAAAAGTTTAAAAATGGAAATTGGAATGTTACTTTCACCACCCGCAACACCACCCTTAAATTATTTAAATAATGTAAGTACTTTTAATAACATATTTTAATTAATTTTTAAATAGTTTAAAATTAAAAGCTAAATTTTGATTTTTTAATTCAAAAACAACAAAAAAAAAGGATTTTTTTTTTCAAAGTTTTAATAATACAACGATTAAAAATATCATGTATACCTGGTGTGAAAAATAATATATACATACCTACATTTTTTTTTTTTTTTCATTATTATTTTTGGATAATAATGATTTTTTCATTTCTGTCTGACTAATATAAACTTTAAAAACAAATATATTTTATCTCTTTTCCACATGTTTGCTAGCATTTTGATCACGCACGATACATTCAGGTATCAGCTGGTGTTCACGTGAACATATAATTTATGTTCACTGTTTCTTCGCATGAGCACAATACAATGAGACCCCAGTATACTAGGCATATTCATTAGGCAATAATAATAACGAATAAAAGATATAATATAGCCTAGGCAATCCAATATAATCAGCAAGTATTGGAGCCACTAGAAAACATAATATTATTATGTATAATATATTTAATAAGAAAAAAAAAAGATTATAACATAGCTATGTGTATAGTATAGTATCTATCACCCAAAATACTAAAAAATATAGTTGAAGAATAAAAAAAATGTATGTTAAATTTATTTGTATAAGTGAGGGGGCTTGGTTGCGCGCGTACATTTTTTTTTAGATACATGAAAGAATGTTATATACATTATATTTTTTCAAAACAGAAGAATATTATTATAATGTCGTATATATACAACCATGAATGCGTCATCCTCTCTGTATCATTAACATTAGGTGAGGCATTTTCTTTCAAGGATAAGGTGAAGTGAAGAGTTTCACACGCTGGTTATGAACCAAAGGCGAACGATAGGGGTATAATGAGGTATTAAAATTGATAAGGAGGCAAATCAGTAGATTGAAAAAAAAAAATACAAGCGATAGATAGATACTCTTACATAGGTAGATTTGCTTTAACAGATAGAAAATGATTTAGAGTAAGATATATTGATATACCTACATACATATTTACCTGTAGGTTATGACGTCAGTTAAATGGTGTAATTCAATTTATAAAGTTGACGTAATTCATATTTTATTTATATGGCTAAATATAGATAAAATGTATTAGAACTGGTACAAAAATACCCATTAGGTATTCTTTTTATGTACATGTATGAAAAAGTGTCCTTTGTTTTAAGAGTTGTCTACTGAAATGAAAGAAGAAAAAAAAGATGTTTTACAACAATTAATATTTTAGATTGAAATTTTGATTAAAAAAATAATAAAATATACCACGCATTTAATTTTCATTTCATCATCACCTTGCTGTAAAGTTAATGATGCGTTTTTTTAAAGAGCTATCCCCAGTAGGCCTATTCCTCTTCAAGATACATAATTAGTTAGTTGAGATAGATGATTCTGAGGTAGCACCTCTGCAAGATTTCGAGCTGGAGGTATATTTGCAATTCCATGCTGAGCATGCATTTCTATTGGAGCTGGAGGTTCATTTCCCTGAATTTGTATGAAAAAGAAAAACGTTGGATATATATTTAAAAATATGTAATTATTTTTTCATTTCCTTTTTTCGAATTTTCGATTTTCTCCGATAGTTATGCAATAAAATTACAAAAAAGTATATTATTCTGAAGTTATTAAAATAATTTTTTTTCTTCTAAATTTAATTTATTTCAGGAAAAGGACGTTCATACATTAGAATTGAAACATATTATTCATTCAGAAATTCCAAAAGGAATTATTACACCGAATCCATCAGATACAGAAACTGAAGATGAACTTGAATGTAAACAAGCTAAAAGACCACGTTTAGATTTAGATTATGATTTACGTGAAAAATCATTATCACCATCTTTATTACCATTATCACCTCCGCAATCAGTACAATCTAATCTTTCATCACCATCATCATCACCAAATCATGTAGAAATTGAAAAAGAAAAGATTTTCACTAATGTTCAACAACAACAACAACGACCCAGTGTAATAATGCGTATTAGTGGAAATGAAATTTATCCAATATCTGAAAATAGTAATATATCAAAATCTACAGATAATATTGATTATAATGAAGTTAATATATTTCGTCGTTTTAAATATAAAATGGATAGAAATTCAACAAATACAGTTATACCAAATAAAAATGATAATAAATCATTTAATACAAATCCATCATCTCAAAATTTAGACCATATTTCAAAAACAAAATCACAAAAATTATGTAAAAATGAAAACGTACGCAAAGATATGGTAAAAATAAACAATAAAGAAATTGTAACACCAACATTAATTAAAAAATCACAATTTCAAGCAATTGCACCAAAAAATATCTATTGTATTGCCACAACTGGTACTAATTCAGCTAATTTAATTCCTGCTCAAGTAGTTTTTATAAATCCTACATCTGCAACTGCTACAACAGTACATACTGTAGCTACAACTGCAACAGGAACAACAATAACATCACTTTCACAATCACAACAACAACAACAACAACAAATTCAACAACAACAATCATCAATATCATCATCAAATCATAAAGATATTCAAGAAAGACGAAGAGTTTATGAATGTCAACATCCAAATTGTGGTAAAAATTATTTTAAATCAAGTCATTTAAAAGCACATCAACGTGTACATACTGGTGAACGTCCATTCATATGTAAATGGGAAAATTGTGATAGAAGATTTTCAAGATCAGATGAATTATCTAGACATAAAAGAACACATACTGGTGAAAAAAAATTTATATGTCATGTATGTCAAAAAAAATTTATGAGAAGTGATCATTTATCAAAACATGTTAAAAGACATGGTCGTGATAAAAACTCAAATTTACAAATAACAAATTCAATTATACATTTAAGACCAATAATACCAGCACCAGTTCAACTTCGCATTTGTGGTGATACACCAATTACATTTCAACAATCAACAACAGCAACAACAACAATTAATAATACTGCAATTACAATTCAATAAAATTAGCTTTTAAAAAATCAAAAAAAAAAATTAAAAAATTTAAATTAAAAATTAGAAAAAAAAACAAAAATAAATAAGAATCGCTTTAAATATACGGTAAATGGTAAAATAAATAAATAACATTTTACATAATTAATATAATATTCACATAAATTTTATCACTTTAAATCATTCCAAGGAATAATAATAATAAATGTATACAATTTATCTAAATTTCAAAAATAATTAAAAATCAAAAAAAAAGCTAAAAATGAAAAAAAAATAAGAAAAAATAAATAACAATAGTTTTTAAATTTTCAATTATAAGAAAATTATTACAATATATCATTTAATAGTTTCTAAGATTATTTTGGTATACTATCTGTGATATTATATAGTTTTAATGCAATTATTTATTTATGTATGTAAATCAGTTATAGAAAAACAAAAATTTGAAAATATATGTTAATTTAATTTAAGAAGAAAAAAAAAAGAATTCTTTTATTTTTAAACCCTTTTTTTTTTGCATTCTGTTAAATTTGGAAGTACAGTGGATCTATCATGACAACACTGTATGAGACTTTTTCTTTGGATCTTCAAACAAAATAATATATTCCTTGACTATAATGGACTCCCTTCGCCCACAAACTAAACCAACAATTTCAATTTTTTTAAACCCATTTCTATCTCAAATTTTTGTTGTTGTTGAAATGACGATTTGGGTGTGTAAGACTAGACCGATTCAATTGTGCCCATTACAGACACAGTTGATCGTATCTACTAATGGTTTGAATCCGCCTCCGGAACGGGTACCATTCTGTTTGTGCTCTTGTTGTTGGTGCGCTTCTGCTGAGCGCGTATGAGGCGCCCAGGAAGTGGAAGGACCACCAGAGAACAAGACTGTCGGGGAGTAAGAGATCCTGGACTCATCCTCTGCTAACGCTTGATCTACAGGTGGAAGAACTTCCAGACCAACTTTTATTTTACCGATCTCCAAGCCAACTATCAACAATCATCCTCAGGCGCGCCTAACGAGAAGTAAATGATTTTTTGTTAGATCAAAGCTCCTCAGCCACCATTGGAGGAAGATTGACTCTTGGATTTCAAATAAAATAAAATTGTGAGCAAAATCGAGTCAGATGTACATATTACTACATACACCTGACCGTCCTAACCACAAAATCAAAATCTAGACCGATTCAATTGTGCAATACAGTTGATCGAATCTACTAATGGTCTGAATCCGCCTTCGGAACGGGTACCATTTGTTTGATTTTAACATTCAGACTGTATAGAAGTCTACGTGCCAAAAGTCATTTTTGTTTTATTATAATAAATTTATCACAAATACATCAATCTTTTATTCAAATAATATACATAATAATAATGTTTTTTTTTTCAATTTAAATATTTTGATCATTAAAAAACAGCTTTTAATTAAAAATTACTTTTCAACTATGTATTATATTTTCATTCATTCATATTGCAATATGATTTCTTTTTAAACCATTTAATTTCAATTATGTACATTTTTTTTTCCCAATTCAAATTGTAAATGATTTATTCAAGTTTGAATAATAAAACTAAAACCTAGATTTGTATATTTAATGTATTTTCGAATAAGATTTACAAAAAAAAAAAAAAAAAAAAAAATTCATATGTGTACATGTAAAAGGGTTGTTAATTTAAAAACCAATGACAGTAACGGAAATAGGATCTTATACATACTCTATTTACAACATGTAAAGAAAAAAAAGAAGGAAAAAGCAATATTCAAGCAATATATATATACTATCAGTGCCAATTCTAAATACTATGTCAAAAATAAATAAAAAAATAAAGGAAAAAATATTCATCTCAGATTATAAGGACGCAAAAAGTTAAATACAAAAATTGTATAAATTTCGAGGATACTAAAAATTTTATGAATATTATATATACACATTATTATTGCAATATAATAATATATTATTTGAATACATGTATGAATATGCGGGAAATATATATGTATGCATATGTGAATATATAATAAAATGCATTTAAATCGTTAAATGTTCATAAATTTCAAAAAAGAATAAGCATTTGCAAATAACAATCTTGAATTATTACAATCGATATAATACAAAAATATCCTTAATAATAAATGTCCTTTATGAACACTTTTAATTTGTTCGTTATGCAAATTTATATATGTATAAGCAAAAAAAAAAAATAAATAACAAATCACAAATTACTTTTCTATTTATCTCAATATCTTAATTTTCCAGAGTAAATCCTCTATAAAATATAGCATTTAGAAAAGAAAAAAATAAAATATTGTATTCATTCATTATTTAAAGAAAAAGAAAGTAGAAAAGAGAAATTAAACGTTTTCATCAATTAGAATTTTATTATATTGTACGATACATGAAATGTTTAAGAGCCAAATTTAGTGAAATGGCCTGTAAAGTGACCACCTACAGCTAACAATTTTCAACCGATTTTCATGAAATTTCGAATATAGATAGATGGAAGGGAATTGTCGTCCTTAAGCGGAACACATTTTTTAATTTTGATCCTTAAATTTTTTTATATTCGATTTTCGAAGGTACAGACAAAACAAAAATTCACTAAACTTTTCACACATTTTTCATGTATTAAAACGTTTAGATATTGTGTTTTCTTCTTGTAGGATAATCATGTGAATATTTAGTACTGGGTGGGTACTATAATTCCTTTTTTGCATTTATCTAAATGAACATTTTTTTTTTAAAAAAATTTAATTAGAATTTAAAGGAAAGACAATGAGAAATGTATTTCTTTTTTGTCTTCATTTTTAAATTATGTAAACGTTTAGTAGAATATCTACAAGTACTTATATTAACATTAATAGATATTAGATGCGTTTATTGTGCAATTATATGTTCCATATAGTACCCATCCACCTATTCTACCTCTGTACTGTATGTATCTGTACCTTATAATTTAATAGGGTTTTTCACATTTTTTAAATTACCTTTTCAGAAACATGTTTTTTAAGTAGAAAAAAAGTGAAGAAAAAAAATTGTATGTTTTGTAGTTACAATGCAATGCAAATTCTTGAAGAAAATTTTTTTTTTTATTAAAAAAATAAAGGAAATTACAAATTTAATGGAATTGTGTGAAGGAAGTAGAAATATGTACTCGTAATTACGAAAACATTTTGACCAATGGTCATAACAAGAGAAGGAAAAAGTGTCGCTAGAATTTTTTTGATTCCTATTTAATGATTTCTTAATAAAAATTATAAAAATATATATTTTAAGTATGTACTTGATTATTTATACCTTCTTTATTGTCCATCGTAGTCTGTAGATTTTTCTTTTGTATATTAATTCATTTATGATTGCCATGAACGTTCTTATTCCAAAACAATTTTGAATTGCTAACTTCTTTTTATCAGTATTACAATAATATTAAATAAATGAATATCTATTATTTATGGGCCATAATAAATACCTGAATATTTTTTAAAATAAGTATCTGTGAATATTTTATGTATAATTTTAATTTTTGGATTACTGAAAATAAAAATTCGTTATTTTTCATTTGTCAAAAAAAAAACTCCTGTGATGCAAATAATAATCTACTACATTATTTATTAAACAATTTGCTGTCAAAGTATTCAGCATTAAGCGCAATACACTGTTTCATTTTCATACAAAATTATATATGGAAAATAAAACAATATTCCAATGTTCCGTTTCACAAAAATTATTTTGTTCTGTGAGAAAAAGAAACAAATGGCAGTGATGCCAAGTGAAAAAGTTTGCAGAAAATAAGATGATTGAGATTGAATGCCGTTTATTTCAAAAGTGAAATAAGTCGATTATTCACAAAAAATGTCTTAAAGAAGTAATAGGGATATACATATATATTGATGTGAATTTCGTGGAACATAAAAGAGACATTCTTATATATTTCAAAATCACATAAATTAGACTTGCTGTACTTTCGAAACAGACGGCTTATACCTTTTTAAAAACTACTAAACTGCAAATGATTGAAAACCGCAAAATGTAGGATTTTCCTAAATATTATTTTATTTTTAATATTTAAATTGGGCGCGTTAAGCTGATGAAACCTGGCATCACTTATAGACCGTTTCCATTTCTTCTTAATTTTAGTGCTGGTAGCCTACTTCTTGTTCTTTTCTTTCACAGTTGCAACGAGGTTTTATCAATTTCATTAGACACAAATATTATCAATTAAGTGAAATTTCTGAAAATATTAGAAGTGTTATTAGTCAAAAATTTCTATTCATAAGACAACTCAACAGGATAATGCAAAAAAAAAACATGAATTTGAACACTTCTTGTTGAAGAACAGACATAAAATCCTCGTAGCAGCGCAGTTATTCTTCATTTTCTGTTTCTGTTTTTATCTCAATCAAATACTAATTGGAAAAATTTAATAGAATGAAATGAATTATGAATCAGTCGTTTCAGCAATAATCAGCAGGACGTCGAATATTAGTCAGTTCAGCTTTCAGCAGTAGCAGAAAATTGGTCAAACGGATCGGGTGAAGTATCTAAATTAGAAAGAAGAAAAGTGACAGATGTGTGTTTAATATTTCCAAAACACTCAAATCAAAAAGTAAACAATTTTTATAAATACAAGACGTGTTAAAAAAAAGTTTATTACAAATGAATGTAAAAATAAAAGTGTGATAAAAAAAATTGTGAAAAATTTTGTGCAATTTTGTGTAAAATTGTATGTTTATAGTGAAATCTCATGAAAATTTGAGGATTTAATTCAAAACTTGATTAAGTAATAATGTCCAGAAGGAAACAATCGAATCCAAAACCATTACTAAAAAGTATGTAAAAATTAATTTATGATATTTAGTTGAAATGTTTTTTTTTACATTCAATTAAATATTTTATAAAATAACATTATTATTTTTTGGTTAAGTATATTCATTAAGTAATTATTTTAAATAAGAAGAATTCTTTATAATTTTAAGTTTTTTTATTTCTTGCACAGATACTTATGATGTATAATTTGAATAATTTCATACACAAAAAAAAAAAAAAATGTATTAAAATTTGTCATAAGATCAGCTACTTTAATAGTTTGTTGAAATCTTAAAGCTTATGTTGTTGATGATTTACTTTATTTTTAAATTGTCATACAAAACAATTTTAAAAGCCAGACCTACAATAAAAAAAAAAAAAAAACGATAATACAACGATAACGAGAAATAGTGATTGTGACATCATCCGTCGTCATGGAATGAAGAAAAGGCGACAATAATGTTGATTATGATCACGGTCTCGCTATGTTAATTGCGATCTGATCACTTTTTTTTTATTTAAAAAACGAAAAAAAAAAAAGTAGTTATGATCGTTAATTTATCTAAATTCTTTATTCTGAACATATTCTCTAGACAGGACAATCCAGATCTTTGTCTAATTGTATTCCATTAAAAGTGTTAAAATTATTTCAAAATGTTCAAAATTAATTTTATTTATTTTTATTTTTTTTAAAAAAACTATCAAATTATCAAATTCATTGTACTGAAATGAAATATGTACCTACATAATATTGTATATTGTATATCTTTTGATTGAAGATTTTCTTTTAGCATTTAAAAGAAAAATTTACCTTTACACGTGTGCTTAATGCGTGCTTTGTTATTGTTTCCGTATATGTCATTCTGATGGTTTGGTTTTATTCATTGTACGTACGTACCTATATTATATCTGGTATTATTATCGTTGCTGGCTAACAGCCTACAGGCATTGATAATAAGGAGGATAAGGGAAGTAAGAGACGAATAAAAAAAAAACAAAAAATACATTGAATTGTATATACAGAGTATAACATAAATTTACCTACCAGCATGGTTCCGCATGTAAGTGAAGACCAATGTAACTTTGAAACCTTATCTTTTGCCATTTCCTGGATTTTGGCGATAAGCGAAAACGACTGGTTTCGCTCATTCGCTGTCGTGTTTTATGTATCATAACCATAAGTATGTACACACAACAATTCAACAATACGTTTTTTTTTAAATAAGTATACATTTTATAATATATAAAGTAGACAACAAAACAACAGCAGCAATCAGCTATAAAGTTAGTGGAAAATATCTACTAAACTAAAAACAAAAAATAAATAAATAAAATAAAATAAAAATTAAAGCTGCTGTGACAACACAAACTAACTCAGAATTATATTATTACAACTTACATTTTATATAGAGTTATATAGAGGGAGACCAAAATGCCGAGTTCTACACTACTATACGTATATACCCATATTAAAAACTACATACAATATAAAATAAATGCAATTTCAGCAATATACTGAATCTGAATACTGATATTATATTTGTATATTATATTTTTTTTAGCATTATTTTACCAACCAGCTTCACCGCAAAAGACATTTTGTTGTATTCGAAACAATAATTTTTATTATTATCAGTAACAGTGACTTGCCTTGTATGCTTGTCGACTTGTCGTTTTCTTGATGATATCAAAACACACTGTGACGGTGTTGTTCATTTTAATATGGAATATAGCGATATGGATATCACATCATCATATATACCTACATACAATATACTACATACATACATACATGTATTTTATTCAACAAAATATTCTTTTCTTTATTCTCATTTTAACATAATACATATTTATCTACCTATTATAATGTTGAATTGAAAGTTTTATTATTATTATTATTATTATTATTTTTTAAACTTATTTTTTGTTTCTTCATTTCATATCAGTTAATGCTATTTTATATTTTATTATCATCACTAATGATTATTTTGATACAAAAAATTCCAAAATAAAATAAAACTAAAACTAAAAAGCATTTTCATAATCAAAAAAAAACGACAGCAACACAAAAAAAAATAGTATGTGTATTACAAAGAGAAAATGCAGTTTTGTATATGAAGTTTTTCCAATGATATTCCTTATATTAACATATGAGTACAATATAATTGATAATATATTATGATAGTTACAATAATAATAAACATACATATGTACTTACATACCTACATACATAAATAAATTTAAAAAAAAATGCATTATCAAGTCAATATATATGATAATAAAATATGAGGTATGAATGATTCACACAGTATAAAGGTGAATTTTCATTTTTAATTATAGACTATTTTAATATAAAATATGTAGTAATAAAATAATATTGATAATAATCTAATTAAATTCTTATTACTTGACTATTAGATATTATTTTGTAAATTTTTAATAATTACAACAACAACAGTAACAAAAAGAAACTAAAATATTTAATTTATAAATCATAATAACTGTTTATTTGTTTAAATTCTTATCAAATTTTTCGCATTTTATCTTCTATATATATAATGTACATATTTAAATTTTGCTTATGTAGGCTAATTTTTGAAAATATGTTGTTTTTTTAATAAAATATTTAAGAAAATATACATATGTACGTATATAATTTTTTGATTGGATGAATTTTTGGTTTATATATTAAACATATAAAAAAAAACAACAACAAAATTCGTAAAAAAATTCAAAATAAGTATATTCAACGAAATCACAATTCTATCTCTATTTATAAACATAAATTAAGATCCGGATGCGATAACTTTTAGAAGTCATATATATATATATATATATTTTTTGTTTTGTTTTCCTTTTTTTTTTTGTTAATTTTTATTTTAAAGTTAATGTATGATAACATTATTTATATTAAAAGTTCAAGTTAAAAAAAAAAACCGAAAAAAAATTCATAGCAGGTACGTACAGGGTGTTTTAAAATATGAAAAGAAGAAATACGAAATTTGAAAAATGAAATATTTTAATTTACGAAAATATGAGTAGTTTTTTTGGTCGAAATAAATATTTTGAATTGAAGATGTTTTTAGAAAAGTATGAATTATTTAGATAGGTACATATTATGTTCATTAGAGTCGAGTGCTTTTGATTCAAATTCACTGAAACTATACTTCTAATGTTTAGCAGTTAAAAGTATGTTCATTTTCGAAAATCGTCAATTGATGAAATTCAGCTTAAAACTTTTAATTGCTGAATTTTATCAATTGACAATCTGTATGTTCAAGAACGTTAAATGATCGTCAATTGACGATATTCAGCTTAAATTGTTGTATTGCTGAATTTCGTCAATTGACGATCATCTGACGTTTTGAAAGATGCAGGATCATTTAACGTTTTCGAAGATGCACATTATTTTTCTTTACTTAAAAAATCGATTGTTTTATTTTTAAAATTTACCATTTCTTAATTTTTCATTTTTAGAACATTTTAAAAATGTTAAAAAATAAATAAAATTCTGTACATATCGTATATACTTTAAATTTTTTAACAAATATTATACCTATTCTTACAAAAATTTTAGACTATGTATATGTAGGTAGGGGCGTCGAAATTTTGAAAAGTATCGATACTGGGTATCGGTATCGGATCTATGGTATCGATACCTCGATAGTATTGGAATAGTATCGACTGATACTATAAAATCCGATACAATACAAAGAAAAAGGGAAAATTCGATGAAAATATGAAAATAAGGTTGTTTTTTTTTTTTTTTGAGGAAGTAGTCTCGAAATTAATAACTTTGTTGTTGTCTACAACGTACTCGTTCTCGTTTCTTGGTGGCTCCAGATACTAATTACTCAATTCATAAAATTCGATATTTGATAAGTATCTTAATTCTAATATTTGTCATATAGGAGTATATTTAAAGGATGAAATTTAAAAAAAATAAAAATAAATGTATTTAAAACATATTACAGAAGAAAAAAACCCATATGTATGTATGTATATATACTATCTATTTTCATAAATCAGAGCAATTTTATTCCAGATAGCTTGCTAATGAAGATAAGTTACATGGCTTTTTTTTCCTTTAAATAAAAATAACATTTGGAAAAATTGATTAGAGTTAAAATCAAAAAATTTGTTTTAATTAGGATGATATAAACTTTAAATATAAAATTTTTCAAACTATATAATATACATTATACATCCATATACATTATGTATATACAGAATTAAACCATAATTATAATTATCTACTTACTTAATGTACATATAATTTATTTAAAAAAAAAAAATAATATAAATTTAAATTTTTGTTGATGATTGTAACATACACACAATGTATGTTATATTAATAAATACTTATGTGCTATATACGAGTATGTGCATACATATACATATATTAAAAATATATTGGACTCCCCATTAATTTGATAGATATAAGTATTTAAAAATGTCTGTACACTTCTGATATGGAATTTTTCATAATATTACATTCGATAATGATAATAATCCTCTGACAGATAACATGCTTATCATATTTTTTTTTTAATGAATCTTACTGTCTCCATATATGTATATATGTATACATATGTATAAAATTATTACTTATACTTAAAATGTACAATACATTTATGTATATTAAAAAAAAAAAGAAGAATTTGACAAGAATAATACGTTGAGATTGGATTTTAGCTTATCAGTTCATATAAAAAAATAATACACACATATATTATTGTATTGTATATACATATGTGTAAATATATATTAATACAATGGTGATGCTAATTTTAAAACTTTTGATAATGATTTATTTTGTAAAGATTTTTCCTTTCACTTTTGATTTGTTCTTGTTGATTTGATTTTATTTTTCATTTTTTGTAGACTTTTTATCAGTGTTAGCTATATAATATATATAGCTATGTGTAAATTTATTTGTATCTGTATTTATAGAAAAAAACGTTATCAATTTTGATCAGAGTTCTAATAAACAACTTTGTTGTATATTCGAATATTTAATATTTCTTTAAAATTCTCGAAAAATATAATATGTTGTTATAAATAATGAAATATTGTTTTCGATTGGTCTTTTTGAAAATGCACTTGTTTTTTAATTCTTCTTTATTCCTTCTTCTTTTTTTTTTTTTTAAAGATTAAAATAAAATAAGTAAATAAAAAAAAGGAAAAAAGTGACCATAACAGATAACTAACTTGACATCTTTGTTATAATGATGATAATTATTTGATTTTTTTTTTTAAATGTTTTTCATTATATGCAGACTATCAGTTGATATCAAGTTCTATTCAGAGGTTAAATTTTATAAGTCCAATGTTTATTTGTAAGACAAAAAAAAAACAGAATAATAATGTTTACAAGAAAGATCATTTAAGGGATCAATTTATTTTTTGTTTATATGTATACGTATACGTACATATGTTCATTTTAGATTTGAATTTATATCAAAATTATTTTTTTCTTAAACTTAAAAATAAAAGATTGTTTTTGAAAATACATAGGAAAATATGGAAAATACCAGCTCTATTTTTTTTTATTTTCAAATTTCGAATGAATAAAATTTTCAATTTTACGTTGAAATAATATTATTTTGAATCAGAGTACTTTTGTAAGCCTAACAGTTTATTAATTTGTTATCTGAACGCCTCAGTAGTTCGTGGCTAAGCTCAAAATATCGTCATCTATTTACACTACCCACTTTTGACCCCCTCCCCTCCCATTGCTCACGCCTAACACGTCAAATTTCATATGTGTAGTTAGTTATCTTTATTAGGACTTCAGATACCGATCTTAGAAAATAGCTAATTTTGGCATTCACTCATTCACAAGTAATTAAAACTTTTAGGGTACTTTTAATCACTATAGAACCATGAAACTTGACACGTAGTTGTAGTGTTTCACATGTAGATTAAGAAAAAATTAAAAAATCGGTCAAAATTTGAGTTGCAGAAGTTGCTAGTTGCTAGTTCATATAATTTATTTGATGATTTGAATCGGGTGATTTATTATAAGAAAAACTTTTTTTTCAACCTGTAACATTTATTAAAAAGAAAAAAAAATGGAGATGATTAACACCATCTGCAGATCAATACAAAATTAAAACTTAAAGCATGATAAGTTAAAATTATTAATTCATTCCGAATTCAGTACTTTTTCTAATCCAACAATTACCCAAACAGAATTTGGTCGCATTTTTACTTTTATGTTTTTATTGGGAAAAATTTTATCTGGTCTGTTTGTGGATTCTTTTTTTGATACATATGAAGATATTGAAACGCCCCATTAAATAAATGAACTCATTATTCTTTTTAAAAAAGTGAAATTTACTTTATCATAAATTTGTTTAAGTATTTTTATGATACATATTTCGATTTTGTAATTTAAAAACCAAGTAAAATTCCAATACACTAAACTTACATGTTTGCCAGGATCACGGCATGAATCACAGAGCACTGGCTACCCTCATCCACTATCTTTGCAACTGTCCGGCACTTGCCAGAGCATGGTTCTGGACAATGAGGAGCTTCCTCTTCAAGGATTTTAATGAAATAACAAAAGTCACGGTCAGAGGCATGATACGATTCCTGAATGAAACAGGATGGTTATGAAAAAGATCTTTTGGTATGTTAAATATCATTTCCTAGTGTTACACGAAGTGTGTGTGGTATCAAAATGGCACTCTCAGTGCTAATTGGGTTTTCTGAGGTTTCTGAGAACCGCCACCTCAATCAACCAACACCTAAACGTAAACGTTGTATTGATCATGTAAACAAAAAATTAAAAGTTTCAGTAGGTGTCATAATTAATGTACATATTCATTTATTTATTTATTATCAAGATTATAGGAGTTTATAGTGTAACTTATTAATCTACATTCTCCATTAAGTTAGATTTAAAAGATTGAAAAATGTAGGTATAATATTTCGATTGCATTTTGATATTAAAATAAAATGATAACACATCTTTATTTAAATTATTAAAACATTTACTGTAAAATTTTATTACAAAATCAAAAATAAATTATTGATTAAGCTATATCTTTTATGTAAAAAAAAAACAACGTTGAAATATTTTAAAATTCAAAAATATTGAAAATACCAATATTCAATTGGAATTCAATTTATAATTTTTTATTTAAAAAAAAAAAAGAAAAAAAAGTACTTTTATCTAATGTAACTATGAACATAAACATTTTCTCTGAATTTTAAAGTTATCCTCTCATCACATAAAATATGTACATATGTATACTCGTATATGGTAGATGTACTTAAAGTTTGCAATTTCAAGGATAAAAACGATACGAGAATATAAATTACATTATTACTTTGTTATCATTTCAAGTAGATAAGTAGGAAATCGCAAAATTTTGTATAATGTGTCCATTATTACCATTAAGTTATATCGAAAAGTTACACAAAACATATAACCCCATCCAAAGATTGCCAAATCCGATTTTTAACATTATATATTATATATATGTAGTATGTAGCTTCTATCGTCCTTCATAATAAGTTATACACATTAAATTAACAGGAAGATACTTTTTTTTTTCCTTATTCTATTTTTTTTTTTAATATTTGAGGTAAAAATAATGTATACGTTCATTGAATTGAATTCAACGAATTCAGCTTGTAAGATGAGTGTGTGTAGTACATACAATATTACAATGCATATATACATTTTAATTTGAAAAATATTTTTTTTGTTTTAAACATATGTACTCATTTAAACGGTGAATGTGCAACATTATTATAAGTTAAAAAGATACATCACCATCACCAAAAGACTAAAGTCAGCGTCAGCTTCATCTTAGGGTCGATTGTCGATTACTACGAATGACGACGACGACGATGATGATGATGATGACGATGGTATACCATACGGTGTGTGTACGGGTATCGGGAAGTAAGGAATGATAGCGATAACGCTTTTGTATGAGTATGATATCTTTTTTAAGTTTTGGATTTAAGAAGTTTTTATATCTTTGCATCATAATGGAAATAGAGACTGAAAGACTGGCATTTAGATAGCATATATATGCATGGTACCAGAACGTTATTTTAGCAGGGCTGTCCAATAGGCTTTAATCGTTATCGTACATTTACTTTTCAGTCTTCGATTCACTATTTTGTATTTTCATATACCAGATATTGTATTTTTTGTTAGTCAAGTTTATTTTATTTTTATATATTTTATACATACATACATACATACGTATATTTTGAATGGATTGGATATGGATTAAAATTGAGCGACTGAACTCAAAGTTAGATAAATTTAATGTCAGCTAAATATATAGATACATATTTTGTATGGTATGTGATATTATGCACAACCCTGACGATCTTTTGGTCCAGCAAAACAGCACTTGCCAGACATAAGATAAGTTTTGTAGATTAGCTGAGTGCAGTTTGAAAGATAAGAACCATTCCGCCTATCATAACGAAAACCAAATATCTAGACTTGTATTCGTTGTAACATATAACAACACTAAAACAAATTTTTATAAGTGTCTCTTGTCTTTTAAAAGTTTTTTTTTTCCTTCAATATATACTTTTTTATTTCTTTTCGTTTTTACTTGAAAAATTGTCGTCATTTTGCTCTGTTTTGTTTTTTGTTTTTATTTATTACTTGTTTTTAGAAAAATTTGCTGGCCTGAAAAAATAATAATATGTGTATTGTAAAAGTAAAAGAAAAATCTAAATTCTAAATAATAAAAAATAAAAATACAATCTATATAATTTTCTTTCTTTTTTTTTTTTAATACCGGATAAAGGATCACTTTAGACAAATATCCGTTCTTTTATACGAACATATATGTAATGTAATGTAATGTAATTTAAGTTTCCACCCACAAATGCATTAAATGCAATGCGCAAAGAAATAAGTAAGCATCGTCATCATCAATATCATATGTACATATATGAAGACTACCTGATATGAAAATTGCTTACAGGTACAAATAATGGAGGTAGTATACACCATATGTAATGGGTGATGTTGATAATATGTTGATGATGATTTCTTATTTTTCATTTTCTCCTTTTTTATTAAATTTTTTTTTTTTCGTCCGAATATGTAAACATATATGTACTAACATTTATTTTAAAGTTATCATTGTATGCATTATTATTATGGATAATATGGGAATTGGAAAATTATTAAAATTGAATCTCTCTGAATATAGATTTGTTTTACATCAATTAAATACGAGTGTAAATTGATTGAGTTAGATCACCGCGTATACCAAAGTATGTACATACATATATGTATGTATGTATAGTGAAAACAAAGAAGAAAAAAAAACATGTATGTAGAAGACTGAAAATTAATAAACGAGATAAAATGATTTTGAAACAATTATAAATTGTTCATTTGGAATCTTTTGATGTTTATTTATTATTAAATTATTGAAAATTGTGATATTCATTTCATGTAATGATATTTTGGTATTTTGTAAAATGTATCTTTAATATTTTTTTGTTTTTTTTGTTTTAAATAGTGTGATTGTGGATATTTGTGGCATAATAACGTGTGTTTTAGTAATTTTTTTATAAGTATAGTATATTAGTATTAATGATAATAGATGGTAATTTGTTTCTAATTTTTTATTGATAATAAATTTAGAATTGATAATAAAAATTAATAAATATATGAACTGTACTATACATATATGTATATATTTTAAAAGCTGTAAAATATACATTGTAGAAGGTTTATTCTGTTTAATTTTTGTTCGACTAAAAGATAAAATCTTGTATGAAAATAAAATAATAATAATAATAAAAATAATTAATGTTCGCTCTAATAGAGTGCGTATACGTAAAAACATATGGCTAGTTAAGATCAGTTAAAAAAAAATATTTAAAAAAAAAAAACATTACTAAATTATGTACAATTTTTAACTATACATATAGAAAAATATCTAAAAGTATGGGTCTCATATGTGAAGGATTATTTATATACTTAAAACCATATTTTTTTTTTAAACCTAAAGTCTATTTATGATGGTTTTTTTTTTTAAAAGATAAACGAAAAATTAAAAATTTGAAAATGTCAAGAAAATAAATAAACCTGCGTTATACATGCTGGTAATCTTGCATGCTGTCAATGCGTAAAATTTACTTAAATCAATGAGAGGAACAAAATATGTATATACGAGCATGTACATACATACGAGCATATATAAATTGTTTTTTCAAGTATCGATTTTCAATTAAGTACCATTTTATTTTGAGAAAGTCACATTCACAGCAATAACTCTAAAAATGACCTATAATTTTTGTACATTTGTGTATAGTGTTTTTTTTTTTTTGGTATGGAAATTTTGAAATTTGACTTTGAAGAGCTGCATCACGATATCCCCTTAACAAAAGTCTTGCACGTTTGAAATGTATGAAAATATCACGTTTATAAACTAAAGAAATACACATTCTTATACAGAACAATTTCGATGAAAATACATGCCAGCAAATGTTTTGGTCCAAAATTTACGGTCTTTGACCTATATATGTATGTATGTAGATCCACAAAGTCAATATTAAGAATTTTCGTACAAATATACTGCCTATATGAGGGGTATAAAAGCAAAGTCAGCAATCTTCACTTTTGATAAAAAATGAGTAAAGAGTGCAAAAAACGAGAATTGTCTGAGGATTTAGTCGAACATTGATTACAATGCAATGACAACAAAATCTCATGGCAAATCTGTTTTAAAAAACCCTATACTTGATTTATTAATTGAAGTCAGTACAGGCAAGATAGGCATATTTTTCTATACTCTTTTACATTTCGTTTGTATAAATCTGTCTCGTGTGTGGGGTGATCAGATTAAAAGTTCAATCGAGGGAAATCTGTTAAATTAAATATTACCAAGGGCAACAAACTCATCGGGTACTGCCTCCATAAGCACAATACTGACTTCAATTAATAAATCAAGTATACTTTCTAAGCCGGTACGATCAAATAAATTAGAAACTGAAAATCGTTGGAAGAGAAAAATGTCGTTTACTGAAATTTAATTAAAGTGGAGATTGCTGACTTTGCTTTTATACCCCTCATATGTAAAGGTATTTTTCGATATTTAAAGCCTGACGTGACGTTCAATTAGAATCAATAGAAAGACTGTTGTTCTCGTCCAATGACAACGTTGTCGTTCACTTAGATTTAACAATTGTCGTTGTCGTTATCATTGGGCACAAGGTTTTACTTCTACTGATTTTGAGCTAGGACCTTAAAAAACAATCTTTGCATAAAAAGTTTTAAAAGTGTGTGACGAAGTTTCACAATGTGCTAATGAAATCATTCTAGAATCAAGTTTATTTTAAATTAAAATGATCCCTAACTTTGTTATTAGTAAGAATGATTCTTCTAGATCTTCTTATAACACATTTTAAAATAAAAAAAGAAAGCATTAAGCAACATTAATTCATATTGAAATTATATGACACTGAAATGTTACATTTTGTATTAATATACATCCTGTTTAAATAAAAGGGTTAAGGGTTATTGTTCGACAGAAAATTGTATCAAAAAAACGAGTTGATTGTTATTATTCACTGGCACGTATGCAAAAAGAAAAAAAAATTTAATAAATGAAAAAATTTCCACAAGTTACAATCAAGTTTATATAAAATTTGTTTATGTGGTGTTAAATTACAAAAAAGCTTTAATGTTTGATTGTATTGCGATTGTTATGTCTAAAAATAATTTTTTAGGAAAAATTTTCTTGCATCTCAAATTACATAAATCAAATGTATAAAATCAACACAATTTCGATATTGTACATCTACTTACTTACTTATATATGTACTAACTCGTAATTTTGAATTTGAAAAAAAAATTCTGTTATGAGAACTTCGAATTGAATGGAATTTCAAAATAAATATGAAAAAAATAAAATGTATTTTATTTAAAATTGCACAGAAAAAAAAAAACGTTACCAATATAACAAGATCTTATTCATGATATTATGTATTTTCTTGATTTATATCAAAAATAAATTTTCTCTTTTTCACAGAAATATTATATGAAAATACATACTGATATTCATGTATCTTTTTTTTTTTGTTTTTAATACGCAATCAATATTCGATTTTATGAAAAAGAGAAAAAAAAATTCAGAATCATGTTTTAAAAAAAAATTTGCCTTCTATAAAAGGAAAATAATATATAATTCGATAATAAATATATGATAACATAACATATAATAAAAGTTATACTAACATTGTGGTTTAAACAAAAGTGTTAAGTCAGTTTATTGAAGAAAAGACAAATATGCACCTTCAAGAATTGAAAAAAAAGAAAGAAAGGAAAAGAATACAAAAAAAAGAAAAGAAGAAGAAAAACAGATACCGATAAAGAATGAAAATCATAATAATAATAATAATAATAGTAATAATATAAACAACAAAAACATTAAACAACAAAATGAACGAAAAGATATATTTTGTCGAGGTGTTAATTTCTTAGATCGCCACGAGCGTGTCAGATCATAGGTCATTATAAAATTTTTCCGAACTAACAATTTGTTCGAACAACACCATTAAAAGTTGATTTTACCTCAATTGAAGTTTGGTTTTTATTTATTTATTTTTTCCTTTTTTTGGATTTTTGTTTTTCATAGATACATATATAATTTTATGTTGCATACAAATAGATACTAGTGTGATATAAACATTCATGCATCATATACATACATATTTACAATAAAATAAGGTAAATAAGTAAGTAATGTTGAGTTTTTGTAGTATAAACATAAGTTTTCTTGAAATATATAAATCTTATATACATATGTATGAACGTGTTATATTGTTGAATTTAACAACAACAGCAATCAGTTTTATTTATTTTTTGTTGGATTTTTCCTATTGTTGGATCTGAATGTGATATCTCAACACTGAGTATCCATATCGACCATTCCACGCGGGCTGTTACATCAAACCCAACAATTTATTCATTTTTTTTTTTAAATAAATAGGGTAAATAGGTTCACCAGGTATATATTTCACTACTGTACGTTTGTTTTGTTGCTGAAGCTTGTTTTCAAAAAAAAAAAAAAAATTAGGTACATAAACATAACACACATAACACCGACCTTAACTTAACACTCCGATCTATGACAAATTTTACTACCTTCCATTTCCATCTATGATAAGGAAATTTTTGTAGACCTTTTCGTCCCTTTAAAAAAAATATGTTCCCGTAGGAGTAGGAATTTAAAATTGGGCCAGGAAATTCTTTGAAGGGTTCTCGTCTGAACAAACTTTAAACCAAAAACATCCGTCGACTAGGGCAAAAGTTATAGGGTAAAATGCACAAAAACGTCATTTTTCGAAAAATTAACATTTTTTCCTCTCTACTGCGACCCCCCTTATTTTTGCACTTTTTCAATATTTTTGAAGTTTGAGATTAAATTGAAGTGTTTTTTGGTCTTGTGCTTTTTATTTGTCTCAAATTGATTCAACAGAGCTCGAGATATAAATGCCCAAAGTTGACAAGTCCCATTTTTCCCATTAAAAAAATTAATTTCAGTGTTTAATTTTATCGTTTTCTTCTTTTATCATTAAATGAATTTGGGACTTTTCAGTGGTCTCGTCCGTCATGTCCCGTCCGTCATACGACATGGCAAATATAATTTGTTATATCTTAGCTTGTGTGAGTTTGAGAAATAACAAATTTCTGTCGTAGTTTGCTAAGACTACTACCTAAAAATTTACCATGAAACAGGTGTGAAGTTATATACTTTAAAAAAAAATAATGTTGAAGTTATGACTGTAAAAACGAGTGTCATTTCATGTCCCGTCCGTCATAGTCACTTATAGCCTTATATAGCTCGATTTAAAAAAGATGCCAAATCGTATTATACTAGAAAACTATGCGCAGAAGAAAAGATACTTACACACATGCATTTTTGTTGTTGTAAATTCTAAGAAAGAGATTTCTTCCTTCTTATATGTATACACAAGAAGATCACTAACACATGTAAGACATGCGCGAGATTCGTCAACTCATATTATTTTGACTATAAAACTAAAATAAGAATTCTTGAAAAACATCTTCCTTTTCGGTTTGGTAGGTTTTTGGGTCAATCATTATTATTTACATTTAACTGGAATACATTTGAACTATATGAACGTTAAAAAGGGGAAAAAATTCAAAAAAATATTCTTCAATGTCCCGTCCGTCATGCATGGAATGGGCGATATAGTGAATTTACTTATACCATTTATATTATTCACGTGTTAGTTGAAATATAGGTATAGGTATGTGTATATACCATATTTATATTCCTTCTGTGAAAACACGGATTCTGAAGAGTTTTTGAGATTTTTCGGAATGATGTAGATGCAATTCTTTTATATGTACATATTATTTTTTTTTTCTTTTTCTTTGCATCTTATACCATAGTAAATATGTATGTACTGAATACTACTATGGTACACTCATTAAATGTTAAAGAGAAGATATTGTATATATATGCAACTGTGAGCTATTTGATGCAGATTTAATGATTTTGGCATGAATTTGCTATTACTATAACCACACATATATATATCTATCTATCTATATACAATATATACGATTACGAAAAAAAAACCCTACATTTTTCATATATTTCAAATATATAGTTACGGGATCGCGTGTAGAGTGAACTATTGAGTGATTCGATCTGATCCACAAATGTTACCAGAAAAAACTATATGATATTGTCTGTAATATAAATTCTAGCATTTTATTTTATGGTGAACGTTACAGCCCAACGATTGCGCGAAAGTGTTATAATATTGCAAGAAATACAAATCAAAAAAATCTACATCGTGATTTAAAATATTCTTCTTCTTCTTTTACTTCTCTTTAATTTTTTTTCCCTCTTATTTTTAAAAGTATCTACATACATTTTTGTTGTTTTTGTTGTTGTTGTTTTATTGTTATTTTAATAGATATTGTGTTTATACATATTTTTTATTTATTAAAATTTTTTGTAGATTTTATAATTTTACCTTGAATTTTTCACATGCCTTTTTGCTTATTTTATATTTCTCTATATAGATACACATAACTTCTATTCTATAATGTATCTAATCTATATCTATGTATATATGTATCCAATACGAATGTATAATAATAAATTACCATAGTGTTAATTTATAGCAAATAATCAGTATATATAGTTTACTCTACTTTAGATAACATTTTCATAAATCAGAATTAAATATTAGATATTATTAATATTATCTTTTGATAGATCAAAGGCCTAGTTTTTAAAACTCATTTTTCAAAAGAATATGCATAATACATATTATATTGAATTGACAACTTGCGATATTTCCCAGTTGGAAATGGAAGCCTTCCACCATGCATGCAGAAGCCTTCTTTGGAAAGTCAGAAGCCTTCCTTTCCGTATCCCACATAATATCTTTTTTACATGGGCATGTCCTAGGCTTGGAAGGTACCTATATGTCAGGTTTTTCTTCGTTTTCTTCTCATTAATTTCTACAGGAGGTAAAAAGAAACATTCCAAACAGCTCTTAGAGAAGCAAAAATGAAAAAATTTTTAAAACTTCTAATACCATCATTTATACCTTCCCAGGAATTTTATTACAATTTACTTTATATTTTTAAAACTTCTACATGCCTTCCTAAGGAAGGTCTTCTGACTTTTCCAACTGGGTTAATTTGAATTTGTATTGAATGATTATTACTTCTCTAATTTATCTCATATGATTTTATCAAATAGATTTATATTTTTGATTTTATAATTTTTATTTTATTATTTATATTTTAAAAAATTTGTATCTTTTTTTTAAAATTCACATTAATTACTAATAGTTACTTTGTGTATTAATTGTGGTAATAAATTTCTTGTAATTCAAGTGACACACATTTGAATTTGAACTAAAAGTGGTTCCAAATTAACACACTAAGTATCTTTAAAATCAACTTCAGATTCAGTACTTCAATTTTATGGATTTATCTTTATGTACACTGCTAATTACTTAGTCTTATGTTCTAAAACTCTTCAAAGGTACCACCCTATGTTTAATATTTCATTTAAAATTTAATAAAATTCAGAACATGTTGTCATCTTGATACAAACAAAAATATTATTTTAAATTAGGAATAAAAATATGTATTAAAAAATGCTTAGGTTATCTACTTAGATTAAACAAAGCCACATAATACATCAAAACTACTAAGAGCTTTAAAGCTGATGATGGTCTAAGTCGCTAATCGTATATAATCATTAGTTCATAAATTAGTTGATGTAAATGAATAAACAAATAATAAAAAGAGTTTTTTGTATACATGTGTAAATACATACATTTTCGAGGTCCCATATACCCACGCTCAGTAGCAGCGTTACAACTAGAAGGTCGTCGAAACGTATTTTAGAAAGATCAAATGTGGAACGGGGTGTGACTTACCAGAAAATCATTACACCATAGTGTATTAATTTAATTCTGTGCGCCATTTGATATTTGTTATTTTTTGCGAATGTCATTATAAGATATCATTTGGACCACGATTTAATCAACTTTTAGACTTTTGAAATGGATAATTTTTGCAGTGATCCTTTCAATTCTAGATTTTAAATTAATCAATTTATTTTTTCCATAAAATAACACATGATAAAAGTGGCAGGTAACTTAATCTTCAGGAATAAAGTGCGAGTTTGAAAACGTCAAATGATCGTCTTAAAACGTTGTATTGCTGAATTACGTCAATTGACGATCATCTGACGTTTTCGAAGATGCAGAAAATATGTGTGTTTTTTCCTACAATAATGAATAAAACTCTTGTCCTTGTCATTTTTCCTTTGAATAAATAAATCTGTAATATTTTGTTTTTTTATTAATTAATTATACATAAATACTTTTTATGAACTCACTAACCCTTGACTAAATAACTTTGTGGCTCAGAGCGATGTTCGTGACGAAAGTGTGAAATTTTGGGAAGAGTTTTAGGGTATAGTAAATGTGGATGGATTCACATGGAGTTTTTTGATTTAAAATGAGTGAATGGGGAGCTTACTGTCTAGAATCGATCCTTTCATGAAAGTGATTAAATATGATGGAATATTCGGACAATATGAATTTAAAGGACAAGCTGTTACTGAGAGAGTTACTGTTCCAGTACTTCCTCGAACAACTCTTTACTCGAATATCATCATATAGTTATAGATGCTTTATAATCAATTTTTTTACTTTTGCATTTTAGAGTGTATTTTATTTATGAAAATTATTTGTTTTAAAAGTTTTTTTAATATTCAAGCTTATTTAAAATGGTTTTTGTATTTTTTTTTTTTTTTTGAAAAATACTTTCAATATCTTTTTTTTTTTTTTTAAATTTTTTTTTTAACATCTTAAAAAATAATTTAACAATTTTTCGTTAATCAACAACATTTCTTCTATAAATTCAAAATATGAAAGTATATACGTACACATATATAGATAATATACAGAAATATTGTTCATCAAGTATTCCAGTGTGTACATTTAATTTTCATTTTAACGGAAAGGATTGACTATGACTGATGGTAGATACTTGTGCATTGAATAAAATTAGTTTTCATTTATAAAACAAAAAACAACAATGAAAAAAAAAAAAACATTCTGATAATATCATTATAAACTTGTGATTTAACTTATATGTATATCTCTTATCACTTTTATTTTATTTTCTTCTTTTTTTTTTGTTCTAGAAATATGATCTGATGAATAAATTTTTAATATTAAAACAATTTGTTTTTATCATTATTATAGATATTTATTTTTATTATACAAATATTCTCAATATCAGAACGGATAAAATAACGAAGTTGAAAAAAAAAATGGAAATTAATGCTTGTTTATCTATATATATTGATGATTCATTCTATTGTTCACTACATTAAATAAAAAGTCATTTTTAAAAAAAAAAATTTATGCAAGAGACATTTTGTTTTATTTAATGTGTCTTATAAAAAACAAAAAACAATAATCTGTTATAAATAGGTACCTAGGAAAAATTATAAGATTTTCAAAAACATGAAGTGATAATGATTAATTTAAAAGTTATTTGTATTTGAATCACTGAAAATTATATTGGGCAATTCTCTGCGAAGTGAAACCTCTTAGAGAAAATTTGAAAATTTAAAAAAGTTACAACTGATTGTAGATAAGACATCTAATTCTGATTATTCTTTTAAACATAATAGAACAAATATATCTGAATGATTCAATCAATTTACAATCAAATAAATCGCTAGCATACATAAGAAAATTTTCACCTGTAGTCTGCGTTACATCTAATTTACCTCTGCGTTACCAGAATTTTTATTTGTTTTTTAATAATATACAAATCGATTTAAGATACTATTGAATAGCAATCAAAGAATATACCTTCTACCTTAAAACCATATATACATTTCAAAATATTTGTTGCATTCTGTTAGCAGAAAATTTCAATGGAAAATAAAAAGGTACATTTTATGTTTTCGTGCGATGTAGTCTGCGTTACATCTGTTAGAGTTAATAAGACAAGTTTATGAAGTACACCAGTACACGTTAAAACGTCGTACGATGTAGTCTGAGTTACGTAGAGAATCGCCTTATTATGTATATTTCTTTTGTAGAAATTTTTATATTGATCTACGAGTATTATAGTACAATATTGTTTATTTTTGAAATATTTAATCAATTTTAATCATAATAAATACATACGCAACAAAACCGTTATCCATATAAATAATAAATATGCAATATTTTATTATAACTTTTTGTTTGGTTTAACTTTATTATATAGATAAAAGTTCATATAGATACACATACGAGTACATACTAGTATATGTAGTTATAAACAATAATTGGTTTCTATTTATCGTATATGAATGAAATTCTGTACAAAGCCAAATTAAAAGGGCAAAATTACTATACAGATTTTTTTTAGTATGTATTTTTTTTTTTTAAATTTTTATTGTTGTTATGTATTTATTATATTGTCCACTATATATATCCATGTATATGTATCACAAGTGATGATGCAATTGAAGTTATTTGAAATTCAACAATACTATCAGAATTTAAAGTTTACACATCAATGAATTTGTTTAAGAGAATACTTTTTCAACTGCTATATTGGATTATACAATAACCATCATCATCATATCAAAAGTACACATAGTTGGAAAAGTTTCTTTTTTTTTGTTTTTATTATTATACGTATTGTAAAAAGAAATTACACTTTTTTGTATATTTTGTTATTGTTATTTATCTTTTGTATATATAAAATAACACCCACCTGTGTGCATCATCATAAAAAAGGAAGCAAATAAAAAATAAACCATTTATGTACTTAATTTCACATTGCGTTTACTTCAGGCTTCAATGAAATTCGAAATTTAAAATTATTCATGATCACTTTAAAATTTAGTAAACAAAAAGTCGTTTTAGGTAGTATAGTAGTGTCATGATATAATTAAGGGTGAATTTAATTTACTATACCATTAAATGCGTCCCCAGGTGTATAGCTCTTATCTTCGTTTTTTTTTTATTTATCGTTTTTGTATTGGAAAGGAAAGATCACGGAACTGAGTGGGTTTATGATAAATTCAGAAGCCAAAACACCTATAAGTGCATTTTTTGTAATTTTGAAAATTTATCATTTACAAATGAAGCATTATATGAACTGTTAACTTTCCAAATTGATAACCTTCACAATAAAAATGGGGAGAAGTTATAAAAAGTATCGCTTTAACTCTACAGGATCGGCTGATTGACAATGTCAAATTCGTGTTTTTGCACAAAAAAGAATATTTTGTTCTACTGATTTTGAGCTAGGACTTTAAAAATTGGGGTGTATAGGGATAACCCTCCAATGAAGAAATTGGTGAAGTTTTGAAGTTTAAATTAAAGCTCAAAGTTCGAATCTAAACATTTGTACACGATCAGGCAATTCTAGGGTTAAATAAATTCGATAGTTGAAACATTTTTCTATTTAGTAGGGTCGATCGTAATTATTATAAATTTTATTTAGAGCATTTTTTTGCTTATAAAAATTACTAAAGATATTTCAACTTTAATGGTACTTAAGGTGCTCCTACACGATCTGGCAAATTGGCAGATATCTGCTCATTTTCGTGGTCAGATGCGTGTAATCACTATGGCAGATGAAGACATATATCTGTCCTTAAATCTGGCAGTCAAAAATTGCTCGAATATCTCATATCTGCCATAAGTGTAATCAGTCAGACAAACATCTGTCCACGAAAATGGACAGATATCTGCCAATTTGCCAGATCGTGTAGGAGAACCTTTACCATTACGAGTAAACTTTTATTCGACTGGAGACTTTGGTTTCTAGATACCAAAAAATCTGTAGATATTTGGAGACCACGGAGACTTCGGCCCTTCTACATATTTTTTATGTTTCTTGGGTCTTTCCACGATTTTCTGGAAATTTCTAGGCGCCATTTTTTGGTTTCTTGGAAACTAAAGTCTTCTGTCGTGTGAAGTTATCATAATACAGTTGAATTTAAAAAAAAAAACAATTCGATCAATAATCTGATTTATTTTGTCAAGTAACTTTGGAAAATTTGAACTATCGGAGTTAATGTTATGGACGTGTGATTTTTTTGCTAATTTATCAATCAAGACAAATTATGTCAAATGTGCAAATTATAGAATCAAGAAGAAGACATAACATTTTTGTTTGTAAACAATAGATTAGACAGACTCATCAATTATGGCTGATGCAAATGTTGAAGATGATCATGGAATAGTATTTGATACAACAGAAAATTTTATAATTACAATAAAACTTGCTATGTTAGACCGGATTCATCATCATCATCATCATCATCATCATCATCATCATCATCAACATCTTGTGTGCAGTATAATGTTACACAAACAACCTTGCAAGTGCATTTTCATTGCATTTGCATTACTTGCATCTTGTCGTTTTTGGTCTTTTAAACTTCATGATATACATAGTCTCAAGTTAAGATTTTATTCAAGTTTTACAATAATAAATATTTTATATAGGTATTATAGTCAGTTTAAAAGCATATTAACAGAGTATATCTGAAGCTGTACTAAGAAATAATCATTGTAAAAAATAAAACCAGAAGAATAAGTCTCTGTCTGATTGGTCTGAATATTGGGGAACGACGCCGCCCATATCTTGCCTTAAAGTAAGTTATCATATTATCTCTCTTTATCCTATGCGACATTATAATATGCTTTTATAGAAACACCTATAAGAATCTCAGTCAACACTTGAAATAGTCTTATAATCAGCTAGTACTAATATTAAACTCTTTAACATCGGCCCTAATTTATTAACTTAAAAAGAAAAAAAAACAAATTAAGTATATTAAAAGAAATGAAAATATGTATGTAGTACCTATATGTATAACGTGTGCTTGTTTTGTTACTGTTGCTTGATTCGTTTTGCCTTCAAAGTCTTGAACGAGTTTCATTTTTGTTGTTTAAGAAACAAGAAAAATAAAAAAAAAAAACAAAAATACATAAAATGTAGGCTGTGGTCTGATAAGAAGATGAATTCCAAGATTAGCTTCCAATATATGTACATATGTATGTACCTATATATTTATATTCATGATTTCATATAGTGTTGTATATTATAGTTTTCCCATTAGTCATAATATTTATGTTATCACATCTTCTTTGGAATTAATGTATGGTACAGTCATAACATTTAGTATATCATATTATCAAAACTCTATATTTAACTTCCAATTATTACTTATTTCATCTTATCTTTGACTATAGATGTTAAAAATGATTCAAATTTCAAAATTTCAAAGTGTATTTCCATTACTAATGTTTCTGTGATTATAGTTTCAAATGAAAACATTTTATGTTGACATTTAAATTGAATTTAAATTTTTTTTTATTAGTGGGGCCATATTGTAAGATAAAAGAAAAGAATGTGGAAAAGATTGAATAAAAGCAAAAAAAAAAAAAAAAAAAAAATTAGAATTAATTTATGAAAAATTATGAATTCATTATAGCTAAAATTGATATCTTTTTCAATTTATTTGGTTATAGGAAATTTGTTTGGATTTTTTTGTATGCTTGATTAACATTGAGTCTTCATTGGACAGTAATTCTTTGTCATGGAGCGAAATTTGAGAAAATGAAACTATTATAGCGTTTGTAGTTTCTCTGTTTCTTAACGATACCTTTGGTTATACTCCACAGTACCAAACTGGATCTGGTACGTGTATTGATGCAATGCTAATGCTTGTCACAAGTTCAAAAATGCAACGCAACTTTAATGATGCGTTGTTACATATTCAAAAAAGCAT
Source organism: Bombylius major (assembly GCA_932526495.1). Classification (NCBI taxonomy): domain Eukaryota; kingdom Metazoa; phylum Arthropoda; class Insecta; order Diptera; family Bombyliidae; genus Bombylius; species Bombylius major. The sequence goes on from OW052044.1 coordinate 50,208,692, forward strand.
CGCATCAAATTAAGTATTCAAAATTCCTTGTAATATTCAGCTGTCATGTAATAGCATTGCATCGCCAACTTAAAACATTGCATTGTCATAGCAACAAAGTAGTGTTTACGCATCACGAACAAAAGAACATTAGCATCACCAAAGCAGCGATTCATTTTTGAAGAAGCACCACTATATTAACATTTTGTATGAGAACGACACAAAATATTTGTGAATATTCATTCGATTCGATTGAATTTCGATAGATGACCGCAATAGGGCTCATAATAATCTCTGCGCGGATAATCTATAGAAATAAAAATTCATAGATATAAATTCGAGTTGTTTTATTTTGCAATTCAGTGTTAAAAGTTAATGGTGAACAAATATTTCATTTTAAAATAAATGTAAAACTCATATATACAAATATAGATGATTATAAAATTGAAAATTACTTAAAAAATATTTATGTATATTTTATTGAAAGTATGTTTTAAAGATATTTAAGATTTCTTCACATTTTTTGTTAAATAAATGTCGTAAATATAAAGCACCTCCTTGATTGACAAAACCAACTGAGGCTAATAGTATTGCATAACAACATACGGCTAGAAAATATTTATGTTGTCTAATCCAGTTCATTAATGAATTTGCTTTTTTTCTACAAATATTATTTTTAACATAGAATAAAAGATAACGAACACGTATCATTTCATCATTTGTAATAACAATGAATTTTTCATCTTTATTAATTTGATTTTGATTTTTTGACGACTCATTTAAGAGTACAAAACGACAATGTTTTGGATCTGTGATGTATTCACACAATGCTACACACGATACTAAAGAACCACAGGAAGATGCTCCCCATGTTGCTCCATGAGGACTATAATTAAAACTTGTTGATAAATCTGTCGAAAGGTATATACCTTCTCCATATAATGCTTTTTTACACACATGTTGATGCAATCCACTATGCAAAATAGAATAGAAACTATCAATTTTACTTCCATGAAATCCATATTCAGTATTGAATTCTTCTTTATATTTCGAAAAATTCTCTTCAATTTTTAATCCTTTTAATGAACAAACCTCAAATATACATGTTGGTTTTGCATAATTTTTATTAAAATATTTTTGAGACAAAATTTCCATTTCTTGATTACTTATTGTCCGAAGATTAGAGTCATTAGCTTTAATTAAAACCCAATGAAGTAAATCAATAACATTAGGATCTAAATTATCATAACACTTTTCATTGATGTTATTTAAAATATTTGAAAAAGTTGGTGTATCATTAATCATTCTATTTAATTTTTCAATATCATGTTCGTGTAGATTACGAAACATCGGTGGAAATGGTTTAAGCTGTGAATTATAACGGTAACTTGAAGCAGCTGCCACAAATAATGACCATTTTGCATCATAGGCGTACAAATCATCTGTAAATCGAATTTTTAAATCGAATAATTTTTCAACATATTCCTTTGCGCTATCTATTATAACTGAATTTGAACTAGAATTCGCACCAGCATCACCCATTTTCTTCTTTTTTATTTCTTTTTTTTTTTAATCAATTTTATTGAAAAACAATTAAGTATAATAAATACTCCTATAAATATATATTTTTTTAATGTTCTTTTAAAATAATAAATGACAAGAAAATTCCCTGTTTGCTTGAAATTATTTACTTCAACTGAATTTTAATAACAAAAGAAGTCCTTCATAGCCTACTGTGGAAATTTTAATGAATATTTTACAGTGTAATTTCACTGTGGGACATTTCAAAATTTTGGTGACGATTTTTATAAAATTTGCCTCGGTAAGTCAGTTTTTGTTGGTAACCATCAGCGTAAGACTGAAAATTACATGAAAAGTTCAACTCTTTTAAGACAATTCAGATAGGTTAATACTTAATAGGATTAACAACTTAAAATCTTATGATTAATAACATTAACATAACAAAAAGCACGTGTAAATAATATCCAATCATTAAAATTCATTTTAATCCTTAAACAATGAAAAATAAATTTGTAAGAATTAAACACAATATACAAATTTTTTTTTAAAAAAAAAAACGTTACCCTTTATCAAATTGTAACGTATTTCTTAATTTACAAGTGAATACAAAATGTTTGAAAAATAAAAAAGAAAAAAGAAAAAAATATAACGATTCGTTTAATGCCGACAAACAGTAACCTGTTAGTTATAATATCAATAGTCTTGTGCTTATCAAAAGTGTACGAGATGCTTATCATTAAATGACAAACTCACTTTTTGTGTCTGACTCCATACTTTATCACATAAATACGTTACATAGATTAACTTTATACCTACCTAAATAATGAATCGATTCACAGTCCGTTCAAAATGTATCTAGCTATATATTTTTTAAAAGAAAAATGTATTCTAACAAATTTAGAGCAGCTATCAATATAATATCCAGCCACCAACCATGCCATTCTAGATATGTATATATATTTAATTCAACATTTTAACAAAAGTCGATTTTCAATAGTACATAGTAATAGAATGAAGAAAAGCAAGAAAGAAAGCAAGGAAATATATAAAATCTACAAAACAGAAAAGACCTATATATCCTGTATAATATCTATTTTTATATCACTATATACTATCAACACTCTACCATCCATACCAATACTACCATTTAAAACCATTGAAAAATCTCTAGTTTACCCTATAAGAATGCTATCAGGCATTTCTTTCAGTGCACCCTTCATTTAAAATCTTATCATACTTTCTGATTGATGTGAAAAGATAAGAGGCTGACATTAGTGAGCCAGAATTCATTTGGTGCAAAGTGATAAGGGAATAAAATATAGCAAGAGTGTCTTTTTTTTCATTTCACATTTATCATAGAAATGCATAAATATGATAAAAATTTACGCTCGGGTTTGGGAGATTGGGTTTGGGTTATGTTTTTTTTCGTTTTTTGCTTTTGTTTTTTTTTTTCTTTAGGGATGAGAAGAGGGATAGGTACTGTACTGAGCTGTATTCCATTGAGTTGAGTGGTAGTTTGTGGGTTTTTTTTTTTCTCTTCATTTTGTATTTATATTTTTAGTTGTTGGGTTTGTTGGAAAAGAGCTTAATATTTTGCCCATTTGCTGTTGGAATTTTTGGTATGATGGTTATATTTTTCATGTACATAAAATATCTTTTCTGTGCTTCGTGTGATGGTGGTATAATATTATATACATACATACATATTCTGTGTAAAAATTTCTACACGGATATGTTTGTACGATGATGTAGTTTTTGTTATCACTAAGACCAGATGGTTGCCAGGATACTATCACCAACTAAACAGCGAGTATTGAATGGACGAATATACGAGACCAAGATATGTGTTTTAACTTTATTTTTGTACAAATATGTATCTACATATATTATAAAATGTATACATATTTATTCATATCTACACAAGAAATACTTTTGCATGATTTTCTCTATAATGTATTTATGTATGTATGAACAATATGAACATAAAGTATATTTTAATGGTATCGTCATTATTTAGTTATATAGTCATATGAATATTATAATGTCACTATTTTCATATACATAAAATGAGATATGAAATACAAGACTATAGTACATACATTAAATAAAATTTGCTGACATTTCAAACCTTTGGACCAGGACCAAACACTTATATGTAAAATAATATGAATTATTTTGTACCCAATCATTACTTTACTATATACCCATTCCTAATAACATTAGTCACTTAGTACATATCTTGAATCTTTTAACTTTTATTCAGGATCAACACTTATCTCAACAAAATTTCTCATTCAGGAGAAAATTATGTTATATGTAGCATGTTTTGGTTATTCTTATTCTAAAATCTAAGTTATCATTATTCAACCGGTTATTTCTAAATTCCAATACATCATATTTTATTTGTTTTGCTTACATCGTTTATTTTACTTATACTATTGCTCATATTATATATTATATTGTAAAATATAATGGTATGTAGGTACATATATCTAGTACATCATATACTTCACAATCTTTTTGTATTTTATTTCATGTGCACCATTACTTTATCATATAATATACGGTTGGTTATTGAAAAGAGAATATAACTGACATTTTGAATAAAAGCGGAAACGGTTATCGGATACTTCTTGCTCATCATCAATACATATTTTTTTTTTTTTTTTATTTCGTAAAACTTCAATATAATTTATATGATTATGTTCAATAAAAAATAAAAAAAAGACTAGAAAGGAAAAAAAAAAAAATAAAAATACTTTTAAGGATAAGGAGAAGAAGAAGAAAAAAAATTGTAAGGGTAAAAAATGTTAAATATACATACATGTACTACAAAGACAAAAAGGAAATAGAAATAGCAAACAGAAAATGTGAACATCGACCCCCAAGGACTTTAAGATATATGTACATATAACTACGTACTTTTATTTCATTTTTCAAGTGATATTAGTACAAGTTTTCAATTGTGATAAGCCATTTTAAAAGTATAACACCCCCTAACCATTATAATGCTATTTAACATTATTTTAAGCATCACCACCTATATCATGATGATATTTATCTGATGTATCTACTTATATATGTGGCTACAAACCATTATCATATGCACATCACCAGTACCACCTACTCTTTTCTTTCTTTAAATGCTACATTTTTATATACATACATATGTATGTATGTATACGTACATATTTCCACTTTATCGGGTATACAATACAAATACATTATAGGTAGTTGCCGGTCGGTAAAATCTCATTGCTCATCGAATTTCTCTCTTATTTTATTTTGTTTTTTTGTTTTTTTCGTATTTTACCCCTTTACACTTTTTTTTTCTTCATCATTTGATTTTTGCACATGGCATAGATGCAAAATAGAAACAATAATGCATAATATATAAATCGCAAATAAGGGTTAAAAATTATTGAAAAAAAAAAAAACAAAACAAAAAAGGAAAAAGACATCCTTAAGTCTGAAATGATGAGCCTTTTTCAAGCATGAAAGATAAACGATTTAGTTAAGTAACTTTTACACACATTATATAATGAATAGCAGTCAAATGGCAAAATGAGACAATGAGTGGTACATTTAACAATTTTTAAAGTATAACAGAAAAGAAATCTCTAGTATCATCATAATCATCATCATCGTCATCTTCATCATCTTCATCATCATCATCCGCTAAAGAAGTATTATTTAATGTGGTACACTCATTTTCATTTTCAGGTACGAGTTGAGACATGCATGAAAAGCAAAAGCAAATATTAAGTAGCACTTCTCGCATCAGTCAGTTTTCATATATTATTATAGTAGCTCCAAGCTCCAAACCAAACCGAACTAACTTAGTTTCAGTTGAAATTGCATTGTGTGTGAAATGTGAAATTCTGATAAAATATACAATATTAAATACGAAAACGAATACCACACCACATAGCTATATTTACGAATAAAAACTGATAATAATAATAATAGTTGTTGCTGCACCATTATGTATCGTATCGTATGTAGTTAGTTGCATTCTGGTATCTAGTTCACATTTTGTTTGGTGTCTTGGATTCTTAAAGTGGTGGTCTGGTGGAGAATTATATTGGATAGAGTTGGATGCATAATAGATATATACACAATAAAAGGGTGGTCTATATTTGATATAAGTTTACCTTATATTGTATATACAACAAAATTTAAGTTTATAGTTTGTGTTGTTGAAGTTGAAAATGTTGGAATATGTTGTTAGTATGGCAAGCCAGTAGAGCAGGCAATATAATATCCAAACATTTATACTGCCTGTGCAATATTATATAGAGCGATGAGAAGAATACATGAAAGATATATCTATATCGTTATCCTATAGTGTTATTATCTAGATACATAATTTTTGGTTCTATTTTATCTATACTACCAATATATATGACAACGATATGCTGTGTAGTGTTATGTGCACATGCAATGTATGTTGTGTACTTACAATTTCAATGTAGTGGAATAGAATTTTCAAAACATTATCATTCGTATTTGCGATTCTTATAGTACACTTTTTTTTTTTTTTATTAAATTTTTCATTTTCTTCTCATCGTCGTTTTCATCTTCTTCATCATACAACAACTTATATTATTATTATTATTATTTGCGTCAGTTTTTTTTTTCTTGAATAGATACATGAAATTTTGAATGTGAGAAATAATATAAAATAAAATTAAAAGTGGTAAAATGGGTGATTTAGGTGTGTGTGGGTGGGTGTACGAGAATGATAACAAAAACCAAACCACCAAAAATTGCAAAATTTGTACCAAAAAGAAAAAAAAAACGAGAAAAGATTCAAACGATGAGAGGTAAAGAAAATGAAAAAAGAATGGAAAAAGAAGAGAAAAAAAAACCCAAAAAGATTTTTGGGTGGTGGGTGGTGGGTGACTATAATATAATAGTAATGGTGATGTGGCGTAATAGCGATCGTGCGGAAGACTGATAAGGACTCTTGCAGCATCTTTCATGTTTATACTATAAAGAATTTGAGAGTCAAATAATTAACATAAAAAAAAAAAAGTCCTATGAAATGTAGTTAAAATTCGGATAATACATATTTCTCGTTATCTTTTTTCCAGTTCCCCGTTTTTCTCTTCTCATCATATCTGTTGTTGTATTGTTGTTGTTGTTGTTGTTATTATGTATGTATGATATGATATTATTACTATACGTTTTTCACGTTTTTTTGTTGTGCTCGCGCGATATGATAACATCATTTCTGGATGTATGAATGGTACATTATATTTATTAACAAAAAACATATAGAATATAAGTGAGTGTTTGGTATTTTGTTAGGTATATCTAAAATGTAGTATATTATTTATATTATTTTATATTTCATTATCTGTTGCACAAAATACAAACTTTTATAATATCAATACTTTTGAAAATTGGATTAAAATCAGAAATGTTTATTATATTCTGTATTTGTATATATGTATATATTTAGACTACGTATAAATACGTGTTTTGTAATCTATATAATGTATGTATGTACATACGTATGGATATATATGTATGTTACTGATTCATATTGTTATTCTCATTTTAATATTAAGGATTATTATCTTTTTTGTTTGAATTTTTTAGAATTTAGTTTTATCAGAAACTCTTTTAATGACTACGATGAACTTATGAATTATATCAGAAAATTTTATATTTTTGTTTCTTGTTTTGTTTTTGTTTTTTTTTACATAATTTGATCAATAATTCCTTTAGTATTTTTGAAATTTCATTTTTTTTAGAATTCTTCAGTTTGAATGCTGATAAAAAAAATTTACTGTAGTTGAAAAAATGTAAATAATACGATGATTTAGAAAAAAAAATAATAAGCTGAATATGTCAAAATTTTTAAAAATACCAATTCAGCTAATACCGTTATAAACTGAATTCAGCTGCAAACGAAACACGAAAATTTTTTAAATTCAGCTTAAATATCGTTTTTTTTTTTTTGTCATAAATAACTGTAATGTCATAATTTTAACAATTTTATCAAATTGATTGTAAAGGTACGATTCCACTTATTGACAATTTGACAAAGTTGAAGTCAAAGATGTATAAACCCTGGTCAAATACTGCCATAATAATTTGACATCAAATATTTGCCGCCAAAGATTTTTATATGACATAACACTTTAAAATATTTGACTACAGGTTGTCAAACAATGTCAAAAAAGTAATCGTGATATTAAGGATCAGGTGAAATAAAAGGATGAAAATGGAGAAAAAAAGAAAAAAGAAAGATAAAATGGGGCGTAGAATAAGAAAGTAATAAAATTAACTAGTTTTTTTAGTTAATTTTTTTTAAATTTCTTGCTCGTCCTCCAATAAATAAAATGTCAAACATAAAATGACGCTCTTTTGTCAATGAGTGTAAACCGTAGTCATATAAAACAGTCACAGATTTTGTTTGACCATTCGAAAGCCAAACATTTTGACGTCAAAGTATGATGTAGTGTAAACCCCAAGTGACATATACATATATGACATTGTTTAGCCAAATATTTGACAGGTGGTCAAAAAGTGGAATCGTAGCTTAAGTCAGCTTAAGATAACATAAAGTTAAGATGGTTTTTTTTTTTAAAACTAAGTTTTGATAAGAAGTTCTCCGAAAATACTTATTTTGCAATAAAAATTATGAAACAAAATTTTGATAATGGATTATGAAATAATGTTAATTTCGATAAAACATATACATATATACACCTTTTTGTTGTTGGTTTGTTTTAATATAAAGATAATAGTTTTATTAATATTATTTAATTCTTATAATATGTGACCTAATTTATATATTTAATATAAAGAAAAAGAAGAAAAGAAGAAAAAAAAACAAAACAAACTATTGAAAAAGTAAATACTAAAGAAAATTATTCGAAAATTTATATTTAATCAGAAATATACAATCATTTTATGTTATACAGAGACGACGCTATCTTGTTGCCTGTGGAATGTGGATCATTGATAAGAAATAAGCGAGAAACATACACCACACACAATCATTTTTTTTTTGTATATTATATATATTTATGTATACATATATTGTATATTTTACTATACTATAAATAAGTATATTTTTATATGATTTTTAACAAAAAAAATGAAAATATCCTGTGTGTAACACATGTTTGAATTGTTGGCCCAAGATACATATATACATACAACATACACCAATGCTACATACATATATATACATATTTACTTTCATATCACAAAATTCAGAGTATATTATCATGATTTTCTGTGGCTGTTGTATTATAAGGCAAACATTTCGCCTCGTTAAATCACACAACAAACCAAGAGTATAACAACGTCAGCTGAATAAAAGATTTTTATCATTTTTATTATTCATCATACAACGTTTATACATATATACGAGTATGTATAATCATTTTTTTTATATAATGTTATTTAAACTTAAATATATATACATATATGTATATAATATACAATTCGTATAAATAAGTTAAAGATATATATCAAATTTCCTATAAACTAAATAAAATATTAAAGGGGGCGTCAAAGAATTGATATAGATAGATTCTTTTTTTTTTCTTCTTTTTTACGAGTATATATACATAAATACGAAAATCTTTTATGTTTTATTATTATTTTTTTTTGTATATTATATCGCAAAAAAAACAACAGATATTTTTTTTATAAAAAAAAAAAAACAAAAGCTTAATTTTGAGCTTTTCAAAAAAAAAAAAATAAGAATTTTTCAAAAAAGAAATACATAGGTAGTATGTAGTAGATATGTATGTTTGTATTTTTTTCCATTATTCATATCGATCAGAATCATAATAATACAAATCTTTTTTTTATTACTATTTTTTCTTTTTTTGAAATATCAGTCATCAAATGACTGAGTGGTGCTAAAATTTAAAAAAAATAAGAAAGAAAAATACATGAAAAGTCAAGAACTGGTTACTGTACTATATACTTAGTTACCTAGTAGTGTACTAAATTGATGAATACTTAAGATTAAGATAGACAACTGATTGAAAAATTGACTGCTGCTAGTTCTGGTGCCGCCACCATCAGTACCAAACCAACCAACTAAAAAACTACCAATCTTTATAATAATCTAAAAGGATAAAACTGGATTTAAATCACTATTATTATTGTTACTTTCTATTTTATATATGTATATTATACTTGTATGTATGTACGAGTATGTACATTCATTTGTTGTTTTTTGATTTCAATAACGATAATGATGATCTAGACGAGTAAATCAAATTGAAATGACGACTATTATATGAGCACTATATAATACGACCAGTTAGTTATAGTATGTATGTATGTAATAATTTTGTGACTTTTTTAATTTTTTTTATTTTTTACATAAATGTATTTTATGTATTGCCAGTAATGTATGACAAATTTAATTTAAACAAAAAAAAAACCAACATTAAAATACAAAATTATATTTAAAAATATGCAATCGATAAAATCAGAATTATTATCTAAAATCAAAATTCATTATATTAAAAGCACATATATGTTTTTATGTCATCATATGTATGGTTTTTTTTTGGTATACGTATATATGAATTTTGTATTAGCAAAAGTATCTAAATGTTCACAAATATTATATAGGTAGTGAAGAAAAAAAAAAAGTTGTTTATGATTATTGTATTAGATTTTAATTTAAAACTAGGGTTGATGTTAAGAAGAAAAGGAACGGAAATGAAATAATATACATCCATACATATGTATGTTAACTAAACATACATATATAAAAATCTATAAGAATAATAATAAACGTATAGGTGGCGGTGGTGGCGGGTTCTGTTATATTAATACCGGGTAACCTTAATGATTTGTAGATAAGTCAGTGCTAGCTGGCAGCGTACTAACAAAGCACACCAAAGATTGTTTATATTGATTAGATTCTTATTTTGATAAGATGTTTTTATATATGCCTTGAAGAACCATCCAATGGTATATTATATAGAAAATATTATCACATACTATTACAACGATGAATGTATAATACAAAATAATATACAACACAAAATGATGACGATGACGATGTCGGAGGCAAAATGTTAAAAAATATTTATATTGTATCATATATATGACGAATATACAATGTAGATAGTATATAAGGAGTGGTCCAGAAAAATTTGACCCTTTTATTTTCCGCTATAAAGTAATAACTAACAAACATTTTTTGATCATATTTTCAGGATTTATTTTCAATAACTTAAACTATGTATTACAACTTTTTTCTATAAAATTTCCGTACTTTATATTTGAGACCTCTCATTAAATTTCATACAGTTGTGTGTGTTATGGTATCGTACTGTCTTCTCCACTTTATTTTGAAATCCATTTCATTTTTAGCCTGTTTTTTTACTATTTCGCAGCTCTCTTTTCATTAAAGCCCAGTATCTCTCGATTGGACGAAGTTTTGGGCAATTTGCAGGATTCGCTTCCCTTGGTACAGTATTAATATTATTGTCCCTATACTAGTCCATTGTTGTTTGTGCATAGTGGCTCGTGGCTAAATCAGGCCATAAAAGAACAGAACCCTCATGTTGCTGTATGAAAGGTAAAAGTCGTTTTTGGAGGCATTCTTTAATGTATAAATTTCAATTTATTGTCCCTTTCACAAGCTTAAAAATTATAGCAAAAAATAAAAGGGTCAATTTTTTCTGGATCACTCCTTATTATTCTTATTTATTTATATTGAAGGTGGTTGGTTATAGTATTTATTATTATTTTTATTATAAAAACAAAAAAAAAATCACAAAATAATAATAGGTAATAAGAAAAAAAAAAAAAAATAAATAAACAAAATGAGTATTGTATATTTTAATATACGTGTTGTATTGTGTATTACATTTATACTTTTATTTCATAAAACATTAGTATTTACAGATATAACATATATTATACTCATATATGTACCTACATACATATATATTTCTGTATAGTTACAGAGCTATCAAAGTTGAGTCTAGATTAAAATCTCAAAATAAAAAAAAAATCTGAGTGTAGAGTTTGGGGAACATAAAAAAAAAAAAAAAGGAAATCTGATGAGATCTCCTCACAATACATTGTACTTAAAAGTATTCTGTTTTTGTAATATATACAATGTACTTTGCTGCAATCATAAAAATCAAAAAAAAACAACCAAAAAAGTAAAAAAGAACTCATACTTAATAATAATAAAAAAAAAATACATCTAATTCGCACAAACATATTGCAAAAATATACTTTTAAAATAATATTTAAACTTATGCTAAACAACGTGCCTGCTTTTTACTTATCAGTAAGATGTTTTAAGTCTGATCGTTATGTTGTTGGCTTTTTTTTAAATAAAAGTTTCATATATACAAAATACAATATATTTAGTATCAAAATTTAAAATCAAAAATGTTCTCATGTTTTGTCAAAATTTTCTTATTTTGTTTCTTTTTTAAAATAAATATTGTACACATACATGAGATAATAATCTAACAAAATCAGATTGTTTTTTTTCTTTTTTTTTCAAAATTTATTTTATTTAAAATTCAGTTGTTTTATGATTTGTGTGTGTTTTCAGTGTTTTTTAAAAAGTATTTGAAATCATGAAAAAAATATAAAAAAGTAATTCCATTTTTGAAAATACATTCTTTTATACATAATAAAATTGTTTAAATACATTTTTTAATGTAGATAATTATCTAATAAATTTTTTTACTTTTTTTTTCCAGGTGATTGTCAGGAAAGTGTTGATGAAATGACTGTAGAAAGAGGTAAGAGATACTATTGAATTCAGTTATTAACTACTTATTAATCATAATAACACGCTATCCACACGTTCAAGAAAATTTTGCATATATATACCAGATGTTTCTTGCAACAAAAATTGTGGTTGGTCGAGTGAAAAAATTACTAAAAGTTTTTTTTGTATGCCATATGTAACGGCTACTATCGGCTACTATCATATTTCTGTAAGATACTTTTTTTTTTAACCAAATTTAATAGTTTTTACAATAAAACATTAAACACTTTGTGAAAGTGAAATTAAAATTTATTAAATTTGTTTAATTGTTCGATTATCAAATTTGTTTAAAATGTAAATGTAAACCATATCAAGGTCATCTATTTTTATTAGTCTAGGGCAAACATTATATTACATCCTTTTTTTTTTTGTCATTTTCTAATTTTTATAAACTTTCGATTTTTTCATTTGATTTATTAGTGCACGTAAACCCAATATCTCATAATTAATTGTACATTTCGACATTTCAAATTGAAATTAGTTGTCTGTTTAAGAAAAATGCAAAATTCTATATTGAAAAAGAATTTGACATATTATATGCAAGGAAGAAATTGTTGTACGTGTAGATTGTATATTTTCAAAAATTTTAGAAAACTAAAGAAAATCCTTTGCTTAAAGACCATAAGCTAAGACTACAAAAAACTACAAGTACCAAGCCCTCTCATATAAATAAAATTCGTTCTCTACCAACGAAATTAGTGGTTCACATTCCACTTTAAACTGTATGTGCATGTATGACAGAAAGGGTTTACAACCCTTTGACTCGACAACTGCGAGGTGTGTCGTATCAAAACGGCACGGTTTAGTGCTAATTGGGTCTTCGGAAATAATCCAAAGAACCGCCACGTCAACCAACCAAAGAAAATCCTTTTGTTAATAAATTTTAAAAAATCAACATTAAATTTTGTTATCCTTGTTCAAGATGAATTTGAAATTAACCATAAAGAATTCGGAACAAACGAATAAAAGCTGTCACAGGATATTTTAAATAGTGTAGTATTGACTACACTGAGTGTATCACATACATACTTTATGTCTAGTTTACCGAATTAGTAAGCTTTTATAAATCAAAATTAAAATATGAAATGTGGTTTTTATGTGAAACTCTTACTGGTTTCTATTGAAACTAATTTTCTTTGAAGAAATACAATCTTTAAAAAAAAATGAAAAAATCAAATACATATGTTTATATTATGAAGTATGTACATCATATGTGTATGTACAAACATAATGCTTAGAATAAAGTAGTGCATGATTTAAAAATTCTAATTTGCTTTTATACCTTTATCAGGTTGCACGATAAATGATAAATAATACTTTTATTTAAATTAAATAATTGAATTGCCCTAAATTGAATTATGTAAATTGAAATTAGATAATTTTATATATGTATACAATTATTAATTTTCACGTAGTATGTAATTAAAAATGCATTTACTATCAAAAATTACATAAATTTGTAAGTACATATGTATACTCTTTTATACGCATATTTATCAGTTATGTAAATTTAAATTAAAAATTTGCAATAACATTAAACGATAAAATATAATCTAAATTTTATTGTTGTATCAATGAAAAAAACAAAAAAAGATATTAGGAAAAGAAAATAGGTAACAAACAGAACTTTTTTTTTTCACCTTATACATCGAATCGAATAAAATATATTCAATATGAATTTATATTGTATAAAAGCTGAATATAAAATATGTATTTTATTTAAATAAGTCAGAATTAGACTTGGAAGACACATTTCAGTCGAAGTAGACTATTCGGCGGCAATTTCAGGAATCCGCGCGTCTTATACGGATATCACAATATTATGCCTATATGTACCTAATATATTTAACAAACAATCCTACATAAATATGTATAGTAGATATAACAATTTGCGTGATCATACAATAATATAGTAATGCAAAAATTTTAAATATCTCTACATTTATGTATATATATTTGCAATATAGTATAATATATAAGAGGACGACAGCATTGGACGCGTTTTTATTTCCTTCTATACTATATTGGCAAAAAAAAAAAAAATGTGTGTATACAAATAGAATCTGTGAGATCCGTACATTGATAAAATCCTTTGAAACAAACGATTGTAACAATTGCAAAAACATTGGTATACCTGTAGGGCTAACATTTATACGTATATCGAGCTACGATCTGTGGCAATAAATATCTCACAAATAAGCACATAAAAAATAATAAAAATAAAGAAAATTAAAATGAAGAAAGACGATCGATATGGAGAAAAGAACTTACCATTTAATAGTTCGACGAAAAGTATGAAGAAAAAAAATAAGAAGTAAAGAAAATCCTTTAAGCAAAACAGTAAAGGACAGGAGGAGAGAGCTCCAATATTAAAATTTCAATAGTGATGCTAATATTAACCTCATATAACTCCTCTTCTCATCTTAAGCCTACTACAAGTTATTGAAACGGCTGCTGTAGAGTACCACACACACAGCATGTGATATAATGCGTTTTTTTCTTCTTTTTTTTTGAAAAAAGATTTTTCTTATAAAGTTAATACTTTTGAATTGGCTTTGGCACCCTCCATAATAAAACATACCAACAGTTCAGCACCAGTATGAAGTATCAGTTTTACTTTTTAAATTCAGGATTAGCACGACTTTGGCATCAGCTTCATTCTTTAGTCATCATCACTAAATTTAATTCTGTATTTATGTGTATTAAATGTGTTGCATATTATATATGTATACCTTTTATAACTATATCTATATATCATTATATTTTTCAGCAAGGTAAAAACAATCCAACAGATTTAGATGGTGCGATGTAGATGGTGAATTATATAAAATTTGTAAAACAAAACGTTGTCGTCGTAACTGTTTACTATAAGTTTGTGATGTCAATATGCTTTGCTCACGTTGTGTCCATCGTCCATCCATGTTGTCCTGCATACTTGCATTTTGCATTGCAGTCACATACGTTTGAAAACAGTTAAAATGCTAAATTGTGGTGGTCGGTATCCTCACAACAATAAAACAATCCTTTATACGACCTACCATTCTCTACCAGTATTATATTTATATGTAATACATATTATTTCTTGTACCTATATTGTGCCTTGTATCTGTAGACACCTGTATAGAGTGTTGTCGAATGCCATTGAAGTGGCAGTTTATGCTGTTTCTGTTACTTTTACTACTCTGCCCAATGCCCTTGCCAATTGGCAATGCCGATCGTTTACACAACAAAAATATAGATACATATAGTTAGTTATTTAGGTTTTATACACACGATATATACATTACATACATATATTATTGCATATACGGGCGTATCCATTGATGGGGTATCACCGATATCACTTTATAATATACAATATACTATGTATTTTTTTTATTGTATATTCTTTATTTTTAATATTTTTTATTTATTTTCAGACTATTGTAAACACATTTTTTCCTACCTTTTAAATTTTTATCATACTGATAAAACATTTGATAGTCAATTTTCGAAAAAAAAAAAAAAAAAAAAAAAAACGAAGGAAAAATATTTAAATTTATCGTTGTAATTTCAAATATATTGTACATTATTATCACATTTTCACCGTTCTTCTCTTCATTCCGTAAATTATATTGGTATTGTTTTATTTATTTTTTATTGTGTATTCTTTTTTTTTTTTTTAAATAACAAATTTGAACGTGATGAGCTGTCTGGTATTTTCCAATAATATTCTCTCACATATATAAAAAATAAATATGACAATATAATACGAACGAATGAATATGATTTAGATACCTATATGATTTTTTTTTCTTTTAAAGAATGGAATCTATACATATCTAGATATTTGTAATAATTCTTGGTTTAATGAAATATCAAATTAAAAAGAAAAATTGCCTAAAATGAAACAATTGTACAATTGAAACTATGCATGAGTATCTATTTACATATATAGGAGAAAAAAAAAACGTACTTTTCGAAATCAAAAAGGCCGTTTTCTAATTTTGTTTATAAACAAGGACATTATTATTATTACTTTTTTTTTTTAAGTTAAAAATATACAATTTTCAATTAAATTTACGTTTTTTTGTTTAGTATCCACGCATCATACGTAGCTACATAAGTTTGTTGTCAATTATGTGAAATCTGTGATATTAAATTGAACAAAGTTATAACTACAGAAAAACAAATAACAATTTTCTACGTATGGAATAACTCTATACATATACATATATTGCTGAGAAATAAGTAATCTGATAAGAAATGTACAGAATATTATCAATTAATTGGGATATCGATCGAGATGATGATCGCGCTATACATACGCTAGATGTACCAACAAAACAGCAATAATAAATATCTATCGTGTATGTGCGGTATTTTACGTACTCTTTATAAAATACGTTTTAAATGCATTTTTTAATACATACATACTTTTCTTTTCTCAATATTATTTCTGATAAACAAATGTCCGTTCAGATTTTTGAAGCGTATATAATGAGCTCAGCTCGGCATTCAAAATTAAAAAGAACATGAAAAAAAAGTCACCAAAAATAGCGCGACCACCATACATTTTGTTTTTGTTGTTGATGATAGCAGCTTTTACAAGAAGACGACGTAGCTTAAGCTGTCACTTTTATACCATTGAAGTGTCATGTAGCATGTAGTTTGTTGTATTTTGCGTAAAGGTATAAACTACACAGGTTTATACCTATATTGATCGTTTATTTTCTATTCTTATATGAATATAAGTATTAAAAGAGCTTTGTTGCAGATGTTAAATTCAATAGCCGCTATCTTGTAAAAAATTAAAATGAAATGACTTTACTGTTTTGGTTTTTTCTTTTTTTATTCTAGAGAGATTTAAGATTTAAACTAAAGAAAGAAACATAGATTCTTATTGACAAGAACTGCCAAAATAACACGATTTTATGTGTGTTTTGATGCATTAAATTTGATTTTGTTGAAATTGAAAGATACAAGATTATATTTTTAGTTAAAAATACGAATGTCAGATGATAATTTATCGAAAATGATATAAATGATTGTATATTATGAATGTACATACATACATATTTCTCATTATATTGATATTCTTTGTACCTATTCATTGAATTCACCTAACATAACTTCTTTTTTTTTTCTTTTTAAATGATAAACTCTTATCAAATTAGGTATTTTTATTGTAACTCTTTCAATTACGTTGCATATATGAAAGAATATCTGTAAATACATATCTACCTATTTATTGTAGGTATGTAATTGTTTGTTTGTCTCTTGTTTGTTTTCAATACAACAAGCTCAAGCATTACAGTAAATTTTTCTAAAGGATTATTTTTTTCCTTTCAAATTCAAAAATCAATTTCTTTCCTTAAAATTGTCAATGTTTATACATTATTAATGTTTCATTCTAAAATAATAAATGCTGTCAATTTTTTTTTTTTTTTGCTTTAAAAAATGTCACATGTTATCAAATCAGATCATATATGTACTGTACATAGGTATATACTTTGTAACCAAACTGTATATATGTTCATCATCACCACATATGTGATATACATACATACATATAGTTGGATGGATAATATCTTTTCTGTTTCTGTGGTACTTTATACTTGATGTGTGATACTATAGAGTTTAACTTATCATGTTATATAGAGTTTTAAAATCATAATAACTAAAAAGCAAGTTATAAACTAGCTTATGATTCACCCCGATGATGATAATGGTTATACCCTCTACTACTGATATTTTTTTATGATATAAAGGTAATCCGTTCTTCTTACTATGTATGTATTTTTTTTTTTTTTTAATTATATGTACAATCTACACATAGTCTTACTCATGTCTCTCCTCCTTCTTTTCCTCCTTAACATTTTTAATATATCATTTTATAATATAATTTCTTATCCTCTTGGTGTTATCAAATTTTCAACTTTATTCACATATTTTCTACGAAAGACACTAAATGTCTCTAATAATATCATATACTAAGATGATAAAGGGGACGACGACAAGAAGAAAAAATTTAGATAACTATGGAATAAAAGCGTCTGGTCGACAGAGATAAGACGTATTCGGCCACCATAAGACTTTTTAGTCGGGCTATAAGGTAGAGAAAAAAAGTGATATTTCATTTGAGGAAATATGAAAAATAAAAATTTATATATGTGCAAAATAACACGATTATAAATGGTTTCTGCCGCTACTTTCATAATAAAATGTATAATATATTATTAAAAAAAATATATATGTATACGATAGCAAAACTTATTGATGCTCATATTATACGTTATTGTACATACATAAATTTTATACATTATTTTGTATATAAATTGCTGTGTTTATACCATTTCATATTTATTTTTTTTATTAATCTTTTTAAAGTCAGTGTATGTACATTTTCTATTATATATTGTCTGTGATAATATTAAGTATGTGTATGTACATACATGCATATATCACACAGGATATTTCCGTAAAAAAAAAAAAAAATTCAATTGATTTTAACCAGACACTTTATCTTCCTTTTTCTTGAAGACATGAAAAATGAAGAATCTTTCATCAGACATTTCATCTTCACAACACAACCCTATGATGATAAATAAAATAATGTTATTTTAAAATATTTTATCTGAAATTCTCTGTTTACATAATTTTTATTTATTTTTGTTGAAGGATCTTATTATTTCAATATCCTTAAAAAAATAAATATAAGTATAAAAGAATTTTTTAATCGTTTGTTGACAATTGACAATAAGTAGATATTTCACCAATTCTCCCATCATCATATCATCCCAAATCAATTCATATCTATATGTACGTACATTATACCAGTCGGCATATCTATATGTGTACACGTACATACTACATATTATACCAGTCGGCAGTCAGTCACATCACATCACACACAGTTTTGATTTTAGAGGGTGTTGCGATATCGTCTTCGTTACTATATATCATCAAATAAAAGTTATATTACAAATATTTTTCCATATATATTAAATATAAAAAGTTTTTATACTTTGTGTACACATATTACACATCATAATATACATATGTATGTATATACATATTCTGGTATACACTCTGTGTAATGCATATCTCTTTTGACCATTCATATTTATCACAAAATTACTTTCTTATCGTCTATCAAAATATATTTTAAGAAAACATAGTTTTTTATTCGTTATTCATACACATAAAGGATATTTTTAAAATGTGTCATTTTATGCTTTTTTTTCTTCTTCTTCTTCTTCTTCTTTATATACTTTATAAACATGAATACGTGTTATGTATGTGTTTATATGATTTCTTATAAGCTCTTAAAAAGAGTTTTTTTTTGAAGTTTTATTTTTCGATTTAAAGGTCAAACAATTTTTATCACATTTTAAAAATTCCTTTTTTTCTCCTTCTTCTTCATCTTTTTTTTTTTTTTTTTTTATATTTTGATATCCAATATTGGTAAATGATTTAAATTTTAACGAGATACATTTTTATGTATTGAAGAAATTTCTGTTTTGTTTTTTTTGTTTTTACGGAAACAATATAAAATATTTACATACGTAAAATAATTGAAAATATGTAATTTTGTTTTAATAGAAATATTTTAACGGTTACATCTCGTTTTTAATCATTTTTTTTAGATGGTCCATAAAATATCACTTACTATTTTTATTTGATATAATTTTCTTTAACAAGAATTGTTATTTTTATTGAATATAACTTGGATATTATCCTTTTTTTTTTTCAAATCAAATTTTATATAGAGTATATACATGCATAAAATTCTATTGACTTTTTTTTTTTATTTCCAAAATATCTTTTTTTTTTATTTTAATGTTTCTTTATCTCTCTTTTAAAATTACGATTTATTTTTCAAAAAACAAAAAAAAAACCATAAGATTTTGATTCAAGATATTTATTTTATCTTAATAGTAATCAGTCATTAAAAGATGAAAATATCTTGAATGTAGATAAAAAGATTTATCAAAAATTTTTAAAAGTTTTTAAATTCTTATCGGTTTGAAGTATATAAATTCTCTTTATAATAAATAAAAAAAAAAAAAGTTATCTTGAAAAAAAAATAATAATAATTTTTTAGCACAAATTTGAAACAGGTTCGTCAATATATATACCATCTATGTATATATGGTTTTAAAAGTATATTTTTATGTATTTATAGATGAATATATAGATAGACATTATGATCATGTCATCATTTCATGTTATACTCGAATCTCGAATACAAAAAAAAATTTAAAATAAAAAAGAATAATAAAAAATGTATCTAAGATATACATTTAAAAGAATTTGGAAAATTGTTGTTAGGAATATAACAAAGAAATCTTGTACATTATCTGAAAATCACAAGAGTTTATGTTTTTGTGTTGATTTGTAATTTTCAAATATTTTTCACTACTTTTTTGCAAAATCCTATACATTAAATATATACATATATTTTTGTGTAAGTACTTATACATATTGGTATATACAGATACTTTCTATTGTTTTTCTAAACATGTCGATATTTGTTGTTACTTAATCAACATCAAGAGTAACTATATCGACAAGTCTGTCACATCATGTCAGTAACATTGTATCGACAACTTAAACACAAAATGTGATAAATCATTTTTCGTGAATCTTTTTTTTTTCTTTTTATATTTTATTACAAATCTTGTAAACTACATTCTAAGTTTAACCACATAGATTCATTTCAATTTTGAACTATGTACAATATATAATGCAACAAAGAGTAAAAAAAAAACAGCTCAAAATAAAAAAAATAAAAATAGTAGTAACTTTAATCATAAAAACATTTGAATTATTTGGCGTAAATGTGGACTACTATTATTCTCTTACCTGGTATATACATCACGAATTCCTTGTATAACAATGTGCTTCAAGTAATTCCACATCATGTTTCACGAAAAAAAAAAAAACCCCCCCAACAAATAAGTAATTCATCCCACTCAATAATGATATAAGCTAAATATGTTTAGTAGATATAATATGTGCATCTAGTATCTATATAGTGAATGTGTTGTAGATTTCTTGCACTAAAATGAAAATTTTCAGGTTCAATTTTAAAACATCTTCAATTGAGATATATGCATAAAATATATACTTACTTTGAGTACAATGAAAACACTTCAACCATCATCATCATCATCATCATCAGCAGCATCAGTAAAGAAAACTAAAGGTAAAAAAAAACCACAAAAATAAATAAATAAACAACATTCAGTTATTCCATTCAATACCCATATGTATTCGAGTTGTTTATGCATGAATATTTTGTTTTTGGCTTTTTTTTATTTTTACCTTTCGAGTAAAAGATAAAAAAGAAGCTATAGAAGCACATTTAAATTACGAAGTCCGCTTGATGTCTTAATTAAAAGTTGACTCAATCTTGAACAATTGGTGTACCAATGTGGCTCTGCGGTGGTGGCATTTATATACATATGTATATGTACCTACAATTTTTTTTTTTATTGTGAATTTTACCAATCACTTTCTGTTGCTGTTAACTTACTTACTTACTTGTTTTAATGATTACTGCTTAGATTTTACGTTTATTTTTCAGATTTTCATTATTTTATTTCTTTATTTTTTTATTTTTTAGGTTAATCTGAGAAGAATCCCTTTCCTTTTGTTTTTAGTTAATTTTTCTTATATATGTATAGATATTGGTTTCAAGTTCAATTGCAGAATGACTTTTGACTGTGAACACATATGAAAATCAAGAGAACATACTGAAAGATATGTTTTAAAGTTAGTAGGTACATATATGTATGTATAATAATCCAAAAACTTTGATCCTCTTTTAGATGGCAGGCAGACATTAAGGCTATATGAAACAATCCTTATTTTATTTTTCTCTATATAATACGAGTTGAATAATAATATTACATTGTGTCTTTTTAGAAATTCGAGATTACTATAAGAAAGAATTGTAGTCAAAAAAAAAAAAAATAAATATATACATATGTATTTAAATATGTATATATGTATGTACACATATTTATTTACTAAAAATTCTGATGATGATACTGGTTGATTGTACTTACTTAAACACATATTATATGCAGCTTCTCTATCCTGTGTTACTTTTTGTTTTTTAATTTTTTTTTTTTCATATGATTTTATTTTTATTTTCGATAAATATTTTCCGTTCCTGGTGTTCAAGAGAGGTTTGTGTTTTTTTTTTAACTTTTTTTTAGCCAATTTCGTTGTTGCACAATTATCGCGAAAAGATCTTTTTTTTTTTTTTTTCGCTCTCTGGACTATGTATAATTAATTTCATTATCAAGATACAATACATGGGAGTTTTTATATCTTTTAACGAATGTATTTGATCTAAAAAACGTGAGTTTATTTATTTTGTTGTCTTATCAATGGTTATTAATCAAAACCATTCTTACCTTAAAGCCTATCTAATTTTTTCAATCAAATTTGGGATTTCTGACTAAAAAAGTCTTACAATAAAATGGTGGTTTGTTTTTAGTGATGATGATGATGATGATGATGATGGTGATGATGGTGATAATGATGAAGGAATGGAAACGAAAACATCTGAATTTCATATCTATAATGAAAGCTGCAAATATGAAAAAAAAAAAAAAAACAGAAGTGAACATATAATAATATTTTCATAATAAATTGTACATAGAACGACATAAAATATAAAAGTAATACCAGGAATACATAATAGTTATTTTGTTTTTTTCTTCTTTACATCAGTTACTTTTGTTACAACTCATGTTTTTTCATTGGTATTATTTGCTGTTGTATAGCTGCTGTTCCAATGACGTTAAGTAGTAATGATGTTTGAATTTTTAACAGTTGACCATTGCAAATCTTCATCAAAAAATCAGTTTATACGTTCGCGCTAAATATACATTTTAAACCATTAGATCAATAATAATAATTTATATATATTCACTTACACTTGTAAAATGCAATTCCTTTTTCTTTTTTCTCATGTCTTCTTCTTGTTGTTTAAATAATATAAAAAGTGACCAATGTGCAAACTAAAAATATGCATGTGTGATGATGCTGTTAAGTCAATCGTCGTCAGTCAATAATCTAACAAATCAAACTTGACTTTATTTTATTTTATTCTTGTTTTCATCATCATCATTATCATTATCATCATCATAGTTTTAACATTATTTTTACCCTTTCGTTTATATGTATATTATCTGTTAACAAAATTATAAAAATAAAAATAAAAAATTAAATAAAATAAAAATAAAAACGAATTAAAAAACAAAAATTAAAATCACTGGCTTATTTGCTATTTAATTTTATATGTATGTAGGTACTCATATGCAATATAAGCTAAAAAAAACCTGGTGAAATCGAAATCCCTTATTAAAATTATCATGTTTTAATCGAAGGTGCATCAATTCTTTTAAATAAAACTTAAAAAAAAAATAAAAAAAAAATGAAAAACAAAAACAAAAAAATAAAAAACACCCACACCATTCTTTTATAGCTTTGTTTTATTTTATTTATATATTTTTTTGTTCAGTTTTTATTAATTTTTTTTTTAAAAGTATTTTACGGTAACATTGCCAGAAATAGCGCGCTTTGCTAACACTTGGATGAACTGTTCAAAGAAAAAAAAAAATTAAAACAAAAAAAAAAGATTCTCAAATGTGATTATATACATATGTGTGTATGTATGTTGAACAAAAAAGTTATGCCGTCGAATTTATCGGATTAAAATCACATTTTGAATTGTATGTGAATAAGTACATATATACACAACAAAAGAAAAATATATACAAATATGTATAGTAGAAAAAAAAATAGTCAATATATGCATTTAAATTGATTGCACCTTCATTTTAAAAAGTGTACATTGTAGCTAACTTTACATGTACTGTTTTTTATTTCAAGGTTTCTTTTCATTTAAATTATCAAAAAAACAAAAAAAAAAAATAAATAAGAAAAGTACAATTTTATTAAAAAAAAAAATAAAATAAAACAAAAAACAAAACGATTAACAATAATAGAAAATTGATCTTAAATTGAATGTGAATTCAATAATAATGAGTTTAATATGAGTTCTATTGAAATAAACCGATCCGAGGTCTAAACCTATATCAAAATTATTATTATT
This sequence comes from Bombylius major, assembly GCA_932526495.1. Taxonomy (NCBI): domain Eukaryota; kingdom Metazoa; phylum Arthropoda; class Insecta; order Diptera; family Bombyliidae; genus Bombylius; species Bombylius major. The sequence goes on from OW052044.1 coordinate 50,233,099, forward strand.
AAAAATAAGGATTATTTTAACGTGAAAAATAAACAATTTTTTTTTTATCTTAATCTTAATCGAAAATAAAAATTTTGTATCTTTTTTTTTTTTAATTTTTAGATAATAAAGATTTTTGTGACAGTAATGATGATATTAATGAAGCTCCCCATGGTGATATTGATAATTCTGAACAATTTTCATCAGATTCAATACGAGATAGTGTATCACCAACTAGTCCAAGATCTACCACATCAAATCATATTACTACTGTAGAATTAACTAATAGAATACAATCTCCAATAACAACAGCGACGTCAGCGATAATAACCAAAAATAATTTTCAAGATAATAATATAACGGATGATAGAAGAGATGGTAGTAGAGGTGAAGATGTAGTAGTAATACCGAAAACAACAGCATCAGCAGCAGCATTAGTAGCAACAACAACAGTTACAACAGTTCCTAAATTACGATTAAATGTATCTTTAGCATCAGATCCTGCTTTAAAACCAGATGCAAAAGACATTAAAATTATAAGAGATGTTGACGATGATGATTATGATGATGATGATGATGATGATGCAACAACAATGCAATCACTTCCCACAGATGAAATTAATTCTTCTTATAATAAACAAAATATGGAAACGGATATAGAAAATGAAATACATATACATCATAGTAGTAAAAATAATACTACCGTAATAAATACGACTAACAATTGTAATAAAATTATTACGGGACAAGTTGCAAAACCTCTTAGTATAGATGTTACAACACATAGGCTTAAAGTTTTTATGTGTCATCCGTGTGGGATAGGTTTTTCTTCACATTCAACATTAGAAGCACATCAAAAATATTATTGTTCTCATAGGTAAAAATTAATCTTTGTTGTTGATAATTAAAAACAAAACAGTAATGTTTCATAAAATATGTTGAATATATATTTTTTTCTTTCAGACAAGAAACAGAAGGTGATGCATCCTCAAATAATGCAGTAATATCTACAACGACGACAACATCAGCAATTGATAAAGCATCATCTTCAACTGGAGAACCAATAACAAAATCTATAAAGACTGGTAAACAATACGCTTGTACACAATGCTCTTATAGTGCTGATAAAAAAGTATCATTGAATCGTCATATGAGAATGCATCAATCATCACCAACGCCAAGTTCAAATGCATCAAATGGTGAAGAAAGTTCTAGTCAAGTATGAGAAAATATTTTTTTTTTTTAAATTTTTTCATTACAGATTTTAAAAAATTTCATTGATTATTTTTTTTAGCAAGTTGATCGTTATTGTTCAGAATGTGATATTCGATTTTCTAATGTGAAAACTTATCGTGCACATAAACAACATTATTGTAGTTCTAGAAGAACAGAAGGGTTAGTGTAAATTTTCAAAAAAAAATCTAACAAGTTATAAATAATTGATTTATATTTTAGACAAACTCCACCAAAATCTGATTCAGCGAAAAAAAGTGGTTCTGTTAGTCCCCAAGCAAGATCTAAAACACCAACTGCCGTTGCACCTCCTCAACCATTTTTAGCATTACCAACAAATCCTATTTTAATAATACCATATTCAATAGTTAGAGCAGCGAGTCTTTTACCAGGACCTTTGTAAGTTTAAATTGAATTTAAATATTTTTAATAACTAATTGAATTATTTTTATTTTATTTTTTTTTTTCTTAAATAATAGAACATCTGTCACATCAGGTGTAGCTAATCCAGATTCTACATGCTTTTCATTTGAAAATGGAACCTTACATCCGGTTGCTACATCATTAAATACACAAGTATTGACAACAGATTCGACGACGTCTACATCACTTGGTATACAATCAACAACTCATTGTAATACAGTTACACCATTACTATCAGAAAAGAATTCAAGAAATTCAAATAATATTATGAAATCATCATCCAAAAAAGAAGGATCTAGTCGGTAAATTTTCATAATAGTTTATTTTTTATTTAATTAATATTATCGAATGTGAAAAAAATTGTTCTTTTCATATAGAGAAACAGTTCCTTTAGATTTATCAATACGTAAATCTCCTCTATCATTTCAAAAACCATCACCATTAGATGTGATGGCAACAATAGGATTATCATCATCGTCATCTTCAGCTGAAGACAATAATAAATTAGATATTGAAGCAATGATGGAAGGAAAAGAGAATTTATCAATTGTTGGTGGTAATATTGTCGGTGGTAAAATAACACCAGAACAAATTGTATGTTCACCATCGTTACCAAGTAGTCCATCAATGAGTCCTTCACCGAAACGTAGAACAATAAGTCCGCGTACAATAAGTGCAATATCATCATCAACATCATCACCGCCAGGATCGAATTGTCTAATAGATAATCCTATATCTTCAATTAACACTAATATTCGACCTTTATTACCATCAGATCTTACATTAAAATTTGCAGCAGCAGCTGAAGCAAATATTGCAACATTACCTTCATTACTTTCTAAACAGCATATAGAATTAGCATTAAAATTAGTTAATAAACCAAATGAATCTTCAACAACAGTAACTAATTCATCATTATTAAATTTACCACCACATGGTAATCCAATTGGTGTGGTGCCGCCTTCAATTCCAAATGTTCAGCCACAAATTTATGTTAAACAAGGTGTATCGAAATGTAAAGAATGTAATATCGTATTTTGTAAATATGAAAATTATTTAGCACATAAACAACATTATTGCTCAGCAAGAAATCAAGATGATAATGATGTTATAAAAGTAAATACACCACCAGGTGTAGCTTCAACTGGTGGCGGAGGTATTAATGTTGTTGAATCATCAGGAGTAGGAGGAGGAGGAGCAGGAGGAGTAGGAGGTGGAATTGTGAACGCATCAATAACAGGAGGAACACCAGGTCCTGTCGGTGCTTATCATCAATTAATTTGTGCCGCATGTGGAATTAAATATACATCATTAGATAATTTACGTGCACATCAAACATTTTATTGCCCTAAAGGTGGTGATATTGGTGCTAGTGCTGGTGGAATTAATAATAATGCCAATATTCAGGTAATCAATAAGCAGTTTAAAAATATCTTAATCTTATATATAATATTAATAGATTTCTGTAGGAAAAGAAAAATGTAACAAATGTAAAATAATCCATGACATAAATAAACAGTGTCCTTCGGTTCCAATTTCTACTACTACTGTTCAAGGTCCATCTTCAACATCAACATCATCATCATCATCATCGTCGTCGTCGTCATATAAATGTCCTGTTTGCGGAGTTGTGAGCTTGAGTGCTAGTGACAGTAAAAAACATTTAGAAACTCATGGAAGCGTGAAGGCATTCCGATGTTCAATATGCCAATATAAAGGGAATACATTACGGTAAATAAAATCAGCTATAATTGAATTTATATTTGATGAAATTATTAATTTTTGATTTTATTTGCTTTAGTGGTATGAGAACTCATATAAGAATGCATTTTGATAAGAAATCATCAGATTTCAACGAAGAAAATTATATGTCATGCATTTTAGAGGAGGAAGCAGTTGAAATCAAAAATCAAGCTGCGCATGCTGTAAGCACTTTTTTTCTCTTTAAATAAATTAATTTATAATAATTTTTGTATAATCAACTTCCAGGTGTCCGGTAAAAATATCAATAAGAACAATGTTGTAAGTAAATAACTTATTTTTTCTTCCTTTTTGTACTCTAAGTTTCGAAGTTTTTTTTTTTCTTCTCCAAATATTTGTCTTTTATTTCAAAAATGTGTTAACAATTTTTTCTGATAACAATCAAAGATACGACACATAAAATTAGGAGGTACTGGGCCACCATCAAATTTACCAGAAGTTAGAGAAACAGATGAAATTTTAACACACAACGGAGATACAAATAAAATGATTTCTAAGGAAAAGTAAGTGAATTTCAAGAAATTTAAAAAAAATTAAAAAAATCATTAATTTTTAATTGATAATACTAAATTTTCAGTATTCACATTAAAGAAGAACCATTATCCGATATACATCGTTCAATTTCATCAAGAATTAAAATAGAACCAGATGATAGTGATACAGAAATGATTACAATATCTTCATCAAATGCACCGGTAACGACAGCATTTTCATCATCATCATCATTACTATCAACAACTATAATGCCAATTCAATCTCTATCACCAGAAGATAATGTAGAGAATCAATTGAATATCCAAAAATCTACCACATCACCTTCTCCACTTCCTCCAGGCAGTAATGGTCATGATAATTCAAAATATTGCCGAAATTGCGATATTAAATTTACTTATATTAATACGTATATTGCTCATAAACAATTCTATTGTAAAAGTGATAATAATAAAACACCACAACAGCAACGTGGCGAAATAAAAACACCACCAAGCCCTGTTCAATTATCATCATCAACAACAACATTGGATAATAGTAATAAGAATAAAGAAAATGTTGAGAAAGTACTTTAAAAAAATATTTGATGAGAATTATGACAAAATTAAAAACTCTATTGTAGATTCTGATTGAATAGGAAAATGTTCGAACGAAAAAGTTCATTACCAATTTCGTTTCGAATAGGCTGAAGACATTCGAAATTCTCTTGTTCGAATTAAAATTGCTATTGTAGATTTGTGTTTCGATTAGACGCGTCAACTATTTTTCAAAATTATCCAATCGAATATATTTTTGCGAATTCATTATTATTTAACAATTTCATTTGATCAGAAACTAGATATTGAAATAATTTCCGGTAGCAATCGATTGATAATGAAACAAAATATTGTGAACATTTCATTTGATTCGATAGAACTTCGATCGAATTCAACAATAGGGCCGGGCCACAGATTTCCCAATACCCCTTTCGAAATTCGTTCGAAAGGAATGATTCGAATGGAAACAACTTTCGATTGAGAAATCTACAATAGAGATATATAAGTGAAAAATAAAATTTGTATGCATTTAGATAGTCATTTTAGTTATTATATATTTCATGGAAAAAAAAAATAAATGAGCAAAGACTAAAAGATAAATTTACTATTTAAAAAAAAAAAAAAAAATTTTGAAAAATATGTAATTTCAAACATCTTTGATAAAATTCAAAACTTATATTCATATCACGAAAGGTGCTTTTTTTTCTCTTTCTTCTCAGAAGAACATTTGAAAAAAAAATATATATATATATGTATATTTATTAATTACATTACAAACAGGGCACTAAAGAAGTTTAAATCAGTAAAAAAAAAAATCAAATTAATCAAATAAAATTGTGTAGCACTAATCTCAAAAAAATATACATATAATATGTACATTTATTATGCATATGTGAAATTCGATAGGAGAAGAGAAATGTAGAATATTATGAACAAGATCAATTTATAATTGTAAAAGGATTTTGTGAAAATGTAATTGATATCACGAAAAAACAAAAAAATACTAAAAAATTGAAATTTTGAAGTGAGAATAATAATAATTAAAAAAAAAAAAATAAAAAAATGAATAATTTTATTTCTGTGATATTACTATACTTATGTGTATTTATTTGGAAAAAATAAATTTAAAAAAAAAATACATTATAACTGATATAACACGAATTAAAAGTGCTACACAAAAGGACTTTAAAGGACTTTTTTTTTTGTCATCATGATATCTCAAAGATGCTCTCTATCACTCTAGAATTAGTTTTTTTTTCTCTTCTTATTCTTGAAATCAAATCGAAAATATTTTTTTTTTTTTGCATTGTAATTGCTTTTACGGTTCATTTTTTTTTTTGTATTTTTTAAATTAAAAGTTGTTTCATTATACATATTATTTTGATTTTTATTTTTTTTTATATTGAAAGAAATTTATTTTATTAAAGAATTAATGCCAAAGTTTGTAATATGACATCATTATAAATATAATCATTGTACAATGATAAATTATAATAATAAGAAAAAAAATAAAAGAAAATTAATAAAATCAATAAAGGAATTTAAAATAAATATGTAATATATAAAAAAAAAGGAAACAAAGTATATATGTGTTACTATTATAAATAATGCCGCATAAATTATTAATTTAAGAAAAAGAAAAAAGTTCTCTTCATTTTTTATTTTTTTATTATTTTCAGTTTATAAAATAAAATAATGAAAAAAAATAAAATAAAATAAAAAATGATCGTAATCCCAAGAATTGAATTTCGTTGACATATTTCTATATTATTATTAAAATGAAGTAGTGAATATTTTGTATTAATGTTAGATATTAAAAATAATTAAATATATATATGTATATGAAGTAAAAATTAAAAAAAAAAATTAATAATCGTCATACATAAATAAAATATGAATTATGAAGTATTCCATATATAGAATAAAAATGAAAAAAAAAAAATACTAATAATAATAAAAAATGAATTTTCATTATATCATAGAAATTATAAAAAGAAAATTATAATTATTGCTAAAATGACAATAAAATATGGATTATTTATTTCAAGATAAAATAATGAATTTTTTTTACTTTAATTTAGTTTATAGAAAAACTCCCAACTCCCACAGATTATAATACAATTTCTTTTCAATAAGCTTACAAATATTTTTTTAATGTTATTTTATTAAATTACTTACTCAAATTCTACTTTATTACGTTCAACAGCCATTAATAACTTATTTAATTACGTAAATTCTAAATATTCTTGAATAATTTTTTTGTGAAAAAATAAAACTATCGTCGGCCGTCACTTACACAATACAAATTCAACTATACAAGCCCATTGCCCGCCAAAATTACCCAAGGTGTAGTGTACCAGTTATCAGATGGTACATTGAATGAAGTTGAATGGTAACACTAACTTTTACTTTTTCCAGTCGAACAAATGTCAAATTGTAGTTTTGTTTACTTCTTCAACTATAACTGATAACACGGTAACTCTAATGTAAACAAAAAAACATATGATTAATCGATCAGCTGATTCATACATATTTGAGTAGGTGTTATCAGCTGTAAACTCATATGTTTTTGTTATTTTCGACTTGTCAGTTGCTACAAATATATTTTATCCGGGATCACCAATGAATTTAAAATAAAAAAAAAAAAGTTGACAATCGTGTAAAGAGAGCCCCTTGTTGCAACCAGCAAAAAAACAAGAAGAAGATACGGAAAAAAGAAATATTTGTGATAATCAGTGAAATGAGTGTGTTTTTCTTTAAATAAAAAAAAAAAAATGTAAAATTTAATTTATTTGTACTTATTTAGTGTTTTTCTATTACAATTAATAATAAATTTTTCAAATATGATATTAATTTAAAATAAAGTGAAGGAGAATAACAAAAAAAAACAAAGAAAAAAAAAATGGATGTACTTGAAAATTTTGAGTTTGAGGAAAATTTAGATAATCAATTTGGTTTTCCTCAAGTTGGACAATGGAACACCACCAAACATGTTACATTGGAAAACCTGAAAATGGATGCTCATATGGTAGATATTGTTTACAAAATAATAATAAGATTTAATTTCACTTTAAAATAAGAAAACCCATCTACTTAATTTTTTTTCGTGAACTTTGATTTAATGCGAATTTTCAATTAATCAATAGACAATAGGTCAACTTGAACCCATATTTGTACATATATACATATGTGTATGTGTGTACATATATCTATAGATACTTTTATACTTAAAATATTCTAGTATTTTTACAAATTAAATAATTTAATTATTATATTATTGATTAATTCATTAATTAGATATGGCTATTATGTTCGTTATTATCTTCAATATGTTGGGTTGTGTATATAACATTTTATAATTCTCGTATTGTTGGTGTATTTGTAACAAAAATAATGAATCGTTGGTTTATTCGAGGAGCGTATTTTAAAATTGGTAAATTATTCATCAAAAGATTCTGTTATTTTTAAATTTATTATTCAATAAAAAACTTTTTTTTGCATTATTAATTAGGTTCATTGTCCCTTAATCCACTTGCTGGTAAAGTTATGTTTCGTGATGTTGTTTATGTTTGTTTTGATTACTCGATAAGAATACAGGATGGCTATATAATATTTCGATGGTGGCGCTCATATGTTCCAAAAGATGTTTCTGAGGGTAAAAATACCAAATTGATGTTTATTACCTATTTTGTTTTGTAATTTATATATTATTATATTTCATAGATTTATCACATTCCGATACAAGATTATCAATTCAATTAAATGGTTTTGAAGTACATACATACAATCGTTCAGATATATATGATAAAATGGAAAGAACGTTCGGATTAAAACCATCAATTTTAGTACCGGTGAGAATAAAAAATTTATAAAGTTATTTTATGTTGTTTTAAAGTAAATCTTAAATATTTTTTTAAGACCGAAAATTTATCAGCTGAAGAAATGAATAAAATGAAAGAAGAGGCTATGAATCTTGAAAATAGTCGTCATAATGTAACTATAATAACAGAAAAGAAAAAGAAAGAACGTCCAGAAGCAATGACAGCAACAACTTGGAGAGATCTTATTCCAGTTATTAAAATTGATATTTGTTCGGTAAATACGAGTATTGCATGTATTAAAACAAGTAATTAAATTAATTGATGAAATAATATTTTTTTCTTACATAGGGGAGATTTGTTTTTGGTAATCGTTTAACTCCCACAACATTATCAATTTCTGTTGAGGAAGCTCATTGTACGTATAGTACAAAACCAGCTGTATGCCGTTTAGATCATTTTATGCATTTTGTTAAGGCAAAAGTTGAAAATGCAAAAGTTATGTTTGCACCAAGTCCAAAATATACTGGTCTAGTTGATGAACCACCACGATATATGGGTGAAGGATTTGTTGTAATGATGTCAAATTTCATGGAATTATATTTTTATATGGATGAACCTGGTAAATTTTATTTGTTAAAATCGTATAATTGAAAAGTGTTTGTTATTATTTTTCTTATTCCTTTGAAATAGGTATTGTTCCAGATGAACCGGTTCATTTGACACTTGCCAATGGTGATGTTGTTGAACCAGCACCACCAGTAATGGGTATTGATATAAAATGTGGAAAAGGAACAGATTTTAGTTATGGACCATGGGCAGATAGACAACGTGATCATTTATTTAAATTTTTTTTTCCATCTGATTGGCAAGAAATGGAAGTTACAACAGCACAAAAACCAGGAGAATTAAGACGTTTTCTATCTTTTGATATGAGTCTTTGTACATTGAATGAAGCAACAATTGATATTCTATTTTCAAAAGAAAAGGTACCTATTCATAATTAGAAACTTTTTTGTTATGTTATGTATTTATATATTTTTATTTTTAAAGGAAACAAATGCAATGCATGTTACAATTGGACCTGGTTCATATTTTGAAATTACAATACCATGGGTTACACAACCTGATGGTTATACAACAGGTGTATCAGGTCAATTACTTCATGTTGAAGCAACAACTAGTCTTCAGTATAGAAGTTTAGCTGAATGTGAATCATTAGAATATAAGATAAGGTAAATTTATATTAAAATGTGTTTAAAATTGAAAAAGAAAAACTGAAAATAATTTTTTATAGAATTCATTATCCAACCAAATGGAATGAAAATCAAGATTGGACAATAAATTTAACTGGTTGCAAAGCAACAGCATATATCGTATACAAGCACAAGTCATTTTTCCAAGTAATTTTCAAAAATGTTAATGCCTTTTACTGACAATTTTATAATAATTTTTATTTTATTTTTAAGGATCTTCTAGAAGATTGGGCTTCAAAAGCTCGTCCAGATATTTTAACATTTGTTCCATATATTTGTAAATTTAGTATTTTACTTAAAGAATTTGAAATTTTAACTTTAAGTAATGAATATAATTGGATTGATTGTTCAAGTACAAATCAAGAAAATCATCATTTAGCATTTTGTGGTGATTTATTAGATTTGAGCTTTTGTTTACCATTTGATGATTTCTTACCACAAACGGTTACATTAAAATTTTGGATACATGGTGAAGGTTTAGATTTAAGTATGTATTTACCAGAAGTATCAACAAGTCGTCCAATTGTATTAGCATTAGATGAAAATGCAAAAATTTATACAAGATCAGGAAAAATAAAAAATCGAAAAGATTTATATTCAAAGAAATGGAGAAGAATTTGTCAAAGAAGGTAAAATTCATTAAAAAAAAAAAACAATTAAAGGAAATTTATTTTTTAATTTTTTTTTTAAAATATTTTTATTTTAGTAACGGTTGGGTTGATTGCTGGACAGTACCTATAATGGCACTTTCAATTCAATATGTTTATCATCCTATACCACCATTAGGACCAATTCCACAAGCAAATATCACAACACCAGAAAAAGAAGAAATTCTTTTAAGTCCAATGAGAATACCAAAAATGAAAAAATCTCCAGTTGTTAATTGGCAAAAGGTTGTAATTAATCTAGTTCCAAAAGAGATATTTAATAAATTTAATTTGATTTGATTTTACAGGCGGATTTAAATAAATTTGATCCAGCTGTATTGGCTCCAGATGAAGTAACTGTTGAACTTGAAATTGGATCTTCTGTATTAATGGCATACGGAAGTGTTTTAAGAAATTTTATTCATTTAAAAGTAGGTTTTTTAAAATTTTTTTTTTAAAGTGGTGAAAATGTATTTTTAATTTTTATCTTTAGGAAAATATATTCGGAGAAGATCAAAATTTTACTGATATGGATCAATCAAATGCAAAAATAAAAGTTCCAAATACAAATATAATAAATCCAAAAGATCAGTTTTCATCAAAGGATTTTCAAAATAAATCTACATCAGAAGTTAGTTATGTTTGTGAAGAAAAACAAAAACCATTCGATCCAAGACTTTATCGGCCATTAGAAGTAATTGTATCATTAACAATACATGATATACAAGCTCATTTAATGAAGGTAATTATAACTTTTATAAAAAAAAAATTGAATTTTAATTAAATATAATTTTTCTTTTAGAATTGTACTGAAAATGATCCACCATGTCCGATTATTCTGATTGAAAGACTTGGTTTTGAAATGAAAAAACGTTATACCGAAACTGAATTACAAGTTTTGGTAAGCCCGTCCTATTTGATAACATCAGATAATGTATCTCGTCCAAGTAGAGAGAAACATTTGAAACAAGGACATTTACTTCTTTCAGCTCTTCAAGTGAGTATTAATTTTTATTTTGAGAAGAAAAAAAAAATAGAACGTGCACAGAAATATTGTTTTATTTTTGTTTGTTTTTAGGTACGAGGTCATGCCATGTTTAGTAATGAAGGATGTGCACTTGATGAAGATACTTTAGAATATGCATGGCTTTTAGAGATACAGCTGGGAAAAATATCAGGAAAATTAACATTACCTCAGGTATTCTATAAAAAATGATTAATTTTATTTTTTTTTATTCTTACTTAATTTTCTTCCTTAAAGTTGGTCAATGTTGTTGTTGGATTAGAAACATTCATACTGTTAACTATTGATCCTGAAAATTGTTTAAAATCACCAAAAACAATACGTAATTGTCATCATGGTGTTGCAACAAATCAATGTCCACAAACAAAAGAAGAAAATAAATATCGTTGTCCAAGTGCTGATGATATTAAATATAAAATGACACGAGTAGCAATTGATGCAATTGATCTGTATGTAGTTGAGAGTGGAACAGCTTTACATACTTGGGTAATGAAAGAAATTTTCTTGCTTTAAATAGTCAAAATCATACTTTTACTTGTATTTTTTGTTTCTTTTTTAAAGATTTCACCAATTCGATTGTCTACGTGTAATCTACATGGACAACGTGTTAAATCTGGTATATCGGGTCTTTTACCAACCGTTTTAGTTAGATTATTTATGTTACATGGTAGTGGAAATAATAATGCTGGTAATTCAATAAGTAACACAAATACCACAGGTTTGTAATTACTGTAGTTTTTAGTTTTTTATTTTTGTGTTAATAAAATTCAATTAATCATATTATTATTTTTTTAGGAAGTATTCGTTCGTATAAAAATCATCCAAAATATGATCGTAAAGAGGATTTGAATGCAAAATTGAATGATCATACAATGAAATCAAAACGTAATTCAAATTCATTCTTTCAACGTCGTGATTCAAAAGATGATACACCACATCAACAGAAACGAACTCCTAGAGAAAGCTTTTTTGAAGATAAACGTGATTTTGATGATAATCATCATCAACAGCAGCAACAACAACAACATCAGCAACAACAGCCACAAAATACACATAGAGAAAAGCAACAACAACAACAACAACAATCACAATATCAGCGAGAACCAATGACAGGACAAGCTCTAGAAATTCTTGATAATTGGCTAGAAGTTGGTTGTATGAATTTTGGTCCACTACTATTAGAAGGTGCTTCAGCACTTCCAATGCCCGATCATAAATTACATCTTGTGCAACATAAGTAAAAATACACGCAAACAAACGTAATTTGTAGATTTTAAAAAATCATTTACTTTTTTTTGTCTTTCTTAATTTTAAAAATAGCTTCTTGAGAGAGCATGATCAAAAATCAAAAAGACTTTGGTTCCTTTGGGGAATAAATGGCAGTAATGGAGAAATTTCTCGTTGTGGTTGTATCGGAGGATGTGCATTTTTCGGAGGTAATCGAAATGGATTGAAATTTTTTAAACCAAGTGCACAGGATGTTCAAGATAATTACAATGTCGCAAGATTTCAGTATGTGTCAACGATTAAATTTGGAAAAAAATAATTAAATAATTGATATAAAATGCTTTCTTTTTTCTTTCAGTATTTTAAATAATCCAAAAGAATTTGGATTCGGTGAAAGTCTTTTACATGAAGGTCAATTAGTTTTTCATACACCACCTTATAGTTTACAACCAGTATTTCTTCAAGAGCCACACGAATATGGTAGAAAAGTTCAAAGAAATGTATCAGATTCTAAAAATGGACATCCGTATCCAAAAAGTGATTCTATAAAAGAACATTGTGAATACAAAAGTAGTAATAGTAGCACCAAGCATAACATAAATCAAAAAACGGATATGAATCATCGAAAGAGTAGAGAGAGTATAGGATCTCCAAACAGTCTTGAGAGAAGAAGTAAACGATATTCGTACACTACTGCAAGGTAATTCAATGCATTGAATTGAAATGTCATAGGAAAAAGGACATTTTCAAGTAATTTATAATTTTTGACAAAATAGGCAAACATCTGTTGAAGTTCCCTATGCAAGACTTTTGGATAGCCCTTCACGTAAATTTATGAAACAAGATTCTGTTGATTGGCAACAACCAGCTCATAGTCCATCCACGTACAGAAGAGGATCTGATTCAGTAAAAGTAAGAATATCTAATTTGATGGTGTTTTTTTTTTGTTCAACTGTTTTTTCTTCTTCTTCTTCAAATAGCCTTATAACGATTTAAAAGCACAACGATCATTGAAAATTAGTCCACCAAAAACAAGCATTTCAGATTCAAGACTTACAGGTGATGAAGTTGACGATGAAATCGAGGTAAATTATTTTTTTTTTTATTCCAATTTTTTTTTCTTCAAAATTTGAATTAATTTGAAAAGTAAAAAAAACAAAAATACTTTTTTATGTAGATTCCTGAAGAGATGTCACATTCTGCACCGCAATCACATCCAATTGAATTTGATGGTGTTGATATACAAAGTGTACAATTAGATTCTGGTGAAGAAGTAGCACGAGAAGTTCAAAGAACAATTTCTTTAACATCTGAAAATCCTTCAGAAATGTTTTTTTCAGCTGAAGAAGATATATCAAATGTATTATCACATGGTTCAAGTTTAAAAACAAATAAAAATTGTGGTGGTGGTAGTGGTAGTTCAACAACAACTTTTGGTCAAAAGAAAAGATTTTCTTCAGATTTAAGGTAAAATGAAATTTTTTTTTAAAAAAAGTAACATTGTGGAAATTTAATGAAAAATGAAATATTTTTTTGAATTTTACAGTATTGGCAATCAAAATGATGTTGTTGGTGTTGTTAGTCTTTCATCACATCGAAGTGATCTTGAGATTCATGTTACAGAAAATAAGAGTGTACCTAAACGTCCACAAAGTACAATGGAATTGGTATGTATGAAAATATTAAATATCATAAATTGGATTGTTATTGCTTTCCTAATTCTACCTATTGAAAAAGTTAATTGCATGTTTTTGTATACATTTATGCAAAAAACAAAAATAATAATAATAATTAAAAAATGATATACATGATATTACTATGAATAATATACAAAAATATATTAGTGTGTGCTTAATTATTATTGAACACTAAAAATCGTTAAAAAAAAAAAATTTAAACAAACAAAAAAAAAATAATTTCTTTTACAAATCAACCAACTCCACCTCCTCATAAAAAAAGAATGAAGATGTGCGAAGATTTTATGGTCTTGTTGCAACTCCGCTAAGAAAATTTACAAATTTATCTTCAAGACCAGAGTTTCGTCATTATAAATCTATTCATGATGTGAGTAGCTTTAGAAAATCCATAATAGAATGTATAAATATGTTTAGTTGAAAAAAATCCTTGTTTTTTTGTAATTTTATGTTTGATTGATTTTTTCATCTATACTATGTAATTCATTTCGTTTTGTAATGTTTTATTGTTTTTTTTTTTTTTTGATTAAGGATTACTCCTGTGAAATAAGGAAAAAAATTTCTCTTTCAGAGTATTTTTTTTTAAAAAGTTTTTTAAAATGAAATGAGATTTTCTTGCATGTTTTAACGAAGTAGTTTTGATAATTGTGACCTTTTATCTAAAATATTTTATATTTTACTTACTTTTTTCTACTAAAAAATGATAAAATTTGACAAAAATGAAAGTTTTTTTTACAGAAGAAAACATATTTTTTGTTGTTTTACTTTAAAAAAAAAAAACATTTTCATTTTTCGATAACAAAAAAAATAGTCATTCATAAGATATATGATTTTATTTAGGCGGATTCTCGTGGTTCATCATCTGATACACCATCACTTTCATCTACATCATTTATATCAGCCATGTCCTCACAAGAGGATATGACATTCATAAATTTGCATATGCAAGTTAATCGTCCAATTATTGATTCTCCACTTTTAATGGCAAGTTATTTGAATCATCTAGCACAGGTGAATTAGAATTTATTTTTTATTTGATTTCTTTAAAAAATTAACTGTTTTATTTATTTTCGTTATTGTCATAGGTAAAATGCAGTAATTGGAATTCATGTTCATTTCCATTTGGTGCAGATGCATTTTCAACACCACTATTTCAAGAGAATGAAGAAGGTGGTTTAATTTATATTGGTAATCGTATGATACCACATTTTGATACATATTCAAATTGGCGTGAAATAAGAATATTTTCACGTTGTGAAAATAATACTGGAACAAATTCAACAACAACAACAACAACAACAAATAATAATAATTTAATGGGTAATGCACCAAAATCACATCCATGGGATCCAAGTATTTTAATTAAAGATATTGAAGATTCTGATAAAAATGGTAAAGGTTTTGATGATGGTGAATTTATGAGTTTACAAACAGAATCTGCTGCATCATGTACATCATTTGTTGCTAGATTAAAAGGACAAGTTAATATTTTCTTAACACCACTTATGTTAGAAGGTCTTCAAAGGTAATTTAACAATTTTTTTATTTTTATTTATAAAAATAGATTTTATTTATTTAAAAAAAAAAAAAAATTTAGTGTTAAAAAGAACAATGAATTGCTTCTTTTTTGCATAATTAATATCTTTTGACTCGTACACGTGATAGTCTACCATTTCCTTCATCAAAACTGTTCACATTTGGAAAAGAATTTTCAAGCATTTTCATATAATCTCTATTTTTATATGAATTTTGAAACTAAAATGAAATTTTAATTCATTAAAATCAAACGAAAATTTTATATTATTGAAAATTATACTTCTGGATTTTCTTTAATATATTTTCTCTTGTTACTTCTTTTATTTCTGAATTTCAATCTATCTATAATTTTTTAGGAAGAAGAAAAAAAGTTCTATATTTGAAAGAAAAAAAAACGAATGATCAATAAAATTACAGTCGTTTTTAGCTTTTTCACTTATTCTACGAATTCTATCACTAATTCGTTTCTCAGGATCTGTTTCTGAATCTATGTGATCGTAATCATCGTTCAAACTAGCTGTAAATTTAGTTGAATTATAAACTTTTTTTAAAAGTCGATCCACACATATCCGATTCGGCACCAATATGGTTTTCCTTCCACTATGTTTGTATGTGATTTGTGACCGTAACCGAACCGGGACGGATGTGTGTGAATAGATACATTCAAAACACATACAAACATGTAAAAATGCCTGAATCTGATCGGATGGAGAGGATCGTTGTGGATCGATCTTTAATGTTCTTAATTGATTTTTTTTTTATATAAATATTAAATTACCCTTTGAACCTAGTTGATTTTCTCTTTCATCATAGAAATCCATATTATTTGTATTTTCACTTTTTTCATTAAACTTTTGTGAATTCTCATTTGTTTTGTCAGATATTGGGAAAGGTAATAAGTCAGGATTATGAAGTTGAAGGTTTTGAAGGGCTTGTAAAACGTTATTATTGACTAATGATCGTTGTTGTTGTTCTTGTAATTGTTGTTGTTGTTCTTCTTCTTCTAGTTGTTGTTGTTCTACTAATTCTTGTTGTTGCATTAGTTGTTGTTGTTGACGTTGCTGTTGTACTAGTTGTTGTTGTTGACGTTGCTGTTCTTGTTGTACTAGTTGTTGTTGTTGACGTTCTTGTTGTTGTTGTAGTTGTCGCTGTAATTGTTGTTGAAGTTGTTGTTGTAATTGCTGTTGTTTTTGTAGTTGTAATTGTTGTTGTTGTCGTCGTTGCTGTTGTTGTCGTCGCCGTTGTTGTTGTTGTTCATTATTATCATTTGAATTGCCTTCATCGTAATAATCAATGTAATTATAGTCTTAAAATATAATCAAAAACATTGTTAATTAAAATTTAATTTATTAATGTATAAAATTAAACTGCTAACCATTTTCTTGCTGTTCTTGATCAAAATTATCTGATTGACCCTGTTTTTATAAGAAAAAAAAAAAAAAAGATGTACCGTTATTAAAAATATTTAAAAAATTAATTTTTTATACCTTGCAAAATTCTATAAGATTCAATGTTTTTATATTCCAATATTTTATATAGCTATCTAAATATAAGATTAATATAAAAATAAATAAGTTCATATTGAATGGGGTAGAATTTTAAATTAATAAAATTGTCATTTCTATAAAATTAAATTACAAAAAAAAAAAAAAACAAAATGAGACAATATTTCATAGACTACTATAAAATTTCTAAATAAAAAAAGAAGAAAAATTCTTGTCTGAATGCCGAATATCTTCATTTAAATCTTCTACTTCTCTCTAACATATTAGTAAATCTGAATTTTGGATCTGTTGAACCAATCGCATGTATTTTGGATCCATGTTATTATTTTTCTGTCAGGACCTCTTTTACCAGCAATTTTGTCTTATATTATTATCACCTGTAGTAGTTCATATCTTAAATTTTCATTCTTGGAATTTTTCGTTCTCTCTAACACTGTTTTATTGCCCATTTTATTGATCCATGGAATTCTAAAAATTCTTCTATAGCACTCATAACTCCTCAAACACTTCAATAAGGATAATTATAATTTATATCTATCTATCTATATCTATAATTATCTTTATAAATTTTTATTTTTTTCAGAATGGTTGAATCAATAATTCCAACAATGGCAAATATGCATGTTTTAACCGTTGTAAATTTTATGCATTCATTTTGTATAAGCAAAGTTAAAAATGATAATATTTTAAAAAGAGATCAAGATTTAAGTTATTGGTCACAGGTATTTTGTTTTGAAAATATCTTATTAAATTACATGAGATATAATTTATGTACATATATAATTTTTTACAGGTTCATTCAAATTCAAAACGTTCAACAACAGAAAGAAATTTACAAGGACCTGGTGATTCAGTATTAAGTGATGTTTATGAAGAGAGCATATCAACTAAAACTCAAGGATTAATTGTATTACCAAAAATCAGTATAACTTTACTTCAATCATCAATTGTTGAAGAAGTTATATCAATTACCGCTTTAGACAATATTCATGTAATTCACTTTTTTTTTCTTCCCACTAAACAGTTTAATTTTTTCTTTACACTTTTTTCTCTTTCATTTTTTTAGGATTTAAGTTGTGTATCTTTACTTGCATTCTATATTGAAGGGATATCAACGAAATTTCATTTTGGTAAAACAACAAAAGCTTCAATGCATAATGTTTATATTCAGCAAACTGTTAAAACGGGTAGTAATCAAAAGAAAGGTGGTATAATGCGTGGTACAAGAGCACTTTTAGGTAAATTAATTTAAATTTTGTGTGTGTGTGTGTGTGTGTGTTCTAACTCTTTTTTCTTTTTCTTTAAATCATTCATATTTTATTTAACAGCTCATCTATCATCACAAACACGTCCAGACAATATTCAAGGTGAACCAATATTAATTGAAACATCCGAGAAACAACTTGAAGAATTAATTATTACATTTGATGTTGGAAAGGCTCATGCCCAATTAAGACGTTTAAGAAATGAAGGTTGTAATCCTCAAGATTCACAAACTATAATTACAGCAATACCAGAACATCGATCACAGACAATGTTTGATTGTAGTAGAATACCAGAAAGTGTAAATAATTCAAATGAAGTTGATGGTATCGGTTATATTATGTTTGAATGCGGTCTTGAAGGTGTTAGCATTAAAATTGTTAAAAGGTATTTGATTTAATTAAATCACACACACGAAATCATTATTATAATTTTCTATATTTTTTGTTTTTTCTTTTTAGATCACATTTTGAAAAATCTGAAAATTCAAAAGAGGACATTAGTATTCGAGCAACAACCGATACAAATGCTCCAAATATAAATATAACAGAATTATGTTCACCACATACAACGAATGTACCAATTGATGCAGTTACAATGAAAAGTGAATCAGCATGGAGATTAATAACAAAAAAGCCACCAACACCAAAAACACCTAAAGAAAAATTTGCTCATGCTTTAGAACATATCATTGTATCTGATCGTGGAGATCAGATTCCAAAAGGTAAAACTCCTTTTTTTTTATATTTGAGAAAATTTCAAAAATTAATTATAAAAAATTATTAGACAATAAACCAAAACCTACACCAAAAGTTACTGGTGGTATTAATGTAAATAACGGTACTGGCAACGACAAAGAAACTGATAATACTGGTGACAAGGGAAAAAATAATAAAAATGATAAATTTGAAAATGGAACTAAAACAAAAACAAATAATGAAACAGATAATACATCATCATGTGTGGTGGAATTTAAATCAGTTTGGTTTAATTTTGCTGCACCACCATGTGTTCCGATTACAAGAAAAATTGATTTCACCAGGTACCTATAATAGATTTTCTTTAAAATATTTTCCCATTTTTCAATTGCAATATGTTTTTTTTTTTTTAATCATAAAATCAGACTTGATTGGAATTTATTGAGTACAGCATCACCAGCAATAACTGCATGGATGA
This sequence comes from Bombylius major, assembly GCA_932526495.1. NCBI lineage: Eukaryota > Metazoa > Arthropoda > Insecta > Diptera > Bombyliidae > Bombylius > Bombylius major. Next base: position 50,252,669 of record OW052044.1, read on the forward strand.
ATCCAAGTAATCGTTTAGCAATTAAAACTGTTGCTATGCTACGTGCAATGCATTTAAGACATACATCTGTTGCAGCTTGTTTAATGTCTGATGCTCTTGAAAATGAAAAAATTCAACGTAATCCAAAAACAAAAAAAGTAACGAAAAAAAAACTTTTTTAAAAAAAATAAATTTGTTATTAAAATTTTCAAAATTTTACAGACACGTTATTCTGGAATATTTACACTTTTATCTAAAACACTTCATGAAGATCCTAGTTGTCAACTATGTACAATTATGCAAAAACTTGTACTTGAAGAAGGTGTAAATAAAATTGAGAATACATTCAAACAAGGTGAAATACCACATTTGAATACTCTGCGTCAGGTATAAAATAAAAATGAATATTGAAAGAAGATGAAAGTTTTATTATTAATAAATAAATAAAATATATTACAGGGAATTATTGTACTTAGTCGACAATGGAAGAATACTCTTTATAATCCCATACTTTTCGAACATCAATATAGAAATAAACTTTCGAAACCAATTAATGTTACATTTTCATTCCAACAAGCAGAAGAGGTACGTATCTTATGGTAAATTTGTCTGAAGAACATGGAGACCTGCAGTTAGAGTTCTACATATTTTTAGATCTCTTGAGTGTTTACACAAGATCTTCTAGTCTCCACACACTATTTTTTGCTATCTGGAAATCAAAGTCTCCTGTCGTGTAAACTTACAAGTTTCTTAAATTCATTTTGTCTTTTTTTTTAAAATAATTTGATAACAGGACTGTGATGAAATTGATGGTGATGTCGAAGCAGATATAAGCCATTTTGGAACTTCAGTTGAAAATGGAGAGGAAAGTGAAAATGCTCTTTTATTGGGTCAAGGTCAACCAATTAATCATCGTAAGTTAATTATATATTATTTTTATATAAATTCAATTTTTATTCATTTAATTTACGAATTTTTCTCTCAGAAGTCATCAATACACCATTTACAGCCGAAGCAGTACCTTCACCAAATTTACAGTCTTCTCGTAAGAGGTAAGGAAAAACAAACATTCTTTTCTTAAGAATTAACTTAATTAAATAACTAATATACTTACATGGCATAATTACAGTAAAAATAAAAATAGTATTCCTATTCATGGTACATCGTCAAGATCAAGTATTCAAATGCTACCAATAATATCCGGTCTTGTAGAAAAACAAAATCCAGAAATTGGTAAGTTTTTTTTTTCTTAAATGAATAAAATTGCTTTTCTTGTTTAAATTCATAATTTTTTTTTTTTTATCGAAAGAATACGGAACTTTACAAGAAGGATCATTGAGTTCAACAAATTCACTCGATAAATGTAATGAAAATCAAAAAGAAGATTTATACTTTTGGATGGCTAAACAACAAGAAAGTAAACAAAGAAATGAATCGGGAATGGATAAAGTAAGAAAGAAAAAAAAGTTTTAATAAATAAATATTTAGAGAAAAAGGAAAAAAAATACAACTTTTTTTTTTTAATTTCAAGGAAACTCATAAACCAATTCCAAATCGTACTGTTGGTGGTATTCCTACAAAAGGTGTTCTTCAAGATTCAATAAAACTTTTAGATGCACATTTAATATTTGAACCAATATTAACATGTTTAGGTGTAATGCCACAACAAATGGTTAATAAATTTTCAAATGCAGGTAATTTATAATAAAAAAAATGTAAGTAATTCATAATAATTTCAAAAAAAAAATTATTTTCAATATTTTGATAGATATTTCATCACTTGAAAATTTTGGAACAAATTTATCATTGGTTGGAACATTTGATTCAATTCGAGTTGATATTGTTGTTAGTGAAGCCGGTGATAAAAAAACAAAATCAAAATTTTCAAAAAAACTTGGTGGTAATGGTAGTTTATATAATGATACACCATTATTTTTATGTGAAAAAGTTGGTATAGAATTAGAAGTATTAAAAATGACTGATGGAACTGTTGATAAAGCAAAACAAAATGTTATTTATATGTCACGTAGACAATTAAAAAAACATACAAGTACCGTTGTTAATTTCAGTTTAAATATACGTTTTATTTCTCAACAAGTATGTTATGAAAAAAGGAAATTTTATAAAATAATGTTTTAAAAATTGCTAATTTTCTTATTTTTTTTTTTTAGGTGAACATGCCATTGTTACGACTTCTTCATCAAATTACAAATATGTATCAAAATGTAAAAGATGCTCAAATTGAATTACGTGAACAACCAGATTTAACTAAAAAAACAACAAATATCAAGGATGAATGCAGTATTGGTAAGATTTTATAAATTACAAATTAAAAATGTAAAAATCAACATGTATTTTTCTTTTATGAATTATTACAACAACAACAAAAAAGCATCAGAAACAAATGATGCTGCACATTTTGGTTCAATAAGTGATCGTTTCGGAAATAATGATAATTCTTTGGATGAGAAATATGATAAATTTAGTGAAATTATTCCTTTAGGACATTCAGCTAGCAAGTATGCATTTTCAGTTTAATTTTTTTTTACAATTTTATTAAAAATGATTTCTTTTTTTTAGGACACGAGTTTCAGGCTTAGGACCTCTTATTCAATTAACACCATCTCCAAATGCTAAAAATAGACCACAAAGTTTTGCACAAAAATTACGATCAACAGGAAAATCAGTTAAAGGGAAATTAGGTAGGATTTTTCTTTTTTAAAATCATTTAAAAAAGGCAGAAAAAAAAATGTTTATTATATTTTGTTGTTGTTATTAAGGTTATACAAATCTTAATGAAATAAGTTCTTCACCATTAAGAGAAAGTCCAACAACATCAATTGGTGAACAAAATGCATTTAAATTGTCATTGGAATCAAAGAGCTCATTCAATGGATGTGGAATAAGTCTTTATGGAGGTATTTTAATTAGAATTTCAATTAAGTTAGGCTTTGTTAAAAAAAACTATTAATTTCAGATTATAGTACATTAAAAAAGAATTCATGTGCAACAAATATATCTATACCAGTTGTTGTTGAAACACCAAATTGTTGGAAAACAATCTATCATTTACTTGAATTGTATGGTACAATGCCAGAAACGAAAACAATTCAAAGGTAATTTATGTCAATTGAATGAAAATGAATGTTAGAAAATTTATAATTATGTACTCTTTTTTTGGTTTTTCTAAATAAAGAATATCATTGAGCGCAGATGTTGAAGCAAATAAACAACCTAAAAAAGCTACAAATAATGCATTCACATATGCTCGACAAGAAACTAGAGAAGATGATGAAAATGTTAGTGCACCAACTCCAATACCGACAACTCAAGAATTAAGTATGAATTTAAACAAAAAGGAAAAAAAAATGCATTATTAGGATAAAACAATGTTTTATTATATTTTTTTTAGTTGAAAGTACATCTCAAGAACGAACTCGTCTAATTGTTTTTGGTGTTGCAAAAATACATAAAACAAGACTATTGGCTACTTTGAGTGGTTTAAAGGTAATTTTTGATTAAAAATTTGATAAACAGAAACCTTTGTGAATGAGTTTTTATTAAATTTGTCAGTTGGAAGCAGAAATTACAACTTTGAACAGTAGTGCAACATGGAGAAGAAAAGCACGTCCTATTACTTTAGAATGTTCACTAACAGGACAAGTGGGTCGAGCCATGATTGTCTTATTAGAGGGTGTTGCACCAAATCAACAGTAAAATTATAAAGTAGAAATTTTAATAAAAATAGCAATATTTATCAATTTCCCTTACAGAACTGTCGTTAAAGTTACAATCGGTAAAAGTCAAACGTTATATTCGAGTGTGACTAGACGAGGAAAAGATAAAAATAGTGGTCTATTATCAATTGGTCCAGTTAATATTGATATTCCACAACATCCTGTTGCTTTACATGGAATGATGACAAGAAGTTCAAAACAATTATCATCAACTCTTCAAGAATTAAGAGTTGGTAGAACATCAAATCGATCAACAAGTAAACAAGCTGAAGAACCCGAATCACCATTCCATCCGAAAGATATTAAAGATAAAGGTGGTCAACAACAACAAAAACGTTTCCCACAAACAACAAAAAATGTTTCCGGACAAAATGGATTACTTCAACCATTAGTTATGCAATTTAATATTTTATTGCAGGTACGTGTATTTCAAGAATCAAGATTATGTGAGTTATGAAAATCATTTTGTAAATTTTTATTGTTTTTGTGAATAGAGTCTTTCGATAAATGCTGCTCTTTTACCATCACTTCAAGCACAATATAAAATGAATCATGTCAGTTCAGCTGGATTTACTGGAAGTAAAGCAAAATTTGTTATCGATTTACCAACTCATACTCTTAGTTTCACTACCAAAATTCAGGTTAGTTAAATTATTATTATTTTAAGAATGTTAAAATTGTTTAAAAATATGTAATTTCATTTTTATAGAGTACCGAGGCAAATCTTCCATCAGAGGCATGTATTGGTTTACCACCTGTACATGTTAGTGCAGAATATATTCAAGAAAATGGACAAGAGGTAAGAACTTAACATTTTGAAAAAAATAAAATAAAATGTACAACAATAATAAAAAAATTGAATTATTATTTTATCAAGGATCAATTATTTGATGGAATTATTCTAAGACAAGGTGGCTATGTTAATGCATCAGCAGAAATTGGTGCATTTGAAAGATGTTTAACAACAGATTTATTAAATCATTTAGTATTTGTACAAAAAGTATTTATGAAAGAAGTTAATGAAGTTATACAAAAAGTTTATGGTGGTGAAAAACCAGTACCATTATGGTTAGAAGAAAATGATAATAATGTTCAAGAATCATCAATTAAAAGAATATTATTTTCATTAAATATTTGTGTTAAAAGAATTCAATTGACTGCAACAACACCATGTTCATCAGCAGTACGTTTTGAAACTGGTACAATAGAATTACATTTATCAAATCGTGTTAAAAATATTGGTGAAGGAAATGATCGTAAATTATTTGGAAAAGCACAAATTGATTTTAATTTATCATTAGGACAAATTATAAAAAATGTTATATTTGATGAAGCTGAACCAGAATTTCAACAATATGCATTCTTTCATACAACAGTCAGTATTCGTAATTCATTTCAAGAAGAAATGTCAAATGAAGATAAAGAATTAATATTATTAACATTAAAAAGGCCATTAATTTATATACAACCAGTTGCTGTTGATAAAGCAATATTAGTTTGGTTAAATTATAAAAATGCATATGAATATTGGGCTGAAAAAAGAGCAAATCTAAATTATGAAATGTCATCTGATAATACATCACATCAAGTTTTTGATAGAACAGCATTTGGACAATTTAGTAATATTGCAAGTTCAAATATATCAACATTATTTTTACATTTAACTGTTGAAGATATGGGAATTTGTTTACCTTTAAAACCTGTAGCATCGGTAAAAATTTTATATTTTTGATTTGTAAAGCAAAAAAAAAAAAAAAGAAAAAATTGAATTTATTTTTATGATTTTTTCTTTTTTACAGTCGTGGACATCAAGACCTTGTCAAGATTTTGAGCCACGAGGTGCAGTTGTAATAACACTTGAAAACACAATTATATCCGGTAAGAAAATGTTTATTGGAAACTTCTGGTTTTTTTTTTCTTTTCAAATAAATAATTTTTCATATTTTTTTTTTCTGTAGCTTGCAATTCAGGATCTTTAGTATCAAAGGGTAAATTTTCAGGTTTATGTTTACGATTTGCTGATGATTTTGAAACAACACTTGATGATTGGAAACCAAATATGAATGATTCGAGTATTATGAATTTATGTGTTGTTTCAGAGGGCACATATGAAGTGTGTTCACGTACAATAGCAGCTAAAAAACTGGGTAAGTAAAAAAAAATTCATTATGATTTTCTTGTTTACTAAATAATTAGTTACACATTCCAGAAAGTGCAAAATGGTTCTTAAATGTTAAATGGCAAATGGAAGGTGTAGATATTCATTTAGATGTTAACATTGGTAAACAGCTCTCTTCTCTTGGACATACTTTAACGATGTTAACAGGTAAGTGAATAAAAAATAAAAAAACAACTAAACCATAAAATAATTAATCATATATTGAATTTAAAAGGTTTTGAAGAAGAAGAACAAAATGTACTAGAAAGTTCAGACAGTGATGATGGTGGTGATCAAATTAATAAAGATTCACAAAATAATGCAAGACGTCGTGAAATGGAAAATTTACCACAATTTGTTTTTGATCCATCAATCGATTCGAAAAAACGTTCAGTAATGATGGAAAAAGAAATGAATGAACAATTGAAAATAATAAATGATCTTCGAACACTTGGTGCTTCTCATAATACAATTGCTCATGAAGAACGTCGTTTACAAGAATTACAAGCTCTCTGTTACAAATACTTCCGAAGAGATATGATTCAAAAATGGAAACGACCATCTATGAGACGTTCCATGTTAAAATCTGCAAATAGATCACAATCATTTGTTGCTCCATCATTAGGTAAAGAAACTGCAGTAGAGGAAACCAATACTCGAAAATTGGATACAATAATGTCAAGTGATGAAATATCTAGTTTACAAAGTACACCAGCATCTGGTCCATCAAGAAGTGCATCACTTAAAGTTTGTATACCAAATGTACATCGTGTAATATTTTCTGAAGCAATGAGACAAGCATCATTACCAGCAACTGATTCAGATGCTGGTAATGGACCTGAAAATGATATGGATTGGATATCTTATGATAATTCAGTACCAAATCGAATGGAAATTGATGATACTCAAGTTGAAATGAGAAAAAAATCGAATAGTGTACAAAAGCAACAAGATCCAAATATTGATTTTGAGTTAGATATTAAAGTATTGGTGAATTCTGGTAAATGTGTTTTACATACAAAAGAAATCAACGATGAAAAATTAATGTTTGGTAGTGGATCAACAACAACTGTAAAACATCATAAACGTGAAAGAAGTTTCGGTAATGAATGGGGTAGTCCAACACCATCTAGAAGACAACGTGATAAAAGTAAAATTCGTTATAATACACCATATGCTGTGTTGGTTGATTTAACAATATTTCATATTCCTGGTCTCGATGTTAAATTGCATTATCAATCGAAGACAGTTTTTGATGAAAATTCACCACGACTAAGTACTTATGAAATGTCAACGTTGAATAATAGAAGAATGGGAACGAAACGTGCATCATTATTTGCTTGGATGACATTACAAAGCATCCCTGAAGAAACAATAATATCACCGCACATTTTAGAATTTTTAGAACAAACTCTAGAACCGATACCAACAAAAAGTGAAACAAATACTCCATCTTCAAATCCCGTTAATATTGATTTACTTCCAAGCCATTATGTTACATATGCATCATTTCCAGTTGATGTAATTGTTTACTTTCACATGCAACCTTCAACTTTTAGATTTTCTTGTTTACCAGTATCCAGAGTTGAATGTATGCTTCAATTACCAAGTCTTGATATTGTATTCAGTTCAAAACGTTCTGACGATGATGAGAATGGTGATAATGATAAAACACCCGTTGGAGGATTAAGGTATATATTTTATTCCGTATAAAGTCAATTTTCATATTCAATGTCAATTTTCTTCACTTTACAGTGTAACAGGTTGTTTAGCCGATTTTAATGTTTACATTTTTCATCCGTACGGAGGAAAAAAGACTGGAATTAAAGAGACTCAATTTTCTCCATTAACCGATAGTGAACGGAAAGACTCTCTAAGTATAAACGTTGAATTTGTTAAATTTCATTTGACAAGATGCCGAAAACTTCATATCGAACCTTCAATATCAAAACGCTCTCTAGATCAATCACGTGCCGTAATACGTTTTTCAACAATAATCGATATCGGTAGTGCATCATTTAAATATGATATGCGAAGATTAACTGAAATTTTAGCATTTCCAAAAGCATGGTATCGTCGAAGAATCGTTAGACGTTTATTTTTAGGTGATTTAAGTGTTGCAAATCCAACTCAAAATGATACAGAAATTAAAGATACATCAAATGTACCAACAACAAATTCAGGTCCTTCAGGTGAATTAAATACACCAGGAACACGTTCAAATTCATCAAATTATACCAAAGATAATTTAAAATTAGATTTTAACAATGAAAGGCGTTTTGATAAATTAAAAAGTCTTAGAAAATCATCAAGTGCTGAATCGAGTACATCCCCGTCAGAACAAAATCATATAACAGCATGGGAAACACTTGTATTGTTTGCATTTAATTTTCAAAAATTGAATGTTCAAATGAATATGGGTAATGTTATGGGAAATGTTGTATGGTTAACAAAAGATTTTCAAAGTGATGGTCGTTTAAGTATCGGTAGTACAGGATATAAAAATGTATATACTGGTATTCATCTTGGTGGATCATCATTAGATGCAAAAGGTGGAATTGTTGGTGGTAATTTTGAATTGAATAAAGTCGATACACAATTTCATATAAAAGAGGAATCCGGTGTTGAACCATATCATACGATGGGTCTGAATTTTGTTGCAATGGAACTACGATTAGATTATATGGGTACAAGTGTTTTAATGACACGTGTTAGCTCATTTTCGGCAGCAATGAAAGATGAATGGAAAACAGCTAGTGATTCTCCTGTTTCACAATTAAGACGTAGTTTAATGATATTTATTCATGCTGATTTGTCGTGGGATCAAGTAAGTGATTAAGAAAATAAAATAAAATAAAGTTGATTAATTTTTCTACTATTTAAATTTATAATTTAGTTTCAAATAATGATTTCAAAATCAACAACAGCTGATTTATTGAAAATGCTATATAAACTTGAAGAATTCTTTTCGCAACAATTTAAATCATCGAAACGTGTATTTTCTAGTTTAGAACCAAGATTACATGACAAAAATACCAGTATTAGGCGAAGACAGGTTCTGTATTATATTTTGTTGTTGTTATTTTTCATTCCTTTTAAATGCTAACTGAATCATAAATTATTTCAGAAGAAACAACCCAACGATAATCCACAGACTGCTGATAATACTAATACAGATGCTCGTCATCATAGACATTGGCAGAAACCAATAAAACAAGCAATGGGCCTTATTGTACCAACACTTACTACAAGATTACCAAAGAGTGGAAATATCTTAGGAGGAACAGTTGAATTACATGGAAATAATATTTCTTTAGCTTGCTTCCATGGAATTAATTTCAAAGTATGTATTTCTTCATTTTCACCTTAAATTTTATTATTTCTAATTTTCTGTATTTTTAGTCAAAATCATGGGCACTTTTCAGTTTAAAAGAACCTAGTATACATTTTGCTACTGAAGCTCAACAAATGGATGATTTTAATGAGGTATCTAGTCAATTTTTTTTTTAAATTTTCATTTTTTTGGTAAGAAAAAATTTAGTGAATCATTTATTATTTATTTCCCCATTTAGGTTCATGTTATTGAAACGTTAACATTTAGTTTAGGACAAAATTCTCAAATTCCACAAAATCATTCCATGGCAACTGTAAGTCGAATATCAAGAAATGTGATATTTCCTCCACAATTTAAGACTCTTAGTGAATGGTTTCATTATGCATTCGCAAATAGTGATATAGATGGTAAAAAATTTTATCTCAGTTCTCATATTATATGTAATTTTACTGTTATTTTTTTGTTTTCTTCTTCCTTTTTAATATCTTAGATGTTGACAGATTTCCAATTTTGGAAAAAGATAAAGATCTTTGTACAAGTTCTATAGAACGTTCTAGAGGCTTATCATCAAATACAACTGGATCAAAATTACAAGATCATAGTCATAATCGTGAAGTTATATTTGCTGTACCTAGTTTACAGTTACATTTTAAAACAGAACATAAACAAGGTACTTCAACACCACAACAAACAGGTAATTAAAAAAAAATGGCGTTAAATATTTTTACATTCTTTTAGCATTTCTTTCAATATTATTTTCAGATGAAAAACCAATGGTTGTTTGTAGTTTCATAACAGAATTCGAAGATCATATTTTTGTAACTGTTGATGCTGATGCTTTTTTCTTTTTGCATGATTTAATAACATCATATGTTAAAGAAAAAGAAAAATTGGTATATAATTTTTTTTCTTAAAAAAAAAAAATAAATCACTTTTCTTTATCATGATTTGAAATATTTTTTTTTTGTTTTTCTCTTTTTTAGCTAAATGTTCAAACTGGTCGTGCTGTTTCACCAAATAATTCTACAGTATCATCGAAAAATCAAAATAAAAATATACAATCAAATGAAAATACAACGGAAAAATCAAATTCTGATAAAGAAAATACAGAAGCTGGATCATCTAATGAAAATCATAATAATACAAAAACAAATCAAAGTGGTGGAAATACCAGTGGAGGTGGTAGTGGTGGTGGTAGTGGTGGTGGTACTGGTAGTAGTAATGGTAGTGGTGGCGGTGGCGGTGGTAGTAGTAGCAATAATATCGATAATAATTCAGATTTAGAAGCATTCATTAGAGATTGGAGACATTTTGAATGTAAAACATGGCATTTAGAACCAACAGTTAGATTATTATCATGGGCAGGAAAATCAATTGAACCATATGGTATCGATTATATATTAAATAAACTTGGTTTTAGTCATGCAAGGACGACAATACCAAAATGGTTACAACGTGGTTTTATGGATCCAATGGATAAAATGCAAGCTATTTTAATGTTTCAATTATTAGCAATTGTTAAAGAGAATAAAACTGAAGGTTCATATACTAAACATTAAATAATAATAATATGCATCGATTAAAAAAAAAAAATACTATTTATTATATTTACATCATTCATTATTTGTGTTATAAATGTGTAATCTTATTTATAGAATTTAAATAAAATAAAAATATTCATGATGATATAATATTCTAAAAATGTAAAAGAAAAAGAAAAGAAAAATTGTATTGTGCATATTTTAAATTTTTATTTTATTTTTTAAATTTCCTTTACTAGAATTTCTCTTGTTGAATCAATAAATTCAAGGTTACAATAAAAGTCTTCTAATGTGAATTAGACTGGAAAAGATTTTTATACGCTTTTTTCTACGTTAATTATTTACATATTGTACATATACATAGGTACATATGTATGTATGGTAGTGGACAGCTACATATATCAACAAACAACATCGCATAACTGATGCATTTTATGTACATGTCATATTTTATTATTTATAAAAAAAAAAAAGAGAATTTCATTTGACATATTAATAAAAATACAAAAAAGTGAAAGAATTCGAAGAAAAATAGATAAAATAAATTTTTTTGATAAAATGCACCTAAATTTAAAATATTTCATTCTTGAAAGCCCTGGGAAAATAAAATTACTTTTGTTTTTTTTCTTTTTTTCCTATTATTATTTTGCCCATTGTCTTCATAGATTCATCAAATTTTTTTGTTTTTTTGGCTTAATTTCAAACTAAATTCATTTTATAACATGATGATATTATATACAGTTATTATTTGTTTTGAAAACGTCAAAAAAAATATATAAAATCTGATAGAAACTATAAAATTATATATCATTCTAGGTGTGGAGGTGATATGTACAATGAATTTTTTCATACATTAAAAAAAAAAATAAAAAAAATTCTTTTCATCACATTTTAAATTTGAATTTTTTTCTCGTATTTTATTGTAATAATAATGTCGTGTTATATTATTGTTATTTTGTATGCAAATTTTCAAGGAAATATTCAAATGTTTTTTTGTTATTTTTTGTATTATTTTTTACTTTTAATTTTTGCAGTAATTTAATTTTAAAGAATTGGTTTTAGTTTCAGTTTTCAATGAGATTTTGCAATTTAATAGAATTTTTATTCTTAAAATTTATTTTCTATCCATCTTTTTTTAAAATAAATATTAATACTTTGTCAAGAATAGAAGGGAAAAAAAAATAAAAAAAGGATATAGTGAAAAATGTACGCAATTACTCATCGTAACAAGGTTATTATTCTTAAAAAAATTATATATCATCTGCACAAGACAAATAAGGAAGCATGATGAGAATAATTTTAAAAAAGTCCTTTAAATAATTTTTTTTTTTAGATTAAGTAATTTCTCAACATCCATGTCACATTACTGGTCTCCCACAATCAATTTTGAATTTTTGTAATCACTTACCTTCATTTTGAAGCTTCAAATTATATCGTCATAAGAAAAATCTCATCAATTTTTAAATATAAACCAACTATCCGGGGCGAAATTTCATCAAAAAGGTTCATCTTAAATTTATTAACCATTTACGTTTAGTTCTAATTTCCATACCACGTACTACCTTCCAACAAGGGTCTCAAATGTTTCCCCGGTCCCTCTGACCCATTAAAAACTTATAAAATTTATGCATAAATCGAGTTATGAAGGCTGAAGCGAAGGAAAAGTTTTTGAAAAAATTCCATCCGGTAAGAAGGGTTCGTGGGTCTCTGACAGAATAATGACAGTAGCTTTTCGTTACTAGCCAAAGTGTATGCCTAACCATTTCCAACTCAAGCGGATGTCTTTTTCTTAAAAACCAATCCTTATCTACAATTTCTACACTTCCTATACAATTCGATTGATGACATCTTCCATGTGACGACGAACCGTCTTTTCTTCCGTTGACGAGCGGTACCCTACACTATCTAAATCCTAAGAAATTTAATCTAATCTAATCTAAACCTAGTCTTTTTCTCTTTTGTTTCTTCGGAATCCACAGGTATTGGTTACTCTGTTTCCTCCAAAAATTACCATTACCATCAAGAGAAGGCGGGAAAAAGTGGAGTAGGAGAAGTGTGAGGATTCGTTTCCTTTTAGAAAAATTGTTTATTCAAAAATTCAATTGGAAATTTTCGAAAAAATAAATGTTGCTAATTATTTTCGAATTTTCGAAATTATTTTCTATATTTTATTGCAATAGGGCCAAAACTTTTTAACCTACCCTCGTACATGCTCTATATATTATACATATAACATTTGAAATATTCGATTAATTTGATTAAATATTAAAAATGACAATAAATGATTATAATTCAAATAAAAATTAATTATTATGAACAAAAACATACATACCTATGTGTGATACAGAGATATAAAATATAATTAACATAAATTTCTTTTATAGTTCATATTAAACCAATTAATAAAAAATTATCTTCAAACATTTTGGCACATTCCACACACATTTTAGTTAAACAGAAAAATATTATAGGTATGTACTTTCAATATCATTAAAATAATTGAATATTTTTTAATTTATAACCATGACAAAAATAAAAGTAAACATAATAGCAGTGGTATTATAAATATATGTATGTATGTATAATTAAATATTAAAATAATTTCTCCTTTTACATTTAAATTACATATGAATTAAATGAAAGAATACAAAAATGCATTCATGTGGATTGTATATGTATCTTATATTTACTTTGATTAAGGGACTATTATTTTTAAATGTCATATGAAAATACAACAAACCAATTTATCAAATGACAAATTGTATATTTATAGAAAGATTTATATTTTAAATTTTATAAGAAAATTATTGTAAATTTTTCAATACATTTCAATTTTATATTAGTTTTCAAAAGAAAGCATATCATATATGTATATCTCGTGAAAAGTCCTAAACTTTAAACTTAATGTTTATTGAACCCTTTTTTTTTTTTTTTTTTTTTTTTTTCAAAGTAGATATCATTTACACTTTTCCTGATACTAAATAATTTGAAAAGTACTTGGACAACAACAGATTACAATCATGTGTGAACATGAAAACGTATGCAATTTTTCATTCGAATATAGGGTGTACCTACGTTTGTACATATAAGGAGGTTTTTTTTTTAAATAGAAAAAAACGTTTGAATGAAAAAGTAGATAAAGAATTAAGGAAGGTGTAATTTTCAGGTAAATTTAAACAAATTAAAAAACAATCTACCGAGGGCCGGTTGGAATGTATGTATGTATATGCTTTTACACACATTTTCTCTACAAAATCAAGACCATTTTTTATTAAAAAATTGTAATTATTTCATTATTTAGAGAAATATTATTATCACGATATGAAAAAGATCTTCAATAATTAAGTAATGAAATGGTTCTTTCCAAAAGGATTGTTTTTATTCAACAGGTGGCATAATGACACATACTCGACACTCGTAGTACGTTAAGAAACTTGAATTTTCCCAGTGCCGGATTAAGCCAGCGCGGGGCCGGTAGCTAATGTTATTTTACGGCTGTTAACTCATAACTCATAAAACTCTTCTCTATGCGCGGGGCTCCCAGAATTTTCTGACGAGCAAAAAAAAGGTCAATTTCATCTCTATGCGCGGGGCTCTCCAAAAGCGCGGGGCCCGTAGCATTTGCTACTTCTGCTATATGGCTAATCCGGCACCAAAAAGATTCTATATAGGAAGAGGTAGCATGTAGTATAAAAATGTGTATACCACAAATTCGAATCTACTTAGATGGGGATGGAAAACGTGCGGTTAGAACAATGTAATTCATAACTTTCGGATTACACATTTTTATATTACATGCTATCTTTTCCTATTTAAAAACTTTTTGCCGGCACTAAATTTTCCATGATATAATATCAAATTACCGTTATACTCTTTCATACAGAGAATTTCGAATATAATTTCGAACTTCTTCATTTATTTCAATTGTTTTGATTACATTGTGGTAATTTTGGTGTAAAATTTCATTTTCTTTTGTATCATAAATTATTTTTACACGGTAAAAGGAACTAACAAGTAATTTAAATTGTTTTATTTTGTTTTCTTGTACATACGTACATATTTCCTTATTAATAAAAAAACAAATTTTTCCAAATAAAGAAAAATCTTATTTACAACTTTCCCGTATTCAAATTTAAACAATTTTTGAAACTTTCATGTAAAAAATTTAATCAAAATGAAAATGTTTATTTTATTTCAGAAAGAAAAACAAAACAACATCCTGTATAATATTCATACTCGTATGTACATATATATATACAGATGTATGTAGATAATATACCTATTTAATAATACTTATAAAATTAGGGCTAATGATTCGCAGACATCAGTAGTTCAGATACAGATATAATTGAGGTGATAATCAAGTTGATGATATTCTGATAGTCTTTTGGATTATTATTATCAATGCAAAAAATTTTCTAAAGTAAAACTTTTTTTTTTTAATGCTTTCTATGCTCAATTCTTTTATTGTATGATTTGTATTTATGTTGTATTTTGAACAAAGTATACTAAATCAGGCACAGAAAACTACTTGGCACTTTTTTCTTTAGACGGTTTATTTTAATTTTTTGTTTTTGTGAATAGTTTTTTTTTAATGTTTCTTATAAACTTTTAATGTATGTACTGATACGAAAAGAAAAAAAAATTTGTGACGTTCTAAAAATATCTACCGCCGCCTCAAAGATATTTCAAAAATTGAAATTATTTTACATTATTATGTAGGTAATATACTTACTTACACACATCTGTATGTATGTACTAATAAATACGAGTATATAGGAAAATTATACGAAATAAATTGTATCATATACGTGAACATACATATTTACTAGATGCATATAATGTCATATGTACGAACGGTGATCCAAAAGTAATGATATGTGGTTATTTCCTGTCAGCATAAAAATCAAAAAAAAATTGTTTTTTGCTTTCTTATACATCCACTAGATCAGCATAAAAAAATCACATAAATAGACCACGATTTCTGGGAGGTACATTAATTTGAATATACAAACCGTCGAAGAGATAATATTAAAATGGAGAGAAAAAAATGGACAATGCACCGGCTCACAAAGCTGCAGTTGCGATGGCTGCCATTCAAGAAATGGGATTCGAATTGCTCGATCACCCTCCTTATTCACCAGATCTAGCTCCCCAGTGACTTTTACATCTTTCCTCGGCTCAAGAAGGAACAAATCTGAGGCAAGATATTTGAAGACGATATAGCGAAGTGATGGCCGCTGTTGAGACGCTTTGGGAAGGTCAAGACAAAGATTTTTTTTCTAAGGGAATCCTGGGTTTAGAAAAAAAAATGGACTAAATATGAGACTATGTAGAAAAATAAATTATTTTTTCAACTATATAATCACCGTGTTTTATTTTCATTATCATTACTTTTGGATCACCTCTCATATGTAATATAAAAATTATTATTTTATGTTTTGTTTAATAATATTTTGAATTGTTTATAAAATGAATGATTTTTAACTGAAAAAAAATACAGTTTTCATATATTTATTAATTTAATGTTTGAAAAAAAATACAAAAATTTCCTTTTTGTTGAATCAAATTTGGTAAATATTTCTTTCTAGTTTTGTTCTAATTTTTCATATTCAATTGTAAAAAAAAAAGAAAAAAATTTAGATCAATGGTAGCTATATGTTTTTTATTGTACTTTATTATTTTGAATAATAATAAAATTAATTTGATGTTCTTGAACCAGCATTTAAATTGTATCATATTTTTTTACATATATATTGTTCAAAAATTATAGGCCCAATCAAATAGTGTGGTGCCAAAAAATTTTAACATACATATATCAAAAAGAATAAAACTATCGTACTTTTATCATTTAATATACAACATAACACATTTAATGAAAGATAAGTGTGCTTTTTTTTTAATGACAATAAAATTGTGTGTATTTTCAAGAGAAAACAATATAAAAGACAACAAATAAAAAGTTTAGAAAAATAAAAAAAAAATTACATACCTACAAATAGTTACACATAGGTACATTACATTATGTATCTTTTGTTGTTTTTTTTTTTAGTTTTTGGATTTTATGTGTACAAAATTATCTGCGAATGCGCGTTTCCGAAAGCTTATTATTTTGTTATACATTCTATGGGTACCTACTGGGTATTAAAATAATACAAAAAAAAACAAAAAAACAAAAGACATACAGAAAAAAAAAATATTTAAAGAAAATTATTTTCATTTGAAACAGTTTGTTGCTTACTTTCTAAAGCTAAAAAGTCGCTCTCAAAATATAGTACCTACATATTATCATAATCTTAATCATCAACATATCATCATCATCATCAGATTATTATTACATTGAATATCGTAATTGTAAATTTTCTGGGGCTTTTTTTCTTCTGTACTCAATCGTTTTTTTCGTTTCGTTCGCATTTATACAGATTTTGAGGAACCAAAAAAAAAAAAAAACACAGAATCTTTTCAGTCAGATTCAAATGTTAAAATTTTGAAATCAGTTAGTTTTATTCGAATTAGTAGACGACGACAGACGGTTATCCCAGGTACATGAAGAGTTTTTGTAATTATTGGTAGCCAGTTTGTAATCGGGTTCTATGTAAAAAAGGTGTAAAAAATTAATAATTAAAAAAATTTTTCACCTTTTCCTTTTTTTTTTTAAAGTGAAAGTTAATTTTTTAAAGTAAGTTTAAAAAAAAAATAATTTTCATACAAAATTTTCTATCGAAACAAATATCACGGACAATAACGATTTACAAAAAAAAAAAAAAAAGAAAAATTCAAAAGAAAAACCCTTTTTTTCCAGAGAAAAAATAAAGTGTGGTGGTGATTAATAGTTATTTAATTCCCAAAAGTTGCAATTGAAAAAAAATAAAAAAAGGATTAATAAATAAAATTGAAATAAAGTGTAGGCAAATACAACGAATTTTAATAACAATAATGGCATATTCCTGGGAGAATCGTGTTGATTTTGTTGTCCGGTACATGTATGGTATGTCATTTAATTAACAAAAAAAAAAACATACACACATATATTGAAAAAAAAAATATTTGAAAAGAAAAAAAATGCATTTTTATAATTATTTAATTAGTTTATATATGAATGTTTTTTTTTTTTTATTTGTTGGTGTTTTTCGTAGGTACATAAATAAAATAAATGAAAAATAACAGACAAATTAAACTCTAGAGGATAAAATAAATTACGATAGATAAAAAAAAAATTAAATGTATTAAAACTTGAAAAAGTTTTCATTTTTTTCGGGTTTTTATTATTATTTTTTATATAAATTAAAATACGTGTTCCATTAGAGTATAAAATTAGGTTTAAAAATAAGTTCATTGACTGTCATGACTATAATTATAATTATTTTTCTTTCATATCACAATTACGAGTACCTATACATACTCGTATATTGTCCATTACAATAATAATAATAATAGTTATAGAATGAAAAATCTATCAGAAAAAAAAAGACAAATTATTGGTCTAATCAAATTGAATGTCACATATAATATAAATAATTAAAATATTCATTTAATATTATTAATGTATTTTTATACCACATATAGTATTTAATAGGGTGTTCGTTTTATTTATATACAGAATTTTTGTTTTTCTTTGTAGAAAAAGTATAATTTATAAATAATTATACGTTCAAGAATTTTATTTTTCAGGAAGATTCAAGAAAATAAAAAAAAAAGAAACGAAATTACAAGCTAAAAATTATTTAGAAGTAGAAAATTTGTAATATAAATTATAGAAGGTTTTAATAATTACAGATCATATTATTAAAATGTACTAGGGCAATTCTCTGCGAAGTGTAACCTCTTATAGTGAAAATTTCAAAATTTAAAAAAGTTATAACTAATTGTAGATAAGTCATCTAATTCTGATTATTCTTTTAAACATAACAGAACAAATATATCTTAATGATTCAATCAATTTACAATCAAATAAATCGCTAGCATACACAAGAAAATTTTCACCTGTAGCCTGCGTTACATCTAATTTTGTAGTCTGCGTTACCAGAATTTTTATTTGTTTTTTAATAATATACAAATCTATTTAAGATACTATTGAATACCAATCAAAGAATGTACCTTCTAGTTTCTACCATATAACCATATACATTTCAAAATATTTGTTGCATTCAGTTAGCAGAAAATTTTAATGGAAAGTAAAAAGGTACATTTTCTGTTTTCGTGCGATATAGTCTGCGTTACATATCTGTTAGAGTTAATAACACAAAAGCACTGTTATAAAAATTCAATTTTATTTTGTGTATGATATATTAAGGTATTGATCTAAAATATTGAAAAATAATCTCTTCTTAGTACAAGTTTATGAAAAATACACGTTAAAACGTCGTACGATGTAGTCTGCGTTACGTAGAGAATCGCCCACTAAATTTATGTTTTTTGATACAGAAAAATTCAAAGTATTTCATTATTAAAAAAATATTTTTTATGTGCTCATCAAATAATTTAATGTATTTACAGTTTCTTTTTAATCAATTTTAGAATTAAGCAGCTCCCCAGATTACTTTTATGTAAAATCTAATTTTGGCCTCAATTATTTTAAATACATTCTACTTACCTGTTGAAATTCAAGTGCGAAATGTACAAAAAAAAAAAAACTTTATCTTTTACGATATTTAACCTCTAACTCTATTTATATGTATTAGAGTTGATCTTGAAAGAAAAGCAGCATTTAAAAAACAACAAAAAACAAAAGGATTTTGTAAAAATGATTGTCAAAATTAATTTTCTTCTTAAATTTATAAAATTAGAGATTTTAAAAGGATAAAGGATTTGTTTTAGGATTTTTCTTTCTATAAAAACTTTATAACTTAAAAATTGTTGCATAAAGAAGTTTTTTACATCGTCTTCACAGGCTTAGGACGGACGTATTGTGATTAAACAAAAGTTAAAATAAAAATTACTTTAATTCAGAAATTACTCATTAATAAAGCCTATATGTTGCCACCTACAACAAATGTACGTCTTGATGGATTCTTCGAATTAAAAAAAAAAAGAGATACAAATTATTTTTAAATCGAACAACTCCACGAAAAAAGTGGAGAAAAATTATAGAGTAGCTCCCCTACTCTCTAAATAATTATTTATTATTCAATGGTCGGAAAAAAATGTTTTTCTATCATTAAAATTTATTTTGAATATAAATCAACTATAAGTCAATCGAATTTTGTTACTAAAAAAAAACTCAGAAACACAAGTTACTTAATTTGATTCGTGAATCACCGCTCAAATATCTACTGAAAAAAAGTTGAATAGATTTTAAATTAAATATTAAATTTTATTACAAATTACCACCCTGTAACGCTGTAACATATGTTTAT
This sequence comes from Bombylius major, assembly GCA_932526495.1. Taxonomy (NCBI): domain Eukaryota; kingdom Metazoa; phylum Arthropoda; class Insecta; order Diptera; family Bombyliidae; genus Bombylius; species Bombylius major. The sequence goes on from OW052044.1 coordinate 50,272,774, forward strand.
TCCACCATATGTATTTGAAATATACGAATAATTCATTCGGAAGTGACGGTAATTTGAAATTTAAATTATTTTTATTTTTTCAAGTAATTTTCATATTTTTCTAAATACAAAAAAAAAAAAAAAAAAAAATTACATATTGTCTCATAATTATATTTTTATGACAATTATTCATAAAAATATGTTTCAAATAAAATTTGAGTATTTTCACGCGGTACCTTTACACATTTCCCCAATTTACTTAAAATTATTTCTGTACATGAAATTTTTTTGTTTTTTTTTGTTTAAAGAAAAACATAAAATTACACGTGAAAAAACTGAGAATTTTGAAAAAAAAAAAATAATAATAAAAAAATAAAGAAAAGCTAAAAGTTAGCATAAACAATAATTTTTTTTTCCATTCTTTCGCCGGATTATACTTTTCTATTCAGAAGAGAAAAAGCGTTTTTTTATCTTTTTTTCATTTTGTTAAATTTAAAATATTATAAAAGAAAATAAGAAAAACAATTCAACAAGAAAAATTCAGACAATCAGGGGCCTAAGGCTGTTTCATGATAATATACTCGTACTCGAAAGTATGTAACGAACATACATATATGTACTGTGCTGTGAATAAGTCATGGGACAAACATAATTTTTTTAAATATTTGAGAAAAAAAGCGAATCTTTTCGAACAAACTTCTTATTTTATTAATGATAAATAACTTACATATCATTCTTAAACAAATTACAACAAAAAAACTGGATATTTCAACTTAAATTGCTTCCAAAATCCACAAAGTTATAAATAAGCGATGATATACGTCTGTGAAAAAGTGATAGGACATATTATCAATTAATAACGGAATATTGTATTAATTAAGTGAAAAGGGCACGTATTCCGTAGTATTCACGTTTCTAATACTTGGTATGATATCCCTTTCATTTGAAAAAGCATCCGCGGTCGTCTTGGTATAGATTCCACAAGGTTTTTAACAGAATCTTGTGGAACCTTTTCCCATTCGTCGACTGTTATTATGTTTTTCTGAGTTTTTTCTCCAAAAACGCTCAAAAATGTTCTTTTGGGATTATGTCAGGGCTCTGTGGAGGTGTTTCAATAACATGGAGACAATTATATAACAACCACAACCGAAAATTTCAAGCTTTATGCTTTGGGTCCTTATCTTGATAAAAACAAAAGTCATCAACAACATCCAACTTTTAGCACTTTGAAGTAATTTTTTTTTTTTTAAATATTCAATATTTAATACTGGTCCATAATATTTTTTATAAATTGCATGTTTTCTCCTCCATTTTATCTCATTGCATCCCATAAAAGTACATTTTTACTACCATGTTCACAGTTTTTAAACTTAATTTTCTTTTCTGTTATCTTCATGTTCCATATTGTGACTTCGAAAATTATTAAACATGCTTTGATCGATGAAAATGTCCTTTTTCTAAAATTCAATACCTTTATTTTTATTATTTTTGGCAAAGTTATATCTATTTTTTTTTATTATTCTCAGACCAAAAAGGTTTGTTAAGAGAAATATTTAAAAAATATAAATCCACCTATAAACGTGGTTTCCGTTATTAATTGATAATATGTCCCATCACTTTTTCACAGATATATCATGGCTTATTTATAACTTTGTGATTTTTGGAAGTAATTTATGTTGAAATATCCAGTTTTTTTGTTGTAATTTGTTTAAGAATGATATGTATTAATAAAATAAGAAGTTTATTCGAAAAGATTCGCTTTTTTTCTCAAATATTTAAAAAAATTATGTTTGTCCCATGACTTATTCACAGCACTGTAACTATATAAAATTATTTGTTGAATACACAAAGCCAAAATGTTTAATAGATTCCATTTATTTTGTTTACTTTTTAATTTTTTTTTCCTTTCATATAATTTTTTCATAAAGTATATACGAGTAATAATGATGATTTGCTCTTGAATGAGATGAGGAAAAAAAAGTATATATAATACATATTAATAAATTATTTAACAAATGGTTGGAAAAAACTCTACAGGTGTAGTATAAAAGAAAAGTTGATGAAATACACATACACACACAAAAGCAGAAAATAAAATCCAAAAAAAACAAAAAAAAAACTGATCATGATTGATTTTTAAAATATAAAAAATTCATAGAAAAACAAGAAAAAAAAAACTTTCTTTTTTTTAAAAAAAAGCTTATGTTTCGAGAAAAGCAAAAAAATAAAAAATAAATACATAAATAAAATACAAGATTTAAAAAAGAAAATTATTCTTTTCAAGTTCAATGGCTAAATGTCATTGGGAAACAAAAAAAGGAAGATTAAAAAAAATGTATGTGATATTTAATATGTTTTATATTTTTTATTTTTTGATTTATTTGCAAAAGTAGAAATTTCGTATGTATTTTTTTTTTAAGTTGAAAATTTATTTTCCTTTGAATTTTTTTTGGTATTTAATTTAAAATTTTCATATATAGAGAGGTAAATTTTAAATGAAGTAGATATTCAATTATTGAAAGATTTAAATTAATATACGCACGGGGGAAAAAAATGATATATGAAGACTTGGATGATAGGGAAAAAGAAAAAGAAAAGCCATACACACATATTCGTACTTTTTTGTTTTAATTTTCCATATAGCGATTTCAAATACATATGAGGTAGGTACTTTTTCTATAAAGAAAATTTTTATTAACTGAAATGTTTTTTTTTTATTTTTTGGTTTTTATTACATTTTGCTTTGATGTAATGCGGTTTATTTAATCCGATTTACATAAAGAGCTCATTAAAATGATTTTTATCAAGATACGAAATTAGAAAATATAAAAAAAAAAGAAATGTATATGAAAAAATGAAAGTAAATAAATATGATAAAATAAAAAGAAAATTAAAAACGATAATGTGGATAATACGTCGTGTATAAAAAACAAAGATTTTATTTATGTATGAAGTTTTTTAAGGAAAATATAAAAAAAAGGAGAAAAAAAAATAAAAAAATAAATAAATGATTGAAATTGAAAATATTGATCAATTTTAACATTTTAAATGAATTTTATGAAAATTTATTATAGGGTGTTTCTATTGTAGCTAAATTGTACTGTGTGATTGCAATATTTATAGCTTTCTGAAATAATTTTTGAATATCCTTTTAGAAAATTTTATTCGAACACCAGAAGGGTTTACAACCCTTTGATTCGAGAACTGCGAGGTGTTTGGTATCAAAACGGCACGGTTAGTGTTTTTTGGGTCTTCAAAAAAATAGAAATTCGCTTGGAAAATATGTAGTTTAAAAAGAAGCAAACTTTGTTAAACATTTTCAGAACCGACCTCTGGACCTTATCGATCATTGACAGTGTCGGATTAAGACAGCGCGGGGCCGGTAGCAAATGCTCCCCAGAATTGTCTGACGAATTTTCGAACGAGCAAAAAAAAAGGGCAATTTCTTCTCTATACGTGGAACCCGTAGCATTTGCTACTTCTGCTGTATGGCTAATCCGGTCCTGATCATGGATACTTTTTATATTGAAAAAATATTTTATTTGTTTAAAAAAAATGACATTTCCAATTTGTTTTCTTCGAAATCCAATTCCTTTTAAAAACAAATAAAACATCCTGTCTCGTCTCCGTGTATCAATATGAAAATTGGTGTTGATATTCCAATCTTAGTAAAAAAAAATATGTATGTGTGTGTATTTTTTTTTCTACGAATCAAAAGAAATATTTACTATAAATAAATCCTATTAAATATTCAACAAGTCCTTTTTATAATGAATTTTTTAGATTTCAGAGGAAAAGAAAAAAAGAATATAACTAAATAGCGTTGAAAGCGATTTAATGGATTCGATTTTTTTTATACATACATACTCGTCCCTATATACAAATACATACATATATTATATTTTTTTATTTAAAACAGAAATAAAAATAAATAAAAATCTCAGTTTTTCCATATCCCGTAAATAACCATAGTGTGGGAAATAAATAATGAAAAAAGAAAGTTAGAAAAAAAAGAGACATTTTTTCTTTATCTTGAAATAAAAACACATTAAATCACACAATAATTCAATTTAAATGTGAAAATTGTGTAAAATTCTATTGAACCTTATATAGAATAGAAATTTATTCTAATTTTTTTGTTTGTTTGTGTTTGTGTGTGTGTGTATTTGATTTTTGTTAAAAGAAAATTCATATGTATAACAAAAATCTTTTTAAAAGTAATCTTTTTTTTGTTTTTGATATATTTATTGTGTGTAGAAGACATTTTTTTTCCATAGGACATGTCATATGAAAATATAATGTATTTAATCTAATATATATCATGTAAAATGTAATACATATTATGTGTATATACATAAATATGTACTATTATGTTTCATGTCAACTTTTATACGTTACATTTAAAAATAAAAAAAGACAAAAAACAAAAAAAAGGAAAATAATGATATATCCTTTATATACATATGTACATATTTAGGTATGTACAATACATGTGTTTATACTACAAGTATGTACTCTAAATTTGATTATAATTTACTAATATAGACTTTGACTGATTAAATAAAATTTCTACTTCAATTTAGTTTCAAAGAATTTATTGAATTTCATATATTTACTTCATATGAGTAGTTTAGTTACTATAGTTAATAATTGTAGTAGTACTTACATAAAGCTACGGTCAACTAAATAGAAACACTCTGATAGAGAAATAATACCTTGATTTTTTTAAACTTTTAGGGTATGTTATTCTAATCTATATGATATGGTATGGTATAAAGGGGTTGTTTGCTTTAGAGAAGCAATTTCATTCGGAGGCCTAAAGGCCTATTGTGAATCCCTTTGATTTTGTTCGTGGGATTTGGCTTATTCTGAGAACCATTTCGATTTTTGTATAAATTTATTCAAGTCTTTTAGTGCTATTTCTGCTGAGTCGGTTTAGATTGTCAAAGAACACCTTGCTTCCAAACAAGCGAGCCTCCGTTCTTTTAGAGCTGGACATTCGCAGAGTAGATTCACTATTGACTCTATTTCTTCTTCATCTCTACAACTTCTCTTTCGATGGTGCGCCGAGTTTATTGGCCATAGAATCGATTAGGTAGTGTCCAGTAATCACCCCGACAAGTTTTCGAACTTGTTTTCTTTGGAACGATAGTAGAGTTTTGGTCTTTTTCTATATAATATTTGGAATTTTAACATTATATGAACCTTATATGTTATTGTCTTCGAATATCAATCATAAGCAGTGGCGGATTTAAGTTCGATGGCGCCCTAGGCAGCGTCTGATATGGCGCCCCTTGGCATAGGAGTATGAGAAGTATGAGAAGTATGAGGAGCTTTTTTTTTTCAAAATTAGGAATAAAGGATTCCAGTGCCAAGTATGTACTGTGAGAAAATAAGAATTAAAAAATAATTATAAAAATACTAAATTATCCTTTGAAGCAAAAAACCAGCTCCACTAATTTTTACAGAGAGAGCCATTTTCCAAAGTGTATTTGTAAGATCATCACTTTTCTACCATGGTATTTTCAATTAGTTGGTGGTAGCTATGTGAACTTACTCGTATCTATAGAACAAAAGTAATAGAAATATAAAGATAATTTATTTTTAATGATATATTGTTAAAATGAAAATTTTCAAGAATAGAATTACATACACAGTACAGTTTTTCTCATTCCTTTTTTTTTTTTTTTTTAAATAATTAAATTATATCTTAATATATAAGAATATTTCTATATGTATGCGTATACACAAGTGTATATAGGGGTAACTGTACGAGTATATAAAAGTAGAAACAAAATGTGTGTCTAATTGAAGGTTCAAAAAGTACAAATCAAACTTGTTATTTTCATTTAAATATTAAAATTGATTTACTAACTGTTTACTTAGAAAATTAATGATAATTAAGAAGATTTGTGTTGTATTTAGTGGTATAGGTTTATTTTTTTCTCTTTTTTTTATTTATTCATTTATTTACAATTTTATTTTTTTTTTGTATATTTTAGATACCAATATACATTGTGTTGTTGTTGTTTGTGAGGGTGGGGGAACTAATATATGTACAATAATTTATTCAAAATTTACTTTTCGTTTTCTTAATTGAATTTCATTTTCCATTTCAAATAAGTTTTCTAAATTTTGTTTATTTTTCTTTCTTCTTCTCTTTCTTGTCAAAAACTGTTGTTTTTCTATTATTTTTTTTTTTTAAGTAAAAATTTGTTATTTTTTGGTTAAAATTCATAAGAAAAAAAAATAAATAAATAAAACATTTAACTGTCAAGAACATTTTTAAGAAAAGTAAGAAGAAACAATGAAAAATTAAAGAAGGAAAAATAAAAAAGTGCTTGAAGTAAAATGTATAATTTAAGAAAAATCATGTTGAAATTTTTCACATTGAAAATATAACTGATGAGAAAAAACATGCGGGTGTCCTTTATAAAAAAAAAAAAACAATTTTTATATCGTTTTAATTTAAATTCGGTATGTATTTTGATTTTACGTTTTTTTAATACTAGGTACTTAGTTTTTTAATTTATTTAAATTTAAGAAATCGAAAAGTAAAATAGTTAAAAAGAAAATAAATAAAAATAACAAATGGAAAAACAAAATTTACATACAATTTAACAAAATATACTTTCAGTTTAGTCAAAGAAAGTGTGGGAAATTCTTAAGTATATGATTGATTTTCTGGTAACGCAGAAGACATTTTTTGTGAGGAATTTTTAAAAAAAATTGTTGGATAGGTGTAGAGACTTGATACTTCTACATTTATTACAATTTACCTTCACTTTTAAAACTATATAGCGCATTTCTATTTTTTCATGTTTTAAATTTATCTGAAATAGAGGCGGTAACGCAGAAGACTCATACACAACCTTAATAATACATTTTTAATATTTCATTGAGGAATTCTGTGAATTGTTATGTATATTTAATAATTCTCACTTTTATATAGTTTTGTTGTAGCACACGTCCTTTAAATAAAAATTTATGAGGACATTCCAGGTAACGCAGAAGACAAAAGAAGGTAACGCAGAAGACATTGTGTATTTGTAGTGATATGTATACTAAAAATCAATGCCAATATCAGGTTAGCTGCCTATAAAAACAAAGAACTTTCATATTTAGCTATTCTTTTCAACACTTTTACTGAATAAAGTGAACATTTTTGGTTTCATTTTACAGAGAATTGACCATATAACGTACATATTTTATTTACGATCAATTTTATACATTATACTCGTAGACGTAGATTGTGGAATATAAATGAATTGTCCTTTCAAAATATTAACAAAAAAAAAAAAAGTTCAATCTATAAATTAGAACATTTTGTAGTGAGTGAGTATCGTTTAGTATTTATTCTGACATTTTTCATACATGTTGCAAAATAGATTCTGAATTTTTTTTTTTTTTTTGTGTACACAAAAGCAATTTTTTTTTATTTTTTTATAGAAAATACGAAATCTATTTACACAACTTTTTCAACTTAATACATTTGTTTAATTAAATTATGAACTTTCAATAATAATGTTATACAAGTTTCATTATTTATATGTATATACCCTTCATTTTTATATGTGCTGATAAAAGGTTCCTTTTTATAATTCTTTTTTTTTCGTTTTTTCACATAAGTAGTTAATTGGACATTTCTTTGTAGTATGGATCATAATTAAATTACATGTATAAATTTTCATCGCCACAACAACAATTTTTCTCTAAAGAATGTTATGTTGTATTCATATATGTATAGGTACACATGTTGTTTTGTTGTTTTTGTGGGTGGGGGGGATGCGAGTTAGGCATCCACGAGCACTCAGACAGGAGAGTCCATTGTACTCAGCACCCCGACTTCTGTCATACATGCACCTACAGTTTAAAGTGGAATGCGAACCACTAAATTCGTTGGTAGAGAACGAATTTTTTTATTCGTATGACAGGGCTTGGTACTAATATTTTTTAGTTTTTGTGGACTTGGCTTTTTTATGAAGCAAAAGCCACTAAACTAATTAGTACCGAGCACTTATACCCAACTCAAAGTGAATTGGTACTCATTCAGAGCTGAGTGAACTCAGGCGGACTCGAACCCGAGACCTTCAGCATCAGAAGCCAACACTCTACCGCTTCGTCCACTGCCCGCCCCTATAGGTACACATACTATAAAGTATATAGACACACAATAGTATGATTGTAATATACGTAATAAAAGTACTCATATGTAATTTGTTATGTTTTGTAATAAAAGATACTCGAGTAACATTAATTGAACAATTCAATTTGTTAAATTATTACCGAAACTATTAAAGTTATGTACTCCTATATGTTGTATCATTCTAATAAAGAGATTTATCTTTGTCATGAAATAAAGAAAATTTTGTTGTTTGTCTAAATTGATTATTACACTCAATGTCACATATGATTTCTAGTTAAGAAAAAAAAAAAAAAGTTGTATAATAAAGTTTTTTCAAATCATTTTTCTACATACAAAGAATTCTGTCAGAAAATGTTTGAATACCAGGATTAGCCACTGAAAGTGTTCTAAAAATTAATAATATGTACATGAATACTGCTACTGCTAATACTACTAGTGGTATAGTATGAGCAAGTCCATTCGAAGGCCTAAAAACCTTATGAGTGCCCTTCGATTTGGCAGTGGGAGTAAACTTGGCCTATCTTGAAAACTATCCCGAATTCTAAATGAATCTGATCAGGTCCTTAAGTGATATCTCAATTCTCGGCTATGTCGTCCAGTCCATCGAAAAACCTTCCCCACAAAAAAGCGAGCTTGCCTTCTTTAATGGCTGGACATTCGCAGAGTAGATACTCGAGCATGCAATTATTCCCAAAACTAGAATATTATTAAACTTTTTAATTTATTACTACTGATTTAATGCCAAAATATCAAAAATAAAACTTGAGTAAAATTTTTTTCGAAAAAAGGTCGAACTGGAAGAATACTGGAAGGTGAACGAAGACAGAGCAATTACCCTGTGTACACAAAGAGTAATTTAAATTTTTTTCCCTGATTTTGATAAATTTAATGGACTTTCGGGTTTATTTCATAAATGATGAAAAAACACTCACACTACGTTAGCAAATGTTTTTTTTTTTAAATTTTTCAAGAATTTCGGTTATTTTAATTATATTGAAATTTTCGAAAAACTATTCCATGAATTCCATTCCATTTTTTTCTTTCTTTTTTCAAATATTTAATTTTAATTAATAAACTGTGTGGAATTTAACATTGGAATAAAATATGATCAAAATTCATTTGGGAATTTTCATGCATAATTTATCAAAAATTATTTTTTTATGTATCTTAAATATTTTAAGCTAATTAATTAGAGAAAAATCGATGTTTTATATATCATCATGATAATATACAGGGTGTTTCACAGACACTGATTTTATAGTAATGTTGAAAATTATGATTCATTTATAAATTATGAACGGATAAAGATAATGTAATAAAATAAAAGCCATGTTAGATTAAACAAAATAAGCTTTCATTTAAGCTAAAAAAAAAATTAAAAAATAATGAGGAAAATTTTCGAAATATTCGACCTTGGACTAAAAATGACGAATTTTTTTCAAAATTTTTTGACTTTGATTTACAATAACTTTAAAACCATCTAACACAAAACTTGAAAGACCTGAAGGTTCTCTTTAGAAATAATTTTCATTTACCTCTCTACATTGAGCGAACGCTGAAATATATATTGCGAAAAGTGGAACTGGTTACTTCTCGAAAAAAATTGTCTTTGACCTTTAATATCTCGGTAACTATTGAAAATATAACCCCCCCCCCCCATCCATTTTTTTCGTTTCTCACCGAGATCTACCACCTTGCTCAGTTTGGGTGTGAAACACCCTGTATAAACATTTAAAAAATTTCAACTTATTTAAATTTTCGACTAAAATTCTCTTTAAATATTTTCCGTTGAAAATTATGAAGAAAGGAACATTTTTAATTAAAACAATTTAATTAATTCAAAAAATACTTTTATATAAAATAATTATGCTTGTTTATTGGTGACAACGGTATTTACCATTTTATTTGCTTGATTTCATATTATCAACAATGTCACGTATATAATTGTGTATATACACATACGTAGGTACATAAAGTACACATAGTATATAGGTACACATTTTTGACGCGTCGACCTTTTAAATAAAATTGATTAAGAATTATAAAATTACGGTTAAATAACGTATATAAATTTTCTTAAAGTAGGTATAAAAGATGTAAACATTTTCATTCTTTAATTTAATCGAATAAATCTTTAATTAAATTTAATATGTGTGTTTGTGTGAGTGTTTTGTGTGTTTATGTTTTTTTTTAATAAAGCGTTTTTCTATGAAGAAAAAAAAATAATTATAAAAAGTTAAAAGAAAAAATGTTTTTTTTTCAAAGTTAAATTGAGAAAATTAATACAATGCATGGGGGGAAAGAGAAAAGTTTAAAAAGATACATTCTATAGAAAATGTTCTATTAAGGATAATGATACAGGATAATAACACGGTCATTTGAAGAAAAAACATAATGATAAAAAAAAAAGAAGAGTATTATCATGCGTCTTAAATACTCTGTATAGATACTTTTGTTATATTATCTGATGTGGCATTATTATTATGATTTTGAAAAGTAAATACACTTTCAATGCTTTCAATTATGTACATAAAAATGCTAACGGTTTTTTTCACTTAGTTAATGTAGTAAAAACATTAATTCAAGATAATTGTATATAGATAACGTTACATTACATTAACTTGGAAAAATCTTTATAATTATTACTTTTTTTTTTGTATAAATTTGCTTGAAGTTAAATTGAGAATTTAAAGGATTACATTTTCATTATGAATAAAATTTGATTTTATTTTTTCTTTTGTTGTTGTTTAATTATCACTATTTCTTTTTAAACTGTAAATTCAAAGAGTTTCCAATCGTAACATAATTTATTATATCCTTCAGGTTTTAACGGTTGTTATGCAAATCTAAATACATAATTTCGGTTTTTGTTTGCTTTTTTCTTTCTTCTTTCAAAATTATTAATTTTTCAATACAACGGGTGTTTTGAAAGTACGATTTCAAAACCAAAATGATAAAAAAATAGCCGTAATACTGGGGCCTTACCATGAGAATCGATTTCGTTCGTTAATTTACGATAGTGAAGTTACGAACGTTAAGGAAAATGATACTATATGATAAACGATAGTCATTTCAATTTCGAAGATCCATTTTTGTTCCAAATTTCAATTAAGTTTTGTTTATTTTCAATTTGTAAACGTTTTAACCGTTAAAACATGATTTTACAAAACAATAACGCCATCAAATGAGTAGACGTAGAAATTACGAAAATTGTGTTTCTTTTTCAATATCGTTTCTTATAGTAAGGTGTTCGTTCGTTAATTTTAACGACTTTGTAAGTGATAATAGGAATAACATAGAAACGCCTGTCTTAAAAACGAAATCGTTTCTCATGGTAGGGGCTCCTGTATAGATAAATTGAGACTGAACCTTTGTTTTTTCAATGCATCTAAAGTCTTCTTTCAAATTCATACATAAATAAAAATTTAAAATTTATTGTAAAACATTTGAAAATTGTTAAAATAAATTTTTGTCAATACACTTTCAAGAAATTTGAGAAACACCCGTCGTAATTCGAAAATAATTATGAATTAAACATTAAAGGATATGAATTTTACTTGAGGATAGAAAATAACAAAGCAAAAAAAGGGTTGTTAAAAAAAATTCATGGAAATTTAACTAATTGGATAAAAAACAGGGGAAAATTTTAAGGGATGTTTCGTTATTTATTTGAGGAAATTTTCATTTTACATTTATTAAATTGTTTTTTTTTTTATTTTTTATTTTTTTTGAAATTTGAAACAAGTTTAAAAAAAAGTAAAACCAGAAAAAAATTCGTGAAAATATTTTATAAGTTAACATCAGGAAAATGTATTTATTTTTCATATAATAGAATAAAGCTAAATACTTATGTATCTAACACTGATGTATCTATTATAAACTAGGCTAAAAATATCATGAATTTATCGATACTAAAATTTATTAATAAATTATTATATACATATATGTATGTTATTTTTAGTAAGTAAATTCTATGTATGTGCAATGGAAAAAAAATCATAAAATATATCTAAATATTATATTTTGTATCTGGGCAATTCTCTGCGAAGTAAAAATTTGAAAATTTAAAAGAGTTATAACTGATTTTAGACAAGACATCTAATTCTGATTTTATTCTTTTAAACATAAGAGAACAAATATGTCTAAATGATTCAATCAATTTACAATCAAATAATTCGCTAGAATACATAAGAAAATTTTCACCTGTAGTCTGCGTTACATCTAATTTTGTAGTCTGCGTTACCAGGATTTTTTTTTGTTTTTAAGTAATATACAAATCTATTTAAGATACTATTGAATACCAATCAAAGAATATACCTTCTACCATAAAACCATATACATTTCATAATATCTATTGCATTCTGTTAGCAGAAAATGCAATGGAAAGTAAAAAGGTACATTTTCTGTTTTCGTGCGATGTAGTCTGCGTTACACCTGTTAGAGTTAATAACACAAAAGCAGAGTTATAAAAATTCAATTTTATTTCATGTATGATATATTAAGACATTGAGGTATTGATCCAAAATATTGAAAAATAATCTTTTCTCAGTACAAGTTTATGAAAAATACACGTTAAAACATCGTACGATGTAGTCTGCGTTACGTGGAGAATTGCCCATCTATAGATTTTTTTTTTCTAGTATAACACTCAATTCATCAATTAAAAAACTTTTTTTTTTTCATATTCATATAAAAGTCAAATTTAATTCCTTGAACATAATGAAAATGAAAAGCTTTCATTATTTTCTCATTTATCATAAGTTAACTTCGTAATTTATTAGGTCTAAATTAAATGTTAGAAATTGTTATCGTAAATATGTATGTATGTAATTTTTTCTTTACACATACATACATGATGTGTATTAATAATTTTGACTCAAATTCAGGGTTCTATTGGTCATGTGTTATATGCGTATCTGAACATAATTCTATTATCATGTTCATGGTAATGGTAGATACCTATACAATTTTTATATTTATTTTCAATTAAGTTTAACGAAAATTGAATTTGAATAAATGGAAACTATTTTTGATTTTAATTTTAAAGTTTTTAAAGTATGAAATCATGTATAAATTTTATTTAATTTATAAGCAACAATAATGGAAATGAAAAGAACAAACAAAACATAAATCTTGTTGTTTTAATAAAATATAGAAAAAAAAACAAAATTTTCAGATATTGACAACAATGGATTTCTTGATCAAAAGGATTTCGAATGTATGGCTGTACGGGCATGCATTGTTGAAGGTAAAGGTGATTGTGATGTACAACGACTTGCCGAATATCATCATATTATGATAAGTCTTTGGGAAGAGATATCAGAATTAGCTGATTTTGATAAGGTTTTATTTATTATTATTGTTGTTATTGATGTTGTTGTTGGTGTGTTTTTTGATATGATATATTAATTAATATCATTTGGATCTAATAAAGATACATATTATGTATATCTACCTCTACCTGTACATACGTTCGTACATATATGTATTTATTATGTTTTGTTTTGTGTAAATTATTTCCTTGTTGTTTTCTGTGTGTAAATACTATTTTTGTTTTGTTGTTGTATACAAAATAAAAAGTAATATATTGACTGTTCTATATAATGTGTACATAAATGTAATATGTATAACATGTTTTATTAAAATAATATCATTCATATTTTCATACACATATACAGGGTGTCCGGTATCAATGTTTACAAAATGAAACCACAGATAGGTCTAGAAAAAATGACTTCATTCTACGGGCTATAGCTTCTGAACCAAAGCAGATAGAGTCATGTTGTTGTTGTTGTTTGTGTGGGTGGGGGGGATTTTCCTAATAAACGAAAGGATTTTGTCTAGGGGTTGAGAACAGATGTCTTCCATTCTCATTACATCAGAGTTCCATGTATGAAGCCTTATCGTAGAGAAGGCTGGGCAACAGCAGAGATGGTGTTCTGTTGTTTCCGCCTTCTCCTGGCAGGCCTCACACGTTGGATCCCTGACCACTTTCATGACCGCCAGATGGTGGTTACACGTGATGTGCCCTTTAATGAGCCCAACGAGAGCCCGGCAGTCTTTCCTACTAAGGGATAGAGTCATAGCGTAGAGAGCTAATTCGTAGAGAGAGTTCTGCTTTTTATTTATTGTAAAAAAATGGTATGTTAATAATGGGTTTTTTCGAGAAATTATTGGATTTTTCCAAAAAATTAGGTAAAACATTGCAAATTTCTGACTTTGATCGCTAATAATTTCTGTAGTAAGGGGACTTAAGAGATGGTGCTTATGTTACTCAAAAATGCAAAAGGTTCTCTTTTGTTAGATAACTAAAATACAGGGTGTTTTATAAGAAAAGTCACTAAAATCTTCAACGCCCTCTTGCGGTTAAACCGTTGAGATAACCCTCCCACCTCCATCACCCATACAGTTTTTTGCTTCTGTGGTTTCATTTTGTAAACATTAATACCGGACACCCTGTATCTTATCTAAATATATCTAAGATTTATTTTTATCTTTATTATTTTTTTGTTATTCTGAAATTAATTTTACACAATACATAATAATAAATAATTTCTATTATACAAAGAGCATGATGACATTTCATGTTTTTATATTCATACATACATAATTATTGTATTTTATATTAATTTTTGTCCTGTCAAATTATTATTGTTATTTTTCTCATTTTTTTTCTCGTATTTTATTCTTTATACATTTCCGCATATAATACACTTCATAATATTCAGTAAAAATAATTCATTTTTAATAATCATCATCATATTGTGCAAATTTGTTTTTACTTCATCATATAATATATTATGTACAATACAAATATTACTGTATAGGGTAAGTGCTCCAGCCTCCAGCCAACATATGGTTAATAACATCAAATTTCAACTTTTAAGTGCTACACGTTTTCTTCAAAATTGTATTTTACGTGAAAAGATTTTTCTTTTCTCTATTTTTATTTAAAACCTTCGATGTTCTTTATACTCTAGTCAAGGCCGTCTTAAGATCTTCGTAGGCCGTAGGCACTTTGGATTAATAGATTAAGATTAAGAATTTAAGAAGAGCAAAAAAAAAAAAAATGTCAATTTGTTCTGTATGCGCGGGGCCTCTACAATTGTCTGACCAATTTTCTAACGAGCAAAAAAAAAAGGTCAATTATAAAATCCAAGGTATAGGTATAGGTATATTCCTTTTTAGACTTTCGTAGGCCCTATGCACAGTGCCTATTGTGCCTATAGCATAAGACGTGCCTGACTCTAGTAGCTAAGAACAAAAAAAAAATGACATTCGACTTGACTGGGAAAATCGAACCACGCAGTCCTCTGTCTTTCCGGAACAGCGCGCTTACCAAACCGAATATCTTGTCGTTTATCGTTCTTATTGAACATTCGTTGTTGATATTCGAATTTCTTACAATAATGATTTAGGGTGTCTATTTCTGACAAGTTTTTCGAATCGAAAACCCACATATTGGTCAATGTACAGTTTTGAAATGTTTTTAGAAAAGTTTTCTGAACAGTTAAGTATTTCTTTCTCGAGTTTAAACGAAAACTAACTGTATATTATTTCTTACAATATTTTTTCAGTTTTCCAATATTCTAATTTTAAATTTACCAATTTAATATTTAAGATTCCATATTATTTTAAGAGCAAGCCCGTCATGTAACGCATTCGTGAACAACTCATATAGAATTTCACATTTTATAAATACGCACTTAAAGTCGAAAGTGTCTAAAGATTGAACTTGACTGAACTATGGAGCACTTACCCTACTATAAATAAAAATAAAATGTACGTGTAAAATTTTCTTATGATTTCAATTTCAATATTGAGCAGAAGGAAATGAAAATATAAATAAATACGATAAATAAATAAGCGCATGTTGTTTTAAAATGTGGTTGTTTTGATGTTTTAAACATGTTTACAATATGGTTTTTTTTTTTCCTGATGTATACATACCAAAGAAGGATGTTTCATTTTTGTGTACTATGTGGGTTGATGGATAAAGCTATCAATAAATAATTCATTTGAAAATTGTTTTTAAATAATATCCTTTCTAGATATCTGAAATGTTTATTATTTACACTGTATTGTATTGTGAATCCTTTTACATACCTTACATATAATTGTACACAAATTACTAGAATTAATTCAATTATTTAAAACGGTTTTTTATAAACATAATTTTAAAAAATCATTTTCTTAAATATTATTACTTCTTTTATTTCCATTCAAAAATTTCAATTATTGTTAATTATTATCAGGGCCGTATTTACAGCCTATGGGCCCGCACAAAAAAATATGAGTGGGATTTTTTTTTCTTTGTTTGTTTGTTAGAAATACAACCCTTGTAGGGCCCGCACCACAGCTCAGGCCTAGCCTAGGGGTCTACAGATCCTAAATACGGCCCTGATTATTATTTTAATTTTCTTGATTTTTAACCTTTTTCTGATGGTTTTCCATTGTAAAAAAATTAAATTAAATAGGTACCTACTTGAATTTCATATTAAAAAGGATCTTTTATTTTTTACAATTTTCAGAGGAAGGTTTGTTTCAAATCATAAATTCAATGTTAAGTGTGAAAATGTATTTTTAAATGTTGTACACAATATTATTGTTGCCCCCCCCCCCCCTCCCTTCAAGCACACATTACGTATATCTAAATTGTTGTTGTTTCAATTTTAACAAAATTGCACTGTTTGATGTTTTCATTTCCCTGAATTTCTTTTTTTTTTTTTTTTCTAAATTTTTGATTATTAAAAATAAAAAATAATTAATTACGCGTTTTTTAACTAAATTAATGATTTTTTTTTGTTTGTTTTATAGGATGGAAGAATAACAACAGTAGAATTTAAAGAAGCTGTACAAAAAACATGCGTCGGAAAAAAATATGAAGATTTTCCTCAGGTGAATTTTTGTTTGTTTTTTGTTGTTTTTTTCATGAAAATTTTTCAATTTTTGTTTTACTTTTTAACAATTAATTAATTAATTTATTTATTTTTATTAGGCAATGAAAGCATTCATTGAAGCTAATTTCAAAATGATCGATCTAAATGGTGATGGTATTATAAGTAAAGAAGAATACCGTTATAATTGCATTACACGCATTGCCGTAGATAATATCGAATGTGTTGATGAAGCATTTAATAATCTTATAAATGTATGTCAAAAGTTTTTATTGATTTTTGATTTAAAATGTTGATGTTTTTTTTTTTTACCTTCCACCCACTATACATAATATGAGGAAGCTTTTACAAAGATTCTTTTCGTCCATCCAGAGTTAAAAAATTGGCCGATATGAAAGTTTAGGTTGAAGGGTTCAGGGCCGGATTAGCCGGATAGAGAACCTTTTTTTTTTAAAAGAATTATGAGCTAACAGTCGTAAAATAACATTTGCTACCGGCCCCACACTGGCACTGGAAGGGTCCGCTGAGTAGATTTAAAATTCCAAACAAATTAACCGTTTTCCACGAAGAAACGATAACGGTAGTTTAAGAAAAATGTTTCTAAGTAAATATCTTCGTACCAGGGGGAATCAAATTTGACAAAACTGGTAGCAAATTTTAGGAAATTAAAAATAAACGGATGGGTGTTTGATAGTATTTTGATATTTTATCCCTAGTGATAATAAACGTTTTTTTTTTTAAAATTAATTCACTGGTGAGTTTTAGAATTCAAAACGCAATTTTGTCTTTTAGGTGTAGAATGAGAATAAGTTGGTTATGGTTATGGTATGAAGGGCTGTTTGCTTCAAGAGAAGCAATTTCAGTAGGAGACCTAAAGACCCATTGTGAATCCCTTTGATTTTGTTCGTGGGAGTTGGCTTATCCTGAAGACCATTTCGATTTTTGTATAAATTTATTCAAGTCTTTTAGTGCTATTTCTACTAAGTCGTCTAGACCGTCAAAGAACCTTGCTCCTGAGAAGATGAGAATGAGTTACAATTGCTTGATTTAATATTGAATCGGTTTTTGTAATAGGCAACCATTACAATCCCCCCTTTTTTTTTTAATATCACGAATAATTTTAAAAAACCGAATTGGACTTAAGTCGACTTAAGATACTTAATCATGAAAACACAG
Organism: Bombylius major; assembly: GCA_932526495.1. Classification (NCBI taxonomy): domain Eukaryota; kingdom Metazoa; phylum Arthropoda; class Insecta; order Diptera; family Bombyliidae; genus Bombylius; species Bombylius major. The sequence continues at coordinate 50,290,972 of OW052044.1, forward strand.
ATATAATTCTGAAATTTTTTTATTATTTTTTATTTAGGACGATGATAGAAAACGAGGTGGTTTAACATTATCCAGATACCAAGAGCTCTACAGTCATTTCTTAGGTAATCCAGATGTGAAAAATCCAGCAGTTTATTTATTTGGACCACTGGAACATTAAATTATTTTTGAAATGAATTTTTATGTCAAAACAAAAAAAAGAAAAATGAATTAAAATGAAAAAAAATAATAATAAATAATAAATTTTACTATAAATGTAATTTCTTAATATTATACGTAAGAATATGTTCAAATACATATAAAAAATATTTAAAAAAAAAATTTCCATGACCCGGAAATTGTGTGCTTTTTCAATTTTTAAATACATACAGACATATTAATATATTTTGATTGAGATTTTTTGTTTTTGTTTTGTCAAAAAAACATTTTTTTATTTAAAAGAGAACGAATTTAAGTACAGCAAACGATAATATTTTTGATAAACAAGAAAAAAAAAAATTCAAAATCAATTTAATTTAAAAAAAAAAAAAGTAATTATAAAATCAACATAATGAGCATCTATTTTCGGGTAAAAAAAAAAAAAACTAAACTCAATGGTTCCTTCGTATAAATGTTTACTTTTCTTTATTTAAACGTAATATTTTTAATTATTTGAATCGGTGTTTAAAAAAAAAATAAAAATTATTATTATAAAAACATAAATAAAAATAAACAAATTTTATGTATACATTATGTAGAATTAGTTTTATTGTTTTATGAATGTCTATCAAAATCTTTAAGAAATAAAGTTTAAAAAAAAATTCTTGGATGTTTATTAAAAAAAGTAATTTAGTGTTTTATTTATTAATTATTATTTAAAGTTTGGATAATATTGGAAAGTTTGGCCTCTAAAAAAGTGCTACATACATGCATCAGCCTTTTCTCAAACCAGAGAAAATCTGTTGTACAGCTTCTAATAGAATATTAGGATTAATTAATAGCCTAAATCTATAATAAGCAGGGCTGCATTAAAGATCTCTACTGGTCGAAGTGCAATAATAGCCCATTAAATTTATCTATTTATCTAAGTTTAGATATTAATGAAAATAGAAAATATTTTTCAATGAAATCTTTTGAAAAGGACATAGTAAATCAATATTAAGTACTTACATATTTCTGGATTCATTTTCAACTCTTTCTTAAGTCTCAGTGGGGCGACACAGATCACATCCGCTGAATTCCTAAAGGTCTATTCGCTTTAAATCGTGATTGCAATATGACAATCAAGATATGTATATGTATTGCTAAAAAAATTTTTGCGGAATCATAATTATTCACGAATCACGATGCTTGATTTTGACGTTATCAAAAAATCACAGTTGACGTTTGGAACTTTTGACATTTAAAAAGACTTACGACCGTCTTTACGTCTTTTACGACGTTTAAGAATTTTTGTCATCTCTAGTGATATCCAGCATCTGCTTAAAGATTATCCTCTATAAAATTAAGTTCAATTACAATAGCTCTCGTGTCCACTGTAATCTCCCGATTGTTCTCAGAAACTTCCTTTGTTCAACTTAAGCATCAGCTCTACTTCCTTTATAATATTCGGTCTTATTGTTCAATCTTTTCAGATGTTTTTGATTTCTAAAATCTTGAAGACCAATAAAATGATACATACATATTGGTACATTTAAAACAATTATAAAATTTATTGATGAAATTTTCTTACATTTTTTTTTTTGTTTTTAAATTTATTCTAAAACATTTTATTTCCTTAAGTAATTTTACAACATTATATTTTTGTTTCTGTTTTTTTTTTTTTTGTATTTTTGTTGTTGTAAATTTATAATTATAATTATTGGTAATAAAATAAAAATTTATTCTAAAATAGTATTTTGTTAATAACCTATTCGTGATCTAGTTGATTTTGAAAATCCATATTGTTTTTCTCTTTCAAATTTTTCATGCGAACGTTCACGTGTTTCTCTAGAATGTGGTGATTTATCTTGCTGTAAAATAAATGATATAATTTATAATTTTTTTTAATTTAATAATTAGGTTAACTGTAAAAAATACCCTTATATGATATTTATCTCTGGATAATGTTTCATCCTCTCCATTTTGATTAGCTGTAAAATTGAATTTTTTTTTTGTTTGTGTTACATTTTAAATTAAAAAATTAATGAAGAAAAAAAAGAAATGATTGAAAATGTGACAGGAAAAAAGAAAAAGAAAAAAAAGCCTTGTATAAACAAAGTATTTATAATTTAATTATTTAATTAAAATACTTATTGAAATCAAAATAATAAAAATAACATAGAAAATGATAATCGAAATTCAATTAGTGCAACGTTAATTTTGTAATCCTTTTTTAATTCCATTTTGGAAATTAAATTTATCAAAATTGTTAATCACTAATCAACAACAAAAAAAAGTTTACTATAGCTTGAATCAAAAAAGTTGAGAAATCGTATTATACTAGAAAAACATGCGCAGAAAAAAAGATACTTATACACACATGCATTTTTGTTGTTGTAAATTCTAATAGGGCCCATAGACGGTCAACTTGGTTGACAACCAGGTTGTCAACCTAAAACCTACAGACACTCCAACCATATCGTCAACTTGAATGCCAATCTCATTTTTTCAAAAGATTTGTTAGGTAAACACCTATCGGAACCTGAAGCTTTTACTAGTGGAATTATAAATTTCAAATGAAGTTGACAATGAAGTTAACAACCTCGCCACAGACACAACAACCTGGTTGACAATCATTGCTAAAAATCAAAAATTTTTGATTTTAGTCCAACCAGTTGGTCCAACTTGTTCAGGTTGAAATTTAGGTTGTCAACCTGCCCACACACAGTCAATATTGACTTCAACTTGCAATGTTGACAACCTGGTTGTCAACCAAGTTGACCGTCTATGGGCCCAAGGTTTCTTCTTTCGTATATGTATACACAAGAAGATCACTAATCGACATGTAAGACATGCGCGAAAATACCTCAACTTTTTTGGTTTTGACTATAGAATTTTATTTTGAAAGCATAAGCGAAAATTTAATATATATTATGCAATTGTTATGAAATTTTTCTGTTAGTAAAAAGTACATAATAAGCTACTTATTTTTTTTATGTTACATTACAAAAGATAATCATCAATAAAAAAGCGAAGATAAATTTTAAATTTATGTACAATTATTATCTTTTTTCCTTAAATTTGTCTAATCAATTAAATTGTTACTTTAATTCCTTGGAATACATAACAATAAGTATTTACGTATTCTTCTCTTCAGCTAATCTACACATAATTGTTTTTGTAGAGATAAAAATACATTTATTTAGTGGTGAAAAATAATCAAATTAGAATGAAAATTTAATTTACACATTTACATATTTCTAAATGGAAAATTATTTACAATTTTGAAAAAATTTTCAAATAAAACTAAAAACTAAATCAAAACATTACTTAAAAGATAAAAATCAATTATAAAAGAAAAATGTTAAAGCAACAAATGCAAAAGTAATTGAAAATATGAAATTTCATATTTATGAGAAAAGTATGAAATTGATGATTTGAATTCCATGCCATTATGAAACTAAAATACCTTCTCTTCTTCGTTTATGCTCCGAAGTCATATTTTCTTCCATGCGTTCCTAAATAAAAAAAAAATAAAACGAAATTATGTTTTTTTTTTTTTGCTTGTGTTTGCTGAGAGCAATATTGTATAAAAAATAAGAAAAAAAAAACAATTGTCATTTATTTGCATGCCAGATATAAAATTAAGTTCACGGAACTGTTCCAAAAAATTTTTTTAAGCTTCTGATTGTGTTTTAAACAAAAAATAATAATTGCTCCCTACGTGACTCGAAAAATCTGAAACTTAATTTGTAGAGTCATGTAGAATAGCTTTGTAGAGTCATCAGAAATCAATTTTAGAATTTGTTCTCTTTAAAATCGAATTAAAACTGCTTAAAATTTTTTTTCCGGTTTTTCTTCCCCGATTGCTAGTAAGATCGATTGAAATTATGTGCGTGAAATATATTATTAGATCACATGAGCTTGTGTGGGTGGGGGGGATGCGGATTAGGCATCCACGACTCACGAGCACTCAGACAGGGGAGTCCATTGTACTCCCATGAGCTTGGAGGCATATTAACATTACCGTTTTTGATTAATAAACGATTAATAGACTCTGTATGCACAGTCAATTTCTTCAAGGCCACAAAAAATCAGTTCCTAAGGTTTGACCGACAGTGATTAGAAATTAAGTACCAGCTCCATCAACATCATCTTCGAAAAAGTAAAATTCAATGATGTCTTTTAAACAAAATGTTCGCTAAATTGCCCATTTGGATTAACTAATGCTTGAAGAATGATTCTTGAATTTCTGTCACTCTACTTATATGCAAGAATTTAATGTTAAATAATCTTCCATTACTGAACATGTTTTTATGTGGATTTTCCGACAAATTGTTGTCTTTTGTTCCCGTAATAGTAATACGATCTACTGTTGTTCTTCTAACAACAAAAAAACTTGAAGTTTGTGAGCGAATGGCATTTGAAATTCTAAATTTTGAAGATACCTTACATGATTGTGTACACCATGACCGAAAAGCGTTAATATTGGCAAGCAAAATTAATTATTTTTTTCTTTTAAAAAAAGGATATGTTCCGTATACTTATTTTTATATTGTTAATTTGTTTTTATTTTTTATTTTTTTAAAAAGCGATAAAAAAATATTATTATTATTATGTACCCTTTTTCTTCCTAATTTTCTTTCTTTTCTAGCATCTTTCTCTTCATCTGTTAATTTCTCCTTTCTTTCTTTTGTTTTTGAACTTCTTTCCTTTTTCACTTCAATTATATCATCAGTTTTCTGAAAATAAGAGAACCAATCTCTAATGATCTACAAAAAAAAAAAAATATTCATTCTAAATACCCTTTATTTATTTATATTTTTTTGGGGAATTTAAAAAAAAAATTTTTTTTTTTTTGAATATTTATTCATTTATCATTCATGTATATGTTTGTACACACATACATATGTATGTATGCTCCATATGAGTATGTTTTTTGTTTAAAAAAAAAAATAAAAAAATAGATTTCTTAAGAAAAATTCAAATTAAAAAAAAAAAATTAAGTAGCAAAGCAATTCGTATATAAAATTTCTTAATGAATTACCGAAATATAATTACGTGTTGTTAAAAAACTAACGGTAAAAGTAGCTTTACACTACTTGATTTCTCATATCACTTGACATACTAAATGTCACTGGTAAAAGTTTGACAGCGTTTACACTACCTGATTTTGTTGATAAACTTTGTCTTACGACTTTACATTCGACTTATCATGAAAATAGATTTTTTTCTAATTTCGTATGACATTTTATTCGACTTCGTGATACTAGAATTTTTTTTATTTCAGTGTATTATCAGTATTATGAGAAGACATGTCATACATAAAGTGATATGACAAATCAAGTATGTAAAGCTACTTTAACAATTATAATATTCATTGTTTTTATGAATTTTGATAATTAACATTTTCAAAGGAAATTGATATAATGTATAAAATTCAAATCAAATAGCTAGTATTGCAGTGCATCTTCGAAAACGTCAAATGATCGTCAATTGATGATATTCAGCTTAAAACTTTGAATTGCTGAATTTCATCAATTGACGATCATTTGACATTTTCGAAGATGCACTTAGCTAAAGTTTTTATTAACGACATTTTGTGTTTGAATTTCAAAAAGTAAAAATATTTCGAAATTCCCTTCTGCGCAAAATCATGGAAATTTTTAATTTTTTTTTTTTTCAATTTCATTCGAAATGGAAGATCTTTTAATGGCGAAAGAATTCATAAAAGGATAAATACTTTTTTTCTTAAAATTTTTTACAGTAAATAAAAAAGCAGTTTAACTATTTTACCCGAAAATTTATAAAAATTTTGTATTTCTTAGGTATTACAGTTATATAAACGTTACTTCTTTAAAGATTTAAAGAAAAGAAAAAAATTAAGTATTAAATGAGATATTTTTTTTAAGGGCCTAATGTACCATTTTATTTTTATTTGACAATAATTTTTTATGTACCTGTTTTTTCCTTCTTTCATATTTGTGTTTTTTTTAAAGTGATGAGATATGAGAGTTGGGAATTATAAAAAACTTTTTTTTTTAATAATTTCACACACTTTTGTAATATTTTTTATTTTTTTTATTTTTTTTTTATCAATTGGACTTCATATTTTGTTATTTATTATGTAATCACCTTTTTGTTATTAAATTAAATTATTACCATTTAATCAACATGTCGTGTTAATCACTATCACTTTTTATTTTTATTTTGTAAAATTCACTTTGCTTAAGTTCATGATAGTTTTTATTTCATTTTTAAATAGTTTTTAATTTTTTTTAAAAATAAATTTCACTTCATCTCACTTAACTTGGGTAGGCCCTGGCTCACATCGAGATGCTACACCGCTGCCGCTGATGATGATGAGGATGACATCTCACTTTTATTCACTCCTTTCCAGTGTTTCAAATAGGTACTACAAATGGATAATAATCGATGATCCTGCTGAACGAGCTTGTATTAATTAACCTCCGATCAATTCTTTTGCTTTTCTCCCTTTATGATGATTATAATTGATATTTCCAGATTTTACTTAATAACATCTCAATTTTATTCCAGATTTTTTCAATTTAATTAATTTGTGATCAATTTCCCTGCTCGATAATATCTTCAGATTTCACTTAAAAACGTCTCTAGTGGGAGTGTTTTAAACACATTTTTGAACTGTAATTCAAGTTTACATTTTCTTCTGGTTGATGTGCGGCCCTCGAAATCTTTCGAAGACTCAATTAGCACTGAAAACGCCGCCGTTTTGATATTTTCTTCTAGTCGTCTTGTTTTCAAGCTTCTTAGTTAAATATTTAAACATTTTTTCCTCTTCTACATATACGCTTACGATCGAGTCTTCTAGATCTAAATATCTGATGTCTGGTCGTCAGTTCTTTATTATTGCAGTCACCAATTGAACGCATTACCTTTGGGATTTTAAGAAGGGGATGAGCGAGTCGTGGTTTCAAAAATTATCTTTTCAATTCAAGTGATGCAATACGAAGGGTTTTTTTTACTTTCTAAATTTAATATGTACTATGCGTAGGCCATAGCTTTGTATTTAATTTAATGTAGATTATTATTATAAATTTTGTAGTTCAAGTAGACATTTAATTTTCCTTTTTGTATTTTATAACATACACTAGTTATTCCATGCTACATGCTATGAATAATCCAATCTTCTAGAATTTTTGTTATATTTGATTTAATTCTTTTCTTACAATTATCTACCATTTTTCGTTGTTGATTTTCTTCTCGTTGGTTGACTTGGCGGTTCTTTGAATTACTTCCGAAGATCCAAATAACACTAACCGTGCCGTTTTGATACCACACACCGACACACCTCGCAGTTGTCGACTAGGGTTGTAAGCCCTTTCTTCTGTTACATAATCATACTTGACTAATCATTCTAAAATCTTTCTTATTTCATTCGGTAAATAAATTATAAAAATCCAATCTTTTGTACATAAGCTGCTGGTTTTGTTCTTCAGTCTAATTACTTTCTGTATGTTGTGATAACGTTCTGAATACTTTATTGATTTCGATTTTTCTCTATTTTTGTTTTATTTTCAGCATAATTGCTTGTATTGATTTTTTCCGGCAATATTCGAAGTTTATTTTATATTTTATTAGAATATGGCTACAAGGTTGAACGGTAACTGTAATGATGCAAAATTTCCACCATATCATTTCGATTTTGTACCAATTAATTTTTATTCAAGTATCGCTTTATCTTTTGTGTGCTATCAATATGAAATGTGTGATTTCAAGAATCATCTTCTATCATTTTTATTGCCACTTTTTTTTTCATCTTTATATAAAAATGATCTTTTACATATACGATGAACAGAACTTGTCCTTTTAAACGAATTGTTGATAAATCAGCATTTTTCATAAAATATTGTAATACGTAACAATTAATTTCTGTTATCTTTTATTACTTAAATATTTTTTAAACACTTTCATTGTACGTTTTTTTCTTCTTCTCCTTTTTTGAATTTTATTCATTAAGGTCTTTTTCAAACTAACTTTCTTTATTCACAAAATTTTTTTTTCTTCATTTTTCACAGAAAAAAAAATTCCCCAACTCTCAAATCATACATTCATCATTCTTCGTTTTTTTTTTTTTGCATTCATATATAAATAATATATAATTACTCACCTTTTTGGTGAATATAATTAGACTGCAACTAACAAGTTGAAGAAATCACACACACTCGCCTTATTGACTGGTAATAACTATTTCAAAGAATTGAATAACATTTATAACATTGATATTAAATGTTCTTCAGCGGGGGCTGTTTGAGACTGTCCTTCATTTTAAAAATATGTAACTTTATTAATAGCTTCAATATCTCAGCTTTAGGTTCATTATCATACAACTTGAGATGAGAACAATCCTTTCAGCCATAATACATCATAATATTCATAATAATCCTATCCATTTTGACGATTCATTCAATAAAAAGGTGTTATTTCAAAAACATTTTGATTCTAATTGACTTTCTTTTGTTTCAGAAAATTTCATTAAAATCATATTTAATTATTCATGTTTGAACTTGGTTTTTTTTTTTTTTTTTTGGTACGCGAAGTTATTTTAAAAATTATTCCATGAAATTTTTTTCGGGTTTTAAACTTGGTATTTTTGGAACATGCTTTTAAAGTTTTTGTTTGTTTTTCAAAAAAATCTTATAATATGTCTTATGAAGTTCTTATGCAGCCCAATGACCCTTTTTATTTTCTCTCGTAGAAGAAGAAGAAGAAGAACAGAATAAGAACAAGATGTGTTTCTGGTTGATATTTGTAAAATACGTGATATTTCTACTTTCACAAATAAGAGCACTTTCTTCGTCATTTACACCAAGATACTAACCTTTGAACTGTTTGATTCCATTTTACGTCGTTTTACTTCAACTGTAAAAAAAAAAAAGGAAAAGAAAATTTATTAGAAAATCCATGTTAAAATTTTAGATTATAAAATTTATTACCTTTGTCGTAGTCAATTAAATCTTGACTTCGACGATGTAAAGATCCATTACTGGAATTTGATACCGAACTTAAATCTCGATCTCCTCTATCTCTTTCATGGTCCTTTGGATCATAATCATAGTAACTTGTTTCATAATGTTTATCCAAATTTTGAGTTTCATTTTGTAATGATGGAGATTCCAATCTACTATATTCTTTACGTTTATCTTTTTCTTTCTTTCGATTTTCTTCCTCGGATCGTTGATCACGTTCACGTTCTCGTTCACGTTCCCTTTCACGTTCTCTCTGTTCCCTTTCACGTTCACGCTGTTCCCTTTCACGTTCTCGTTGTTCTCTTTCACGTTCCTTCTCTTTTTCTTTTAATTTCTCTTCTTTTTTTACTTCTTTTAATGTTTTTTCTTTTTCATGTAACTGTTGCTGTTGCTGTACATCATCTTTCGTTTCCATTTTCAATTCTTTTTCCGTGGTTGGTATCATTTTTGCTAATTTCCTTTCAGCTTTATCTTTTTCACGTTTTTCTGTAATTAATAAATGAATTTATTTAGCAAAATATGTAAGTAAAGATTTAGGACATAGATATTATTGATATTTTTAAATTTCCATTAAACTCACCCAGTTTAACATCACCATTTGTTGATACTTTTGTTGCTTCTTGCATATCTTTAATAATTTTTTCAGAAACTTGATGAAAATCACTCTCTTTTATCATCTGAGATGATTTATTTTTTAATTGACCAATATAACTTGATGCTAATACAAATAAATCTGGACGATTATTTTTCTCTTCCTCTCTTACCTAGAAATTAAAGAGGAGAAATATATGTAATTTAATTTTTTTTTTAAAAAAAAGTTTAAATGTACATAAATCACGATCTATCTGTTTACCTTTTCAACTTTTCTTTCAATTATTTGTGCTAATTTTGTTAAAATTGGAAAATGAGGTAAAATTCTCATTAATATTATCAATGCATTTCGTATTTGCATATAATCTTTAGAATCTAAACAAAAAACAATTGCTTTTGTAATTTTATAATGCCATTTATGACATACATGACGATAATTTTCATAACCCACATGATCATTTGCTTCAGAAAACTGAAAAAAAAAAATTTAAATTACAAACAATTTACAATGAAATTTAATTCTTTCTTTTTTTTTTTCTTCTTACCTGATTACTAACACGAAATTTAGTTACAAAACCAGGATAATTAGCACATTCCCTATTAAAAATTGTCTGATCTGAATGCCATCGCATTACAGTTTCAAGCATTGAACATAAAAATCTTCCATAACGTGTAGCTTCATTTTCTGTACAAGATGTTACTGAATATGTTATATCACAAAATATCTATTGAAAAAAAAATTAATAAAAATTTATTTATGCTACTAAATTTATTTTTTGTGATAATAAAATATGTATGTACTTACTCTATCATAGCAAAGTAGTGTAGAAAAATTAGCTGCTTTTAAATTATGAATCGTATGAACAAATTTTGCACAATAGATAGCATCAAGGGCAGTAAAAGTACATCTGTACATTGAAGAACATATTTAAAAAAAAATAATAATTTAAAAATAAAATAATCAAAATGTATTTTCATTATTATATTCTGATATTCACCTTGGGAATAAACAAAGTTGTAAGAATTGTGTTATTGTTTCATTTTTTGCTGATTTTGCAGATCTTGACAGAAACCATGTATCTTTTTCTTGATTTAATCTTTGTAAAATTTTATCAACATGCTCTTGTTGTTTTTTCTTTTCATCTTGTAGTTTATCCATTAAAGCTACGTATCTTTCTTGTTCTTTCTTTCCTTTTGAAGCATTCTAAATTTAAATGTAAAAAATAAGTTAATTATTCATTACTAAAAATTTAACAAAAAAAACACATTTACTTACAATTTCCTTTGAATCCAATACAGACAATGAAAGTTGTTTCAATTTCGATACTTCTTTTTGATAACTTTCAGCAGGAACTTGTAAATCATACATACTTAATGACCAAAATGTAACTAAAAATTGTGGACTTATATCTTCCCAAACTTTTGGTGAATGTAATGGTCGTACTGATTCAACAATTGGATCCATAATTGATGCAGTTGCTTCTAAATATTTTTGTTGTTTTTGTACAGTTGTTAATTTTTTCGAATTTGGATCAGTTTTTCTAAGTTGATCGTATTTTTGCTATAAATATATATATAAAAAAATATTAAAATGAAAAATCAATTATGCCAAAAAATAATATATAAAAAAAATTACATTTATTTGATGTGAAAACATTGGTCTTGCTAAAAAGAATGCAACATCTGAATGAATATGAAATTCTTGTAACATTTTATGAATTGATGGTAATCTTTCGACGTATTCATCAACAGAATATGTTGAACCAAGAAATGTTCCAAATTGTACTAATGTATCTTGACATTGATCATATAATTTACCGACCAATTTTAAATGATTCTGTGCAGTTTCTCTGTATATAACACAATGTTTTTGTTGAGCCATAAGTAAACATAATGCAACAGATAAATCATTATTAGCTAAAGCATCCTTTAATCTTTGTGATGACTTTTTCGTATTACGAACTTGACTAAAATAGCCAGCCTATGAAAATATTTTTTTTTTTTAAAAAAAGGAATATTAATTTTATTTCTTAGTATGTATTTCTCTTTTTGAATAAAAGCTCTACCTCTCCTCTCAATAATTCTCCTCCTGACATAGCATTTAACTGCTCATTTGTCATTTCTTCTGCAGCTTCAATTCCGGTCATTTTCTGTACCACTTCTTTTAGAATTAATAAATCCAAACTATTAGAAAAAAATATTCAATTTAATTTTAACTTGTTCATCATAAAAACGTTAAAAATGTTGTTTACCTTCGTTGTGATTTCAACTGATTCGCAACATACTGAAGTAAACCACTCAATTCAATATTATATTTTTTGTAAATAGCACCACAGAAATTTGCTAAACTTTGTAACCACATTGATAATGATGTCCCATCATGCTTATATCTATCCCGATCAGCAACAGCTAATGACTCAATAAGACAATATCCAAGTACATCATAGGACAATGATGTTAAATACTTCAATGAGTCAACAACTGGTCCAATTAAATTATCATATATTTGAATTTGTAGTAAAATCTAAAGAAACAAATTTTCAAAAATTAATTAAAATGAGATTTATAAACATTTTTTTTTTTAATCTTACATAATCAAATAGAAATCCTGGAGAACAATGACTTAATTTACCAATAAGACGACCAACTGGTTTTACATTTTCTTTACTAACACGTTTCATTAATGATTTTATACTTTTTTGTGTTGTACCACGACGCCTTATTAATTGAGGTTGCAATAAATATGTTTCATTTTTCCATCTAGCATATAAACTATATCTAAAATAGAAAAATTGATAAAATTAAGTTTTGAAAATAACAGATCAATATCAAATTAAGAGGAAGTGTATTTTAGAAAACGTCAGATAATTGTCTATCTTACTTACCTAAAGTGATATGGATAGAATTTGATTACTGTCCATATTTCTTCAGCAATGCAACAATTACAATTCAAATATGATAATGCTGGTAATATTGCAGTATCTAGTATTGTCAATATTTCAAAATAAATTGATTCAGATTCAGTTCCGGCTGGTGGTATATTCAAAGTATCAACATTCATGTCAGTTAAAACTGAACGCATAATTCTGATCAATTTATGAATTAAAACTGGGTCAAAACATAATGATGGTCCTAAAGCAATTATCATCGGTAGTGAGAAATTACGAAAATCAGTCATATCATATGCCTGAAAAACATACAAGAAAAAAAAATTACTTATTGTCTTGATTAATTTTCTAAATATGTATTTTTCTTTACTTGTATATGCTGAAAGAATTTCTGTTCATTAGAATTGAATAGACTTTTCTTCGAGGCAGCAGGAAAACATTTTTTGTAAACATGATCAATGGAAATATTTATTAAATTCGCAAGAGATTTTGCAATTGGTTCATGCACAATTGTACATTGATCTGGTAGTTTTTTCATTAGTTTTTGAGCATTTTTCCAATCGCCAATTTTCAAAAGTGATTCACATAATCCGAATTTTTGATTTGCATTATATTTTTCCTAAAAAAAATAAATATAAGATTGATTTTTTTTTTAATTTTTCATTTCTCTAAGAAAACCGAAAAAACGTCTTACTTCACTGTCATCGTGTTCTGGTTCTGGTTCTGGCTCTTTATCTTTATTTGTTGAAATAATATTTAATTTTCGAACAAATTCTTTTGCATCTGCAATTTCTTTTTCCCAATCTGATGTTATTTCTTTATCAGAAGGATTTAACTGTAAAAATTGAAAGTGTTTTAAATAAACCGAAAAAAGAGAATGTCGATTTTAATTAAGACTTACCCAATTATATATATCATTTAAACTAATAACAGAGAATTTTAATAAAACTGCTGTAATTTGATATAAAGAAGGTGGAGTTGTACCAGATTCACTGAAATGACGAAATTTATATCCCAATACTTCACTAATTATACTACTTCCAGGCATATATGAACGTAAAAGTGGTATAAAAATATTATGCTTTTCTAATCTTGTTTCAAATGATTCTAAAATAATATCTAATACACGATTAGGATCTAAATTGAAACAACCAATTAATGATTGTATTATGTTCATTATATTGGATACAGAAACTTCATCTCCATAATCTTGATTCAATTCTGTTATTAATTTTGCATATCCTTCACTTTCTTCTCTAAATAAATTAAATCTACGTTGTTTGTAGCTGGAAAATTGATAAAAATATTCAAAATATTATCGTTATTAAAATTAAAGACAGATAATTAATTTTGAAAGGCTTCAAGAACGATAGAATATGATTTTCGATACAAATTTAAATTAATCTATAATATCCTTTCAAAAACAAATATCATTTCTATATTAATTAAGATTTAACTTACTATAGCTTCGTTTTAACTTTTATGAATTTTGTATAGAATACTTTATTTTTAACAGTTCCAACTTCTTGTAAAGTATCAATTTCTAATCTTTCTTTCAATAATTTATCAGAAATAATTTTATCAACATCTTTCATAATTTGACAAAAAATTGCTCTTTCATCTTGAAATACATCATTCATTAAAGAAGTTTCAGCATCAATTATATTAACCACATCTAATATTACAGAAGGTAAATCCCAATGTAAAGTCTAAAATAAATATTTAAATAAGAAATTTACATTTTAATTTTTATCTTATAATTGAAAATGATGTAAGTAGTAAGTACATACCACGACATCATTTAATGCATTCAGAATCGACTCTTTTCTAAGACGACCTTTTAATCCTTGCCAAAATAAATCATAGATAGCTCTTGTTAATCCTGTTTTGGTACTATCTAATGATTTCGTTGGTAAAACACCATCTTGATCCTTAATAGTATGTTTAAAATATTTTAAACTGAAAATAAAAACACGATGTGATATATGATGCCACATTTTTAACACAAACACAATTTTTAGAAATTATCACATTTCAACTTACAATTCATTTTTTCCATGCTTATCCCATTGTTTCCAAATATCTTGACTTAGGCCTGAGGCCATTTTTTTAAATAAAAATACTCTATTTTATCGAAATTTAAATAATTATATGAATATTTTTCACACAAAAATTACCAAACTTTTCTTAATTCTTTCCTATTCTCCGTATGGTATTCACAATAATAAGCAAATTGAAAATGGTGGCAGGAAAGCAGCAACATCAAATCAAACGTTGTGCGTATACATGGGAGTTGAATGATAGTTTATGTTAAGGCTGTTAAGAGCTAAATGTTTTGAAAAAATATAGAATTTGGAACTATATAGTTTCGAACTATAGTTAATTTTTTGGCTTTAATGTCAAATAATAAAAATTCTATGAACTCAAAATATCATTTCGAATAGACTTGTTCAATTTTTTTTCAAAAAACATACTTTAATCACCTTTCGTTTCAAAAATATTTGTTTAATCTCAATTCGAATTGCTTGTGGTGTAAAAAATTCACAATCAATAATAACTATCAGCGATGCCGTTCGAACTAAATTTTTAATTTTCAGATTAAGCTGTGTTTTATTGAAACTGAGGAACTGATATGTTAAAAAATTAAAATACAACACTAAAAAAATCCAATATTACAAAACAAATCAAGACGAAACAGAAAAATACGAGTTAAAAAATCACGTAATAACAATAACCCTTAATTTTAATTCCATATGTAACTTTCCCATCAAAAAAAGTTGGTAAACTGAAACTGAAAAATTGATAATTGATATTTTTCGTAGTCACCTCACCTCTATTGTCGAATAGAGAAACTTAGCGCCAAAAAAACGTGCTTCTTCAGGGAGAGAGGAAGTGAGACATATCAGAACAATCAATCACTTCATCAGTTCGTATAAAACACAGCTAATCAACGGCAGCAGCAACTTCACCAGTGGCGTAAGCAGCAGTACTAGAAGAGGGGGCTAGTTTCGGAGACGGATTCAGCCCCCTAATAAATGGCGTAAACTCTACCACATACAATACAAATTTCTAATTATTTTTCCTCATTTATCTTACAAAAATTTGTTCGGTGATTATGTCTTTATTCATTCGTTGAGTTTTCTAGATCGCTTTTCTGTGATATATGCACCTACAGATTAAATTGGAATGCGAACCACTAAATTGGTAGAGAACGAATTTATTCGTATAACGGGGCTGCTTGGTACTGATATTTTTGTGGTTGTGGTTTAAGCAGAGCTTCAGTACCGAGCACTTCTAACGTATCGAGCTTATATCCAACTCAAATAAAAGCTGAGTGAACTTGGGTGGTCTCGAACTCAAGACCTTCAGCAACAGAAACCAGCACTTTACCGCTTCGTCTACCGACCGCCCTTCGTACAGGCTATATAAGCGTTTTTTCTCTTTTAATTTACAAGAGTTAATTTCAAAATAAATAAATCAAATTAAAATTTTTAACGTAAAATTAAAAAGATTTATAAATAATGAATGAATGTTAAAAAGAATATAAATTTATATGTATGTATGTACGGAAATGTGTCCAGAATTTTATATTTCAAGAATTAAGACAATCTAGTATCCTTTTTTTAAAAGAACATGTAATCAACTAAAAGTGTATAAAATAAATATAATAAAACATGAGATACATAAATATCTTTTTTGTGCACACCTACACATGTACATCAAAATGAATATATACATATGTACATACGTATATAAAGGATAAATGTAGCATATCACAAAATGTAATTTTATCTTTTTGTAATTTTCATACATTATAAAATACATTCAAATTAAAGTCTATACAATATTTTAATGTGAATGTGTGAAATTGTTATAGTTAGAAAATCATTTTAAATTAGTTTTCCTTTGTATGTACAATATTTGAGATATTTTAGAAAATTTCTATATACCTACATTTATGTATAAAACAAAAAACAAAAAATCATTTTCAACTTGGACAAATTTTGAATATTTACTTGAAACAATAAACGGTTAGATTTAAACATGTATACTACATAAATGTATTGTTCATATATTTAATGAATTTTTAATCTAATTGTTTTTCATAGATAGTTTAAGTTTTTTTTTACAATAATTTTCTTGAAAAACACACATACATACACCAGATCAGATTGTTTTATATGAAATTATAGATGGAAAATCATCGGTGCGATATGCTTCATATATTTAATACACATTAAAGAAAAGAGTTAAAAGTCATCTGGGTATGTTTTCAATCGGATGCTATACGTATTCTAGAAAATCATGAAAGTAAAAAGAAAAAAACAAAAACAATTTAAGAATCACTAAAAATTTTATTCTTCTAATAACAAAAATTTCAATTAAAATTTTCAAAACTTCTAAAATTGGAAATTATATTTTCAGAGACTTTCAGATAGAAAGAGAGAGAGAGAGAAAAAAAACGAACATAAATGAAGAAACAATAAAATTTCGTATTTTAAAAATCAACATGCACTCAGCACTGCACTTTAATTATCCTCGTACACATCCATATACGTGCATACATAAATATTATATGCACGAGTGTTTTACTATATATCCCCAGTTAAAAAAGTCAGAAGGTCTTCCTTAGGAAGGCATCTAGAAGTTTTGAAATATAAAGCAAATTGTAAAAAATTCCTGGGAAGGTATAAATGATAGTATTAGAAGTTTTAAAAATTTTTTCTAACTTATGTTTTTTGTTTTTGCTTCTCTAAGAGCTGTTTGGAAAGTTTCTTTTAACCTTCTGTAGAAGGTAATGAGAAGAAAAGGAAGAAAAACTGAACATATACCTTCCAAGCCTAGGACATGCCCATTTTAAAAAAGATTTATGTGGGATACGGAAAGGAAGGCTTCCAACCGTTTTTAAACTTCCAAAGAAGGTTTCTGCATGCATGGTGGAAGGCTTCCATTTCCAACTGGGTCATTAGAAAATATAATTGTAGATAGACTCATTATAACAGTTCACAAATAATTAGTTTTAATATTTTCTAGAGAAGTAATTTTAAATTGAGGTAAAGTTTTAATTAATATACGAAAAAAAATAATTTGTAATTATTTATTTAAAAAAGGATATTTAAGTACTTAGTATATATGTATGTATGTAATAGTAAAAATATATAAGACATAATAGATAGATGATATGTACATACATACATATACTAAAAAACTATTGATTAATTATCCTTGAAGACTTATTTCATTGTTTTCTCTATTATTTTTACAAATTAGAACATTCAACATACATATTAATAGGTTCATAAAGGATTTAGAATATTTTCTATATTTAATATGTTAGTTAAAATTCTTCAAAATAAATGCAATTCGTTAATTTGAGCAAAAATTATGAAAAATTACATGTATGTATGAGAAAATTTTCTTAATAGAAAAACGCTTCATAAAAAAATATCAATTAATTTTCTACAATAAATAAATTTCTTTCTACAGAAAAAAAAATAATTCTAACGTTTTTTTTTTTTTAAATAAAACATCAATGCAAAGGACAGTTTTGAAAATTGAAAATGATTTTTTTTCTCTCTTTAATTTTACTAACCCTCTGCTCTATTCTTGGGCAATATTGAACTGGACGTGTGGGTGTTAAAAGATAAGAGTTCTATATCACATCTGTGAAATTACAGTATATCTTCAAATACAGGGTGGTAAAAAAATAACTACCCCAGATAATATTTTCTTTTCTTTCATTTTTCAATTTTCATTCCCTCATTTAAAGAGAAAATATGTCATATTTAAAGTTTTTTTTTTTTGTCATATGTATTTCACAAAAATGTAATAATTTTTACTCTTTTTCTATCAAGTTAATAAGGAGTGACATCTGAAAATAACATAATTTAAATTATCGATGTTTGTTATTCACCTAAAACAAGGGGTTAATTTTTGCTTTTGAAATTTAATATAATTTAATTTAATTGAATAAAAAAATATTATTAATTGAAAATAATTTTAAATTTCATTTTTTATTGAGACAATCTGTTTTTTATATCAGATACTGATAATAATAATCAGTTTTTTATAAGTAAGCATTCACATAATGGCTATTGAGAAATATTTAAAAACATAATAATAAATTTTAATAGAATTTACTTTCAATTAATTTAATCATATAAATTTATTTTTGATGTATTTTTTTTTGTTATGTAAATTTGACCTAATTTCTGGTTTAGAAAAAAAAAACATTATGTAGGTGTATGTGAATATTTTTAGAAATGTTAAGTAATATAAAATTTATTAAGAATACCGTCAGAAACTGATTGAATTTTTTTTTTATTGTGTGTAGCTAAAATATGTATACTATAAAATATAAATTCTTAAATATTTTATTTAAAAATTTCATATTTATTTTGCTATAAACAAATATTTTCAAAAAACACTAAAAAACGCTAAAACACTTTGTGTATTTTCTGGTTCACATATTTTCAATGATTTTTTTTTTTTTTAAAAAAAAAGTACATTATTTGAAAATGATACTCTAGGATGTTCTAATTCTGAAAAATTTGTAAAGTTGTTTTTTAAAATGAAAAAGGGGAATCAATTTTTTTATATAATCATTTATATTATCTTATTATATTGTATAATGCAATTCAAGAGTATTGTGTTCTTGTTTCATGTGTCGTCGTAACGTCCTTCATTGCTGCATAAAGAAAGAACGTATGATAAAAGTTTATTGTATTACGTAGGAATATACTATTTCTAAAGAATACTTGCCGATAAAATCAACCATCCAAACCTCCCCCAAGGCTCAAAAACTTCACATTTTATGAGGTCCAAAAGAGCCCCAAAATCCTACATGATTAAGAATCGCCGTATATGTATTTAAACTGTCATTGATACATTTCCGGTGAATTTTTTAGCCTTATCCTGTTATGCGGTTTAATCGGAATCAATGTGTAACCATTATCTTTAAATCAGGAACTACACAACAAAAATGAAGTGTAATTTATACGTCATATTTTCTAATATAACAAAAGTTCAGTACATTCAACAATGCGAGTACCTATACATAATTATGTATTTACAAAATTTTGTGACTATGACTTTTCGGAAGTTTCACCAAAGAAATATTAATTACTTGAGTAAAAACAAAAACACATCTACATCTATGTCAGTTTTTATTTTGTTTATATAAAACACGTGTTATAATTTTGAATATTATTTTTGAGCGCGAAAATATCGAAAAAATGAAATTTCCCTTATTTTTCTATAAACGAGAAAGCTTTTCCTCAAAATTATATTTAAACTTGCGCATAAAATCAAATAATTTCCTTAAACTTGAGCACAAATTTGAAAAAAAAATAAAAAATAAATGAAAAAAACGTTAAAAAAATGAATCGTGAAAACGCACGTGATTATGTAAAATTTCATATATGCATAAATGTGTATATCTGAAAAGAATAGATTTGTTTGTATGTAAAATAACATAAAAATCAAAAGCACAAATAAAAATTGGAAAAAGCTAAGAATATTATAATAAATATGTAAGAGATACCTATATAATAGAAGCTGGATTATGGAATAAAATATTTGGAAAATCTATAGAAAATATTTTCGCACAATATTTACGTCATTTATTTTGATACATGATGTTTTATAGCTGGTACATTTTGATTTTCTTTTTTTTACATAGATTGTGCTTTACAATTTTCTTTTATATGAAAACACTCTTAAAGATCGTATCTTTTAGGATTTTTGTTGAGTGATTTTAGTTTGCTTGGAGCAGTGTTCGAGCAAAGAACATTATGCAAATTAAAAATATTCTGAAATTTTATTATAATACAGAGTGTAATGCTAATGAGAATGTATTATACTTTATAATACTTGTAATAATAATAATCCGTTATTTTTAGTGTATATATAAATAAAGATTTTTAGTAGGTTAATGATTGTCCTTAAAGATGATATATCAAATTAAATAAAGTGTTATTGTTAAAGTATAAGAAAAAAAAATTTGAAAAAGTGAATTTTAAATTAAGAAAAATTGATGAAAAGTGATTTTGTACATTGTCTGTTTTTTGTTTTGTTTTTTTTTTTTTAAGTGAAATATATTTAAAATTTTATTTTAAGAAAAATTTTAATGTGTATTTTATTTTTTAAGAAAATTTAGTGGAATTTATATTTTTCTCAATGAAATATTTAAATAAAATTTTTAAAAAAAATTGAAGGTTTACTATAAATATGCTTTTAACAGATTTTGTGTAAATTTTTGTTTTATGCGGAAAATTTTTAAAAATTTGGAAACGAATAACAGATTTGGTATGTTTAATTTATTAAAGACATATGTATGTGTAATTAAATTTAATATTATTCAGTTTTTTTTGAAAAAGATACAAATTATCATAGAAATTTTCATAATATTGTTTTTTTTTCTTCTAAATTTCTATTGAAAATTGCACAATTACAACAAAAATGTCCTTTTTTTAGGTTTTGTTTTTGAAAGAAAACAAAGTTTTAAAGGAATTTCAAACAAATTTAAAAAAAATTCTTTGTTTATAAATAATTTTAATATATTATTCGTAATTAATCATAACTATAATGAATAAAATATGAAACTTTCAACGTTCAAAAAAAAAATAACGAAAATGAGAATCATGTACGCATATTTATTACATTACTTTTTGAATAAAAAAAAAAACAAACCGTATAAAATTATTTTTAATATAAAATATATTTTTTTGTTGTTCAAGAATTTCATAATTCATATTTTCGACAAATGTTGATAATAATATCAAAAAAAAAATGTAAAATGTAATATATGATATTTGAACGTGTCGGCCTTCCTCTAACATTTAGAGGCGCTAAGTCATAAAAAATACCATTCAAATTTTTTATGATTAATTTTTTTTATTTCCTCTTTCTTTCTTTTTTATTAATTGTATATTTTCATTATAATAGTCGAATTTCGTATATGAGTACATGAAATATTTATATATGGATTTTTGACTAGAATAATAATATGTATATTATTTTTTTTTTTTAAAAAGAAAAAAACAAACACATTTAAAGATATTAATAAAAAAAAAAGTAGGCATATGAAGATAAATGTAAATATGTATGTACATTATCGTAAATAATTCAAAATACAAAAAAAAATCACATCATAAAATATATTTCAATTCAAATTACTTTAATAAAATATAGCTGTGTTGTGGGTGTGTGTATATGTATAATTTTTGATATAAAAATTCAAAATAAGACAAATATGAAATATTCAATGAAAAAAAATTTTTATTAACGCTGAAGAATTAAAAAAAAAAAAAACAATAAATGGATGCCTCACTTGCCAAATCGACTAACTCCAAATAAAAAACGTCTAAAAAAGTAATAAATTAGCTCGGAAAATAAATTTATGATTCGAAGACCGAAAAAAATATTTTTAATTTAATAGTTTAACGGCTTATCATCACATCCGATTACTTCGAATATGAAAAATCAAAGAATTAATCGAAACCTGGAACTAAAACTTAAAAAACCTCAAAAATGGAGTTATTCGATTTGGCAAATGAAGCATCCAAATATGAAAAAATAAAAAAATATTTTAAATTTAAACATTTTCTCAAAATGATCACAATTATTATTCAGATATTTTTGTTAGTGTAATTTCTTCAATAATTCTGTTTTTTTTTCTATTCTACTTGAAATATTTTCGAAATTTATATGGAGTCATATTTTCTTTTTGAAAAACGAAAAAGCAACAGAAAAATAAATTAACTTCAAATAGTCTTGTGTGTAGCTGTAGCATGAATCAAATAATGAAAAATGAAAACGTAAATACAAAAAAAAAACAATTTTGCGATATTTTATAATAAAAGTCAAATTGTCGAATATTTTTTATTTATTACGCGTAAAAACTTTACACATTTTTCTTAACTAAAAATCAAATTTTGTAACTTTTCTTGTTATCAAATTTTATTCTATTGTTTTTTTTTATATTTTTTTTAACCCCCAAAAACCCAAAATTATATGTTACTCTTAGTATAACTTCAAGCAGAGTCTCATTTGGTTTCTTCTCCTTCTTCTTCTTAAAAAAAAAAAAAATTTAAGAATTCAAAATTGAAGAGAAAAAAACTGACATTCTAGACATACCAAATTTGAAATCTTGTTTCTTACATAATGTCAAATTTGACAATCGTGTTTATTACAAATGTGAGTGATTTAGAACCGTAAATAATTTATTGAAAAATATTCAATTGAAATTTTTCAAAAAATGCCAAGTAGTTGTAAAGAAAATATTTCAATTTTTCAATATTATTATTTTTTTTTTAATGTTGCCAATCATTCATTTGAAATTAATTTTGAAAAAATTCTCATAGATATACATTTTTCTCACACCTACATGATTTCAATTTCAAGGAAAAATATTTTTCATATACCAACCACACATTTTAAAATATGTGTTTTATTTTTGCAAACGTTTGTTTTATTTCTCACTTAAAGAAAAAAATTCTTACAGGTCAACAACAAAAGAATTAGGGTTAAGCAATATTGTTTTCTCTTAGGCGGTTTTTTTTTTACCTATTTATCAGTTTTTTTACTCATCCTGAATGAAGTGTCATTAAAAATAACATCATATTGTTATTTATTTCTCACTACTATATTCCGTAACAGGAAAGTTACCTTTTGAAGGGTTAATGCAAGGTATTCAAAGTTTTTTGGAAACATGAAAAATTCATATTTAACAAAAAGGAAATGAAAAAAATGAAAATTGATTTAATGTGATTGACAATTTTATCATACATAAATGTGAAAAATTTATCGAATTCATATTTGTTTGCCCTTAAGGTTTTGGTTTCTCAACAAAAGGAAAAAAAAAAGGGGTTTTTTCTATTGATATTTAAAATAGAAAGAAAAAGAGTAAAATATGATATAATTATGTATGAGATATATTAAATTTGTAGATAAACAAATATTTTTCTTTTATGAAATTTTTCTATATTTTTTTCCGGTTATTTTTCTAACTAAATATCTTATAACGAAAAAGGGTGAAAATTTACAAAACTTTTTTTCAACAACAACAAAAAAAAAATTTTTCTTTTTTATTATCTGTGAAAATGTGAAAATTAAGTTTATTTTTTGTATCTTTTAACCATGTTTTCATTTAGAACTTTTTTTATTGTATCCGACATTTGTTTTCGTTCTGTAAAAAATAAAAAAATAAAAAAAAAATTCATCGGTTTTAGAAAAACAAAAATAAAAGCTATCAAGAAAAAAAAATGAAAGGTACCAAACCAAAAAAAAAAAAAAAAAAACAAATATAGGATCCAATGTCAAAGGTTTTAAAATGAAAAAAAGTATTTAGTTCCACAAGAATGTGGGGGTAGTTGTATTTTAAAAACAAAAAAACCCAAAAAAAAAAAAATATTTTTGGATGGAAATAATGAAAAAGATCATGTTCTACTCCTTTATTTATATTTTAATAAGTACGTATTTAAATATTTCATACTCATCGGTTTTTGGTTTTTGTTCTTTTTTTTTTTTTTTTAAAGGGAAGAAAATTTCAAGAAATGCCAAAAAAAAAAAATGAGTGTAAAAAAGTTTCATTATTGGGTTTTTGTGGAGGAAAAGTATATAAAGGGGTTTATGTTTTAATAACTCATTTATCTATGTACTGAATCCCTTTTTTTTCTAGAATCCCAAAATACTTTTAAGTATGAAAAAAAAAATTTAAAATTATCTTTTTTGCTTGATAAGCAGAAAATATACATGTATACCAAAAACTTTAATATAACACGATATTTAACTATCCTTTTTTTCTTCAGTTTTAAATTTAAAAAAAAAATTTTTTTTCAGTTTGTTTTAAACAAAAATCAAAGTTTTGATTAATTTTTTTTTTAAAACTATGCAGAAGATGTTTTTATAAACTGATACATACATACATATATATATACGACACTACAAAAGTCCACAATACAACATATTCACGAGAGTGCACAATTTTTCCTGTTATTTAAATAAAAAATTCAGTAATGAAATTGTTGTTATTATTTTTTATGCACTACAATAAATATTATTATATCAGAAAGTACAAAAAAAAAAATGAAATGAAAAATTTTATTTTTTGCCCAGTCCCAGTGAAAAGATAAAATTATATTACACTCCGCAGGACTCTGTTGTCTCCTTTAATTTTACGCTTCTATGATATACTCGTAAATAAAAAGTATGTTGTGTTGTGTGACATCAAAATGATGAACACAGCATTTAAAAAAAAAAAAATTGTTTTATGCATTAAATTGAAATATTTTCTTTATTGTTACTCTGCTTTGTTCTTTGTAATTTTGCATATTTCATATTCACTGTAAAAAAATTTAAAAAAAATATAAAACATTAATTGTAAAGCAATCAAATAAAACCATATGAGAATGATCTGGAACATTAATGAACATGTCCTCCTCAGAAAATAAATTTAATTAATTTTTGTAAACTAAAAAAAAAAAATCATAATAATAATAAAAAATAATTTTCACAGTATTTTCACTTTTAAAATAGCATAAAATAAATTTTAATAACCCCTAAAGAGCCTGAGGATATTAGAAGTTTTTTTGAAATATGTACATATGTATTTAATCGCATTACCTTTTGGTTTTTTGCTAGGGAATCTGCCAGTTCATTGCCCTTGAACCCTTCATGTCCCGAAAAGGAGCTAAGAACCATCACAGGGCTCTTAACCGGACACTGTCCTCTCAATTACCACCTAAGTAGGATAGTCTTACAGGAGGACGATAAGTGCAGATTCTGCAAGGAGTCCAAAGAAACCTCAAAACACATTCTGTGTAAATGCGATGCGTTGCCCTCTAAAAAAATGTACTAAATGTATCAGCCTTTTCTCAAGCCAGAGGAAATCTGGTGTGCACCTTCTAATAGAATATTAGAATTTATCAATAGTCTAAATCTATAAGATGCACGGACGCTGCACAAAAGGTCTCCACTAGTCGAAGTGCAATAATAGCCCAATAATTTATCTATACCTTTGGGTTTATCTTATTGTAGGTACTTCACTTATTTGTCTACCTTTAGAACTTCATTAAAAATTTAAGTATTTATTATCATTGAAAATTCTATACTACATATACATAAATAAAATCAGAGAGAACCATATTTCACTTAAACTTAATACTTTTTTTTTTTTTCATGTAAAATAAGTAATAAAAAAGTTAAGAATAATCTATTGTTGTTCTTAAAATGTTTTTTTTCCTCCTATTTTTTTGTAACTAAACACAAAACTTTATGATGATTTTTTTCATCTATTTTAAATTTTGTTCTTTTTGAAGTTATAATAAAATAATTTTGTGAAGAACGTTAAGCTATAGAAATTATTAAATTTCTTTTTACACGTTTCTTACATATGCCCTATTAAATTTAATTTATATTCATAATTGCATACAACACAATTCTTCATTATGATGTGTGCTATTTATTTTAACGGTTGTGCGGAAACAACAAAAATTTTCCATGAAAAAAAAAAAGTAAATGTAATAAAATAAAGAAAACCTTCTTTCTTTCGTTTTCAGGAAATTTTTTTATAAAAGGTTCTTAGTAGGGCATGGTGCTTTGAAAAAATTTTTTTATTATTTCATAATTTAATCAAAAAAAAAAAAAAGTAAAGAAAGAAAAAGGAAAAGATATTTCAGCTATAAAAGTTTTGCCTCTAAAAAAACCATGAAAAATGGTTAAAGAATAAAAAAAGGTAGGGAATGGGGAGAAAGGAGGTGAAGGTGTAGTGTGAATTTATATCATGTATGATATTTAAAAAAAAAATTATTATTAAAAAGCAGAAAAGCGTAATACAAACTTAAAATTACGTATACACACAGGATGATTCCATTAGTAAAATATATAAAATATGCCATGAGGCGTGTTTAATCAGGTAAAAAATAAAAGATACTTAAATAAAAATCAAAAAGGGTTATAAAAAGAAAGAAAAAAACAATAACATTTAATCACTGCTAATCTTTTAACAAATGAAAAGGCAAAGGTTTATTTAGGGATAAATTTTTTTAAGGTATATAAGCACACATTAGATTAATTCAACAAAAACTTCAAAACAAATTTCTTGTGTTATTTTTTTTAAATTTTTTTCTCAAAGAGAAAACATAATATAAACACAATATAGGTACTTTTCATTTCAAAGAATATTTTTCATTTTATTTTTTATTCTAAAAAAGTTTCAATGTATAAATTTCATTTTTAATCATGAGATCATCAAAAAATGAATTTATATTAAATGTAAAAAAAGAAGAGGGTTATAACAGAGTATATACATATAACGAATTACATTTTTGTATTTAACGTTAATTTTAGAAATTTTGTATCTTTAATGAAATAAGAAATCAAAGTAAGTGGATTTGATATGTAATAATAACATTATCCTTTTAGTCCTAATTCTGGGTAATTGAGAATAAAGACAAAGTCTAAATTATAGGGACTCAACTCAACCTTTAAAATTTAAATGACAAAAACATATAATTAATTGAACTTAACCAAATTCATACTTCATACCTCCAAATTTAAATAATTCTGTATCCAGGACTTGATAATTTCTAATTTTAAGGTAACAGAAATGAGAATATAATCACGAAGAAATATTAATTTGTTATATTGTAGAGTAATTTTGTGAGATATGAAAAAGTGTTTATTGTGAAATGCTTTCATCCAGGGCCGGATTAGCCATATAGCAGAAGTAGCAAATGCTACGGGCCCCGCGCATAGAGAAGAAAATCACCTTTTCTTTGTATGAGTTAACAGCCGTAAAATAACATTTGCTACCGGCCCCGCGCTGGCTTATTCCGGCACTGCTTTCATCTTATGATATTGTTATATATGAACGAGAATATGATTCTCAAAGGATCTAAAGTGAACTTCTTGAGCCTTAAGTGTGTAATTTGGATTTAAGTTTAAGCTAGAATTGAGAGATATTCATCAGAGATATAGAAAACTGGCTGTTTTTGTTTTTAATTTTGGAATAAAGTACATAGTTATAAAAAAATATTTTGCTATGATCAACAAAAAGGGGCGGGCAGTGGACGAAGCGGTAAAATGTTAGCTTCTGATGCTGAAGGTCTCAAGTCCGAGTCCTTCTAAGTTCACTCAGCTTTGAGTAAGTACCAATTCACTTTGAGTTGGGTATAAGTGCTCAGTACTAAAGTAGCTTGGTGGCTTTTTTAAGAGACCATAAGCTAAGTCCACAAAAAACTACAAGAAATATTAGTACCATATCAGGCCCTGTTATACGAATAAAATTCGTTCTCTACCAACAAATTTGGTGGTTCGAATTCCACTTTAAACTGTGTAGGTGCATGTATGACAGAAGGGTTTTACAACCCTTTGATTCGAAAACTGAGAAGTGTGTCGGTGTGTGGTATCAAAACGGCACGGTTAGTGTCAACCAACCAACCAACCATGATCAACAAAAACATCAATGTGAAAAATTTGAAAAAATCTCAAAAGGAAATTATTTCTTGTAATCTAGGCATGTTGACGTAGATTTATTCAGTCGACAGTAAACGTTCTTTTTTCTCCTATTCAATTTTTATCATTATTTTCTAAACATTTTTCTTTTAAAACTTTCTGTATAAATGTTTCTGACTAATTTCATATTTCAATAATTAATCAAGTATGTACATATAATTAAAAACTCAGTTAAATTAATTGACATGATTCTACACGATCATAATTGTAATTAAATTCTTTTTAAAAAAACTTTATTTTTTATTATTATTATTTTTTTTTTTAGATTTCAAAGCTATTAAAATTTCCAATAATATTACAATGTATTTTTTTTTTTTATTTTTAATTTATTCTTATTACAATTTTCTTTCTTCCTAGACTTGTAGATATGTACACAATATGTATTTAAGTTCTTATATTAAAGTTTGCATGAAATTCTGCTAAAATAGAATCTAATAAATTACGATATTTATTTTATAAAATATTTTAATAAATGTATATTTATATGTATGTATGCAGAATATGAAAATATATAAAATAAGTATGTATGTACATATTCATGTGTTTATTTAGTACGTATATTAAGTAAAGGATTCCTGCTGTGTTTAATTCGCAATGTTAGCAAGGTTTTATTTGATTTTTTTCCTTTTATTTTTCCTATGAAGTATGGAATCGTTGAGTAGTGTTAATGAAAAAAAAAACGATGATGATGAAAATGTGGATTTTCTTTACTTAAACATTTTATTTTAAATAATATCTTATACGCATTGAAGACTGAAGAGAATGTGTTTTTTTGGCGTAATAAATTTATATTATTATTTTATTTTATAATATAATGCATATTCTGTAGACGACTCTGTAGGAGTTGTTAGATAAAATTAAAATACAATAATAGTATATGTACTTATGTACACAAGTTCCTTTTTTTTTTCCATGAGTCAGATTACATATATATGTTTAATGTGTACATATATGAAGTTTGATTTTACATACGAGAATATATGAATAAAATGTATATAAAGTAAAAATTATATCCTTTTAAGCCTAAAGCATTTACATATTAAATTTTTAGTTGCATATTACTATTTTAGGTACATATACTCACATATGTTATGTATGAAATAGAGTATGTACATCATACTCCGTATATTTATATAAAAAAATCGAATGTATGGTATAATAATTTAATATGAGTATTCGATTAAAGATAAAATAATGTAATTGTTTATATTCATATAGAAAATGTAGGTACATACTTACATACATACATATATGTAGGTACGTAATGTACGAGTATGTACATGTGTGTACTTTTTTTTGAAATTTAATTATTACCAGAAAATACATTAAATATTATCTTATCTCATATGAAATTTTCTTTTTTTTTCATTTGTTTTTTCAAAATTATATTCTTTCTCTTTTAGCAACAAAATAAATTATGATAACCTTTTTGTTGTTGAATTATTTTTATTGTAGAATAGTTCAACCGAAGTAATTATCTTCATTTTTTTGTTTTTGTTTTTGTTTTTTTTCATTATTCTGGTAAAAAAAATAGGGTAGATCCTCCAGTTTCGGTTCTTTTTATGTTTGACATAGAACATTTTTGATTAATTTCATATTCGGACTTTGTGAATTTTGAAAAGATTTCAAGAAAAATGATAATGAAAATAACTTTGAAAATTAGAAAATAATATTCCATTTCATTTGATAGGTGTGAAACTAGCGAATTGACCCTATTTACATTAAAATAATTTACTTTAATTCTTTTTATTTATTTATTTTGTTTTTTTGGTTTGAATTATAATCGCCTTAAACTATAAATAGAAATACATAATTGTTCTTTTGTTTTGTCACTACATACTTTCCAAATTTAAAAGCCATATTGAATTTGATGTTATGGACGTTATGAGTAAATTAAATTAAATTGACCAAACAATTTTTTTTTTTTTTTGTAACTTTTTTGTTTTGTGATTGTGTGTTCACAATCAAAACAAATATGCTATGTCTGAATCAATTTGTAGAATACAATAATGAAAAATATGATACACATTAGAACTTCTTCTATTGTCTTATCTTAATGATTAAACTTAATGAAACTTTCCAGTTGTATAATTTTCAAAATTAAGTAATTGACTAAAAATATATATTTAAGATGAAGATGGTTTTTTGTTTTTGTTCTATTGAACATGAAAGTTTATAACGAAATTTGAAAACTTATAGACAAAAGTTTTTATGTGAGTTGAAATAGAATATAGACAGATAGCCTATTAAAAATGTTTATGACTTGTTGTGTCACTGTTTTTCTGGTTTTTTAGTCCTGGAATTGTGCTGGATTTAAATTTTATTAGCGTCTTTGAATTGACGTGAGAAATTGAATTGCACATATTTACAAAATGACGAATAATCGAAAAAAAAAATTATTTCCAATTATGTTTTTCTTACGCACAGCTTTTTCTCATTATGTACATATAATATAAATGCAGGCTCGTGTATACTGTTGAGAATGGGTTTCGTTGACAAATTACAGGACTCTGCCATATCATTAAGCTTCACTTTTTAATCTAAAGGTATTTTTTTTCCATTATACTGGTAATCGTTACGCCCCAAATTAACACTAAACTGTTTAACGTCAAATGAACTGAAAAATATTTAATCCAGAATATTTGAGACAAAAAATTCCAAATTACGATTGAAAATATAGCTTGAAAATTCTTTAAGGATAACAATTAAAAATGATTTATTTTTGGTTATTCAATTTATTGTGTGTAAAAAATAAAAATCGTTTAAAACAAAGCTCATTAAAAGCATATAGGATTGAATTTTTTTTTTTTTTTTTGGTTTTGGTTTTGATCCAAAAAGATTTATTGAGAATTCAAAAGGAACTAATATTATGTGTCATTAATATACTAGCTAAATCTTTTTAAAGATTCAATCGTAAAATTTTTTTGGCATAATAAATTGGTAAATTTAAATTCAATAGTCTATAATTTTCGATAGAATTAACAAGATTTATTCTTATTGGCCATAATTTCATTTTCATATTATTTTTATTATTTTTTATTCACATTTCTAAAATCGTTAGAAAAATAAAATAAAAGTAAATCAAAGTGTAATTGTAATGGGGTTCTTTTTTTTTCTTCTATTTTTCTCATTGTTATTATTTCAGTTTTTAATGAACTAAGTCAATTATAAACAGAAAAAAAAAGAAATATAATGTATTTTAAAATGAAATAAAATATGTATACATTCATTCTGAATTTTTAATTAAATTAAATTGCATTGTGTAATATTTAATTTCATAAAATTAAATTTTTAAAAATGTTTTTTAAAATGAAAAGTACAAAATATGTAATTTGTTAAACACATCATACATGTTAAACATTCAAGATTTGTTCTTATACATGTATTATTTTAAATTTGGTGTTTTGTGAATTAACATTTTAAAAATTCATTTTGTAATTAAAATTTACACTTCCCCTTCTTTCTTTATTTTTCATCTCATTAAAAATATAAAACTTTGTCTCGTACCCAAAAAAAAAGAAAAAAATTAAGCAATTAAAAAATTATTATTTAAGTATTTGTTAAACACATGGAAACCACTTAATGTTATAATAACAACACTCAATTACCTTCAGTTTAATTTATACTATTAAAACAATTACTCTTTAAGATCTCTTATATGTATGTATGTATAGGTACTGAGCTGTATATATACTCGTACTATAAGTGTAAACTGTAAATATACATTTTCAGAGGAAATTTTCTTTAAATATTTGTTAGAAAAAAAAAAAAGAGTTAACTTTCACACTAAAGAGTAAATATTAGAAGCATTTTATTATTCCTGTTTTTTCTTATATTTTTGTATATATACATTCTTAAAAATATGAGTTGGAATAAGAATAAAAATGAAAATAATAAGGAAAATTTTGCAAGTTGCAACTAACGAAAAGATGCTTTTATCATGAGAAAATCTTTGGTATTAAAAAAAAAAATAAGGGTATTCACTCTTTGGTGAAATAGGTATTGCATCATTGCATTCGGTGTATCGTAGCAGGAAAATGCAAAGTTTGGTAAACTTTAGGTGGAACAAGTTTCGGTAACGATAGGTATCCTGATAATGTCGTGGATTGACTACGGGTTCAGCCACGTACTAAATATCAACTGACTACGTACCAAGTATGTCTGTCGTAGCTCAGCCACGTACTAAAACTAAGAAGGGTAGGTATCCTGATAATGTCGTGGACTGACTACGTACCAAGTATGTCTGTCGTAGCTCAGCCAACGTACTAAATATCAGAAGCGGTATAAAGGATTTCTTAGCAATGTCATGGGCTGACTACGTACCAAGTATGTCTGTCATAGCTCAGCCACGTACTAAATGCTAAGAACAGTAGGTATCCTGATAATGTCGTGGACTGACTAGCATGGAACTTCGTTACATATTCATAGTAAAAGTGTAAAAGAAAGTAAGGTTGCAACAAAGAGAGTGAATACCCTTAATAAAAAATAAAAATAATTTAAATATTTAAATTTTTAAACTTCTTTGTTTGTGAAATTCTCTTATATGCATGTATGCACATTCAAATTTAAAATGCATTAATAAAATAAAAATAAGAAACAAGGATATACGTATATATTCTTGAAAATACTTAGTTACAGTTAATATTCATTTGCAAAAATATGTATTCGTATGCACTAACAAATTACAAGACGTTAGAAAACATGTTGTTTCGACACAAGATAAAAAAATATACTTATATATAGAAATGACAAACATTGAGCTTTTACTTGAAATTAAACCCACGAAGCTATAAGGATAAAAATTTTATACATCTACCAATGTACATACATTTATATTAATCTTATAAAAGTTCGTACAATTTTAATTTTGTTTTTTTCTTTTTTACATTAAATTATTGCACATTGTATACAGGGTGATTCCATTACGGTGTCCGACCCGGAAACTACGGATAGGTCTCGGCGAGGCAAAGACACAGGGGTTCTATACAATTTTTCCAAAGGAGTAGATGAACCTAGCGTGCCTCTGTAAAATGTTATAGGATAAAATAAGGAAACGGTACCAAAAATCTTCTCCACCCTCTAACTTAGTAACGGATGAGATTACCCCCCCCCCCTCGGGTGGGGGTGGTCGAACACCATAACAGAATCACCCTGTATAGATACAATACAACATAACATGTTTGTCCCGTATACAACGTACTTGTACATATGTACATGCATTTATAGACATGCATATCACATGGAGATAAAAAAAACTTATACCGGAAAAAAATTCGTTAAATAAGAAAATTTGTTTTTTCTCACGAAACAAGATGGTGAGGATCCTTTTTTACTGTTGAAAAGTATTAATCTGCACAGATAAAAACAAACATAAAAAAAAAATATTACAGTATAAAGTGACTGAAATTTAAAGAAATGTTTAGTTGGGAAATAAATGTGTTTCTCATTTTATCTAGGAAAAATAATTTTACAAAATGTATATGTACATAGGTATAGATACAATTTTAAACTTTTTTAATATTATATAATTTAAAACATTTATTAAAAAAATTTTTTCTGTTTAAAATACCCTAAGGATAATTTTGTTATTGAAAAAATTATGATTGGTTGAGAAAATATCATAGTTCTACTATTTAATTTTATCATTGGCATTACGTAGGTGGTTGTAAATCTTAAAATACGAAATCTTTTTCTCATAAAAATATAAAATAATAATTTTAAAGACAGTAGAGGATATGCGTTTTTACTATTTTACAATTATTTTCTTTGATATCAAATAAAAGTAGGCGTAAAGGACATAATCTTAATTTAATTTACCTCCTTTTTGTTGAATACTTAATCAGTTATTACAATTGAGAAAAAAGGGTAGAACAAGACATTAGATAAGATAAAGTTGTATTTAAAATTTTCTAAAAAAATAGAAGAACAATTTTCATATTTGTTTGTGAGAACAAAAATCAATCAAAATACGAAAAAAAAAGAATAACATTTTATTTCAGCAAATTTAGGTTTTTGTTAACTTCTTTTTTTTAAATTCAAGGATACTTGAGTAAGAAGTGATAGTCAGGACATATGCTGCATACTTTATATTTTTCGTTCAAGAAATTTGTTTCTTGCAGATGCAAATGTTGAAAAAAAGCAATAAAAAAAAACTTAAAAGAAAGAAAAAAAATACGATAAAATTAAAAAAACATCCGAATTAATTTTTTTGAATAATAAATTCTTGTATAATCAAAAATGAATTATGTATGTATTCTTTTAAAGATTTATTGCAGTCCGTTTCTTAAAAAAAAACAAGAATTTATTTTTAAAAAAATAATATTTTTTAGAAATATACTTTTTGTGGAACTTGAACTGTGGTCTTTGAAAACTTGATCGAAATGATCCGAACCTGGGGCCTTATTATGTATTTCAATCGAAATTCAATCGAATCGAACAAATATTCACAATATTTTGTGTCATTCTCAAACAAATGCTAATATATGCTATAAGAATTTTATTTAAAATATCTAGTAATCTTTGCTTTTCAATGTTTTATTCGATTGCAATCAAAAATTATTTCAATGTCTTTTTTCTGATCGAATAAAATTCTTAAACAAAAATTTAAAATCATAGATTACTAGATATTTTAAATAAAATTCTTATAGCATATATTAGCATTTGTTTGAGAATGACACAAAATATTGTGAATATTTGTTCGATTCGATTGAATTTCGATTGAAATACATAATAGGGCCCATATTCTATCATCCAACTAAGAATTTAAACCGATCTTAGAACATGATCAGAAATTGAACGAACACTTTAATTTTTATAACATCAAACCCGCCACCTTTCCTCTTTTTGTCTTAGTACGTAGGACAGTTAAACATAGAGCCGTATTTAAGCATAGGCTACATAGGCTATAGCCTATGGACTCGCACCACAAGGGGGCTCGATCACAAAAAATGAGTGAGGTTTTTTTTTTGCTTGTTAGATAAAGATTTTTACGTTTGCACAAACTAGAAATAAGAGATGGTTTTTTTTTTGCTTGTTAGAAATCAACTCCGGTAGGGCCCGCACCACAGGTCTAGCCTAGGAGTCTACAGATACTAAATACGCCCCTGATTAAACAAGATTTAAATTTTGGAAAAAAAAAACAAACAGAAACTTACAGAAGTTTTTGATATATACCCTCAAAAATCTTTGAACAAATTTTCCAGGATTATAATATATGTACTTAATTTTTACAAGAATATGAACATTACATTTTCCTCATATTATATAATAATGAATTCTTGTTTATTTTTTTGTTAAATTAAGAAATAAAATAAAATTCAACCTTAAGCATTTCTGAAGACATTATCAATGTATCTTTTTGTGTGTTAAGAGGTATATTAAACTCTTATTATCCTTATTTTACATGTACATACATTTCTGTATACCTACGTACATATCTTCCTCAACAGGCATGTTGATTTAATTGATTTATTTGCATTGGTTTTATCTACATACGTACGTACATGTTACATTATTGGTAAATTGTTATACAAAAACTTTATTAATCTCATCATCAAGGATTATTTTGTTGTTGTACGTTCTAATGGGAATTTTAAATATTTTTTGGAAATTGGAATTATTTAAAGAAAAAACCAATACACTAAAATAAAGAATTTCGAAATTTCATTTATTTATTTATTTTTTTATTTTTATTTTATGCACAACATCGTATATTTTGAAAATTTACAAAGTACGAGGATTTATATTATTTTTTTGTGGAGAAATTATCTTAAAAATAAAATATCAAGTAATATTCTTTTAAAATCGACAATAATAAATATACAAATTGCACAATTTGCAAATAATATGAAATTTTCAATATATGTATAATAAAAAAAAATTGTTTGTTGATTTTAAAAGAATAAATAAAAAAAACAAACAAGAATTTACTATTTAACCATAAATTTTGCAAAATATCATAAGGTTAAAAATTTTGTATAAAAGTGATACAGAGAGATGATAAAAAATAATTTTCTTAAAATTTAGAGCAAATGAATGCTATAAATTTGCTTATGTAAATCATTTCAATAAAAATCAAAAATAATAAAAAATAAAACGAAAAAAAAAAATTTATACGAGTATATATAGATGACTTATTTATTCGTATGAAACAAGATACTATATACATGATGATATGCTGTATGTGTATTTGTAGGAATGAATGTGGTGTTATTTTCATCTATATTTTTGTACATTAAATTCAATCTTTTTTTCATCATTATTTTCTTTTTTGTTTTTATTTTATTTTGACATCGATTTGTAAATTTGAAATATTTTTGTAATTTTTCCTGTTCTATGTTCAATCCTATAGAAATGTTCTTTGTTTTTTTTTTCATTTTAAATGTATTTTTTTTAGAGTTTCCAATTCATACATAATAAATTTTGTATTTATGCGCGATTTACGATAATGTATCTACATTGATTTTTGATATATATCTTGATGGTTTTATAGTAACAATTTATTTTGGCATTAAATTATATACCACCTACTTATTTTAAAAATTATTTTTTGTTGTTTTCAAGTAATAAAATATGAATATACTCGTATGTACAAAAAAAATTGATATTGTGTTTAGCATTTCAATAAAAATCAATGAAATGTAAAGCATGCAATGAAAAATTTATGTAACTTTTCTAAAAGTTGACAGTTACGAAGAATACATGACTTTGAAATGAAATAATAATGGATTTTTCATATAATGTGGATGTTTATTTTAAAAAATACGCTAGTATGGATGCATGTATGTATTGAAAAAAAAAAATAACGCCTACAAAACATTTAAAAACCCCTTTTTTTTTGGTTGTTTATCCACTTTTCTAATCACGAATTTAACGTTCGTTTGAGTGACGTATATGATATTTTGTTTTGCTAGGAATTAAAAAAAAAACAATCAAGTTTTTAAAATATTTTTTTTTTCGATAAAAAGGTGAAAATATCGCGAGTATACGTATCTACATGCACTAGATCAGAGAAATTTGTGTACATGAGAAGGCTTACGAGGGAAAACTAAAAATATGCTGTCAGCAGTCAGGTTGGCGGAACTGTAGGGGTTTGAGTATGATCAATGTTTACGTTATAACTAATAAAAACATCAAGCGACATGGCATTCGGCAGCTCAATGGTAAGAGTACTGCCCCGGCAAGGCGGAGGTCAGTGCAGTGATTCGATTCCCAGCCGAGTCGAATGTCGTTTTTTCTGTTCTTAGTCTACTACACTTTTTAATAAAATTTTTAATGAACAAGTACAAAATATTATTTGATTTTGGTTTTTTATTAATTTTTTATTATTATACAAAAAAAATCACTAAAATTCCTTTTTTATTGAAATTATAAGATATTGAAAGAAAAGAAAAAAATATTCGTACCGAAAGTAAAATTTAGTTCACATTTTTTAAATATTTCTCAATTCACTCAATAAGGGTTTAATGAAATTACGTTGAATTATTCATAACAGTTCTGATGTTCAATGTTTTTTTCTCTTCTTCTTCTTGAAAAATAGCTTTAGGGAAACTACATATTTAATTAATTTTAAATAATAATGTTGTTTGAAAAAAATAAAAAAAAAAAATGTTAAAATTCTTAGTAATTATGTCAAGAAAACATTTTTTTTTTATCATCTTGTTTTTTTTTTAAAATAATTATGACTTTTTGATGTTTTTAAATTAATGCCATATTTAAATAAATGTGATATTAAATTTTAATGAAATTTCTTTTGGGTAGGAAAAAAAAACATAAAAAATTTTATGATTCAGTAAAAAAGAATCCTCTATTATTTGAGCTAGGGAAATACAGAAAATAATGAGAAAATAATGTTTGATAAAAATAAAGTGAAAAAAAGATTTAAAGAAAATTTCTTCGAATGTTTTTGTCATAGAATTTAAAAAAAAGATTCTAAAAAATTCAGCATTATTGCTATTTTTTGTTTGTTTGTTTGTTTTGGATTTTTTTTGGAAAAAATAATAATCCTTATTATTTAAAAGAATATACAATAAACATTCGTTTGTATAAAATGAAAGATTTTTTTTTATTAGATTCTATATTGATTTTAAACTTTAATTCTCGTAAGATATTTTCTTTGAAAGCTTTTTAAAATCAATTCCCATGAATTTATGGTTGCAAAAAAACAGAGTATAAATTTTATAAAATTTATTCACAAGATATTGGCAAAAAAAAAAAATTTAAGGTAACATTTAAAAAAAAATGTCTTTTAAATTTTTCTTTTTTTCAAATTTTTATGTGATTTTTCTTGTGTAACTTACACCCCCTACATTTTGAGTTAATTTTATCTGATGCAATTTTACAGTTTTCTTTTGTAACATTTTCTATTTTTAAAAAAAATATATTTTCTCTGTTATGTTCACATATGTTACAAACATCCATACATACATATGTACATGTATGCAGTTTATTCAATATTTGATAAAAATTTCAATTTCAATTTAAATAACGAGATCGTAAAATAAAATAAGATAAAAAAAAATAGAAAGAACAAAATAAAGAAAAAAAGCTAATTATGTTTTGAAAAGGAAATTTATCTTATGAAATTGGAAAATAAAATAAACCACAAAAGAGGAAAATAAATACTTCATGATGATAATTTAAAGTATTTATGCATGTACGAGTATGTGTAACTGTGGTGCACTATATAGTCTGTTAGTTTTCTATATAGGTACTCATACATATATCCTCTGTTATTGTCATAATATTCACAATACATATATTTTTATAATGATTTTTTTTTTATCTTAATAGATGTCTTTTCCTTGAGGGCTTTTATGAAAGGGAAAATAAAAATAAGTAAGATTGATATGACATAATACATAAAAGAACCTTTTTTACAACATATACGTAGGTACTTACATATTTTTTTATTCATTGACTTATTTAAATATTTCACAATCATTTACGTTGATTTTTTTGGGTTTTTTTTTTTCCAACCGCAGCAGACATATGTACATAAAACACATTACCGTGATGACGATATAAAAATAAATATTCGGAAAACCACATCTCATGATATCACCAACTGATTATTTTTGAATAAAATAATTTTTAATTATGCGTAAAAATTTGTATTTGTTAGCCAATAACATTCAAAAGATACATACATACATACGTACGTACGTAGACAATTCACAAATTTACCATTTATGATTAAAAGATAAGGTTCATTAGTTTAAAAAGTAAACCTTTTGGGAACCAGTAAGGATCCTATCGTAAAATTTATTGTAACTGTGGTTTAGAACATTTCACATATTTTGTTTTGTATTATTTACTTAAAATTTGTTTTCTCATCGATTTTTTGAAATTTTAAATTCAAACCCAACCCCACTCCACTTATGCTTTTATTTTGTCTGCAAATAAGGTAAAAATAGCTTTTCGTAATTTGTTTATTAATTATTCAATATGTACTATTTTTTTTCCTTTTTATTAAGTAGATTTTCTCATAATTTTCTTTAAAAAAAAAATATATATTTGTCATTTTCTAGACACGTGTCTCGACAATGCTTTCATTCCATTTAAAGCTTAATCGTATTGGCATAGAGTCGAATGTTGTAGTCAAAATTTCTATATAAAAGTAATAAAATATTAAAATATACATACATACATTCATATGTACATCAAAAACATATGTATATATGTATGGTATACGTGTGTACCATAGTAATTGTAATATCATAGACAAAAAAAAATTTATTCTTTTATAAATATGAAACTTGTTCGAATAGAAACAATTTTTGAATAATAATAAAATTTGACATATTCTAAATTATGAATCTTTGAAAATCTAGAAAAAAAAAATTCAAATAAAAATAAAATATTAAGGGTATTCATTTGAAATCGTAAAAGTACGCAACGCGTAATTTTACGACCTCGTAAGTCAAAGTGACGTGAAAGCACCTCGTAAAATACTAATCGTAATTGTAACTTAACTCTTCAAAAATTTTGTTACAAATATACATATAAAAATCTTCTCAAAACATAACAACAAATTCACTTATTAAACTTCAGTTGGTAAAAATGAAAAGCTGTCAAAATCTTGGTTTACACAAAATTTGTTTACGAAGTTTATCTACGCGACTAAAAAGTTGCGTACATTTACGCACAGTTCGTAATTCTCAAAGTAAAAGGAAAAATTTACGAAGTCTCGTAAAAATACGAAGAATACGCGACTTACGCAATTTGAAATGAATCCCCTTATTATTCAGAAATTGTGTAATTAAATTAGACTTGTTCATTTATTTGATTTATTCTTCTTCAATTTTGTTTTTTTTTTTATTCATAAATTTCCATTTGTAATATTTTTCCGTTCTAA
This sequence comes from Bombylius major, assembly GCA_932526495.1. Lineage (NCBI taxonomy): Eukaryota > Metazoa > Arthropoda > Insecta > Diptera > Bombyliidae > Bombylius > Bombylius major. Next base: position 50,331,450 of record OW052044.1, read on the forward strand.
ATTTTTATTTTTTAATTCCACTGTAATGTAATAAAATAAAATGGTTGTTAAGTCTTTTAAGATTTGTCTTATGTGAGAATACTTCTGTAATTGTTATGAATAATATAATTTGGGAATCATACATAAAAATAGAATTCAATACAGAAATTTTCTTTTAAATTAAAAAAAAAAAAATTCCAGTATTTTAGTTCGTTTTTTTCATCTAGTAAGATTATTTTAATTCTTTCGTAATTCTTTAACCCATCGCAAACATATGTGACATGTGTGTCTGTGTGTATATATTTTGTAATATGTATGTTCTTTTATTTGAATTTGCAAAAACTGTATGCAGATTGCAGATACTGTGAGTTGATCATCTTTGTAGTTATACATATGTAACATATATCCGATAAAAATTTTCATGACACAATGTGAAAATTTTCCATAAACTTGTAACTCATGAAAAAAAAAGGAAAATATTTAAAATAAATTTCATATAAAAATTGTTACATATGTATCTGCAAGTTTATGCTTAGAAAAAAAAAAAATTATTCCAGAAATTGAAGTAGATTTTAAAAACATAAGGAAAAGTTCTTCGAATAAAATTTTATTCAATATACTCTATTTTTGTTATTTCCAAGAAAAAAGGATATATGCAAAAGTTGTAGGAGAATCAATTTTTACATACATGAATAATTGCATTATATGTATAAATTTAGACCATTATTTGTTAGAGATTAAAAATTTTATAATAAAGCACATACAATGTACATACGTATTTACTACATACCTTAACGTTTGTACTCGTATCTATTATAAGTATATGTTATGTAAAATGAAACATGCAAACGAACAAACTTTGATGCATTTTTAATCATATTTAAAATTTCCATATGAAACAAATATGAAAAAGAACTTAACTTTGAGTTATTTTTAAAGTTTAAATACCTTATAAAAGAAGATTACAAATATTTTTGGGAAAATAACCAAATTTGTTTTGTATCTGGAAACCATCAAAGTTGAAAATTGGTTAATTTATTATAAATAAAACTAATGAAGCTGTTACGTATGATATTTAGGTGGTAATCCTGTATTAAATTTCAAAATATTTTATATGAGTATTTGAATAATATGTAATGAAAAATTCAATTATCAATTTTTGAAATAATACTAATTAGAATAAATTAATAATTAGGCCAAATTACATAGATTACAATTGGTATCGACCAAGCGGGTGTATGTAAGGATTTTTTTTTTGTAAATTGGAAAAATAATAAAAAATAATAATAATGAAATTGTTGAAAATTTCGTAATATTAATTCGATGAAAAATTTTCAAATCCTTTTTTTTTTATAACAGAACTTATACAATTTAATTAAATTATAATTATTTCTGCATCCTATAGGCAAAAAAAAAAAGAATAGGTACGCTTTTAAAATGAGTAAAAATACTCAACATGCTTAAAAATTCCAAAAATGGATATTTAATCTCTTAAGCCAATTATAACTTTTGAATTACATACATAGTTTGTGTAAATATGTAATCTCATAATTCTCAAAACTTTCTGGGTTTTATGTCGACATGATCCTTGTTTTATAAATAAAATAATCGTTTGTATAACCAATTAAAAAAAAATATATTTTATTTGGAAATATAAGTGAGTAATTTTAGTAGTAAAAAAACCTGTTATTTTTGGTTTTGTTTACTAATTGCAAGATATTATTTTTCATTTTTTTGTCTTAACCCATTAAGGACCGAGAGAAAAATTTTTTTCGTCAATCTTTGAGCTTCAAACTCATTAAGAATAACGATAGTAATATAAATATGTCATGTATTTTACTATTTTCGAGTATGCTCTTTCGATTTCCTGGGTCAAAATTGCATTTTTATGACTCTGAAAAAAAATATGGCGGATTTTAAGTCAAAAAATATCAAAAAATAAGAGATTTTTTTTTTTCACGATTTTTTTTTCGAGTCAAAAGAGTATCAAAATTGAATTGAAACTATGATCAACGGTAATCAGAGATATCAGAGATTAAGAAAACATTTGGCTAATCAGTTTTATTTATTTTTTAATGTTCTAACGAAAATAATTTAATTTATATTGTAGAAAAATTAATTAATTTTTCAATTAATGAAAGAAAAAAAACTAACACAAGACGAAAGTCAAATCAAGGAAACATTATAATTTTAATTTCTTAGATAAAAAAACACCATTTGTGATGTCGTAATTGAATCTTTTTTTTTTGTTTTTGCCTTAAGGTGATAGGAATTTTTTAATAGGATTCGGATCAAGGATATACGTAGGATTACGAATAATAGAATAGAATAGAATAGAATAATGCGAAATTGAAAAATATTAATTTAAAATTTTTTAGTCATGGTTTTATTTGTATTTTCTCTTGTAATCCATATTTTATACACACAGTGTGACAGTGTGGCAATAAATTTTTGATACTGATGCTGTAAAAATTAAATGAAACAAATTTTTCAACTTTGCAATTGATTTTACAATTATAATTGAAATGATTATTTTAAATCAATTGTACGACTTGAATATGTTTGAACGGTATATTTATGACATCGAAAAAGCATCCCTATAAAATTGATTTTAACACACTTTAGATTGTAATCCAGAAAACGTGGAATAATGATTGAATTGTGATTTAGTGTATCATATTATGTAATTCGAAAATTCAGTAAATTTTAAATGGAAGTCAGAAAATGATTTAAAGCTTTAAAATGACTTATGAAAATCAAAAATGGCGTCTTTTGTATTAAAATTTTAAAGCCATAGTCCTTGAACTTTATTGCCACACTGTGTATATTTCTATGATATGATAGTATCTAATTTTTATAATATTATTATTGTTGAATTTTTATCTGTAAAAATAATATATATTTTTTTCTTTTCTTTTTTTTTGCAGATTTATAACAAATACATACAAATACAACGCACAAACTGATGTTCTACAATAATAATTTTAAATGAAATCGAAAAATCAAATATAAAAAGTGAATTACTTTCAAAAGATGTAAAATTTTTTTTTTCTTAAAAAACAAACAAATAAAAAATGTTATTTAAATTTTATTGGAATTTGTGGGATATAAATGTACTAACATTAAATTCTGAATGTGAAGATAAAAAATGTACCCAAAGTGTAAGTGCAGATAAAATTGAGTGAAATAATTTTTTCATCTTATACTTTTTTTGGACAAGTAAAAAATTTGCTTAAAATGGAATCGAAAATTAGACAATACATACGATTATAATAATCGATACTTGATGCTGAATGTTTATTTTATCCTTCTTTTTTTCTATCTATAATATTAAATTTTATTGTTTGATTGAAAGAAAAAGATGATTCGGAATAATAGCAGTAATGGTGTCACTGAATATTTAACAAAATTTAATGATTCTGCATTTCTTTATAAATCGATTGATAATATTGTGAATTCTATTAGTGATATAAATGCAAATGTAAATGATAATGGTAACATTTTGAATAATAATAATAATAATTCTCGTTATGATTATGAATCTATTAAAAATTTTCATAATCCAGTTAAAAATTATGTATATAATATTGTACCATACACAATGAATAATATAAATAATAATGTTATGAATGAACATCATATTATGTCATTTAAACATTATAGTAATAATAATATTCTAGAAAATTACCTTAATTCAACCATAAATAATTTTAGTGATTATTTATTAAATAATTTAACAATAAATGATTCAACATTTACAAATGATGATTTTAATAATAATAATAATTTAACAACGAATACAAGTTATATTAGTTCAATGTCTAAAAAGGATTTTGTATTTGATCGAACTGATGTCAAAATAATATTTATAACTTTATATTCATTGGTATTTTGTTGTTGTTTTTTTGGTAAGTCAATTTATTTTATTATTAATTAATTTTCCTATTATATAATTTCATATATGAATGTATAGATACTATTCAGATGTGAAATGTTTTTTTGTTGAATAATTTTTTCATAAATCAAATTTTTCTTCAATTTTTCATACTATCTGGGGGCCAATTCCCAAAACCACTCGTATGTAACTTTACGTATATACGCAGTGCTCGATTTAGGCTTAGGCCTTGGCTTACGGTGGCAAAATTTTTAGGGATGGCAAAATCTTTATCTAACAAGCAAAAAAAAAAAAAAAGAAACCTTCTCACAGCTCTGCTACCAAGGGGCGCCATATCGGACGGGTCTGAGCGCCATTGAAATTAAATCCGCCACTGTATATACGTGTCCTTACGTGGACTTTATTTAGAATAGTTTATGTTAGACGTATTCTTGAAATTATTCGAATTTTTTTCTTCACGATACGGATAGAATTACTAGTCTGATATGTTTATATGAATTCTCATATGTATACTTTTAAAAAATGTGAATGTTCAGATTGTGTAAATATGTGTACACGATAATTTACTCTATTATTACATTTTCGGGTATTTTTGTGATTAAATTAGAAAAGCGTTTAGGGCGGTATTTATGAAAAAAAAAATTATATTAAGTCATAAATTGGGCGGGCAGTGGACGAAGCGGTAGAGTATTGACTTCTGATGCTGAAGTTCTGAAGGGTTCGAGTCCGCCTGAGTTCACTCAGCTCTGAATGAGTACCAATTCACTTTGAGTTGGGTATAAGTGCTCGGTACTAATTAGTTTAGTGGTTTTTGCTTCATAAAAAAGCCAAGTCCACAAAAACTATAAGAAATATTAGTACCAAGCCCTGTCATACGAATAAAAAAAAAAAAAAAAAAATCGTTCTCTACCAACGAATTTTAGTGGTTCGCATTCCACTTTAAACTGTAGGTGCATGTATGATAGAAGTCGGGGTGCTGAGTACAATGGACTCTCCTGTCTGAGTGCTCGTGGATGCCTAACCCGCATCCCCCCACCCACAAAAACAACAAACAAAACAAGTCATAAATTTATTCTTTAATTAATTGAATACATGAACTCAATATACTATAGTTAAGAACAAAAAAGTTGAGATATTTTTACACATGTCTTACATGTCTTATTGATCTTCTTGTGTATACATCTACGAAAGACGCATGTGTGTAAGTATCTTTTCTTCTGCGCATGTTTTTCTAGTACCTATAATACGATTCTTTAACGTTTTCGGTTCAAGCTATAGTAGTGAATTTTATATTGAAAAGAAGTTAATCAAAAAGACACTTTTGCTCTCAGCATACTTGGATCCTCTCATTGAACAGAACTTACAAAAGTTCTTACAAAAGTAAAGAAAAAAGTAAACAATACTTTTTTGTTACTAGATAAATTTTTATTCATACAAAAACTTTTAATAAAATATTGTAATTAAAACTATTTAATTTTTTCTAAATACTTATTTATCCATCATAATATTTTTGAAGTCCTCTACCCTCCCCCTTTAGTTTACACAGATTTAGTCCTTTTAATTAAATATCTAAAGCAAAAAATAAATTAATGGGACGTTAAAGTTTTACAAAGTAGATTTTAAAAATTTTTTTTAATACATATTTTAAAACCGTTTATTGTAGATATTATTTTTGAATTAAAGAAAAATAAAAGTAACAAATTAAGTGCAAAGAAAAAGAAAAATTAAATAATAATAAGAAAAAGAAGAAAAAAAACAAACAAATATAAAAGTTTTTCGTCTTTTTGTTTTGTTTTTGCGATGCTGTAAAACATTTCACTGAAACTTTTTCCACATTTCGAATTTTAAAATTCAGAAAAAAAAGGATAATCAAAAAGGAAGGACAAAAAAAACTTAGTACAGTAAAGAACTGAATATTATATACATACGTATGTAGTAAGTATATGTACATATCCATATTCATTATAAATTACGTGAGTATTTAATACACTTAAGTGTTAAATGCAATCATGAGAAAATAAACATATTTGTTATATGCTTAATTTATTGGAAGCAATCAATTATTTATAATATAATTGAAGTAATCAATTTTATGAAACAGATTTTAATTTCTTTGAGGTATATCATTACGTATTGGCATTATACGTACTCTATAACTTAAATATTCAGGAATGCACATAATTGTTTTGCATATTTTAACTTAAATAAAATATTTCAAGTGAAGTCATTAAAATCAGATAGTACATTAAAATAATTATATAAAGTAGAAAATTTCTTTCTTGAAAATTTTCAATTACTTAATTTATGAAAATATTCTAGATTTTATTCATGAAACTTTAACCTCCACAATCTGATCTGATTATAGTTTTTAAATTTTCATTTAAACTTTGAATAGGAGGAGGGGGGAAAATAGAAAAATTAAAACTGTACTGTTCTATCAGAATTAGATTATATAGTAGATATGTTTTTTTTTATGCACATAAACACTAAATTAATAAGAGATACATAGAAAAATACTTAAAACGTGCTTAATATCAGCGTGGAATAAATTTTTAATAAGAACCTACTTCAAGTTTAAAAGTTTCAGAATAATTTTATCTAGAAAATTTGAAAGTTTTTTAGGCTATATGATTTTACAATTTATGTATATACGATTCTAGATAGTAAAAATTACCAGTTAAGAGACGTCATAATCATATTTGATTCCATAAATTAGTAAAATTTGTCTACCTGATGAGGGTGGGAAAATATTTAAATTTATATGGTGTTTTCGACAAACTGTTCATAGCTTGTAATTCGTGGTCGATGGTTGTATAAAATTGCAATTTTAATTCTAAAATAAAGTGAAGAAAAATCTGGTAGCTATAAAGTTCGCACCCAAATTTCATGTTTTCTATGCATTACATTTTACATAATTTAAATTAGAATTACCTTTTTAGAAAATGGAAATTTTATGTTAATTTCAATGATTTTATTTGTTCTACTACTCGAAAGTGTAAAAATTTTTAAAATGTTCTGAAATAAATAAAATTTTAAAACTCTTTTCAAAAAAATTAATTTCAAAAGCACAATTTTATAATTTTCCATAGAGTAGAAAAAAACATTAAAAAGCTTTTTGTTTTTATCAGCTGATAAATTACATAAAATAACATTTAATTAAATTTCATGAAAATGAATTCTAAATCAGTATTATTCTTAAATTAAATTAGAAAGAATTAATTTCGAAATATATATCTTTAATCTTTTAAATATTTAATTATACAATGTATCCTTTTACAATAATTTTCTTATGGTGCTTATTAATGTTTATTTTTATAAACTATAACAATTATTTTGAAATTTTGGTAAACACCTGTATGCATGTAGAAAGATATACACATACACAAACATGATGTCTGTATACATATGTACATAATGTATTTGCATAATATTAATTCAAGATGTGGTTTAAATATTATTATTTTATATTTTAATTTCTTCGTATAAAGCAAAGCTATCATCAAACAGAATATTTTATATTTTTCTACGCATTAATTTAAATTTATTCTGAATATAAAAGAAAAACCTCATATTTACACTAAGATTACTCCCTCAATGAATATTTAAATTATTTAATAAATTCATTAAAATCTTTAAAAACAAAATAAACAACAAAAAAATAGAAATTATTTAAACCCGTATGGGAAAAATTCTAAACTATGAAAAACATCAAATGAATCAGAAAATATGTATGTATGTATGTTATTTAAATATTTATATTTTTCATGTGAAACATTCAACTATATCTAAGCGCACGGTAGTGCGGAGCCAAGTTCAATACATAGGCCGTATGTACGTCGTACACTATTTACACGAACTGTTTCGACTCATTTTTGACCTCTCACAGCTCAGTGTCTATATTAAAGCTAAACAGACAAAATTTGATCGACGTAATAATGTACTTCGTCTTGCGCGCTGTACTATTGTCATATATATAATAGGTTCAATAGGTCTTGAGTTATCGACCCTAGAAAATAGCTAATTTTGGCACTCACTAACTGACCGGTAATCAAAACATTCTAGGGTACTTCTGATAAGCCTAGAATCATGAAACTTTGCACGCGTAGGTCAAGGAAAAATTAAGAAATCGGTCGAATTTATTATTGATCCGGTAAATACGAAATTAAAAATTAAAACCTGTCAAGTTCATAATAATTATTAATACGTTCTGTATTGAAATTTTGTATGTGAAAAAGTTCTTTGAACTTGGCATTAATGCTGAGATTTCATTACTTTTCCTAGCCCAACAGTTAAAGAATAAGAACTTGGCCCCTTTTTTCACATTTATATTTTTGGTTGGATATATGTACATATGTACATACGTATAAAAAATCGAGAGAAAAATTAATAAACATTATTTTAAATAAAATCCAATAAAATTTTTATGAATAAAGACAATTATTAGAAAGTGATTTCTTTTTTTTTTTACACAAAAGTGTTGGAGGACAAAAATTGTTTAATAAAATTTTAGGAAAACATGAAACAAAAAAACAATTAATTAGATAGACATTTTCAACCTAAAAGTGTTAATCAATAGGAAGTGTAATTAATTCGTGTTATAAATATGTACAAAAAATTTGTCAAAAATTCTAATGAAAACGTTTCAATAATAATTCTGAGAACTGTTCTATCACTTGTTTTTTTTTTCGACAGGGAAGGAAATTTCAAAAATTCAAATTTCAAAATAAATTCTCATAAACTATCTAAAAATAAAAATAATAAAAAAAGAAGAAGAATATAAAATTGTTCTTTATAGAATTATAAATTATAGGAAAAAAAATGATACGTGAATTAATTTTATTTTGAAATTTTATAGTTTTAATTTATTCTGACAATAATTACTTACAGATGTGTATGATCGCAAATTTTATTTAAACGCTTATATTTAGATTTTTTGTTGTTGCTCCTTTTTTTTTGTCGTTTAATTCTACTTATTTTTTTAGTTTATAAAATTTAAAAATTCTTATAAAATTGATACCACATACAAACAGTGGCGGATTTAAGTTGGACTGTGCCCTAGTCCCTGGCCCTTGGTAACGTAGTTGTGAGGTTTTTGTTTTTTTTTTTTACTTGTTAGATAAAGATTTTTACAGTTATAGGTGTCACTTTATTTTTTTATTTTTTATTTTTGGGTCAACCTACTCCTTTTTTCTGTCTCGTACTTCCTTTTTATAGCTTCGTACTACTACTACGCGATAATTATTACAATAACATCTAATTTTGCCACCCCTAAAATTTTGCCGCCCTAGACCCGGATCTCACGGGCCTAAAGCTGTTCTTAAACGAATCTGGCAAATTGGCAGATATCTGTCCATTTTCGTTGACAGATGCGTGTAATCACTATGGCAGATGAAGACAGATGCCTGTCCTCAAAATCTGGCAGTCAAAAATTGCCCGAATATCAGATCGTTTAAGAGCACCTCAAGCCTAAATCCAGCAATACATACAAACCACCTTGGAAAAAGAAAATAAATTACAATGTAAAAGCGATTATTTTTCTATATATGAAAATTCATTACAAATTTTAAAAAAAAATGTCTCTTATCAACTTATTTTTTACAAATTAAAATTGAATTTTTATTTTTTATTTACTTTTCAGGTAATCTTCTTGTAATTCTTGTTGTAACATTGTCACGACGTTTACGATCAATAACAAACTTTTTTCTTGCCAATTTAGCTGTAGCTGATTTTTGTGTGGGTGTTTTTTGTGTAATGCAAAATTTAACAATATATTTGATAGATAGGTAAGTGTTACTATACAAATAACATAAAATTTTTTATTTTACTTTGTAGCCGTTAAATTAAATATAATCACAATGGTTAGGTGTATCCTTCATAAAGTTTTACACATGCAAATGATATATTTATTATAATTAAAATACCGAATTTATTGTGAAATATTTCTTCTTAAAAAGTTTTTAACGTCTACCTTTTTTTGTAAATTCTTAAAAAAAACAAAACTTTTTTCTATTCAGCATCCATATATCCATATTAGGTATCTTTTGTTATATTTTTCTCTTATATACTTCGAAAAAAATTTGTTGAAAAATTGAAATTTTTAAAATCTGTAAAATTATATTTTATACACTTTGACAAATGATCGATCCTTATTTGAATTTTGTTTTTTTTTTCTCATGTATAACATTTATAAGAATGAAGAAAAGTTGTATATGTACTCGTTAGTAATCAATAAAAATATTAGCAAAGTATATAATTTTTCAATTAAAATGACAGTCACAAACATATTACATAACTTTATAGAAATCAATTATAACTGGTGTAAGAAGAAAGTAACTGATGGTGATAAGCCATAACTACGTAAATTTTCATGTCGTAAATTAGAAAAAAAAAAGAATAAAGAATAAGAAAAAAAAAACCCAGTAAAATAGAAAAACCTTCAATGTATTTTCTTTCATACAATCCTTCACCTTTTTTTTTCTTTTTTGACTTAAAGTCATTTTCTCGGTTTTGTAATATCCGAAGGGCAAAAAGCTATTGAACACTTTTTTTTTCTTATTTCTTTTAAAAAGAAAAACATAAAGATTTTCAAGAAACTATGTATGTAAATATAACTTTTAGTTGTGACGGAAAGTGATTACATATTGCTTGGAGTAAGAATTAAAGTTCAGAGAAAGTAAATATATATGTATGTATATTTTGTACTGTGTTATATATGGTTAATTCCACGCATGACTCAAACTAAATTATTTGACAGTAGTTTACTTTTAAAACTACATAATTCAAATAGAAAAAGACAAAAGGGAACCACATGCTGTTACATAATTAAAGCAAAAGACTGTTTCAAAATACATATATAATTCCTCAAATTCTATGAAATTAAAGGAATTTGGAAATTTCACTTATTATTTTGTTACTAATGTGACGCGCACACTACTTGAAAGGAATGTCATTTCATGGACTCTTTTTCAAATCTCGTTTTCTACTTCATCATTTTTAAGCTTTGTGTTGAAACATGAGTAAAAATATGTAGAGAAAGAATTAATTTTTCTAAAATATTAAAACATAAAATAATTTTTGCATTTATTAAGTATTTTATTACACATTATCCTTTGTGACTTACACTACACAACATTTGTGACTCACACACATCTCACTTTCTACATATATTATATTACTATACTCAAAATACAAATCAGCTATTTGGTCCTTACTTAGCATATATGAATATTTTAAAGATTGAAATCTACATTTTGAAAAAAATTTAGTGATTCCCAAATGACGTTAAAAATAAAAATATTGGATTTTCCACTTTTAAAAGTTGAGCATTAGGTATACATTTTCATGGAATTAGCCATATACTCGTACATGCATACGTACATATTTATATTTATAAAGTATATGTAGGAGTATTATAATAAATTTAATTTTTCATTTTCAATTTATTTACTGTATCATATTATATATTTGAAATTTTCTAAAGGGTTTTATTGATTAATTTGAAATGAAAATGTTTTGGTTAAAGCTAAATATACCACAATTCTAATATTACTAAAATTAAATTAAATGTTGTTTTAATAAAAATGAAAATAGACATTATGTTTTTACATTATGTAAAATATTTACTTAATTTAAGGTATTTTTCTTTTCACCAATTTATTTTACTTATGTTTTACAAAATACAAAAAAAATGTTTATTTGAATAATAATTAATTTATTATTTTTACAGTTGGGTTTTTGGTGAATTCTTATGCCGGATGTATCAATTTGTACATTCATTAAGTTATACAGCATCAATATTTATACTTGTTGTTATATGTATGGAAAGATATTTTGCAATAATTCATCCTATAACATGTAAACAAATTTTAACACCATCCAGATTAAGAGTAAGTAAATAAATATATATAAATAAGTATATAAAGTTAATCTATATGTAAATATTACACTAAGAATAATTTATTCTCTCTTATAGACTCCTTTTTTTTTTTTCCTAAATAATATTTATCCTTTAAGTGACCCAAATTTTTTTGAAAGAAAAATTGTGTTCTTTAATATAGTTACACACACACGCTACACATGCTATAAGGATATTCTGTCCGTTTGTCAAATGTTACTAAAGCTCCGTCTTAAGGTTACGCGAGGTGTGGTAATAGAACGACACTTTTAATCCTATTTGAGTCTCCACAATTAATCCGAGAACTGACACGCAAACCAACCAACACTCCTACACATAACACGAATTTCATGAAATGTTTTCAATTTCATATTTCTGTTGAAGAAAAAGAACATTCTCTAGCAATGTGGGAGTCATTATTGCATCAGTAATTGCATTATTGTCTAAAAATGTTTGAGGACCTCTCCAGTCGATAATATTTGAATAACAAAGGACGTCTTCACGTTCGATAATGAGTTAAGATAAGGTTTACATTTCCCCTACTGGTACTCTATTTATGATTCATAGGGTCAAGCAGCTATCCATGATACTTTTTTTTCTTCTAATTTCTATTATTTCTTTTTCTTATTTGCTGTTGTGAAAATTTATATAGGTATGTATGTTTGTTGTTTTTATAGGCAAGTCTAATAAAAAAAATATATGGTGTCGGAAACTTAATGCACGTTATACTAATATATACATATGTACATACAAACAAGTACAATGTACTTTTTATAATGTATAAATTTAAAAAAAAAAAAAAGTACAATAAAAAATTGTTTCCTTATACCATAAAATACTTTTTCATACACATACATACATGTATGTACATATGAATGTGTGTATTCATATTTTACTGTAATTTAGCCTTTTATGGTGTAAAAAAAAAACATGAACATATAATTAATTAAAAATTCTTTTGAAATACATATGTAAATATGTATTTCGTATATGGGGAATTCCACGCAAATCGACCACTTTTTACCTTAAAATTCATATGAATGAAGCTGATTTGGATATATGTATATATATGAATTTTTGGTGCATCTAGTGTTAAATTATTTACGATATCACTATGAAGAACAGTATTAAAAAAATTTTTTTTTGCTACTTATCAGTAGAAACTCGTTTCGCTGTCACGCCCGTTACAAAAAATGCCACACCCGTTACATTTCTTTTTTTTTTTTTAATTATGAAAAAAAATATTGCATTGTTCTTCGTCAAATTTTACCAAAAGATTCCTTCAAGTGTCTACAGTTTAAAAATAAATTTTGGAATTGTTTATATGAAAATTCTGGGATATTCAGTAAAATTATACGGAAATCCGTGAAATTCGAAATCACACCCGTTACGCTACTAATAGAAATATTTGAAGTTTCCTGTTTTATCGTAACCGTCGTTTTCTTTCCCTATAGAAGGAATATGAATAACATAAAAGTATAATCAGAATGCAATTGCTGTACGAGTTTTTCAATATTTAAGAGTCAGGTTGTCACACCCGTTACAAATGGAATTCCCCATATGTAATAACATACTTTTTGTATATGTTTATTGTTTATGTTAAAATATACATACAAACATGTAAAAATCCTTTATAATATTTTCATGATATTACTGAAAATATGCGAAATGTAAAAAAAAAAAAATAATAATGGTTTAAAAACTCAAACAAAATTAGAAAATGAAAAATTTTTACATTTCCTTTGATAATTTTTCAAATTAATTTGTTTTTTTTTTCAATTTGAATTTTGTTTTTTATATGTATTTGCTACTTTCATTTGCTCTTTGATATCCTAGAAAAAAAAATTAAAGAAATTTGCATATATGTATTCATAATGAAGATATGTGCCTTTAATAAAGTTTTGGATAAGTTATTTGAAAAAAAATTCAAATATGTATATTGGAATTTCTAAATTTGAATAAATCAAATAAACATAAAATTTTCTTTTTCTTTTTCTTCAAGGTCAATTATGTATAAACAAAGACAGCGTAATAAATAAATATTTAAAAGATTAAAGTGCGTATATTTTGTTTTGTGTATAATGTTTTATATATGCGTACATAATATGTGTTTAGAACTTTTTCTATTCATATCAAAAATTCTGATTTTATTAAATAAATTGTGTCTTATCAAATTCCAAAATATGTTTCCTGTAGAAGAAATGATATTTACACATTTAGGTATTGTATTTCCATTTATTAATTAATGTGTGCACAAGTAATATAATCGTATGTATATAGGTACTTTATTTATTTACTTTGAAATAGGAGGAGAATCTATATAGAAATGTATGTCATATTAATATGTATAAAAAGAATGTGAAATAAGATAAGGATATTAAGAAATCTTTAAAATCTGTAAAAATTGGAAATTTTTGATATCAAAATGATATTTGAATATAAGAACAATAATAGAAATAAAAGATAAAATAAAATAAATAAATCATATAAGTATACATGTAACAAAAGAAATTTAAATACGGAAAAAGGTCCAAAGAATAACGAAAAGATTGTTTTTTATTATTCATGGGTTACATTAATTTTGTGTTGTTTTTTTTTAAGTATATAATTCTATCCAAAAAAATTTTTTTCTTATAGTTTTTCCAATAAATTCGAAAAAATATATGTTAAATTTGAATAATTCTTCAAATTTAATATCTTCTTAGATAAAACCAACACCAACATGATTATTTTTCAATAAAAAAATTGTATTATCGTCAGACGTGTAAGTTTATACGTTTTGTTATGAAAAAAAAAATAAAGTTTTTAAAATACTCATTTCCCATGAGGTCCAATAAAAGATAAAGAGTCTACGAAGGGTGATCCAAAAGTAATGATAATCGGTTATTTCCTGTCCGCCTAAAAATCCAAAATAATTTTTGGTTTGCTTGCTCAGATACCACGATTTCCGAAAGGTAGACTCATTTGAATACAAACCGTTGAAGAGATAACATTAAAATGGAGAAAAACGAAATTAGAGCTGTTATCAAGTACCTCTGTTTGAAAAAAATGAAAATGGGATTCGATTTGCAACACCCTTCTCATTCACCAAATTTAGCACACAGTGGCTTCTACCTCTTTCCTCGGCTCAAGGAACACATCCGAGGCAAGAAATTTGAAGACGATAGCGATGTGATGGCCGCTGTTGAGGCATTTTAGGAACGTCAAGACAACGATTTTTTTTTCTAAGGGAATCCTGGGTTTAGAAAATATATGAACTAAATGTATTGACTTGTTAGGAGACTATGTAGAAAAATAAATTATTTTTTCAACTATAATCACCGTGTTTTATTTTCATTATTATTACTTTTGGATCACCCCTCGTAATTGGACAATAAAACATTTTGAATTTAAATTAGTTCAGTAAATTACACATTTTACTCTAAATATACGATACTTAAAAATTTTCATTAAACATAACTAGCAAGAAAATAATAAAAAAAGGGGTAACACTAACAAGATAGTTTTCATTCACTAAAAAAAACAAAATTTAGAGGAAATAAACAGAAATTTTTACCAACGTAATAATAAATTTTCTCTTTTTGTGAAATTTTACGTCAATATAAAAGTGTAATACTGATATGTACATATTTTAATTTAATTAAATTTTCGAAACTAAATATGAAAAAAAAATACATACCATAAACATATCTATTTCATTTTTTATTAAATTTAAAACAGAACAAAAACAAAGTTTTATCATGTTTTTTTTTTTTTGGGAAACCATTTAAAAAGATATCAAAAGTTTACGTAAACGATCCAATAACAACTGATTTCACATGAAAACCAACATATTACAAAAAGAATTGATGTCAGCATTTTAAAGATAACAAAAATATGTAAAATGTGTGTGTCAGTGTGTGTTTTATATTTGAATTTAAACATATTTAAAACAAGATTATTTTCATTATTCAACAAGCATTTTATGTGATACTGTTAAAAAATTCAATCATAAAAATATAAAATGCTACTTTAATCATTCCAGACCATGGTCTTTTTTTTTTTGCTTTAAATTTAATTGAAAAAATTTAATATTTAAGTAAAAAGCAGATTCAATTCATGCATACATACATTATGTATGTGTAACCATACTGCAAACTTTTATTAAAATAACATGAATGTGAAAATATTTGAAAAGGAAAACTTTTTATGCTTTTCACAGTGAAACTATTAGATAGTTTCTGCTTTTATAAAGTTTTAATATAGTTTTTGGTAAATTTGTAAAACACAAATAAACAAAATATATATATTTTTTTTTTCAGAAATAAAATCATAAAAGTTGTTGTATGATAAAGATACGAGTATCTGAAATTGAATCTAATCATCTGTCTATGTAATATTTTTAAGTAAGAGCGATTATAATAGTATTCAATTTTACAAACCACGTCATACACATCGGAATTAAAAATTGCATTTACATTTTAATGTAACTACATCATTAAAACCATATACATACATGTACCATGTTCATACATACAGTTATGGCAAAAAAAAATAGCAGTGCCTGATGCATGTCTCCTTTGATGACCACTATTTTTCTTATACTGTTTTTTTTTTTTTTTTAATATTGACAACTAACGATAGACTGGGTGCCAGGCACGAAGGCATAGCAGGAAATGAGGAGAATGATCGCCTGACAAAGTCAGGAGCGGAAGCCATCTTCATCGGACAGAATAAACTTGATCAATGAATGGGAGGAGCAATAAAAGTCCTCGTACTGGTAAACAACGCAAGGTGCCAGACAGGCCAAAAAATTCATAAAAACCAATAAAGGCAAGGCGCTGAAGTTCCTAAAGCTTCCAAAAAATAAACTAAGGACACTAGTGGGACTTTTCGCTGGACACTGTCCTCTAAGATACCATCTGACAAAGATGGGAATTGAGGAAAATCAAAATTTTAGATTTTGTGAAGTGGAAGCGGAAACCTCAGAGCACATCTTGTGCCGGTGTAAAGGTATAATCCGTCCGAGGCTTGAGCATATGAAACAAATGTACCTAACACAGGATGAAGTGTGCCATCTACCACCTAAAAAAGTCTTGGGTTTAGTCAAAGCCCTGAAACTTTAGGTCAAAACCAGCAGTAGGGAATTACAAAAGATCCAAACGGGTCACAGTAACAAGGGAACAACACCCCATCTCTAGGCTGATGGTTAATATTATAGGTATAAGAAAAATAATGGTCATCAAAGGAAACATGCATCAGGCACTGCTATTTTTTTGGCCGTAACTGTATATTTATTTTCATTTTAAACATGATTTCTGATTTTGATATATTATAATTGACGTGAATCGATTAAAGTAAAATGTCATAAAATATAATCTTGTAAATTTGTAGATTGATGTGTTTTTATCATAATGTTTATTTAGTTATTTTTCAAAAAAGAAAACCAAAAAAATTGCACAACAATTTATAAAATGATATTGATGACATTAATAATGTTCAAAAAATTTATTACTTTTGGAAAATGTTCAAAATTTACATTAAAATTTAACAACTTTTCAATTAAACACACGTTTTTTTTAAATAACAAAAATTTTTTTCAATGTATAGTTGTGTGTAATTTATACAACAATTTGGATAATTTAATGACACAATGTTTTAAAATTTTATTCATTTTTTGAAGAAAAAAAAAAGTGTATTTATCGTTGAATTTTAAGAAATTTTTGAAATAAATCCAAGAAATAAATAAAATGAAATATTTAATTAAGTTTGTGGTTGATTTGTAAAGGAGCTTGTAAATTAGATTCTTTTTTTTTTAGATAGAAAATTTGTTCTTGTAAACTATTTTGAATAAAGTGATACTTCAGTGTATCCTCGTGTATTTTTTTTTAATTGTAAGAGTATTTTTAATTAAATAAATTCTTTTAAGAACAAATTTCAACTACTTCTTGTTAATCTGTTGATCCATTGTGTTTTCCTTTGACCACATTTTATATTTTTATAATGGTACTGTTGTAATTTTCGAAGCATTCATCAACACAAATTCCTTCCTAACGACTTTCCATTTATTTTTCACGTGTCTAAACAATGCGTTTTTTTGTAATTGAAGAATTGTAAAAGGATGTCCTTATAATCTGGTCTATATGAATTTAAAAAAAAATATAAACAAACAAACATAAACTGAATAGATTAACACTCCGATCTATGTTAAATTTTACTACCTCCCATCAATGTTAGGAAAATTTTTTGTAAACCTTTTCGTCCCTTTAAAAAAGTACATATGAAGTGGTAGCAAGTTGAAATTTGGCCAGGATGTTCCTTGAAGGGTTCTCTTCTAAACAAACTTCAAAAAAAAAATCCATCAATTAGGGCAAAAGTTATTGGGTAAATGCAAAAAATCGTCGTTTTTCAAAAAAATAACGTCTGTTTCCCTCTACTGTGACCCCTGCTGCGAAAGTAAAAAAAATAAGATAGGAGTGTTAAATGTGATAGTTATTTTTTTCCTTTTTTTTTTTAAAGTTTACTAAATATTTCTTCCTTTTTATTTGTAAATTTCTTTCTAGCTTGTAATTTTTGGTGTTTGGATAACATCAGCTGTATATTCGACACCGAAATTTATATTTAGTACAACAATAACAAATTTACATACAAATAATAGTATTGAAGAGAAAATTTGTATATTGGATAGAAAAATGTTTAATTCAAAATTATTGGATTTAATTAATTTTGGATTATTGTATGTTACACCATTACTTGTAATGACAGTAAGTAAAAAATTGATTATTTATTTATTTTTTTTTTCTAAATTTAACATTTGCACGTACTTTAAAAAAATGGGTTCCATTTTTTTTAGACAAAAATTAAATATAAACAAAAATAATTGAAAACTGGATATTTTCAATTTTCGAAAGAAAAAAAAACAGAAAAATATACAATTTAGATTTACTGTAGCAATTTATCATGATCGTATTTTTTTAAAGGAAATTTTAGTGTTACATGATTAGAAAAAAATAACAAACTATAGAACATCGAATGAATGATATTTATAGGGTAGTTTATTTTTCTATTTTAGTTCCCTTTTTTTTTTGTACAATTTATTTTTCAATCGAATTGATTTTATCGAAAAAATCATTTGATAAATTTTTCATTTAAAATGAAAAATTGAATGTCAGATAGATCTACATATATTTATTATTTACATACATATACGTACATATGAAGTTTATTGAATAATTGAAAAAAAATTTCCATCAGAATACACAAATTTTGTTTTGTAATAAATTAAAGTTCGCATTTTTAAAAAATTTATTAATTTTGCAATTTTCCATATTGATTTCAATTAAATTTTAATTTTTTATTAATATAAAACAAAAATTGTAAAAAATAGATTTCGATTTTTCATTGTATTGATTTGCAGTATTTTTAATTTAAATTTTATCTTTTTGAATTTCAAGCATATACAAATTTTTTATATGCTATATTGTTTATTATTATTTTACTTTTTTTTGTTGCAAATTTTGTTGAGAAAAAAAAAACAATAATAAAAAGACTTAAAAAAGAGAAATTGAATTGAAAAACGTTTTTCTCCATTTATTTATTTTTTTTCTTCTTAAATTCATTTCATGATAAAACAAACTGCACGTAAATATAGAAATAAACTGTATTGTTTTGTATAAAATCAAAGCTATTATGTATGATACATATACAGGGTGGGCCAACGTGACTGGTCGATCTATTGTTACAACGTAAAGTAAATACCGTAACCATTTTAATTCTGCAACAGCTCCCAGTGCAAAAATGATTAAAAGCTTATTAGTGACCCGTTTCGAGGGGCGGGGTGCAGTATGTAATCTACCACGACTAAATGTTCATCGACTTGTTCGCAATGAAAAAGCTGTACAGGTTGGACGACAGGGTGTCAACGATGATGCCGTGTTACTCAATTGGGCATTTCCTGAACATCGCTAAGACGATTTTTGAAACTAAACTTGATCTCAAGGTGTTTCCATATAAGACTCAATTTTTACAAGAATTATTACCATGGCGAGGGTGACAATGGAGATTCTTCGAGAGCTTTTTGGTGACCGTATTATTTCGAAAAATGTAAATTGGCTTGGGCTATCCGTTCTCCAGATTTGACGGTTCCTGATTTTTTTTTGTGAGGCTACTCAAAAAGACGGGTTTACACGAATAAACCACAAGCAATTCAGGAGCTTAAGCAAAATATTCGTGCAGAAATAGCAAATTTAGAGCCCGAAACAAATGCAAAATGCAATAAAAAAGCAATTTATTGTTAGAAAAAAAATGAAGGCCATTTGAATGATATTATTTTTCACAAATATAATCAAAAAAAAAATTTAAGAAATTACACTTTTATTTGAAAAAAAAAAATTATAATAAAAGTTTAAAACTGCAAAAGTTAATAGCGTTTTAAATCAGTCAGTCGAAGTTGGCCCACCCTGTATATAGATTGTACATATATGTATATCAGAAAAAAGAATCTCATTTGTATTCTACAATTTGTATTTTGTTTTTTATCTATTTTTATTTAATAGATTTTATACAGTAGAATAGCAATAGCACTATGGAAAAGTTCTCGTGGATTGGAACGTCATATTGCTTTACAGAACACATCAACATGTTCACCATCATATTCTGCTAATCATTTGTATAGACGACAAAGTAGTAAATATGAGAAAAAAACAGTAAATGTAACTGAAAGTCAGGTATGTATCTTATTATTATTATTATTTTTATTATTATTTTCAAAGCACGTACCATTTAAAGTAAAAGAGAACCATTTTCAGAGAAGAATTATTGGTTCATTTATTATTTAAATTGTCACCAAATACCAATATTATTATATTAAAAAGATTTCCAAAAATTAACAATAATGAAAAAGAATTTTAAACGAAAAGTGTTTTCAATTAAATCGTAATCCATGTTTGTTGTGTTTTCAATTAACATTCTCTCACTTGAAAATTAAGTAGTTGAAAATTTGTTTTTGATTTCGGGATTATTTAATTTTCAGCTTGTAGAAAGTGTTTTTAATTTAGATGGAAAAATTTATTAAAATGACATTTTAATTTGGACTGAATGTTAATGACTTTTAATATCAAAGAGATTCAGTTGAAAAGCTTAATATTTCACACCACATATCAATGATATCGGTCTTTTCCATAAATACTCCAGTAGGTTATTTTATCTTTAAATTATTTTGATATTTTAGAAATCTGGTATATGAAGGATTATTTTATGTTATTATGTCTCCCACTTTTTAGAGAAGTAAACAAAGCTTTTTTCTTTAATGCAAAACGATTTCTCATCAATTTTTCAAATTCACATGAACACACAAAAATAAAAATAAAAGTTATTTCTATAAACTTAAAAAAAGAAAACCATATTGAAAGGATTAAACCCTTTTTGTTACAAGACATACAATATCAGGATCTATTTACTATTTTGTTCAGAATGTTTAGCACAAAAAAGAACCAAAAAAGTTCGATCCTATTGTATCTTCTCGATTTTATTTGCGTTCTGTTCTCCTCCACCCGCATGTAAAACTATCTTGCATATAATTTAATTAGATTTAACTTTTTCTATAGTTTTTTTTCTTTCTCCTAATAAAATCCAAGAAATTTAGTATAGAGAGAGAAAATAGTTGTTTTAATTCGTAAACATTATTATAGAATCACATTACATTCATTATTCCAATTAAATCGAAATTTAATTTTCATTATCTGCTGAACAAAATTAATTTCTTACAGTTTGTTTTTTTTGTTCCTGTTTTCTTCAACTCCTTTTTGTTCTTATACGATTTCTAATTTAATTGTTTGTTTTTTTATTTCCAACATTTATTTTTTTTCTCATCCTTTTTTTTTTTGTATTTATCTTAAAAATCGATAACAATATAATTAAATGATTATTGTTCAATACTCGTATGAAGTAGAACTAATTTGTAATTTAGTTAAACTTTCTTTACAAACACATGCACACACACACATACACACACATACACACACTACTTAAGTATGTAATTTTCAAGTATGTATATTATAGGAATAAATTCATTACATAGAATTTTAATTATTTAATTATTCTGATATTCTAAATAGAATGTAATTTTTTAATGATTGTCATTAATTAATTTATTTATTTTTCTTCTTTACAAGTCCTTGAGGGAATTATTT
Source organism: Bombylius major (assembly GCA_932526495.1). Classification (NCBI taxonomy): domain Eukaryota; kingdom Metazoa; phylum Arthropoda; class Insecta; order Diptera; family Bombyliidae; genus Bombylius; species Bombylius major. The sequence continues at coordinate 50,353,387 of OW052044.1, forward strand.
TAACATATACAGGATTCTTGTTATTCATTCTTGACAAACAATAAACATTTTTATGTTTTTTTTGTTTTTTGTTCCTTTTTATTTTGCATAAAAAAAATTTGAATAATTCAAAATGTTGTTTTCCCAATTTTTTTTTTTTTTTTACTGGAAGAATGTTTTTAAAAAAGTTTTTTACTGTCCAATTTATTTTAATACAAGTTTTGCAACATTCATAGACACATACTTATGCATGTATATACATATACTTACTGTACACATTCTTTTATTGTCGAATTTTTGCTTTGTTTTTGTATTTTTTTTTTTATGATTTACATTTAAAAATGCTTAATTTTCGTGATTCCGTTACATTTTGTCAACCCACAAATAATTTACTTCAGTTGAATTGCGATTTTTCTCATCAAATTTTCATTTTTCATCCTTCACAAAACATTCATTATTTAAAAAAAAAAACAACAAGAACAAAAGAAAAAAACAATACGATACAACACTGTAATTTAAATTTTATTGTTTAATTTTTGTTTTTATTTGGGGGGGTGGTACGAAATTTTTAATCCAAATACAGTTTGTTCTGTTGTATGCAGGCATACAGAATGGTGTATAATACGTACATATAGTACCAGAGCTTTATAGATTCATATTAATGTAATAAAAATCATTATTAAGAAGCTTTGGGACATCAAAATATAGATAAATAATTTCAAAATAACACAAAAATTACTGTTTTTTTTTTTTTTTAAGAAAGCAAAGTATAAGTAATAATACAGTTATATACATATTTGGATTAATTCCCAATACGATATGAAATGTTATATGAAAAGTGTACGTCAATGTAAATAAAATCCTCATACAAAAGTTATGAAAATCGTTATTTGGAATTAAGTTTGTTCTGTTATTTCGTGATATACTTATTAAAACTTTTACCAAAGTAAAGTAGTACAATATTTTGGAATTAATTCTCCGTATTTTTGGCTTTTTATTGAATTGGATGAGAGTGAATGAGAATAAGGATGTCATAAGAAGATATTAAGAATTATTTATTTTTTTTAAATTATTAAGCAATGTAGAGATCTATCCCTTCACTGCACTTTTGACTAGGACAGCGCTCGGCTTACGTAGATAGCTGGAAGAATGAAAGAAAAAAAATGTATTTCTTGACACACAAGGTGGAAGAGTATTCCACAGTGTAAGAGTTCTATTTGTTAAGGATTGACCACATTTTAATATGTTTTCAGAGGTTTTTTAACTATCTTGTATCCTTTCTGTATTTTAGGGCAGAATAACATTTTGGGTGAATGGAGAAAGTGGATGAGAGAAAGGTAGGAGATGGAATAGTAAACTGCTATTTCCACTTTCTTAATTGGCCCATTTTTTAAAAGTTTACCAATGCTGTTATGATACTTACTTTTTTTCCATCTTAATTTTTCAAATCTTTTCAGGCAATGGGTGAATGAGACAGTTGCTTTAGAGTAAGTAGATAAGATATAGACAAGAAAAACTAATAAACAATTGATTTGTTGGTAAATTAAGTCGGTACAAGATTAAGTTGAAGAAAAAGAATGTGTTTTGAATTCTTTTTTATCGTCTTAATCTTGTATCATCTTAATTTCGTGCACTTTCACGCACTTCAGCTTCAAATGGAACTTTATGTTTTACTCTTTCACTCCTATGTAAAATGTATGTATGTAAAATTATTTAGTGATTTTTTTCTTTCATTCACACGATGCTAAAAATTTGGAAATTAAGATGGAAAAAAAGTATAAGTATCATAACAGTATAAATAAGAATTTAATCTAACAAAAATAAAAATAACTCGTCAGCTTTTCACAGAACTTTTAAAAAGTTCCATATTCATTCAGGAATTGCGATATTTTAAAAAATCAAACATTTCCCTTTTTTTGTGAACCAATTAAAAGAATCACTCCATTTTTTTTTTTTTTTACCACAATTCACATTTTTAATTTTGATACTAAATACTTACATTTATCATAATAATTTTTTTTTAAATTAATATTAAATAATTTCATTATTTTTATTTAATTTTATGTATATCAACAATTTAATGGAAATTAATAATAACGGGATTTATCATCAACAATACCTACTGATGTGGTTTACATCAAAATTATCGAATATTTCCATCTATTTGTGTACAAAAAATAAATAAATAAATAGGTATCAGTTGATTCAACAGATAAAGTTATCGTAACAACATGGAAAAAACCAAGTATCCATCAACGTCATGGTACACAAATAACACAAATATCACATTCATCAAATAATGTTTTAAGAGCCAGACGTGGTGTCATCCGTATGTTAATTATTGTGGTTTTAACTTTCGCTCTCTGCAATTTACCTTATCATGCTAGAAAAATGTGGCAAAATTGGTAAGTATACATATTCATTTTTATACACACACACATGCACACCCAAATAGAATTACACATACATCAATTTTCCACACATACATACATTTGTAAAATATAATTTTATTATTCAAGAAGTAAATTTAGCATATAGCATCCACAGCATGAATCATAAAACATAATGTACTTGAACGTACATGTAACACACACATATACGTATGTATCTCTACGTTTTTTTATATATAATATATTTTTCAAAAAAGAAAAAAAAAAAGGATAAAATAAAATGTTACACAAATTATGAACAATGAAAAATTAGAGTGTGATAATGAAAGCTTTTACATGAAATTTCTATTAAATATTCCTTGAGTTTAATAATATATCCATTAAATGTATGCGGATGTCATTAAAATTATGCTTTATAGAGAGGAAAATTAAATACCACAGGGAGTCATTATCTTTTTTTTTTTTTTTAATAAATAGATTGTATATTATGTAATGGACATCATTTTATACGTACCTACATATGAACAATATTTTTAATATAAAGAAAAACATAAATAAACAAAATTAAATGGACATACATACCTACTCGTACATATACTAAATTCATTCATGAAGTATGTATGTATGACAGTATAAGGATAAAATCCAATATCAAAATTATATTTAATTTTGATTTCAAACAAACAAAAATTTCTTAGGTTCCATTATATCGACTCCATATTGATCACATTGCCCCAGATATTTCTTCAAATAAATTAATACAAAAAGGACATTTCATTTTTTCACATTTTACAAAAAAAAAAACACACACACACACACTTTTATGTGTTTTATTTTGTATAAAAGGATTGCTATAATAACTAAAGCTCATTCAGTAAAAAACCATCTTTTGAAAAATATCCTGACAAAATTTCAAAAGCCTCATCCTTATTTTTTCGATAGCAAAAAAAAAGGGTTCTAAAGGGTTTTTTTTTTTTAGTTTTAAATTGGTTTACAAATTCGTGTGATTTGTTTTTATTTATTTTGTTTTTGTGTTATTAGAATAAACGAGGACATTTAAAATGAATATTCACTCCATTTGCTAAAAGGTATATAAGTTATATGATTTTTAAACATTATTATTGAAATTGTTACAAAATTACTCGTTGTTTAAATGTTTTTGTACATTTTTTTTATCGTTTTTCACGATTAATTTTGTTTTTTGTTTTTCTCCAAATTACACATTTTTATGTTCCATTATTTTTTTTTGTTTCCAAACTGAACTGAGCTAATATAGAACCAACACATATGTATGTACCTACATGATTTCATGTATAGAATACAAGCATAAACTAACACTTCAACCTTTGTTTTTTTTTTTTAAAAAAAAAGTGAATTAGGAAAATTACACAAATGATAAAGAAAAAAAAAAAACACCGATTTTTATTTTGGTAAATAAAATTTTATAACATTTTTTGAGTGTTTTTAAATGTTATCTTCCGTGTGTGTAGGTGTTGTTAGATATAACACATATATACATATCATGTCAATATCAGAATTAGCTTCGAAAGTACTTTAATTTAAAATCAATACACCACACCGTACATAAATAGAATCATATCTTGTTATCTTTTAATACATTAATTGGATTTTTATTTTGTTTTTATCATAATTTTGTCACTTTTAATTAAGTAATTTATGAAATTTTTTTTGTTGTCTTTTTTTTTTCTTCTTTAAAAATAGGTCAAATACATATAAAGGAGATTCAAATTTTATAGCACTTTTTACACCATTAACATTTTTGGTAACATATTTTAATTCTGGTGTAAATCCATTACTTTATGCATTTTTAAGTCGAAATTTTCGTAAAGGTATGCGAGAATTATTATTATGTTCATTTAAAAAAGGAAAAAGTAAATCATCATCAATTCATCAAAGAATACCGTTACATGTAAGTATATAACGTATTTGTTTTTTTAAATTATTACGAAAATAATTTTCCATATTCATCGTCCTTTAAAATTGTCATTAATTTCATTAATTAATTATATTATTTTTTGCCCAATTTGGAATTTTTCAAAATAATTTTATTTGAATTAAAATTAGACAAAAAATATCTAAAATTTATTAGAATAGGTACATATCGTCTGCCTAGTACTTATTTGTTGAATAGACCATTGCTATCCTATGGTTATTGAACAAATAAGCACTAGGCAGACGATATTTATTTCTTAAGGTGCTCCTACACGATTTGGCAAATTGGCAGATATCTGCCCATTTTCGTGATCAGATGCGTGTAATCACTATGGAAGATGAAGACAGATGTCTGTCCTCAAAATCTGGCAGTCAAAAATTGCCCGAATATCTCATACCTGCCACAAGTGTAATCAGTTAGACAAACATGTGTCCACGAAAATGGGCAAATATCTGCCAATTTTCCAGATCGTGTAAGAGCACCTTTAGAATATTTAAAAACTTTTTTTCTATGCTCAATTATTTTAAAGTATCAGAGTAAATTTCCTTTGTTTTAAAAATAAAATAAAAAGATAGAATAAACTAGAACCAAAAAAAAAAAAAAAATATTAAACGTCACACGTGTACCAGGTTATTAAATTTTTAGATAAAATTTTCACGGAATATAAACAAGTATCTACTCAATTTGAAAAAATAAAAAATAGATACAAATAATAAAACTTCAATTTCCGTATTTTAATGGAAAACTTAATAAAAGTAGAAAAAAGTAATTTATTTGTTCAATCAGAAAATCTATACTTTCTATTTTTGTATGTGTGTACATAAAATCCTCCTTCTTCTTGTTTATTAGATATATCTTTCATAGAAAAGTTAAAAAAAATGTATTTTAGATTTTTATCAGTATTTATTGACTTTTTATTTAAGATTCTATCGATTTAAAAAAAAAAAAAACTTCTAAAATTAAAATGAAATAAATATCGATTGTATCGATGAATATTGTAGTTCCGACATGAGGATCCACATTCGATATATTCTCATTATACTGTACCATGCATGTGTGTACATGTTTATATATTTTTTATGTTTTTGTTTATTTCATAAGATTTGTTTTAAAAAAAAAAATGAACAAATTGAGATTGTAGATATACTTGTCAAGTTATATTCTGAATTATAAGAAAATAATTAATTTCAATTTTATCCCTTGTAGTAGTTTCCTGATAAATGTAATTTTTTATGAAACATAAATTATTATGACTTTAATGTTGTACAACATAAAATACGAGATATGTAATGAAAATTTTAAAATAAATTAATGACTGTGAGGTGTATTTATACTTTCATTACAAGTTTCAAGTTATTAGGGCAATAAAAACGTATAATATTGAATATCCGTTAATCGTATTTAAAATAGAACTATAGGAACTTTTTTCACAATTTTCTAAGAAAGGTTCATTACTCATGACTTACATTATATGATGAACGCTTATTTTGCATCTGTTGCAAAAAAAAAAATCAAAATATCTTTTGTTATGAAAAATCCAAGAATTAATCGAGTTCTGAAACTAAAACTTAAAAAACCTCAAATATGAAGTTAATCGATTTGGCAAATGAAGCATCCAAATAGCGTCAAGAAACGTAAAATAAATAAAAAAATATAAATAAAATTTCTGATGGCTTTCCAAAATCCATGACAGAAGATTATTAGCCACGGCATACACATTACAAGGCAATGTAAAGAAATTTTTTCATTTGTTTTGTGACGTCACTCAGGTCGTCTTTGCATATAAATTTTTTTTTTTTAATTTTTTTTTTTTTTAATTTTATTCATTTGTTTCATATAAAACGACCAGGATGACGTCACAATGCTAACGGTCACTACGATACTTACATTGCCTTGTTATGTGTATGCCGTGATTATTAGCTAAATTTTCATAGAAAGTAAAACCTAAAGCAATTATTTATATTTTTTTTATAATTTGCTTCGAATTTTACCTCCTCCTCAATAAAAAAAAATAATAAAACAAAACAAAATACGTAGCAACGTAGAGTTAGAAATTAACTTACGAAAACTTTTTATCTTATCAGAACTTAACTTTTTGTTTTGTTGTTGTTACGAGTACTAAAACTTTTCATTTATGTAATCAAAAAAAAATTTGCGTATATTTCACAAAGTGCCTGTTTTTCTTAGAATCATAACTGTACAATTCTATGTATTTAAATAACAGGAAAAAAAATACATAAAATTAGTTTTGTAAACATTTTGTGAACATTTGACGGCTTTCACTTGTAAAAAAAATTAAAACATTATGTAAATACGTTATACATATTTATTTCCTGCCTGTAAAACAGTTTCTTCAATAAAAGTTTTATGTTTTCACTAAAAACTTTTTCAGAATTCTATTTTTTTCCATTGAGAAAAAAATTCAGAAAACTTTCATCAAAATTTGAAGTAGAAAGGAAGTCAAAAAAATAATTCTTAAACAAGAAATTGCTTAACCTTCAGCATTCTAGCATTTTCGCAATGATATCTTTTCTTTTTTTCTCTCTAAATTTTTCGTGGTTTCTCATTTTGGAACTAATTATAAAAATTTCTTAAAATTGAAACCAAAAAAAAAAAAAAAAACAAATCGAAACCAAAAAAAATCAAGTCCATTTGAAAACTATTTGAAAAAAATTGGAATTAGACCAATTCAAAAATCGAATTATTTCAATAGAATCATTCATTACCGACCGATTCGACTCATGTAGGAAATCAACTGTGATGCTGTTTTATAACTCTTCTTCTACTTCTTATTTAAAAAAAAATTCGTATGAAAACAATTATGATGATGATGATGATAATGATGATGATGAACTACAAAATTGCTGACTTTTTAATGGGGGGCATTCAAATTAAAAATTATGAAAAACAACAACAACAACAACAGATTACAACAACAATTCTACGAACTGTTAATATTCCATCAATAGAACATCTTAAAACATCCAACAACATTGAATCAACACAAATATGAAATTTCAAAAAAAAAAAAAAACAACACAACAATACAATGTGTTTCCAATACAAATCAACGAAAAAATAATTGAGGTAAATAAATTAATTGTGATGACATCCATAAATAATGGAGAAAATTATTAATTATTTTTAATTTAAAAAAAAACTATAAAAAGCTCAATTTATGAGATGTGTAACATATTTTAAAACTTTATTTGGATTCACATGTGGTGATAAATAATTGTCACCCACATTTTTCGGAATCCCACAGAATATTAATTATAGACGAAAATATTTCAAAATTATTTTCAAACTAAAGATTTCTGCCACAAAAGTAACGCATTTTATAGAATTCCGAAGATATGGTCACAATCACTTAACACTTTATGTGAATCCATAGTCCTTAATCTAGTTATGTCATAGCTAATATTGAAATTTTAAAATTATTCAGCATTAACTGAAAATTTTTGCATCCAAATAAAAAATTTAGAAAAAAAAAAGGCCAAAATAAATTGTAATTGTAAAAAAACAACAACAATAGAATTTTATTAAATTAAGTATTCACCCCAAAAGCAGAAAAGAAATTCAATATTAAATTTAATTTTAATTTTTAATGAAATTTAAAAAAATTGGCGGTAAGAAAAAAGAAAAAAAAAACTAAAACAAATAATTTGTTAAAAATTACAGCGGTTATTTATTTATTTTTTCTATTCCACATTCGTAAGAAATACAAAGAAAATGTATTATTTTAATCAATCAGAATTTTCCATCATTCTATACTTTTCATATGTAACACACATGGTAACGAAACCTTAACCATCAGATGAGAATTCATTATATCTTATTATCAAATAGCATGGCGCCTAATTTCTATTAGAAAATCAAATAAAATTAAAATAACAATGAAACTCATAAAATAAGATCCTTGTTTGAAAACTTATTGAAAGGATAAATTGCTTCTGTTTTATTACCTATCATCACATATACATACAATGAAAGCCTACATAAATTTTTTTATTGGTATAATTAATCATTAAAGTTATAAAAATTGGAAAAATGATATTTATATGATTTTGAATTGACTTGGAAAAACTTGAAACAGTCATTCAACATACGCACATATGTACACGTCATGTAGTCTCATGTTGTATGGAATTACTTTTTTTAGAGCTATAAAATCTAAAAATAAAAAGTAATAATTGAGTTCGTAATTTATTTTAGTTTAGATATTATTCAAATAAATATCATATTTCTTTTAAGTCAATAAAAAATCGAACAAATTTTGATTCTGAATATGATTAAAAAAACACAACACACATAAAATATCAAAATACATTCTTGGGCGATTCTCTACGTAACGCAGACACAGACACCGTACGACGTTTTAACGTGTATTTCATAAACTTTTACTAAGAAAAGATTATTTTTTCAATATTTTAAATCAATACCTCAATGTCTTAATATGTCATACATGAAATAAAATTGAATGTTTATAACACTGCTTTTGTGTTATTAACTCTAACAGATGTAACGCAGACTACATCGCACGAAAACAGAAAATGTACCTTTTTACTTTCCATTGAAATTTTCTGCTAACTGAATGCAACAAATATTTTAAAATGTATATGGTTTTATGGTAGATTCTTTGATTGGTATTCAATAGTATCTTAAATAGATTTGTATATTATTAAAAAACAAAAAAAAATCCTTGTAAGGCAGACTACAAAATTAGATGTAACGCATACTACAGGTAAAAATTTATTATGTATTCTAGCGAATTATTTGATTGTAAATTTATTGAATCATTTAGATATACATATTTGTTCTATTATGTTTAAAAGCATAATCAGAATTACTTAGATATTCTATCTACTACAATGAGACTTTTTTAAATTTTCAAATTTTCTCTAAGAGGTTTCACTTCGCAGAGAATTGCCCTCTTAATAGAAACATACAAATATTCTCTGTGATAAAAAAAAATGTATCTACGTGATTAAAGTAAAAGATCGTAGAAAATAACTGAATTATTTAGAATTTTCTGTTTTATAGTCATAAAATAAAAAATAAAAAGAAAAAACAGAAAAAACAATTACAGATGAAAACAAAAAAAATAAAGAATTTACTAGTTTGCAAAAAAGAAAAAAAAAATTAACAACTTTTCTTAAGAATTTCTCAAATAGAAAGCATATTTTATCCGTCTGGAATTTAGAGAATCTTACCAATTTTATTTTATTCCTTTTTTATGTTTTTTTATATTTTATGTATTATATTCAAAGATCCCTAAAGACCATGCTAAAATACAATGTCGGATTTGTAGGAAAATTGTAAGTGAAAAAAAAAATGGAAAAAGAAAAGGAATTTCATCCGAAAAAATGTGACTGGAAATGATACATGTTTGTCTGCAAAAAAAAAAAAAAAAAATTAATACATACAAAAATTCATGCCAATATTTATCCATAAGATATCAGACACGACATATGACATACATATGTATACTCGTATGTATTTGCTTATGATGATATAACAATTTGAAGATAAAATGTATATATTACGAATTTAAAAGTCATACTACCTAAATTTAATTTATGACAATTTTGACTTTATTTTTGCATTTCAAAATAAGGATAATGAATTCATTGTTTAACTGAAAATATTCATGTCTTGTTTTTAAATAAATCAATTATTGTACTCTTATTTACATACATATATGTATTTCTTTTTGTTGTTTCAATTTAACATTTCCAATGTTGATCGAATGAGTTAATATGATTTTCAATTTCTTTTCTGACAAAAAAAAATACATTATTGATGTCAAATTAAAAGTGTAAATTTGATTAAATTGTTCTAAATGTACAAAATGCTTCAGAATTCTTCATTTGTAGCTTCAATTATTTCCATTTTATGCCATTAAAAATTATTTAAATTTTATTGTGGATGAAATATATAGAAAATATTCTAGTAGAATTTGAAAAAAAGCTTATTTTAATTTTAAAAATCAGAAAAAAAAAGATCCATAAAATAGAAGGGTTAATTAACACAATTTGTCAAATAAATAAATGACAAATATGTGCGTAAATAATTGGCGAAGTCTGATCTAAAGTACATAATACATATGAGCTGTTTATTCTGAAAGTGAGGTAAGTCCACTTTTGGTAAAAAAATGAGATAAATTAATTTTTAGATGAAGATCAATATGTCCTTTCAACTATTTATAATATTGAAGTTATTATGTAATATCTATTATGTCCTAGAATTTTTTCAGTGGAAATTAAGCTCTTATATGAAACTTCTAGGCAGCTGAAATGAAAAACCTTGAATATCTCGAAACAAAACCAAATGGACTTACCTCACTTTCAAAATAAACGGCTCATATGTAGTTCCCTACCACACTACATAATTCCTATGATTTTCTGGTTTTGATTGAAAATTTGCACATTGACTAGAAAATCATGTGATAAATCTTTACCATACACTTAACACTTTTTCCGTTTTCTCAATTTTCCACAAATGAACTATTCATAGAAAAAAACCAAGGAGTGTACGCATTTATTTATTTATTTTTTCTTCATTACACAATCATTTAACGCTTTTTCACTTCGGTAATAACAATAAAACAATTTAGTCACATTAGTCAACTTAATTAAATTTACACATGTTATTATGTGATAAAATGTGAGCATGCAAAAGAAACATAATTTAATATTTTTATGTATAAGAAGCAAAAAAGAAAAAAAAAAGTGTAAATAAATACATTTTATCATTTTTACGAGTTAAGTTTTCTTGTTCTGTGATAAAAAAAAAGAATATAGCATGCAATTAAATGAAATTAAAAGTGTTTAGCTAGCTATTATAATAAAATTAATTACCCCTATATTACATGTAAATAAAACATTTATTGTTACAATGAAGAAAAAGAAAATATTCTTTGGCTTAATTAAAATAATGTCTCATTAAAATATTTAAACTAAGAAAAATATTTGAAAAAAAGAAAAACAAAAAAGAATTTAATGTAGGATTCAATGTATCTTTTGCATTATCTGGTACTTTTAGATACATTTTTACCTAATCTAATATACAATAGATAGATTCCAGTGTTTATTTGAAAACAAATAATAAAATAAAAATATTTATCAGTATATAGACGTAATAAAATTAGTACATATGTAGGTAAAATATCTATTGAATCCTTTGTTTTTATTTCAAACAATCAAACGTAACAATTTTTAAATAAATTTATTGAAATTAAAAATCTTATCTTGTATTGGACAATAACACTGTTTAATGGCCTAATATACATTTTGACAACTTTTAAGGTAGTGGCTAATATACTAATGAAGTACGAAACGTATGTATGTGACATGATGTGTGCTCATAACTGATGCAATAATTGCAATAAGATACTGTAATATTGCAATACGTGGTCTTCGAAAGACAAGATACAAATTATCCTATATGAACGATGGAAAGGTTAAGAACTTTTGTTGTATATGAGCAAAAAGTTTTTCAGTTATTTATTTTTTTTAATAATAATATCCTTTTCACAAATTTTTCACGATTAAAAAACTTATTAAAATTACAATTTAAATTAAAATATAAAAAAATTGTCACAGTCGAAAGGTGAATTGGCAACATGTAAATGCGTTGGTTGTTTTTTAAGCTAATACTAGAGCTTACCTGAACGATGAGTGAATTTTACAAAATTAAAACTACAAAAAATGACAAAACGAGTAAATTTTTGCACTTAATGACCAATAAAAAAATTAAGTGTTTTGATAATTTTGTTTGTTTATATTTCAAAAAGAACAACATAATGCCTCTAAACAATAAAAAACTAAAGTAAATTGAGGCAACTCCAGAGCTGAATCCTTCTTTCACCCAACAATAAAGGCGGCAGTTCCAAAACCTCCATTATCTATCTATCTATATATCTATACATACATTTATATCTTTCTTATTTATTCTGAAATATCCTTCGTTTTTCCACCCATTCTGTTTTTTAAAATTTTGTGCACTTATTAAGTGAAAACCTCCCAAAAATGGAGCTGCCACCTTCTTGAAGCAATCTCTTCAAATGTATTCATGTATCCTTTTTAATACAACTACATTCAAATAGTAACTCCTAGATTTAATAAAACAAAAATACTGCATTGTTCATGTTGCGTATACTTCATGTTTAATACTTCATTAGTATATGACAGGATAATTAATCAAAAAATACTTCTGAATACTGTCCGACGAAGGAGTGGTAATTGTTAAAAATGAATCTCTATATGTACGAATATATAGATACAAAAATAACAGTTTAATTTTACATATATTTAATTATGATTGATTTTATTTAATTTAATTTTAATTATTTTAACTTCAAAAATTTATGTGGCATTTTTTGTTTTGTAAATAATTAATTTGAAAGGAACAATATTATTTATACTACTTCTCCAAAAAAAAAAAAAAAAAATGTGTAACTAATAAATAATAAAATTTTAATATTTTTATGTATGGATATGTGAAAAATTCAATATACCTTTGTATAGTATATGTACCTACCTAAATATATGAAATTAATCTGGAAAATTATAATATGTATATTAAAATATGTAATTTATATGTGTTTACATACATATTATGTATATGCATATAAATAAATGATTATATAATGTAACTAAAAATATGTATGTATGTGTATACTAATATAATAATTTAATTTAATAGATTTTGATGTATGATATATAAAGAAAAATAATATTTATAAATATGTACATATATAGTATAAGCAAAATAATATATGTATCTATACGTATACGTATAAGGGTTAAAAAATAATTTATTTTATGCTTCACATAAATAAACAAACATACAAATATGTATACGTATGTATTTTTTTCTATAAAATTATTTCAATAATTAATTTTAATAAATTATTTTGAAAAAAGAAAAATGAAAAAAATAAAAGTTATTTTAATGAAATAATAAAATTTAATATGTATTTTTGAAATTGTAAAAGTTTAAGAAGATTAAATAAATAAATTAATATATAAATTATTAAATTTTGTACTTTAAAAAAACATTATTACAATTTTTTTTTTTTTTTTTTTTCAAGAAAAGTCCTTCAATCTATATTAATTCAAGATACGAGTCACTTCAAAATAATTCATTCGAAATAAAATGGAGTTATTAAATTATAGTTTTTCCTTTTATTTTTATTATGAAATATTTCCTTCCAATATTTGTCATCTTTTTGAACAAATAGAAGATAAAAGATAATTTTACGTACTTTCCTCAGCAACTTTTATGGCCAGTTCCTCAGTCGAAGTTTAAGCAGAGTTTAAGTTAAACCTAAAACATGGCTTAAGCTTCACTTAAATTTTTTTTCGTTCCTCAGTCAATTTATATTTGGTAGCTTAACTATCTTTAGTTAAACCTGTCATTGTGAATGAATTTAGGTTGAAACGTGAAAAACTTGTAAATGTCATTGTATAGCTGCTAGATGGCAGTGGAAATTATTGTGACATTTTAAATTTTTTCATATAAATTACAATTTATAATAAATTTAGGGACAAAACAGATAGATAGAGGACAGTTGTTTTTTTATTTTATTTTTGACTTTTACTTAAACCTTAAATAGAGTTTAAGCTCTCAATTCGTACGGCTTAAGTTAAACTCAGTTTAACACTTAAGCCTTCACTGTGGAACTGAAAAAAGTTGTTAAACTTAGTTTAAGAGTTAAACTCTGCTTAAGCTTCGATTGAGGAACTGACCATTAGTATAATAATTGTTTTGTACTTCAATTATGCAAATACAAGCGAATCATTGAATTTTTTTAACCCTATGTCTGAAAATGATTCTCAACTGGTGCAGGTGGTGTGCTGTGATTGAATCTTAGGTGTGATATGCAAAATTTATTTTCAATACTCAATAGGTAATTATTCGATTACATTTTAAAACATTTTTGGCACAACCAACTTGAAATTTCTGGACCGAATTTTTCTCGTCATTTTTTACGAAATTCTCTCTTCAATAACCAATAAAAATTCTTGAAACAGGGCACGTGTTACAAGACACACAAAAAAAACTACACGAATCCATTTCAAGTTTACAAATTTTTCGAGGAAGTAGAAATCCGTTTACTAAGGCGAAAGTTATAAGAAAAGGTACACCAAAAAAATGAGTTTGAAAAAAAAAGGAACAACCTTTGTATTTGCTTTCCATTGTGAAAAATTTGCTTACACACTTTTCCTGAAAAAAAAGATGCGAATTTGTGTTTAAAATTCCATTTAATTTCCAATGTCTGTATACTGTGCCTGTGTCTGTGTTTTTGTGCCTCTTGCTTTCCAATTATTCCTTTTTTTATGTTTTTTGTTTCAGTTGGAAGATTGCTACAAAAATTTTTATATTTCAGAATTTATATATAGAAAAGGACGAAAAGGTGAGTAAAGATGAGTTAATTAATATAATTTCTAGGAACAATTCAAAATAATAATTTAAATGTGCTGATGAATGTGTTCGAAAAGCCATAAATAATTTTGTATAGCATTCAGAAAACTGAAATTTTTAATAAATATTTTAGAAAACTACTGAATTGAATTAGAAACCATGCGGTTCGACTCTTTCTCATTTTTTTTTGCAAATACACACGAACTCATGAATCATCTATGTCATAATTCATACACACAGTAAAAGAAAAGAGATTAAACTGAAAGGATCCACCATATCAAAGAGTTTAAATTGAATCAGCGTTTCTAGAAAATATGTATATCTATAATATGTACTATCTTGCTATAAAAAATTTTCTGTTGTTTTTATTACAGTAAATTTCTTTTCAAATTCACGTTTGGTTTTCAGAAATAATATTGTAGTAGATTTTTTATTTGCCTTTGGTGAAAACATACTAAATCTCTTTTTTTCAATCTTCTTTTGTTTTGGAAATTGAATTTTAATAGTTTAATGATCATTAAACTTTTTTTTACACATTTTTTTTTATTACTTATTTTTTCTATTATTTAATCACTTTCATATCACATTTTTATTTAATCTATATGTGAAGTTTTCCATCATAATGATGCCATAAAATATCCTTTATTGGTCATAAAAAAGGATAATATATAAACAGTGCTTTATATATGTATATTACTTGCTTTTATTGGTTGCGCCTATCAAATCCTGCTGTATAATAAAATCAAATTGAAAAGATTTAAAAAAAAAAGAATTTTAAAATTTATGTGAGAATTGAATATAAATTCCATTTGCTACTGATTTTTCATACAGAAACACTTTGTTAGAAAATGACGTAAATTTGACGTCAAATTGAATATTTTTTACTGTGAAAATAAATAGTAAATAGATTTGTGTAAAATTAAAATTGATAATATTTTTACATTTAATTTTGATTAAGTACACAAAAAAAAAAGAAATATACTTAAAAGTTCTAAAAACAAATAAATAAAATAGGATTCATTATAATTAAAATTTTCCAGTAAAATCATTTTAATTCTAAAACGAAAAAAAAAAGAAAATTTGCATTTAAATTGTATGTATGTATTTCACATGCAAAAAAAACAAAAAGAATAAAAAATAACCACCTAATCTAAGTTATAGGTACTCGTACATTTTATAGTGAATGTTTTAGAGATACAAAAATACTATAATCCTATGCCAATTTTTTATTGCGTGTATTGAATGATGATCGTGTTATATACATACGTATATATTTAGGTACTGAATGCCACAGTTAGTGTAATAAATTTTTCCAAAAGCCTTTTCCATTTCTATATAAATTTTGAATAAAATATTAACATACATATACGAGGGGAGGTCGAAAATTTTTGCGCAATTGTATACTTTTTCAAAGATAAATGACAACTTTTATTTTTATTTTTCAATATTATTCGCTTTTATTACTAACACACTTTTTACAGCGTTCTAAAAGCATTTCTAGACCTCTAAAAAAAGTTTCATCGTTTTATTTATTTATAATAATCAATATTTCTGTGGATCCACATTTCTCTATAGCGCTCGCTATTAATGAACTGTGTGCTGGTGCGTTATCGTGTAGCAACAAAAGTTTTGGGATTTATATTGCGGAAACTTTTGACATATTTATTAAGATGATTATGAAGGATATTAAGCACTGTCGTGTTTACCCCCAGATACCCCCACCATTCCTGCAAGTTCTTTCTTTTTTAAACGAGCATCCTCCAGTACAAATTTTTCAACTTTTTCAACAACATCTGTATTCGTTACCTCAATTGGACGTCCTGTATGAAGATCATCTTCTAGTGATTATCTGCCATCTTTAAATAATCTAGACCATCCTTAAATGGTTGTAACGAACGGTGTAAGATCACCGCATACTTCCAACATTTCGCTGTGGATATCAGTCGGTATTATTTCTTGTTTCGTCAAAAACTTTATGACGGTACGATATTCAATTTTAATCATTTCCACTTTCACTATGAGGTCACTTAATTTAAATTACTGTCAAAAAATTACTAATTAACATATTGACCTGCAACTTTATTTTTATACCTTTGAGAGTCTAAACTATCCAAGAAAAAAAAAAAAAAAGAAAGGGAATTCCCACAAAAGTATTTGACTCCGCAAAAATTCTTGACCTCCCCTCGTACATTCATATATGTATATGATATACGTATGTACATACATCTATCTACATGTATGTATGTATATTTACAGCAAAGAATACATTTATTATGTTTATAAAAAAAAAACAAAAATTGCTTGAAGCTTTATAAAAATGAATTCTATACAATTATTTGCAATCAAATATATGTAAGTTTTTTATACGATATATTTTCAATGGATTTCTTGTTCCGCTGGCAGTTTTATAAAACTTTGAAATGTGTAAAGAATAATCTATGGAAATATAAAATGTCGATATAGTATATTTTATAACACATAAAAAATACTGAATATGTTTACTGTATAAAATAGACAAACACCATATGTAATGACCTTTAAGTGTATATGCACACATGATGATTTTGGTCAGACTAAAAGAAAAAAAATCAGGAAGGAAGGAAGCATAAATATATGTACAAAAGAAAAAATCATAATATTCTTGTATATACATACATTACGTACAAATATACTATATCTACATACATATGTGTGTGTATGTTATGTGTTTTATACTTACCACAATTTTCCTAAAAAAATTTACACTATTGATTTTTTTTCGAGCGAAAAATGCAATATGAATTTTTTATGATAATAAAAGAGTTAAATTCCTTTTTATTCTTCCTTTTCCAAACATTTATGCACATATGTACAGTTTTTTTTTTATAATCGATTAAATGCATTTTATTCAGGATATAATATATTGAAACTACATCAAACTTTTATATTGTATAATTTAGCTTTATTGTACACAAATTTAAGAGAAAAAAAAACACAAGAGGTTTAACGCTGAGGGCAATAAATAACATCAACAAAAATTCGTTCAATAGATTATAAATCAGACTTTGATGTATAATAATGTTCATTTTATAAACACGGTGTATTTTGAAGTTTGAATACACATAGTCAAATAAAACACACACATGAAGTAATATTTTTCTTTCATTCTACGAGTATGTGAAAGCCACATGCCGTGGAAAAATTATTGAAACGTGTGTATGTAATGTATAGTATGTACATACGTCAAGGATTAAATAATCTTTTATGGATTTAACACTTCGATCTGTGTTGAATTTTACATACGCGGATCAATGTTAAGGAAATTTTTGTTGACCTTTTCGTCCTTTTATGAAAGTATGTTCCCAGAGAAGTAGGATGTTGAATTTTTGCTAGAATATTCCTTGAGGGGGTTTTTTTTCAAACAAACTTTAAACAGTAAAAATCCGTTAACTAAGGCCGAAGTTTTAGGGTGAAATACAAAAAAGCGTCATTTATCAAAAAACTAACGTTTTTTTTCCTTCTACTGCGAGCCTCCTTATTTTTGCACTTATCCTGGATAAATTACATTGCGGTTAAATTGAAATTTTTCGCGATTTATAGCTTGAGTTGAAAGAGTCCAAAGTTGATAAATCCCAATTTTTCAATACAAAAATTTTTAACGTTTAAAGTTTGTTTGAAAAAAAACTCTTCAACAAACATCCAGGCAAAATTTTAACTTCCTAATTCTCCGGGATCATACTTTTTTAAAAGGACGAAAAGGTAACAAAAAATTCCTTAACATTGATACGCGTATTTTTTTTCTTTGAAACCCTTTAAAACGATCCCTGTTGCAGGGATCTTTTATTGTTTTGATTTTTGACGAAATTGTACCAAAATTAACTCGAGTGCTATATACAACAAATTTTGCCAAAGCATTTAATAAATGTACGCTAAAATACGAATTATTTTAAAATTAAAAATCTGTAAATTTGTTTGAATATAAATTGACTCTTAATTTAATTTTACATTTTAATTCGAAAACTTAATTTATAAATTAGCATAAAATTTTCATACATTGTGAATTTACTCCTAACTTTTGTTGTTTAAAGAAAAAAAAAGAAAAAAAAGCAAAAACAAAACAAAGCTTTCTTTCTTTTGACGTGAAAGTGTAACCTTTTACTTTAGAAGGTTATAAAATATAAAAAAATCATTCTTTTCGAAATATTTTACCTTGAAACAAAAGGATTTTAATTTCCTTTTGAAAAAAAAAATTCATTTTCCTTGAGAAAATTTAGTAGGTAGTATAGTAGGTGTATATTTTTATTACAAAGAAATTGACACAGGTGGATTTAACATAGTACTACATTATTTCAAAAACAATAAAGATTAAAATATCTGAACCGAATCTAAAGAGAATATTAATAATAAAATGTCAAAGTAGAAATAATAAATTAAGTGTTTCGTAACACCATCTGACTATTGTTTTTTCTATTTAAAATTATATAAAACACAATTGTTTTAATAGAAAATTGTGTGATTGGTGCTATAATTAATCACTAATTTTACGTTTCATACACTCCATTTTGATTTGACAAATACAAATACACTTTTCTACACCTTCTTAATAATCAAAAGTGATTTAAAGTAAATCAGTTGATAGATAAATAACACGAATAAATTTTCATTAAAGATTACTCATTAAATATTCCTTATAAATACGAGTATGTATTTCCTTAGATTTCCGTACAAATTACATATTTTATTTTTCAGTAAAATTCGACGACGTATTTCAAACGAAAAAAAAAATGTCGTACCTATATTTTTTTTTAAATTGAAAACAAGTGTAAAAAAAAATAAATCTCTCCCTCTGCTGGCTAAATAATTAAAATAATAATCAAAAAAATATAATTCCATGATTTAAGCTATGACACTACATGGGCTTTGTTGTTATATTATATTGTCAAATAACAGTAAACCACCATATTTTTTTTTTGCTCGCTAGGATACAAAATCAAAAGGCTGTTCAGAGTAAATTAAAAACAAATTAGTACGACAAAAAAAAAGAGAAAGCAAAAAATAACGGAAACAAAAATGAGGAGAAAAAAAAAGTGGTATGGGAGAAACGTAGGGGAGATATTAATGAATTGTAATTAAAATTTGAATAAAATTTATTAATATGTATGACATCTACTGCGTTAAATGAGTTTTGTCATATTATTTTGGTTACTATAAAATAAATTGTTTTTTTTTTTAGAAAAGTGTTATTTTTTTTTTCAGTCGATTTACGTATTACGTGAAAATATATTTACGGCATAGGCATAGGCATGGGTAAGTAACAGCCATTTTGTTTTTTTTCTATCGGATAATGAATATCTAATTGGCACTTTTACTAATTTTCAAGGATAATGTTTATTACACGAACTCTTATTGAACTTACAGATCTTCAGATATTTCATATTTTATCATATGATAAAATTATAACAATTAAATGGGTAATTTCATCAAAACAGACAGAAAATAGCTAAAAAAAAAACGACTAGGTTGTCATTGTCAGAACAAAATTTAAATATACCTAAATGATTTTTTTATGTTTTTAACAAGATACCGTAAGGATATTTTAGACTGGAAAAAAATTAGTTTTGGCCAAAAATTTTGGTTTTCATAACCAATAGTGCAATTTCACACATTCGTGAAAATGGAAATGCTGGAAAATTAGACAATCAGACAAAGAGCTCCAAAATACTAACTTTTTAACAGTTAGGAGAAGAGGAACAAGTCAGGTACCGTTGAAAAGGGCAAAGGGTCTTCTACATTTTTTCTTAACACAACAAGTGACCCTTGAGTATCCTTGTAAAAAGTTATAGGGTGTACAGTGAAATAAGAGCAAAAAAACTTCAACGCCCTCTAGCGGCCAAACCGTTGGGAATTGCCCCCCCCATACGATTTTTTGTTTGTCTCAATGAGACCTACCACTGGTATCGGTATCAAGGAAAAGCAAACCAAACGGGACACCCTGTATTTATAAGGAATTTTTAAATTTTTTTTTCGGAAATTAAATTTAAAAAAAAAAACTTTCTTTTTAGTTGTTCAGAATTCCCATGTATGTTTTCAATTTAATTAGAATAAAATTGTCTTTTAGAAGAAGTATTATATTGCACCACAACACAATACACCAATACCGATAAATAAATTTCATTACAAACTTTTAAGTAATTTTAAATGAAACAATTTACAACTATCTAGGTATTTACTGGCTTCTTGTTTTTCAAAAGACATCTCATAAATTTACTGTTTAAAAAGAAAAAAACAAAAAACAAATTTTTCTTTTTGTACTGCATCACATGATGGTAGAAAAACATATAAAGTCAAAACAAAAAAACATAAAAAAAAAAAACAAAAAATCGAAAGTTGTGGAAAAGTGTATGAAGAAAAAGTTCTAAAGTATTGAAAAACATCTATGTACCAAATATCTTGAAAACGTGAGATGAAAATTACTTTAACAGAAGTCGAAGAAAAACAGAAGAAAAAAAATATATTTTTCTTTAATTTCATAGCTGAATGATTTATCGATGAACAAAATAAGATAAAAAAAAAAGGATAAATATATGTAAGTCTGATACATATGTATGTACGTAGAAGAAAAAAAGAATATCTGTCAATATGAAGAAAAAGTGAAAAATTTATCTGAGACACATAAAACATACGTACGTAAGTATATACTCGTATTCTTATCATTTAATCTTTTAAGTGTATACAGTCACAGTGCATTTCTTATGTTTTCAAAAAATTGAAGAAAAAAAAATGGATAAAAATCCAATATAATGGAAAATTTAATAAATTACAAATTTTCCTTTTTTTTGTTTTATGAAGAGGTTATATTGAAAAAAGAAAAATTATCATTTTACAAAAGATAAACTATCGCTTAAGTATATTATTTTGACTGCCAAACAAATTAAAAAGTGTCAAATTTATATTTGTTTTGACAACAACAAATAAAAAAAAAATGGCAGAGTATGAAAAAAGGACTATCAATATCTTTTTATTGTTTAAAACTAAACTTATTAATTTTATTGTTTGAAAAAAAAAAAAAAATTGATTTAAGAACCTTGAAAATCAAAGTTACATATGATTCTGTAACGTATAAGGAGAGAAAAGTATACGATAAGTTCAAGTAATTGTTTTTGCTTAAAAATAGAAGAAAAAAATGAAATTCTCAAGAAATTGTTGAAGGATTTTTATTAGTTTTCCGTTATTGTAGTGTTTTTTTTTTACTGTGCGTTACAGTTTTAAACAAACTTCTACATAGTCTCTATTCGAACTATTTTCTTTTTTTTTCTACGTATGTACATAGATCATATAACAAAAACTTCATCACCAACGGTTGAAGTTCTAAAAGTTTTCAGTTTTATAATATTTAAAAAAAAAAAACAGATTCAAACAACCCGTGCAACCAATCGATAAATGTAACTTTGAATATCTGTAAAGATCTTTTAGAAGATTGCGCTGAGGATCAAAATCGCGCTACAAAAATTTTTCACCGTGTTTTCGTTATAGGTAACTTTAAAGAGGCTTTATCGAGTTTTATCTCTATGGCTTTGAAGAATACGTTAACGATCGCTATACTCTTAGCCGAAGTAAATCGTTAGCTTTATAGTTCGTTGTTTGTCGATACATAACTTTATAAAACTTGGAATTTCGATATTTGTAGATAACGATCGATATAAGTATACTGTTTTGAAAATCGTTGAAAAATAATAATTTAAAGCTATCTATAAAGAACTAAGAGCGTCTTCATTTGTCTTTATGATCTTTATGAAGCGTTATCTGACTAGACTCATCTTTATAGAAAAAGCAAGTTGCTTAACGACTGGTTGCTCGGAAAGGACTATAAGGTTTCGATTGTATTTTTTTTCTATTTCTTTCTTTCTTGATAAAAAAAAACTTTGTGTCAAAACTTAAATTTTATAAATTTAAGGTTAAATTGTATAAGGAATACATGACATTGGCATTCAATAAACTAATAAAATTTTGTTCTATTCTTATATGTAGAGTTAACGTCAAAGTTTGTTAGTTGCATGTAATAAAGCATATACACACATAGAAAGGATATAGGTATTATATTTTACTTTTTATCCTTAATTTTCGAAATAAAACAAAAATGTCATTGTTATTATATGAAGAAGGATAAAATGTAGTTAAAATATGGTCAATATATCGATTTACATGAATGGATAAAGTTTAGAAAATATTTAAATTCTGACTTGTATATTTGATTATGATTTTAAAAGTTTTTAAAAAAAAAAAAAAGTAAAAGTTTTCTCTTTACGTAACAGTTACATCAACAAGTCAATTGTGTACATTTTGTATTTTGCATTTTATTTTATTTTTTTTTTAATTTATAATAAAATTAAAAAAGTATAATTAAATAATTTATAACGCAAAAATTACATAATGTATATTTTAAATGTATTATACAAACTACGATATGTTAAAGTATCTTTTTTTTTTTGTTTTAGTATAAAATGTATCTTTATCTATTTTCTAGTATAAAATGTAAATTTTCAATACATATTCATTTTACATATAAACATTATGTACATATTAAAACAGTTTTAAAAACTTTTAGTGACTTTTTTATAAACTGTTTAAACAATATATTATCTATATAATTGATAAAGTTTATAAAGTATCTAATTGATGTTTTTATTTTATTTTACGACTCATATGAATATATTATGTACATTACATGTAAATCTAAATCATGTACATAGTACACACATACATTTAATCAGTATTTCAAATATGAGGAATCGATAAAAATGTTCTTGATAAGCATACAACGAAAGTTAACAGATTAACTAATATGCACATAAAATAAGTTCATAAAAACTATATTATGTATGTGTGTGTAAAACATTTGTTGGTAATTATATTGGATTAAGATAATTACTTTTTAATATTAAAATAAGTTCTTAAACGAATAAAAAAATCAAAATATCCTTGTATGAAGAAGAAAAAAAAACATTAATAAAGTTTTTAATGGAATTACATGTTTTTTTTTTTAATTACTTATTAAATTACTTTTTTATTTAAATTAGAACTTAAGATCGGAACAACAATAAAACTAACTGAAATTTAGTGCATATTTCAATTAGACCAGTAATTAATATTTCCCTTGTTTTCACAATCTGTAAAAACCGAAATAAAAAAATCTCTTTATCAATATTTTCTTTCTTTTTAAGTTTAAAAATTAAATATTATTTTTTTTTCTATTAAATTTGAAGAACGCAACACAAGAAATATGAGAAATATGTTCTTTTCGAGAACATTAATTTGAATTTATTAATTATTTGATAAAAAAAAAAGGAAAAAAATAAGCAAATAATAATAATTTTCATGTAATATATTTTTTTTTTCTGTAAAACTGTAAAGCTATAAAAAAATTTCCCTAACATAACAGATTCATTCTTCCTTATTTCTTTCACATTTAAAAATTTTTAATATGTACGAGAAGAGGTGAAAAGTTTTTGAGGAGTCATATACTTTTGTGGGAATTTTCTGAATCTTTTTTTTTTCTTAGATAAATCAGACTCTCAAAGGTATAAAAATAAAATTGCAGGTCAATATGTTAATTAGTAATTTTTTGACAGTAATTTAAATAAAGTGACCTCATAGTGAAAGTGAAAATGAATAAAATTGAATATCGTACCGTCATAAAGTTTTTTGAGAAACAAGGAAAATACCGGCTGATATCCACATTAAAATGTTGAAAGTATACGGTGATCTTACACCGTCCGTCTAGATTATTTAAACATGGTAGAGAATCACTAGCAGATGATCTTCATACAGGACGTCCAATTGTGTAACGAGTTCAGACTTTGCGTAGTTGAAAAAGTTGAAAAATTTGTACAGGAGGATGCTCGTTTGAAAAAGAAAGAACTTGCACGAATGGTGGGGGTACCTAAAACGACAGTGCTTAATATCCTTCACAATCATCTTAATATGTCAAAAGTGTCCGCAAGGTAGGTCCCAAAACTTCTGTTGCTACACGACAACGCACCAGCACACATTTATCATTCGCCCTACAGTCCAGACCTCACCCCTAGCGACTATTATCTATTTCCAAAACCGAAGAAGGAGTTACGTGGAAAGCACTTTACTGATGTAGAGGAATTGAAGGAGGCCATAAATGACTATTTTGAAGCTAAAGATTAAACTTTTTTTAAAGTTCCAAAAATGCTTTTAGAACGCTGTAAAAAGTGTGCTAGTAATAAAACCGAATATATTGAGAAAGGAAAATAAAAGTTGACATTTATCTCTAAGAAAGTATACCATTCCTCAAAAATTTTTCATCTGCCCTCGTATTTTATGAATTGCGCTAAAATAAAAGTTTATCAATTTTAATTAAGTTTAAGCATGTTTTAGGATCATATCAAATACCCAATTTTTTTTTTTTCCTCGTTTTTGAAAAATTATTTTCTTTTAGAAAATTTTTTTTTTGAAATATAAAATTAGGGTCAAATTAAAATACCTTTCAAAAGAAAGGTGTATAATAAACGGTTATTTAATATTAAAAGAAAGTATTTTTTTTTATCTTTTTGTTTTTTTTTTTTTTTTTTGAATTCTTATTCAACAGAATAAATTGAAATTTATTCACAGAAAAAAAAAGAGAGAAAAATTATAATTCTTTTTTGACAAAACATAATTTAATGTTATTCAACAATAAAATGTTGTTAAACAAGCATTAAAATACATTTTTTTTTTGAAAATAATAAGAAATGTTGATTTATTCATTTTTCTTACTAAGTATATCTTTTGTGATAAATACAGAAAATATGAGAACGAGTTTAGGGTAGTCCTCTATCTCCTGATAGAATTATTTTCAGACCGATGATGATGTTTTCATTCAATTTCATTTTTATTCTTGCTTTTGTTCTGGGTTTTATTTTCTCTTTATTTTATTTTTATTATTTTTCGGGACTTTTTTCTATACTTGTTTTCTTATTCTTTTGAATAGATTGAAATAAAATGAATCCTTTTAAAATATAAGATGTTTTTTTTTTCTGACTTCGGCTGACTATTTGGAATTCATTGTAAAATTAAGATATTATATTGACGATGAATCAAAAGCAGAATGAAAATGAGTTTCAATTCAATTCAATAATTCAAAAAATGTTTTGTTTTCTTCTTTTATATTGATTTTTTACTTTGTCAAGGATATATCTTAAGAAAATTAATTTTTCGCTTTTGTCCTTGGCATCATAAAGAATTATATGATCGGAAAATTAAAGAATTGAAAATTTATATGTATTTTTTTTTAAATTTTTTGTTGTTTTTGTTGCTATTGTTAAACAAACAAAATTTAACAAATTCAGATTAAATCTGATAAGTTTGTAGGTGGATTTGGAGTAATATGGTAAAGTAAACTGTTACAAATTCTTGGAATTATTGGAAGTCTCTGTATACATATGTTTTGTATCTGTATCTAAAAATAGAAATTAATTGTTCATAAGCTTTTTTTGTATTTAAATTGTCGTTTTTTTTTTATCTTTCAATTTATTTGATAATATTTTTCTTTACTTAGTTATTTTAAATACAATAGCTCATTCATTACAATCATCGATAAGATTAATTTTTATTTTATGAATACATATTATTATTATATTTTTCATGAATTAATTTTTTTTAACTTGACAAAAATCTGTTTCAAGTAGAAATTGTTCTTTCTTGTTTTTTATTGCTTTTTGTTTATTGAATTTATTTGGAAATTTTTATTCTTTTGAAATAAACAAGCGCACTTGTACGTTTAAATTTCTTAATTAATTGCTCAAGTTGAAAAATAAAAGATAATATGTATTCAATAAATAAAATTTCATAAACAAAAATCTTTTGATAATTTTTATTTATTGGGTTTTTTTGGTATTTTTTTATAAAAAAAAAAAGTTATAATAAATTATCGAAAAATAAAACAGTCTGTACAAAATTTTTAGTATATAACCATTTCTAGTTTTTATTTTAATAACATATTATGAACATTTTTGCCTATAGGATTGTTTGTATTTACATATGACGCCATTGTGGTTTTGGTGGTCGTACTTCCCATCCAAAAAAATCCATTACAGCTTTAAGAATTCTATCGATATCTACACCAATTTCACGTAATTGTTTAAGTAAATTTTGATATTCAGGTAATGCTTCAATTGCATCACCAATTTTACGAAATTCTTCAGAACCAATTTTTTTCATTGCTAATTGTAAATATACATCTTCTGCAAGACGTTTTCTATAAGTATCTTTTACTTTTTGAATTGGTATGACATCTTTTAAATCTTCAAGAAAACCTTGAAATCCAGGTCTATAGAATTGTTCTTCTTGTTGTGTTATATCTCTTTTTGAACGATAATGATGATAAGGTGGTGGTGGTCTTGTCATTGGTGGAAAATCAAATAATCCTCCCAATGAATTCAAATAAAAATATGCATCAAAATATAATTCTTCACAAATATATTCCATAACATTACTAAATTCTACAGTATTATGCATTGTTACTACAATTTTTCGAAATTCTGATCCTATAAGATATTTCATAACATTTTCTACTTCAGGATCATTACTAACAGCATATATATAAATTTTTAGTAATTCAGTAGTTGGTAATAAATCAATAAGCTCCCGGATTGCTGGACCTAATCCTTTTTCTCCATGTGGTCCAACACATTGATTGCCTGGAGGTGGAGGAACTATAAAGACATTTTTAATACGTACTTAAGTATATGAGAACATTAAATAGAATATGTTTTTATTTCACTTATGCTTAAAGAATTTGTTGGTATTGATATTGCAACTATCACGAATAAACACAACACAACTGCACCCATTGTTTCACTTTGTTTTACTATCTAGATATTTTTAAAATTAACGGTTTTTTATAGACTTTTAATTATCAAAGATTTTCTTATCCTATATTCATTTATCTATACTCTTACACAGTCACAACAAAAATTAACAGGATTATAAAAACAATAAAATAATCATTAGGTCAAAAATTAAAAACTCTTGTTCATTAAATTGCGTTTATTGATTACATACATTATAAAAATAAATATTTATTATTTGTACTTTTTCTTTTATTTTTTGCAATTGTTTATTGATAATATAATAGATAAAAATTTTTTTATTCGATTTATCTAACAAGTGCAATTAAAAAAAAATTGGATAGCAAATATATGATAAGCAGTATTCATATATGTATGTATATGAAATAATTTTCTTTTTCTGGGCGAGTAATACACACTAGGGCCGTATTTAGGATCTGTAGACCCGTAGGCTGGACCTGTGGTGCGGACCCTACCGGGGGTTATATTTCTAACAAGCAAAAAAAAACCTCCACCGGTGATGAAAATCAGAAACACATTTATGTAATTACTCAAAGAAGAAACAAGACAAAATATGTCCATAAGACCTGCAGTGAAGAAATTTAGTGAATAGAGTATAGACTTCTAGACTCTTGCTTTCTCTGCACATAATGTACTCGTATACATATGTATATGTATATTCGATAGAGCTGTGTGCTTTTACACTTTAATGACAGCTCTCTTCAAGTACTATCATTATTCATTATTGTACAATATTTTGTAGTTAAGAAAAACTGATACGGCATGTATATCTCAAGATAAGACGATGATCAATCAAATTAGTAAATTTCTACTGTTACATTTATTTTAATTAACAAAGAGTGTCGTTTCGTATTGCATTTTGTTTTTTTTTTTTAAATTTATATTTCCGTAGTTTTTTCTACAGTTTCTTTTTTTTTATTCCAAAAAAAACAACAATTTTATTGTTAATATTAACCCTATAGAATTAACTGATTGTATACAAATGTATACACTTCGACTTTGAGCCTTATTGTACACATGATGATTTTTTTGAGCTACGTCCTTGAAACTTTATCACTTTCTTCGTTGAAAGAGTCTGCATACCCACACTTTTTTGTTTTTCAAAGTTCTAACGTAAATCAGCAGGATTAAAAGAGGTTTTATTTTTTATAGAAAAGTCAAATTTGACAGATGGTGGTATGGCATTCATTTTGTATGGAAATTTTTTAATATTTCTGTGAAGACCTATGTACGAGTATATTCCAACATCCATCACGTGGACTCTAAACATTTTTTGAAGGTTGCTTAAAAAATCATGAAATCTCTTAAATTTCCATAAAAAACACTTATGTGGTATGTACAAATGTATAATACCATCTGTCAATTTTTTAACAAAATTGATCTGCCATTTTTCGGGTTAATCAAAAAATTAAATAAAAACATTCATAACTTTGTAAACAAATAATTCGTTATTATATTCAGTATATTAATTAATTAAAACACATTTGTTGCTATATAAATATAAGCGCCATATTATAATGTGGAAATTATGTACCCACTACTTATACATAGAGTAGAGTTTTGCGATTATTATACATATTTGAAAACTACTATAGGTATACATAGATCCATATACATAATCTTAAAAAAAAAAATAAATATTAAATTAAATGGTTATGCCTGGTTGTTAACTCATAATAAGTTTATTAAACTGATTAAATTACATCAGTATAGTGATCTGATTGTCTGTATCTTTGTCTTTTAGGTCTATTAAATTGAAGACAAAATGTGGTTATAGAAAATAGCTCGTTTGTGTTTATTAAATTTAATAAAATAGCTAAGGTATATATACCTACTTGACGTTTTGTTTTAAACTTTTCTCATACTTATATGTTCATACATATGTACATTTAATATCCACCTCTCTAATTGTAATGGTATAATGACGTGAATTGCTTAATAATGATCTTTTTGAAAGTACTGCAATTTTATATTATAATATGAGTTTGATTTTGAAATAAAAATAAATCCATAAGACTAATCGGACTTATCCGAGAGTATACGTATATGTACAAATATTATGCGTATATATTATACATTACTACAATATACATACTTAATAAAATTATATTATATTTTATATACATATGATTTTGCTAAATATAGCAAGAAATTAATTTGTCACAGTTCTAAACGAAGTTTTGGCTTGTTCAGTCAGACTACGGCTCAATAACGATCACCGTTTTAGTTGTGGAATTAAATATTATTGAATTAAAACGCAACAAGATTATCTTTTTTTTTTTTTTCTAAATAAAGTATAATTTAATAGGTTTTTTCATACATATGATGATAAATAAATAAATAAAATAATTTATAAATTTTTGTGTAAAAGCGTGCATCTAATATTAAATTAGTATCTCATTTTTTTGTTTAAAAATAATTATGATATAACAATTTACAATAGAAAATTTTATCTTATAAATAAATAAATAAAAATTCATTTAACCGTGAATCATGGTGAGATTTTATGTGAATTTTTGAGTTTTGTTATTATTAATTTATATTATTTTCGATATATACATAGGTTCATTTCACTTTTGTTCATTTAACGAGTATAATACCATTTATAGGATGTATCTTGAATTCAGTTGTTCTAGCAATTCCATATGTTCATCAATTGGAAACAAATTCAATTTATCAAGATAATAAACAATTTTTCACATTACAAGAATCATTTTTAACAAATCGAATGACTAAAAAATTTAATGGAACATGGATTTCAGGTGAGAATTAATATATGGATGCCTCATTTGCCAAATCGATTAACTCCATATAAAAAAACGTCTAGAAAAGTAATAAATTAGCTCCGATAATAAATTAATTAGTAATTTAACGGCTTATCATCACATCCAATTACTTCGAATATGAAAAAACCAAGAATTAATCGAGTTCTGGAACTAAAACTTAAAAAACCTTAAAAATGAAGTTAATCGATTTGGCTTCTAAGGCATTCATATACATATGTATGTATATAGGTAATATTTACTTGTAACATTAAATACATTAACATTATCATACAAGGTGTTCAACTGAAGAAAATTAATTTTCAGATGTTTTAAAAACAAAAACAAAAGAAACTTATCAATCTAATCTAACCTAATTAGCGACATACATACTCGTAGATTAGAATTAAGTCGATGATTAATTCAAATTAATTTCAAAAGTAGCTACATTTTCAAAATATCGTATTAGTTCCTTCTTTTTTTTTTTTTTCAATTATTATAACTGACACCGTAAATTCAAATGTTTACGTAATCATATTTTTGTTTGGCTTCTTAAAAAAGTCTATTCAAAATGCTTCACATGTAGGTATCTATTTGATTGTTATTTTATATACATAATGTATGAACAATATGTGAAATATGATATGTTTTGATATATGACAAAACATAAATTTGTACAATAATATTTAATTAGTCAATAAGAAAAAAGACTCTATGGAGTACAGATTATGAATTGAATGGAATATGAATATTCATAAAAAAAAACAACACCTATAATAATGAAATTTAAGATTAAGGTAGTGATTTATTCCTTTTTTTATTTTTTATTACTGGTTAAAGCCCTTTATGGAGAAAACTACATACTTAAAATACAATTTTTTTTTTTATGTTGATTAAATCTGATGAAATCATCAAATAAAAATGGTAAAACAAGTAATTAATTTTTAGTATGAAGTTATTTTTTGTTTTTTTTTTCTTTACTAAAATTTTGTTACTTTTTTTGAATTTATAAAATGTTACAAAATTATTTCGGTTATTTAATTTTTACACATTAGTATCTACTGGAAGAAAAAGAAAAATTTGTATCTATATCTTGTAACGAAGATACATTTACACTCTTAGCTGTTATTTTTAAAAATAAGAAAATCTGTACACCATTATTTACATCCAGATTTCTTACAGCGATGAAAATTTTTAAAGCTCACAATCACAAAAAATATTTTCATTTTTCCTATAAAAATAGAAAAATTTTAAGGGACTGTAGAAATATCTAAAATATTCTATTAAAAGCTATAAATTGTCTTGCAGGTCCACAGGTGTAATTTTCAAATTCAGTTACATTTTGGATTTCTTAAAAGTGCAAGATTATTTTTTAAAATTTAGTGTTTTGAAATAAGAAAAAATTATATGTATGTCGCGATATAATACGAATTAATGTCTTGGGTGGTAAGGGATCCACTTTTAGATGTTGAAGTTAATCCTTTTGTCTTAAAAAGGTGCCTGGATCCGTGGATGAGATTGAAACTTTCACTAGTTTCATTGTTTCATACCAGAACATAATAAAGGTTTATTGCTCATATAAGACCGTATTCGACTGCATACATTCGAGTATTTCAGAAAATACTTTTGTTAAAGTAACATTATTGATTTAAAATATGGTTTGTTTAAAAAGAAATTGAACGTTTTATTTCATAATTTAAACAACGAAATTTGACCCTGGAACGGAAACAGTGCCGCATATTTTACGGCTGTTAACTCAAAAAAACTCTTCTATCTGTGCGCGGGCCCCCCAGAAATTCTGACGAATTTTCTAACGAGCAAAAACAACTGAATTTGTTCTCTATGCGCGGGGCCCGTAGCATTTGCTACTTCTGTTATATGATTAATCCGGCCCTGAACGGAAAGCTAAAAAGTGCTAGATATAATAGGTATTAAAAAATTGAGTTATTTTATCGGAACAATTCTCAATTTTTATGTTTTATTGACCCAAAATTTAAAAAAAAAACCCAGTATTCGATAAGTAACGTCAATATAATTTTTTATTGTTTAATTTTATACGATATATAAAAAAAATGTATACAGATAGACGATAGATAAAAGCTAAAAAATATTATTGTTTTCTAGTAATGTTCGATTTCAAAAGCTTATAAATTAGATTATATGAATTTAATAAAATTGAAATTATGAACTTCAAAATAATAACTGATAAGAAAACCCAGTTTTTTTTTTGTCGTTTAAATTCAAGTATTTAATGATTGTCAATTGTCTCATATAAAGCAAATTATTATCATTTTAGATTCTATTTTAAACACTTTTTTTTTTCAGATTAATGATAAATTTTTATTAATTCAATTTAATTTTCAATAAAAGAAATAATTTCCTATAATTTATTTTCATGAACGGAATTTTAAGAAAGTCACTTCCTATAGTTAAACGCATGTAGAATGAAAAAAATGAGTGGGTGGGTTGGGTTTTTAAAGTCATGATAGCCATGGTGGAAAAAAAAAACAGATAATGTTAATGAATATTCTGTCTGAACTTTTGTTGATTATTAAGAGGAAGATACACGTACACATCAGTTGGAAAAGTCTTCCATAATTTTATAAAATATACATATTTGGTTTTTAGTACGTCTTTTTTAGGTACCACCAAAACCACCAACGTCTTTTTAAACGAAATATTTTTTTCTTGATAAGAGTCTTCTTTTGAAACTTCTGTATTTCATTAACATTTTACTAATTTTTTGAATTTTTTTATATCTTCTCAATGTACCACTTTTTTTTTATTTGTATAATAGATAATGAGTTCTATTATTCTATGGAAACAAAGGCTTTACGTGTTTTTAATGTTGAAACTGGAAATCACTCTGAATTAGTTTCAAGTGTAATAATGGTGAGCATTAAATAATAGAGAATTATGAACATATTTTCCATTTATTTATTTTTTTATGTATTATTTTTTAATAAATTATGAACAGCATCAATGGTCAAATGGTGTTTTCCAATTATCTAAAGATAAAAAAAAATTATTGATAGCTTATGATCGAGAAACTGTATTTAGACATTCAACGATAGCAAAATATGATATTTATGATATTGAACAGGAGTAAGTAAATAAAATTTTTATGAAAAATAATTAAAGAATTAAATATTTCAATGTTTGTGTTTTTTTTTTAGAACTATTTATAATGTTGCTGATGGTATAAAATTACAATATTGCACATGGTCACCAAAAACAGATAAAATCGTTTATGTTCATGATAATAATGTTTATTTAGAATTACCATCAGATGATAAAAATGTACAATTAACAAAAAATGGTATAAGTGGAATTGTATATAATGGAATTCCTGATTGGGTTTATGAAGAAGAAGTTCTTCAAAGTGGTAGTGCATTATGGTTTTCACCAGATGGTTCAAAATTAGCTATTGGTGAATTTAATGATACAGAAGTTCGTACATATTCATATGTTATATATGGTAAAGAAGATAATCCAGATTATCAATATCCAAAAGAAATGCATTTAAAATATCCTAAACCTGGTACAAAAAATCCAAAAGTTCAATTGAATATATTTGATCTTGATAATATTAGCAAGGATCCAATTACTTTAGAAGCACCAATTTCAATTGTTACAAAAGATCATATTTTACAATCGATTACATGGAGTAGTAGTGATAAAATTGTAGTAACATGGTTAAATCGTCGTCAAAATAAAGGTTCAATTCAATATTGTGATACAACAGGAAAATGTCGAGAAGTAAATTAAAAGTTTTATAATTTTGTTAGCTTAATTTTATTAATTTTATTTTAGGTTATTCAATTAGATGAACCAAACGGTTGGATTATGACAAGTGATTTACAATGTCTTTCGAATGAAAAAACTTGCCTACTAACAGATTGGGTTGGTCAATGGTATCAAATATGGAAATTAAATTTAGAAAATGGAAAAAATCTTCAGGATTCATTAGGGAAAAATGTTACAGTAACAAAATTATATGGATACAAAGAATCAACAGATGAATTGTAATTTTAACCAATCGAAATTTAATTTAAAATTATAATTAAATCGAATTCAATATGATTTTGTTTTTAAGATTTTATCAGGCAACTTTACCAAACGATATGAATCAATTTCATGTTTTCAAAAATAAAGATTGTATTAGTTGTTCGGTAACAGATCCTGATGGTAATCTTTGTAAGCATGCTGCAGCATCGTTTAGTAAAAATTTTTCATATTTAGCTTTGACTTGTCAAGCACCAACGACAGCACCATTTTCGAAAATTTTCGAAACAAAAGTATTTATTTCATTCACATAACAATTCAGATAATACTCATAGATTCCATAACTGTTTTATTTTTTTATTTCTAGACAATGAAAGAAATCCACGGTTGGGAATATAATGATAAAATCAGATTAATATTACGACATAAACAAATGCCAATTGTGAAATTCATTCAATTACCATTGGGTGATGGTAAATATGCTCAAGTTAAAATGTTAATTCCAGAAAATGTTAATATTGATGAAAAAAATCCTACAAAAAAATATCCGCTTATTGTAAATGTATATGGAGGACCGAATTCAGTTCGTGTAAATAATGCATTTTCAACAGGATGGGATACATATTTAGTAACAAATCGTAATATAATTTATGCATACGTTGATGGACGTGGTACAGGAAATAAAGGAAAATCTTTATTATATGAAGTAAATAATCAACTTGGAAAATATGAAATTGAAGATCAAATAAAAGCTGCACAAGTTTTACAAAAAACATTCCCAATTATTGATTCAGAAAGAACTGGTATTTGGGGATGGAGTTATGGTGGTTATGTAAGTGCAATGACTATAGCTAAAGACAAGGATCGTGTATTCCAATGTGGTGTATCGGTAGCTCCAGTTACATCATGGTTATATTACGGTATGCAAATACACATATTTTTAAAAAAAGTTTTTTTTTTCTAATTATCAAAATCATTTAGATACAATTTATACTGAACGATATATGGGTCTTCCCACACCTGAAGATAATTTGAAAAATTATAATATCAGTGATGTAACAAATGATGTTAGTAATTTTCGACAACATGATTTCCTTTTAATTCATGGCACTGGAGATGACAATGTTCATTATCAGCAATCAATGCAATTAGCAAAAGCCTTGCAGCATAATGATATACTTTTTGAACAAATGGTAAATTAAATTGAATATTTAAAACGAGAAAATAACAATGAAAATATTTATTTCTATAGTCTTACCCTGATGAAGATCATTCAATTGGAGGAGCTACTACTCATTTATACGATACAATGGAAAGTTTTTGGATAAATTGCTTGAATTTATGAGAAAATAAAAAATAGAATATTTGTATTTTTTTGATTGAAAAATAAATGCTCAACCATTTAAATTTTATAATTTGTTTTTTTACTTTCTTACCAATAGAGGACGAGACTTCTATTTCAAAAAATTTTCCAAACCCAATACAAACTATAATAAAGGCACACAATAAACTCCTGCACAGTTTTCAATTTTGTAAAATTTGTGGAGCTGTGCTTTAAAAGCTAAGCAGAATTGGAATGAGAATATTCCAAATAAATTTTTAATGAGAAATGCAAACGGGTTAGTTAACAGTCCTCCATTTTTTTCTAAGCGTACCAGGTACAAGTCAATTTTCTATAGTTGGTTGGTTGGTTGACATGGCGGTTCTTTGGATTACTTCCGAAGACCCAAATAGCGCTAACTACTTTAGTACCGAGCACTTATACCCAACTCAAAGTGAATTGGTACTCATTCAAAGCTGAGTGAACTTAGGTGGACTCGAACCCAAGACTTCAACATCAGAATCCAATACTCTACCGCTTCGTCCACGCCCGTCCGTTCATTTTCTATACTTCTCGAAGAATTTTTCTGTTCCTTTAAGTGTATTTATTTTTCAATTACACTTTTTTATTTTTCTAACACAATAATTAATACACTTTCAAAGATACTTAAATTAAAGTTCTACTCAAACATTATCACTTTTTTTTAAATAACTCAATTAAATGATGTTATTAGAAAAATAAATACACTTAAAATAAAAAATAAAATTGAATTACATCTTTCAGTTTTGTCATAAAGTGTGATTTTCAGTGATAAAAAAAAAAAAAATAATAATATTTACACATTAATTATTTGCTTCTTTGAAGTACAGAAAGTAAAACAAACAAAAAAAAATTTAATTAATTAATTAATTAAGACACTTAAAAAAATAAATACATATCGTCGGTTTGCAAGAAAAGTGGCACAACTCAAAATCGAAATTTTTCACAAAGGAATTTTTGAAATAATGTTTCAGTTCATTATTGTATAATAAGTAATATGTAATACATTGTGTTCAATGTAACAACTTATGTTATTAGTAGAGTATAATGTTAACCAAAAAAATATTAGACTGTTTAACCAGATACAATGCCTCTTTTTCTTTTGCATCCTCGAAAATTCACGTTTTTGAGTTGTGCCACTTTTCTTGCAAACCGACGATATATATTTTTATTTATTTATTTATTTTTTTTTTTTTTTTGAAGATAGTTTTCATAAA
The DNA here is from genome assembly GCA_932526495.1 of Bombylius major. Lineage (NCBI taxonomy): Eukaryota > Metazoa > Arthropoda > Insecta > Diptera > Bombyliidae > Bombylius > Bombylius major. The sequence goes on from OW052044.1 coordinate 50,390,336, forward strand.
ATTTCCGCATTATTTAAAAATCGATCATTGCATTTTTTATATAAAAATGGTCCTTTACAGAAAAATTCTCATAGTCAGTAATTGAACTTCATAAGGTTTCGTCTGATTTTTCAAAGTAAATCACAATGAAATTTTTAATTTGTGCAATTTTATATTTTTCAATTTCTCTTACAACTTCTAATGCATTCAGTTTCAGTAAGTATGAAATTTTCTTTTTTTTCAATTATAATTTATTAAGAGCCCAGTTTAGTGAAATGACCTTCAAAGTGACTGCCTACAGCCTACATTTCTTAATCGATTTTCATGAAATTTCGAATATAGATAGGTGGAAAGGAATTGTGGTGCTTAAGCGAAACAGATTTTTAAATTTTTGTTCCTTAAATTTTTTTATATTCGATTTTCGAATTTTTTCAACAATTTCTTTTTTGTAATTACAGTTCCACCTCCACCTGGTAATGAATGTAAAGCACCAAATGGTGATAAAGGTTTAGGAGCTGCATTAAGAGAAATTGTAGATTTAATTCCATTTACAAAAATAGCTAGAATTTACATTCATGCTGTAACAAATGATCCAGAAGTTATGGCTGCTATGGAATATATCGAAAGTGATGAATTTAAATCAATTGTAAAAGAAATTCATGATACAAAAGAATTTGGTGATATTTTAGAATATATTTGTAATGAATTATATTTCAATTCATATTTTTATTTGAATGCACTTGAAAATCTTCTTGGATTTCCTGTTATGCCAAAACCACCACATCATCATACATTTAATATTTTATTTGAAAATCGTGCTAGAACTGGATTTGAAGGATTTCTTTTGGATATGCGTGATGCACTTCCATTGGATAAAATTAAAGAAGTATATAAAAAACGTTATGAAACTGATAAATATTTAAAATTGGCAATTCAAAAAATTGGATCATCAGAATTTCAACAAATTGGAGATCGTGTTCAAGCAATGCCCGAATATAAAAATATGTTACAAAAATTACGTAATGTTCATGTTGATGTTGATAAAATTTTAAAAAGTCTTAGTAACTTTTTTGGTTGGAAAATTCATACATATTAATTGATTTATTTCAATTTTTAATTTTTTGTTTAATTAATAAAATTTCTAAGTGACAAAGTAATTGTTTTTATTTTCAATGTTGTTGTTTTTTTCTTTTTCATTTCTATTTAATCGTGAAATTGCCGTTATCACAATACACTTAACTGTTTTTATAACAGGCTACTCAATACGACATGAATTTACACTTTTTAAAGTTCTGAAGTGATACTTTTCATTTTGCGATAACACATCGACATAATTTTGTATAAAAGCAAAATCAAGGAATTGATATTTTGCATTATTGCACTGTTGCGTTATTGTGAAAAGACTTAACCAAGCAAAATGAAATCAATCGTTTCTAAAGTTTTCTTACTTTCTATGTGTTTTGCATTCGGAAGCGCAAGTTTTAGTAAGTTTGAAAATAAAAGATAGCAAAGAAATTTCAATTACGAGCTCAATTTCATTTAATTTTTTGTTTCTTATAGTTCCTCCACCCCCAGGAAATGAATGTGTAGCACCAAATGGCGAAAAAGGTTTAGGAACAACATTGAGAGAAATTATCGATCTAATTCCATTTTCGAAAATTTTTGGAATTTACATTAGAGCTGTATCAAATGATCCAGAAGTTGAAGCTGCAATGGAATATATCGAAAGTGAAGAATTTAAAAGGATTGTTCAAACTATTCATGATACACAGGAATTTAGTGATTTTATGGAATTTTTATGTGAACAAGTATATTTAGATTCTTATTTCTATTTGAATTCACTTGGTAAAATTTTGGATTATCCATTAATGACAAGACCACCACCACATCATCGAACAATTCGTAATATTCCTCAAAATCGTGTTCGAACTGGATTCGAAGGATTTCTTCAAGATATTAAAGATGCATTACCATTAGAACAAATGAAAGATGTTTATAAGAAACATTATGCAACAGATAAATATCTTAAATTAGCTGTTGAAAAAATTGGATCATCAGAATTTCAAAAAATTATTGATAAAATTCATACTTTACCAGAACATCAACGTTTACTTCAAAGATTAAAAAATTTACATGTTGATTTTGATAAAATTTTAGAAAAAATAAATGCATTCTTTGGCTGGGATTTTCATACAATGTAACAAGTGCACTACTGTATAACATGTAAAAACACTAAGGAACAAACAAATTAATGAAAAACAAAATTGAATAAATTTCTGTGTGGTAAATCCTCCTCTTAAAAAAAAAAAATCAAATTATAATTAGAATTACCTAAAAATATGCAATTTGGTTAAGAGAAAAAAAATAATTAAAAATTCAAATTTTGTAGAAAAGTTTGTTTTTTTTTCTGTCACATGTTAATAAAGAAAATCTTTTTAAAAATGAAAGAATTGAAGTTTTTTTTTCGACAATTAAATTTAATCTTTGAATTTAAAATTACGTGGAATTATTTGAAGATAGCAAAAAACAGGTGATACATAGATGATTTTGTACTGTTACTGAATTTGAAAAAAAAAATTATCATAAGTGGTTTTTGTGAAAATAAAATTTTTAGAAAATTAAAAAAAAAACAACAAACAATTATAAATTACAAGGATCTTTTAACACTCGAGTCAATTCTGGTACAATTTCGTCAAAAATCAGTTTTCAAATTTGAATATCTCTGGGACTTTGTAATCCGAATAACTCCGAATAGAAAATTTCCTGGTCAAATTTCAGTTTCCTACTCCTCCGAGAATATACTTTTTTAAAGAGGGACGAAAATGTGTACAAAAATTTCCTTAACATTTATTGGAGTATGTAAAATTAAACATAGATCGGAGTGTTAAAGTGATATTATGTGGTATCCGAGATTTATATACATACATATATCACAAAATTATTTTAAAAGAAAGCCTTATCAAAATCATTAGATCAATTTTTAAATATATTTTTTTTTTTTTACAGTATGATTGTTTTTTCGAAATCTTAATATCTACACTTATTATTGTTTTTTGTTATCCACCAATATTTATCTTTATCAAATACATCATTTTTCTTTGTTTTTGCTTTTGAATAATTTATTATCGAAAAGCGCAAATGTCCTAATAATAATTCGCGTAATCATTCAATGACAATAATTATTATAATAAAAATTAACAATGAAAAAAATTATTACAATTAATTCTAAATGCCTATCAAATTTTTTACAATCTAATCTCATTGATGATCCATTGTATATTGTAGGTTTGTTATTGATAAGTTCTAAGTATAAAAATAATATTTAAATCGAAGGAATAAACAAATAGATTTATACCGTCAGTCATACATACAGTTTTTTTTTTACAAGTAATTCAAATAAAATGAAGATTTTTGTTCTTGCTTTTGGTGTTCTTGCAGTTTTATCAGCGGTAAATGCTGCTCCTGGACTACGGTGTAAGCAAACATTTTGTAAAATAATTAAAAATCATCAGGATCAGAAATAAAATATTTCCTTCTTTTTTTTTTTATGCAGTAGATGAAGATGGACCACAATGTAAATCAAACAATGGTGATGAAGGACTTGAAGGAATAATTAATGAATTTGTGAATTTACTTCCAAAGGATAAATTAATATCAATTTATATAACTGCTGTATCATCAGATCCTGAAGTTCAAGAAGCAATGGAATATTTACAATCTGATGAATTTAAGAATATTATAATTGCAATACAAAATGCACCAAATTTCTATAAATTATTGAATTATGCTTGTGAAAAATTATATTATGATGCATATTATCATTATAATGCTATTGCTGAAATAATTGGTTTACCAACAATTACAAGACCACCATTTACAGTTTTTAAAAGTTTTGCAACAGTATATGCAAGATCAGGATTATTAGGAATGTTAAATGATATGTTAGATGTAATTCCAGTTGAAAAAATAAAAGAATTATTCAAAGATAAACTTGAAAATGATAAATATGTTAAAATAACAATGGAATTAATGGCATCAAATGATGTTAAAAATATTGTTAAATTAGTTGAAAATTTAAAAGAATTCAATGAATTATTAGATAAACTTCGTGGTTGGAATATTAATGCTGATCAAGTAGTTGCAGCTGTAAAGAAATTCTTTAAATGGGATTAAATTTTCATAAAAACAAAAACATAAACTTGTTAATTTAATTTAATTATATTGTCAAATTTTTTTGAAATTTTATTTTAATAAATAAAATATATTATGTAGGTACATTAAAACTTTTCACCAAATAAATACATACAACAATAAAAAATTTGCATAACAGGTTTTGGTTGGTTGGTTGACGTGGCGGTTTTCGGAATCTTTCGAAGACCCAATTAGCACTGAAAGTGACGTTTTGATACCACACCTTGCGTAATCTTAGGCAATACCATCTTGTTCCATTCAGGAATCGTATAATGTTCCTTTCCGTAACTTTTGATATTTCGTCAAGGCCTTTAAAGAAGAAGCTCCCCAACGTCTGGAACCTTGCTTTGGCAAGTGCCGGACAGTTGCAGAGGTAGTGAGTGAGGGTTTCTCTTTCATTGGCTTCCCTGCAACTACGACAGTTGTTATTGAAGGGGATACCCATTTTCTCTGCATGATCCCCTTTTGGGCAGTATAACAGATTTTACTGTAGATACTTTATTCATAAAATGATTATTTTTTTTTAAAGTGCTTGTTATTCGTGTCGTTTTCTTACATTCTGAAAAAACTTATTATTAAGGTGCAGTCATACCAAATACTAAGCCCTGTCATACTCGAATAAAATTCGTTTTCTACCAACGAATTTAGTGGTTCGCATTCCACTTTAAAACTGTTGGTGCATGTACGAGTATGACAGAATGGTTTACAACCCTTTGACTCGAAAACTGCAAGGTTTGTCGATGTGTGGTATCAAAATGGCACGTTTAGTGCAATTTTGGTCTTCAGAAGTAATCCAAAGAACCGCCACGGCAACCAACCATCAAGGTATAGGTATAGTCATAAGGGGGTGGATTTTTCTTCTTTTATTGTTTTGTAATTCTGACTATATTTACTAAAGGAATTTGTCTATAGACATACTTTTATATCATACTCGTTATCATCTTTACGGTAACATTACACACCCCAAAATATGTATATATATTTGAACTTGTTATTAATTTACTTAAAATTAGAAGGAAAAAAAACATAACTAACCGATATTAAAGTTGATTGTTGTTTTTCATTGTTTTACAACACATACAATTTTTTTTTTAAATAAAAATCTTCTATCTTATCTGAATTTTTAGTAAAGTTATTTTATCGGTAATTTTTTTCTACTTTGTTTTTATTTTCTGTTTTCATAAACAATTTGGGTGGTCTTTGACTATAATAAAATATTTGAACCCCTATATTGTAATATGTAATAATTTTTTTTTTAAAGATACATTACTTAATTTATTACAAATCAATCATATATATATCTACTTAACTATCAAAATTTCATAATCTAATCTCAATTATCATCCATTTGTATACTGTGTATTTCACTGATAAACTATGAGTATAAAAATGATTTAAAATGGCAAAGAAAAACCAATAAAAATCATAAAGTCAAATAGTGTAATATTGTCGGATTTGTTAAATTGTTGATTTTTTCACAAGTAATTCAAATAAAAATGAAGATTTTAGTGCTTGCTTTTGGTGCTCTAACAATTTTATCAGTGACAAAAGCTGCTCCTGATGGACTATGGTGTAAGGAAAAATTTTTAAATTAATATTAAACTTTTTTTAAAAGAAATCGTCAGGATCAGGAATAAAATATTCTTCTTTTTTTATTTTTTATTATGCAGTCAATGATGATGAACCTCAATGTAAAGCACCAAACGGTGGTGGACTTCAATCTGTATTAGATGAATTTGTAGATTTACTTCCAATGGATAAAATATTATCAATTTATATAACTGCTGTATCATCAGATCTTGAAGTACAAGAAGCAATGGAATATTTACAATCTGATGAATTTAAAAAAATCATAATTTCAATACAAAATGCACCTGATTTTTATAAATTAATGGAATATGGATGTGTAAAACTATATTTTGATGCATATTATCATTATAATAAATTTGCTGAAATATTTGATTTACCATTGATAACAAGACCACCATTTACAATTTTAAAGAAACCAGCAACAACAAATATCAGAAGATCAGGATTAGAAGGAATGTTACAAGATATGTTAGATGTAATTCCAATTGATAAAGTTAAAAAAATGTTTGAAAATAAAATTAATAATGATGAATATGTTAAACTTGCTATGGAATTATTAAAATCAGATGATTTTAAAAAAATGGTTAAATTAGTTGAAAGTTTAAAAGAATTTAATGAATTATTAGATAAACTACGTAGTATGAATATTGATATTGATTCAGTGATTGCAGCTGTAAAGAAATTCTTTAATTGGGAATAAAATTTCATATCAAGAAAATAATTACATAAAATATAGTTAAGTTTAATCAAATATTATAAATATGTATGTTACTGTTTTTTTTTTGTCTTTTTAAATAAAATATATTGACTCAAATTAAAATTTCACTCATTGCATGCAATTTTCCAGTCTGATTTCCAATTTTTCAATAACAGTAAAAAGTATGCAAAAAAATTATATTTTTTGCATAAATACACAATTATAAATTTATAAGAGGAAAAAAAGGCTTGATTAAAATTATTTTTTAACGAAGAATTGTTTGAAATTTAGAGCGTGAAATATGGTCCTTAGGTATAAAAGAGAAATCTTTAAAAAAGAAGTGATTTTATGGGAAAAAAAGTTATACATCTTGAACCAAAAGAGTTGAGATATTATACTAGAAAACTATGCGCAAAAGAAAAGATACACACATGCATTTTTTTTTTTTTGTAAATTCTAAGGCACAAAGGTTTTTTCTTTATTATACATATGTATACACAAGAATATCACTACGACATGTGAGACATGCGCGAATAAATATACCTCAACAATAATTAACAAACGCAAACTGTTTTAACAAAGTACAAGATTTTTATTTTGAAATTAGTATTTTTTTTTTCTAGAATGCTTGCTACTAATCAGTATTTTTACATAGTTCTTCTTAACGACAGTATTCACAAAGTTAGTTGGCCAGGGGAGTAGTACGGTTTCCTAATCTTTCTTCACTTTTTAAACCAAACTGATTTCTATTTAACAAGGTGAAGATGCATACACACAAAAACAATTTTTTGAAGGATTTAAAATTCAAATACATACATTGAAAAATTTGTGTATGAACAATGAATTGAGAAGAAAAAATGAATACCTGTGTAAAGGTAAAAATTTCAAGAATACGGTCGTGGGGAAGAAGCGTTTAAAACTACTCAATCTCATTGTCCTGCATGCTGATTGCTGAGTAAGATAAATATTCAAATATAAATTGTATTCAAAAAGTCATGTGAGTTAGAGTAGGCACTAGGCAGTAATAAAAGTACTCATATAAGAAATTGATTTGATTGATTGATCTGAATATAAAGTGACTTTAAAAGAAATTTTCCATTAGATAAGTATTTTTCTAGAATTTTCCAATTTTCTTTATTCACGTGACAGTTATGTGGTTATAATATCTCTTAATTTATAGAAAATAAAGTCACATTTTGCAATCAAGATAATTTTTACCATGCAATAATTATTTATTGTTATTTATTTATTTAACTTCTGTTTTTTTTTTCCTCTTTAATATGAAAAAAAAAAAAATTGGATCATTTTTATCTCTAATATATATTTTCCTAAAAATATGAAAATATGTTATCAAAATTTTGTTTTTTCGATAAAATACTTTATTTTTGAATTTCAAAAAAAAAAACAATTGTATTGTGTACCACAGATATATACATACATACATGTGTATGAAATATGTATGTATGAATTGAAATCTAAAAATGTAGAAGACAAAAGCATTTTACATTAAAACAATAAATACAATTAATCACAATCAACGATCACAAAAAAAAAATCATTATACCTATTTAAAATAATTTTCAAGCCTCAATTCATAATTTTTAATCAGATTTTGATATTTTCTTTTTTTTTTTTTTTTAATAAAAATTAACTATACTATTTTTCTTTTTGGATGTCAGTACAGGCAAGATAGGCATACTTTTCTCGTGTGTGGGGTGGGGATCAGATCTCAATTTCAATCGAGGGAAATATTTTAAATTAAATATTACCAAGGCAAAAAACTCATCGGGTACAGCCTCCATAAGCACAATACTGACTTCCAAAAAGAAAAATAGTATAATCTATCTAAATTATTTTAGAGAAACAAAAAAAAACAAAAAAATTCCATTGAAACGCTCAAAAATATAGCTATTGCACTTTGTATATTAAAAAAATGATTCGTTTCAAAATTACAGGATGTTTCATAAATTTTTTAAATTTTGTCAGTATGTATTTATAATTTATTCCTCAACGGTCGTTTTGTTTTATAGAAAATTTGTGCTAGGTCGGATTTTTCAAAACAATTTAACAGTGTTTTTATTTTTTATTTAATGTGATTATGATAAGGGTTATCCCTCTACTGATACAGTGATAGCACATGAAGGATGAAAACTGAGCAAGGAAAGAAACTATAAGGAAAGAAAAAGCATGTTTTTAACGGTAGAGTTGTAGGTCTCAGACTCGAATGCGCTCAATTTCAAAACTTTAAATGAATACCAATTTGTTTGAGTTAGGGTGTGTAACTGTACTAAGTGCTCCGTACTTAAAGTAAGTTGGTGGTTCTGCTCTGCTTACTGACAGTACACAGGACACAACTACACATATATCAGTGCCAACCCTGTCATACAAATAAACTTTTTCACTATCAGCGAATTTAGTGGTTAGCATTCCACTTGAAATTGTAAATGCACATGTATGAGAGAAAACTAGTCTCTAATAGCATCAAAAAACACAAATTTTTAAAAATTTAGCTCACATCGAAAAAAGAAATTTTTGTTTTTTTTTAAATTTTCTACATAAACAATTTCTAAATTATCATTTCCTTTTAATTTAAATGGAAAAATCAATATATTTAAATCACAAAAATACTACATACATTATCTAATCGCAATCAAAAGAAATAAACCTTGAACATTGAAGTCTTATGTAATAAAAACTGTCGCTTGAATATTTCAAATTAATATACCACCAAATTTTATTCTTTTTTTTAAGCACTCCATTAAGTTTTTTCACCTTACTTTAAAAAAAAATTCAGATGTTATCTAAGTAAACTTCGCAAATATATAATCCGAACAATTGAACATCAAATGAGCATTTTACTTTTACTAGAAGTACGGACGAGAAGGTTCAAGTAAATTATTTTTAAAAAAAATTTAAAAAAAAAATAAAATTGCACAAAAATGAAATTTGTTACACTTTTCATTTGTATCCTGTCAATCTATGGCGTTCGAAGTGGTAAGTGATTAATTATTGTATTATTTAATTTTTTTTTTAAAATCAAAAAACTGTTAAATGATTGAAAATTTTATAAATTCAACCTATTTCTTTTTTAAAGACGATGGACCTCAATGTAAAGCACCAAACGGTGAGGGTCTTCAAAATGTTTTAAATGAATTCTCAAAATTAATGCCATATCCTGAGCTTATTAAAATTTTAATGAATGCTGTATCAAATGATCCAGAAGTTCAAAAAGCTATGGAATATATAACTTCTGAAGATTTTAAAAATTTAGTTGTCATTATGATAAATACACCAGAATTCAAAGAACTCATGGAATTCTCATGTAAAAAATTATATTTCGACTCATATTATTATTATAATAAAATTGCAGAATTACTTGGATTACCACCAATACAGCGTCCATCAATTGTTAAAAGATCAATAAATAAAGCTCGTCCTGGATTCAATGGAATGCTTCAAGATATGCTTGATGTTATACCAGTTGATAAACTTAAGGCATTATTTGAAGAAAAACTTAAAACAGATAAATATCTTCAGCTTGCTATTGAAACAATGAAAAGTGATAAATTCAAGAAAATTGTTTATACTTTAACACAACAAGAACAATACAAATTGATGGTTGATGAACTTCGTAAAATGGGTGTTAAAGTTGATGATATTATTGCATTCTTAAAAAAATTCTTTGGATGGTAAATTTTTTTTAAACAAAAATTCCATTAGATTTTTTTTATTAATTTCATTGTTAATGTGTGTGATTTAAAATTAAATAAAAAAAAATTAAAAATAAGATTACCAATGTAATTTTTTGTATTTTAAATTGAGAAGAGATTTTTTCATGTCATCAAAAATAGGTTCCATAGACCATCCATAGACCATATCTGAGCTTTCACTCTTTTAGTTCAGTTTGTGTTTTTCCCCTGGACTGGAAATTTTCATAATTTCCAATTTATTTTTTTAAAAATGAAACACAAAATTAAAATATGGTTCGTCTGAGGGTCTGTAGTTTTGCATAACTCTTAGGGATTTCTTTAATAAAATTTATTTGTTTTAACCCTTTGATTCTTTAAACTTATTCAATTATTTAATTTTTTCGTATGTCGTTACTACTAGACTAGCTATACCTAGAAAGTTGCTTTAGGTAATCGTTAATTTAAGGGCCAATTATGAAATTCTATTCGATTTAATAGACTTTTTATCAGTTTTTAATATAAACAAAGCAGGCTTTATTTAATATACAAATTTTTCTACTGATTCCACCTAATAGAAAAATTTGTGTAGTTCAGTAGAAAAAAGTCGATCAAATTTTATACAAAGACTGCTTTGTTTATATTAAAAACTGATAAAAAGTCTATTAAATAGAATAGAAATTCATAATCGGCCCCTGTGAGAATGAATTTGTGCTTCTTCAAAAATGCATCGCTGCTTTGGTGATGCTAATGCTCTTTTGTTCGTGATGCGTAAACATTACTTTGTTGCTATGACAATGCAATGTTTTAAGTTGGCGATGCAATGCTATTACATGACAGCTGAATATTATAAGGAATTTCGAATACTTGATTTGATGCTATGCTTTTTTGAATATGTTACAACTTACAACGCATCATAAAAGTTGAGTTGCATTTTTGAATTTGTGACAAGAATCAACATTGCATCAACTGTGCAGCGATGACTTTTTGAAGATACATACACTATGTTTTAAGTAAGCATTTTTTTTAAAAGTTCATAGACAAAAAACGAATACCCAGCAAACGTGGATGTGCTGACTGCTGAGTCTTAGGGTACTTTCATTAATGCGTCGTCAACCTACGTCGACGACTCGAATGCATTGGAATTGTAATCAGAGTCGTCAACTGTGCATGCAAGCAGTTATTAGAATAAATGAACATGATTAGCCATCTTCAAATATGACGTCAAAATGTTCATAAAATTTAATAATTTTTAATTAATTTAAATCTTATTTTAAATTTAAAATCGAACTTAAGAAATATCAGAAAAAAAAATGTACAACACTATTCGTTTTAATTGAAAATAAACATCGCAGTCGCCTGAAAACTTTTGAGTAATTTCAGCCTACTGCGCTGCATGCTTGAATTAATGAACATGATACCATTCCACGACTGCACTGGAAAGTCATTTATGAACATGATTTTTACGCCGTCAGCGCCGTCGACGCATTCATGAAAGTACTGTTATATATTCAACTACAAACAAAAGATTTGAAATAACAAAAGTGCAGAAGAAGTGCTGAATATGTACTTCTAGGTCTAGTACTCAAAAAAGAAGACAGAAAACATCCTGATGGTTATTCACACATACGAAGTATATAAGTAAAAATAGTCCCGACTCCTATCTCAAATTCAGCAGAACGTTATTAAAAAAAAGGCTTCATTTGTTTGATTGCAATATAACAAAAAATTGTTTATATAAAAGTCAGCGAAAATGTAAAAAATAAAGACCATTAATGCTTCAACACTTCTTGTTCAAGATTCATAACTTTTTTTGCTACTGGCTTATTAAATCACTCAAAGAGAAGATTTTTTTTAAGATTCAGAAAGGTAAAGTAAAATAAGAATAAAGATCTAAAGATAACAAAATTGTGAAACAAAAAAATGTATAATTATTATAGATAACACAATTTTGTTAATAAAAAAAAAAAAAAAAAAACAAATGAAGGTTAGATAGATCGTATGAATTTTTTTTCTTTTATTAGAAAACATACTTATATACATATTACAATTTCTTCTTCTTTATTTTATAATTATTATTTCCACAGTAAAAACAAATACCTTCATACACCTTTACCATTTTTAATTTTAAACTTAAAGAAATGTGCAAATTTGAACTTTTTAGAAATTCACGAATAAGTAAGTTCATTAATTTTTCCATGTGACTGTCACTGACCTTTCATTACACTTTTAAAATTTCCTATTAGATCTCTAAAACAAAAAATGAACAATGAAATTAGAATACTGAGAAGAAAAAAAAAAACGGTTTCTGTATGATTCATATAAAAAAATATCAAAACTTACTTCCTTTTAATTAAATATCAAAAAAGGATATAAAAAAAATTTTATAATTTTTGCAAGTTATGTTATGTAAACTTTTTGTGCAGATAACACAAATGAAAATAACTTGTGTGATATCATATGTATGTATACATGTATGAATACTCGTATATTTATTTCCAGAACTAAAACGTACACAATTTTAATTAACTTATATGTAAAAGCAAACTTTTTTTGCTAATATGTTTTATCGTTTATCTACAAATATTATGTATATTAAATTTCAACATTACCAGATAACGAAAAAAAATAAATAAAAAGCTGACTATATTTTATTGTAATGTTTCATATTGTTGACGCCACCGCCCGACACACAAATGATGACGTTAAATATTTTGAAAAAAAAATAAATAAAAATAAATTAAAAATAAGACTCTGAAATAGAAAATAAAAACAAAATCATATTTTTTCTGTGTCCATCAATGTTGGTGTTGTATAATTATGTAGTTGATTAAAATGTTCAAGATAAGAAGGCGTCTAATTAAGGTCAAAACATTTTTAAAATGATATACAAATTATATTTATGTATATTATGTACATAGCTATACATACATATCCGTTTTAAATTGACATATTTGCAATTTGCATTTTAAAACGGCGTCAATCATTTGAATTTTTTTGTTTTCTTTATGTTTATTCATCATCATATCATGTTGCATTTTTTCTATCAACACTTTTGATTAATTTAAAAATTATGTTATGAATTTTATAAACAAAATGTATGATGCCAAACATCTTATTATAAAATTAAAATATATGTATGTTGTGTTATTTTTTATTTCGTCAAAACAAAAGAATTAATTTTGGTGTCTTCAATATCATTTTCATTGTATTATTGTACGTAAAAAGATATACTTTACATCTATCTGATTTGCTCATCATATGTATGAGTTTTCATATGACTTCGAATAAAAGGATATTATCATATGAATACTCTCTTTTAAACAATCACATACATATGTAGGTACATACATATCTACTGTGATAAAAAAATATGGTGAATTTGTTTATAAAATGAAAAATCTTTATTTATTCTTCCAAATCAATTTCATCGCCTTCAAATTACTCCCCGTCCGACACAATGCCAGCTTATGCCAACGTTTTTTCTAATCCTCGAAACATTCAGAAATGTCTTTTTCCAGGATGGCCTTCAATACTTTTTTCGATTCGGCTTTTATCTTTCCAATCGAGTCTATCGGAGCGGTCTTTTACGTTTGCTGAACAGCCAGAAGTCGCACGGTGCTAAATCAGGCGAATACGGTGGCTGTGGAACGATATGGATCGAATTTTTGGCGAAATGTACTCGAAGAACCAATCCTTTTTTTTTTTCAAAAAATTCTTTGTTCAACAAAATCAGACATAGTAAAAATCGAAAAACTCACTTTTGTATATGTTTACAAAAACAAGTATAGCTCTGCAATTAAATATTATATTGACAAGAAACAACATCTTCGAAAACGTCAGATGATCGTCAATTGAAGAAATTGAGCTGAATATCGTCAATTGACGATCATTTGACGTTCTCGAACTCGCACAAACTCTGCATAGATGTCAAAGGCAGTGCTACTTACCCACAAAAAAAAATAATTTCATGATTTTATAGTACCTGCAAAATTTAGATGAGAAATTCACCTTACTTTTTGGTCAAAGTAGGATATATTTTGATTGAATTGAATAAATATCTAAAATGTATCTGATATAGTATCTGAAAACTCATTTGAACGATTTGAATGAATACATATCCTCGTTACAGGATTTTCATTTAACGGATTTTTTACTGGATAGGTAATAATAATAAAAAAAAAAAAAAATAAAAGCCTTATCTAATCTATTTTTTAATCAATAAACGTTTTTAACAATAATTCGTATCAAATTTTCACATGAACGCTCATATAAGCAAATCATATAAGAGGAGTATGAAATAGCTTTTATAGTATAATAAAATGTATTATGTCTACATTGTGCTAGGCTTTTCTAACGACAACTACATACATAGTTGACAAATTCAACAATAATCAAAAGATTTAACATTTTTTGTTCACCAGTACAAAGTACCAAAAAAAAAAAAAAGAGATAAATATCTAAAAAAAAAAATATCAGAAAAATTGAAATTATTCAAAATTTAATCTTTATAGCGGATTTACTTAAAATGTCTGGATTTTGTTTAAATAACAAAACCATTTATATAAATGTACTATATCGATTTTAATTTTTTTTTTGTTCATTTTCCACATGAAAAAATAAAGCTTATTTTTTTAAAAAAAGCATTAAGTTAATATAATTTTTTTTGCTCCTTTACAGCCTTTATACAGTAAAACAGTTAAAAGAAAAATCATGTGCACATAGATAAAAAGCATTTTTATAAAAAAAAATAAGTGCATTTTAACAATAATAAAAAGAAAAAGGATAATAGCTTAAGTCCTGTGATTGGATTTTCTATAAAAGTACCATTTGTACATACTTCATCGTATTGTCAAAATTTAAAATAATATCATTTATGGGTTAGACCACTCTTTTTAAAATTTATTCGTTTTTTGTGTAAACATACTCTCTCGAAGGTACGTACAAAAAAAAGGATTAAAAAATATATATACCACGTGCTTTTGAATAAGAAATGTGCAAACACACATTTTTAAGATTTTTTTATATTTCAGTTTAGGTTGTGTACAGGTGCGTATAAGTTCAACGCGATTCGATTACGTTATTTTATTCCTTCCTTTTTGATAACAGGTGGTTAAGCAAATGTTCTTACCTCAAAAATTAAACGATCGACAAAAAAAACAATAGCTTCTTACAAGAAGGATTTGATAAATACGATACATACATATGTCATGTCATTATTAAAAATTTACGTTTTTTTGTTCTTACGTTTTTTGAGGTATTGTTGTCCTGATATAGTTGATGGATAATTCTTAACTGTGTTTTAAGAACAGTGTTAGCACATGGAGATCAAGAAGGATGAAGAAGATTTAGTGAAAAAAAATAAAACAAAGAAAGTGTATACGGATATTTTACTTGAATTTTTGAAGATTAATATAAGATTAAGATTCGAGGAATAAAAGGATTAAACAATGAAAAAAATCCTATATGCAACTTCAACTTTCACTAGGAAATTTATGTAATATATATTATTAACTTTGAAGAAAAAACTAAATGGGTACGAAAGAAATTTAAGTATAATTAACAAAGGGTGTTCCTTACGAAAATCCAAATAAATTGTGAGGATGCGAAAATTATTTTTTGAAATTATGATCCACCATGTAGGGATACCACTTTACTACTTTTTATTAGATACAGCGCTGGCACACGTGGATTGAAAAGTAGATGGATGGAGAATATGAGGAGAAAGAAAGAAATAATTGTTGATGGATGTCCCATTTGAACTTCTGTAATTCAGGTTTGGCTTTCTAGAATATGGTATTTTGTATTGCTAAGAAATACATATGTACATATTTTAAAGACAAGTGTTGATTTACAGAAAGCCACCCAAATATGTAAGTTATGGTCAAGGTGGGGGGCGGATGTGAGCTTTGTAAATGGTGACGAGGTCATATGCCGAAAAATATGTCTTACACCTCATAAGAAATCCTGATAGGCAGCATTTCCGCTGAACAGAAAGATAACAATTTTAGCAAAATTTGCTGGTAATTATAACACTGAGACATTGACAGAGGAAAGGTGTTTGAAATAACCTCACCAATTATCTTTCTTATATTTTACCGTTTAATCTCTAAAACATTGTCTTAATAATTAAGAAGGTATGCCTTTTTTTCATTGTTCTTTTTCGCTAAAACATGTTTTCCAAAATTTTTATTTTTTTGTATGATCAAAAATTTTTAAGATGTTTATTATTTATCATGGTTAAAAATTTTGTTGTTTTTTTAATTTCCTTAAGTTTTTGTGCTTTCATTTGTTATAATTTTTTAAATCATTAAATAGATACATATATGCCATAAGACACATCTGTTTCATCAAGTGGAACAATTATCGTTTCACATGAAAGAATCACAAATGACAATTACATACCTTTGTGTATTTAAAAAAAGAAAACCAAAAAACAAAAAAAAAAGTAATAAAAGATCTTCACATATTTTTTTTTTTTTCAAAGATCACAAGGTTGAAATATGTTTAGGGTCGACGAACTATGTATATCCATTTACGAAAATAAAACCAAAATAATTTTACATTAAATTTAATAAAATATAAGCAAGATCTTTTCAAACGAATGATTTTTCATTAATATACATAATTTCAACAAAATTCGAAGACGTTATACTTCAATCATTATACTTATTAAATATTACTTATTTTGTTTTTCGCTTTTATAAATGCAAATATAAAGATTTCATTCTTAAATTTAATTATAATGCAAAATTTAAATTGAAAATTGATGAAAAAAAAAAATAAAGTATCTGTTTTAATCAAAATGAAATCTCATTTCCTTTTTTAATAATCAAATATTAATTTTCTAAAGTAATCCTCAATGTATACAAACGATTATGTATCGCTTGAGATTTAAAATTAAATTTTGTTTTTTTGTTTTTCAAATTACAATTAAGTATTTTTGTTTTTTTTGTTTTTTTATGAGCTTAAAGAGCTTTATTATTTACCTTAAATGAATAATCTTAAAACGTTGAACAGAAATAAGTCACAGGAAAGGATTATAAAAGAAAAAGATGTCATAAAGTATCTATTGCCTTAAATACGAGTATCTAACGGTAGATATAACTCCAAATGTTTTTTCATAATTTTAACAAAATGTTGTTCTAAATACAAATACTACTCATGGGAATAATAAATTCGTAGAATAATATTTATACAAATGTCAATCGAATATTCTTCAACAAATATTTTCACTTTTTTAATACTTTTTCATACCCACTTTCTGTGTTATCGATAATACGCTTGCTTACATTATTTGAAAATAAACTAAAAAAAAAAAAAAAAATTAATAAGCTTGAAGGTTAAAAAAACTTTTAAAACATATACTCTTTAAAAATTGATTATAAAGCCTCTGTAACTACGATGATATTCGAGTAAAGAGTTGTTCGAGGACGTTTCAGAAGTTTTTCAGTAACTTTCTCCGTTCTTTAAATTTATATTTTCCGAATATTCCATCATATTTAATCATTTTCACGAAAGAATCGATTCTAGACAGGAAGCCTTCTTCTATTCACTCATCCTAAATCCGAAAACCCCATTTAAATCGGTTCACGTTAAAATTCTTCCCAAAAATTTCACAATTACGTCAGGAAGAACACTCTTTCGGACAAAGATCCGTTAGTAAAAGTGGATAAAAAGTATATTAAAAAAAACTTTCTAAATATTTTGTTTATATATTCTTAAAATATATTTTTATTCGTTTCATGAACTCTAAAAAGATATAATTGCAAATTTCTTGTATTGTAAACAAAAATATTATCATTTATAACATACATAATATTGCGTACTATAAATGAAATTAAAAAAAAAGTGTTAAAAATATTAATGTGTGTTATAAAATTGCTCAAAGCAGACAGCACATGGCGTCAAAATTATATTATCGCACAAGGTCAAACGACAATGATAGCGTATACATACATAAATAGTGAATTTACTTGCAATTTCTTTATAAAAGACGCGTATTTGTAACGAGTTAAAAATAATTTTAATTCAGATAAATTTTATACTCTTATAATAAATTTTAAAGTAATTTTATGCGTAGACAATATGCATTAAAAAACATTTTATGTGATTATTTTCTTGAGTTTATAATGAAAAACAATCATGTTTTAATCAGAAAGAAGAACCGCACAAGAAGAAGATCTACTATACATCAAATTATATGTTGTTTTTCTTTCAATATTCGATGACTGCATCACTTAAAAAGGACTTAAAGTAAAAGTTTCTTAAAACCAGTGTGACACTAGAAAATATCGATTTTTGTGGGTGTAAATTATTCAAAAATACAAGTATCACATTGTTTATTACTTTTAAAATTAGCAAAATAGGCTCATTTTTTACTTAAAACTTAATTATATGGCTAACAAATAGACCTCTTATAAGTTAAACCAACAAAGTTGAGTTATTTTTGCGCATGTCTTACATGTCGAAGTGATCTTATACAAAAGAAAAAAACTTCTTTCTTAGAATTTACAACAACAAAAATGCATGCGTGTAAGTATCTTTTCTTCTGCGCATATTTTTCTAGTTATAATACGATTCCTCAACTTTTCTGGTTCAAGGTATACATGAAAGGATGAAAATTGCACATTACCATGAATGTTCTCAGTAAAATTTAAGTTTTTCTGAAAATTTCATCATGATTTTAATGATAAGAAAGCTTTAGCGACTCCGAAATGATTTATATCTATAAAAAAATTCTAAGATATCAATGCAAATTTTTATGAAAAAAGACTGATTTAATTTCCATTACTCGATCATGAATTTTTCAAATAGTAGACACGTTTGAGAAGAACGCGTCCAAGCACAAAAATCAAAAAAAAAAAAAAAAATGTTTACCAATAATTAAGCGTATTTTCAAATAAAACTTTATAAAAGCATTTTCACGGTACAAAGATTTCAAAAAGTGAAAATATTTGAAGTCTCTTCTTTTATTTTAACCCAGTAAGGGTGTGTTCCCCCTAAAATCCAAAGCATAAAGCACATATTTATTTTATAATCAATATAAAAAAAATTGGAAAAACAAAGGTACAGAGTACATACCTATATTACCTTTTTAGTACTTTTTGTCACGCAATGTGAATACAAATATGAAAAAAATGTGTTTTTTTCTATCTAAATCCAACATGTTCTATCATCTCCTATGTAGTGTGTGCCTTAAAACCTCAAGATCGAGCTCTGTTCTAAAACCAATCTGTTTGAACTTCAATTTTTATCTTTTTTCTTCATATGTCTATGACTCGTATAAAAGACTAAGAACATTTTTCTAAATTAAATTCTACCATATGCTTCCTGTTTTTAATTTATAAAATGTTTTTCGTCTCTTGTATACTTGTATACTCTTGTGGTGTATGAGGTATTTTAATACAAATATTTCAAATATCTACCTAAACGGTAAAATAACATGTAAAATCCTTAATTATCCTAATAGAACGGCTCCCTTTTATTTTTTTATTTTTTATTGTGTTGAGAAAGCATAACAAAAACATACGCTTTATTAGTTTTAATGTGCATTACTTTTTCCTCTTGAAAAAAAAAATTACATTTTTTTTTATATTTAAGTTTTCCATTAAAAGACCCTAAGTAAATTGAAACCAAACCAAGCCCAAATCAATACTGATGTACAAGAAGTACATTTATGCATGCGTCTATTTTTAAATTTATATATGTTATAGGAATACACACATAATGTGTATTATATTGAATAAATAATATATAAGATTGATGGAATACAGACTACAGTCTACAGTGATACGCAAGATACTTGAGTGAAACTAAAAAATTGATGGAGTTTTAAGTTTAAAAATGAGATATTGTATGTATTTAATGTGTGGGATTCAATTAAATCATATACACAATATATGCGGTATGCGTGTATGTAATTGTAATACAGCATAAAATTAAATTTTAGGAAATATGTAGGCACATACATAAAATATGTACATTGTACATATATGTTTTTTTTTTCAGTTTTCAAATTAAAGCTCACCAGCGTAACATAATCAGCATTGCCATCAATTGAAAAAATTTCTAGAATAATTTTAAGGAAAGAATTTAATTAATGCGAAAGGTATATGATAAAATAGAACTAGTTTTTCCAACAAATAGTTTTTAATTGAAAGGACGAAGGCTCAAAATTAGAACAGCAGTGGGGTATACATAAGTGAATTTTTCAATCACTTCACTTTAAAAGTTTGAAAAATGTTACTGTCAAGTAACAAAGTCTTAAGCTAGGCAGCTCGGGGTCGGACTATTTACTAATAAAGCCTGAAAGTTCATTATTGAAATTAACATATCGAAGGTAAGGACATTTCTAATGCTAATGGACATTCAGGCTTTATTAGTAAATAGTCCGACCCCGAGCTGCCTATCTTAAGACTTTATTGAAATTAACATATTGAAGGGAAGGACATTTCTAATGCTAAAGTTTCAGATTTAGATATGAAGAAAAAGCTCTATGATGATGAAGACGGAGAAGGGAATACACAAAGCTTAGGACGAGTAAAGCTATAAAGCTTAGAGTTTTAAGTGATTCAACTCAACTCAACCATATAAAATCAAAGAATACTGTATCTTGAATGCGTTATTCGAAATTCGAAATTCAGATTAGGAGTCAGGACAGGATATATCCTCAGGTTTTTCATTTTACAAACAATACCAACACGACTATAGCTTAACGTGCTAAATTTTACAGAACAATTGAAACATGATTTCCACATTTTTACGCCATTGAAGATATAGGAAGGATCAGATTTTCAATTTAAATCACCCTACACACAATTTCTTCCACTTAGTTATGAAAATATCAATGGTATTTACAAAAGAAAAATGCATTTTCCCCCTAAAACAAACTGAAAAACGTGCTGGTGTGGCATCATTGATGATTATAAGTATTCCTACATTCGTCTATTCGACTTGAAATTATAATTTTTAAACAGTTTTAGTTGAGTATGAGTATGATGGATGTTTGTTTTGTTCATTTTGTTGATTGCCTTGCTTTTTTTAAAAATGAGGTTGAAGTCTGAATCAGAAGTTTATTTCAGTTCAGTTTAGTCTTGGCTTGAAGCGTTGTAAGTAAGGTTTTTTTTTTGGGTTTTTGTGATGGGTGTTTTATTTTTAATTTGAAAAAGAAAAAAAGAAAAATAAATAAAAGAAAATTAGTCGATAACGATAAACATTCGAAACATGATGATAATCAATCGATATCTTTGTTAACATTTTTGCGAATTCTTAGTCGTATTGTTTGTTCTATAGTGAGTGCATTTACATTATTAATACTACCATCATCATCAGTTTAAATTCCATCGAAAAAAATAAAATAATAATCAAGAAATCATAGTGCATATAATACAAAAGGTGCATTCTTTTCTTGAAGAATAATAATTCAAAGTTATTTTTTTAAATTTTGTTTGTTTTTTATTGGTGAAGTTACTATTACAATAATTTTTTTTTTGATTTCTGAATTGAATGACAAGTGAATTAAAGATGCATATTTTAAAATATAAAAATTTGCATTAAATACACTATAAAATATATCTACTATAGGTAGGTACATATAATATATACAGTGGGTACATAAACATATACATATTCTATAGATACTGTACATTTAAAAACATTTAAACCGGATTTTTTGGATTATTTACTTTTTAACGGATATACACATTATTATAAATACATACTAAGTGCAGTGCAATTGCATCAGGAGTTCATATACCGCCAGTTTAAAAAACATTACTAGACAATTGATTTTTAAAGCACATTTATGTAATTCAAAGTAAGTTGGAATTTCATATATACACATATGCATGTAATTATATATATTTCAGCAAAAAAAAAAAAAAAAATAAGAATAAAGATACATATGCATAAATATGCATGCTGTGCTGTTGCACATTCATATAATAAAATATTTTAAATATTATTAGTCTTGCCAACATGTAAACAGCAATGGAGATGTAGACACCTTTTTTTCTTTTTTTTTTTGTAATGTATACAAGTAATATTTTTTAATTAGTAAGATTTTTTTAAAAAAATGTATCTTGGAAAGAATTTAAAAATAGCAAAAATAGCAACAACAAAAATCTAGCAATGCAAATAAAATCTGTTACATCTCATATAGATGAATGAATAATGTTATAAGAATGTGCATATACCTACAATCTACATAATAACAAAAATTTTCAAAATCTTATTTAAATATCTAAACAATAATGATATTTTCTAATATATGTACATACAATACTTATTAACTACCACAAAACTAACTATTGACAAGATGTTAAATGTGCAAAGCATCTGTTTGGAAAAATTCTTAAAGTAATATCAAGTGTTCTTATATATAGTGGCTTCTGTATCTACATAATTATTATTAATATTCTTGTTGTATGTACAGTTATTATACATATTTCTATCTTATAAGAAAAATATAAAGAAAACTTGAAAATAATAATGTTCTTATGTTTATTATAATTAAGCATTTATGTACATGTACATAATATTGTTCTTTATTCGTATCCGTATATGTATGTACACTGATACTGTAGAAAATTAGTAAGTATGTATACAAAAATAGAAAACATACATATTTTTCTCACTTGTAGAAATTTGATTCACCCTATATTCTATACATACCTATGTATATGCTATGTACATACACAGTACGTGTATTTTTTCTTGTTTTAATTCATAATGTATTGCAAAAACATAAAATTCAATTGAATTTAATTTACTAATAAAAAAATTAGAACAATCCAACTATACAAGCACACAATATTTTTTTATTATTATTATTTTTATTTTCAAGTAAATTATAAATTTCAATTAAATTACATTTTGGTTTTTCTATTTTGAAAATTAACACTCCGATCTATGTTAAATTTTACTACCTCCCATCTATGTTAAGAAATTTTTGTAGACCTTTTCATCCCCTTAGAAAAGTATGTTCTCGTAGGAGTAGGAAATTGAAAGTTGGCCAGGATGTTCCTTGAAGGGTTCTCGTCTAAACAAACTTTAAATGATTCGTCAACTAAGGCACAAGACAAGTTATAGGGGTAAAATGCACAAAATCGTCATTTTTCGAAAAATTAACATTTTTGTCCCCTTTACTGCGACCTTCCTTATTTTTGAAAGTTATTCGGATAACCACAAGGTCCAGAGATAGGTATTCAAATTTGAAATCTGATTTTTGATGAAAACGTGCTAACATAGATCGGAGTGTTAAAACAAATAAACAACAAAAAAAGTATTAAAAAGTGAAAACCGCTAACAAAAAAAAAAATGATCATTTCTTATTAAATTTAATTTTTACTAATTATATTGTCATCAATTTCAAAAATATATTTTTTCAATAAACATTATAGGTATGTATGTACATATGTAATTTTATATTGGTTTTTAACACATGATAAAAAAATCCCCAATAGCAAGCATGATATCAGAAATTTCGTCGAAATCATTATGCATACATTTTTTTTTTCAATTTCATAACTGACTGCTATTAAAATGAGTCAAGTTATTTATAAGTAAGTAAAAATATTTAAAATTAAAAAAAAAAAACAAAATTGATAATAAAAATTTATTTCAATGCTGGGCTGGCTATTGATTTTTAAATTAAAATTAAAAAACAATAATATTAAAAAAAAAAAGCCCAAAAGTGTTGATGAAGCGGTTTTTTTTAATTTTTTGTTGTTGTCAAAATTGCATAGTAGTGGTAATATTATTGTCTGCAAAATAAAAACAATAGGAGCATTCAAATGAATAAAGTTTTTAAATAAATATTTTGAACAATATATAATGGACCTTTACCTCTTCAAATTGAAAAAAAAAAAAACAAAACAAAATTCTTTTATTCACTTATTAAAACAAAAAACAAAAACAAAAAGTGTACATAATGTGTAAACAAGTATGTATTGTTATTGCTCAGTGGCAGAATTAATTGAAAAAAATGCTTCAATTTAAAAAAAAAAAAAAAAAAAAAAAAACAAGTTTGAAAAAATGTTTAAAAGCAAAAAATTTTCACATAAATTTTACTATAAAGTTTGTAATTTAGCATACAAACTGATAGTTTAAAGTGTTAAAGCAAAAAAATTACATATTTCTAAAATAACGCCTACACCACAATACTCTTAAGCACAGTGTACACTATCAAATTTAAAATGACATGTTTTTTTATAGTCAAACTTAGACTTTGAACATGCATAGGACAAGAAATAATGAAATTTTTTAGCACAAATATGTATGTAGGAGATTTGAATAACAATGTTTAAGAAGTATGTAGTAACTAAGAACAGTGAACGGCATGACATTCGGTGGGTGGCGCGTGGCGCATTGGTATAAGCGCGCTGTCCCGGCAAGACAGAGGACTGTGGTTTGATTCCCAGTCGAATCGAATGTCGTTTTTTTCTGTTCTTAGCTACCTATATGTAATTTATTTATAAATCTACTATTTATGTATGCACTACTAAAAAATAGAAATAAAAACCCTTAATTTAGTTTAGAGGTAGAAATTTGCAATAACAAAAAATCTCCTCATAATCTCTGTAATTGTCCTTTCAAAAAAGAAAAAAAAAACATTACTTTGGACAGTTTTTTTACAAGCTCTCCTATCGTAATATCTTTAATATCATAATATCTAAAATTTTAATCAACCTTGAGCCTTTTAAATCGATTTCTCCAGAGAATAATTTTGTATATTTCTTATTTAAACGAAAATAATAAAAAAAAGTATCTAAAATAACAATAGAGATATAAAAAAAAGAAGCAAAAAATTAGCATTTTTTTTTCGAACATGGAAAAAAATTTATTTTTGGGTCTAATTTGAAATTCATAATAGCCACTATATTCAGAGACAAATGAACATTTTTAAGAAAATATTATAATAATATACTTTTGTTTACATGCTACCTATTTTTAGAAAAACAGAAAAAAAAACTAAACATCATTAAGTCCAGTTAGTTGATCAGATCAGATCTCAGAAAAGAATACAAACAACAACAAAATTTAAGTTTATTTAAATTAAATGACATATAAAGGTCGAAGGCCTTGTAGTAATAATAATTGTACATACAAATTTCTATACTAATATTAAGACTAATGGGTGAGTTTACTTAATTCAAAACCCTCTACAATAAAAGCCTCCTACTGGTGTTGTGTATGTATTAGTAAGAAGTGCCATGTTTTGTTTTGACATTTTAGTTTCTTATGGTTTCTTAATAAGAGTGGTGGATTATTAGTGTAAAGAAATAGTGTTTTAGCTGAATATTTTTGGTTTTTTAAATAAAATATTGTTTATAAAAGTTTTAAAATATAATAAATTAACAGTGTTATAATTTTTAAAGTGCACAATAGTCAAAAAAATTAAATAAAAAGGTGGAAAATGTTGTGCGTTCTTACCTACTTTTAAGAGAAAAAATTAAAGTATGACTACATAGTACATACCTATCTATGGTGAGGTTATATTATTTATATGTAATAAAGTGAATAAATTGATTTGATTTAATAGAATTTAATTTATTAGTTATCACAAATTAAGTGTCTATTTGCCTTCATTACACAATAAAGATTATGTACCAAATTATTTACTTTTTCATAGACTTTTTTTATATAAATTTTTGTGATTATGTTATGATGTGAGAAATTGATTTGATTCAATAATTTAACAATTAATACAAACTTATAAATAAAATTTTATTAAATTAAATGAATTTGTTCTGTATTTCGTTCACTTTATTTATTTTTTTCATATATTTGTGTTTACATTTCATTTCAATTTATTCACTTTTATAATATAACCTCACCATAGGTAATGTAGTCATTAGTCACATGTCAATATATAAGTATAGAAGAAAAAAGTTTATATTATTTATTATTCTTTAAACTTTAATTATTCATATAAATACATATATGTATCAGAATTATTATAAATTAAATTTTATTAAATCAAATCAATTTATTCACTTTATTACATATAAATAATACATACATATAACCTCACCATACTTTAATTTTTTCTCTTAAAAGTAGGTAAGAAGGCACAATATTTTTCACCTTTTTATTTAACTTTTTGACTATTGTGCACTTTAAAAATTATAACACTGTTAATTTATTATATTTCAAAACTTTTATAAACCATATTTTATTTAAAAAGCCAAAAATATTTAACTAAAACACATTTTCTTTACATCACTATTTGTACTACCAGCATTGAATGTTTTGACGTTTCAACACTTTTATCGTGTTCGATTGTGTTAGTGCAGAAAGCCATAGCTCGGCTTGTGATATAGAGGGTTTTGCTTAATTGAATACAATATGACCAGCATCAAAGATGGTGTTAGAATTGAAAATATAAAATAAATTACTCTTGTGTGTACATACATATATGTACATAATATGTATGCACGTATGTATGTATGTATATTTAGTACATATTAACAACTTAATGACTTAATTAGAAATTCTATAATTTTTGCAAGAAAAAAAGAGTATTTTCCATCATTCGACAGAATACCTGTTAAGCTATCTTATGTCCTTTAACGACGTATAGTGTGAACCACTAAGCTAGGTCTCTCCATTCTTTGGTAATTTGGATATACAGTTAGGTTCGAAAAAATAGCAGAGCTACCTGAAAAATTATTGTTCAATGTTTTTGCCAAGTAATGATTTTTTTTTCATTTTGTTTTAAAATTTAAAAAAAATAAATTACATAATATTGGTCTTTGTATATCATTCTCAGGTTGGAAACTGTATAACAATTTGTGATAACAGTATCAAGAATTTTCATTTTATTTTAAGAATAAAAAAGAAACATTGAACAACAATTTTTCAGGTAGCGCTGCTATTTTTTCGAACGTAACTGTATATCCAAATTACAGAAGAATGTCGTTAAGGAACGAAGATATTTTGGAAAGAAAAAAAATATTGGATTCCAAAAATGACAAAATAATTAATATAGAAAATTTTAACTTATAATATTTTTACTTTTGGAAGTCAGTACAGGCAAGATAGGCATACTTTTCTATACTCTTTTACATTTCGTTTGTATAAATCTGTCTCGTGTGTGGGGTGATCAGATTTCAATTTCAATCGGGGGAAATCTTTTAAATTAAATATTACTAAGGGCTGCCACTCATCGGGAACTGCCTCCATAAGCACAATACTGACTTCCAAAAATAAAAATAGTATAGAACCTTTTTATTCTACTTAACTTTTTAATTAAATTAAAAATGTATCTACAAAAACGTTAAATTTAGTACGAGTATAACATGAACAATAATAATCATAACTAAATCATGCAGTAATTAATGATAAATTCATAAATTAATTTTCACGTTCCTAAAACCTCATTCGGTACATTTATTAAATATTTATTATGTGACGACAAGTAATTATTGCATGAATTGTTTATAAACATACGGGTATACTAAGTATGCAAGTGTTTTTAGGTACAAAGTGTACCAATAAGTATATGCAAAAATAAGTTACAATAATTGCTTACATTGAAAAATTAGAGAGAGAAAGAGAAAAAAAAGAAATCTTTTTTTGTTATATTGTTAATTAACTAAAAAGTATAAATGTATTCATATTATTTTTTGTAATAAAATAAGCATATAAAAAATATTCGCACACTTACAAAAAAAATAATAATCAGTAGAATATAATTGTAACATTGTAATTTTTTTATATTACAATGAAATGAAGAAAAACAAAAAAGAAAGATACAAAAAGGTGCCATGTTCTATATTCCATCAGTACATGTATTTTTATCTACATGCATTTCTATCTAAACCTTTATCCTAAAATATATGTACACATATGTATAATGCACAAATGTACTTGTATCGAAAATTTAAAACTAAAAATAATGAATGCATTGTTATTCTCCTATACGAAAAAAAAACAACCAATATTTAAAATTGCAATTATTTTGAGTATGAAAAAAAAAAAGGGGAAAAAATTAATTTACCAATCGTGTCACAATTCAAGTTTGCTAATCAAATAATTGAATCCAAAATAAATGCATGTGTCATATGTATTAATTTTATTATACGTGTATACAAATATTTATACTGGAAATTTTGTATAGATTTATTTTTTTGATAAAATAACTCACATGGTTTATGGTTTTCTAATTAAATTATTCGAGCTTTATTTTGACAATGTCGATGGAAAAAAATCATAAAAATAATTATAATTAAATTTTGTGTAATTGAATTATGGAATATGAAACTGATGAAATTTTAATTTAAAAAACACATGAAAGTCAATAGTCATATATGTGTTGTTATTGTTCACTTAATTTAATTTTGTTTCCCCATAAAATCAAATTTTTTAAAATTTATACATAAATATTAAAGCTGTTATATTTTTGAAGTATTTCAAAATGTAAACGACTATAGGTTGTAATTAAAATATCATCCCTTGTTAAATTATTAAATTTATTTTATAAAAAAATATTGGTACATACCTTTGTGAATATGTTTAAAGCTTAGGTAAAGATATGACAATTTTTAATTACGTTTATTTGCTTTTCGTCCTCCAAACAAGAATATCACCAGTATCTGTAACATTTTAAAAATTATTATTGTACTGGATTATTTACATAAATACAAACATATAGTAAATGTATATATGTGAGTGTTAACAGAAATATAAATGATAACCATAATCAAAATCCAAATAATTATGATTAAATTCATGATTTTTCAGTAAAAATTAAAATAAAATTCAATATTATATTATTACTGCATGCTGTTTTTAATTTCGATTTTATTTGGAAAATATAATTATATACACGTTATACAAATACAAATGTACAGTATATACATATATATATGAGGGCGGTTTGAAAAGTTCTCGGTCTAACCGAGATTTGAGGGTAGTATGTAAATAAATGTATACTCATTCGATAGCTTGATTCTTTTTTTAATCGTATGTCAAGTGTCATTGTGATAGGTTGCGTAATTATTTTTCTACGATTTTTCGTTCGAGTGAATCTGCTTTTCTTCCAGAACAAAAAGTCGAACAAAAAAGTCAGTTGTTGTCAGTTGTTGCAATGACTTAGCTCCATGAACTCCGTTTCGAAGTATAAAACATCCCCTATATTCGCCTGATTTAGCACCATCGGACTATTTTGTGTTCCCTAAATTGAAAAAACACCTGGCTGGAAGAAAGTTTTCCACAAACGAAGAGGTGATAGCTGAGGCGAAGCGGTTTTTTTGAAGAGTTGGAGGAATCGGCCTATAAGAGCGGCATAGAAGTGCTGCTGGAGCATAGATTGAATAAGTGTATTGAGACAAGGGAACAATATGTCGAAAAATAAAACATTTTTTAAATTTTCTTTTCTTTGTTTTCTTGGTTCCGACCAAGAACTTTTCAAACCACCCTCGTATATATACATATACATAAGTACATAGGTAGATGAGCAAGTAATTAAGTAATTTTCATAAAATATAGTATATGTATATCGATACAAATAT
Source organism: Bombylius major (assembly GCA_932526495.1). NCBI lineage: Eukaryota > Metazoa > Arthropoda > Insecta > Diptera > Bombyliidae > Bombylius > Bombylius major. The sequence continues at coordinate 50,419,996 of OW052044.1, forward strand.
CTTTCCAAACATTTTAAATATTTTTATGCAGATACAAAGATACATAGATACACTGACAAACATATATCTACACACAAATCCATATATGTATGTATATACATACATACCTATAAACTTTCATATGATTTAATATTTTAATATTTCCGCTTGTCTGTTTTATAAGATAAACAATAAATATATACTCTTGTGTAAATAAAAAAAAAATATTGTTGACTTTTTGATGACACCATGTGATAACACATATCAATGAAATCTTTTCAACAATCATTTTTTGTTGTTCTGAAATACATAGAGGATTTTTTTTTCTATTCTATAATAAAAAATTTTCTAAATTTAGATTTAGTTAGATTTGTATCTTTTTTTTTTTTAAATTATCAAAGTTTTATAATTTCCAAAAAAACAACCTAGGAGAAACGGAAGTTCAAAATCATTATACTAGAAATTCTAAAACGTATATATGTATGTACATAGTTTTGATTAAGATGATAATACTGGAATTACATAATTTAAACTATCATCGTCACCGGTTATCATTATTAATAATCGCTGTAATTAGATGTAAATTTTATTTTAAACTTTAAAAAATTGTTTGTTTGTTTTGTTTTATTTTTTTTTTTCGTTTATCTTGTATATTTTTTGTTATTGAATAAAAAGTTATATTTAAATAGTAATTTTTTTTAATCAGTCAAAAAGGAAATTGACCATTACTCATTTTACACCTTGAGATAAGAAAAAATTCCTTATATGTATGCACATATGTATGTATGTTACATACTCGTCATATTCATTCAGTGTACAAAAAAAAAAAACATAATAAAATTTGTATCTATAGAATCTTTTTTAGCTTGTTTGTTTATTTGTACAAAATTTATGTTTTTTATAGCGTCTATTTAATTTTCTACAAAGATTTAATTCTTTAGTCATAATTATCTATATGTTAAAATGATTAGAAAAAAAAACAAAATTCTACAATGAAACTGTTGTTCAGAAAATTATTTATTTTTTCATATCATAATCTACACACATGGTGTTACATCGCGTATATGTGTGTTTCGAATTAAATTACTATCTGAAATTTAAAAAAAAAATTAAATATAAAAAATAAAACAAACATTAAAAATGTCAAGCTGGAAATTTAAGCCGTTTACACTTTTAAAAAAAAATGACATTATCAATTTAATTCATAAAATAATGAACTGTTCTGTTCCATGTTTTTTAAGAAGCAAGAAATTTAATTGAATTTAAAAAAAAATATTAAGACAAACCTTGAACTTTAATGTGAAACTTTATAGTATTTCATGCATGGGAAAATTAAACGTTAATTCCCTCTTCGATTAAATTTGCATAAATGTTAATTTTTCAAAGACCTTGCAATATGTATTAGGAAAACAAAAAACAATACGAATTTTCTAATTTAATTAGCCTTCTAAAATAATAGAAAACCTCAATCATTGATTGCAAGAATGTGAATAATCGAAAAATTTAAATATTATAGGAAAATTTTGTGAAAATTTCAGTTGATTCACTTTAAAAAAAAAAAAAACGAAAAATACTCGTACCTATATGAAATTTTCTCTACAACAGACACATTCTGCTTAAAATTATGAAGCTATAAATAAAGTAAGACAGGTGCTTAAAGGATTCTTGTTTACCTTTATCTACCTAATATGTATAATATTATGAAGATTAGATATTGGTTAGGGATGTTGTTTAAATGACGGTAAAGTTGTAAAAATTATTATCTTATGAATTTTGTGATGCTGATATGTTATAGTAAAAGGTGTTACAAATACGTGATATTTTTCAAAAATTGTCAAAGATATTTTTCTCTTTTTAAAAAGAATACGAACACCAATAAAATATCATACACATGTATAATCAGCACGTCCTTAAATATTATTAAAAAATACTGAACGTGTGTTTTTTTTTTTCAAAATAAAATTGAATACCTATTTCAAAAGAAATCAATATTACATATTATTGAGCCTTGAATCGTTTATTATTAAATTTTGTCATGGAATCTCTTGAATTTAATTTATTTTTATTTTTAATTACTTTTGTACTATAGTTATGTTATTATAATTTAATTATAAATTGTCCATTTTTGTTTTATGACATTGATAAAAGATTAAACAACTTTTAATTAACGAGAAAAATAAAATTCATTTGAATAATATTGCATTGTGTAATTTAATGAATGAATATTATTATAAAAGTAGATACCTACTTAATTAAAAAATTAATATTTAAATTTATTATGTGTTCTATGTTATAGAAATAAAAATAATTTGTGGTTGTTCTATTTCCACGAAATTATTGTATAAAAACTCAAAAGGATATTTATCCCCTTCTGTAGCAATTTTTTTCCGGAAATATTTTTCACTCACACACACGATCACAACAGTGGAAAAGATTGAGAATAACATTTGCGTTGCTCCTTTCTCCCTTTAAATTATAATAATTACTAAAGGCTGGACTGGAATAGAATGTGTATGTAGCTGTAGTTTGTAGCAGTAGCGTGAAGTTGTAGGAGTAGTAACCTTTGTAGCGCGACATCAATATCGGCAAACACAATGATGTAGTATGTACACTACAAACCGAGGGATGGGTGTAATTGAATTTGCTATGACATTTGACAGCAAAATGAATAGAAAAAAACAGTAATTATTTGATATACCTAATATTATAAAATTGTGTTTTTTAACATATACATACATATATTTATTATTTTCACAATTCAAAATTCATTTAAAACAATTAACTATTCAAAATTCAAATATGAACTGTCAAAACTGTCAAATATTAGTTATATCGTTGTAGTTGCAGTATGAAGTTCAAAAGTAGCAACTTTCAGCTTCAGCCACAACTACAACTTCTACTGCAGCTACGCCATACACATTAAGGGGATTCACTATTTGGTGCAAATAGGTATTGCATCGTTGCATTCGTAAATTCGTAAATTCGTGCTACGATACACCAAATGCAACGATGTAATACCTATTTGCACCAAAGAGTGAATCCCCTTATTGTGATGCGTCATACGACAACTAAGGTTTTGTACTTTTGACAGGTCATAGTACTACATGTACTACATGCTACAGCTACACATTGTATTCCCGTCTTAAGTAGCAAAAAAAGCTACAATTATACTCTTGATATTTCTGACAAGTGTGGCTTGTTATTGTCGAATTTGAAGAAAAAAAAATCTGATAATGAGCCGGACTTATCATTTAAGTGAAAGAGTTTAAATGCCAAAGGTCAAAAGGTTATTCAAATTATTACTAAACATACATGTACATGTAAATATACAAGGTACTAAAAGCCCTAAAAGTAAAGTATCTGCAGGAAATTCCTACCCAAGCTAATTACAATAAAAAGATCAGAATAATAATTGAGTTTCGACAATGATTCTCAATACTGAAAGACTAGAGTGTGTGTGTATATGCATTTCATATCTTTTCATATTTTCAATATATACAAAAATTTTAATTTCACTTCTCATCATAAACTATTTTTTTATTTTTAATTTTAATTATAAGTATGTAATTAAGACTTTTCTTACCAGAAATTCACTGTATCAAACAAATAAGTAAAAATAACGATTAAATGACATTTTTTATTTACCAGTTTATCAAACATTCAACAATGATTATTTTAATCTATGGTATATTTTTTTACGTACGTATTTTTATTTTTATTTTTTTTTAGTATATTATCTGTATCATAATTTAAAATTTTTGTTCAATGAAGCGTTTCAAAATAATTTGTTTTCAAAAAAAACAAAAAAACAAAAACAAAACTTTACATAATCTTTAAATTGAGATGAGAATTTTTCATCTTTTGCAAAAAATTTTAATTAGTCTTGCTTTTACGAAAATACAACAATAAAAGTAAGTATCTTCTCAAATTAAATTGAATGAAAAGTAAAAGCAATTAATTAATTTTAACATAATTTGTTGAACAAAAAAAAAAAAAAGAAATCAAACATACGATGAGTACGAGTATATATTGATTTTTGATTATGAGAACAAAATAAACAAAATTAATGCAACATGCGGTATATTACATACATACTATACTATGTATGTATGTATGTATATATTAAGTAATGAATGCACTCAAATCTCTTTATCGGCCTTTAAAGTAACAATTTTTGTATTTCCGTTTGAGGGTATTGCACTTAAAGAATCCAGTGTGTTGGACAATGTTAATGACACTTAACAAAAAAAAAAATAACTTACGTTTCATTCTTCATGAATTCTAACATCAGGAGATGAAGATAATCATAATTTTCATAATATATATTTTTTTAACTCTTTTTCCTCCTCGATTTGTTGGTAATGGTTTTTTTTTTTTTTTGCTCTACAGTTACTGTAGGTATAACAATCTAAAATGATTATTACTGGAAATCGAATTATGTAATATGAGAATAAAAGACCCTTTTTTATTTTTTCCAATTCACATCCACCAGACATAAAATCATTTTAAATTGAATAAAAAAAAAGGGAAATGGTTATTATGCAAATAAAATTTTAATTAAAGTCCCGTCCTAACTTATTTGATTTTTTTCTTTCTGTTTTTTTTGTTTTTGTTATTATTATCTTGTACAATTTGCTAGTAATTAAATCTTATGTCAACATAATTTTGATAAAATTTCATAAGGAATATAATTTTAACGTTTAAAAATGAAAAAGAAAAGGGAAATTATTAAATTCTTAAATAATTGATAAGCAAATTTTTTTTTCATTTTAGAAAGTAAATTTAAAGAGAAAGAAAATTGGAAAATTTTTTCAAGGAAAAAGAAAATGTATGTAAATTGTAAACACAAATTCAAAATTACAATCAACATGTGGTGTATATTATGTCTAGTTACTTTTATTTTCATGTAATGTGGCTTCTAAAGATAGACACCATGAATAAATAATCCATAAATTGATAAAAATGATAGTAAAACCTCATATAATGTTTTTTTTTTTTTTTTTTTTTATGAATATCTAATATTAATTTTTTACCTTTTAGTATTTATTGAATATTCCCATAAGTTTTCAAGGTACTTAAATATCATAAATTATAATAATTTCTACTTTTTTAATTTGTTTATTTTTTTTTTTTTTTAATTTTTTACACTTGAGTGACCAAAATAAATAGAAGTAAGAAAGAAAAAAATAAAAGCACTTTCCATTGTTTTTATAAATTTTTTATTTAGTGTGTAATTAATTTTTTATAATATACTGTTGAATTGTAAATTTATGAATACAGTACCTTTGTAGAAAAAAAAAAAAGAAAAACATCAACTATCAAACATTACCTTTAAAGCATCGGAAAAAGCTTAGTTTAATATTACATTATACTTTCGATCTAAACCAAACAAATACCTACAACAAATCCAGATTAATGTAGATAGTTTTCGAAAACTATAAAAGCAAAACATAAAAAACACCCACAAATAAACAAAGAATAAAAATATATTTTTTACATACCTTCACACATACATATATTTACAAATATAATGTAATGCAACTGATGCGTTAATAAAAGGTAGAACTTTTGCTATTTTGTATTCTAAAAAGGAGACATGGTTCGATGATTAAACACTATGTGAACAATATTATATGCTTCACAATCACAACATGCATACCTACATATATACTTCTAGTATAGCTTAATAGTATCTTTTTATTTTGTTTTTCTTCTTTCTTTTTTTTTCCAAATAATAATACTTATAAAATATGAAAATCAGATAAAATAATATTTATTTGTACATATATCATAGCTATTTGATTTTTTTTTTTTTTTTTTTTTTTTTCAAAATAAAAATGTATATTTTATATAGAGAAAGCCATAAATATTTACCAAAAAAAAAAAAAATCTCTAGTGTACAAAAATATCTAAAGTGCATCTATAATATTTGATTTTGTATATTTTTTGTATTTTATTATGCATCTGTGAAACAGTCACAATTCAACTTCCGGCGTTTAAAACAGTACCTGATGGTTTCATATATTTAATTTAATATTCGTATTTATGTACAGATGATGTGTATAGATATAGATATTCTAATACTTATTAAAAATATACATATAAGTATGATGATTATAAATCTAAATTTTGCTTATTTCAAATATAATATAGAACCTATATGTCTATGTATAAATAATAAATTGATATAATTGAATATGAAAAACAGGTGAACTATAAAATATTGAAAGAATATGTTTGACAGTCATTTTATTTATTATTATGCTAAATACATCAAAATAATATAAGTATATATTTATAAAGTATCTAAGTAATGTATTAAATTAATATTCAAAAGATGTAATTAATATTAAATATACATAAAGATTGGTTTATATACAGCAATTTAAAATCATCCTGTTGGGAAGATTTATTTAATAAAGCTGCAAAATATGTACTCGTATATATGGGGAATTCCATTTGTAATGGGTGTGACATCCTGACTCTTAAATATTGAAAAACTCGTTCTAGTGCAAACGACGGTTACACGATAAAACAGGAAACTTCAAATATTTCTAATCAGAATCGTCATTTCATTTTAGTATCGTAACGGGTGTGACGCTGACGATTTCGAATTTCACGGATTTCCGTATATTTTACTGAATATCCAGTGCTGGATTTAGTCTTAGGCACGTGACGTGAGGCATTTTCCTAGGGCGGCAAAATTTTAGGGGCGGCAAATTTTGTTAATATAAAAATAAATCAAAAAAAAAACCTCTTTTCATTGCTGTAAACAGACTAAATAAACTTAACAAGCAAAAAAAAAAAAAAAAACCCTCACAACTTTGCTACCAAGGGCGCCATATGGGACAGTGCCTAGGGCGAGGTCGCACTTAAATCCGCCACTGTGAATATCCCAGAATTTTCATATAAACAATTCCAAAAATTATTTTTAATTATACTGTAGACACTTTAAAAAATCTTTTGGCGTGACAGCGAAACGAGTTTCTACTGATATACATACCTATCCAAATAATCAGCTTCATTCATATGAATTTTAAGGTAAAAAGTGGTAGATTTTCGTGGAATTCCCCATACCTACACAATTGTTACTAAGTATATGTCTTTTTTTTTTTAAAATGACTTGAAAATTTGTATGAGAAGTTTACCATCAGCCCCAGGTGTACTAACTAAGGTTTCATTGAAAATTGATATAAATAATTTTATTATTATTCAAGTGTATACTGTATGTGATATATTTAACATAATAGTACACCACATAATAATTATCCGCAACATGCACCTGTAAATTTCTAATAATTATTATTATTATCGCGAAATATTTGATGTACACGTAAATGACGTACATAAATTTAGTGAAAATTATTATATGTATGCAAAAGTATATAAAAGGTACCTATTAAAATTTATTATTTAAATTAAAACCTTAGATAATCTAAAAATATTTAGTAGATATCACCTAATAAAATGTAACATGTTAATGTACTGTATATAGAAATCGAATTTTAATATCAAAATAATCACAACATATCAAATTTAATTATATGTACCATGTACCTTCTATATGTACTATGTACATAATCATATGTATACACTATACATATTGAAATTTCAATTATTAATTAAATCAAAACTAATCACCCTAAAATGACATGTAAAGAAGATGTAAAGTTTACATGATGCATATAATTATATTGTATTTTGACGTCTATTTGTTGTTGTTTTCGTTTCCAATTGCCATTGTTTGCAGTCAGAGTACTAAAGTGAAATAATAGTGTAGTACCTAACATAAGTATTCCCTTAATATGTGAGATATTCAAAATGAAATAAATTAAAGGGAATTAAGCTAATTTTCTTCAATTAAATTTCTGCGTATTACATATACGAGTAGCTATGTCTCTGTATAACCGGAAGGAAGTTGGTTTGATGACAATGATTGTTATTCGGAAACAAACTAAAAAAAAAATATCCGTACTTGCACAATAGGGAAATTTCACATGAATATGTAGAGTAATTTTCTAAATTTTTCATGGATTCTGACTTTTTAAAACATTTTAATTTTTCAAAGTTTATTTTGATTACACGAAAAATAAAACAAAATATATACATATTTACGTACGTATATGTACTTTTGTCCATGAAAAAAAAAAAACCAAAAAACAATCAAAGATAGTTCACAATATACAAAGCCCCATCTTTTTATTTTTTACGCAATCTCAAATACAAAATCATCATGCACAATTAATTTTGAGCACCACTGTATAACACAGTATAGGGACAAATAACCAAGTATACTTAGTTATGTGTTATATATTCGTCATTTATGTTTTATTAAGTATATACAAATAGTAAGAGGTCACGGTTAAGTGATGTTTTTTTTATTATATTGTGATTTGTGAAGTAATGTACAATATGGGAAAGCAAAAAAAAAAAAAAAAACAAAACAATAAAGGATTTGGTTAATTAAATTCAAAATGGAGAAAATTTCAAGTAGATATCTTATTGTCAGATCAGTTTGCATGTACAATACAATAATACCATAACAGTAAATTCAATTTCCGTTGAACATAATAATTTTATAAAAGAAAAAAATATAGAAAAGGAATTTTTACCCAAATCCGTAATCTTTTTTTGTGTTTTTTTGTTGTTGAAAATATTTAAAGTCATTTCATCCTTGAAAGGATATTCGACCCAATTATAAGAATTTAAAATATTTATTTGTAATCAGAAAATGTATTTTTTAGTTTTTCGATTGATTTTAAGGAATTTTGTTACGAAAATATTTAATTTTTTACATATTTTTTTTTCAGAACATTTCAACTGTGAAATTATTGAGGTAAAAATTTAAAAATAAAAAATACTTTATTTTTAGCTTCAAACAAAAAATAATAAATTCACCGTTGTACGTGTTTTGAACAGGAAGTATCGCTAATATGTATGTATCATAAAAACAGTACAAGAAATAAAATACTACCATGAGACTTTAGTGTAGCACAAATTAAAAATGTCTGCTGAATATCCTTAAATGAAATTTTCTTCTGGTATTATATATCATCCACTTCTGGAGTATGTATACAAAAATTTCATATGATATAAAATTATAAAGTATGAAACATATCATTACAAGTACCTATACATATGAACTAAAATATTTCGTCTGCATGTGAAGACTTTTATTATTTAAATATGTTAATGAACAGAACTGACGTAGAAAAAGAACTTTGAAAATTATAAGGATAAATTCAAAATATACTTTTTCTTTCATGTTACTTCAATTCCTTCAACATAAAAAATGATGTCCTATTTTGCTACCAGCTAATTTAGTTTTAATAAATAAAACTGTGCGGTTGAAATGTCCATAATGAATTTTTCAGAACGCCCTGTACACGATTTAAAAAAATTTAAGTATTCTAATCTTTCCGCTGTATTGTTGTAAAAGAGCCCGCATTCCAAATTCTTTTACAATAAAATTTTAATGAAGTAAAATAGATAAGTTTTTTAAATTTCAAGTTGTCCTATATTTTGAACGTAATTTTACATTTCAAATCAAATACTGGTACACTTTTATAGTAGAGTCACTCAATTATAATCGGCTTCATTTTTCTTTTTACATTCACCAAAAAATTCCTATTTTAACATTAAAATTCTAAACTCGAAAAAATAGTACAAAAAAATATTCTAGAATCGAATAAAAAACAACCTATAGAATAAAAAAAATAAATAAATCTTATACCTTGAAAGATCCAAAATTACATATACACCTATAGGTAGGTAGTGAGTACGTGTATATAAAAGGTCCGTAGTTGTATGATACAAAAATATAGTAGTTTATTCAACAAACAAAACATAGTATCTACATAGGAAATGTTAATGTCCAATATTATAACACCAATTTCCTGTCTTACATATTTCACTTAAATGTCCTTAAATAAAGAAATTTCAGCATAAAATTCAATGAATATTAATAGAATATCGGATACTTTTCAAAATAAATGTAATTTCATGAAATTCTGACTTCGAACAAAACGTGCCAGGCAATCTTATTGTAGATTTAATTCAAGTGGTATTTTTTTTTTTCACTTCGTTGTATTGCAAGGATAATTTTTTAACAAAAAAAAAAGTTGTGAGGAACGAGAAGAATATTTTATTAACATTTCAAAAAATATACAAACTTTTCTATGTATAAAATTGCATTTTGTAAATTTGCAAAAACAACAAAAAAAAAAAGAAGATAAATTCACAGTTGATTAACATGATGAGGATGAACTAATTTTTTTTCTACAAATATTCTCATGCCAAATAATATATTTTATCATTTTGTAATACCACACCACAAAAAAAAATTTGTGTTTTGCAAAACTTTCAAATTTTTTATTGAAAAGCTTACTTTTTGTTACATATTGATATGTATAGAATGGAATTCATTTAAAATCATAAAAGAGACAAAAAAAAATGAGATAAGCTTCTGGTGTGAAAATGAATTTTGTTTAAAACACAAAAAAAAAAAACGATAAACGACAAAAAAAAAAGATGTTGAGTAATCAATATCATAGGATTTCCCATCATTTTAAAATACTTTTTTGTTTATTTGTTGAAAATATATTTAATAACACACCATATATGTATAGAAAATTACATAAATTACTAACTAACCCACTTAATTTGAATGACCTTGAATTAATTTGTGAATAAAAAAATATTTTATTTATTTATTTTGTTTTTTTTTCCACCGAAGATATTAATTTTTAATGACTGTCATATCCGAAAGGTGAACAAAAAAAAAAACAACTTAAAAATAAAATTAATTTAATATTTGTTTTTGACCCTTTAGGCTTTCCCTAGAGATAATATGAAATTAATTGTTCACATATATAGATTATCGCCTACATATGTATAATTAATATAGTACATAAATCTTTTATTATTGTAATTTTGGTATTAGTAAAAAAAATAATAATAATAAAAATAAATATTGAATTCTCAGTACCTATCCATCTAAATTCCAAAAATCTATATATGATTGTTGAAATACGACTTTTTGTTTTTCTTAAAACTTTTATTTAATTTACGAATATTTTCCAAACAACAACAACAATAACAAAAAAAAATACTACATTGTTTATAAATCATGACGTGTTGTTGTAGCTTCGAAATATTTGGTAATTCCCTTATTTCTTGTACTTTGTGGTTTTTTTCGAGATTTACACGTGGTTAGATTTTTTTATTTTATGTGTGTACACGTACCGGAAATACCGCATAACGTAAATTTGTGTGTTTGTAAAGACTTTTTGAAAAACTTTACCACAAGAAAAACAAGAAACAATAATAATTTAATTTAATTAATTTGAAAAAAAAAAAGAGAGAGAATTTATTAGAATTTTTGAAAATACGACAAAAGAATTATGTACTTAAAAAACTTAACAAAAAAATACGTAAAAAATATACAGGGTTTTTCATTAAGAATGATATGTTTTTATTTTGACATAGTGGAAACACTAAAAACTTTAGAAACGTCAAATTTCGCATATACATATGTTCAGTATGCTCTTCTCACAATTCATCACGGCAAAGTAAACGCTTCAACAACGTCTGGAAATTATTCAAATGTTTTACGAAAATAAATGTTCCTTTATAAACACTCAACGACCACTACTTATTATAAGCGACCATCTGAGCTTGCTATTCGTCGTATAGTTAACAAATTTATTTTTGTGGGGCTATTTAAAATTAATTGTTTACCCGAACAGACACGAAACAATTGAAACATTAAAACTGAATATCGAACGCTGCATTTACAAAATAAGACCAGATTTATTGCAGAAAATTATTCAAAATTGGGTTCACCGTCTTTGCTCCTGTCAGCGAGGCAGAATTATTTTTTATCACCCTCACTTTGAAACAAATCCTTACTCGTATATAAAGATACTTTCAATTTTTCGTTTTTTTTTAAATTTCACTTAAAAACACCCGATTTTAAGTGGTGACTTCCTGTTTTTTTTCCTAACATTTTAATTGTTCTCTACATTTAAAATCACATCAACAACAAAAAAAATGATTTCCTTATTTAGTAAAATTTAAATCTTGTTCAAACTAAATATTTTTCATCACTCAATTACCTGTCATTGCACTTCCCTTCTTATTATAGCCATTAATTAAAATTTCTTCATTGCATGTCACTTAATATCAAATCGACTGGAATGAATAAATAACAAAAACAACAACACTCTTAAGCTATACAAAAAGCCTTCAATATATACATATGTACATAATATATATGTATATAGTATACTCGTATGTATCTGTTTCATGAGTATATCATAATTATTATGTACTCGTACTCTAATGTTTATAATATTCTTTTTTATTAAGGTTGCGTTCAAATGAAGATAAAAAAAAATTAAGGAGAAATAAAAAATTGAATAAGGATAAAATAATTTCTCGACACTTACAAAATATGGTTTTTTTTTTCTCTCGGTTTTCTTTTATTTTCAAATAAATGAAAGTAGTTTTCTAAGAAAAGAAAAAACATTAAAAAACAATCTATGACATTCCGTATGAAACGGCATACAAATTATTATCAATAAACCGGAAGTTAATGTAAGCATCATCATTCGACAGAGAAACCCTTAAGTAGTTTTTTTTCAATTTTATTAAAGTACATATACGAGTATCTGCACTTATCTTTTTTTCTTTTTTTTGTTTAATGAATGAATGAAAAAAAGATACAGATGCACACCACAGGTCTATTCTTTTGATTATAATAAAAAATAAGTGTACATCATAAATCAGATACAGTTAATTGAAAATTTAAAAACAGTTGTGCAGTTTTTTTTTTTTTTGTTTACAAAATAGATATTATTGAACACTGAACGGAACAAATACATACGTACATATAATACATTCGTGAACATACATATTCAGAATTTCGGTGAATTTTAAAACAAATAAATAATAAAATGTGGCTATTTTTGTTTAACACTCCGATCTATGTTAGCACGTTTTAGTGAAAAATCACATTTCAAATTTGAATATATCGGAACCTTGCGATCCCAATAATTTGAAATTCCTACTTGACATTCCCTAAAAGTCCCACTTTTTTCATATATTTGTCAAGTTTGGGCTTTTATATCTCTGTTTGCACCAATTTGAGTCAAATAAAAAGTACAAGACCAGAAAACACTTCAATTTATTCCCAAACTGCAAAAATAAGTACTGAAAAAGTGCAAAAATAAGGGAGGTCGCAGTGGAGGAAAAAAACGTTAATTTTTCAAAAAATGATGTTTTTACATTTTACCCTGTAAATTTTGCTCTAGTTGACGGATTTTTTTCATTTAAAATTTGTTTAGACGAGAACCACTCAGGAAATATCCTGTTCAAATTTAAACTTCCTACTCCTAAGGGAACATACTTTTTTAAAGGGATGAAACGGTGTATAAAAATGTCCTTAACATAGATGAGAGGTAGTAAAATTTTACATTGTTCGGAGTGTTAATTACGCGAGATTAGGGATTTATTTATTTATATAATTTTTTAATTTTAATTTAAAAGCTTTATCCTTAATAGTCCTTGAATATTCATTTATTCGAATTAATTTCAAATAAAACCTCATCTCCTGTTCGCTTGTCAAGAAATTAATGAATATATTTCAAGAGGTAGGGATTTCAGGGTATTTAAAATGTAAATTAAGAAATTAAGTATAAAACGACAAAACAAAAAAAAAACAAAAAAAAATTACAATAGGAAGCTTTAAAGAACCTTTTTCATAATGATTAATATATGTTTTTATGTGCGAATCAATAAAAGTTTTATAATATCCCTTATAACCACATATTTAACAGATATCCTTTTTTTTGTTAATTATTTGAAAATTCCTTTCTCATATTGTGGGAAAATAACATACTTACTATGTAGTATGTACTCATTGTTGCAACTATATAAAGGTGTATACATTTTTTTTGTTGTTGTCATACTTGACTTCATGTAAATAAACATCTTGAATTTCTGACCGTGTGAATTTAAAAAAAAAAAAAAAATCTTGAATATTTACAAATATACACTATAATAAAGTAATTCGATATTTTCTGGTTGTATTAACGTTTTAATCAATATGTGGAAGTAACTAAAGAAAAAAAAAAGTTATTAAAATTCCTTTAACAAAATGAATAGTTTTTAGTAATAATTGGATGCCTCACTTGCCAAATCGATTAACTCCATATAAAAAAACGTCTATAAAAGTAATAAATTAGCTCTGATAATAAATTAATTAGTATAGTTTAATGCTTTATCATCACATTCAATTATTTCGAATATGAAAAACCTATAAGAATTAATCGAGTTCTGGAACTAAAACTCAAAAAACCTCAAAAATGGAGTTAATCGATTTGGCAAGTGAGGCGTCCAATTAATTAATTGATTGCATTTTCAAATTATAACGAACGATTATCATATTAAATGTTCTATTTTGAGAAGCAAAAAAAAAAAAATAATAATACCTTTAACTATCTTTTTTTTAATCAGAGAAAATTTACACCTTTAAATAATAAATTACTTACATATACGTGAGTAGATAGCAAAAACATAAAAATAATCTTCATTCCAACTGAATAAACTCAATCAAATTTATTCCATTTGGAAGGTTTTTCCGGATTTTTATACGTATACATATATTTTTATACAAATATTTACGTGTATCTACATGTGTTAGAAAAAATAAATAAATATCAATGATGACGATAAATGTTCTTTTGTTTATGTTATCTATGTGTGTAAAGAAAGAAAAATTTAGCAATTTGAAAAATAAATTTCATCGTGACCGATCAAATAGCTTTTTTTTTTTTTATTTGTATTTGTAGTATCAGAAAAAAAAAACTAAAGAGAGATATATTAGATAATTTTTTGGCAGGATATATTGTTCTTGAGAGAAAAAATTAATTGATCCTATTTCACTGACATCTCATTTCAACATACATATCGCCCATTCCACGTAAGACGGACGTCCCATTGAAGAAAAATTTTTTTAAATCTTTTTTCTTTTTTACCTTCATATAGTTTAAATGTAGTATTCCAGTTAAATGTAAATAATAATGATCCATCCAAAAACCTACCAAACCGAAAAGGAAAATGTTTTCCAAGAATTCTTGTTTTGGTTTTATAAGGCAATCAGTGACTATGACGGACGGGACATGAAATGACACTCGTTTTTACAGTCATAAATTCAACATTATTTTTCTTTAAAGTATATAACTTCACACCCCCTGTTTCATGGTAAATTTTTAGGTGGTAGTCTTAGCAAACTACGACAGAAATTTGTTATTTTTCCAATTCGCCTAAGCCAAGATATAACAAATTATGTTTGCCATGTCATATGACGGACGGGGCAATTGAAAAGTCCCAAATGCATTAAATGAAAAAACAAGAAAATGATTAAACACTAAAATTAATTTTTTTTTAATTGTTTATTGTTTTTTCTTTTTGATAATGCACATCATAAAGCTAAAACAACACTGTACTATTTGTCATAAAATGCATTTGATAACTAGTTATTTCAGCTCAAAAATAGCCCCCGAAAACCTACTTAAGGTCGGTGTTGTGTGTGTGTTATGTTTATGTACCTGATTGTTTTTTAAAAACAAGCTTTATTAACAAAATAAACGTACAGTAGTGAAATATATACCTGATGAACCTATTTACCCTATTTATTTTTTAAAAAAAACTGAAAAAAAAAATTGTTAGGTTCGATGTAACAGCTAGCGTGGAATGAGCGATATGCACCTATAGGTACTACCTGTAAAAAAATACGTTTTGTTTTTTTCTTTTTTCTAAGAAGTTTTAACGTAAAATAATTAAACATTTCGTTTGTGTTCAAGTGGAAGCTTTTAATCTCCATTGACGTATAAATTAATAAAAATAATTTCAAGGATTTTTAAGAATTTTAAAAGCAAATAAATTTAACGCAAAATCAGGAAAAATTTTCTCTTGAAAATTTCTAATTATGCTTTTTTCAGCACAAAAATTAATTAAGTAAATTTAAATTTCTAATAAAAGTCCTATATTCTCTCTATCGTACAGTTTTTTAAATACATAAATAATAAAGCAGCTTTGTGAATTGTGTGCTTTCTTAATACGTACGCACACACAATATATATTTTATTCCCGCATTAATAAAATTTTTACCCACAAATATTTTTTTAATGTTATTGGTGTCTACCTACATGCTCGAAGAAAAAAAGAAAAAAAAAAACAACAAAGAAATGAAGAAGAAAAAAAAAGGCATCCGGCATGTTCAGGACGGATATAACAATAAAGAGTCGGTTTTTTTTTTTTAAATTTCTTTCTTAATTCATGCAGTTTTTCTGTATTTTCTGTAAGAGTATATAATATAGTAGGTTTTCATGTGGAGAAGATATTATAAGCACCTTAACTAATATATTTATCACGTTAATTAATGTATAAGATACTCTTATAAAGTTTCATAATTAATCCAAAAAAAAAAATTTATAATGATATCCCGTGCTTATAATAAAAATTCCAATATAAATTTAAGGTTTATATTAATCATTATTTTTGAACAAAATAAAAAAGGTAATATTAATAATAATAAATATCAGAAATTTATGTTTGTTCTATTTAAAATAAAATAAAAAAAACCAACATTACAAGGTTATTTCAACACAATTCAATCGGATACTAACTATACATATAAAGTCAATATTCTATATACTCGTACAATTTAATTTTCAAGTCGAATTCTATTGTAGAATAATTATACGGATAGTTTTTTTTTCCTTCTAACGTTGAATGTAACAAAAAATATACTTTTTTAACAAATTAGATACATTTAAATAACAAAAACTTTGTCACCTCCTTATGAAAAAAAATTCCATGTCTACACCTAATTTTAGACAAGCATAGAAAATTTTACTACTTTAAAAAAAAAATAAATAAAATCATAAACTTAATTATATCTACAATTTTATATTTTGCATAAAATCATTTTAATGCTTTTTATGTACATACTACATACATACGAGTATCTGGTGTTCTAACAAAGTGTAAACAGTGAGTTAACAGGTAGTAACAATTATTTCATTGTTAACTCATACTTCATGCTGCTTGTTTTATAATTATATTTTCCACACATATTGTAAGTACTATCGTATATAATTATGTACATAAGTATTATATGGGCTAAGCTACACATATGTATACGTATAGTAGATATATTTTTAACAAGACCTATTGTGTTTTTTTTAAAGTGTAAAATTTGCGATATTAATTGATGCATTGTTTAATCGTGACTTAAATTTCCTTTATTATTATTATTTTTCTACCAGCATTATCGTTTTATAATTTTTATTATCATATTCTTGTACATACACACACACACAGTTACGCTATTAAATATACGCTTTGGCTATAAATATTTCAAAAAATAATTATGAACATATTTTTGCTTTAAATACAAAGTCTGAGATTGTATGATACGCTGAGTTTAGCCTATTTAAAATTCCTTATTTGTATCAGAAACTCATAAAAATTATTATTCTAAAAAATTATGAATGCTAAGGAAAAATATGATAAAAACTTTAACCCCCTCCCCCTCCAATGACAAATAAAAATTGCTTTCCTGTTGTATTAGCCTTCACAAGGTCTGTACAGGTCACACACCCATTAAGAATTCAACCAAGCTGCAATAACGATTTTTTTTTTTAAATTTATTTTACATTTAGAAGGAAAAATTTCACTGATATCCAGTAATTTTTCTTCTTATCTATTTTTTTTTATATAACCATTGCCAGTTGTTCACAAGTTAGTATAGTTTGCGATAGAAATAATGAGTCTAGATATTTATCAAGTATCTGTACAGAAATATATGACAAACGATCGTTAAAGATATTTTTTTTCTTAGAAGAAAGTGAATGTGTACTTTCTTTAATAATTTCCATTTTGTATTTGTGAAAATATTTGCTAATTCAATTGTATTTAAATAATTATGTATGTACTTACTATATAGAATAGCTGTAAAATAACCGCAAATATGTACATACGAATTCCTTTAATATAATTTACTAAAATTCAAATTATGCATGTATTGTAAACCACAATTATTTCCTTTATTAATATTCCCACATTTATGTGATTAATTTTGAATTCATAATTTTTGAATAATTTAAATTAAAAACTAATTTCAAAAAAAAATTCATAATCCTCTACACTTTCTAAATCCTAAGTAGGTGTAATTCCAATATACCTGTATGTATGTATTTCCTCTTGTTATAAATAAAGGAAAAGTGTAATAAAGTGGAAAAAAAAAAGACAAAACAAAAATTAAAATAGCATGATTTTCATCTTTTAGACTAATTTTCTTATTTGTATCTAGTATCTAATATATATATCTAATAGTGAAAACATGACATTACAATGTAAAAAGATTGTTTGTACTCACAAGAAACTATAACTTGTGAAAATTATAATATTATTAAAATACGGTTATATAGCTATATATGTACATAGATAGATGATATTGTATACATATCACAACAATCTTCATCATATCCATACTCCAGCTATATATTGTCATTATAACATCATTATTGTACTTTGCTTTCTCATAATGTTTTCTTGTATGTATCAAAGAAATGTTTAGTGAAAATTAAGATGTTCATATGATTTCTATATGCATAATATACTTAGAGCAAAGCAAATGTATATAATAACAGAGTTTCGCTATAGCTTTTTCAATATAAATTTAAAAAATAAAACAAAAGAGAGACTTTGTAAAACAAAATTTAGTGTTTTTTTTTCTTCAAATTTTCGGAATAAGAATTCCAAAAATGTAAAGAAATTTAAATAAATCCTTCAAGATAAAAAAAAAGAAAACAAACAACTTGAAATGAACGCTTTTTTCAAACTTTAACTGTATAAAAAAAACTTTTCTATTAAATATCACGAGTATCAAAATGAAAATACAAAAAAAAAAGGATTCTTTAAACTTTGAAGTGACACCTTACTTCATGAAATAAATAAGATAAAATTCAGTGTTCAAAGTTTAAATGTTAAACAACTTGGAAAATTCAGAAAGGCTGTAGAAGTACAAACTGGTGAATTGAGTAACTTTATAGAGCATACGTACTTTATATGTATACGTACGAATATGTATATACATTGGTGAATTGTAACCCTAGGATTGCCTGATCGTATACAAACGTATACACTCAGACTTTAACTCTTAATAAAATATTATCCCTTTGAGCTAGGAACTTGAAACCTTCACCAATTCCTTCATTGGAGGGTTCTCCCTATACACCTCAATTTTCAAGGTCCTAGCTCATAATCGGTAGAACAAAATATCCTTTTTTGTGCAAAAACACAAATTTGGCCGTGAGTATACAAATGTACATATATCATACATTTTATATGAAAATTTTGAAATTTTTTTTTTTTAAAGAGCTGTATCTCAGCATCCCGTGGATCAAAAACCGTAAATCTTTGACCTAATTATTTGTTGAAGTATCCTCTTTGAGTAACTTCTACGATTTCTTCCTTGTATTATCTCAAAAAGTAAAAGAAAGACAAGAAAACTGTACACAACAATTTTAAAGAAGATACTTCAACAAATATCAGTGTTAAAAAATTACGTTTTTTAGTCCACGAGATGCTGAGATACAGCTCTTTGAGAAAAAAATTTCAAAATTTTCATATAACATATTGTATGGTACCTATACATTTGTATACTCAAATTTGTGTCATTGTCAATCAGGCTATGCTAGGGTTAAATGATTTTTTTTTTGCTTAGATTAAAGCAAACTGAAAAAAATAATAAAATTATCAACAAATTTAATCGAAAACTAAATTTAAATTATGTAGGATACAAATTCATAAATGATTATTATTAACTTCATATGTTTGACTTAAGCTAGTGACACACTATAAATATATACATACATATTATAGAATTAATCCTGTAATTTAAAAATGTTGAAGTTTCTTGATTGTTGCTTCGAGTTTTATAACAAAATCATTCTTGATTTATAAGAAACATATTTTTACTATTTAATTCACTCCAAATTATAATAAATAGAATATTATTCACACCAAATAATCTATCTTTGAAGTGTATCTATGATGTTATATAACAGCTGTCTTCCTTTTTACGAGAAATTCTTTTGAAATACTTAATAAGTACCTAAATAAAATGTATAACTCATCTTTTATAATTTTTAAAATGAGAACATTATCTTTATTAATATGACCGCGTTATTATTTACATTCTAAAGTATATATTATATGAGATCAAATTATATATGAGAAAATTGCTTTCTATTCAAAAATAATATAATAAAAAAGACACATATGTATGTATGTGCATAACAATAATATACAGAAAAAAAGTATATATTCTCAATTCACTTCGCTCTTTTTATTTAAAAAAAAAAAAAAAAAAAAAACAACAACAAAGACCGCGTTGTCACACATATGTAGAATAATACATACTACATAAAATATATCTTATAAAGAAAATTTTTTTGGTGAGAAATGCATTCAGATTAAAATGTCACCACAAACAAAAAATATCTTTGATAAAAATAATTATTATGACAAAAAAAAAAAAAAAAATTAGATACTAAGAAGAATCTGGTAATAATCACAACGTAATAAACCGACTTAAAGCATCGCGTTTGTACTGCGAGAAGCTTTATTATATGAGAAAGAAAAAAAGTTAATTGCATTTGCATTTTTAATTACTTATTTATAACAAAAAAAAAAAAAAAATACCATGTGATGAATTAAGGGCAAAAACAAAGAACGCCAAGAACAAAAAAAAATATATATCTTGAATTGTGAATAAAAAAAATGAAATTAAGTTTTGAGGTCTCATTCAGAAAATATTGTTTGTCGTTTTTAGAAATGTCATCAAGATCATTCTTTTGAAATCTAAAAAATCCATATAAAAAGAATAATTTCTATGAAAAAAAAAAAAAAGAAATCCAGTATAAATAGAAAAACAAGAAGAAAAGAAAAATATCTATTCAGTGTTTTCACAAAAAATGTAACAAGATGGTATATAAAATATGTAAATTACTCGTAAATGCTATGAAATTTCAAATTTAACCGTTGAAAATTAAATGATAAGCTTCACGCTGGGTTATAACTATAATTAACGAATATTAAATAACCTTATTACATTAAATTGAATTTAAACAAAAAAGCCCTTGGAAGAATCATAGTAAAATTTATATTTAAAATTGCCTTTACACAAAAAAAATACAAATCATATACAGGATGTCCCGTTTGTTGGTTTGCTTTTCCTTGATACCAGTGATAGGTCTCATCGGGACAAACAAAAAATCATCCTTTACACTTTCCAAATTCTATCAAGGAAAAGCAAACCAAACGGGACACCCTGTATGTATATACTTATCACAAATATCAGTTATTACTAAGCTACTTAAATTTGAATTAATCAAATAATCATTATGTAAATTTTATAACCTTTTTGTGACATGTTCTTTATTCAAATTTTCTTTTTCTTCTTTTTTTTGCACACCTACTTTGGAAATTTTTGTGCTTCAAAGCACATTAACAGTTAAGAGAATTGGGTATTAAAAATATCAAAAACTTTAAAGTAATATTGATCTAAAAAAGATTAAGTAAATTTTGCGGAAAAAAGTAAAACAATCCTTTTTTAATGTTATAAAAAAAAAAAAAGTTAAAGATTGAAAAAAAAAAAGATTCTTTTGGGAAACATTTAGGTAAAAAACAGGATTTTTTTTTAACTTGTGAATTCATGATCTGAATTTTAAAAAACACATTTTTTTTAAATTAATAGGTCCTTAAAGTTTTCATAAAATTTACAATGTGATTAAACAAAATTCTATACTTATTTTTCAGATGACTATGTATGTATATGTATCTATTTAAAGAAAAGGCGTTATTTTATCTAAATAAAATCATGTAATTTTAAATACAATAAATGAGATGAAAATATATTTTATTCATGATATCATTCGATTATAAATAAGTATATATATTTATGTATACGGATGTGTACGTGTGAGTATTTTTTTTTCTCTAAAAAGTTTTTTGTATCATATGTGAATATCCTGTAAAATCACATAGATATAAAAAGGATATCATCTTTACAAGCACACACACATATAAAATTTGATTAATATATATATATAAATACATATATATTTCAAACATGTATTTTTGTTGTTGTTGTTGTTCTATTTATGAATGCGTATCTGAAAATTTTTCAAATAAGGTACTCGTACATCATATAATATTTTTCTCACGTTCATCGATTCAACGTTCCAGATTGAATTTCACAAATTCACATCAATTCTTGATTCGTATAAAAAACAGACAAAAAAAATATGTACATATATAAATAAATAAATAAACAGATAGAAGGAAGTTCATGAACATGAAATTTCAAAAATTTATACATGTACATATGTTCCATATACATACTCGTATATGTATACGATTTCATACAAAAGTTGTTAATAGAAGAGATAATAGTGCCTAGGTAGTCTATTTAATATTTTTTCATATAGTAAAGTTCATAGATAATATTCGAAAATATTCTAAAGCACGTTTTATTTAAGATCGGATAACGTACAACAACAATATTTTAAAATTGATCCCTGTTTTTTCTATAATAGATAACAATCAATTCAATCTAACAAAAGGTGCTGCTACTCCTTGAGAGAACTTTTTTTTTTTTAATAGAAAATATTTAAATACACTAGATACTCAGTGTAGTGCACCGCAAAACTACTATGGATAAAAAATAATAATGCATCATCAATCATCATCAACATAATTACATGATGGTTTATATTCGATATCGAAAATTTTCGTACTGCAAAAATGTAAACAATTAATTTTACGCAAAAATTCCATAATAAAAAACTTCCCTACATTTATATTGTTGACGTAAATATTTAGCAATACAAAGGCTATCCCATGGAAGAAAAATAAAAAAGGATAATAAAGTTCATGACCCTATTAAATTAGAAAATTTTTTATACTGATTCCAACCATCCGTTCGTACCGTCAAGTGCAGACGAGATCAAAGAAGGATAATAAAATTTATGGTTTTTTTTTCTACTTCTTTTTAAATTTCATTTTTTTTTCTGTTGTGCATCTGTGATTCTGTGTACAAACAAACGTAATGATTCTCAAACACATCTTTTACCTGTTCACAATCTTATTAGGGTACCTGTGTTATAGTCCTTCAAAAGGGACTCATCTGGTAGTTCTTTTTTGTACGATATTCTCTTAGTATTTTGTTTGTGTATGAAATTTTATCATAGATACATTCAGAAGATTTATATATACATACTTATTAAGGATATTTTTTCCCATAATATTTAATAATAAAAAAGGTCTGTTATATCTAGAAGAAAAAATTTTTGGGGAAAAAAAACTGTATAACGTAAAATAGCATAAACATAACCTTGCTTAAGATTTGTATCTTGTTAAATTAAAACAATGACAATGTAAAATTCAATATTAATTTATTTGAAAATTAATATTAGGTGAATTTTTTTTCTTTTTTGTAACCTACTTGTTCCGGTTACAAATCAAACATATTACCTATTTATAGAAATTAGATCGTAGAAAAAATTAAAGTTTTGCACTTAATTTGAATCAGCATATTTTATTTCACTATCATATTTACCTTATTCAATAAGCATAACTTTAAAATGAGATCGAATAACATTCTTTCTTTTTTTCTAATTCAGTTTCAGTTTAAAATATTATTTGAAAACAAATAAAAAATAAAAAGATAGTATCTAATCAATAATACTTGATTATTAGAAAGTATAAAAAAAAATACTCTTGAAAATTGTTTTGTAAAATAATACGATTAAAATTTCTCTTTAAAATGTTATGAAATTTGATAAAAGTGGATTGTTTACTGTTTATAAAAATAAGTACTTTAACATATTTATGTGTAGATACTTGAAATTTTAATACCAAGAAATATTTCTTCATTATTTTACAATTGAGTTGTACAACAATTCTAAGAATATCTTGACAAAATATAAAAGTGTTTTCATTCCAAATGAGAAATGGTAGGTATACATTTGCTGTAAACCTTGCAAAATTTTTCATCATCCTCCTCCTCAAAATTTTCATTTCAAGTACTAATTTTCTTATTTATATCTAAAATTACTTAGATACCGTAAAACGGGGTGAGTTTGGCCCTATATATTTTTATTCGAATAAGGTATAGTTTTTTTATCATACATATATATCATTCAGTTGGCTTTTCTCAACATGATAAACTGGAAATATATACAATTTTTTATTGGTACCGCTGATGACAGAAGGTTTTGTTCTCTTGGGCTTAAGTAACCTCGGGGTTGGGGTGACTTTATCGTCCCATTGTGTGTTTTACCACTATATTCAATAGTAGACATTTTAAATGGACATTTTCACCCGTTAAATGTATAGGTAGTACACTCTATTTTTCCTTCAAATTGATACCTCTGGTTGTGTCTTCCTATGCTGTACTTACCAATGTTTGAGGTGTCTTGAATACTTACTTCTCTACTAGCAAATTTTAAACTATCACAATAAAATTCAAATTGACACTGACATCGTTCTTCGTGATATTAGAAAGATACCGTTATGTTTCAAATAGGTTTAGACATGCACAGAAGTACAAAAAAGTACAACGAACATACTAGTAAAAGTAAAACTGACAAACTTGCAATTGACTAGAGCATAAGCTGTGTTTCGAAAGGTATTAATACCGTACTAATACAATGTCACAAGTTTCAAAACGTCAAGGTAAAACGGTTACATTGTCAATTTGTTATAAGTTTCATAATGTATAGAATGTATATTTGACGCATCCTTTAAGCAACTAGCGCATCCACATTTTTTCGGATACACAAATAAAATGTTGTATCACTGCTATGTATCACATTTGTATCAATACTGTATTGCTACTATATTTGGTACCCATTTTTTTAACGTTTCGAAACACAGCCTATTGTAATTATAATCTTTTAATTGTGTTGGGCCAAACTCATCCCATTTTACGGTATACATAAAATAATATTGTATTTTTCAAAAATCTTCATCAAAAATTACGTATTTTCAACATAAAATGAAAGATAATACCTATTTAATTATTTTCTTGTTCCAAAAAAAAAAAAAAAACCAAAATAATTTATAAGAATTATTTTATTTTTTTTTCAGAAACAAACAAACAAATAAAAATACAAGATAAAGTATTTTATTTTATTTCATACATATAAACAATTTTCACTTCCTTTATTTTGTTTGGCAACAAGACAAAAACCTTATGATTATTTTTTTTTAAAAGCATTGAAAATAGAATAACTTTTAAGCATTTCTACGTATACGAGTATACTCGTAAGTATAAATAAATGTATAGATATACAAAAATAAATCTGTTTGAAGCAAAAAAAAAAAAAAGGAAATCTTTAATGTCATTTATTTTTAAGGATTACCAATGATGACAAATTTGACAACATCGTAAAATAATAAATTGATGGTACATTAATTTTTCTATATGAACATGATCTTATCCGGAAATTTATTTTGACTTTTTTTGAAATTCACAAAGAAAAAAAAAAACAAAAATAAATTGAATAGATAGATCTTCCGCATGAGAAATTTTATTTTTTATTTTTTTTTAAAAGTAGAATTTGTGAACAAGAACCTTTAAAAAAATTCTACTAAAATTTAAACCGAAAAAAAAACACTGAGAATTGAATATACATACCCACTGTATGACGACTAACGAAATCTATTTTACACATAATTTATTGCAGAATTTTTTTGAAGAAGAAGGTGAATGACTTTTAATCATCCGAGATACTTTTCGAATATCCCATTATTAGTTTTGCACTACATACCTAAGTATAGTTTCTTTGACACAAACTTTATCTAAAAACTATCGAACTTGAGTTGAAAATACTCATACATACATAATCGTATATGTATGTATATTGTGTTACGTTGCAATGTTAAAACGCGTGGGATGTGTTACACAAAAACAGAAAGAAAAAAAAATGCAAAAGAAAAATTTTAAACGATTTTATGAATGAAAATGAATGTTTTTTTTATTCAAAAAATAAATTTATCAATGAATACTCCTACGTAAAAAACGCATATAAGCATTTAAAAAAGACTTCAAATATGCTTCAATGAAGAAAAAAAAGTCTGAGGTAACAAAAAATACTACAACGGTATTAATTTTGACATTAAAAAAAAAATAAAAATTCAAATTTTTGATGAAACCTACACTTGTTAAACATGTATGCTTGATTTTTGATTTTTCTTTATTTATTTTTTTTGTATCTAAAATAATCTGAAGAAACATCTAAATAATTTTTTTTTTCGTATTCAATAGAAAAATTTTTAAATTTAATCAATGGCAATTGTAGGTGTAATACTGAGGATTTCTTTCTTCTTTGTTAATAATATTATTGTACACATATCTACGTCAATATGTTTAATACATAAGAAAAAAGGTTTGAAAACCTTATTCCGTTTAAACTTAAGTACATACTTAATGAGTATAGATACATATGTACGTAGGTTGCAAAAATATTTTCTTTCTTTTCGATTTTTAATCATTGAAGGTTTTTAAAATATCGTAACATTGACTTAAAAATTTATAAATAAAATTCATAAATTTTAATTTAAAGTAATTTCCATTCCAAGGATAACATTTTTCAAATTTAGATTAAATTTTCTTTTTACTTTTTACTTTCATCTTTTTATATCTACTACAGTTTTATTGTGTCAAGACTCAAGAGTCAAGTGAAAAGAAAAAAGAAAGTCAATTCTAAACTAAGCTGTGGGTGGAGAAGAAAATAGCTACTTTTTGGAACTTTATGTCATTGATGGTTTTGTTTCTACTTCGTCCCATAAATTTGATCGTATACAAATTTGAAATTTTTCTTTGTAAAAGAGCTTACATAAACATTGTGTCCAAACTTAAACTTCCTAGACCTACGATAATGTACCTTTTTAAAAGGAAAAAAATTGTCTATACAAATAAGTATATTAATGAATCCTTGAAAATTCTCTTTTCGACGTCCTTTAACTCTTTTGAAAAAGAAATTATTGTGAAAAACAACCTAGCTCTAGGAAGCCTATAGTAGGAAAAT
The DNA here is from genome assembly GCA_932526495.1 of Bombylius major. Classification (NCBI taxonomy): domain Eukaryota; kingdom Metazoa; phylum Arthropoda; class Insecta; order Diptera; family Bombyliidae; genus Bombylius; species Bombylius major. Next base: position 50,447,142 of record OW052044.1, read on the forward strand.
ACTAGACATGGATTTCAAGTTAATCGGATCACGCATTGTCCTGAGTGTACAAGTATAATTTTTTCATTTGAAGCCTTAGAACTAATTTCAATGTTAAAAAATACGTCTTATAAGTTTTCTTACATTTTTGATGTCTCATACTCATTATCTTTTCCATTGAATGCTCATTGTTTTATGATGATGCATAAATGACAACATCTTTCTAGGTAAGCGTGATTGACGCATAATAATAGTAAGAAAAAACAGGTATTCACACAGTGCACATTTAAAATTGCAAATTAATATAAAAAAATTAAATAAATAAAAAACCATGAAACGAAACACAAAGAATTTCCAATATAAATGGCACGCTGTCTCATTATAGAAAGCGAATACGATCATAACATTACTACTATTTACTAGTTTATCTACATACAGATCTTAAGGAATGTTAACTCTCAGAAAAAATTTAAACCGGATTTTATATCCGGTAATCTGAACTCTTTTATATCTTTATATACATACATTATTATCTGTTATACATTTTACTTTATTAGTATTAACTTAATATTAAGAGTAATAATTTAAATCAAACATTCAAAAGTTTATCTCTTAAATTTACCCTTTACCTTTCACACTATTTTTTTAATTATTTCCTATACGTGTAGCAATTTATCCAAACTCATTTGAATTCCTCAAAAAAAAAAAAAAAAAACCCTATCAAATATATTACATACTTCTTTAACACAATATATACCTATATTATTATTATTTTTTTTTCTTAAAGTACGCATGGGAATCAACTATAGAATCCAATGTATCAAATCATTTTTTTAAAGGTAATCTGAGAAACGAAAAAAAAAAAAAACATGAATCTGGAATTTATATTACAGTCATTAAAATACCTGTTATGTAGATCTTATAAGAAGACATTTTAATATTCATTATTATCTGAAAAGTTTAATAACCGACCGCATGATTTGTAGTTTCAATTCAACATTTCATCAATGAAAATCTATATAGAACATGATACAGATATGCTTTATCAATTTTAAAATTGATCAATTTAACTGTTATCTTTGTTAGTATGTTTCTACACTAAGATTCTTTGCATCATTGCACTACAAAAACAAAAAGAATACAATTGTGAGAATATATTAATGTCACTTCGTAAGCACAACAAATCAACCATGCATGACATTAAAAAAATTTTAACACATAGAAGCAAATGTTGTCTGATAGTGGAATTGAAAGCTTATTAACTTAGAAGATAGAAAAATAAATGGTATATACATTCAGATACAAAATAACACTGGAGTTTTTCTCAGAATGAAAGTGTTTAGAACACCACCACAACAAGTGTAAACCATCGCTTATACACTTGTGTATTATCTCATAGCACCAAAACATGTTTATGAGTTTGATTGCATAACCCTTGATCGTAAATGCATTTTTACGATTTTTTTTTTTTTTTAAATAATTTTTTTGTGAGAATGAAAAAAATATTTAAGACGAGAAAGAATTTACGGACAGACAGACATTTTACGAATATTTCCAGTCACATATTGACCATTCATTTAAATGGGACGAATATCTATGCATGTGTGCATGCATGTATGTATTTAAAATATCAAAGACTATAATTATAGATGTACATACATATATGGAAAATTTTCAGTTATTAAAGAAAAATTTATTAAGTATCTTAAATTGGTTTAAAAACGAAAAAAAACAAAATTATGTATGTTTTTTTTTCAAAGTTTCTTAAAGTATCTTTTTGAAATTAAAATCTATATAAAGTGAGAACAAAATCGTAAACAGATAAACAGAGAATGTTGTTGTTTTCTTCTTTCTTGGATCATTGATCAATGAACCATGATAACAAAATTAATTTAGAATATTACTTGCACTTTTTAGCTTTTACATGTATGTATTTTTTTCTCTTTAACTTTCAAGCATTCCTTCTTTTGTTGCAAAACATGTAAATCATTTTTAGTGAGCTTAAATAAGCTTGACAAATTTATTTATAATAGAAATTCTCTTATGTATTTTTTTTTTTTTTGTTCATGGAATTCAATAAAAAAAATCTTAACTTATCCATTATATTTTTAATGGTGTCTGTTAATGTTATTTATATTATTATAATGTCTTTCTTTCACATATATTCAATAGAAAATAACTTAAGGAAATTACATATAGGTACTATACATATGTATAATATGTAATATGAAATTTTCCCACCTTTTATTGTATTCATTGTATTTATCTAACAACGATGGCGGGCTGTTTTAATGAATGAATGTATTATGACATAAATTCACACATATTGTTCTTTCTTGAAAATTCATTAATTATATTATTGTTATTAATTCAACATCATCGCATCACAATCATCATCTACCTTACTTAAATTAAGTTTCACATTTTTAAGCTTATGCATGTGTATACGTATACGTATAGGTACATTTTATTGCTCCATTTGAAAAATTCAGAAAAATGAATAATAATTGAAAAAAATTTTTTTGAATAGATACAATGAAATTATGAAAGCGGAAAATAAAAAAAAAAACAAAATAATGAAAATTGTGTGTAAATAGTCGCCTACTTTAATTTTTTTTTATTCACTTCCTTAAATGATAATTAGATACAAAATAATTATTTGAATGATAATTTTCTTTTTTTTTTAATTTTTATTTTTTTATTTTGTAATTCAGATGCTTAAACACGTACACATTTCTCCATTACGAAGTCGATCTGACTCGCTTTCACTTCGTTTACCAACTTCTTGTGCATCATCAATATGTGGTAGTCCAGAACCATTATCTGAATTACAAAGGACACCATCAAGAGCATCTAGTTATTCAAGTTTAAATGAACCTACACCACAGGTAAGAAAGTAAAATTTTAAATCAATAAATAAATTTTAAATCGTAATTTTGTAATCATATTTAGAATAATTTTGGAAAATGTATTTTTAAACCCCATTTTTTCGAAAATATAAAATAAAATTGAAAGTTTTTTGTAAAGCACACCACATTTCCAAAAGATTTTTAGAATTTCTTCATTTTCAAAACTACTTTGTCAGTGGTAAAGAGAACCAAAAAAGTTGAGGTAATCTCGCGCATGTCTTACATATGTACGTGTTAGTGATCTTCTTGTGTATACATATACAAAAAGAGAAATCTGTTTCTTAGAATTTACAACAACAAAAATGCAAGTGTGTAAGTATATTTTTTTCTGCGCATGATTTTCTAGTATAATACGATTCCTCAACTTTTTTGGGTCGAGGTATAACAACGTATCCTGGAATATCGTTGCATACATAAGAAAACTAATATCATAATTTCGAAAGAATTGAAAAATATATAAAAATTAAAACTTTAGAAGACCATTTAAAACGTTCAAGTTCATTATTCAGGCACATACCACAACGTCATAATAATTTTTTTCTTAAATAGAATAAAAAATAAGCTTTATCGTACCCTCAACGTGTTTAAATATTTATATTCAATCTATTATCTATAATTTGAAATAAAATGAAATTAAATAAAACAATTTTCATAGTTAATTTTTTGTCGCTTTTATTAGATAGATTTTTTCTTTTTTCAAATTGAACTTTTTATTATTTTTTTTCTATTATTCATTTTTCGAATAGTGTGTACATACTTATGGTATATACTCGTAAGTAGCAATAAATACATATGAATGAACGACTTAGATAAAGTATTTCACAAGAAAAAAAAAAAAAAAAAAAAGAGGAGGAGGAAATAATAATAAGGAATCTAATTTTTACACCGCATTTCAGATATACTTTTCTATTCAATTTAAATCCTCTTTTCTGTTATCTCTTGAGGATACTTTACTTACCATCAAAAGCTTTATTTTTTTTTGTAAATTTCTTTTATATTATTTACTATACAATGTATAGATACAGATACACTCGAGTACTTATGTACTCGTACATAGTTTTATTCAAGGAACATTAACACAAATTTCAAAATAGAGTAGCTAGAACTCTAGAACTATATTCATTTTTTTTGGATGAATGGTTAGATAAATTTCGTAATTCCATACTACACGTATATGTATGAATAAATGGATTTTATTATTTAGTTTTTAACTCTAAAAAGAATTTAATCCTTAGACAATTGTTCTTTCAAAAAAAAAAAATGTTTAGACGTGTTGTGTTTTTGTTTAAATTTTCACAGATTTAATAAAAATTTATTGAAGTAAATTGAACTTTTTTAATTCTATTCAGTTTAAAATTTGATTTAGAAAAAAAAAAATACGTTTCTTTAAAAAAATAATATATTTATTTCTTATAAAAACCTCAAATCAACAATTTTAAAGTACAAAAAAAGAAGATTATTGTTGTCCTTGAAAAATATATTTTAACAGTAAATTTTTTGTATTTTATTAACGTTCTTGTTCTTTTTCACATGGGTTGCGAAAAATGAGATTGTCGGTTAAATACGAACTGTTTTAAGTATGTACTCGTATATGATAATAAAAAATATTCTTAATATTACCATATTGGGCACACTGAATCAATTTTATATTCAAGGATTTTCATCTTAACTTTTTGCACTCCAACGTCTCACTGAGCACATTGTTCTGCCTTGGTTTTCGTTAAATAACCTCTTTTTTTAGTTTGAAAATGTTTTGTCGTCTTCAGCAAGTCTTCAGAACATCCGAAACACTTTTAAAAAAATGTTCACTTTTACAAACTTCACAGGCCATGTCCTTATTAAATGGATGTGAATAAAATGAAATAACCAGAAAGGTTTTCTGGTCAAAAAAGATACTTGAGAAAGTTTTGTGAAACAGTTTTTGTGTTGCTTTGTATCCCTTTAATGCACTTCAGATCAGTATAGCGCTAACGCATGAAAAATGAGAAAAATGGATTGGGGAAGTTAAGGAAGAAAAGAAAAGAAAAAAAAAATTAATGGAAGTCTCATTTGAGCTTTTTTAAATTATTTGTCTCGATGATGGCACTTTCATGTCAGACACTTTAACTGTTGAATATATTTGCATTTAGATCCTTTCGTGAAAGAACAGCTTGGATTGGAGTTAGAAAATACCGTTATATCAAGGCTTTTTGTTTTATTCATACAGTCTCATTTTCGAACAGTTTTCATCCGCTTTTTTTTTATTTATTACTCTCCATTGACATATACAAAATTTCATTTTCAATTTTTTTATTTTTTTTTATTGAAAATAAAAATATAAAAATATCTTAAAATTTTCTTTGAAATCTTTAACGATGTTGTTGACAATTTGAAAATGAAATTATATACATAAATATATCCATATACATTATTTTGTATATATTATATAGGTGTGCATATAACAAATGAACATGAGTGTTATATGATTCGGAAAAATATTACAAAGAATCAAATAAAAAATATCATATGTGAGTACGTGTGCCTATAAGCAATATGAACAATCTATGTATATATACATCATACGAGTGTATTTTGTAATAAAATGTACATTTTAAACGTCATACAAATACAAAATTGTAGGAGTTTTATATTCATATATGAAACAAAATACGGTGATTTTACAAAAATTTTATTTGATAAAAAAGGGGGGAATATAAAAATAGAATTGTGAAACAGTATTATCAGACGTGCATTAAGTAGGTACTTCAAGAACATAATAAAATATATATATGTACTTTTAGATTACAATAATTTACATATGGAATATATTTACACAGAATACAGAATATATACATTTTATTTTCTAAATAGAATTTTTCAATTATATTTTATAGAGAAGGTAGAATTGCACGTGTCATTGATTCAAGCTTCCGTCCGGTTTAAAATTCAATTACAATAAAATATATTACATTATATAGTAAAATTACACATACTCTTATATACACATACTTAAGTACATCTAGGTAATAATAAAAATAAATATATGACAATTGAGATAAAGTCAGAGTCTAATTTTATTTAATCTTGACTATGACAATTGAGATAAAGTCAGAGTCTAATTTTATTTAATCTTGACTATCTTTTTAGTGTTTTTTTTTTTTTAAATATCACATAATATGTAATTTTAACAATTGTATATTCAAAATCATTAGGCAAAAAATATGAATAATTTATTAAAATTTAAAATTGCATGGAAAATGCATGGAAAATACCTCAACTTTTATGATTTTGACCATAAAATGATTTTTCTTAAATCAAATTTCTATAATCTGTGACAAAAACAAAAATTACCATGTTCTAACATTTTTTCAACGGTTCTCTTAAGACGCTCTTATATGCCTTCTCAAATGGTGAACATTCTAACTAAAGTACATATTTGGTACTCTAAATGAATTATTTATCTTAGAGTAGCCTTTTTCAGGTCCTACCCAAACACATATATCGTAGTACATATATCACATTCAATGTGAAAATGTTAAGAAACAAGAAAATTAATATCATTCCATCATGTCACAAACATTGAAAAAAAAAACTCACAAAATAAATGCGAATTATGGTCATCGTTCTTTGTCCTATTTCTCTTGTCATTCATCATTTTCAAGTAAAAGATGTCAGTTTAAAGAAGAAGAAAAAAACCAGTAAAAGTATTTCCTTTTAGTTACAATAGATTTTCATTGGAATTACTAAGAAATTTGCTATTTTTTTCCGTTTAACATTTTCGCTTGATTATATCTTCATTAAGCTTTGTGTTCGATTATATCGTATCGATTGCATTCAATAAAAAATAAATGAATTAAAAATCAAGAATTATTTATTTGTTGTTACGGAAAAAGGATCAATTAGTAAGATTTTTTCTGTATAGAAATCCTTTTTATTTCCTGTTATTATAATTTTTTCACATACTAAACAATTTATGATCAGAGATATGATTGAACAAAAATTAAATAACCATGCCATGTCAGCAATCACATACTTGAAAAAAGTGATTTCTTGAAATTGTAATCTTATTTATTGGCAGTCAGTCAATTGCATTTTTTTTTTATTTAACATACTATTTATCTTTACGTGCATTTATTTACCTGTTTGTATACATTTATAACTTTCAATTAATAAATAATCGATGACGCCGTCGTAGAAGTAAAAGTTTTTTTTTATATTTTTTTTCTTGTTTTGCTGACTTGTTAATGTTATGAAAACTTTAAAGAACTTAATAAAAATTATTTTTCAGTTGTTTTTCCTCTCTTCTACTTTTCTAAATAAATTTTTGTCTGTCTACCTGGTTTGATCGATTTCCATGTAAAATAAAATATAAATAAAAAATAAGTATAGACTCCACTTTTTTATTTGAAATTTACAAATAAACAAAATTGCTGAAAATACCCTATTTTTCAGAATTTGATAAATAATAAGATTGCAAATTTTTTGCTATACTTTTTTTTAAAATCGATTTTTTGTATTATGTATCAATTTTATTAAAAATACATTAACGATTGTATCATTACTTTTCTGTTTTAGAACAACCCTATACCAATTTTATTTTAACCTTTATGTAAAACGTATAGACATTCTTATTACAGATTTCTTTTTTTTTCTCTTCTAATGACATAAAAATAATTCATAAATAATAAATCATAAAAATGGTTGTCATATTCTTGTGGAGACAAAAAAATAAATCTTTTATGCTCCAACTTTGTTGAAAAAAATGCTATTTGAATCATATCTTACCGACTACCCTTTTTTTTTGTTATTTTCCCTTTTCATCTTGTTTGTTTATTCTTTTTATTTATTTATTTTTTTAATATAAAAAATGTCATTAACTTTTTTTACATTTTATTCTTTTTTACACATATGTTTCGTCTCTGCTCCATATCATTATAAACGCCTTATAATACAAAGAATATAATCTATTAAAAACGTGTTAAAAACGTATTTAGTCGAATACCTGAAGTTAACTTCTTTTAATTTTTTTTTGTTTTTTTTTTTTTAATTTATTTACATACATTCTTTTACAGCCATTGGCATTGTTATGCTAAGTCTACCATGTAAGCGTATATATAGAAAAAAATATACATATATTATTAGATATTCGTACATAAATAATGTTTTGAAAGATATACATTAGACTGTACCTTATTATGTACAGCAAAAAAAAATTTTTTCTAAACCAACCTCTCACCCCCTAAATTTTTTGTACTTGTGAGAAAAACCTCATAATTTAAAAGCTCTAGAAAATCATTTACCAGTGCCGCAAAAGGTTTCTTTTCACCTAACAAAAATGTTCTTAAAAAAATAAGTTCGTATGTTAGCACGTTTTCGTCAAAAAATTTGAATATCTCTGGACATCGTAATCCGAAAACCTTGAAATTTCTGCAGGGAATTTTTCTTGTCATTCGCTACAAATTTTTCTTTTGAATAGAAAAGATTTCTGCAACATGGAGCGAGCTACAAGACACAAAAGAAAAAAACTCCGTCCATCTATGTTAAGGAAATTTTTGTAGACCTTTCCGTTCCTTTGAAGAAGTATGTTCCCGTTCACTTCAAATTAATCCCAAACTTAAATATATCTGAAAAAGTGCAAAAATAAGAGGCATCGCAGTAGAAGGGAAAAAACGTTAATTTTTCGGAAAATGACGATTTTATGCATTTTACCCTATAACTTTTGCCCTAGTTAACAAACATTTGTTTAAATTATGTTTAGAAGAGAATATCCTGGCCAAATTTCAACTTCTTACAACTCCGGGAACATACTTTTTCAAATGGACGTCAAGTACAAAAAATTTAGAGGGTGAGATACTGAGAATCTGAAAGTTGAAAAATAAGGGACACCCTAAATACCATGTGTATATACCTAACTGTTGATTTTTGTAAAGCTTTACACACGTATATTTATAACAACCTTTTGAATCCTTGTTAAATCAATATAATCCACTGTTATCAACATTCTTAAAATCTACAAAAATTCTAGCTTGCAAATATTTGTATTTATAAACTTTTTCACATTTAAATTTATTATTTTAAACTATTTAGAAAATATGCATGTTATTTTGAAATTAATTCAATCTAATTAGATACGATAGTATTACAGAATATATTTAAAAACAGAGTTTATTTACTTTTTTCTGTTTGTACTTTCGCTTTGTTCTTGTTTTCAAAATTTTAAAATATTCTTTTTTTAACTTCCTCATTCCATTCTTTTCATTTTATATGTACATACATAAGTATATATTTTGTAATGTAAAAGTATATCATTGTCCAGGATATCCGGTTAATACATAATTTTAAAATAATTTTCTTCAATTTTTGTTAATTTTCATGCATTTTGTTCGCATACAATGCGTAGAAATTTTTATTTTATTGTTGTTGTTATTGTTTTTATTTTCTATTTAGATATATAAAAAGTAAACAGTCAGTATAATTTCTGAAAACATTAATTTTTACTAAATCTTAGTTATTTATTATATATCCCGTGCAACCAAGCTATAAAGTTAGCTATAAAGAATTATAAAGATTTGCGTGAAGCTCTTTATAGAAAAAACCAATGTTTTGATTAAGATCGACATCGATTTTATTCACGAAATTCGACGTCAGCTATAAAAGATTTCGATGAAGAGCTTTATCGAATTTTTTTTCAACATCTGTATAGAGCCATATAGAGCGTTATAGGAATCTTTGTCGGAATTTATAGACATAATTTTTAAAAAAAATTTTCGTGTGTAAAGTCGTCCTCTTTGCATTGCACCATTCATCACTACACCGGCCATAGAGCTTATTGTAAATATATTTAAATTGTTCGTTTAAAGACCGATAACGATTCTTGACGATTCTTTATAGATCGTTGTCGGTCTTTGAAATACATACTTTGAAATTCGAAAACGATCAATATAGATTTTGTCGTTGGCTTTCGTTATCGTCGATATCTGCATAAATCGATATAGATATTTAAAGATTTTTTCGTCATTAATCGAGAGCAATTTTTATCTTTATTCCCCGTTATTGATCTATATTCCCCTTTAATCTTCGTTAAGGATCGATATAGATCTATATCATAATAAATATTTTTATAATTCTCTTCTCTCTCTGCAATAATTCTCTTGAGAGCAGGATTTAAATATCGATAAAGAACGTTAAGCTTCTTTGTATGTCTTCGAATAACGTTAAATATCTATAATATAATATGCAATATCTATAAACATCTATATAGTTGGACAAAGTTACTTCACGACTGGTTGCACGGGTATATATGTATGTAGTATAAGATACTCGTGTAACAATAACAAATTTTATTTTTGTTGTAATATTGCATGATACAACTTAATTTATATTATTCATTCACCTAATCATTATTATATTATGATGACCATTCTATCTAAATAACATAATGTACCGATACCGAAGTATATATACTGTATGTACACATAATATGATCACATTAAATTTAATCCTAACGACATTAGGCTAGGTATAATATAAAATTTGAAGAGGATGTATAACAACCATGCATATAAGTAGTCATCTCATCAACTTTAATTATAATTGTATAATGACATGACTTTAATATAAATGATCTAATATCATAAAACGACAAAAGAAAAACATATACATATACATTTGTACTATACATAAAACAAAAAGAATATACATATATGTATGTATGTATGTAATGTTATGTTAAAGCTACACAAAAATTATTTTAAAATATAAAATAAATTAATTTTTGACTGACTTCTAAAGAGTGTGGTATTCCGGGTACTTTATTGCAAATTACATCTTATTGTCTGCCATAACACTAAGTCCAAAGAACTTTAGAATGTTCTAAGCCAAGCATTTCTCTTAATGCACTAGGGTATAATGAAAGAAATCTGACTGAGTATCGTTTTGAATGTATAAGCTTGAATAAAATTAAGATATAATTTTTTCTTTTGGCACTAACATGCTGTAAAAAAGTTCAAGTACTCCTATATTTCTTAAAAAATTCATAGTCTGAAATTCTGAATTAATTTAACGTACCGTCGTCGTCCGGAAAAAACCTCCTATGTGCCATTTTGGTCAACAAATTGACTTTTAAATGTCATAATATTCAGCATAAAATCTTCTATCTAAATGACAATAACGTTGATATAGAGTAGAGCTGTTAAGTTACATAATAATTATTGAAATCACACTCTAAAAAGTAGAATTATCTATATCTACTTTACAAAAATAGTTTAAAAATAAAAAATAAAAATAAAAGTATCTGTAATTAATAATCTTGACATTTTGTACTCAAACACTTAAACTATTTATATACTTAGCTTCAAAAATATTTTGCACAACAGACTATTAATCAAAAAATAAAAAATACATGTAGAATAGAAAATCGATCAAACAAAATAAATAGTGTGTATTTCATAAATATGCTAACAAGGCAATTCTCTCCGAAGGGAAACCTCTTAGTGAAAATTTGAAAATTTAAAAAAGTTATAACTGATTGCAGACAAGACATCTAATTCTGATTATTCTTTTAAACATAATAAAACAAATATGTATATCTAAATAATTCAATCAATTTACAATCAAATAATTCGCTAGAATACACAATAAATTTTCACCTGTAGTCTGCGTTACATCTAATTTTGTAGCCTGCGTTACCAGTATTTTTGTTTTGTTTTTTAATAATATATAAATCTATTTAAGATACTATTGAATACCAATCAAAGAATATACCTTCTACCTTAAAACCATATATACATTTCAAAATATTTGTTGCATTCAGTTACCAGAAAATTTCAATGGAAAGTAAAAAGGTACATTTTCTGTTTTCGTGCGATATAGTCTGCGTTACATCTGTTAGAGTTAATAACACAAAAGCAGTGTTATAAACATTCAATTTTATTTCATGTGTGATATACATTAAGACATTAAGGTATTGATCTAAAATATTGAAAAAATAATATTTTCTTAGTACAAGTTTATGAAAAACACGTTAAAATGTCGTACGATGTAGTCTGCGTTAAGTAGAGAATTGCCCAACAACTTAATAATTCAACAAAAATAATATAAGAAAATTTCTTCTTGTTGGCGTCATCAATATTTATCAATTAAAAGTTATGTATAAGTGTATATGTTATACATTAAGGACATACAAACAATATAAATAAAATAAAATAGAATATAATATTGTATAAAAATTGTTAATAATTATGATAACATGCTATAGACATCGTTATTTATAAATATTTTTACTTACAATACATCTCTGTATTGCACATCGTGCAGATAAATACTACTTATGTTTTTTTTATTAAACAATAAATAAAAACTAAATAAAAATAAACTCTTCGAGAATACAGAGAAAAAAAATGTACACTTAAAAATAAAACAGTAAATAATCTGAAATAATAGATAGAAAATATAACAATATAATAATAAAATAACAAAGATAAGCCATTAAGAAAATAAAATAATAATATTAAAAAATTCAGTTTAGAAAAATTTTTAAATTATAAATAAACTTATGAAAAGTAAACAACAGCAAAATGATGAGATAATGAAATGTGAAAAATCTTTCTAAATGTTTTTTTTTTCAAGAAATTTTAAAGATTGAATACATAATCAATTATTTTTACCTCTCTGGAATAAAAATTATTATTCAATAATCCCGATGCTATACAATTGTTTTATAATAACAAGATAGGGGAAAGTTATCAGTCTTGAGCTCCCCTTAAGATTTTTTTTTTTTAAACTTTGTTGGCCCATTGAAATTGGTATGGATTGATATAAAAGAAGACTGTTATAGAATTTAAAAACAAGACCTAAAAAGTGTCTTAAACAAATGAAAAATGTGAAGACAAGAAAGTAGAAGAAAAGCTTATTTCTTCAGTCACGTGTTTTTCCAGATGGCTTTTCTCTTATAGACATCTAATCTTCCCTAGCCAGTACTTCGACTCAGGACTGGTAACTTTTCCCTATGTATATTTAGTTAGTACAACAATAATATACTTTTAAAAATGGCATAAAAGAAAATAGTTAAAGCCAACTGAAGAAAATTCTTTAAAAAAAGCACAAAAACAAAAATGAGAAGAAAAAATAAATTTAATATTTTCATTGTTTTTCCTTATAACGACTATAATAAGCTCTCGTGCGTGTTATAATTACGGTTAAAATAATATAATAAACCTTAGATTACAAGAATTTTTTATTCATATATAAATTTAATAGTGGTCAAAACCCAAAAATTTGAATTTATCGCCACATTTATTTATATTTAGTAACATAAAATTTTCTTAACGCACATGCATATAAAAATTCACATTAAATCCTTTTGTAATATAGTACTGGCGTTCTTCACATGGAATTGTTTTATAAATTTTCATAAATAATCTATGTATGGGTATTTATTTTCTTCATGTACATACATATGTACGTATTTAACCCTATTAGAAATGTTTTATTACTTTTATCAAGTCATTTATAAAGATACTACAATAAAATAGATCTTAATTACATCACTCCTGAAATATGGATGGGGTGCTTTTAAAATTACGCTTAAACTATTCGCAAAAACAATAAAAATAACGCAATAGACACATGTATGTGCGTGTAACTAAATTCACCTGATTTTACATCGCATTCAAGATATAGTAGTTAGTAACACAATTAAAAGAAAATAAGAAATCTTAACTTTGAACTAACTTATTCCAATTGTAAATCGATATATTGCATTACAGTACAGTTAACTCACTTGAAAAGCCCGCCAAAACAAGGCCCGTTTCATAAATACATCAGTTGCATGCGCAAATGACGTATTTACACTGGAAATTGGAAATTTTTGTCTGATTGTAATCTGACTGAGTCGACAAAGCAACTTCTGAAAAGTATTTGCGCAATCATTTGCTCTGCAACTTTTAATTTATGAAGCTAATGCTTTTGCAACTTGCACTGGAAAAAATAAATGAACATGGTGTTTGCGTATTAATGAAAAGGACCCTAATTATTCACTAGAAATTTTCCTAAACTTATTACGCATAGCAATTGTTCTTACGCACTTATTCGTATGCATTTTTTTTATTAAGAAAATAATAACGAGTATATTTTAAAAAAGCAAAAATCAAAATTTATAATTCATCCTTTTTATTAAATATTGTTCCAATAAGAACGCCTACACAATTTTAATATTTTATCTAAAAAAAAAAAAAAATAATAATAATAATAATCCTTCATTATCTTTAAACATAACATTTTCATGTGTTCTTTGGTACAACACGTTTTATCTATTAAACGTTATGTACAGATATATTATGTACTTGTATTTGTAGATACACATTTTTACAATAAGAATGATATTTTAGGTTTAGTATTATTTTTTTTTTGTTTCTTCTTGTTTTTATTCCTTATTTATGTAATCTTTACTTTTATTTTTATTTTTATTTTTAGACAACCATTAAAGTTTATACAGGATGTTTACGTATTGATATTGAATATAAAACATTAGGGATTCAATGGGATAGCACAAGTAAAGAAGTCATTGGACAACTTTTACGAAGGTATTTTCATAAAATCAAAAACAGCAACAACAAAAAATATCTTATCATATAAAATTTAATTTGAATTTCCTTCATATTCTTTTTTTTTTAGATTAAAAATGAGACATCGAGATCCGAAACTTTTTTATTTATCAATGGAAGTAACTGTAAGAAGAGCAGGAATAAAAACAATATTAGTTCTAGATGATGAAGCTAGACCAGCTATTTTACAAGCATGCCATCCAAAGGGAGATTCAAGGTTAATATTTTTATTGAAATTTTTTTTTTGTTTGTTTAACACTCCGATCTATGACAAATTTTACTACTTCCCATCTATGATAAGGAAATTTTTGTAGACCTTTTCGTCCCTTTAAAAAAGTATGTTCCCGTAGGAGTAGGAAGTTGAAATTTGGCCAAGATATTCTTTGAACGGTTCTCGTCATCCGTTTACTAGGGCAAAATTTATAGGGTGAAATGCACAAAAACGTCATTTTTCGAAAAATTAACGTTTTTTCCCCATCTACTGCGACCCCTCTTATTATTTTTCAAGATTATTTGAGTTTAAGATTAAATTGAAGTGTTTTCTGGTCTAGTACTTTTTATTTGACTCAAATCGGTTCAACAGAGCCTGAGATGTAATAGCCCAAAGTTGACAAGCCCCACTTTTCGTATATAAAAAGGTCTACAAAAATTTCCTTATCATAGATTGGAGGAGTTTTTTTCTTTGGAGCCTTGTAGCTCGCTCCCTGTTGCAGTGATCTTTTTCGTTTAAAAGTAAAATTTGTAGAGAATGGCAAGAAGAAAGCCCTGCAGAAATTTCAAGTTAATCGGTTCACAAGGACCAGAGATATTCCAATTTGAAATCTGAATTTGTACGAAAACGTGCTCTCATAGATCAGAGTGTTAATTTTGAATTTTTAATAAAACAATTTTTTTTTAGTTAAATTAAATTCTTTTCTTACATTTATTACATTCTAAGAATCATAAAGTATACTTGTAAAATTGACATTTTGTTTTTTTTTTCTTCTTATTGTTTAATCAGATTCTACCTACAACTTAGACCAGGTGGTTTAATAAGAGTTCATACATCAACTCTTCAATCTTCATCACAATATAAATCTCTAGTAATTTCAGAAGAAACTACATCAGATGAATTGCTATCATTACTTTTATCATCTTATAATTCAATGGAACCGGTTGAACAATTTTCTCTCTATGAGGTCTGTATCTATAATTTTTTTCTTGTTTTTTATAATTTTCTATGAAATTTAAAGAAAATGAAAATTAAAATCACTTTTTATATATTTTCTCTTCAATTATATCTATCAGGTTTGTCCCGGTGAAGAATATCAACGTAAATTACATCCAGACGATTTACCATTACGTGCACAAAATCAACGAATACAAAAAGGTGGTACATGTCATTTTTTAGTACGACGTAATCCAAATTATCCACGTCGTCGTACATTATTACCACCAATTTCTGAAAAAAATTCATCAACAACATCAATTAATTCACAAACAAGTACTAATTCAATTGAATCAAATTTAACATCTTTAAGTAATGAAAGTGGTAATTCAACAACAACATCTCATAATGAAACATTATTATTATGTGATTCAATAATAAAAATCAACAGTAATGATATTAAAGATTCTAATATGAATCCAATTTGTAAAATGTGTCGTAATAGCTTTAAATCATGTGAATTTTGTCATAAAAATTCAACATTGATATTAAATGAGCTACCATCATCATATAATCCTGTTTATAATATACGTGAAATAAAAACATCAGCAACAAAAAATTCATTTTTATCATCATTAAATAATAAAGATACAATTAAACATTTTGATATTGAAAAATTTAAAACAACAACAACAAAAACAACAACAAGAATAAATACTAATTTACTACATCAACAACATAAAGAAAGACCACGTAGTGTTATCATTAATAAAACTCGTTTAGAAACGATTTCAATTAAAAATGATACTTTCGATGATAATAAACAAATTATAACAACATTAGGTGGTGAAAAAGTTAATAATAATCCAGCTAAAGGATATGGAAATTATGTTTATATTTAAAAAAACAAAAAAAAAATGATTTTCATTTTAATTTTTCATAACCCTCTAGTGCGCACTGATGCATATACGTCATATGAATCATACCCAATTTTTCGATTTTATATTCATCATTTAATTTAATTTTCTAACTTATGAATTTCTATTTCAAATTTTAATCGATTGCTCTTTCTATTGATATACAAGTCAATGATCTTTGAAATAGTAATGCAGTTATTTTTTCAGTCTGAAAAATTGATTTGAAGGTTTTGTTCAATTTGTGATTGTACAAGCTATTGAGCATTATTTTCATAATGATTCAACAGTTCTAACTAGAATGAATTTGTTATTTTTTGATAAAAACTATAATTATAATCACTCTTAGTGCGCAGTGATTCATATATGAATCATGCCCTTTTTTTTCAAAATAACTGATGAACTAACAACTTGGATGAAAAATGCTAAAACAAAAGGTTATTATTTAATATTGATTTCCTAACGTTTTAATATTTTTTCGAATCAAAACAAAAAATTGTGCACTAGAGGGTTAAAAGAAAAATCTATCTCTTACTCTCGACTAACTTAAGAAATTTAAATTTAATTTGTATATTTTTATTTTTTTTTATTTTTACATTAATTCTTTCAGAGCTATAAAAAAAAATCAACAAAAACACCAAAATTTATTAAATTTTAAGTTCGTTTTATTTGTAAAATAGTCGTAGTATGAAAAAAAGAAACTAGTCAATAGCTTTAGTTGTTGTTACTTTTTTTTTTTATTTTAATTTCTTTTTTTTTTTTATTTCAATTAATTTTAGATATTGGCATTTTTTTTTATTTTATTAAATAATTTATTTTTTTTTTTTTTTTGATTTTCTAAAATAAAAAAACAAAACAAAGAAACAAAAAAAACAAACTCATTGATGAATTTCACAATTTAATTATTTTGCACATTTAAAAAAGAGTTTTTGAACAAAAACGCGAAATTTTTTGGAGAAAAATTGAAAGAAAAAAAAAACTTTTATTTAAATTTAATTACAAAATTCTTCAATTATACGAAATCTTAAGAAAGAAAGAAAAAATTTAAGTTTAATTTCGATGTTTTCATATTGAAATGAATTATTTGATAGATAATTTGAAATTTTTCACTCCTACAACTTAGTTCTTTGAACCAAAATAATTTAAATTAACCCTTCAAATACGGCTAACGAGAAAATAACGTTCATAAATTATTTTGTAAACTTTAGCGGGTACAATCTCGGTATTAATTTTTTTTTTTTAAAAAAAAGTTTAACGAAAAACTATTGTCCTCCACCTAATCGAATTTTAATCCCAGTTGGTAAACATTGGGGGTGGTCAGAAATGAAGAACTTAATTGAATCATTTGCGCAGAACTTACTTACATATTTCGAATACAGTTTTATATTTATACATGTAGACAACACTTTTGCAGATTTATGTTTCTAAACACAAACACACATGCAGTAAGATAAACTTGACAAAACCAAACAATTTATAAATTTTAATAGTAAAGGCAAACGCGGCTCGTCCTTGAGGGCTAATGGGGCACTGCCCCACCAAGAATTTATAATTAATTTAAAATTAATTGTAAAAAAAAAATTTGAAAAAAATCGAAAATGTCACATGCAGTTTCAATTTTAGACGTACTGCATGTGCAGATGTTGAGTTTTAGACGCACTGCAATTAAGAAATGCAGCAATTCTTAATTTCTGAATACCCCCATTGTACCTACATACATATGTAGGGGGGAAGTTTTTTTTTTCGCATTTGAATAATTAATAAAAGTATGTTGTTCGAAATTTTATATCGAAAAACACTAACTTTCGTTTTTGGCTGAATTAAGGAATTTAGTTTTCAAAATGAGAGAAAATTTGATAAAATATCGTATTTTTCTGAAGTAAATTTTAGTTATAAAAAAGAAAGAACAACAAATTTATTTTTTTGTATTTTGCCCAAAGTGTAAATAGAATCAGCTAAAAAATCTAATATATATTTTTTTTTAATTCTAAACGATTAAATATTAGAATATTAGTATGTATATGAACATAATTCAAGGAATAAAATTTATAATTTAGTTATGATTTTGTAAATAATTACGTACTCGTGTACACATACATACATACATACATACGATACGAGTACATATATATTTTTTTACATTTTCTTAAACACAAATAAATATCTTTTGTATTTTTGGTGTAATAATTAAAATTTAAAAATAATTTTTGGTCATATTTAATTTTTTTTTTCTATTTACTAAGAAAAACAAATAACAGCATTTATACCAAAGGGGTTTTCTATTGGAAAAAAAAATTAATAATTAATTAAGAGAAAAAAACTTAAAAATTTCAATTGAAAAAAAAAAATACATACTTATGGATTATAAAAATTAAATTTTGTTTTTTTTAAGTATAAAAGAAAAATTGTTTACTGAAGAAAATTTTAATAAAATCTAGATGTCAAAGCACAATTTTATTTTGTTTTATTGTTTTATTATTATTATTTTTTTTTTTTTGCCTTTCTCTTATATTTAATCACATTTACATACAGTGAAACCACCTAAATTGGAACAGTCATGGCACCAGAAAAATTATTTCCCAAGAGGAACCGGAAACCTCAGAGCACATCTCTTGTGCCGGTGTAAAGGTATAATAAGTCCGAGGCTTGAGCATATGTATGTACCAAATTTACCTAACACCGGACGAAGTGTAGCATCTACCACCTAAAAAAGTTTTGGGTTTTGTCAAAGCCCTGAAACTTTAGGTAAAAACCAGCAGTAGGGAATTACAAAAGATCCAAACGGTTCGCAGTAACAAGGGAACAATATCCTACCTCCAGGTTGGTTCTTTAATCTAATCTAATATGTTTTTTTTTTGCCCTTCTCTTATATTTAATTAAAGTTAAACATCCACACTTAGGTACACATTTACACACAGTGAAACCTCCTAAATTGCGACAGTCATGGGACCAGCAAAATTATGTCCCAATTCAGAGGTGTGTCGATTACAGAGGTTGATTTATATGGCAGATCAATGTAATTTTATGATAGTGTCCCAATTTTATAGGTTGTCTCGATTATAGAGTGTCCCAATTAGAAGGTTTCACTGTACCTGAATTCTTTAAAAAAATTTGAAAATTAAATCATGTCAAATTTCGTATAATAATCAATCCTAATAAAAAAATCTCATAACAAAAAAAAAAACACTTTATTAAAATGAACAAATTTCATAATAAAATCTCGTAATTTTTATTTGTATTATTTTATATATGCAACAACAACAACAACAAAAATAAAGGTAAAATAATTCTTAAATTTCACCCCTTTTCTATGATTTTTATTTAATTATTATCTGTCATTCTACCTGTCATAACCAGATGTATAGGATCAAATCTAAAAATGATAAAAATAAAAGAATGAATCAAGATTTTTCTTATGTATTTTCATCACGTATCATCAGATCACATGGAAATGTAAAGAAAACTTTTGTTCACCTTTTTTTTTTTTTTTCGTATATATTACGTATTCAAAATTTATATCACACTTTTATGTACATATGTAGTTATGTTTATGTTCGAATTGTTTACAACATTTCTCAACAAATGGCATATTATCTACCTTCTACATACTCGCTTATAGATTTTAGATACAGGAATACATAATAAACATTTCATAAATCCATCTTTATTTGTTTTTTTTATATTGCGTTGTTTATATTCAGAAAGTTTATTTTAACAGTCAGTTAAAAGATAATTTTTAGTCAATTTATCAAGAAAGGTGCTAAGAAATTCTTTATTTTATTTTACTAAAGAAAGACACTATTGAAAAGTGGGTAGTGGGTGGTTAAAGTAATCGATGTTTCTTTTATTTCATATTAAATTCAAGTTGAATAAGTTTTTTCTCTCCATAATAAATTACCACCACATTTACACACAGACACAAGCACACAAATTAAAGACAGACAATATATAATGCATGATTCATGTATTAATTTCCTTTTGAAAACTCATGGGATTCGTAAATATCTTTGTGTCGATAATTACCCTTTTCACTTGAAATTAAGTATTTTCAGAAATAAAACTTTTCCATTTAAAGTGTATTTAATTGGCTTCATTTTTACGAAAAAAAAAATAAGAAAAATTTGGTATTGTGCCAAAACCCTTTAAGTTTCTCCATAAGAAAAAAAAAAACGAAAAAGCTTTCAAGTATTCAATAATAGGTCAATTCTCTATAAAATGAAATCAAAATTTTCACTTTCTTCATAGTAAAAGTGTTGAAAAGAATAGCCATAAATATAAAAAAATTCTTTGTTTTTACGTACGGCTGACATGATATCAGCAAACTTCTTTCGTCTTCTGCGTTACCTGGAATGTCCTCATAAATTTGTATTGCATATTGTGATAGATTAATGAAAAACTATAAAAGTGACAATTATTAAATACATAACAATTCACAGACTTATTAAAGGAAATATTAAGAATGTATTAATAAGGTTGTGTATGAGTCTTCTGCGTTACCGACTTTTTTCAGATAAATTTAAAATAAAGGGTCATGAAAATAGGAATGCACTCTATATAGTTTTAAAACTGAAGGTAAATTGTAATAAATGTAGAAGTATCAAGTCTCTAGACTTTTATTATCCAAAAATTTTTTTAATAAAATTCCTCACAAAAAAAATGTCTTCTGCGTTACCAGAGAATCAACCAATAACATTCGACAAATTTCTGTTTTTAAATACAGGTTTTGTTTTTACGTTTTTTCAACTTTTAATGCACATTGACTGTTTCATTTCATTTACAATAATTAATTATCCTTGGAGAAAAATAAATAATAAAAAAAATATCAATATTTCTATTTTCACAAATTCGAAATTTTATTCCAGATTATAGTAACTGTAAACTATAATACAATAAAATAATAAAAAATCGATGAAAAATCTTTAATGAAAACTCATTTATTTTTTAAAATAATTCGTTTTTTTTTTTTTCAAATTTAAAAAATTTGAAGACAAAAAGAAATTAAATATTTTCTTAATGTTTTGCTGCTGCTGTTTTATTATAATCACCAATTAAATTTTCAAGTTCTTTTTTTTCTTCAACTGTTAGTGGAAGTTTTAAATGAATATCTTTATCAGCAATATTATTATCTTTCCATCCATCAGCTAATAATTCATTTTTCATATGATTACGAAAATCATCAATAACATCATCACCAACACTATTTTTAATAGCAACATCAGCTAATGCATGTGATATATTTTTTCTTAAATTTGCAAATGCATTTAAATTATTACTAGCTGAATGTAAAATTCTTGCAGCAATTATTTTTTTAATTGGTTTACTTGCAAGATTTGTTGTTAGAACTTGTCGTAAAATTTTATTTGTTGTATCATATACAATTTGATATGATTCTTTTGTTTTATCAATTAATAATTGTTCAGCATGTAATATATCTTTTGTTTTTTCATTATCTTCAAATGATATTTCAGATAATTTTGATAATTCTGTTAAAAAATCATTTAATGTTGATCGTGTTGTTTGAATTAATTTTAATTTTGATGCAATCAATTCAGCATCATATGCTTTATAATGTTTTTCATTATTATTATTTTTTTTTTTTTTAATTGGTTCAATAAATTTATCAGTTGTTGTTAAAAGTTTTGCAAATGATGTTGTTGTATCTGTAAACATTCGTCCTGTTTTACCAGTTACATCAAGTAATAATGTTGAATTACCATCCGACATTAGCTCAAGAATTGTATTAGCTGCTTTTGATATTAAATTTGAAAATACATCAGATACTTCTGGTAATTGATTTAATGATAAAAAAAGTTCATTACGTATTGCTTCAGCTTGATTAGATGATGATGATGATGATGATGATGAACGTACAGTTGGTAAATCTGTAATACAAACTTTACTTGTATGCGGTAATGCTAAATTGTCACGTTCAACAACAGATGCTGAATCAAGAAAAACTTTTAATAGTTCTGGAGGATCTGTCCAAAATGCAGATACATTTTCAAAATTAACAATTATAAATATAATAAAAGATAATTTAATCAACATTTTACGGTTATTTTGTTTGTTTTTTTTTTTTAAAATGCAAAATACAAAAAAATTAATTGTTTTTTTTTTTTTAAATTCTAAACACACTTTTAACGAAAAGAACTTTAACTCAATTAACAAATTTTTACTAAAAAATCCCTTATTTATACATCATTCATTTTTTTTTTCCTCAGGTTTCATCAATTACGTTACATTTTATGAATTTCAAAATTATTACACAAATTGTAACAAATAAATAAAACCACAAAAATTAGATTAAAAAAATTTTTTAATATTTGTCACTTGTACAAATATTGAATTTTTCAAAAATTCCTAGATTCAATCACATTTCAAAACCAGTATGTATTTTTTGTTCTATTTAAATAATAAATATTACAAAATAAATATAGGTTATGTATTCATTATTTGGATTATTTGCACATAAAAAATATGATGCACGTGCCCATCAAAAAAAAATACATACATGTCCATGAAAACAATTATTACAAACCGCACCACAATGTTCTCTTCTGATGTAATTTTTTTTTTTTTATATGTATGTACTTATACACATATAAATTCCATTAAATGTCACATGTAAATGCATTGAATTAATTTGAAAAAAAAAATTATTTATTGATTGTAAATTTTATTTCATAATAACGACCATTTAACATTCTTGTTACAGGATATAAATGGATTTATAAAATACACACATATAATCAATTATTTTCTATGTGTTTAATTTTTCAATAAAAATTCAATTTAAATTTTCATGTGCATGCACATTGCACACACACATACGAGAAAAAAAATTATGAACTATGAATTATTATGAAACAGAAATAAACGTAAAATGTAATTTTGTTCTTCTTTTTGTAATGGGAAAATTTTATCCTGTAAAGTCATGTGTTGAAGTATCCTTCTTATGAACTAGCTTAGTGATTAAAGTGAAAAAAAAATAAATGAAAGTATTAATTTCTCATCTTTAATTAATTACAGTTAAAAACTGGAAAATATTCATATATATAACAGTAAAATCATATACTAAAAGGTGGCCCAAATAAGACTGAATTATTTAAAAAAAATTCATAACTTTTGTATTTTTAATTGTTTTTTTTGTTTTTCTTATGTTATAAAGCATTTTTTTGGAGATTAAGGAAGGCTACTTACAGTGTACAAGTGCGTGTGAAAATTATTGAATTTTTTTATTTTCTGAAAAATCGATTATTTTAATTCAACGAAAATACCATCAGCAATCTTATAATGAGCGATTAAGCTCATTTTCATTTTGAATGGTTATGTGAAAATTCTAGAGCATCCTTCCAGATGCACTGTTTGGTGCCATGTTATGACTGACAGAAGCAGGAGGAGAAAATCAGGAGGGTCAGCCAGAAACCATCACCGGGGCAGTGTATAGGACTATGATTGACAATTTTTTGCATGCAGCTGTGGCCTGTGGAGACTAATCCTAACATATGGTTCCAACAAGATGGAGCGACTGCACATACAGCAACAGCCACAATGTCAATAAGCCTCAGACAATTCAGCAACTTAGAAGAAACATTCAAGCAGAAATAAGAAACTTGTAGCCTCAAACTTTACGTTTAGTAATGGAAAATGTTCTTTAAAGAGCCAATATGGTGCAACAAGAGAATAAAAAGCATTTGAGGGATTTAATATTTGATACTTACTTATACTTTCATAAAAAGTAGAAAAAATCAAAAAATAATAATTATTACAAAAGTTATTTGTATTTTACATCATTCAGTCTTATTTGGGCCACCCACTATAATGATGTTATCTACTACTATTGCGTTTTGTTGTATATTTTCTTTTAAATCGAATTACAAAACTTTTCGTTTTTTTTTTTCAAGTTAACAAACTCTAAAGAATTTTTTAAATAAATAATATTCGTAATATTTACTCAGATGTCACATAAAATTAGAAAATATTCTGAATTCTTTTGTCATTGTAAATAAAATTCTTTGAAATTTTAAAAGTATATAAGAAATTTTCTTAATTTCATTATCTATCAGTTTGGACGGGATAACGGTTCTAGTTAAATCTATGATTTAATTATTTTAGAATTAGTATATCTTTATTACACATTTTAAAGAAGAAGAAGAATACAAAAAAAAATGAAAATTAAAATATTATTTGTGATAATTGCTATTTTATTGCAATATACATTTGGAAAACCATCTCCTGCTAAATCTCTAGATAATAAAAATAATGCATTTGGTGGTTTATCATCAATTGTAAATACATTTATGGATGTTACCAATGATATTGCATCATCATTTTCAAGATTTCAACAGGAGATTGTAGACAGTGTATTAAAACGTGTTAATAAGGATTTTGATAGTGATGATACAAATCAACCAGGAAAAACAGTTATAATAACATCGGATAACAATCAATATGGTAGTAGTAGCGGTTCCGATATGATTCATAATGCTATAACTAGTACTGGTCAAGACAGTAATGAAATGGATAATGGATATGTTATAGATTCTGAAAATGTTGATGATTTAATTGGTAAAATTCCAAGGGATAACATTGAATGGGATAATGGAATGGGTGCATTAGAATGCATAACATACGAAGATTTTAATAATCAAAATGGTGGTTCATCTAATAATTCTCAATCTATGACTATTGATCCGCTTACTATGGCACTTAAAGCGTTAATGAAAATGTCAGCGGGTGCATTAAAATTAGGCTAAAAAAAATAATAATGGCAGCTGGTGTAATGATGATTGATCTATTAAAAAAAAATATATATTGTATTATTTTGTAAAAATTCGATTATAGAGAAAATATAGATTTTTACATAAACTGTCAATTTATTTTTTTAATGTCTTTTATTTAATTGAATGCTTTTTTTCTTCTTTCATTATTTTAATTGGTTTTTGTTACAATATTTTAATAAAAAGGATACTGAATGAAAATTCTTTTTTTTTTGTTTTTTAAAGTAAGTGGAATGAAAAACTTCAACGACTCAAAAACTCGAAACCTTTCAACATGCATGAAATATGCAAATTAGAAAATATTTAATCAATCTGAGTATTTAATTTTGTACTTTTTTCGCTGTTGATTAATGTTAAAGGAATAAAGTAGTCCAAATTATCCTGTTTAAATCTTTATTAATTGTTTTTACTGATTTTGATTTTGTTCTTTCGCTTGTTTTTAGATTTGGAATTGAATTTAGAATTGGATTGCCAATCTAAGAAATTATTTGAAGAAAAACAAGTATTCGGAGCAGTACCAGGAGACTCCATTAGAAAAAGTGATGAAAACAAACAAAAAAATCAAAATAGCATCCTTTAACGTTTTATTTGCATGAACTTTTCCTTCAATCAATCACAAGTATTACACAAAAATATACTTAAAACATCCCTTTTTCTTTTCAATATGCATTAGAAAAAAGTTGCGCAAATTTTGTGCAATAATGCTCGATTATTTTCGACAAAATTAAGTTTACTTGATAAAACACGCATGTCTCCTTACAACAATATTTCTATTTAATTTTAATTTTTAATTAATTAAAATTTAATTGTTTGTGACTTAATTACTTCAGAGAATTTAACTTATTAACTTATATTTACACCACTTATTTTTTGTTTACATTTGAAGGATATTTTTCTTTACAAAAAAAAAAAAAAAAAAAAAAAAAAAGACATTGAAATTGTAATTGTTTTTAATATTTTTCGAAGGATTTGTTACACTTTGAAGATATAGGACGAAATAAAAAGTATATTCGACATTGGAAAAAGCTTGATAAATTTATTGGGCTATTCTTTATGTAACGCAGACTACATCGTACGACGTTTTAACGTGTATTTCATAAACTTGTACTAAGAAAAGATTATTTTTCAATATTTTAGATCAATACCTTAATGCCTTAATAATATATCATATATGAAATAAAATTGAATGTTTATAACACTGCTTTTGTGTTATTAACTCTAACAGGTGTAACGCAGACCACATCGCACGAAAACAGAAAATGTACCTTTTTATTTTCCATTGAAATTTTCTGCTAAATGAATGCAACAAATATTTTGAAATGTATATGATTTTATGGTAGAAGGTATATTCTTTGATTGGTATTCAATAGTATCTTAAATAGGATTTGTATATTATTAAAAAACAAAAAAAATCCTGGTAACGCAGGCTACAAAATTAGATGTAACGCAGGCTACAGGTAAAAATTTATCATGTATTCTAGCGAATTATTTGATTGTAAATTTATTGAATCATTAAGACATATTTTTTCTCTTATGTTTAAAAGAATAAAATCAGAATTAGATGTCTTGTCTAAAATCAGTTATAACTTTTTTAAATTTTCAAATTTTCACTAAGAGGTTTCACTTCGCAAAGAATTGCCCTATCATTTAGTAATAATGAATCTTTTCATACATCCATCTTAAAGTTTGAATTTAATAGAAAGTGAGTATCTCGAATGAAGCACTTTTTAATAAAATTTCTAAAGGAAAATGAATGAAGGATTATGCATTTTCCAAAAAAAAATGAAGGATCAAAGTCAAGAAATGAGTGAAAAAATAACAACATTTTGGTTTTGAGACCTTATAACTTATGAACAGTAAGAGGTATAGCGGCATATAAGATGTTGATGGAAAGACATAGGCGTGTTCTAAAATTTTGCAAATAAGTAGATGACCCTAGCGTACCCCTATAAAAAGTTATAGGGTAAAATAAAGAAACAGTATCAAAATTCTTCTTCCCCCTCTAACTCCGTAATGGTTGAGATTACCCCCTTCCACCCATCTATACGATTTTTTGTTTGCCTCGCCGAGGCCTATCCTTAGTTTCCGGGTCAGACAGCGTAACTGAATCACCCTGTATATGTAGATAATGATAATGCAAATTACGTAGATACCAATTTATGTAAATACATAATTAATTACAAACTATAAATTGAAATTTCATTTTATTGTTCGTACATTTTTTCTGGTACAGAATCTTATAAACAAACAAAAACAAAACTAAATTTCTCATTCATTCACGTGCTTATAATAATATCTTTTCTTTAAGATATAATAAACAAATAATTGTTTCTTAATTTGGATGATGTTTTTATATTGTAAAACAATATAATTATTTTAATTAAATTGCAATTCAAAATACCTTCTTGTCTAAAATATCTTAAAAACTAATTAGTGAAAAGCTTTCATCTCAAGAAAATAAAGACTATTATAACAAGTATGACTAAAACTGCTAAAACTAATTAAACATGTCAAGATTTCATCATCCTTGAAGAGTTTTTTTTTCCTTTCTACTTATAACAGCTTCTTTTGGGTTGTTGTATTTTATATTTTTTTATTACGAAAATTCTTAATTTGAAGTAAAAAATAACAATTTTCTAGAATTTTATGTTTTTTTTTTCTTTCTTTTTTCTCAAAAGAAATCCATAAAATGAAAAAAAAATAAAAATAAAAATAAAATGTTCAAGAGTTCTATGATATAAGGATACAACATAAAGTTCTTAAAAATTCATGAAATTGAAAAAAAATGAAAATTTTAAATTGCAATAAATTGTAATTTTTTTTTTCTTTCTTAAATTAATTTCAAAAAAAAGAAAAAAAAAATTTAATATTTAACAAGGGAAAAATAAAAAGTAAATTAATAAACAAAGAAGAAGCCAGTAATTTTTTGGATGAAAAATTTCGTAATTAAAATAAAGTTTGTAATTTTTTTTATTATTATTTTTTTTTTTAAATTTCAATTACTGTAAAATACTTAAATATTGGGTAATTTGTAACAATAACTCAATTTAAAATACTGAAAAAAAAAACAAACAAACAAAATCTTGTAACCTAAATTACTTATTTGAGAATATTACAAAAATATGATAAATAAAATATTTCAAATTCAAATACTGAAAATACTTGATATTTGTTTGAACAGATGACAGAATTATATTACTACACTATGATGACCGATTATGAAATTCTAAAAAACATAAATTTTTGAATATTATACGTTTAGTAATTTATGATGCTAACGTAGATACATGCAAGTATTATCGACCTAAATAAAAGATCATATATAAAAGGTTTATTAATCGTTTATTACTGCACTTAGTTATTTTTTATCAAGACTTAAAGATTTATAGTCTAGTATACAATAGTAAAAAAAAAAGTGTGTAATAGTGATTATAGTTTTTTTTTTAGGATTAAGTTATGAAGAAAATTTTACTGCTTTTTGCAGTAGTTTTCGTACTTCTGCTACCATATCAGGATGTATCGGCACGACCAAGTAAAAGTCCTCAGCTAATGCATACAATTTCAACTATCATGAATACTTTCATGAGAGCAAGTACTGGATTAGCTGAAGCATTTCTTAATTTTCACAATGATGTTGTTGGTAAATTAGTATTTACTACAACAGAAGGTTTATCACATTCATCTGATTTAGTTTCATCGGTAATGAAAGAAATAACAAAAACTTCTGAAGATTTGGGGCAATTGAAAGAGCAATTTTTAATAGATTCTTCAAATTATAAATTTGGAAAAAAAGAAGAGGAAAAACCTGAAAAGAAAAAAAAGAAGCATAAAGATGAACTTGATGATGATGATGGTGGTGGTGGTGATGTTGTTAATGATGATGATGGCGCCAATGATGAAATAGTAAATGAAGCTAATAGTGAAAATGAAGAAATTGTTGATGAAAATGATCGTTATACTGATGATGAGAATGATGAATATAATGATAATGAAAAAGATTATGATGCAGAAAGTAACGAAGTTGTAAGCTATGGTAACTATTACAAAGAAAATTATGATGAAGAAGACTATGATACAGATACAGAATATTCAGATGACGATTATTATTACAATCATAAACATTATCGTAGTCCACCTCACAGGAGACCTCGAAAAATCGAATTAGAAGTTAATGTACCAAAATTACCAATCACTTTAACCGATATGTTAACAAACTCTTTTGTTATGGTTACAAGTACAATAGATTCTAAATTGAAAGTGTTATTAGAAATGTCTTCAAATACTGGAAAATTAGTTTCTGATACAACAAAATCTATGTCAAAATTACTTGAAGCTGCTGCTCAATTTGCTGAAAGATTAGAAGAAGAACAAGATGAATTTCAATTTGTAATAGCACAAGAAAAAATGAAATTAGTTGAAATGACTAAACATGAATTATCAGTTTTTCTTAAGAAATTATCAGATTTAACTCGTGAAAAAGAAAACATTAAGAAAGATGAAGAAGAAAAAGTTGAAGAAGAAGATAAAAAAAAGAAAAAGAAAGAAAAGGATGAACAACGTGCACTTTTATCATTAGAAAATGATTTAATTGATATGACACGTCGAACTTTTACAGATATTCTAGATTTGACTGCAGAAAAAATTCAAAAAATAACAGATTATTATACCAATGCAAGAAATATGACTTGGAATGAATATCTTTACGAGAATGATCATGATAATAAAGAAAATTACACTGAAGTTTTTTCATCTCATGGAAATTTCACAAATAATTTAATTGATTTTGGAGAATTCGAAAACATGACAGATCTTTCTGTGAATAATAAAACAAGTCAAGGAGAAGGTCGTCAATTAAGAATACTACTTCATAAAAAGAAGAAATTGAAAAAATTAAAGAAAAAGATAAAAAAGAAACCAGTTGTGGTAGTTGAAGAGGAAGAAGAAAAAGAAGAAAAGAAAAAACATGAAAAGAAGAAAAAAAAACAAAAGGATGAAGAAGGTCAAGAAATTCAAAAGGATGAACTGAATGAACAGGATGAACAGGATGAAGAGGATGAAGAGGGTGAAGAGAATGAAGAGTATGAAGAGGATGAAGAAGATGACCCAGCCTATGATGAAGAAATAAGTAATAATCCTGAATCTGAAGGAGAATTTATTGATGATGATACTGAAGTAGTTACTTATGGTGATGAAGAAGTACTCAGTGATGACGCGGACGATGATGAAGAAAATTATAAAAGAAAACCTAAAGAAAAGGAAAAGGTAAAATTAGATTGTGTGATTAAAGGTAAATTTAAATTCTGTAAGCAACGCGTCGAAAAGAAAGAAGAAAAGAAGAAAAAAGAGAAAAAAGAAAAAGACGAAAAAGAAGAGAAACAATTTGTTATACGTAAGAAAGGTACAAAGATTAAAATAATAAAGAAAAGACCAAAGGAAGATGAAAAAAAAGAAGAAAAGGAAAAGAAAAAGAAAAAGAGAGAAGAACCAAAAAAAGAACCAACTGGATGGGAAGTTGGAAGTGAACCAAAATCGGAAATGGTTGCGCGTTTGATAGGCTCTGCATCAGATAAAATTAGAATTTTCGCTAGACTCACACATGATATATCGAAAGCAATCGAAGAAGCATCAACACAAAAAGAAAATGATATGGAGGAAATAAGAAAGAAAATCAAAGATGATATGGAAAAAGCAGAAGATGAACATGAGGCGATGAAACAAAAAATTGACAAAGATTGGAATAAGGTATGGAAGAAAAAAATATATATAGAGGAAGAAAAGCCTAAAGAAAAACCAAAAAAAAAACCTAAAAAACCAAAAGAAAAAAAGAAACCTAAACCTGAACCAGAGCCACCGAAGCGCAAGCTGAAACCGAAATTTAAGGTAATAATTAAAAAGAATCCTCCTCCTCCTCCTCCTAAAAAAGAGAAAGAAAAGGTGAAAGAAAAAGAAGAAAAGCCTAAACGGAAGAAACACAAAAAGAAGATTGTTATCAGAATCAAAAAGAAACAACCACCTAAACCAAAAGAGAAACCAAAGCCAAAACCAAAACCTAAACCAAAACCTAAACAAAAGCCGAAACAGAAAGATAAACCAGTTAGTCAATTTACTGCTCAAGAAAACCAAATGCGACCAGTGCCACAACTTCATAATATTGGGCAAATTGCGCCAGTTGACTCACTGCCCATGTTTGGTACTTCATTATTCCCACCACTTCCCGCAACTTTACATCCTCATTATTCTTATCCATCAGGACAATCACAATATTTCTCTCAACCACTACCTCTATCTTACCATCAATACCCTCATTATCCAAGTCCAACAACAACTAGACCTCCAGATACTACCACACCCCTTTCCACAACTACAACAACGACTACTGAACCACCAGCAACAACAACTACCCAACCTACAACCATGACCGAAATTTCCACAAGTACAACTACATCTTCTGCTGTTCCTGTTACTGTTGCAGCAGAAAGCAATGAAACTGAAATGACACTTGATCCAGAACCAATTGCAGAGAATGTAGAGAATGATGAAGAAACAGAAAAATTACCGAAAAAGCAGAAAAAGGGAAAACCATCTAAATCAAAAAATAATAAGCAAAACTTGAATAAACCTCTTGAAACTCCAATAGACTATAATGAGGAAGAAATTGAACCAGAAGAAGAACCAGAAATTCATAATTTAGAAGTTGATACAAACGATATGAATGGATCTAATTTGGAAGAAGCAGAAGAAGAGCAACTGCCGATCGATGAGCAGCGCAGTGAAGAAGACGATGCTGAACCAGAAAACAAAAGTGAAATAGAACAACAATCAGAAGACTCAATAGAACCAGAAGAAGGAGTTGAAACAGAAGAAGAACAAGTCGATAGTGTTGAACAGGAAAGCCAAGAAGTTACAGAAACATATGAAGCAAATTCAACAGAAAATGTTGAAAGAATAGAAGAAAATGTTAGTAGTGCCGTAGATGAAAGCGTAGAAAACAATGATAATCTATCTAATGCAGAAGATGAAAGTACCTTGAATACAGTTGAAACAGATACAAGTGCTATGGAAAATGAAGAAAATGTTTCTACTGAAAATGAAGAAAATGTTGATTCCACTGAAAATTCAAATGAAAGCCCAGATGTAACAAATGAAGAAGCTTTCTCTGGGGAAAATTTTGAAAGTGATTCACTTCAAAATTATGATAATGAAGATGATGTTAGGAAATGAGAAGATTTGTCTTATTTGAAGAAAACAGTTTAAACATTTTTTTTTACTTTCTTTTCTAAATTTTCTTTTATAAAATTCAATTTTGAAACACAAACTACATAAAATGTAATTTAAATTTTAAAATAAATCTAAAATAAAATCAATAAATTTAGAATGTGATGATTTTTCACAATCTTTTACATTAACAACGACTTTTTCATTTTTATCCTTATCATCATCTTTACCAAAAAGTTTTGCCAAATCTGGATCCAAATATCCAAAAAATGTTTTAATTAAATCATATTCATCAACAGCTGCAATTCCACACATCTAATTAAATGTATAAACATTGTATTCAATTAACTGATAATTAACATACGAATAAACAAACAAAAAAATCTATTTAAAAAAAAAAAGTTAAACATACTTTAGCAGTAATTATTGAAAAAATTAATATCAAATTTAATAAACTTCTAATACACATTTTTACTCTAACAATTCTCAAAACAAACTGAAATAATTTTTTCACAAATAATAAATAAATTCTTTAAACTTTGTACACTTTATTGTAATTTTATATTTTATAAATGAATTTATGAATTTTTAAATATCCCTCAACTGATTTATGTATAATCTATGCAATTTCATGCCCAACGGAAAGTGAAATGAATTCATGGAAGTTTTTTTTTTTTTTACAATGAAATTTGCATTTTTAGAATATTATTTCACATAAAACTTTTATTTTTGAAGTAAATTTTTTTAGATTTATGCTGTTCTAGTCTACGGATACATTAAGACTCACTTTTCATTTTCATAATCATAAACTCATACATTTTACATATTCTTCTGGGAACTATAATTTTTTTTTTTTTTTTGTAACTTATTACTTATCATAAGTCAGGAACGAGAAGTGTTTATAAGTACTTAGTTATTCATAAAAAAATATAAGGTGTATTTCCCTAGATGGCTTTAAAATTAATATTCATCGACTAGTACTGAGTACTAGTACCATAGTCCATTAAAACTAAATAGGTCAAAAAGACTAAATGACAAGGTTAGATTTTATTTAAGATTTTTGTTTCAATATTCTCCTGGTAACTCTATTTTTCTCAACATCGTTAAATTTACATTTAACGTAAAAAATAAAAAAATTGCTAAAGTCATTTCTTATTTTTTTTAAATCACATCAGTAAAAAAAAAAAAAAAATACGCTAAATAAGAAGTTTTTCTCTACATTGATAAATTGCATTCGAAATTATTAACACTCCTTGGAGAATGAACGGTTGGAATTTCGAATTTTTGGGAAATTTTCTAAATAAAGAACATAAATATGCAGGTACGTACTACGTACATCTACATATCTATATCTGGCTTATGAACATATAATCTCCAAATTATGAAAAAAGACTTCGAACAAAGCTTTTGTCAAATTCCTCGATAATAAGCTTATTGTGCCAATGTTTTCGGAAATTTCGAAATACTTTTTCCAAAATACTTTACTCGTAATCAAATCATCAACTGCCATCAAATTTTTTTGTTCGAACTAGGAGAATTTCGAAAGAATAACGATTTAAAGAAATTGAACAAAAAAATTTACTTTAAGTAATATTTTTTTTATTAAAGAATAAAATATTCACATTTATATAGGTACGTATTTATATACACTAGAAAAAAATTTCATTATTTTAGTCTCAATTTTTCAATTGCAATCGAAACATTATCAACTTCGTATCGAACATAATCAGCTTTGTTCTTTAAATCATCATCTATAAGATCATCATCATCAACTGCTTCATTTCCTTTTTTCAGTAATTCTTTAGAGTTTGTTAACACTTTTAAAGTGAAATCGTATAATTTATTAATTAATTCCTTCAGATTATCAGACATATTTTTAATATTCAATTGTTCTAGATTTATTTGTACTTGTGCTTTTATATTTACATATGTATTATTCATAATATGAAATTCTTTATTGATTTCATTTAATTTTTCAGTTGCATTATTTTTAATATCAAATATATTACAACGTTCTAAAATTATTTCTGTTAAATTTATACTTCCATCAAGAACATTTTGAATTTTTACAAATGTTTCATTAACATTTTGAATAAATTCTTCATTAAAATCAGAACCAATAATTTTTTCCTTTAAATATTTG
This sequence comes from Bombylius major, assembly GCA_932526495.1. Lineage (NCBI taxonomy): Eukaryota > Metazoa > Arthropoda > Insecta > Diptera > Bombyliidae > Bombylius > Bombylius major. The sequence goes on from OW052044.1 coordinate 50,481,811, forward strand.
TATGATTTCGATCCATAATCCTTTATAACATCAAAAAAATATTTAAAACCTTTACTACCATGTTCTGCACCACTTTTAATATTGTATTGTATATCATCGTAAACACCAGAAGCGATGTTAAAAATTCCAGCAGAAATTGTAGGAAATGTCTGCAATTTAAAACAGATAAAAGAATTATATCCTTTTCTTTTAAATTTTTAAGTAAAAGCTATATTACTTATATACTTACATTTACTACTGTTAGAACAAAAATTAAACTAAGAACAATCCTCCTCATTTTGAAAACTTTTTAAATTTATCTGAATATATAATTATCATCAGTTTAATACACTTCACACAATGAGAGTGGTTTAATTATAAATTTCTTTGTTATGTTCTCAAGAAATTTTTTAATTGTTAACTCAGGTGTCTTTTTAAAAATGGTATAGTAACAATTAACAATATAATGATTATAAAGACATTCTTCTGAAGAATAGTATCAACGGGTTACATTATATTTAAAATCAGTTTTTGTATATTTCGCCTTACTTTTATGTGCGACTGTTTTACTTTACACGATCTTATTACATTAAATTTTCTATAACCAAAATCAAATAAGTTGAGGTAATCTCGCGCATGTCTCACATCCACATGTGTTTAAGTATCTTTTCTTCTGCGCATAGTTTTCTAGTATAATACGATTTCTCAACTTTTTTGGTTCGAGGTATAGTTTACAAGGTCTTTTTTGTATTGTTTCTTCATTTTTGGCGGTTTTTTTTTAAACTTTGTTCCTAGGTATACAATGTATACATACATATGCACAAGCTAAAACAAGAAAAATTACATACATACTTCGATCTGCTGGAATCTAAAATTCGGAAGAATAACCGTAGACACGTTTTCTGCGATTTATTTAAAATAAAACGAGGTAAATATAAAACACATACATACCTACTTTTTATAAAACGTACAAAGTAATATAAACTTGTATGATATGTGGCAAAATTATTGATCGTACACCTAATTGCCAAAATTTACTATTTATTTTAAAATAACTTGTTGGTATATTATTATTATTCTACATTTTTTTAAATTATATATTGCTTTATTTGTGCTAAGTAATGAAAATACCTTCAGTTCTCGTACGTATACACAACGTTTGTGTTAAAAAGAAGGAAAAGAGTGATAGTTTTTGGAAAACAAAGCAATTAAATTAAAAAATTAATAATAATAACAGATTCTTACTTTCTAAATAGGGTGTCACAAATAACACTAGTGCCATAAAGTGATTTGGACCAGTTGCAACAGTTAAAACTTATAACAGTCTTTTGGTAAAAATAGTTATCATAGGACAAAAATTATCATTCTTTTCGGGTAATACCCGAAACTATCATTTACCGTAATCAGAGCTGTGCCACATCATTATATTCAGTTAATTTCGAATTTAAAATTTTCAGTAATAAAATTAAAAATAATTTTATTTAAAAAAAAGCTTCTCCGAACTTATTTGCCACCTTCACGCATTACTGATTACTCGCTATTGCCTGCGTTTTCCAGCAAAAACTGGAATTCCCAAAACTTTTGAAAACCACCTCGTAGTAATATAGTAGACGAAAGGTGAAATTGAAGTAGATGAACAGATCTACTACAATGCAATCGTATAAATGTAATATATACGGTTGAAATTCAAAAACGAATTCAAAGTTGAATGAAAATGTACATGACTTGACTACATTACACGACAAGGTACGTAGGATCAAAATACGCTATTGTTTTAGTAACATTCCCATAAAGGGCGTACTCAAACACTGCTACAGCTTGTTAAATTAAAATGAATACAATTTTAATTAGAAACCAATTCCAAATCCAGTTTAAACCAATTTGGATTGGAGTTTCAAAAATTTGGAGAATAGCTCAACTCCCATGTGTACACCTACCACGGAAGTGTCATTTACTATCAACATCAACACTCAACAACAGCTGTCAGCCAGCCAGTCAATCAAATTTCAAAATCAATCAAAGTGATAAGATATAATTTTGGTTACAATTACAATACAAAAAAGTTTTATTATTTAATAATTTTCATAATTTTTTAATATGTCTAATATTAGTAGTACTCCTGAAAATTGTCCTGGTGTTGAAAGTGAAAAAGCTGGCAAAGATACAGCTTGTGCCGGTTGTCCTAATCAACAAATTTGTGCAAGTGGAACTGCAAATACAATTGATCCAGCAAAAGAAATTATATTGGAAAAATTAAAAAATGTACATAAAATTCTAATATTATCTGGAAAAGGAGGAGTAGGAAAAAGTACTTTTACAACACTTTTTGCAAGAGTACTAGCACAAAAATTTGAAAAATTAAATTTTGGTGTATTGGATTTAGATATTTGTGGTCCATCACAACCAAGAATGTTTGGTGTTCGTAATGAGGTTGTACATCAATCAGGATATGGATGGTCACCAGTATTTATTGAAGAAAATCTATCATTAATGTCAATTGGTTTTTTATTATCAAGTCCAGATGATGCAATTATTTGGAGAGGACCAAAAAAAAATGGAATGATAAAACAATTTTTAAAAGATGTCGATTGGGGTGATTTAAATTATTTAATAATTGATACACCACCAGGTACATCAGATGAACATTTATCATCAGTATCATATATTGGAGAACCAATTAATAAAATAAGTGCAGTAATTTTAACAACACCACATGAAATATCATTATTAGATGTTCGAAAAGAAATAACATTTTGTAGAAAAGTTAAAATTCCAATTTGTGGAGTTGTTGAAAATATGTCAATATTTCATTGTAATCATTGTGATAAATCATCAGAAATATTTTTAGGAAAAAAAGATGCAACAAAAATAATGTGTAATGAAATGAATGTGGATTATTTAGGAAGTATTCCATTAGATCAGAAAATTGCAAGTGTTTGTGATGAAGGTGGAAATCTAGATGATATTACAGATAAAACTATAGAAATTATTACAGAAATTTGTCATAAAATTATGAAAAAAATTGCTTGAAAAAAAAACGTAAATAAATGTGCCTATTGATTTGTATAGATTGTAATTTTAAGCTTTGGAAATTTTTTTAAAATAAAAATGTTGATATTTATTGGGGAAAAATTTATCAATCCATTTTTGAATTTATACAAATCAGCATATTAACAGTTTGATTAACAAATAATAATAAAAAAATGAATTCTAACAAAAGTTTTTATTTTACCAAATTTTCAACTAATTCACAACAACACTTATTCATTAAAAATTATAAAACAATATACCTATAATTTTAAAAACAAAGTGTTCGTTAACCAAGTAACGAAATCATAAGACTACCTGCTGCAAAATTATTATTATAATGGGGTGGAAGTAAAATATGTTTTAAAAATTTCCCAAGAAGTATTAAATCATTATCTTTAATCGGATCTAAATCTTTCAAACCAACAATATATAATCCTATCGATTTAACTTGTTCTTTATCAAATAATTTAACAATTGCACTTGAAAAATCTCGTACAGTTATTAAAATATTTTTTATCTGTGGCAAAAAATTCTCATTTTTAACAGCATCAACTGGTATAAAATAAAAACTCATCTTAAAAAAAAAAAAAAAAAGAGAAATAAAAATTAATTAAGAATTTTCAAATATAATGATCAATAAAAAATTTTATTATTATATTTACTTGAATTATTAAAAAAATGAATATTTTACTTTTTATTGTCAACATTCCGTATACGAAAAAAGTGAAAATATTTTTTTTTATTACACCTGAATAATTAATATTAAAAAAGAAATAAAAATTTTTTCATTCTTATTTGTAAAACACATTTATTGATAAGCAAGAAATAAGTGTGAAAAATTACAATTTAATTATTTTAACTTAAATTATTAGCAGAACAAATGGCAAAAAATTACATGTTTGTACATTCACAATATTGTTGTACAGAAATTTTAAAAAAATAGGAAGAAATGATTTTCATATTTGAATTCTTTCATAAATTCTCATTGAAAATATTATTTCGCCTTTTAAAAACCCTACAATTAATTATTTATGAGTACGATCTATTTTTAAAAGTATCAAATTGGATAACAAAATTGTTAATTATGATTGCTATTGGAATAATCATCATGATAAGGATGGAATCAAACATTTCTTTGTTACGGTACCCCATTCAAAAGTTAATATTTAAATTTTTTTTCATATATGGATCAAAGAGAATTTTAATTTTTAAGAATGTAACTGGTGTTCTAGAGCAGATTTTCAGGAGTTTTTCTCTTCCGTAAAGGATATAACTTGCTTTAAAAATTGCAGCTTCATTGCAAGGATTGAGTATTTCTATACGCTTCTTCCCCACTGTATTCTTGATATTTTTACTTTTACAGCAGTCTTCCTTCTTTCTTTTCAATTCATTGTTCATACTTCATACACAAATTTTTCAATGTATGTGGGTTAACATAAGATGTGGGTTAAACAGAAATCAGTTTGGTTGAAAATGAAGAAAGATGAGAAAACCGCACTACTCCCCTGGCAAATCTAATGTGAAGAATACGGCCTTTAACAAAAATGGTGTAAAAACACGCATTGAAGATAAGGAGTTTTGAGGTTTTTCGAAAATACGCATAGCGTTACCAGTTCCAGATAAATAAAATAGCAACTTACGAACACGTCACGTATCGTATCTCTGGGTAAGCTGTCACTTGTCAATGTCAGCTGTCATTTTTGCCTTTGTGTTCTGTCTTTGTGTAAATCATTAATAATGCTGGGTTACGTGGAACTTTATAATTTAGCTGTAGAAATTTAATGTTTTCAATAAATTAATTAGTAAGTTGTAAATTTTTAAATTTCCTATAATATGGCACAAAAACGACGATCAAATGAAGGCTTATTAGCACGTGTTAATTTTCCTCTGTATGCTGTTGAAATGCTAACAAGTCGTCATATTTTGGTTGCCGGTGGTGGAGGTTCAAGCAAAACTGGTGTTGCTAATGGATTTGTAAGTGATTTAAATTGTATTGATTAATATTGATTTTTTAATTACGTTACAAAATTTCTTTTATGTAAAGGAAATCTATGAAATTTATCACAATGGATTGCAATTTGTTGCTGAAGAAGTTGTTAGACATGAAACAGGACCTAGTGTTGTAATGAATTTTGCTTTAAAAAATGGTGGTAGACGATCATTTATTGTTGCTGGTCAAGAATCACATTGTCAATTGTACCATGTTTATCCAAAAATTATGACAGAAGATGGAGATCAATCGAAAACAAGTAATAAAAAAGAAAAGCCATTAGAAAATGGTTTACGTCATAGAAATCGTAATTCGGGTATTGAAGAAATTAATGATGTTAAAAATGAAGCACATTCTTCATCTGGAAAAGATGATATTAATGCTAATCTAAAAACAATTAAATTTGAAATAAAACCTGGAGATTCTGTTCAAACAGATTTCTTTTCACAAGAACCCATTCAAAGAGTAGTTAGAATAAGTCCAAATGGAAAATTTATGGCAACAGGTGGAACTGATGGTCATCTCAGGGTGTGGTTATTTCCAAAACTTATAAATTGTTTTGATATTGAGTAAGAATTACATTTTAAAATATATAAAAAAAATTATTTTGATTCAAAATCCACATTATTTTCTGAATTTTAGAGCTCACACAAAAGAAATAGATGACATTGATTTTAGTCCGGATTCAAAATATATAATATCAATAGCTAAAGACGGACAAGGTATTGTTTGGGATTTGAGTTTAGGACAAGAACATCATAAATTATTACTGAATCATCCTGAGGGTAAAAAATATCTTTTCAAACGTTGTCGTTATGGAACAATCGAAAGTAGCAGAGAGCGTTATAGATTATTTACAATTACAAATCCCTTTGGTAAAGTTGGAAAACAGAGAGCATATTTACAAATGTGGAATAGTAAAGATGGTGAACTTCAAAAATCGGTTGCAATCGATGAAAGTCTTGCCTCATTAGCTGTTAGAGATGACGGACGTTTTGTAGCAATTGGTACAATGTTTTCTGGTAGCGTTTCAATTTATATTGCATTTAGTTTACAGGTACATAATTCTATTTACATTTTTTTTTTTAAAGTAAAAGTTTTCAAATTTAATTTAATTTTTCTAATTTTAGAGAGTTTTACATGTTCCAAGTGCTCATTCAATGTTTATCACTGGTCTTACATTTTTACCAGTTACAACTCAAGAGGGACCACCAATTTCTAGTAATACTGAAGCAGCTGTTGTATCAATTTCAGTTGATAATAAAGTTTCAATTCATAGTCTACAATATAGACGTAATTTATTAATATTTATTTAAATAAATATTATACAAGTACCTAATAAGAATTTTTTTTTTTTCATTTTCTATTTTCAGAAACATTACCTGCCTGGCTGGTCATCATATTTATAATTATTACAATTTTTCTTTCATTTGTGTTTTGTACATATCTTGGTATTTAAATTATTTTCTCGACTATAAAAATTTTATAAATAATCTGTGTATGTATATAAATTTAATTTACATTATTAATTATTAAATTTATAAAAAAGACTCAAAAGTGTTAAGTAAATAATTTTTGTCTTTTGTGCGGTTCAATAGGTTAATAAATACATACTTAAAAGGTGTGATGATTATAAGCGCCTTCTGTTATTATTATCTTTAAAATATTAAGGATAATTTATATTTTTAAAAAGATCAAATTGCTTTTAGCTAATTCAAATCATTGATAAAAATATGTTTAAGTTTATAAAAATATTGTATAAAAATTGATGAATTACGCTTGGAAAAAGCTCTTTCTTTCAATAATAATATGAAAGGCTTTATCGTGAAAGTAGGTACATGTTTATAGAATAATTGTTTTTTTTTATAGTCTCATCAGAGAAAGAAATAAGCAATAGATTCTTAAAAATAGGATTGCTTTATAATAATGGAAATTTTATGTCTCACTTTTATGTTAAAATTATGTTTTTTTATTTTATGGAAGGTTTTTAAATTTAAACTAAAACTTTACGATTCAAAATATGAAAACTAGAATACAAACAAATAATAAATTTGAAAGTTTCTATAAAACAATGAATTTTAATGCCATCATCGTTTTTAGGAACGAAATTTATCGAATCGAAATATTAACACATCATGTTATTGAGTAAAAATAAATTTTTTTTTTTATATATTTAAGAAAATTAATATATTAACTGAATTATTTATGTATATTCCATACATACATTTAATCTTCAGAAATTAGAAAAAATGATATTTATATGTATATTAAAATTTATTTTAATTTATCTAAAATTTCTTATTTTCCACATTCAAAAAACTCATTTATTTTTCATGATGATTTGCTGAATAAAATAAAAGATAAAGTGACGAATTAATCTTATTTTATGGGATCGTAAATTTGCGGGAATGTATTTTCAAGTGAATGCCATGTTAACTATTGCCTTTAGCCCCAATTTAAAATAATTGCAAAAAAAACATTTAAAATAAGAGAATTGATTTGACTCTCAAACTTGAGCTAATTACAGAATTACAAACCGTATGAATTTTGAAACAAAGGAGTGGTATGGTAATATCTTTATTTTATTTATAGATATGTACATCTGTGCATCAAATCAATTTGTTTAAAAATACAACAACCCCCTCCTTTACCACCAAGGTCTTGTCACCCTAGGAGGAAATAAAGAAACACCTCACACCTCAACCAATGATGATGTTCGTGGAACTGTTGAAAAGTAGAAGATGGTAATCTTTGACTCTTCGGTTCCAGAACACCACTATCGGAAACCGATCATCATGTTTCCTTCCTTATAAAACTTGTTTTTCTTCTCCACCATCAGCATCTTGTGCAATTAACTAATATTGTAAAATTATTAACGAATTTTAAATTCAGAATTTTTAAAAAGTTATCAAATAATACAACACAACCAATTTAATAAGAGAGAAAAACGCATTCTGAAATAACACTGAACAATCACGTATGCCAAATGAAAAGCTGGTATGTATCTAAAACCTATAGAACCTGTGAGAATTTTAAAGAACTTAAAATTGTATAATATATGTTTGTATGTAGATACTTCTTATATTGTACTTATGAAAATAACCATTGGAGAAAACTCAATAAGTATGATTCGAGTTTTCGTAATCATAAAATTGTTCCTTTGAAAATAAATAATAAGAAAAGAATTCCACGTACCTGATTTTTCCAATTTACACTTTTGGAATGATGATTAATGGAAGTCCATTATTCTCTTCACATGAAAAGAAAACGTATGTACATAATACATATTATGCAGCTAGATACAGGCACTTGATTCACAATTTCATTAGACAATAAATAGTTTTTGTCTTAATTTTAGAGAATTTACATAGCACAATCAATAAAAGAACATTTAAATAAACACTTGAAACCAAATTAATAAAAGAATATACCCGATTCACCTTAGAAAATTAGAATAATAAAAAACTTCATTACACAAATTTTTCACTTTGTTAAATGCAATTTTCACTTTTACCGCTCTTTTGTAAAACTAAGACGTCATCAATCCACTTTATGACTTTAGTGATTTAGTCGTCAGATTTATAATATCCAGATTTTTAATATTATCCTAACGAAGATTTTTCTCAACTATTGAATGGCCGGTGGGAGAAAACTCAATAAGTATGATTCGAGTTTTTGTAATCATAAAAATGTTTCTTTTAAAAGTAAATAATAAAAAAGGAATTTCACGTACCTAGTTTTTCCATTTTACACTTTTGTAATGATAAAAGTCCATTATTCTCTTCACATGAAAAAAAAAAAGTATCTTGCTACATGCAGATACTTGATTCACAATTTCATAGAACACTAAACAGTTTTTGTCTTAATTTTATAAAATTCACAAAGCACAAACAATAAAAGAACATTTAAATAAACACTTGAAACCAAAATTATAAAATATTTCACCCGATTTTCCTTAAAAAATTGAATATAATAAAAAACTTCGTAACACAAATTTTTCACTTTGGTAAATGATGCAAGCTTCACTTTTCCCGCTCTTTTGTAAAACTAAGACGTCATCAGTCCACTTTGTGACTTTAGTCGTCAGATTTATAATATCCTAAATTTCAATATGGATGACAAATGCTCTGATAAACATTGTTGTTGTAATGACTTTTTTTGATAATAAAAACCGTTTTTATTTTTCAAACTAATTTAAAATTAAATTTACATTATTGAGCAAATTATTCGAATAAATAAAACAATAAAATCTTTTATAATTCCATACTTCCAGATTTTCTTCTAACAAGGAAAATATTATACGACATATTTTCTAAACTCACAACATAAAAACATATTTAATGCGATAATTTACTTTGGAAAATAAAAACTCTAGTTTTCCCGTTCTTTTTTTAATTCTAATTATTATACATAAGGTGAATTTTGTTGTTTGTAAATTTCTTCACTACTTTTTTAGCATACTTATAGGAACCTAATTTCTATTCCATACACAAAAATTTATTTTCAAATTTTAAAAACGTATGATCATCATTAGTAGATTCGGTCAACTGTATTGCACAATTGAATCGGTCTAAAATTATATCGTGTCGATTCATTGATGATTAAATCTCTAATTTTTATTGATTCAATTTGGTGAAAAATTACAATTTCAATTAATCCAGAAATATCCGAAAGATTTTTATAATAATGATGATGGTTTAAAATTATGTAGGTATTTAAAATTATCTACGTATGTAATTATGTATGTACATTAATTGCATATCCGCAATCCATATTATACATAAACCACTCAAACTTGAAACTATTAAATTGTCTTCTTATCTTTGAAAAAAAAAAACCGTTGATCTTGAGTTGACTTTATTGATATTCACTCTTTTCCCCTGATCTTCTGGTTTGTTTTGTTTTTTATACAAGTACTTTTTTTCTTTTGACTTTTGTATCTTGTACAGTTGTTTGTATTACATGTATATAATACATATACATATGTATATCTTGTTCTTGTATTTGTTGTTTTGCCTTTTTTTGAAAAGACTTTAAAATTTAAAACTCGGATTTTGCTGGCGACAAAAATTGCATCTGCCGAATGCCGATTATTCCTTTTGTTGCTTTTAACCAGAGTAAAGTGAAAATTTCTTCATTTTTATTTTTTGTTGTTGTGAAAAAATACTTTGTTTCTTGAAATTATTGAATTAAAATTTGTGTTTTATTTAAAGTGGTTTTGTTTGAATTTTTTTAATTAAAATAATCGGATTTTTATTTAAAGCATTTTAAATTCAAGTAAGTAAAATTTATAAAATGAACACTTAAATAAAGAAAAAAAATTTCTCTTTGTTCTGTTGCTAGTGCGTTGGCGTTACTTTCTTACATTTTGTGCAAACAAAGAAAAATAATTTCAGACATGATCATCATCTACATCTCCATTTATCTCGATGTACATTTATTTTCAAGTACACAGTAGATTTATCTTTAAAATTAAAAAGCAAATTATCCAACTTTCCTAATATGTAAAACAAAAGGGCTACGGGCTACTATATTAATTCTACCCTTCTTTTGGCTACTACTAGTACTACTGTATACCTTACCTATTTTAAAATGTGAAAAATATTAACTGAAAAATTTATTTGTATTTTTAAAAAACTAAATATAATACAATACTCAATATTTTTCGTTAACAAATTTTAATAATTAAATTTTTATCAAAAAACTAAAGTCATCCATATTTTTTGATTCCTATAAGAAAAGAAAAGAATCCTCAAGAGTCAAAAAAGATTTTCGCCTCGATTGATTTTAAGGAAAGAGGGGAATTAAAAATTATGTGGATCGTAATTTATTGCCAATTTGCCAGATGATCAAATCAAACTGTGAATCATTGTCGTTATAAAAAAAAATGGAAATTAGAAATTTGAATTTTTATAAAAGATTTTATTTTCGCCTCCATCCAAATAATTTGGGTCATACTTTTGTGTATTTTCAAGTTTTTTTTTTTTTTAATCCAAACATGACCACTTCATTTCTTTATTTAACCGTCAATAAAATTTAAAATTCAAGAGGGGAACGATACCAATAGCGATCCCTCTAAATATGTAGAGTTCAAGTTCAATCGTCAAATTAGGTAAATGTACTTTAATATTTTTTTAACTCTTTTCTTCTATCTATGTTTTATTCTTTTAATGTTTAAAAAATGCCACAATATATTATGATCTTAAATTTTTCTCAGGTATATCTGCGAATCAACGAATAGAACAATGACTACCGCTACAAAATTTGTTGAAGAAATTGTTCATGTTGAAGAATCATCATCATCTTCTGAATGTAAGTACATTACTCAAAAAATTAAAAATTACAATATGTTGAAATTTTATATAAAAACACACTAAATTTGGCAATTTTTCTCAATAATCTCGAAAATTTAACAAGAAAGAGGTCATAATATACAATCGAAATTTTATGCAAATTATTTATGTTATTTACCCGTACCTAGGTACTTATTTTGTTTTTAAATAATGAATCTATCTATATTTTTTACTGATTATAAAAATACGTCTGAGTGCAATTACATTGAACTTAAAGCTACATTGAAGACTGGAAATACATCCAAATCCTTGTAATGTAGCTGCAACTTTTGAAGAAAAATCTGATATCCTTTATGGAAGAGCAAAAACTTCTGAAAATTTGCTCTAGAATACCGTAAATATAAGTTACATTCTTCTAACTTCAGGTTAAAATCTAACACAACTGGCATATAGCGTAAAGGACGAACTCTAAATTTGAATATTGTTTTACTATTTTTTGATAGTCATCAAGACAATATATGTACGTACATATCCTTATGAAATAAAACAGCAAAATTTTTCCCTTTTTCTAGTAAAATAAAAAACTCCTAAAATACCGTTATTTTTAATTCATACTTTTTTATGATTCCTTCCAGGATTCGAAAGTTTAACTGGAAGCTTTTTTTACCTTATAGAAGCTTTTTAGATTTTTTACATGATAAATAATATATTATGTACTTACTTGCATAAATGAAAAATAATGCGACTAAAATATCGATTAACTGTATAAACTACATATATGTACCAGACAATGAGCCGCCTTTTAGTACAATAGCATGCGAATTAACTGACTAATCAAAAATATAATACGTTTTTTATTAGTATAATATTTAATTTAGGTTTTTGTTTTTTATTAGAAAAAAATTAATAATCTTTGAACATTTTTAGACATATTAGATATTACGTAAACAGGTGTGTTTACCATCAATAAAATGTGAATCATCACAAAGTACATACCAAAAAAAAAAACAATAATAAAAACTTTTATGAAAGTTTTATCTTTTTTTGTATGTTCAAAAAAAATAGAATTTAAAAATAAGATAAATAAAAAGACATAAAATATTGATTGAATTGGGAAAATGTCATTTCCAAAGACGTACTGGAATTATAATATCATTTAAATGCATACATATGTATGTATGTATGTGGTTTAACGAATATATTTTCTAATAAAATATTTTTGAGACATAAATTTATAAGCTAATACAACTTTTTACAACAATTTTATTAAGCCAATTAACAGATTTGTTTTTATGTCAATTCTCTTGTGAAAATACATACTTTCTTTTTTATCTCCAAAAAATAAAAAAGAAATTTGTTAAAATTTGATTGCAAATTAAGCTCAAAAACAAACTGTTCGATGGTAAGAAGAATATTTTACCATAAGAAAAAAATCCTTTCAAATTTAAAATTATAATTTTGAGGACAATCACCAAACTACACACCAAGTAGAAGAGCCACCGTCGCAAACTGGTTTAAAACCGGTTTTTACAACTGCTCAAAATACACTTATGGTGGCACGACCAAGTTGTAACGAGTATGAATGTATTACAACCGTCAGCTAAAATTATTTTAGACTATTCTTATTATACCAAGTTGGAAAAAAATTGTTACAACTAGCGCATTACTACCTAGTGTAATTTGACTGAATGACATTGAATAATATTCCTGTTTCTCGTTTATGAATAGTTTTTAATTTAGTTCCTATTTGTTTTTGCCTTTTCATAGATATTGTAATCCTTTCTTATATCTTTAGATAGATAGATAGATAGATTATGGGCTATCATTGCACTTCGACCAATATTGATTTTTTGCCCGTGCTTCTTATAGATTTAGGCTATTGATAAATCCTAATATTCTATTAGAAGGTGCACACCAGATTTCCTCGGGCTTGAGAAAATACTTGTGCATGTGGCACAGTCTTTTAGAGGCCAACGCCTCACATTCATACAGAATGTGTTTTGAGGTTTCTTTGGCCACTTTGCAGAATCTGCATTTGTCTTCCTCCTGTAGTCCTATCCTACTTAGATGGTAATTTAGAGGACAGTGTCCAGTTAAGAGACCCGTAATGGTTCTTAGCTCTTTCCTACTGAGGCTGAGTAGTTTTCTGGAAATGCTAGCTGAAGGTTCTTATATCCTTATTGTCTTGTACAAAAAAAATTATTTTTCTTACTTGGTAGGAAAAACAAAATCTTCGAGTATTTTTGAGCAAGAAGATATTTAGAGTAATTCTCAATCTAATCAACATTTCTTATATTAAAATTTACTCCAATAATTAATATTACGCAACAATGTTGACGATTTTAATCGCTAAAATATTGAGTTTATTAAATTTTTGCCATTATAATAATAAATTACATAAATTTCTTATAAATAATAGTAAAACAAGCTATTAATGCAAGCGAGAATAAATATTTATGTAAATATCCTTTTGTGAAATTTCGAATTACGCTAGACTTAAAAGAATCCATTTTATAACCTTTTTTAGAACCCGTTATTTGTATTGAGACGAAGTAAATATCAAATGGAAATATGAAATAATTTAAGTTTTCATAATATTTTTTTTTGTATTTTTTGAAGCAAGGACATTTACACCAAAATCGACAATGTTTTTTTTTTTTTTTTTGAAATCCCCACTCTTGAAAATTTTTGATGGTATACCATTGCTTTTTCCATTGAGTCGTAGTATGACCTTTTCGGAAATTTTATCTCTATATATATATGAAAAAGGAAAAATATTAATGAAATTATACAACTACGAAGTAAATTATATTATTTCATATGTATATACTTATGTACTATTATTATGTATATTTATTTTCGCAAATATATAAAATATAGTATGTACTACATATATAATGTGCAAACTCAAACAAAAGAAAAAGGAAGAAATACTCCTGCCGGTATGACTCATTCTGTTGAAAATTTTATTAATACCAGGATAAAGGAAAAATGGATCGATATTTAAACACATGATATCTAAATTAAGTACATATGTAAAATCTTTAGATATATACACATAATTTATATATGTATATATCTGATTGTTGATGATAAATAACTTTTTATAGGGGATATAAATTAGCTTTCAAAGTTATCGAAACAAATTTTAAGGGGAAATAATGCAGAACTCAAAAAAGAAAATATCCTTTTACATGAAGTTTTTCAAAATTTAAAAAGTTCAAAAAAAAATTAAAAAGATTCTTCATTTACCCTTTTCTTTCTATATAATTAAAAAGTTCTTAAAATTCTGAAACTCATTATATGATATATAAAAGTAACGGGTATTATCCTTAAACCAAATTGAATTTGTATGTTTTTTTTTTCGCTTTTCCATAAAATTTAAATCTATTCTTTGCGCATATCCTAATCAATGTCATAGTCAGTGACTATGTTCATGACTTTTTTCATTTTTTCATTTAAACGTTATTCGTATTTGCTAAAATTATATATTTTGAAGGTTTTTTAATTCTCCTCTATATGAAATCATCGATAATGTTGCTTTTGCTATTAACTTTCGTCCATTTTTCATACAGTAAAGAGGGTTGAATTGAAACGGTCATTCTCTTGTATTTCGGATCGAGTGTTTAACAAAATATATTTATAGAATCAGTTATTTTAAATGTATCATATAAAAAAAAATTAAATACAAATTTAATAATTTGATGATTTTTGTAAAAAAATTTCAATAATCTAAAAATATAATTTATTTTGTCGCGAAATTTACGTTTTAAGAAAAACGACAAAAAAAAAAAAAAATTTAAAATAAAAAAAGGTTTGGATTTTTAATAGTGAGCCCCGCCCTAGTATAGTATTTTTTGGTGACGACCGAGCAAATTGTTGTAGCCGTCATTTCTGTTTCGTAATAACTTTTTTTTTTGTTATTTTGTTTTTTGATATTTGTATATATCTACTACTTATTTAAAATACCGGCTTTATATCAATTTTTTGCATACATGAATATATTGCCATCAAAATTATTAACAAATTTTCAATATATTACCGAACTGACTAAATTTTAGATACATACTGTTTTTTTTTGTGGTGAATTTTCTTACGAAGAAAATTTTTTTTTCTCTTTATTTTCCATCTGTTAAAAAAATTTTACTTGAATTTATTTTTAGTTTAAATTAACATAAAAAAATTTAAAATTGAATATTTTTTTTTTTGATCACGTAGTGGTAATTATTTTTTATAAAAGTAATCTGTTTTTTAATTAATTAATAAAAAAAAAAAAAGTAAATACATAAAATTTATCATCATGATTATTGGATTAGTCAGAGATTCTGTAATGCAGTGCTTCTGCCATACGTGCAGAGCACCAGTTTTGCCGGCAGGTAAGAATTTTCTTTCTTTTTTTTTCAATTAATTCGCCCAGAAAATCTACAAGTGCAACACAACTTTCTATCACCATCAATTTACAATCTTAATCGATTAAAATCGACTGATTTTGATTATATCGATCGTGAAATTTTCACAAAATAATTAATAGCTGATGACTATCGGATTTTTGTCAATTTTAAAATGCTATTTGTCATTGTATTGGCGCCCTACAATGAGTCATCGAGACGACATATTGTGATGACGAAAATCATGTGGAAGAATATGTGTAAAAGGTACCTCTTGTACCTTTACTTGAAAGAATAAATGAAAAGATTGTGTAATTTGATACAATAATTTTGCGACATAATTTTATAGCAAAAAAAGAAATTAAGGAAATATTAATTTCACATTATACACACAGGTACAAATGAAACAAAGAATTACCTTATGACTTTGACGGGTCAAGGCAAAAGTAAGTACCTATATGTGAATATCATAGACAAAGGAGTGGAGGAGATTTAAAAAAAAAAAGGACGAACAGGATAAGTTCATATTATATTGCGACTAATTTTTATCGATAAATAACTGTTTTTTTTTTAAACAAAATATGTAGTTCACATAATATTCTGCAGTGAAAGCCGCATGAATATTGACTTTATATTTTTTATTTTTTGTTTTAGTTATGTCATTTATATCAATTATTTAATCTATATATTATGTATGTACATATGTATAGTACACATATGTGGCTACTTTATAGTAATAAATATATAATAAAAGGTATATTATATAAAAATTTGAAACTGAAAACAGAAATCATTATTAGTTAGGCCCATAGCCCCATAATCATTCGGTATTCGGGAGTGAAGATATTCAGTAGTGCTATAGTGTGCAAGCTTCGTGTTACGTGTTAATAATCATGAGACTTTTACTTGATAATAAGGGTGAGCACAATAAAAGTGAATTTTAAGAAAGAAAAAAAAAAAATTGGAAATTAGTTTAGAATTTTCTTAATTTCTTTACAATAAAAGAAATTTAATAATTATCCTGATTTGAAAAATTTTCAATATTTCTTTTTGTGAAAAAATGGATCCATGTAATCAATATACCGGTTTTCGATATCAATTTTGGTTTTTTTTATCATTCTTCGATATAGTTAAAGAATTAACAATGATTTATTTCGATTTATAATATTCCACTTCCGTTAAAAAGATAACGACTTTTTTATTGAAAAGAAAAAATTGAAAAATAATTAATATTATGTAAATGAAAATTTGTCATGTACGTATGGTCGGTTTTTGATTTAACGTTCACTTTTCCAAAAAAAAATCCAAGAACTACAAAAAAATCTTATTGTAATTATTTCGATAAATTCTTGTCACATTTTAATTTTATTTTTCAAATAAAATCATTGGAACATAAAATTGAAAATTTATTTAATAAACCAAAAAATTACGTACCATATTTTATTCATTTTTCAGGACGCGCAGGCAATTGTTAAACAATGGACATATACCGTATTTCCATAAAATATATATTTTTTCAAATTCAGTATAATTTTTCAATTATTATTTAAATTAAACCGCATTGAAATCATGGGATTTTCAATTATTATGCGTCGGCGCAGTAATTTCAAATAATGTGTCGTAGAAAAATATCTTTACGATTTGGCTCATAAATGAAGAAAAAAAAACCGTAACTTTTAATTTTTTAGAAACAACTTCGGACTTTCTAAATATTCTAAATGTGCCTTAAAATCATTGAACATCAAGGCAATTGGAACGTATATATCTGTTCCAATTACCTTGATTGAACATTATATTAGAAATTTAGTTAGCCATGTAATAAAAGTTTCTGTGTTTTTAATAACGGTTTATGTTATAAATTCAAAATTTTAATAAATACTTTTAAATTACATAAACGTGAAATTATTGAAAAGAAAAAACAAATTTTTAAATAAAATAAATTATAAAATTGAACGTAACGTTTTAAAAGATGGAAAACGATATGTTTTTAAGAGATAAACAACAATCGGAATATTGTGAAAATTGTGAAAATATGGCAAAAAATTTATTATATATTGAGAGCATATTAAAAGGAGGTGGACATGATTGTAATAGTTGTTTTAAATTAATTGAATTTATAACACATTTAAATAAATGTATTGCATGTGTTTTAAGTTCAATTAATTGTCCACCATATAATATCGTTCAAGATCAAAAACCATTAAAATGTACAAGTAAAGCACTCAAAACGATTCATAATCATCAAACGATTAATTCAACATCTAGAGCTTGTCTTCGTAGACAAGAAGAAAAAGAAGATTTACCATTAAATTTGAATATTCCAAAAAAATCTATAAAAGCAATTAATAACAGGGATAATAGATTAGAATAAAAAAAAAAAAAAAACAATTTAAAATTCTAAACAAAAATGACAAGAAAATCGAAGAAAAATATCAGAATTTTAGTTTTATACTTGAGTATCCTTGTTACGTAACGAGCTATAATAATAGTAATCCTTTCTAAAACCTTGAAATAAATGGTAATGCAAAATTTAAAATGCAGAAATAAATTTTTAAATTCAATCTATAATTTTATTGATGATTGATGAAAGTACGTTTAGTCTTCACAATTAATGTTAATTGTCTTCTTTCTGTTGTTGTCCTTTCCGCATAAAATTCATTGAAAAGTAGTACGTAGTACGAACAGTAAGAAGGAGAAATTATTTTTCGAAAGAAAGGGTACCTTTGTCTTTAGTTTAAATTTTTGCATTATACTTTATTTATTATTAGTGCTCATTACATATTCAGAACCTCGTTGTGAAAAACGACATGAAATGGCTTTCAAGTAATTTTCAAATCGTTTTTCAATATGAAAATCTAAAAAAACCATGACATGCATGTCAATTTTGTACATTAAATTATCGATTATTTTATTTTTAGTTTTCTTTTTTTATGAAAGTATTTTGCAAATAAAGAATTCTTGTATTTATATTTAATTAAAAAGTTTGTTTTTACTCTATATCATACTTTTTAAGCGTTATGCAGTCTTTCCAGGACGAATATTGTTTCGATTTCTCTATTTTTGTTTTTTTATCAAAACTTAATTGAAATTTTTCTATAAGTTTTCTTCAATGATACCTAAACCTATGTGCTTCTTCAAAAATGAATCATTACTTTGCTGATGCGATGCTGATGCTTGTCACAAATTCAGAAATGCAACGCAACTTTTATGGCGCGTTGTCACATATTCAAAAAAGCATCGCATCAAATCAAATTTTTCGAAATTCCTTGTAATATTCAGCTGTCATGTAATAGCATTGCATCGCAAACTAAAATTTTTGCGTTGTCATAGCAACAAATAATGTTTACGCATCACGAACAGAAGAACATTAGCATCACCAAAGCAGCGATTCATTTTTGAAGAAGCACTATATTACTGCGCAATTTTATTTTAGAATCTTCCTCCACGACAAAAAAAAAAACATCTCAAGTCCTAACTATATGTGTTATGGTGATAGAAAGTATGTTTTTGCACAAAAGGTTTCAAAAAATGTTTTTCCTCAATAAAATAATTAAAAACAAATTTATTTTTTTCTCTCTCTTTTTGCAATGCTTCTACTTCATTTTACTTAAAATGGATTTAAATTACATCTTTGAATAAAAAAAAATATATATATTCGAATAATTTTGTGCAATTTTTGTATTGCACAGTTGTTGCAAACAGAAGGTCTGTACCAATGAAGAAAAGCAACAAAGTACGTGCAAAACAACCAAAAGCTTCAAAGAAAGTCAAATTTATTAGTAAGTAATTAAATATGTGAAATAAAGAAAAAAAAAATTAAGAAATACCTTAATTTTTTTGAATATAACATAAAATATTTTTGTTAAAACTTAAATAACGGTTTTAAGTGATTTCAACATCATATTGCAAAAACTTTGCATATTCAAAAGGAAA
This sequence comes from Bombylius major, assembly GCA_932526495.1. Lineage (NCBI taxonomy): Eukaryota > Metazoa > Arthropoda > Insecta > Diptera > Bombyliidae > Bombylius > Bombylius major. Next base: position 50,501,424 of record OW052044.1, read on the forward strand.
TAAAAATCACTTTAATTTCAAATAATAAAAAAATATGTATCTGTGTCAATAAAGATACATATGTTCAATAGGTAATTCTTTAAATCTAAATACCTACAATTGTTATCTTAACAGAAAAAAAAAAAGTTAAATTTCCATTTTCTCGAAAATTTGATTTAAAAAAAATAATCAAAACACCATTTTTTGTTTAAATAACTCAAATCGATAGGACATTGCTCCTTTTCGATATAAATACATATATACATTGTACATACTCATATCCTTTTTTTTCTTTCAAGTATAATATTGTAGAATATCACAATCATTACAGAAAAATCTATAAATATATGTATGTACATTATAGGCTATGGAAGGATAGGTAAAAGACGTCTTCAGCCGTATATGTTATATGAGTATTTTTGTGTATAACATGATAGCAAACTTTTCATTATATATAAAAGTCTACTGTGGTAGCTGAAATACTTATATTTTACAAAGACAAAAAAAAATTTATTAAATAAATATAAGAACAAAAAAGCTTTGATACCAGTTTTTTTTTTCTGAAGTAGAAAAAAAATAACATTTTCAAAGGGAATTTTATGTGAAAAATCTCATTTTTAATAATGAAATTTTGTATTATACGATATATACATAGATAACTGGTGAAAAATGCTTGCTTCTAAGGACTTTTAGCGAAACATGACAGTAAAGATTATTATCTGAGAAATCATTAATTGATTTTGAAGACAAGAAGATACATTTTGTTAGGAGGACCATCTTTGATATCAACGTTTTAATGATTGATTTATGAGTATAGTAATTAACTAAACAATTTATCATGAACATTTTTGAATATTTTATTTCCAGTCGGTCAGATCAGGTTAAATATACTTATGTACATTATGAAATACAAAATGTACATTCTGAATGAATAGAAAATTATTATCCTGAGATGTCCTAAAACATTTAAGATTATGTTAAAAATAATAAATCAAACAAATTTATTTATAACAAAATTATAACATTATGCACAAATAACATAAAGAGTATTTATTTAGTCGCATGATAAAAGTACATATTATGTACACATGTATACAGATATAATTACACTTTGTACATAAAAACCCGAATGTAATATAAAACTAAAGATTTTCTTGTAGTTCAGTGAAATGTGAAAGTCATACACATACAGTATAAAGTCACTAAGTCAGTTATTTGGATCCCTAAAGGTACCTATACATAGACCAAGTACAACAGATCGAACGGAACCTCCTCGTCGTTCTCTATACATTTTCTTTAGTCTAAACGGAAAAAATTTCTTCAAAAGAATCTAAAAAGAAACAAATTCACAGATATCTGCATTCTTAGAGAAAATTTCCATGGGACTTTGAAGCTAAAGTAAAAAGATATGTGGCTTGCGAGCTTTGAGCAAATATATCTAAAACTGGTACCATGAGAATCGATTTCGTTTGTAGTTTGTATCACAGGCATTTCTATGTTATTCCTACTATCACTTACGAAGTCGTTAAAATTAACGAACGAACACCTTACTATAAGAAACGATATCGAAAAAGAAACGCAATTTTCGTAATTTCTACGTCTACTCATTTGATAGCGTTGTTTTGTAAAATCATGTTTTAACGGTTAAAACGTCTACAAATTACATTACAAATTGAAAATAAACAAAACTTAATTGAAATTTGGAACAATAATGGAATTTCGAAATTGAAACGACTATCGTTTATCATAGTAGCATTTTCCTTTGCGTTCATAACTTCACTATCGTAAATTAACGAACAAAATCGATTCTCATGGTAGGGTAGGGCCCCTGCTGTCATAGGAACGATACTTTTTTTTATTGAAAATAATTTTTTCTAAGGTCTTAAAAAAAGGAATGTTTTTACATTCGAAATTTTATTTACATTAACAGAATCCGTTTGATTACGTTTAAATACATAGTCTGTGTATACCTTAATGTGCATGTACTTATATTGACTTTAACGGTAGAAAAAACAGATAAGTCTTTACTTAGCTAATTCAGTTCTTTATTCTTTTGTTTTCAATTGCACTTTACATATTTTTATTTTACAATGGCTTACATTGTTCATTTATATAACATAATATGTACACAATACACTTTGTCATCAAATTCATTTTTAATGAAACCCTATAAGTTACGTTCTATAAGGGAAAAAGTAACTACTGACCGTGTAATCTAAACTTTAGAAACTGAATTAACAACATTCGATATTGCATATGTATACAGTTTTATTCTAATACAGATACTTTTTTTTTCTTTTTTATTTGTGGTTTTCATACATAAATTTCGTATAAAATTGAAAAAAGTAAAATAAATAAACCTTTTGTTTTATAAAATTAAAAAAATGTGTAGGTACTAAGATATATCATTAAATTTACGATATAACGGATAATGAGTACTTTAAATATTCACTCCGGCGGTAATATAATCTGCAATTTTATATATATTTTTTTAATGATGTTTGTACATTATTTGTACATATGTGGGGTAGGGTACACGTGCCAATTTATTGCATTTCATAAATACATTTTGAAAAGTTTTTTAAAAAAAAGGAAACCCTATGAAAATTTCCTTGTTGAATAGGAAAATAACACTCCAGAAGTTAAAAAAAAAAATGTATATATTTATTACTTATGTAGATACTCGCATGTACATAAATAAAAACAGTGGATTTTGGAAAAAATTTGAAATACAATTAGTGTTTGAAAAAGCTCTCTAATTACTGTAAAAAAAAAAAAAAAAATCAGTGTAATTTTTATTTTAAAATTATTTTTTATACAGCAACTGAAATTCGTTGTCAAGAAAAATCTAAAGGTGGACTTAGTTATGAAGTTATTTTAGCAGAACCTGCCCCAAATGTAACACTGCCAAAACGTCCAACAACACCTGGAAAGAATGTATCTGCTGAAGAGATTGAGCAAAAATTAAAAGCTGCTGAAGAAAGACGTCTTGTAAGTAAAATTATGTTTTTTTTTTATTCATAAAAATAAATGAACGAATAATATTTATGTTATAGTTTTAATATATTTTTTTATTCTAATCTTTTGTAGTCTTTAGAAGCTAAAAAGATGGCTGAATTATCTGCAAAAATGGAAAAAATTGAAGAAGCTTCTCGTAAAAAAGATGAACTTAATAATGAGTTCATAAAACAGACCAAAGAGGAGCTTGAAATTAAAATGCAAAAATATGAGGAACAACGTGAAGCCATTATAAGCGATTTAAAAGAAAAATTAAAGGTAACATTCATCATTTTTTATTTATTTATTAAAAATAGAATTAAGTCTTAATAAAACAAAAAATGTTGTTCATGTTTCATTAGAATCCATCTGTCATAAAAAAAAAATCACTAAACTCTAAAAATCTGTTCATTTTTTATTACGCTACATTAAAAATATAAAATATTGTAAATTATACGAACATATATAAGAAATATTGTATGTAAAGAATTTTTCTAATAAAAACAATATCCTTTTTTTTTTTTTACCATTTTTTTTTTTTTGGCTCTAAAGACTCATTCACAAGAAATTGAAAAAACTCGAAATACTTTGGAACAACAAAAATATATTGAGCGTGTCGCAATTGAAGAAAAGCTTAAAACTGCCGCATCCATACGTGATGATAATATTAAGAAAATGTTGGAACGGCTAAAAGAACATGTAAGAATAAATGATATATAATTTTATATACTAAAATATTTTCTTACCATTTTTTTTTTCAATCATTATTATGCTAAATAAATTTTACAATGTATGATTTTGTTTTTGCATTTCATTTTCAAGCTTTTTGTTTTTAAATACATACATATGTATATTTTATTTACATACATACTATGCAAAATTAATAATTTCTCTGAATATTACTTTCACAAAACAATTATTAATATTGTACCTACGTCCAGAGCTGTTCAAAGTACTAAGCCAATGTACTTGAAATATCAAGCCCTAAGTACTGAAAAAAGTACTTCAAGTAAAAAGTACAATAACTTTGAGCATTTCAATTTAAGTACTTCAAGTTTCAAATACTCCTTAATATACTTGTTTTTGTACTTCAAGTACTAAAAATTACTTCAAGTACTGAAAATTACTTCAAGTACTGAAAATTACTTCAAGTACTGAGAATTAATAGTTATCTTCAGTTAACTTTAGTAGTAAATGTGATTTGAAGCTAAAATAACACGATAAATTGAAAAAGGAACACAATTTTGAAAGGGATCGTAGCAAAATCCGGATTTTCAAAATCCCGGAGTAACAAAATCCGGAAAAATTAAAAAAATCTAGGAAGTTCAAAATCCGACAAGACAAGTATGGAATCTGCTATGTTCAAAATCCGGGAAGTTTAAAATCAAATAATTCTATTGTTTTGCAATGATGAAAATTATTTTAGAGGTTTGTTATCAAGATCTTATCCAACTTTCTTGCTCTAGTTTCTTATAATATTATGTAAATACTTCGACTTTTTTTCAATCCGGTTCAACTAAGTTTTTTAATTTTTAAAGTAATTTAAGTAAAGTACTGCAAGTACTAAGATGTACTTGATGTACTGAACAGCTCTGCAAATGTGGAATACTTTGTAAATTACTTCAAGTTTTTTTAATACTTGAAGTACTTAACATTTACTTCAAGTACTTAACATGTTAAAATCAAGTACCTGAACCAAGTAAATTCAGTTAGTATTTGAAGTATGAAGTAGTTTTGCAGAATTTTTAAAGTAATTTAAGTAAAGTACTGCAAGCACTAAGATGTACTTGAAGGACATTTTCAAGTACTTTACTTGAAGTACTGAACAGCTCTGCCTACGTCCTACATAGTACATACTACATATTTTTAAAAATAATTTTTTTTAACCCATCCACTGTCAACTATGTCGACTTAAACGGTTTGCGAATGGGACCACACAGAAATGTTCCATAGTAATTTTTGGCTCTTCAAATCATTTTAAATGCCATTACCACATTTTAAATTTAAAAAATTTAAAAACTAGATTTTCAAAAAAAAAAATTTTTGCTTTTTTTCAATAAACAAATAAACTTTCTCACCCAGTGGCAGTGCCTCGCGCTTTGGGGGGGCACATACCTTTTGTTTTTGCTCGTCAGAAAATTCTGGGAGCTCCCGCATACAGAAGAAATTGACCCTTTTTTTTACTATGAGTTATGAGTTAACAGCCGTAAAGTAACATTTGTTACTGGCCCCACGCTGATGGATTTATCCAGCACTGCCCAATGGTGAAAAATGCTTAATTTCCTTGGCAGTGAATCGGTTAATCGCAACTAGAGAATTTAAAATTTAACTAAAAAGTTGGAATGAAAGCAATTAAATTCATTTTCCTTTTTAAATGAGTTTCCTAATTTATTTTGTAATTAAATTCATTTTTTTTTTTTACAAAGACTCACAAACTTATATTTACATAAATATATTCATAACTCTTCCTTTTATGAACAGCAGAATTAAAAATATAGAAATACAAACATGTATCAAATGCATTCGTAAAAAACACTATTTTAATCGTCAGTTTATCTGGCTAAAATCTTCATGATTTTTGAAAAAATGTTTAAAAAGCTTTTGTAAAGAGTGTTTCAAATGAAAAGCCAATATTGTTTTCTGTATTTGATTCAATTTTTTAACATATTTCCCTTATTTTTAAAAAAAAAAAGAAAAGTATCTACGCTCCTGATGTATAATAATCCCTTAGGTGTAAAAATGTAAAGAATAATCAATTTTTAAAATTTAAATTTAAAAAACAAAAATATTTTGCACATAATTAAAAAAAAAAATATAAAAAAAAAACCCCAAAAAACAGAATACTGTGAAAATTGCTGAAATTAAAAGTCAAATTGATGCACTGGAATCACAAAAAGTGGAGGAACAAGCAAAAATAATTGAGAATAAATTATATACAGCACAACAAAATCGTGAGAAGGCATTTCAACAAAAATTAGAAAACATCCGAAAACACGTATGTTATATATAACACATAATATTTTTTTAATTTCATTTTTTTTTTAATTTATTTTGCTTTGTAAAGTCATTATTGCTTTGAAACAAAATTTTTTTTCTTATAAAATTAATTACATTTAATTTATAAATGCAATTTTATTTTAAATCATTCATTGAATATTTTTTTTTCAAATTTAAAATTTAGTTATATTTCCGTATTTTCACTTTCATAAATTTTTCATATTTTAGGAACGACGAGCAGAGATTGTACGTCAAAATAAAGCAGCTTTGGAAACGGGAAACAATCAAATTGAATGTACCGAAAGTACAATTACTGCATCATCTGGTTAAAAGAATTATTAATTTTTTTTTTTTTTTCAATCAAATTAAATTAAAATTTTTTTTTACACATACAAATGATAAATTTAAATTAAAAAAAAAAAAAAAAAAAAAAGAACAAACAAATTAATTAAGAATTAACATCAGCAAATGAGATAAAACATCTATTCAAATTAACAAATATAATTAATTCTGATTCAGTTACATATTTAATAATTAATAAGTATTTATTCAAATTTAATTAAACAAAAAAAAAAAAAAGAGAAACAAAAAAAAAAGTAAAAAAGTATAATAAATCCACTGTTCACGAATTAACTATGTACTAACCATGCGTATAATATTTAAAACAAAACATTATATTATATATATCATATTTACTCTTTATGTTTTTTTTAAATTTTATTAATTTTTCTTAAGTCTTAGATCATTACATATAGCCCATAAGCTCATTTACAAGCAGGGCCGTATTTAAGATCTGTAGACCCCTGCCGGAGTTGTATTTCAAAGCAAAAAAAAACCTCGCTCATTTTTTTTTGTGGTGCGGGCCCCTAGGCTGTAGCCTTTATAGCCTATGCTTAAATACGGCCCTGTTTACAAGAACATCTTTTCAGTACATTTTCCCATGATAAGGGCTACAAATGTAGTCAAATAATTATCACATAATAAATAGTTTTAGAGGAAATCCAGGACCTGTCCTGGGTTGTAGCTCCACTAATGATGATGATAATAGATTGTACAAAGAATAGGGATTTTTAAGGATTTTCTTATTGAAATTCATATATAATATTTGTTATACGCAGTGTTTTTTGTATAATGAAATTTCATAAGAATTTTCTAGCTTATAAAATACAGAAAATATAAATTCTAAGCTATATAAAGTGCCAAAAATTCCAAATTTTCATAAATCCATATTAGGTTTTCGATAAAGAAGTTCGATTATTGCATGCAACAAGTTTTAGCTAAACATTCAAGTTCCAACTTTTTATTTTACAAAATATGGATATTAAAAGGATTTCTGTGTAAAATAGAAAATAATAAATTTAAGCCTTGCGATCCAAAAAGTTACAATTTTGAAACAATCAGAAATATTTTTTGTATCATGTAAGTTAGAAAATTGCTGTAAAATTTCAATCAGATACAGAACACTTTAACAAATATCCTACGTAGTTTCAATACTAAAATTCTATTATAAATCTCTTGAAAATAACACCAGCAATAAAAATAAAGGAAATTTATTGACTACATTTGTAATTTTTTACAACAATTGTAAACATTGATCTAAGAATTAAAATATCTCTTAATTTAACACGTTTGTTTTTTACTAATTTTATCTCAATTTTAAGTGAATATAATTTTAATTTTTTTTTATTATGTATTTGTAGATTTATTTTTTTTTTAGTAAATTGTGTGAAATGTGTAGATTTATGTTCACAAATAAAAACTCAAAAAAATTTTGAAATTCTCTTCCTGTATTTTTGATATTTAAAAAAAGTTAAAAAATAAATAAAAATGAATATGCTTAAAAATTATTAATTATTGTTCTGTTTTCTAAATTAACATATACATTTATAATCCGTATATGTATTCGATAACAATATATAACACATGACGTGTATTTCTACATATTATATATTTCGAAAATGTTTCAAATAAAATTTAAAAAAAAAAAAAGAAGTAAATAAATTTCTGAATTCGAAACACAAAAACAAAGGCTAAAAAAAAAAATGTAAGACAAAAAAATAAATAATCAAAATAATGTTTATGCTTCTAAAATATGTAATTAAAAAATATTTAATAAAATAAAAATAAAGAAAGAAAATTATTTTGATAAATCAAATAGGAACAAACGAAAAAAAAAACCATCATTGGAACAGAAAAAAAAAAAACGAAATTTTGATAAAATAATGAATTAAAAATAAAAGTATTGTATAAGTATTACTCTACATAATTGTGTGAAAATTAGAAATCATTTTGTTATATTTTTTATGTACTTTCTTTCTTTTATTAGTTTTTTTTATTCCCTTCAAATTCGTTTCATTATTCCATACTCTACACACACGTATTTGTTCTTTTTTTTTTTTTTTCGAAACGATTTTTTTGTAGAGAAAAAAAAATCAGTGCAAACACAAAAAAAAATATTTAAAAAAAAAAAACAAATTAGTTAAAATCTTTTTTTTTTTAAGAAATTAAGAGAAAAACAAAAATTAAACACAAATATTTAAAAATATATATTATATATTATATACATACATGTATCAAACAAAGTGCTCTAAAAAAAAATATAAACATAACAAAAAATCTGCTCATTACAAAAAAAAAAAAATAATTATAAAACTATAAAAATGCTTGAAAAATTTAAATGAATGAAGAGAGAGAGAAAATAATAACAACAACAACAAAAATTAATTATAAAAATATTTATATAAAAAAAAAAAAAAAAAATTTATATCATTATCAAAATTTGTGTAAGGCTTATATTTTTTATGTTAAATTGAATAAAAAAAAACGTACTAAAACAAAAATTTACATAATATGAAAAAAAAAATATAGGTATATCATTTTTAAAGATGAAATTTGAAATTTAGGTAGTTACAAACAGAAACAAAAAAAAAAATTAAATTCAAATAATTTTTGTGTTTCTGATATCGAATTTAGGAAAGAATGGCTAAAAAAAAAATAAATAACATCTAAGAAACAAGTAAGAACAAAGCAAAAAAAAAATGGTTTTATTCAAAAAAAAAAAAATAAATGTTATCGAATGTATCTTTCCTTTTTTCAAATTTTTCAAATTAATTATAAAAAATATATGAGAAATTAAAGGGACGCATTTTATATAGAAAAATTTTCTTTGATTATTTAATAAGTGAGCAAAAAAAAATAAAACATAAATTTGCTTCTATTTAAAATAAATAATATAATTAGGTAATTAAAAAAAAAAAATCACATAATATATATGCTTGTTTGTTTTTTTTCTATAATGAAAAATTCATTGATATTTTTTATTTCATTTTTTTTTTCTCCAAAAAAGTAAAATTTTTAAAATAATTAAATAATTATGTACCAATCAATATAAGAAAGTGTATGAGCTTTTTTTTTTGCTTTCTTATTTTTGTTTTTAAAGTAACAAAAAAACAATGCTAAATAAAAAAAAATATTAGGGTAAATAAAATAATAGCACACCGATTACATTATTATATAAATAATACATAAAATGCCTTAAAAATATTTAAATCAAAAAAAAAAAAAATATATTAAGCATTGTTTATAATAATTAAAATTTCTTTTTTTCAAATTATAGGTACATTGAAATAAAAACAAAACAAAAAAAGTACTTGCGTAACTCTTACATTGTAACACAATTTAAAAAAAAAAAAAAAAACAAATATAAACAAACAAAAATTATATAAAATAAAAAAAAAATAAAAATTATTATAATTATAAAATGAGGTAATATAAAATATTGCTTGAAAGTTTTTGCTATGAAAGATGAAAATAAAAACATTTAATTTCAATTTAAAGAAAAACAAAACTGTATATTGAATTTAATTAATTAATTTTTTTTTTGTCTTCTTCTTCTGCTTGTTCTAAGTAAATGTTCCACACTAGAAGTAAGTTCATCGCTATGCTTACTGATTATAAGCAAGTACACAAGAAACAACTACATAGACAAATATCATGCTACTAGCCCTGTCATACGAATAGATTCGTTTTTAAGCAATTTAGTGGTTCGCATTTCACTTTAAACTGTAGATGTGTATTACGGAAAATTGGTCTAAAAAACTCAATGTAATTTGGCTAATTTTGAACTCTAGTGCCATCGGAAACACTAACTTTCAAATCTGTCTATACTTGAAAAAAAAATTTCAAATCTATGAATGTATTTCTGGCCACTCACGAAAAGTTGGAGTATCAAAGAAAGGATACCTTTTTTGAATTCTTAAGACTCAAATCTATAAAAAGGAAACCCATTCAACTCATTTATGTGCAAAAAAATTTTTGACCCAAAAATCGAGAAAAATTGAAGGCTAACCCTTTGAATTTTTCACGAAAATCGATGTAGTTTAGATTTTCGAGAAAAGGACTGGAAATGATAATTTTAGATGACCTAAATCCAAATCTGCAAAGGACTTGGCTGTGTGACTTTTAGTTTTCGACACACAGCTTTTCAAAGTTTGCAAAAAATGGTGATTTCTCAGTTTTATATTTTGGAAATCTTGGAAAATATTTTTTAATCCTATGTAGTAGATTCCGTGTCCTATTTTCAAAAATCATACTTGAGTAGGAAGTAGAGATCATGTTCTTGATTTTGAGAATCATTTTCATTTAAAATTCAAAATAGAGGTACAGATTTTTTTTCATAGCTCACGAAATAGTTGGAGTATCAAAGAAAGGATACGTTTTCTGAATTGATTTTTTTTCTGTGTTAAAATTTTGAGTAAAACTAAAATTTGTTAAATTGAAAAACGGTTTTAAAAAAAATATTCAAATGCTTTTATTTAAAATAAAAAATCATTAAAAAAAATAAGTGAAATTCTGATAAAACATCAATGTACAAATTGCAACAATAAAAATATAATCTACGAATTCACGAAAAAAAGGCACAAAATTGCTTACAATATATATATACATACAATACATACATTATATATAATAATATATAGGTACATAATAAAAAAGTTAAGCAAAAGCTGAAATACCCGTTATTGCACGACCAATAATTAATGCATGAATATCATGTGTTCCTTCATATGTATTGACTGTTTCTAAATTCATTAAATGACGTATAATATGATATTCATCCAATATTCCATTACCTCCAAGCATATCTCTTGCATTTCTAGCTATTTCTAATGCTTTCCCAGTACTATTTCTTTTAATAATTGAAATCATCTCAGGTGTATGTAAATTTTTATCTTTTAATCTGCCAACTTGTAAGCAAATATGTAATGCAATCGCTATTTCGGTTACCATATCAGCTAGTTTCTTTTGTAAAAGTTGATTTGCTGCAAGAGGTTTTTTAAATTGTTTTCTTTCTAGAATATATTCTCTTGCTATTTCCAAACAAGATTCAGCTGCACCCATTGCACCCCATGCAATACCAAATCGTGCATTATTAAGGCAACCGAAAGGACCTTTAAAACCTTCTACATTTGGTAATAAATTGTGTTCTGGTACATGAAGATCATTCATTAATATCATACCGGTCGGTGATGCACGAAGAGAAAATTTCCCTTCTATTTTTGGAGTTGATAAACCTTTAGTGGATTCTTTTCGATCCACTATAAATCCTCTTAATTTATTATCTTCACATTTAGCCCAAACTATACAAATATCAGCAATTGGTGAATTTGATATCCAATTTTTATTACCATTTAGGATATATGTTTTTGTTTTACTATCATATATTGCACGCGTTTCCATACCAGAAGGATCACTTCCATGATTTGGTTCTGTTAATCCAAAACATCCAATCAAATCTCCTTTTGCTAAAAAAAGGAAAGAATATAAATAATTGTAATTCCTTATAGATTATCTCTAATTTTTTTAATATATTCAATAACTACCTACCTAAGCTTTGTATATACTTTTCTTTTTGTTCCTCACTACCATAATCATAAATTGCTCCCATAACTAAAGAACTTTGAACACTTAATGCTGATCTATAAGCAGAATCAACTTTTTCAATTTCACGAGCTAATAGACCATAAGCAACATTTGAAACTCCTGCACATCCATATCCTTTCAAAGTACAGCCAAGTGCTCCAAGTTCACCAAGTTCTTTTAAAATATTCTTATCAAATTCTAAAATATCAAAAAGTTGATGAATTTACTTGTTATCTTCTAGATATTCATAATTTCACTTTCACATACCTTCATTTCTGTTTGCAGCGACTATACGTGGCATCAATGATTTTTGGCAATAATTTCGAAAAGAATCTCTGACAGAAATTTCTTCTTCTGTTAAACAAGACTCCAAATTAAAAGGATCCTTCCAATTAAATTCAGTTTTTTTAGATTTATCAACTAAACAATTAAAAAATTAGTGTTTTTTTTTAAATTTTAAAAATGTGATAAATTACTTACACGATGAAAAATACTTTCCATAGGGGAAAAATGTTTTTGAAATTCCTTTGGTACGTCCAAATAGTGATGCTAATGAAGCCATTGCTAAAAATTTAAATTAAAAATGTATTTTTATAAAATTTAATACTTTTAAAACAAAATTAAAGTAAATTGAAAATTCATACTAACTTTTTTGCACTTGTGATCATACGTTTAAAAATTGAAAAAACAAATGATTAAATCCTATTTTCATATCAGTTTTATTGATAAGAGATGAAAATTTATTATTGTACCTATTTTGTTTGTTTTTGTTATCAGTCAAGTCATCCGTTCAGAGCAGGGGGGTTAATTTAATTAATAAGGAAATAATTTTTCTAAATAATTATTGAACACATACTATCTTTAAAAAAAAAAAGGATGTTACAGAATAAAGCAATGAAAGCCAAAAAAAATATCCATTACAAAATAAAATTTAAAATTAAAAATCAAAAAAAAAGAACCAACAGGTGAACTCACGTCTTAACTTCTTTTTTTCACACAAACAAATCAACAATAATTGATTGGAAACCAGCTGATTATCTTGCTTCTAATTACCTGTCATGCCACCTTGCTCTGATCGAAGTAGATCTACTTCGTTTTTGCTCTGTTGGAAATCTACTCTGTATTTGAAAAATCAACTCCGTTTTAGTTTTTATAAATTTGAACGATTTCATTCACACATTTCATTTTTGGAAAGTACTTGAAATTTGAAAATTTAATGGAAAAAAACTTGAAATCTACACTGGCATAATCCGATCTACTACGTTTTTTAACCAATTCTACTACACATTTCTCAGTCGAATGGCATTCCTGTAAACTCCTAAAAAGCATGTGTGATGTGAGTGTGTTGTGTTGACTTCATTGATAAATTTTCCTTTAAGTTTTAGAAAATGAATTTAAATTTGATCTCGGTGATACGTTTATCATTATCAGAATTTAAATCCGTTAGATATTATGGTAAATTAATTGAATATATTTTTATTTTTTTGCACATATTTAATACATAAAATATACAAATTACAGCTACACGAAAGAGATTCTATAAAAATACTAGCATATTACATTCTGATAATAAATATGAAATAACATTGGATCATAGAAAATTGAAAACACCGAATGGTTCATTATTTACATTAAAAAGTGAACCATTAGCAGTTGCTGTAGCTACAGAATGGAATAATCAAAAAGAAAAAATTATACCATCTCAAATGCATATAACTGGATTATGTAGTACAACAATTGATAATCCATATCATTTACAAAAAGAAGATATGATTAATTATTTATTAAATTACGTACAAACCGATACAATTTTATATCATTCAAATGTAAGTATTATAAAAGCGAATATTCCTATGTATATTTTAATTTTTGGAAACGGTGTTTTCGAAATACAAATTCTTTAGTTTTTCTAAGAAACCGTTCTGTTTCGAAAGCACATATTTTAAATTGTATCAAAATTTTTAGAATGATATGAATTTAAATAATTTACAAAAAAAAGAATGGGATCCAGTAATTGAATGGTTCAATAAACGTTATGATACAAATTTAAAAAAAACTTTGGATATTACAACACCAATAACATCTGAAATTGATAAAATGAATCTAAGTAAATATTTTATATCACACAACATTGAGTGTTTGCATGGTAAAGTACAAAACTGTTGAAGTTTTTTTCTGATGTAAATTTTAATAAGAATTTTTTTCTTTTAAAGGATTCGTTTTTGCTACCGATACTTTAAAATCCATAATATTAGCATTAGCTGCAATTGAACAATTTTTAACAGTGGAAAAAGCTGTAAATTTAGCACATCTAGAAGAAGAATTTCAATTAGGTTATTGGGGTCGTGTTGAATGGGCACATGATTTAAGTCAACAAGATTCACGGAGTCGACTAGCAGCTGCTATTTTATTTATACATTTTAATAGATCAGAACATCTTATAAAATCTAAATTAATTAAATAGATATATAGATGATATTTTAAATGGTAAAACAATAAACATACATAATTTTTTATTTATTTCAAATACTACAAAAATTTTTCCTTTATAATTTCAGACGTTTTATATCTTCCATTCGAAAATCAGTTCTGAAATTAATTTTAATAATGAATTTTAGAGTTTATAAAAAAAAAAAATAAGAGTACAAACATATTTATTACCTTAATATTAAAATTTGTCTTATTTCTGTTGGTGATATTCTCCATGTTGGCATATCATTATCATTTCCTGGATTCCAATATTCTGTTAATTCTGAAACTTTTTCTAAATTTAATAATGTTGAAATTTGTGTTAAACGTGCCATTTTATCTCGAACCGACCATGATGTTGCATTTGTTAAATATGTTCCTAAAGCTCGTACTTCTTGATCAAGTATAAGTCCGCCTAACTGTAAATAGAAGAAAGAAAGAGAAAAAAAAAAGGAATTTTTAAGAATAGGATAATTTTTTATTATTGATTGATTTTTACTTTTTTACACTTACACGATTGAATGTTGCCTTTCTAATAGCTTTTTCTAATCTAGCAGTAACTTCAGAAGCTAAAATACCAACCAAAGTATCATAATTTCGTGGTGTTAATGTATTCTTAAAAGATGTCAATAAACTATCAATTTGAACAATTAAAAATTGCACAAATGTTTCTCCAGCTTCATATGATGAAAGTTCATCCTATTTTGTAACAAAGTTGAAATTTTAATTTAACAAATTTAAAAAAAACTATATTTGCTGTGATTATACCTCAGTTAATTGATGATTATACGTTGAAAATTGATCCACCCATGAATTTAATCGTGGTTTAATTGCACTTGAACGTAATTGTTGCATACCAAAATCAACAATTGTTTTTAATGAATTTTTCACAGATTTTAAATCAGACATACAACTTTCGAATATTTCATTATCTCTGTTCGACATATTCATGAATGCAGCACGTACTTCTTCATTAATTGTTATCCATAATGTTTCAATATATTCCGTCGACATATCAGCATTATTTAATTGTACTAGAAAATTCATTCTTGCTTGTTCTGAATCATTTGTTTGTAATTTACCTTGTTGAATTGAACTTTGAATAACATTATATGCTTGAGCAGCTAAATCAATATAACCAGATGGATAACCAGATTTTAATGGAGTTCTAAGTGCATTTACAAAATCACCTTCAAAACATGATGTTGCATTATTTATAACTGCACAAATTCCATTCATTGATTGTGTTGTAGTTGAACGTCTTCAAAGGGAAAAATATTAATATTGTAATAGGAGCCGTCCAATTTTAATTTTTTTTTTGATTATTTACCTTATGCATTTCCGTATTATGAAAAAAACATCATCAACCATACTAGAACATTGTTGACCACTTTCAAATGTGTCTAATGCAATAGCTTTTAAAACGCTTTCTTCCATAAAAAATCTGTAATTTAAATTCAAATTTTATAGATTTTTTTCAATACAAAAATCATGATAAAGAAAAAAACTTTTACCTTTCGAAAAGTAAATATGTGCCTAAAAGTTCTTGCATTTGTCTACTTAAATCTGATTTTAATGCAATTTCTTTACTTTTAGCAATTTTTATTTGTTTATCATTTTCTTCCAAATTACTTGAATTGATATCATTCTGTAAATTAAAACAAATAATAAATATTTCTTTCAATTCGAAAGTAAATAAATTTTATTTCTTACAATCAATCTCCTTTGCATAAATCTAAAATACAATTCTGATCTTGAATGCATAACAGTTAATTCAACAATAATTGAATCAATATCTTTTGGATTTAATCGATCAGTAAAACTATCATTTCCTCCTCCACCACCACCCGAACCTTTTTTATAATGACCAAGATTTTGATGATTACTTGATCCACCGCTTTTAAAAATATCATTAATTTGTGTAATACGTTTCATTATTTGTCGATTTTTATTAAATTCTAATATTAATTGTTTTATTTCTTTATCGCATTCATTTTGTAAAATTTCATACATTTGTATTAAATAACCATAACCATAATATGTATTAATAATTGGTTGATTTATTTCGATAACTCTTGCAAAATTTTCTAATAATGTTGTTAATGTATCTGCAAATGCTAATAATAAACGTTTTTCAGCTTTAGCAATATCCAATGATGAATTCATTTCTTTTTGTGATTTATTTTCTAATTTTTTACAAATATATATTGAAAATTTTTTAATTCCAACATCATGCATACCCAATAATGGAAATATTTTAAAGAATCTTTCAACTGATGCTAAATCATCATTATAAACAGCTTCATCAAATTTTTGTGATATTAAATCACGCATTTTAATTGTAGCTTCTTCAAGAGTATGTAATGCTTTTGTAATTGATGTTACTGAAACAGTAACATCATCAGCTGTTTTTTGTATAATTTTTTGATCCATCGAAAGAAATCTACTAATATGACCAGCACCTTCTTCAAAATTTTCATCTTTAATTGCAGCAATAACACCTTGACTACATAATTGTAAATCAATTAAATCATGTACCCTTTTTTGACATTCTGATACACGATTACGTGCTTCATCTAATTTTCGTACTTTTGCGCTTACCGATTCAGCTAATGCTGCCGTATTACATATTATATTTGATAAAGTTTTTGATTCATTTTCAGTTATCTCTAAAGAATTTAGAATTTTTCCAATTCCTGACATTTTTGATTCAACATTAGATTGTTTTGTGAAAATTGACTTAAATTGACCATCAAGTTCTTGCTAAAAATTAGAAAAAATAAAAATTTGTGAACTTTTAAAATTGCCAACGTGTTTAAAATCTTTGAAATACAATAGAGGACTGAAATTATATTTTGCGGACAATAATGTGTTGTAAGAAATCTCTTGCTTTAATTTCGATTAAGCTTTTTTCAAAGTCTATTATCCGAATTAGTAATTTCTTTAATTTTTTAATCAAAAGATTTCTTAAGTAGCTGAGATCTAAAACAAACAAAAAATATCAATGAAATTTTTTTTTTTTACCTCTTTTTCAACAATCAGCTTGTGAATTTCCTCGATATCATTAATATCCTTAAAATCAGCAATGCGTGCTTCAATAATATCGAGCTCACCATTTTCCTCGGTATTCTTAATTTCTGACATTTTTCTAAATTTTCCAAATGCTAAGTATTTTTATTTCCAAATTAATATTAAATAAAAACACCAACCAAAACAATTTATTTACATATTTGACACTGATGACTGAACAGTGAACTGACAGTTGACACAATGACAACACACTGGATTTGACTTAACTTATTTGGTATGTGAACAGATTTGAATCTCCTTAGAATCGGTACTGTTATTTTCTCATGTTTTTGAGGTTAAGTTATAACATAAGTTGAATTAATAGTATGTATTTGGGATTGTGATTTAGAACGTTTGACGCTAGCCTGGGAGATTTTTGTTCTGCTTTATTAATGGCCTTGTATAATTTTCACTGCCTTGTAGTATCGGTTTTCACTTTTCTGGTTATTATCCAATTTAAGTTGATTTGAATCATATTACGATTTACGAATCATGTAATCGAGGTTGCATTGACATTTGACACAAATCAAACGAATTTTATTTGGCGGGATTTTTAATGAAATAATCTCAACTTTCCCATTTCCCAGTCGATTGTGAAATTCGAAAGTCGCGCTAAGTTGTTGTGTTTTCTTGAGTTTTTCAATCAATAATTAAAGTTAATTATATTACATTAACATCAATCACCGTTACCACCAGAATCAGTCGAACGTCGTTAATTCACAAAGTGGTGCTCCAGTTCCACTTTGTGAAATCACAAGTAAATAAATTTTTACAATATAAATTGCTCAAATAACAAGGTTTTTTCTTATTCTTTTAAAGATAAGTTTTTGATCCTTTTGAAGCTTTAGCTGATAGATATGTAAAATTTCAACTATTAGCTGAATCAACATTTATCAAATAAATTACATATTTATAAGGTAGAAACAAGGAAATTTATAAGGAAACACTGTGATCGGTGTCCGGTTGTGGTGTTCCGGAATCGAAGAGTCAAAGATTACCATCTTCTACTTTTCAACAGTTTCACGAACATCATCATTGGTGGAAGTGTTTCTTTATTTCCGCCTAGGGTGACGAGAGTTAACCCGTGTTCTTCAACCTTGTCGGTAGAGGAGGGGGTTGTGAACAGTGATTTATATGCATTTGACGGTTTTAGAAAACAAGTATTCATTTTTTTTTTGAAAATTGACGACAGTTGATATTTTTATTTTATTTTGTTGTTATTGTCGAATATTCGAAGTACTAAAAAATTACAAAAGCTGAAAATTATAAAATAATTTAAAATATAATAATGGAACGAAGAAAAACACCATTTGGTCGTCTTGAAGATCCTGATATGCATCCAGATGAAATAAAAAGAATAACATTACGAACTGATGAAAAATCACCGTTAGTTATTGAACTTGAAAACTACATAGAAATATTATTTGAAATACTTGAAATGAAAAAATTTGATTCAAATGAAAAATATTATATTGATATTAAATTTATGAATGAATATCTTGAAAATTTATATAATACAGAATTTCAAATATGTCCATGCAGTGATTCTGATAAAGCTAATTCAAATATGAAATGGAAATTAAATATTCCAGATAATTTATATACAATTCTTGATTTAAGTAGTTATCCATTAATATTACGTTTATCAAAAATACTTAATGATAATATACCAATTGAAGATAGTCAAAGACGTTATTCCGATAATAATTTAGAAACTGTAGGATTTATGTATATTGATTTATTTGATTTTATTCAAATTGATAATAAATCAAAAATTTTAAATGATAATTTAAAATCAATTAAAGAATTAGATAATAATGAAATACTTAATAATTATGAAATGAAAAAAATGCTAAAACAACCATCTTTTAAATATCGTCTATCATCAGAAAGACCATTATTATATGATTTTGATTTAGATGAAATTAATTCAATTACAATAACTGTAGAATATATTTTTAATTTACCAAATGATTTAATTAAATTTGAAAATAATAATAATAATAATAATGATAATAATCATCAATTTATTATGAAAATACCAATATCAAAAGATTATCAAAAATATATTGAATGTAAAAATGGTAAAATACAATATTTTAAAAATATTTATCCATTTAAAATTCATCATTCGTTAAGTGAATATTCTGGAATGATTAAATATACAAAAAATCGTGTAAATTTTTCAACTAATTTTAAAAAAATTAACATACCAAATTATATTAAATTAATAAATAATGATAATGGTGGTATTAATGATGAAACAATTATATTAAATTTTCAAAATATTTATCGTCGTAAAATAACAACGTATCAATTAAAAAATTTCATATTAAATGATAAATTAATTATTGAAATATTTATTAATGATATAAATAATCATTATTTAGCAATATTTGATTTAAATGAACTTAATTATATTGATTGTAAAAAGAAACGTTTTATAACACCATTAATAAAATATAATGAAAATATTATAGATAAACAAACTGGTACAATAAAAAAGAATAATATTACTATGGAAAATGTTTATCTTTTAGATGAAAATAATTATAATACATGTTTATTAATTGAAATTGAATTAGAAAAACCATTAATATCAAGAAAATATGAATATATTAATTTAGATTTAATACGTAATTTTAATGTACCAAATATTCATGATCATGAACAATATATACCATTAGAAATTTTCGAAATGAAATTTACAAATTCAATAATTCGTTATATTGAAAATAATGTTAAATTATCAGATAATGATTTAAATAAAGAAATAATTGAAGAAAAATATGAACAAGAAATATTTGGTGCAATATTACGTTTATTAACGGCTAAATTTAATTTTTCAACAGTATCGAAAAATCGTGATCATTTTAATGTAAGTTCAAGAACAAAGTTCTAGTTGAAGCTACAGAATTACACATGTTATAAATGATGCAACGATGAAAAATAAGGGTCGATTCACACACATCCGATTCGACTCCGGTTTGTTTAATCAGATTCAGCAATAATAATGACATGTTTGTATGTGAGTTGTAACCGAAACCGCAAGGTCGGATGTGCAAACAAATATGTAAAAATGTCTGAATCTGATCGGACGAAAGGGAACCGTATCGGTATCGGATCGAATGTGTGTGGATCGACCTTATTCGTTCTTCTGATATGTAAATGAAACTTTTCATCTCATACTTTTTAGGAATCTCTTCAGGATTCTTATATTTATATTGTTAATAAAATTCATCAACTTTATGTATCCAATCAAGATAAAGATCAATCCAAAGATGATAAAACTGTAACGGATCAATTCAATGAAAATGAATATGAATTTCGTTTACAATGTGCAATGGAATGCACTGAATTAAATATGCTGGATGATGCTAAAGATTTTTACCTTATGGTAGGTACATTGTTGAAATTTCTTAAATTTTTTAATTAATTAAAATTATTTTATTTATAGAATATAAAAAATTATAATACATCTAAAACATATATTGATTATGCAATACATAATCTATTTATTGGCGATTTATATAAAGCGAATGAATGTTGTAATTTATCATTAAAAAATAATACAACAAATGAATATTCATCATATTTAATACAATCATATATTGCATATATGAATAATAAACGTTATTTAGCTGAAAATATATTATTGAATTGTTTAAAATGTTGTCCAAATTTTATTGAAATTTTATCAGCATTATATTGTATTTATTTACAAGATGAACATTTATCTAAAATGAATAAAATTAAAATGAAATTATTAAATATTAATGAATTTTATATATCATATATTCATAAAAGAATTAATATTTTATGGAAAATAAAATCCAATATAATTACAAATGATTTATTATTAAAATCAATTATAAAATTTATACAATTAGGTTGTTTAAATTATGCTGAAATTGGTTTATCAGAAATTCTAATAATATATGGTTTAAGTAGTTTTGAATATCAATATCATATTGCATTAATTGAATATTATCGTAAAAAATATAATATAACATTAAATAAATTATCATTAATTAAATATGAAAATAATGATGAAAATTATGAAATACATAAATTAAAATTACATTGTTTATTAAATATGAATAATGAAACATTTCATAATGAATTAAAATATGTTTTATATGATGAATTTTCAAGAAAAAATTTAAAAGATATTTCAATATGTATAATTTATTTGAAATTAGGAAGATATTATATGAATGAGAAAAAATTTAAAACTGCAAATTATTATTATAAAAAGGCGGTATGTAAATTTGGTACATATGATGGTTATTTAAAATTAGGAGAAATTAATTTAGAGGTATGTATAAGAAAGAAACTGCATCTTCGGAAACATCAAATGATCGATTGACGATATTCAGCTTAAAACGTTGTATTGCTAAATTTCGTCAATTGGCGATCATCTGACGTTCTCGAAGATGCAGAAAATACATATATAAAAAATCTGTGTTTTCAAAAATGCAGAGATGCTGCCGTGATACACGATTCAGCATAAAGCATTTACACCCATGTTCTAGATTCCGCAAAAAGTGGAAGTGGAATACGAAATCAATATTTATTAAATTTATTTGACTAATAAAATTCCAACTCATACAAATAGAAGCCACAGTTGAATTAGATAACTAATATTTTAATTTAACGTACAAAAACTTTGCGGATTTGAATTCACGAATATTTACTGAAAGTGGAATCTAGAACACCTAATTCTACTTCTGCAACTTCAATTTCGAAAAAGTGGAATTCAGAACATGGATGTTATACGCTGAATTCTGTATTACGACAGAATCACTGTATTTTCGAAAACATCGAATTTTCCAATGCATACACTAACATATTATTCTAAATTTCAAGTTAAAACAATGGAACGATGCTGAATTTTGTTATAAAATTTTATATCAAATTAATCAAATGAATCCATACTCTTGGACATATTTATCAGTTATTTATTGTTATAAAAATATGATACCACAAACAGAATTTTTTATTTCTAAAGCGAAAATGGTAAAAGAATTTTCAAAAAAAAATTTTTTTTTTGGTAAATAATTGAAATTCAGCTTAAAACTGCTTTGAAATTGCTGAATTTCATCAATATATTGTCAAATCATTTTGATGTTTTTTAAAAATGCATAAAATCTTTTCTTAAAATTATTTTTTTTGTTTTAGAATTCACGATTAGATGATAGAATGAAAAAAGAATTACAAAAAATTGATAATATAATTAATTATCGAAAAATAATTGTTGAAAATTAATAAATCATCAACTCAAGAAATTGATTTTTAGACTAAAAAACGGTGTACTTTTGTTGGAAATTTTCAAAAAGTCTACAAGATCAAACCTTTATCTATTTCCTTTGTTTTATAAATTAATATAAAAACATTTCTTGTTTTTGTTTTAAAATAAATTTTAACAATTCGAATTAATATATTTCTATTTTTTTATTATATAATTTTATCATAAAAATGTTGAATTATAATAAAATATATTATTATGGTAAAATAACAAATCAATATTGGAAGAATAATTATTTTATATATCTGTATTCGAAAACATTTAATTCTCTTACAAATCAGTTATGTTAAAACGCTGAATTGTTACAATTATTAATGAACATTTAAATGTTTTCGAATGCAGCAATGGAAGCACGTAAATTGTTTTCTATTTTTTTTCCTTTTTTTTTTTAGTTTTGAATCTTCAAAAACGTCAAATGATCGTCAATTGATGAAATTTAACTGAAAAATTTGAAGTTGCTGAATATCTTTAATCTTTAATTGACAATTATTCGACATTTTCGAAAATGAATGACTGAATTTGAATTCAGGAGCCTTATCATGAGAATCGATTTCGTTCGTAACACAGGCGTTTCTATGTAATTTCTATTATCACTTACGAAGTCGTTAAAATTAACGAACGAACACCTTACTATAACAAAACGATATCGAAAGAGAAACGCAATTTTCGTAATTTCTACGTCTACTCATTTGATAGCGTTGTTTTGTAAAATCATGTTTTAACGGTTAAAACGTCTACAAAAAATTACATTACAAATTGAAAATAAACAAAACTTAATTGAAATTTGGAACAAAAATGGAACTTTGAAATTGAAACGACTATCGTTTATCATCGTAGCATTTTCCTTTTCGTTCGTAACTTCACTATCGTAAATTAACGAACAAAATCGATTCTCATGGTAAGGCCCTAATTTAAGCAAGTCGAACACGAAAACCGTTACAACAAAGTTACATACTTCCACTCCAGTATTATGTATTTATATAATTTATTTTTTTTTCTATTAATTTTAATTTTTCTTTTTTTAAATGTGAGAACAAAATATAAATTTTTAGATTATGTGATTACAATAATAAAAAAAATAATATGCATAAAATATTACGGTAATTATATTTATGTTGTATCTTTCCGGAGACAATAAATGAAAATTTTGAATCGATAATTCGCTACAATTCAAAATTTCATATGTTGAATTTTATAAATTGACAATAATTATTTAATTGTTCACAAAAAGATACATACATATTAATATATAAATTCAGATAAATTCAGTATTAACAAGCTTTTAGACCGATTCAATTGTGCCCATTACAGACACAGTTGATCGAATCTACTAATGGTCTGAATCCGCCTCCGGAACGAGTACCATTCTGTTCTGTTTTAACTAAAATTAATAAGAAAATTTTTAAAATATTATTATTTTAAAAAATAACAAGCTTTTAAAAATTACAATTGACCGTTCATTCGCAATAATGTAAGTTTTAGTACAACAAATAATCTAATTAGATTTTTTTTCTTGTAACTAAATTATTAACAGATTTATCAGAATGATTTAAAACATTTTAAGAATTTATAATAAAAATTATTTAATATATATTTATATTTATATATATATTTAATAAATTTATTTTAGTAAGATTCACTAATTACGAAAGCAGAAATTTTTTGATTGTTGAATGAATTTTTCGAATTTCAATTGATGTAATATGAATGTTTCATTTGCCAAAACGATTAATTCCATTTTTGAGGTTTTTTAAGTTTTAGTTCCAGAACTCGATTAATTTTTGGATTTTTCATATTCGAAAACTATATGTGATGACAAGCCGTTAAACTACTAAATTAAAAATATTTTTTCGGTTTTCGAATCATAATTAATTTATTATCGGAACTAATTTATTACTTTTTTAGACCTTTTTTTTTGTATGGAGTTAATCGATTTGGCAAGTGAGGCATCCATATATATATATGTATGTACATAACTGTTAGTACTGAATTTCTAAAGATTGTTTTTTTTTTTTACGAATTATAAAATAATAATTATGTATTTTATTATAAATCGTTTCTGATTTTCTTCAATTTTTTAAATTTATTTTTTAATTCATTATTTTAATTTCGAAAGATAAAAATTTTATATATAAAAAAAATTCGAATCCGATTCCGAGTATTTTTTTTTTTTTTTTTAATTAATTGTCCTAAATCTTAAATTTTATACGCATTTAAAAAAATTTTTTTATTCTTTCTAGTTTTAAATTTTTCAAATTTCATTGCTTGAAAGAAAAATACTGAAAGATTACAATATACGAGTATATAAATATATGTTTGATAAAAGGGAAAAATTTTAATGAAAAGAAAAGCAATTCTTTTTCTCATAACAATTTTTTAAAATGTTTTTTTTTTTTTTTTTTTTTTGAATAAATAATTTATTTAATAAAAAAAAAATTAATAATAATACCGAACAACTCTGAAGCTTTTTCTCATTTCTGAGCAAGGACGCAATATAATAATAATTTATTGTTTGCAGAATTACATATGAAACATATAAATTTTGATATTTTTTTAGAAAATTGCTAAATTTATTTTCAGTTAATTTTTTAAAATTTAAATACCTTGAGTATTGAATATGTTCCATATGTTAACCGTTTCAGGACAACAATTTTTAAAAGACGATCGCAAAAAAACCCATTTTTTGTGTTCATAGATTATTTGATATTTTAAATGAAATTTACATATCATTTCATTTATTAGCATTTATTTGATAAAGACACAAAATATTGTGAATATTCATTCGAAGCAAAGCAACTTTCGAACGGAATTGGGTCCTATTATGAATATCGTAATTCGATCGATCGAATTTCGATATTCGAAAATGGTATTATATAAGTCTATGAAGATAGATTCGTTTCGATTTGATCGAATTAAAATTCGATGACTTTAATGGCAGTACACATACTGAATTTCGATTGCCTTAGGGGCCGTTTACATTTGCAATTTATTACTGTCGTGAACAAAAATATCTCTCGTAACTTTGTTTACATTGAAATGTCTAGAAACAACTGTCGTGAAAAAAATATCGGATACTGTACCGAATACAATATTTCATGGAATTTTTTTCCAGTAGTGTTTACATTATATGACACAATTTAGAAGCAATTTCTTGCTTGAATATTTTGAAAATGTCATGAATAATCTTCACGATAGAAAACTTCAGGAATAAACCGTAAATGTAAATTCTTTTCGTCGAAATTTTTAATCGAAATTCGATCGATCGAAGTAAGATATTCATAATAGGACCCAACAATCAAGGTGAAACTCATTTTGGGTTCTTAATTTTAAATAAACCAATTAGATGTTTTTATTTTGACACACCTCTACTTTTTACTTAATTATGAATTATCTTCTTTCTACACCTCACTCTTTACCACTCAATGAGAATATTATGATTACAAATACGATGTGTAATCCGATCTCGAATTATTTAGTGTATTTTTCATTTTTTTCCAAAGTTTATAAATCTTTTTTTTTCTTCTAGTAAGTTTCAGAGTTGTACTTTATTAAAATAATAAATCACTTAATAATAAAAGTAAAATATATACGTATTAGTTAACAATAGTAAATGAATAATAATAATAATAATATTAATTTTTTTGTTGTTTTTGTTTTTAAATACATTAGATAATTAGCGAAAAAAAATGCTAGACATTGAATAGAAAAAAGTAAAATATAACAACAATTAAAAAAAAAAAAAAAATATGCATGTTAAAATGAAAACTTCAAAAAAAAAATAATAATTTATTGCTTTTCACTTTTCTTTTTCTAATTATCTCTATATTTTTTTTTTTATTACTTTAAATCAGAAAAATATCTGAAATTTTCATAGCTAAAAATTTTTTTTTTTAATTCCTAATAATTTTTTTTTAAATTTTATAAAAAAAAAATTCCTAAGAATATTCATAATGAATACATAAAAAAAAAAAAAACGATATGTATCTCACTCAATCTTACTTTTTTTTTTTTGCCTAAAAATATCTCGCAAAAAAACAAAAAAAAAAAAAAATCCGTCACATATAAAAAATGTTTGAAAAAAAATTATTTTTCTAGTTTTCCCCCCGCTTAATTAATTTTATTTAGTTTTTGTTAAAATTAATTAATCTTAATTTCCGATGTTTATTCTTAATTTTGTTGAAAACAGAAAATTTTTTATTTTAATTCAACTTAAAGTGAAAAGCACTCATATAATTTTTTTTTTAAATTTTTTTCTTTTCTAAAACCATAAAAAGAAAAACAAAAAAAAATTTATTAAATAAATTAAAAGTGAAATAATAAATAAATAAAAAAAACATTAAGGTAGAAAATTTAAATAAGAGAATACAAAAAAAAGCGTACAGAAAAGACAAAATTCTTTGAAAAGCATTATTGTAAGAAAGAAGCTAAATTTACCTCTGAAGAACTATTATTTTTTTTTTTTTTTGCAGAAGCTATTTTCTTCTTACGTTAAGTATTTGCTTTTTTTTTTTTTTTTAAATTGAATTAGTTAGTAATTATACTCACAGTCATTTAAAAAAAAATAAAGGAAAACAAAAAAAAAAATAAAAAATAAAAAAGAACTCTTATAGAGGTTCTTTTTCACAAACAAAATATCGATAAAAATCGACAGGAATAATTATTAAATATTCCCGAATAATTTTAAAATTTCAATCATCAATTGCAAGCGATTATTGTTTCAACTGATGAAGCTATTGGAACATTTTCATTTAGTACTTCTGCTGTTGGTTCTTCTGTCGTTTTATTATCACAAGCTTGTATTTCATGTTTCATTTCGTTTATTACAATTTTTTCTTCAGTTTTATTGCTATCGTTCACAACACTTTCTTCAGTTGATGATTTCGAATTTTCTGTTACTGGAGTATTAACAGTTTCAGTTTCAACAATAGCCAAATTTGAATCTATTGTATTTGATGTAGCTGTTGTTACTACTGAAAGAGTAGAAATAATAGAATCTTTTGAAGTATCATCATTATTTGTTGAAGCTATATCGGTAGCAATAACACTAGAAGTATCAGAAACAGTTGTTGTGGGTGCAGAAGTAGCATTAGAAATATTTGTTTGTCTAACACGTAATAAACGATCTTGAATGCTTTTCTTTTGAAATTCAGGCTTATGAGAAAGATCAACAATTGGAACAGCCGGAATATCATTGGCACTTAGTGGTGATGATTGTATTAAAGTAGATGTTGTTGGTGATGTTGGTTCATCAGCGCTAACATGTGATGCTGGTAATTTAACAACTGTTGCTGGCGTTGTTGGAGAAATTGGTAGTATCGGTGCTGTTATTACATTTGATTTATTTTCAATTTCAACTTTAGGACCATGTCCACGTTGTTGAGTTTTTTGTTGTGGAGAAATTTGAATTTTTTGTTGTGGAGAAATTTGAATTTTTTGTTGAGTTGTAGATGGTTTATTATTAGCACCAATTAAAATAGTTTGAACATTCAATGGACTAGTACTTTTTGTTGAATGATTATTAGCAATTGCTTGATGATGACGATGATCACCGGTATTATTACCAATTGATTGTTGATTCTGCTTTGGAGAATGTTTCTTTTCTTTTTTTATTTTACCTAAATCTGTATTTAAAGAGGTCAAAATACCACCAGTACCTACTCCGTTGATTTTATTTGGCACATTTTGGTGTGGCGTGATACTACTATAATTATTATTTATAGTATTATTTTTTCCTAAATTTTTATGTTGGGGATGTGGAGATTTTGGAGGTGGTGGTTGAATTGTTACTTCTCTTTCAATTGTTTGAATAGAAAATTGCGGTTTGGAAATTTGTCTGGGACCAACGCGGCCTGTACCGATTGCAGGTGCAGAAGTCACTAAAAAAAAGAAGAAAAATACTTTATAGATAGAGAAAAAATAATAAATTATATCTACTTACATTTAACACTCTTCACTTCGCCAGTTTGCGATACAGATACAGTGATATTGCCACGTTTCTCTACTAAGCAATCTGCTGCATTCATAATGAAATTATGACCAGAATTTTGACGATTCATTCCATTTGTTTCAACTCCATTATTTCCTCGGTTTCCTCCATGATTATGATTGTTATGACCATTATGAATTGGACTTTTCTTGTTGGCACCAATTACATTATTAAATGCATCACCTAAAGTTATTTTTTCTGGTCGTAATAAAGATTCATTTTCTGCATTTATTTTATCATTATCCCATTCACGTTTCCATCTACCATCCCCAATTTTTTGACGACTTATCCTAGCCTCATCAATTTTTTCACGTTCGTTTCTCCACTGTTCGTATTCAGGTTGTGAATTTCTATTATTTTGATTTTTTTGATTCTTATTACCACCTCCACGTCCACGAAAACTATTATTGTTTGGTGCACCACGTTGTTGTTTATGTTGTTGATGATAATCTTTATTTTTACCACCACCACCACCACCATTATTATTATTGGCATTAATTTGTCGTAAATCTTTTCTATTATCATTTTTATGTGACGATATTATAATTCCATCACGTTCAGCATCTGCTAAAAAATTATATGCTGGATCTGGTGGTGGTCCTTCACCATCAGCAAATTTTTTATAATCACGTTGTGATTTAATAATAATAGTTGATTCTTCTTTTTTATGTTTTTCTAATTCTTCTAATTTTTCTGGCTTAACATCATATGTAAAATCAATTTTATCATATTTATGTGCCTTTGGCCAATCTTTATCATCTTTTGGTGGTTTTATTTCAACCATTGCATTATCTTTTAATGCTCTTAAACGATCTTCTTCAGCTTCACGATATTTTTTTTCAATTTCTTCATTACGTTTTTTCATTCTTTCAATTCTTTCATCTAAATTTTCTTTTGTTATTGTTGTCATTATTTCAAAGGAAAGTGATGAATGAATTTATTTCAAACAAAGATTACGACTAAAAATAAATTTTAAGAAAAGAGAAAAAAAAACGTTTTTCAGAAGAAAATATGTTGAACTGAGCAATAAAAATTTTAATTTAAAAAAATAAAAAATTGTGTTCAGTGTTTTTTCTTTCTCCAACAACTGTGTAAGAGAAAAGAAGCAGGATTTTGATATAAAACATCAAAAGGAATGGACTTTGGTCTTCAGATATCAAAAACTGATGTCATGGAGACCTTCGACCTCCTACATATTTTAAAATCATGGAGAATTCAAAAACATCATATGATCGTCATTTGCAAATATTCAGCGTACTAAACCATGAAGCTGAATACTTGCAATTGACGATCATTTGATGTTTTTGAATTCTCCTTTACTTGAGTATTAACACATGATTTCTTGGTCTCCAGAAACCAGAATATCCTGTCGTGTAAATTTATCGTTACTTAAATAATACTAAAAAAAAATACAAAGTTTAACAAAAAACAGACAAGTCTATGAATTGTTAAAAACAAATAAATTGGACATTTTTAAAACCACTATTCTGTAGTGACTTCCCTTTTAGAATTTAAAATTTTCATTTTATAACAAATTTAAAATAAGAAACAAATTTTATGTTAATCTCTAATACATATATTTCATTAAATACATATTCTAATATAAACCAATAAGAATTTAGATTGCACTCCTAATACAAAGTTTAGTCCTAAGTACAACATATATTCAGCTTAACTGTTGTTAAATACTAATTATTACCTAATCTTTATATGTATATTATTAAATAAAAAAAAATTCATACAATTTATACAATAATTATTCATTTAAATTTAATAGCTTAAATTCTGGTATAACTTCTTGTTCTCTTAACCATAATGGACTTGTTAATAATTGTTCTTTAATATATTGTGATGATTTAAAACATTTATTACTACAAAATAATTTTCTTTCTGTAATATCATAAACTTTATTTGTTTGTATTGATATATGATATTTTTTTTTTGGTATATTTTCTGTTTTTAAAAATTCTTTACATAATGGATAACCACATAATTTTATAATAAAACGTTCTTCAACAATATCTTGATAATGACATTGATTAATATCACGTATTTTCATTAAAAATACATCTTGATTAATACATGGTTCTAATAATTCTTCAACAATTGATTGTGCTTTTGCATTACATTCTTTTTTCTTTTTAATAGCTTCTAATAATTGTTCTTTAGACATTTGACGAATTCTTCTTGGACTTTGTGCTCTTTTATTTTTTTCCTTTTTATCTTCATGCTTTTCCATGGCGATTGTTTTTGTTTTTTTGGTTTTCTGTTAAAAATTTTAAATGTTCCCCTAATCCACTGTTAAAATAATAATATAATCAAGAAATAAGAAAAAAAAAAAACAAATTTTCTTAATTTAATTTACGGCTACATTTTTAAAAACTCAAGAAGTAATGCTTGAGCAAGTATGTAAATTCAAATAATATGTATTCTTATTTAAAAATTTTGGGCCTATGAAAGTAAAAAATTAATTAGGCTCATGTCTATTATTTCAATATTGAAATTGAAAAATCCTTAACTATTGAATTGAAAAAAAAGAGAGAAATATTTAATTAAAATCAAAAAAATCTTTAAATTCTGCAGGGATAAAGTGTAATGAAAATTCCAAGGTGAAAGTAGACTAATTAATTTTGTATATTTATCATGCATAAATTTATCATCTACATAAACATCACACACCTGTCTAAACACCATATAAACATGTGAATTGTGATGTCATATCGTATTAATTAGGTTACTCTACCTTTCTCCAAAATCTTTAAATTAAATTTTTTTTTTCTCTACAGTTTAATGTAATTTATTCAAGATAAATTTAATTGAAATAATTATTTATTTTTTTTACTTTTGATTTATAGAAAATTATCTACATAATTTGTAGTATAAAAATTTAATTATCTATCTATGATTTATTGTAAAAATTTTTGCTTACCACAAATTATTAAAAGGGTTTCAATTAATCACCCAAAACTAAAGAAATTAAATATTTTATTATTATAAATATTTTATTCTTTAAATATTTTATTCTTTAAATAAGAATTTTAAAAAAGAAAAACATAAAAAAAGGTGCACCACACACAAAATTTTCCAATGAAGAATCAAGAAATGTCAAATTGAAAGCAAAGACGAAACGAATAAACGATACAAAAAAAAATGTTAGTGCTGCCATACATTTAATATAAAAATCGATGAATTTTAAAGCATGTGCCACACCAAGACGCGATCTTGTGATTTTGCGATTATTTTTGACGCGGTTATCACGAGCATGTGTAATTAAATGTATGTCCGCTATGTCCGATGAATATCATGATATTATGAAATTGCGTTTATCACTTGATTTTTTTTATGCGATCTGCATGTTGTCGGTCATTATCACTTGATATATTGCTGGTGAAGTATCTGTCCGTAGTGAAAATGAGTGAAAGATCGATAATAGTAAAGTTAATTAGAAGTGTAGAAAAAAGTAAGTGTATTTGGAATATAACTGATGAGAATTATTCAAAACGACATAAAATTGAAGTAGATCCAGTACAATTGCAGCGCTATATGTATTTCACATTCCGGGTAATAAAAGGATGAACCCAATATCTACGTGTCCGGTGTTTCTTTATTCTATTTCTTAATAATAATGACAGAATAAAATTCTCTTCATTTTCGAAGTCTTTGAACTGTACAAAAGATCTGTAAAGGTCGAAGTGCAACAATAGCCCTATTTTAATCTTCGAAGTCCAGTTTATGATACACAATATAGCGGAGTAACATGTCGCAATTCAATGTGGCCAGTACCATCATGTCATGTGATAATCATGGTGTCAAAAAATTATATGATAATCGCGTGATAAAAAAATTGAAAATCATAAGATCGCGGCTTGGTGTGGCACATACCTAAGATTGATTGCTGAATTTGTCTTTGAAATGAAAATTCAATTACTTTTTAATTATTTTAATTATTAATATTTATTTATTTTTTTAGCTATACATATTTTTCATTTTAATTAATAAAGAAATAAATCACAGACAGGGCGAAAAATGATCTCTGAATTAGTTGTACATTTTTAGGCATTTTTTTTTTTTAAAACAAAAGCAGAAATATAATATACGAGTATAGGGTAAATACTATACATATTACAATACATAATATACTATTAAATTATTTCAAATTCCTTGAATTTTTATCTACTTTATATTAAACTTTCTAATCTCCCACTTCCTGTGATCCTGTACATTCTTACATTTCCTTTTTATACATCAACATTTACATATTTTATAAATTTTCTTTTGTTCGAATAAAAACAATGTTTATAAAATTAATTTATTATAAACATTGTATTGTTTTTAATTTAATTCAAACTCAGAAATTGAAGCTATTAATAATTCACAATATTTAATTGGATGATTTTTCACTTTAAATACTTTTTTTTATGGTACCAACAACATTCTTAAATGTTATTAATGACTGCATTTCAGAATTCAACATTGTTGAACACCACACCCCCATATTGGTATTTTTTTCCCCGGTGTTTACTGAATCATCTTCATTTGATGAAATCCAGCTTAAAACTTTGAATTGCTAAATTTCATCAATTGATCTGACGTTTTCGAAGATGCACAAAGTTTTTGGTGGAAAAGGTTATGCAACATGTTGAATATTGAAACCTTTACTTTCTTCTTATTCTATTTAGTTTTTTTTTTATTTACTTTAATTTCTAGAACTAATTTAATGTAAATTTGTTGTAATTGTAATTTTAAACATTTTATTTATTATTTTACTTTATATGTATATAATTATTTTTTTTTACATGAATAGTTTTTACTAGAAAAATTAGATATTTTTTTTATTTTAAAATTTATCAAAACTATTTTAGTAAGCCGTTACCAGCTTTAATCTTTTTTAATTAAAATATAGTAAAACGTATAGTGCTATACAATATGTGTATATGTATGTATATCATTGAATAATTATTGTTATAAATGCCTAATTTGTTTTAATTGCTCTTTTTTTTCTCTCAAAATAAATGATTGTTCAATTTTTTTTTAAACATCGAATATCGCTACAGTTTAGAATTTACTCTACACAAAAATTATTTAATTAAAAATTTAAAACGAAAAAAAAAAACTTAAATTATTCAACAAACAAAAAATCATCTATAACACAAAAATAAAAATAAAATAATTTAGTACACAGTAATTTTTTTTTTTCAAATTTTAGGCCTCGAAAGTGTATTGAAAAATTATAATTTTTATTGAACTAAAAATTCAAAACAATTTAAAACAGAATCTTAAAAAAATCGTTAAGTATGTGGCATTATCTATATTGTACATTTTTTAATAGAGCCTCTATATAATTACAAGTATGGATAATATTATACATATTACACATTTACATTAAATTTGACTTTATATTTATTAATAATATCTTTTTTTTTTTCGTCGTTAAGTTAAGAGTTTTAAAGCTTATTTTTTGTCACAGAAAATTATTCTGGCATTAAATGAATAATTTTTTATTGGTAATTTTTTTTTAATATTTTGAACAAACAACATGATATTAGACTTTTTTTTTTTTCATGCTGTGTTGTTGTGTAAAAAATGTAATATCATGTTGAAATGTTCATTTTAAAGCTTTTATTGAAATAAAAAATTTCAAAGTTTTTCGAAGGAACAAACAGACAATTTCAACAATTATAATCAATTAAAGAGATCAATTAGAAATATAACAACTACAAAAAAAAAAAACACATTTTAATTAGAAAGACTGAAAATATGGAAAGTTGTTTCAGAATTTTAATTTCTCATTAAAGAAGTTAAAGATTGAGAAAAAGAAAATTCAAAACAAATATCAACTTTTCCATTTCAGTCTTTGGGTTGTGTTATAAATTACAAAAAGTTTAGTCATGTAATTTTTCATGTTTAAGAAGACTTTAATAATTTTATTTTTATAATTTCATTTAAAAGGAACTTATTTTTATTAAAATGGTATACAAAAAATTTAAAATATTAATACATATTGCTTTTGTGATTGATTTAAAATAAAATTTAAATTACCTAAATTATTTATAAACTTTGTTTTGGTAATTATAAGTCAAATAAAGTTAAAGTAAAGCGTTTTTTTTTTTTGTGAAACCGAAAATAGCACCAATTTCTTTGGTAATTAAATATAAAATAACAAGTCTATATTTTGTTAGAAATTAACTTATCTTTCATACGATGTGATCTCATTAACATCTGTTGTAGGAGAGTAAAAAACTGCATTTGCTGATCTGTAAAATTAATATTTAAAAAAAAAAAAAAACAAAATTAAAATTAAAAATGAAAAAAGAAAAAAAAATTAACAAACTTACTTCAAACATTCTTCGGGAATAGTAATTGCCAAATACCACATTAAAATATTAAAAATCACTGACCATGTTCGAAATGGTCCAATTATAAATGCTAATATACCATATGCCCACCAAAAGAATAATGCTAAAATAATTTCAATTGTTGTTATACATATAAAAGGTAAATGACGAAAATAACGTAAAATGAAAGTTTTATTTTGTACACCATTCATTTCATCTAGACGTTTTGTAACTGCATTAGCATAAATAAAAATTAATGGTAGTTGACAGAATGTTAATTGAAAAAATCCATATAAATATGTTAATGAACCAGGTAAAAATGAATTATTTACAAATATTCCCCATACGAATATAACACCAATATAACCATCAATAACTTCACCAATTGCCCATGGACAAAATGAAATATAAACAAAATAACTAATTAATGGAATTAATAAACGATCAACTGATGATAAAGTCCATAATTTACGAATTGTATTCTTAAAGCATTTATTACGTAATCTGGGCATTTTACACTTTCCTGCAACAATTAGTTCATGATAAGCACGAAGAAAAGTTAATGGTAGAACGCAAAGTAATAATGCAATTATGAATAAAATTTGAAATATAGTGCATGCATCAACCATTAGCACAAATCGTGCTAGAACATCAAAATTCATTTGGCTTCCATCTAGAGAAAATGGTTGATCAATCTGTAACGAATAAACAATATTAATGTCAATAATTCTTATAGTTCTTATAGTTTCATTTAAATCACATACAGATTTTGATTTTCCATCGCTCGTTCGAACTTCTACTCTTAATGAATGCACTCCGTATTTATAAAGTTCCGGTTTCCATGGAACAACATATAAATTTTTAGTTACCTCTTGACATTCAAATATCTCGTCATTATTATCCAATTCAATGACACAATATACAACTTTTGCTTGCGTGAAAATTAATAGACGAATATGAGTTGAATACAATTGTAAATGCGGATTCTCCTTTCCTGGAATGTTGAAAAGTGCATGTTTTGGATTCGTGACAAGAATAATAGGCCATTCATCGTAAGTGACATCAACAAAAGAGAATAGGCCATGATCGAATGCTGCAACTCTAAATCTGTTTAAAAATTGTGAAAAAAAGTTAAGTAACATGACTTATTTTTTTAGATGAAAAATTTACTTACAATCGATTACTTTTCCAATCACCTAGTTCCAATTCAAGAAATCCAGCTTTTTGAAATGTATACATTCTTGGTACGATTCCAGCTTGTGTATGAAGATGACCACACAAATATGCATAACTTTCATCATACATTCCAATTATTCCTCTTATACCAACATTGCCTGTACCTGGTGATAGTATACAAGATGTCGGATAATGACCAAACCAAATTGTATAATTTCCACCATGACGTTTCGATTCATCTGCTAAATCAATTAAATGACTTGTTTCATTTAAATCTAACAATCCAATAAAATTGAATGGACGTTTTGGACCTGGTTCTAAGCAGGCATCAACAGCAATAAATGAGTACTTTTCATCACCATCAGTTAGCTGTGAACGAATAATGTGCATAAGCTCACACAAAAAATTTTCCATTTGATTGAATGTGCATATTCGTTTTTACCTGATATAAATATGATCTTTTATGTTTTATACCTTGTATTGAATATGTTCTAAAAAAATTCAATGCTGAATTAATATCAGGAACATTGAAGTAATCTACAACAAAAATACAATTTGAATTACATAATTTCTATTCTCCTATTTTTTTTCTTTTACCATGATTCCCTCGGATATCAAGCCAAATTGTTTTATCTAAAATACCAGAACTGTGTAAAATATTTTTATAAATTTCCCATTCTTCCAAATATTGTCTCGAACCTAATTTATCTTTATCTTTGGCATCGGTTAAATCACCAGAAGCTAATACAATTTTTGGTCTTATTACATTTAAAGTTTGATTAACAAATTTTTCAAATTGTTCAATTCTTTCTGGATTTTCAAAAATACTTATATGAATATCGGAAATCTATAAATAAATTATGCAAATAGAAAAAATATATAAGTATGTGTATTATTTTATTTAATCTATTTAAAATTAAAATGCATATACACATTTATACGTAACATTATAAAATTTATTTTTAATACCTGAACAAACCAAATTAAATGCTGGTTTTTATCATTAATTTTCAAATTTTCATAACTTTTTAACCATTTTTTATTTTCTAAACTTTCATGCACTTTTTTTGAAAATTCACTGTCAGTACTTATAATATTGGCAAAATTTGCAACAAATATTGAAAATACTAAAATTAATAAAATAAAAATTATAGCGCTCGTTGTAAAACGCATTTTTTTATTTTATTACAAAAATTAATTTGCAAATATCTTGGTCACTTCCATAGATGTAAAATATAAATTTAATAAATTAAGTTAATTAAGTATTCCACTCCACTCCATGAAATTATAAAATACTTGAACTTGAAAAAAACACTTTGACACTCCACTGACCACTTCATAGTCTTTGACAATTAACTGAAAAGCAATTTTTCAGGGAATTTGTAGAGAAATAACACCAACTCTTGTGTAGAGTTTTCAAGTCTACTTGAACTAAAGTCGACTTAATATGTTACTCCAAGTTAAAATCTATTAGAGCAAAAAATACATTGGTAGAAATGTGCTAGTTGTAACAATTTTTTTCCTACTTGGTATAATAAGAATAGTCTAAAATAATTTTAGCTGACGGTTGTAATACACTCACGCTCGTTGCAACTTGGTCGTGCCACCATCATGTGTATATTCAGGAGTTGTTAAAACCGGTTATAAATTCGTTTGCGGCGGTGGCAGTAGTCCTAGTCTATTCTCAGCTTTTAATCA
The DNA here is from genome assembly GCA_932526495.1 of Bombylius major. Taxonomy (NCBI): domain Eukaryota; kingdom Metazoa; phylum Arthropoda; class Insecta; order Diptera; family Bombyliidae; genus Bombylius; species Bombylius major. The sequence continues at coordinate 50,539,360 of OW052044.1, forward strand.
TAATGTATATTTGAAAAATATTCAAATACAAAACTGACATGTCTAATAAATTAAAATTTCGGCAAAAATTTACTTAGTGTCGGAAAATTTCATTTACTTTTCCCCACTCATTTTAATCCTACTGTCATCAGACTTTAGGACTGTTGTAGAAAGTAAAGCCTTGAACAGAATGTGTAGCTGTAGTATGTTCTATGTAGTACATTGTAGTACTACGATCTGTCAAAAGTACAATACCTCAGTGTGTAGCTGTAGCCGAAAGTATAACTTTTTCTACTTCATACTACAACTTCATGCTAAAGCTACATACTACAGCTACACATTCTGTTCCAGGCTTAAACTTTTCCCAAATAGTTATTTATTCTGAATTATAAAACTGAATGAAAATAAAAAAATTGAAATCCAATCCAATATAAAAAGAAAGGCATTAATCTTTAAATTTTTATTTCGAGTTGACTTGAATCAAATTTTAGAACGTGTAATCGTGGTCACTGGTTTTATTGACATGAGATGACATCTGACTTTTGGAGAAATCAATGAATTTTATTTGGCGGGATTTTCAATAAAACAAGCTCAATTTTCCCAGTCGATTGTGAAATTTCGCGCTAAGTTGTTGAGTTTTCTTGAGTTTTTCAATCAATAATTGGAATTAATTATACATATTAAATTTAACTTTAAAAGTTTAATACTTTATTTTTCTTGCATCCATCTATTTAGTTGCATTTAATTTCATTTCAAGATGTATGTGATTAAAAGAAGTAAGTATTTTTGGTACAATGTGACTATTTCTAAACATTTAATTATTACCTTCATCCTTTTTATATCCTTTTAGATGGTAAAAAGGAAGATGTGCATTTCGATAAAATCACTTATCGTATTAAAAAACTTTGCTATGGTCTGGATAAGGATTTTGTGGATCCGGTAAGTTGTAGGTCATAAGATTTTTTTTTTTCTTTTTTGAAATTCCCAGAATTTTTAATGTGTAATTAAATTTAAATTTAAATAAAGAATTATAGGTTGTCTCTATCTATAATTAGAATTAACATTTTATCATTTATTTTACGTTGTAACATTCTAATCATTTTAATAAATCACAAAATTGATAATTTAGAAATCTCATTCCCAATCATTGAAAAAAAATGTGCACGTAAATTATCTGTATCATTCTTGATAACATTTTGTATAGCACTTATCTATTTCAAATCATATTTTTACTAGAATTCTCTCTTTAAAAATTTTATAATATTCATTGGGTCACGTTGCTCATATGCTTCAATTACGCGTAATTAAAATCTTATTAGTATTATTAAATAAACAATTATTTTTTTTTCAAATGATTCTCAATGAATGTTTTAATAGGAAAGTGTTACGTATATGTATATAGTATATATGTATGTAATCTAGAAAATAGAACATTCTTTTGAAAACAAAACTAGTTTAAATTTATTTTTACTCCAAAAGGTCATCATAGTATATGTATTATTTGGGATCTTAGGAAACAGAAGATGAATTTATCTAGTTCTGTTTCAAAACATTACAATGTCACATTTAATTTATCCTCATTTCTTTATTGGTTTATTCATCTATTTCATTTCATAAAAATACAATAATCAGGTTGCAATAACATTGAAAGTAATCAATGGCTTATATGCTGGAGTTACAACACAAGAATTGGATAATCTTGCAGCTGAGACAGCTGCAATGATGACAACAAATCATGCTGATTATGCAATTTTAGCGGCACGTATTGCAGTCTCAAATTTACATAAGGAAACAAAAAAAGTATTCTCAGGTAAATAAAAATAAAACAATTTTTTAATATGAAATATTAAGAAAAAGTACTCTTTCCTATTCCTTTCCTATCAGGACAAAAATACACCATTTCCTAATGGTAAATAATAATTAATTAATTAAAAATACATTTTTAATTCTCTTAAGTACTTGCCGTTGAAGGAACATTCTTTCAAAATAGCCTACGTGTGTATTAGATTTCAATTTAATTACTATCTATTAAATTTTAATGTCTGGTCTAGTGTCTCGAAATTCATTCATATAGGTAAATAGCGGATAAGAAAAAGAAAATTAATCTTTGGGTTCAAGATTCTTTGATGGTCTAGACTAGACGATATAACTGAGATAGTACTAAAGGATACTCATAATGAGCCTTTAAGCCTCCAAGTGGACTTATTTATTATAAGCAAAGACCCCGAGCTACTATAATCATAAGTTTGGTGATAATGTAGTTATAAGAAAACTATATAAAAATTAATGTATCGTCTCCAGAAATTTAAACAAAATCAGTCACCCTGTGAAACTACACAAATATACATAATTTCAAATCATCGCCAATGTTTACATTTTTTTTCTATCCTTTATTTTACATTCATATAGGAAAATAACCTACCATACTATTTATTATCAGTACAAAAAAACTATTAAGTCATAATTTTTTAATTTTCTTATCACAAATTTCAATTGAACCAGTTTTATGAGAAAATAAATATACAAACATGCACATAACTACGATGAAGTTTAAGGTCATGTAGAACATATTTCCCATGATCCTTTCATTTTAATGTTTCACTGTTGTTTTAACTACTTTTTTAATTTAAAAAAAATTAATTTGTAATAACTGAAATTGGGTTAATTACTTGTTTTTAAAATTTTTTTTGTGAAGTCACAAACATAATCATAGAAAGACATTTCATTATTTTATTTTTTTCCATTTTTGGGTTTTTTTTTTATTTTTTATTATTATTATTTTTTATATTTATTTTATTTCATTCATTCAGAGGTCATCAGTGATCTTTATCATATGGTTAGCAATGAAACAGATCAACCATCACCAATGATATCAGATTATCATTATAAAATTGTTTTAGAAAATGCTGATCGATTAAATTCTGCAATAATTTATGTTCGTGATTTTGGTTATAATTATTTTGGTTTTAAAACATTAGAACGTTCATATTTATTAAAAATTAATGGTAAAATTGTTGAACGTCCACAACATATGTTGATGCGTGTTGCAATCGGTATACATGGTGAAGATATTGATGCTGCTATTGAAACATATAATTATTTATCACAACGTTATTTTACACATGCTTCACCAACATTATTTGCAGCTGCTACACGTCGTCCACAATTATCATCATGTTTCTTATTAACTATGCAACAAGATTCAATTGAAGGTATTTTTAAAACTGTTGAACAATGTGCTATGATATCGAAATCAGCTGGTGGAATTGGTTTAAATGTTCATTGTATTCGAGCTAAAGGAACAACAATTGCCGGAACAAATGGTATTTCGAATGGTTTAGTACCAATGTTACGTGTTTTTAATAATGTTGCAAGATATGTTGATCAGGGTGGTAATAAAAGGCCAGGAGCATTTGCAATTTATTTGGAACCATGGCATGCAGACATATTTGAATTTTTAGATTTGAAAAAGAATACAGGAAAAGAAGAGAATAGAGCTAGAGATTTATTTTATGCATTATGGATACCAGATTTGTTTATGAGACGAGTTGAATCTAATGAAGATTGGTCATTAATGTGTCCACACAAATGTCCTGGTCTTCAAGATGTTTGGGGTGATGAATTTGAACAATTGTATATGAAATATGAAGCTGAAGGTAAAGCAAATAAAAAAGTAAAAGCACAAGATCTTTGGTTTGCTATTGTAGAATCACAAGTTGAAACTGGTACTCCTTATATGTTGTATAAAGATGCTTGCAATCGTAAAAGTAATCAGCAGAATTTAGGAACCATAAAATGTAGTAATCTCTGCACTGAAATTGTTGAATATTCATCTCCAGATGAAATTGCTGTTTGTAATTTAGCATCGATAGCTTTGAACATGTTCGTAACACCAGAGAAAACATATGATTTTAAAAAGTTGAAGGAAGTTACCAAAGTCGTTACGAAAAACCTTAATAAAATAATTGAAGTAAATCACTATCCATTGCCTGAGGCAAAACGTTCAAATATGCGACATCGGCCAATTGGAATTGGAGTTCAGGGACTAGCAGACACCTTCATTTTAATGCGTTATCCTTATGAAAGTGAAGAAGCTCAACTTTTGAATCAACAAATTTTTGAAACAATTTATTATGGAGCTTTGGAAGCTAGTTGTGAACTTGCTGAGACATTGGGACCATACGAAACGTACGAAGGCTGCCCAGTTAGTAAGGGTATCTTACAGTATGACATGTGGAACAAAACCCCAACAGATTTATGGGATTGGACTGAATTAAAAGAAAAGATTAAAAAACATGGTGTCAGAAATTCTTTGCTCTTAGCACCAATGCCAACAGCTTCAACAGCACAAATTTTGGGTAATAATGAATCTTTTGAGCCGTACACATCGAATATTTACAATCGAAGAGTTCTATCTGGAGAATTTCAAGTTGTCAACCATCATTTACTTAAAGATTTAACAGAATTAAATCTATGGGATGAAGATATGAAAAATACGATAATAGCAAATCGTGGTTCAATTCAAAATATTGATAGAATTCCGCAAAATATTCGTGATTTATATAAAACAGTTTGGGAAATTTCAGTACGTACAACAATTCAAATGGCAGCTGATCGTGGAGCATTTATTGATCAAAGTCAATCATTTAATATTCATGTTGCAGCACCAAATTATGGTAAATTAACATCAATACATTTTTACTCATGGAAAATGGGCTTAAAAACTGGTGTATATTATTTAAGAACGAAACCAGCAGCAAATGCAATTCAATTTACAGTTGATAAAACACGTGTTGGAACTCCTGTTAAAAAAACACCAGAAAAACAACAACAAAATGGAATTGATTCTGCTTCTAAAAAAAGTCCATTAAAACAACATAATGGTGGAAATATGAATGGTGATGCAAAAAAACATGTTAATGATGAGGATGACGAAGAAGAATCACAAGAAATGATGGATTCAGAAAAAAATTTACGTATACAAAAAATGGCAGAAATGGTCTGTTCATTAGAGAACAAAGATGAATGTCTTATGTGTGGATCATAAATTTGTTTTTCTTACTTTTGTTTTTTTTTTTTTTTTGTTTTTTTGAATTTCATGTATGATTTTTTTGTTTTTAGCTTGTAAGACACACTTTTCTAGTATAAGAAAGGACTTTTTTACTGTATATGTAATTTCATTTAGTTCATAATTTGTAAAATTCCATTATTTTAACAACCAGTGCATCGCTGCCCTTCTGCTTGTTATATAATCACCACTTACTTTTTAAATAAACAATATGTTTTTGTATAAGTATTAATTCACAAATTAAAAATAATAATTTAGAAAGAAACATTTTTTTTTCAACACTTTATTATCACCATTTTCAGGGTCTTTCATTTTTCATAACGAATTCTTTTTTGATTTAATTTATCTGTTAATTAACATGTCTCTGTATTTTAATTCTGATTAAATATTAGATTGATTTTGCTCGATTCTTCAAGAAATACCAATTATTTAGTGATTTTGAAGAAACTTTGAAAAACCATTAGTTAGCAAACAAGTTTCAACATTCATTAGTGACTAAATGGGAGATAAAAACATTTTTTTTTACGAATTCACTTTCAGTTTTTATTAAAAATGAAAAACTTATTTAAAAGCAAGATTATTATTTATTTTCACTTTTCTATTCAAAACAAAAAAGGAAACAATAACATCAAAAGTAATGAAAGGATTGTACAATGGTGTTACATCCGTCGAAATAGATAATTTAATTGCAGAAACTGCTGCATCAATGACTATAACACATTCAGATTATGCTCTATTGGCAGGTAGATTAGCCGTGAGTGCATTACATAAAGAAACAAAAGATAAATTTTCTGGTAAGAAAAATATATTCTGTTTTTATTTTTTTTATTTTACACAAAATTTAATTAGAATTAATTAAAATTAAAAAAACAAAAAAATTCACAGAAACAATGGTAAAACTTTATTACAATTTTGATAAAGATAAAAATGAATTATCACCAATTATATCAGATTATCATTATGGAATTATTATTTCAAATGCTGAACGTTTAGATGAAGCCATTGATTTAAAAGCTGATTTTGATTATAATTATTTTGGTATTAAAACTCTGGAACGTTCATATTTGTTAAAAATCAATGGAAAAGTTATTGAACGTCCACAATATATGTTGATGCGTGTTGCAATCGGTATACATGGTGAAGATATTGATGCTGCTATTGAAACATATCGATTTCTTTCAAATAAATACTTTACACATGCTTCACCAACATTATTTTCAGCAGCAACATGTCGTCCACAATTATCATCGTGTTTTTTATTATCAATGGCTGAGGATTCAATTGAAGGTATTATGAAAACAATGGATCAATGTGCAAGAATTTCAAAATCTGCCGGTGGTGTTGGATTGAATATACATTGTATTCGTGCTAAAGGTTCATCAATATCTGGTACAGATAGTAAATCTAATGGTATAATTCCGATGTTACGTGTTTTCAATAATTTAGCTAGATTTGTTGGTCAAGGAGTTGATAAAAGGCTAGGATCATTTGCAATTTATTTAGAACCATGGCATGCAGATATATTTGAATTTTTAGATTTGAAAAAGAATACAGGAAAAGAAGAGAATAGAGCTAGAGATTTATTTTATGGTCTTTGGGTACCGGATTTATTTATGCGACGTATTGAAGCTGATGAAGATTGGTCATTAATGTGTCCACATAAATGTCCTGGTCTATTTGATGTATGGGGTGAAAGATTTGATGAAATGTACACAATGTATGAAAGGGAAAGAAAAGTTGTCAGAACAGTAAAAGCACGAGCTCTTTGGTATGCGATAATTGAAGCACAAGTCGAAACTGGAACACCATATGTTATGTACAAAGACGCATGTAACAGAAAAAGTAATCAGCAAAATGTTGGAACAATTCGATGCAGTAATTTGTGTACAGAAATTGTTGAATACACCTCATCAGAAGAAATCGCAGTTTGCAATTTAGCATCAATTGCCTTGAATAAATTTGTTACTGAAACTAAAACATATGATTTCGATAAATTGAAAGAAGTAACAAAAGTTATAACAAAAAATTTGAATAAAATAATTGACATTAATTTTTATCCAGTTGAAGAAGCAAAACGTTCAAATATGCGACATCGGCCAATTGGAATTGGAGTTCAGGGACTAGCAGACACCTTCATTTTAATGCGTTATCCTTATGAAAGTGAAGAAGCTCAACTTTTGAATCAACAAATTTTTGAAACAATTTATTACGGAGCTTTGGAAGCTAGTTGTGAACTTGCTGAGACATTGGGACCATACGAAACGTACGAAGGCTGCCCAGTTAGTAAGGGTATCTTACAGTATGACATGTGGAACAAAACCCCAACAGATTTATGGGATTGGACTGAATTAAAGGAAAAGATTAAAAAACATGGTGTCAGAAATTCTTTGCTTTTAGCACCAATGCCAACAGCTTCAACAGCACAAATTTTGGGTAATAATGAATCTTTTGAGCCGTACACATCGAATATTTACAATCGAAGAGTTCTATCTGGAGAATTTCAAGTTGTCAACCATCATTTACTTAAAGATCTAGTAAAATTAGGACTTTGGAATGAAGACATGAAATACACAATTATTGCAAATAGAGGTTCAATACAGAATATAAATGAAATTCCAAAAGATATTCGTGATTTATATAAAACAGTCTGGGAGATATCAATCAAGAAAACTATTGAAATGGCAGCTGATCGTGGAGCATTCATTGATCAAAGTCAATCATTTAATATTCATGTTGCAGAACCAAATTATGGTAAATTAACTTCGATACATTTTTATGGTTGGAAAATGGGTTTAAAAACTGGAATGTATTATTTAAGAACGAAACCAGCAGCAAATGCAATTCAATTTACAGTTGATAAAACACGTTTATCAGTTAAAAAAGATTCTAAAAATAACGGTACTATAAAGGAAAATAATAATAATGAAGAGTTTTCGGAAAATTATAGAAAACAAATTGCTTGTTCAATTGAGAATCGAGATGAATGTTTAATGTGTGGGTCATAGGGTCAATAAATGTTAGGATTTTTCATAGTTATACTGGAATATATATACATAATATTAGTTAAAGTTAGCCAAAGTTAAGAACAGTTACCTGGAGAATAGATTTTAGTTGAATTTGATTGGGTTAATAAATTTATGTAAAAAATATGTATTAAATAAGATTTTTTTCATGGAAGTTATTGAATGAGTTTTTCTTAGCCTTTTCTTTGTGACTGAGTATAAAGTAACTATTTAGTTTGTTGTTCGCCCATTTTTCCTTATTTTTTTCCACTTTATGTTTAATTATAAAATGTTCTAAGTATGTTTAGAACAAAATGTATATTCGTTATTAAAAAGTGTGTTCAATGGAATCTTTGGGATTACTTCGAGTGTTGTTTTTTTTTAATAAATGGTTTTTTAGATACAGTTTTTTAAAAGAAATCCTTTGAATATGTAATTTACATTGCAACTATACATTTCTAGCTCTTGTAAAAATTCAAATACTAAATAATAGTTTATTTTATTTTTATGGTCACTCTACAAAAACATACACGAATAATGTATACATATTTATATATGTATGTATATTATGTATATTTCAAATGAAAAGTGATGAAAGTTTGTGTCTATTCACACCCATTAATTTATTAAATTCTATTTGAAACAAGCTCAGCTTTATCAGTCATTGAAAAAAAAAAAAGAAAATTTATGTAAAATATTAATTTTAATATCATATTTAAATGAATTGGATTCCGGAATCTTCTTTAATTAATACAATTGTATTGGGTACCAATTATTTGAAAAGATTATATAGTTTTTTTGATCCTCAATCATATTTTTCATCAAATAATAATAAACAAAATTTAAATTTAGTTAATAAACCGTTAATTGATACACCAAATACAATTGATAAAACATATAAAATTTTAAATTTGAAAAGAAAAAAACAAAATAATATGAATGATCAAAAAAATAATTCAAAAAAAACACGAAAGGTAAGTTAATTTTTTGTTAAATAAATAAATAAATAAAAATATATTATGTATGTATGTATGTATGTATTTTTTTTTTTAAAGAACACCAAAAAAAGATCTCGTTATAATAGAAAGGATCCAGAAACTGGTAATCCTTTTTTAAATTTTTTACGTAGTCTTAGAAAATCAGATTTGTCAAATCGTTTCAAAAGTGTAACTACATTTGTTAAAGAAGCAGGAATTATGTGGAGAAATATGAGTAATGCTGAAAAGCAACCATTTATACTATCTGCAAGAAAACACAGACTTAATAAACAAAGAAAAGTTTCTATAAAACGTCTTCAAAAAAAACCTAAACAAAAAATAGCAAGAAAAAAAATTAGAACTTCTAAAAAATGAAAGAATATTGTGAATTTTTCAAGATCTAAAATTATATTTTGTACTTCTATTTTTTTTTTTTTTTTACGAATTAGGTATTTATTATTAAAATTAAATTTTTTATTTTGATTTAAATTTAACTTAATATAAATTGATTTATTATAAATATATATATAAAAAAAATGATAATTAAATAAAATTATTTTCAAATTTTGCGTAAAAATTTCGTTTAATTTCGGAAAAATCAATTTTCGAGGCAATAATAAGAGAATCGATTAATTCACGACCTTGCGTAATGGGTATGGAATCGTTATACGTGCATAGTTCTGATGCATTTTGTGCTCAATTCTACAGTTATGTGATTTTTCAAAAATACATCGCTGCTTTGGTGATGCTAATGCTTTTCTGACAGCGATGCGTAAACACTACTGTATTGCCATGACAATGCAATGTTTTAAGTTGGCGAATGGCGATGCAATGCTTTTACATGGCAGCTGATGCCGATGCAATACTTGATATTTGTTTGATTTTGACGCATTATATACCACTGAACTGGATTTTTGAATACTTGATTTGATGCGATGCTTTTTTGTGAATTTGTGACAAGCATCGGTATTGGATCAACTGCAAAGTGATGCATTTTTGAAGGAACACTACTTTATTGTGAATGGGTTAATTAATAACGATAATTTATAAATTTTAGAGGTATTTTTTTTTCAATTACTTAAACGATAGTTAGAATGGTATCCCGGATCTCCTACGTCCATGTTTGACCAGTCCCACACTAGGTGGTTAAACTGGTTATTTAACGCTGGTTGTAACAATATTATAGTTTTTTCCAATTTGGTATTATAAGAATCATTTAAAATAATTTTAGCTTCACGATTGTAATATACATACTCACACTTTCGTTACAACTGGTCGTGCCACCTTCAGATGTGATTTGGGCAGTTGTAAAAACGGTTGTAACAATCACCTAATGTGTGAATGGTTTTTGTATGTAATTTGTGATCGGAATCCGCCTGGATGTATATAAATATGTATGTATGTACTTACATTAAAATCACATACAAACATGTAAAAGTTCCTGAACCTGAACGGAGGGAGGGAAACTGGATCGGTGCCGGATCGGATGTGTGTGATTCGAACTTTATCTCCTTAAAGTGTACTTCACACTTGACGATCTATCTTATGATTTATCATTTGACTAATGTAATTTGTTGTTGTTACAAAAACAAAAAACAAATTACACTAGTCAAATGATAAATCATAAGATAAGTCGTTAAGTGTGAAGTACACTTAATAGAGTGTTAAAAATTAAAAACGAATGATCTGCGCATGCTATATATGCTATTGCTATGTACAAAAAGTTTATATGTATGTGCATTAGTGTTTTTCTCTCTTTTTATCCTGAAAATAAAAGAAAAAAACCACTACTAGTGCAAAAATTCTTTAAAAATTATACCATTCATTATCTCTCTGCGCAGTTATACCATTCGCTTTTAATTTTTAACAAACTCTACATAAACGTTTAAAATAAAGCCGAATAAAAAAAAGTAGTGAAGTGATTGTAAAAAAAAGGGTGAAATGAAAAAATGAAAAATTATTCTTTAAATATAAATTTTTTTTACTTTTTTTTTTCTCTTAAAATTCAATATAGGTACATAATGCAATAATTATACCTTCTTAAAATAATTTGAATTTTATTAGTTTTACTGTTGTTACATAGAACTTATAATAGTATTTCCTATTGCTTTTAATTTTAAGTCTGTTTCAATTTTTTTGTTTTTTTTTTAATTTTATTTAATTTTTTATTTTTTTTTCATTTTTTTCTTTTTAATTTTTTAATATTAAATATATAATTTTTATGTATGTAAGTATACGAATATAATATATGTATGTATATGTATGTATATGAATCTATATATATATTTAATTTTACAAATCGATTATAATAATTAATGATTACAATTACAATAATAATATAAATTTCCTCTTTGTTTTTTGGACAATATTCAATAATTCAGACGATGATTTTATTTTATTTATTTTATTTTTTTTTTTTGTATTTATTTCAATAATTTTTTCGATTTTATAAAATTTCAAATATTTACAATATAAAATTACATTTGGAAAAAAAAAAAAGACGAATTCAAAGGTACCCAATGATAATTTTTTCTCCTTCCTTTTTGTCTTCCCAAAGTATTAAAATTTTAAATTAAAATTAATTACTTTTTTTTTGTTTTTTTTTTAAATTTAATTTCAATTAAATTACAAAAATTATTTGTAACGGTTTCTATTTTAACAATTTCATTCATTATTTTAAATTATTTTGTTTAAAATGAAAATATTATCAAAAAAAAAGAATTGTTGTTCAGCTTAAATTTATTTTAATTTATGATGATTAACCCTTTTTCATATGTGTAATTTATTTAATTAATTATTTTCTACATATTTTGATAATTATTTTTTTTTTTTTTTAGTGAGTCGTATTTGAGAATAAGGCAAATTATTTTGTTTTTTATTAACTATGTTTAAATGTATGTCTAAATATTTTTGTTTTAATATTAAAATGGAAGCTAATTATGTATTTTATGTTTTTTGTTTTATATTAATATGCAAGAATGAATATAATGATGGACATGTGTGGTATGTATGTGTTCGATCTAATTTTTTTTTTCCCTTTCAACATTATTTTTTTTTAATGGTACTCTACAATATCCTATTCCCTGATATATAAGTATCTTTTTGTAATCAAATATAAATTTTTTAATTTTATTCTTATTTATTTTACTTTTTTTTTTAATCAAGTCTTTAACTACTTTATAGCTAGTTTTTTTTTTTTTTTTTTAGAAAAAACACTGTAATTATTTTTTTGTACACTATTTGAGTTTTTTAATTTTCTTATTAAATAATTTTTAGAAAAAATCAATTACAACTATAATTTTAATTCTAAAATAATATTTTTGATGTTTTCAAAAATGCAGTGATGCAATCATGATGCAAAATTCAGCTTAAAAAACCTTTATACACTGAATTGTGTATCACTGCAGGCATGGCATCACTGCATTTTCGATAACATCATTTATTTTCAAATTTTCAAATTAAAATTAAAAATGACACCTAGGTATTTTAATTCATATTTATTTAAATTTAAATATGTATATAAAAAAAAATTCATTACTAAAACATTTAATTTATTTTTCTATCCAATCTTTTTTAAAAAATAAATTTTTATGTTACCTCTCCATTATAATGGCGTATTGAATTATTTAATACAGAAAACTTCTTTTTTTTTTTCTAGACAAGTTAGATGACTGAACACAAAAAATAAAAAAAAATTAAATGATTTTAATGAAAATCTTTTCTGAGCTCTATCATATGAATCTATTCTATCAGCGAATTTAGTGGCTCGTATCACACGCTCTGGGCCCCCAACGAGCCGTTGCGCTACAAATAATAATGATTATGAAGATTTTACAAAAATTATATATTCAGGCATTCACTTTATTGTAATAAAGAGAAAAAAGACTTAAAATCGAGAACCTTCGACATAGATCCTCAAAACAAATATTACTTAAGTTAAACCAAAGAAATTATATACAGAAAGAAGTCTTATGTAGTATCGACTAAAATTTTTAATTGTTACATCAAGAGGCTATTGAACAGTGGTACGGTAAGAGAAGAAAGTAAAAGCTTTCTTAACGAAACTAAAAACATGCCGATATATGTACATTCAAAGCTATTTTAATAATGGGGTTCCAATGTTGGAACTCCAGATCTAGAACAAAAATTCTTGTATAAGACATTTCTATACTACATAAGAATTCTTCCTAGCTATAATTTATTCAGTTGTTAGACATAATTTTCAAATAAAAGTAACTGCCTGTCTCTTTCTGTTATAAAAATAAATTCGTTCTTTAATCAAAAAATTATTATAAGCCAATCGAGTTCCCTGTATCTCAATAATCATTTTCATTTTTTTTTTCTAAAATCAAAGGTTAAAGTTAAAAAAATTATGTAATTTAAAAAAAAAAAAATAAACATAAATCTTTTCTAACTTATAATTACATAATATTCTTATTTACACATTTAAGTATAGTTAAATCTAAGGGTATGTTTTTTTTTTTTAAATCGTATTAAAACTAAACAGTAATGACATTATCTATTCAAATGTTTTTTTTTTTAAATTTTTGTTTGAAAAAAAAATATGTAATAGAATTAAAAATGATGTGCCTACAAATTAATGAGAATAAAATGAGAGAAATAAAAAATTCTTTAATTTATTCATTTTCCTTAAGGTAGATTATAATACGTAAATTATTCTTAAACAGGATAATTGTTTTTTTTTTTTAAATAAAAATAAAACACACTTAAACTTTATTGACTGGATTAATATATGTATATGTAGTTTTTTTTTCCTAAATCTTAATTAAATTTTCAATATCCCAATATATATATAAAAAAAAAATGTTTATTTAACTTTTTTCTTTTTCTTTGTTAAGATTTTTTGTTAATTACTATAATTTGCATAAAATTTATTTTAATATGTTATTACAAAAAAAAAAAACTTTTTCAGTAAATCATCAACACACATGTTTTGTTTTTTATTTGTAGAAGAATAGAAAGCAAAAAATAAAACTATTATTGAGTAAATAACCCTCACGAAAAAATATATATAATATATCTAATAATACACAAATGAGAATAAAAACAATTATAAAAGATCGATTTTAAGTTTATTATTATTTTTTTTTTTCAATAAAGTAAAGGAAAATTTAAAAATATCAAATGATCGTTAATTGCTAATATTCAGCTACGTGGTTTAGTATGCTGAATATTTGCAAATGACGATCATTTGATGATGTTTTTGAATTCTCCATAATTTGATGGGGGTTTTATAATTTAAATTTTTTTAACAGATTCATTTTTTATTTTTAATTTTTCAATAAAATAAATAAAATAAAAGATGAAAAAGAAAACCTTTTATTAATTTAAAAATATAAGTATGTATATATATCTGATTGACTATTCATATCCTAAGTGCCATTGGAAGCTACTTAAAAAAAAATAAAAAAATTTCTATAAAATTTAAAATTAATTATAGACAATAATCATGATTTTTTTTTTTTTGTCTAAATTTTGTATTCTGTTATTCACTTTGTCCTTAATTTACTTGTTTTTTTTTTATACTTAAAATTAATATATTTTATTCTTTTATTTTATTATTTATTTTTTTTTTAAATAGAAAAAAGGCACTATAAGAATTTTTTACTTATATTTGATGATCTATTTATTAAACGTGATTTATTTGAAGTTTTTAATTTTAATTGTTGTATTAAATCATAAATTTTTAATGCTGGACCAACTTTCATACCTAATAATGTTATTATTTCATCTTTACTTAAATCCAATAAACGGCTACCATCTATTTTATTACGACTAAATGTATCACAATGTGATATACAATTATTAACACGTAAAAATTGTGATACTTCATATACATTCCATGTATGAGGCATTAATTCATTATTATGTGATGATAATGATGATGATGATGATGAATTTATTGTTGATCCTGTACTATTTGATTCTGGTGAACTGTTAACATCATTCAATCGAGGAATGTATTTACTGTTAGTCACAGCTGAATTCTAAAAAATAAAATAAAAAAATAAGTAATCATAAAATGTGTAAAGTATGCGTGAAATTTTTGCTTAAGAAAATCCATATTAATTTATACTTACGTTTATATAACTTGTTGCTTTACGTTCTGCTGGAGGTGCAGGAGAGGTAGACAATGATTTTTGTTGTGAATTTGTACTGCCACTAACAGCAAGTAATCTATTGCTATTATTTTGATTACTACGCGGTTGTTGCTGCTGTTGTTGTTGTTGTTGTTGCTGCTGCTGCTGCTGCTGTTGATTATGATGATGATGTTGTGGAGTTTCAATCACTCCACTACCACTACTTCCTCTTCCAGGTTCTGGTGTTATTGGTAATGGTGTCGATTGATCTGATCTACTCATTTCATCATCGTACTCATCATCATCATCTTCATCTTCATGATAATCAGTTCTCGTTTCTAATTTTACATTAACTCTTTCGTTAGGATGATGATTTTGATTATGGTTATCGTTTATTTCTCTTTTAATATTGCTAATTCGACTAGTAGTAGATTTTGTAGCTACGAAAATAAAAGTCTTGAAGTAAAAAAGAATAAGGATAAAAACAAAACAATAAAGTTACCTCCAGAAAGTTCTGTTTTAATTTTTTTCTTTCGTTTCTTTTTTGTTGGTTTTGTAGTTTGTTTATTTGCAGGCTGATGTTTTTGTGGTACTGGTGGACCTTCTAATTTATGACCAACTAATACACACCAACCAACTGGATAAAAATCTGGTGATTCACAATCTAACCATTGATCATATTCTTCAGACCATCCATCAAAACGAACTTTTATTAAACGTCCAATAACACGAGCAATTGTTGCAACACATACCAAACGAGGATCCATTAAATCTGCACATTCTAATCTCATTCCGACCTATAAAAAAGAAAAGTATAAAAATTATAATAAATTTCTTTTAATGAATAAACTGTAAATTTACCTTAAATCCATGACTTGGCACAATACGAAGTTGATGAAATAAATGTTCTGAAGCCGGTAAACTATTTGTTTCAACCAAATATGTATCCCATCGAAATGATTTCAAATCATAACCATTTGGTGGTGTTAATGATATATTATTTGCTTCACAAAAACCAACAGGAAATATATTTGGTGATTTTTCATGATAACAAAACCTTTAAAAAAAAGCATGAAGAAAAATCTTTTAAAATCAAAACTACAATAAAAATTATAAAAAAATAATAATAAGTAATTACCAGTCAGAACCGGTTGCATCTGGATCATAAGAATCAATTCTAATCATAATGTAACCAAATTTTAAAACTGACATTACAGTTGCAACACATATTGATGATAAATTTAATGGATCGATCGCTTCTAATTTCATACCTTCAATAAAACCATTCGTTTTACCATTTAAATAATATTCTTCAAATGAAAAATTCATTTTGAAAAGTTCTATAGTTGCATCATCTTCATGAACTTCAATCATTTGTTCGCGACTAGCTGTAAAATAAATAAGAAAAAAAAAATGTTGATAATTTATTCATTAAATTACAAAAAGAAAAAAAAAGAAGAATAAAAATAAATACTTTACCTAACATTCTGTCTAAATAATCTTGAGGTGCTGCTAAATTATGACCAACTGTTGTTGCCCAACCAACTGGATGTATTAATGATGAATCTTCATGACACCAAAATCCATCATCTTCAGAATCATAATATTTAACAAATAAACGTTTACCAATTATTTTCTGTACTGTTGCTAATTTAACTTGTGATATACGATTTTTATCGACAATTTCTAAATTTAAACCACAACGAAAACGTGATTTAAAACTATCACTAATTTTATTATAAAAATTTGATGGTAATGTTCTTGCTCCAGATAAACGTTCAACTAGAAAATCTTTCCAATCTGTATATTTATTTTCAATTGATTTTGGTGGTATTAATGGTTTACCACGTGTTGCACACCAACCAACTGAATGTACTTCTGATGAACATAAATTCACCCAAAAATCATGTGATGAATTATCAAAACCTTCATATCTCATTAATGCTTTATAACCGCATATTTTTAATACTGTTGCTACCCAAAATGAATGAGGTACTTGTCCTGGTGTACAACTTAATGATGTTTCAACATCTGTATTTTCAACTTCAACTTTCATTTCAATACCAACATTATCCCATACATCATGACCTGGTGCATGTGGAAAACATGTAACTGGTGCTGCATTAAAATTAGAACATTTTTGTAATTCTGTTGTCCAATCAAATGAATTTAAATGATCATTTATTTTTCTTCTTATACTCATTATTTTATCATCTTGTGGACATGGTGATGGTAGACGATCTAATTTTGGTATTTGTGGTACCTCTTCTTGTGGTAAAACATCACGATATAATATTGGTTTTGATTGATTTTTTATTTCATTTATTGTTATTCCATTATTTGTACCATTTATAGATTCATCACCACCATTACCACCATTTATTGCTGCTGCTGATGATGAGGATGACGATGACGACGATGATGATGATGATGATGATAATATGGTTGACATAGTATTTATACCATCATTTGTTGACATTTTAAAACGATAAGTAGGATTTTTAATATGTGATACACGAAGTTCTAATTCAAGATCAGTTGGTATTGTATGACCAATTTTATTATTTGTTATATCATTAGAATTTCCTAGTCCTCCTCCTCCACCACCACCAAATTTTATACCACTATTACTGTTATTTATATTATTTATTTGATTATTCGTATTATTATATGTTCCAATACCAAATGCTGTTGATGCTGATAATTTATTTTCATTACATACTAATGTTTGTAGTTCACCACGTGCACATGCCATACTACAAAAACGTCGTGATTTTGTGTAAAATGTATGTTTTACACCAATTGCTCCACATCTTTCACAAACAGCTATAAAAAAAAAAGTATATGTATAGAAAGAAAAATGATTTAAAAAAACGTACATTTTTTTTCATTTCCAAATAAATTGTTTTTTTTTTTTAATTCAAGCGAATTTTAATAAGCTTTAATAAATTTTATATTACAAATTCAATTACTACTTCTGTTTATTTTTTATTTTTTTTTTTATATATAAAATAAAATATGATGAGAAATAAATAAGGGGCTTAATATGAGCTAAATTTAAAATAGAAAATTAATTATATATGTATGTGTATAATATGAAATATGAATATTTTTAAATAATACAAACTAAATAGAATTTTTATTAATCCTTTGTACTATGAACTATTTTTTTTATACCTACCGTTATAAATACAATGAAAGTGAGATTTTAATTATTACACTAAATTAATATGTTTTCTATATGAAAATGGATTGTTTTCAATATATAAGAATATGTATGTGCAGTTCAACAAAAAAAAAAAAAAGAAATTATTCAACTTGTTAAATTTATTTAGATTAAAAAAAACAATCCATTCTATAGAACAAAACACCCTGCTTTCATTATATTTAGGATTCGTACATCTTCGAAAACATCCAACTGAAGACATACTTAGAAATTTATTGTATTGTATTAAAGTTTTGATATTTTCGAAGATATACTTATATAAAAGATTTAAAATTAATAATTATGATTTCAATATTTATAGGAATTATGTGTGTTTTTTATTTATTTCAATTTTATCAAAAAAAATTTTGGTTAGACCTGATACATCAAGAAAAATAATCTGGTTTTAATTTGAAACCGAATTAATTGTTATTTTGATTTATCAGAACTACCAGGGCAGAAATATAGTATAATTCGAGCTAAATAATATAATAATAAAAAAAAAAGCTCTTTTAATTAAACAATTTTTTTTATAAGTTACAATAAAAATAAATATGGGGACATTTCAGATACGTTTACATTTATAAATTTTGTGTCTATAGTAAACGTTTTTTCTTTGAGGACAAACAGTAGGTATTATTTTCATTAAGTGTAAATAGTTAATAATGAAATCAACTTAAAAAAAAAAAAGAGGATCCTAAAAACAAAAAAAAAATGTAATGATAATGAGAATTTATATGCCAAAAAATAAACATTTTAAACATTAAAAGATGATAAAATTTTAAAAACCGATTTCCAATAATCAATTTTCTTTCCATTATTGTTACAAATTTTTGTTTACATCTCCAAAATTTAGTAGTATTTTGATTTAAAAAAAAAAAAAAAAGGAAATGATTGAGAAACAAATTCTCAGATTATTGATAAAACAGAATAAATAAATAAAAAAAGTAAATTAAATTAAAAAATAATAATAATACATAATAAAAATAAAAATAACGTACCCATGCCATCTCTTTCAATTGGTATAACAGATGGATCAATATTTCCTTTATATGCAATTGGTGTTTTTAAAACTAAACCAGGTCTACTAATTGGTTCAATTTTTCTAGCTTTTTTTGTACTAGAACCTCCTGTACCAGTCATTGAATTTTGTGCTGTTATTGGTGTTGCTCCAGTTACTGATGCAATTTGTAAAAATGGTGGTGATGATGATACATTTGATAATGGTTTACGATCAATAATTAATGATGATGTTGAATCATCAATCATTTGATCACTATTATTATCTTCAAATGAATTCGAATCATTTGTATTCATCATAACAAAATCATCAATATTTATGATTTCTTTATCATTTGTTAATGCACTTGTTGTATCATAACAGCTACTATCATCAACAATATGATCATATGCTTGATGATGATGAATGAATTGATGATGATGATGATGATGATGACTATTATTAACTGTATCATCATTTGTTGTATCAATAACATCATCATCATCAACAATTTCTGAATATGTTTGAAATGTAGTACCAGCTGTTGCTGAATGCTGTAAAACATGATGTATACCACCAACTTGTGTAATACCATATAAATCAGCTGCAGTTGTTGTAGAATTTGGTCCAACTGTTGCAGCAATTAATGTTGCTGATGGGGCAGCGGTGGCAGCATTTGCTGCACCTAATGTTGTTGCCTGACCACTATACTCCCCCCCAACAATACTCATCATTGGATTCATTTCCTTTTTTTCGTCGTTTTATTATTTATTTAGGGTAGGTATATCGTTTTTTTTTTTTTTTTTTTTTTTGGTTTTTTGTTATAATATAATATTTATTTAGTTAAATTTTGGCCAAAACAATTATTTTTTTATTTTTAAAGTTTTTTGAAATTTCCAAACAAGAAATAAATTTAAAAAAAAAAAAAAGTATACAGATAAAATTTGAAAAAAAAAAAGAAAAGAAAAATAAATGTGTTTTTTTTCCGTAAATATATTTATACATAATTATTGTATATATTTGTAATTTTTTTTTTATGTAGTTTTTGATTGTAATGGGGAGGAACACGTGGGATTAAAAAAAAAATAAGAGAAAAAAAAGAAAATAAATAAATTTATAAAAATAATTTTGTTGTTTTTCACTCAATTTATAAATTTATAATTGAAAAATTTTTAAAAATCATCTTTAAAGTATATTTTCAAATACATAAATGTAATACAGAAAGATTACAATTTTAAAAATTATTGTTTAGTTTAAATTTAAAGTTTAATTTAATTTTTTTTTACTTCTTTAATTGAAAATTTTCTTTCTGTATCACAAATTCTCCTAAACTTTGCAGACTAGAAAACAATAACAAATAAATTAAGTACTTAAAAAAGCGTATTTAAAATATTTGGAAGAAAAAACATGCAATAAACAGTATTATTTGATTTTTGATATCATCATGCAAATAAAATACTTATTTTTTTATTTTTAAATTATGAATCTAGTGCAAATAAATTACATATTATGTATTTATATTTTTGTGTAGCATTTTTAGATACTTATATATGGATGCTTCATTTGCCAAATCGATTAACTTCATATTTGAGGTTTTTTAAGTTTTAGTTCCAGAACTCGATTAATTCTTGGATTTATCATATTCGAAGTAATTGGATGTGATGACAAGCCGTTAAACTAATAAATTAAAAATATTTTTTTCGGTCTTCGAATCATAATTAATTTATTATCAGAGCTAATTTATTCATTTTTTAGACGTTTTTTATATGGTGTTAATTGATTTGGCAAGTGATGCATCCATATAGTATGTAGATCTAGATACATTGTACAAAAAGTATATCTTCTTTTTTTTTGTCTTTTTACTTACAATTGAACCCGCCTGAGCAACAGTAATATCATCCATAACTGATAATCCTACTGGAGTTTGGCCATAAAATGTTGCATCTTCAAATGTTGATGGTATATTCATCCACATCATTCTTAATTCAGCTGGATTCATAATTGTCAATAATAAAAGATGAAAGGTATGAAAGAATAATTATAAATCTGTAAAAAAAAAAAAATAATAAATAAATAAAAACAAAACAAATAAATAATATGAAAATATGTAATAAAATAAATAAATTCTTTTTTTTTTACTACTGGAAAATGCACAACAAAAAAAAAAGGTGATAAAATCACTAAATTGAATTTTATTCCGTCTAAGATTTTCTTAATTTACAAAAATTCAAATTATAAAACTTCTTTAACAATTAAATAATTTTCATTTTTAAAACATATTCTCACAAAATAATTATTGTTTAAGTTTAATTTTAAAATACATAAATTTTAGAAAAAAAAAAAAAAAAGTAATACGGCAAGCAACACAGCATAATAAAGAAAATAAGTATTTAAAATTATAAAAAAAAAAGCACAAATGAGAAAAATAGAATACAACATGCAGATGTCATTTTTCATCAAAATATTTCATTAATTTTCGCCACCTACCATTCGGAATTACATGCAATATGAATTTATATTATTAATTAATCACTTTTAATTTAATTTTTTAGATATTTTTATAAGAAAAAACTATAAAACATTCGCAAACAAAAGTTTTATTTTTTAGAAAATTTTTCTTTTCTACACAAAAACTCCAAATTGATATTTTTATCTCTTTCTATTCATATGCCGCGGCGGTAGTATTTACTACACAACTATAATATGACAAAAAAGGTTGTATTAAATTTAAAAAGAATGATAGAGTAGATTAAATTGAAATTTTTTTAAAAGCATAAATTTTATTTTTAATTTAATTTAGGTATGTATCAAGTGAAAATTTAAAACTGTACGATTTTTTCGGGTAATAAAAATAGAAATTTTTTAATTCATTAATTATTAGAAATTGTTTAAGTGTTCATGTTTTGTTTAGGAAAAGAAAAACGATATATTGAACAATGAAAAACGTAGTAGATCTTGAAACAAATCACCTATACCAGACCTTTCTTCTTTCAGCTTCAACAACCGGTTTTTTCTAAGAGAGAAGGCGCGGTGAAGTAAATTTTATCCAGAAGTGGGGAGAAATGGATAGAAATTTTGTTGACAAGAAATTTCCGTCTTCACTGATCATCAAACTAATCCATACAAAGTTTACTATGTTATGTTTACCACTACGATAGCTTATGTCCTACACGTATATGATTGACGACAAGTAATAACGACTACGTGTGGTACTGTAGTATCAGCTCGAAGACAGAAAAAACCTGTTTATGGAAAGAAATTGCTGAAACTGACACTGTCAATTTGGTATGGGCCAATAGGTATGTAAATTGTAGATGATTGTAGAGAAAAGGGTAGAAGTTGCCAGTTTCCGGAAATAAGAAAACTTCAAATTTATTATTTTATTCAAAATGTTCAATGTTGGCAATGCTATTACAAGGCAGCCATTTGTTTTTCTACTCATCGTTCGGTCGGTTGTCAAAAATATTGAATTTTTTTTTTTCCTGAAAAAAATATTCTGTGAAAATTCTGAATAAATTAAATTAAAAGTGAGAAAAACAAAAATACCCTATACAAAAAAAAAAATCGGATTTATATAAATTTTGATGAAATTACTTACAAGTTTTAATATTCAATCTGTGATTTTTTGTATTTTTGATTAAATTTTTTTCTAGTATATGATTGAAAATTTTTGATTAACTTTTAGAAAATTTCTTATGTTCACATCCTGTTGTTTTATTTGAAAAAAAAAAAAAATGTTATGAAAATTGTAAGTAAATAAAAAAAAAAAAAAGAGAGAAAATAAAAGTACAATTAAATAAAATCTGAAAATACCTATAGAATAATATTTAAAGTAATTTCCTCATTGATATAATTACCGTCATTTTTTTTTCTATTCATCAACCAATTCGTGGGCGTACCCTTTTATATAGTGATATTTCCGTCTATGAATGTCATTATTATTTTTTTTTTTTATAAAGTACCTACATAGTTAATTATAAATATTTATATTATAATTTTTGAATTTATATACTATTTAAATGTTAATTTTTTGTTTATTCATAATATGTAATATCTATTCAGAAAAATTGCATGAAAAATTTTTGCGCATCTAAATAGCAGGAATACCTATTATTTTTGTTGTTTTCAATTATTATTTACAATATCATCATTCACGAAAATTGAATCATTATCATTACAATACGACAATAATTGAGATTAGAGGATAGATCGGATCATAGTCTAATCTATCTATACAATAAGTGTGTAATTTTTTATTTTTATTTTTTTTTCGTAAATGACGTTCGTTAGGGGCAAAATAAATTGATGACACACTTTACGCATTTTTAAAACAAGTTTAAAATCATTTTAATTGAGTTATTACAAAATTTGAATAATAGAAAATTAAAAACAGAACAGAAAAAAAAAAAAAACAATTAATTATGTATATATGCTCGTTTTTAATGTTTTGTAGGTATGTACTTTGTTTTTAAGCATCAATTATCTATGCAAACAAAAAAAAAAAAATTTTGAAGTTACCTTAAAAGTTAAAACTTCATTTAGTTCACACTGTAATTGTATATATAGATAATAGATATATACTACAGCATAGCTGCTGTGTAATAAGTAATAATATATAAAAGTATATTATGGTGATGAGCAACAGGCTAATGAATTATTTATTAACTAAACAAAAAATATATAAAATTGTTTTTCTTTCATTTCTTAAAATTATGTATTGTTTTGCACTTTAGAACGTGTGCAATTATATGTAGAGGTAAAAAAAAAATTTGTATGTAGGCACCTGCCTAAAATGATATTGAGATCTTTTTATTCAAAATACGAATGTGTGTCGTAATTTTTTAGAAATTTTTTTTATTGTTAGTAAATTTTATATATATTTAAATTAAATTTTTTTTTTCTCTTTTATTATATATTCATGTACTTAGTATATGAGAAGTAAATGGCGCTAATTTTGTTTTCTTTGTTTAGTTAATAATAATATATGTATTTCTATCTACCCGCACACCCTATTTATATTAATTTCAATTAATGAAATTTGAAGCTTTCTCAATTATATTTTTAACTGTAATTCAATATTTAGAGTATTTTTTATTTCTGTTTGTACAGAAGGTATTAAACACAACACTTTTTTAAAAAAAAAAGCCATGGTGGCAAATAAAAGTGCAAATTAGGATAAATAAAAAAAATATTGTGTAGGAAGAGGAGTGGTCAAACACAAACACACACTACCTATATAATAAATTTTATGAATGAAAATTTCATTTAAACAGAAATTTATTTATACCTATATGAATTTTTCAATGACTAAATTTATTTTAAGAAAAAATGAAAAATAATTTCCAAAAAATGTTCTCATTTGATCTGTAAATTAATTTCTTTAAGTTTGATGATCTTTAAATGGAAAAAAAAATCCTTGTTATTAAATTTTTTTTGTTTTTTTTTTGTTGGTTAAACTCAAACTTATGATCATAATTATTTTTTCCAGAATTATTTTCGATTTTGATATTTAATCAACATTTTCACATGGATTTAACTTTAGAATAATTGTAATCGATCAGCAACTAATGAAGAAATTTAAAAAGAATACATAAAAAAATTTGAGAAAAATTAAACGACGACAGAAAGAGAAAAAAAATATATATATTCAAAGGATTGAATTGAAAATTATTAAAAATGTTACCACCTGGTATTCGGGTTGTTCGTGGACCACATTGGATTTGGCAAAATCAAGGTAAATATATATTTTTTTATATGCCATATTATCATGTACAACAATTTTAAAGTTAAGTATTTTTTTTAATAAAAAAAAAAAAAACTTATGTAGTAAAAAAAGAAAATTAAAAAAAAAAAAAGGTAAAAAGTAGCATCTATCTAATATACCTATTATAAGTATTTTTTGAATGAGTGACATAGTTTCGCCCTCCAATTTCAATTGAATTTCTAAAAATAGAATCAATGCATATAATGAACTAAACTGAACTGTTTAATGTATCGGTCATGTATATCGTTTCTATGTGCAGCAGCATGTTCATTATTCGATAATTTATTTTTAGAACATGGAATAGACAACGATAATAATTTACATGTTCATTTCATGTGTGTATTTATAAAAAAAAAAAAAAAAAAGGAAGTAAACAAATAAAGAAAATGAGGCGAAAATTAAAGAAATGAAAAATCAAAATTAAAATATTTCCTTTTTCCTTTCTTGGAATTTATACCCTAAAAAAAATAAAATAAAACGGATGATGAAGCAGATGTTGACCTTTCTTTCATAAGGGATAGATACGCGGTACGCTTTAAAACATATTTTTTTTTTTTACTTTACGTATATTTCTTCCCTTTTAAAAAGTATCTTAAAACTATTAAAAGAGTTTTGTCGTCTGGATGATAAGAAAATATAAAGAAATACACTCATAATTTATGCTGTTTTATTTTTCTTCTTATTGTCTCGTCAAAATGTTGATCTAGTCTTTTTATATATATATAATACGAGTACATACACATGTAATATGTATGTAATTTTACACGTATGTTTGCTATACTTAAATTATATATTATCATCAACAATAAAAGACAGGAAAATTCTACATACATATGTATGTACATAATTTAAGAAAATGCATAGTAACATGACGTTATCGTTGCCTTCATTTTCGTCGTCATCGTCATTTTCCAAATGTATTTTGCTGTGCCTGTTGCTTTATTCTTTCTGTAGTCTGTTTCGTTAATCAACGAGCAAAAATTATTTCTATTAAGACTTCATTAAAAAAAAAAAATAAGAAAAAAAACTAAAGTAAAGAATTCTTAAAAATTCTATTTTAAAATTTTTGTCTATTATTTTTATTAATTTGTTAAACCAGACGGTGGAGAGGGTCATGTTGGTACTGTATGTGAAATTGGAAGATTTGGTTCAGCACATTCTCCAGAAAAAACTGTAGTAGTTAATTGGGATTCAGGACATAGAACAAATTATAGAGTTGGTTATCAAGGACAATACGATTTGATAATAGTTGATAACGCTCAAGTCGGTAAGTTAAAAGTTTACAAGATTTTTTTTTTTATTTTTTATTTTTTTTTTAAATTTATAACTTTATTTATAAATTTCAAAAAAATTTCAGGAGTTCGACATTCTAATGTTGTTTGTGATGGTTGTATGAAAGGTGGAATTGCTGGAATTGTTTTTAAGTGTGCTCAATGTCCAAATTATCATTTGTGCGCCTCATGTTATGGTGCAGATGTCCATGAAATAGAGCATTCATTTATAAGATTTACAACACCAACATCACTTGGGTAAGAAATATCTGAAGAAAAAAATTAATTTATTTAAAATTGCATTAAATTTGAACTTTTTTCTTTAGTGTCAGAGTACCTCCTAGAAAAGGATCTGTGAAATTACAATTAAAAGGAATTTTTGTTGGAGCAAAAGTTGTGAGAGGACCTGATTGGGAATGGGGTCAACAAGATGGTGGAGAAGGTAAATTATATTTATACATTTTGATATATTCTCAAAACATGATAATTAAAATTTCTGAATTATTATAGGTAAAACTGGACGTGTAATAGAAATTAGAGGATGGGATAATGAATCGTGTAGAAGCGTAGCAAATGTATCTTGGGTATCAGGATCAACAAATGTATATAGATTGGGACACAAAGGCAATGTTGATTTAAAGTACGTAGTGCCTACTGTTGGTGGTTATTATTATAAGGAACATATGCCAATTTTAGGTATGAAAATAAATGATTTTTGTAAAGAATTTTTTAAAACTTTTTGTTTATCTTTTTAAAGGACAACCTGAGGAGCAACAACCAGTTGTTCCAACTGTAAAACCATCGTTTTCAGTTGGTGATCGTGTAAAAGTTTGTCTGGAAGTTGATGCGTTAATGAAGTTACAACAAGGGCATGGTGGATGGAATCCTCGGATGGTAGAACATTTATCAAAATTGGGAACAGTACATAGGATAACAGAAAAAGGAGATGTTAGGTAAATTAGTTAAAAAAAAACTCTTATAAAGAAAAAAAGTAAGAAAATAATAAGCATTTTTTTTTAAACAGAGTTCAATATGAAAATTGCCCAAATCGTTGGACTTTTCATCCAGCTGCATTAGTAAAAGTTTGTTCATTTCGTGTTGGTGATTTAGTAACGATCATAAACGATTTAGCAAAAGTTCAACAAT
Organism: Bombylius major; assembly: GCA_932526495.1. Lineage (NCBI taxonomy): Eukaryota > Metazoa > Arthropoda > Insecta > Diptera > Bombyliidae > Bombylius > Bombylius major. The sequence goes on from OW052044.1 coordinate 50,566,873, forward strand.
TACAAAAAGGTCATGGTGAATGGATAGAACCGATGAAAAATGTTAGTTAATTTGATTTTTATTTTTTTTTATTTTTATAAGAAAAAATATCATATATTTTCAGGCGTTGGGAAAGATTTGTAAAGTAATTAAAGTGTATTCAGATGGTGATTTACGTATTCAACAACTTGAAGAAGGTTTTGAATGGACATTAAATCCAAAATGTGTTAAATTAGAAAGATCACCATTAGCCACAGCTGCTGAAAGATCAAATAGTATGATGGATTTAAGTCATCAAAGAACTGATCATGTAATGACACCATTATCTGGTCTATCGGGTACATCATTAGTTGATAAATTAGTACGTGAAGCCGCCCAAGGTCATTTAGACTATGTAAAACAATATTTAGATCAACATCCGTCACAGGTTGATGTAATGAGTGGTGGTAAAACGTGTTTACAAGTAGCAGCACATCAAGGACATGTTAATTTGGTACGATATCTGTTAGGTATTGGAGCAAATGTTAATATCGTAGATAAAGAAGGAGATTCAACGTTACATTATGCAGCATTTGGTAATCAACCAGAAACAATGAAAATTTTATTACAGCATGGTGCTGATAGTAATTTTTTAAATGCAAGTCATTGTTCAGCTTTACATATTTGTGCACATAAAAAAACACCACATTGTGTTCGTGTATTATTGGAATTTGGTGCAGATGTTAATATTCAAGATTCATATGGTGATACTGCATTACATGATGCAATTGGTAAAGAGAATACAGAAGTTGTTGAATTATTATGCAATGCACCAAATTTAGATTTTACAGTACGTAATAATCGTGGTTTTAATGTATTACATCATGCATCATTGAAAGGTAATGTAACAGCAGCTAAGCGAATTTTACAATTAGCAAGACAATTAGTTAATGTAAAAAAAGATGATGGTTTTGCTGCATTACATTTAGCTGCATTAAATGGACATGCAAAAGTTGTTGAAACATTAGTAATTGATGGTCAAGCTGAAATTGATATACGTAATAATCGTCGGCAAACACCATTTTTATTAGCTGTATCACAAGGTCATTCAGCTGCAATTGAAAAATTAGTTAGTTTAGGTTGTGATATTTTAGCTAAAGATGAAGATGGTGATAATGCAATGCATTTATGTGTTATTAAAAAAACAAATTTTCTTCAAGCATCACCCCCACCACAAGATGCTGCACCTGGAATATTAGAAATTTATCAAAATTTATCTCATCTAGGTGAACATCGTCTTATGTATACAATTTTATGTTATTTAGTTAAAAAAGGTTGTAGAATAGAAGCGAATAATAAAGGTGCAAAAATATTAGATTGGATTACAGATAAAGATATGCAAGATTTAATAATTAGTTATCAAAATAATGGAGGAGGAGGAGGAGGAGGAGGAGAAACAAGTAATAATGGAATTGGAGATGGTAATAATATGATAGAAAATCATGAAACTACAATCAATGAAATACATTCATCAAATACAAATGATTTAGCACGTAATGTATCAGATGGTATTCATGCATTAAATTTAAATTCAGCAAATGATGAAAATAGTGGAAATAATGGTAGTAATGGTGATTCATTATCATTATTATCAAATAATCAATTTAATTCAAATATTACAACAACTCAGGGAACAACAAGTAAAGAAAACAATTTACCACCTCCACTTCCGCCACCATCATCTTCATCAAATCATCACCAGCCTCAACAACAACAACACATTTCTGAAGAAATTAATACACAATCATCAATGCCAATAATTTCAAAGAAATTAAATTCAGATTTTACTTCATCATCTAATACCAAAAATAATTCACCATATGTTGAAATGAGTTTGAATAATAAAGCAAATACAATAACTGCCAATTTACCAAATTCAAATCATCATCATCATTCGCTTATTCATCATCATCATCATGATCAAGCATCATCATATAATTCAAGTTTACCACCACCACCACAATCATCATCATCATCGTCATCATCATCACGACATGTTAGTCGAAAACAATTAAATAATGTAATCGTTATGAATAACAGTAGTAATATTGGTGGTGGTAATAGTAATAGCATTAATAATATACAACCATTATCAATTCAAAAAGCACAAAATATATCAAAAATTCAAGAATGTATTGTATGTGATGAAATTTTACAATTAATAACATTTGAACCATGTCAACATCAAATATCATGTGAAGATTGTGGTTTACGTATGAAAAAATGTTTATCATGTGGTGTATTAATTGAAAAACGTATCGGATTAAATGGTCGATTAATACAAAGTAAAGATCATAATCGTTTACCATCAGTTGATCGTTTACGTTATTTAGAATCAAAAATTCAAGAATATGAAGAATCACATTATTGTAGTATATGTATGGAACGTAGTAGAGATGTTGCATTTTTATGTGGTCATGGTTCATGTTCACGTTGTGCTGAAACATTACGTACATGTCATATGTGCAGAAAAACAATTGTAAAAAAAATTAATCTTTATTAGAGAGTTATACATAATGTACTATGTGTTTATTATTATTATTATAATTATTATCATTTTTTTTTTTTATTTTACTTTTATCTTTTTAAGTTTCACAAGTTTTTTTTTTATTTTTAAATTTTTTAAATTTTTTTATTATATAAATAATTTTACTTTTTTGCTCGCGTGTGTAATAAAACAAAAAAAAAAAAAAATACATCAAATACAAATATTCAATAATAATTTTAAAAATTTTTTTAAAGTAATATAGTAAATAAATAAAAAAAAAAATAGTATTGTTTCATTTTCTTAATTAATATACATATACATATATTATACATGATTTATTATTATTTAAAAAAAAACGTGTTATCAAAAAAAAAGAAAAAAAGAAAAAAAAAGCGCTTCCCTATACATGTATGTGTAAGTTTCCTTTTTTTTTTTATCGATTAACAAAAAATTTAATGATATATTAGTTTTCGATATAGGTTACTTATACGTTTTTTTTTTTTTTTAATGATAATTTTAATTTGAGTGTGAAGTTTTCTTTTTTTTTTTTTTTAATTTTCAAAAATTTTAAGCAAAAATAAATTATTAAGAATATTTAAATGCGATATAATTTTTATTAAATATAATATAAAAATAGCTCTATCACTATTATTATTATTATTATTATTATTATTACTTTTTTAAAATTAAATTTATTGTATTAACCATAGACAGGGTGTTCAATTAATAGAAAAGTAGAAAATAGTCCAAAAAAAGAATCAACGCTTTTTACAAATATAGAAAGAAAAAAAAAAAGGAAAGAAATATTTCGAATTTTCGTTGTTGTGCATTATACATTATTTTAAGTAGAAAACTAAATTTATAAAACAATAAAAACACTCAAATTTGTGACATTTTAGAGCATGAACAGTTATTATGGAAAATTGACTTAAAAATTAGCATAAAAATCTTTCACATAATGATAAAAAAAAATAAAATACATTTGGAAGGCAGTACTGAATTGCAATAATTTTTTATAATTATTTAAACAAAATTTGAATTAATTTGTTCTTGATTTAAAAGCTCAAATATGCGACAACATTGCGACAATCATACATAAATTATGATTAAATCAGAATAATGTACACAAAATTTGAGTACCACCCATAAGCCAAGCCACCACCTATTAGACTGATTGTGAATTTTTTTATTGGAATTATTTTTCTACAAAAAAAAACAAAATTATTTGTTTTATCCTTTTTTTAATTGCAAAACAAAAGGATATTTTTTTATTTATACATTTTCATTTGCAACAACAACAACAAAAGAATGAAGGAAAAAAAAATCATTTATAATTAAAAACACAATATTAACAAAAATGCAATTTATTAATAAGAATTTTAATTTAATTTTCAAATGTGTAATTTGTTAGAATAACAAGAACATAAAAAATAAAGGAAGAAAAGCAGTAAAAAATTAATTAAAAAATAATAAAATTATAGAAAACAAAAAATTCGTGGATAAAATCACAAAAAAAAGCCGTTTATTTTGAAAGTGGAGTAAGTCCATTTGATTTTGTTTCGAGATATTCAAGGTTTTTCATTTCAGCTGCGCCATAGAAGTTTCATTTCTGCTGAAAAATTTTATAGAGAATAATATTACATAACAACTTTAATATTTATTATAAATAGTTGAAAGAGTATATCTGAAAATTATACTTTATCTCATTTTTAACCAAAAGTGGACTTATCCCACTTTCAAAATAAACGGCTCAATTTTTAAAAGTTTGCCGAGTTTGTTTTTGAAATACATACTTACTTTTTACGTGAGTGGGTGGGGTGACGTAAGTAAATTTGTTAAGTTGAATCTTAAATAAAAAAAAAAATTAATAAAACATCAATCAATCAAGCAATTTAATTATGAAAATTAGAAAAAGAACATTAAATTATTTTTCGGAATATTCATTATATTTAAAAAAAATTTGTATATACCTACATACATACTAAGAAAAAAAATTAAGATGCAAAAAATAAAATAAAAGAAAATCGTATTGTTTTACAAAAAGAAAAAAGAATTATTTTACGCACATTTTGAAAATAAAAAAATATGTGAAGAAAAAAAACGAAATTATTTTACCTATAAAAATTACATACCTAATTAAGTAGTAGTCAATCGTTTTTTTTTTTTTTAAATTTAAATTTTATTTTATTATATTAATTAATTATTATTATAAACATAATTTCTTCTTTCTTTCTTCTTTTTTTTATATATATATTTTAAAATAATGAATGCATTAATAGTTTAATAATTCAATTTTGCTTCATTAACTGTATTTATTATTATTCTTATTATTATTATTATAAAAATAAAAACAAAAACAAATATTATTCACATTGAAAATTTAAAATAAAAAAAGAACCAATAATGTTAAAATTATAAATTAAATTAAATTAAAAAAAAAAATAAAATATAAAACAAAATAAAATAATTTAATTAAGCATGTTATAAAAAAAATAAAATTTTTGTCTTAATGTTTTGATGAATATAATTGTTTAAATTTTTTTTTTAACAAGCATGTAATCATTAAAAAATTAAGTACATACACATACAGATACAAAAATTACATTACATTACTTACATAGAAAATCATAGAAAGTATATTTTAAAAATAAAAAAAAAAATTGAAAAAAATTTGAACAAAAAAAAAAAATCAAAAAAAAAATATATATATATACATATATTTCATTCTTTGTAATTTACATCATATAATTGTTGAATTAATTTGGTAATAACACAAAATAAAAACAAATATATTATATATAAATATAAAAACAAACGTAAAAAAAAAATGAGATAATAAAAAAAAAGAAAATAGATATTTATTACAAAAATAATAATATGCTTTTTTGTTTTTTAAAGATTTTGTGTTGTTTGATTTTTATATTTTTCTACTACAGGATTGGTTGGTTGGTTACAGTGGTAGTATTCGAAATCTTTCGAAGATCCAATTAGCACTGTAAGTGTGCTGTTCCTGGATCACTGATAATCATCCTGTTCCGTTCAGGAATCTACTAGAGCCGTACCATGAGAATCGATTTCGTTCGTAACACAGGCGTTTCTATGTTATTCCCACTATTACTTACGAAGTCGCGAAAATTAACGAACGAACACCTTACTATAAGAAACGATATCGAAAAAGAAACGCAATTTTCGTAATTTTTACGTCTACTCACTTGATAGTGTTGTTTTGTAAAATCACCTTTTTACGGTTAAAACGTTTACAAATTACATTACAAATTGAAAATAAACAAAACTTAATTGAAATTTGGAACAAAAATGGAACTTTGAAATTGAAACGAATATCGTTTATCACAGTAGCAATTTTCTTTCGTTCGTAATCTCACTATCGTAAATTAACGAACGAAATCGATTCTCATGGTAAGGCCCCAGAGTACTAATACATTTTTTTTTCTTTTCAAAAAGTTAAACTGAGTTATCTTTGGTTTTTATAAATAATTTTTTCTTTTAAATCATACATGCACCTACAGTTTAAAGTGCATTGCAAACCACTGAATTCGTTAATAGAGAGCAAATTTATTTCGTATGTAATATATGGCAGAATTGGAACTAATAATATTTGTGTAGTTGATTTTTATGTACTGGAATAATTAAATTTATAAATAGTAGTTTTTAAATTTTAATGTAATTTGGGGATTAATAGGACATAAAACGAAATATGATTCAAAAACAAGGAATGAGTCACATTTTTAATTTTTTCAAGAGAAATTGGAAAGTAATCGGTCACACTCACACGTTATAATTTTCAGGAAAATTGTTGATCAGTTATCTAAAAAATCAATGAAAACAACGAAAAAAAAGTATTTAATATTAGATTTAACAATAGCGTAAAAGTGATATAAGTGATATAAGGCACTTTAAAAAAAAAAGCTTAAATCGTCTAATTTTGAGTATGTGATACCTCAGGTTTTTTAAGTTTTAGTTCCAGAACTCGATTAATTCTTGAATTTATCATATTCGAAGTAATTGGATGTGATGATAATAAGGCGTTAAACTACTAAATTAAAAATATTTTTTCGGTCTTCGAATCATAATTTATTATCGGAGCTAATTTATTACTTTTTTAGACCTTTTTTTTGTATGGAGTTAATCGATTTGGCAAGTGAGGCATACAAATAAAAAATTTTCTAAAGTAGTATCAACTTAATTAATTATTTATTGGAGTAACAGTTCTTTAATTCGAACAACATAAAGGGCAAAGGCAAATACATTTTTAAACCAAAAAAGAGAGAGAAAAAGAAAGAAGTTTTAATTGAAATAAACTTCCTATTTAATTTTTCATTCGTGTATATTAAATCTGAATTTGATAATAAATTTGATGATGATATTAATAATTTGTTAACAGTTAGCTTCTAATAATAATATTGTTGTCATTGACTGATATGAAAATCTTAATTTAAAAAAAAATATATATATATTTTTCGATTTTTATATGTTCATCGTCATAATCATCGTCGTATGTACCTATAAAATAAACAACACGCTCATAGATAACACTGTGAACGAAAAACAGATAATTTTTACCATGCGAGATAATAAAAAAACATTCAAAAAATAACACTTCAGACTTTCAGAGCATCAAAAAATTGAAAATACATATTTCAAAATAATCAACACACATGATAATCATATTATAAAAATTTCTATTTATTTTTCTCTTTTGATTAATGATGCAAGTGAAGAGAATTGTAAACGTTTAAGTTTAAAAATATTCATTTACATACTATCGAGTTCGAGACCTCTAATATTGTGTATATATAGTAGGGTTCGTTATAATATATGAATGAGAATGGCCTTATATACCATTCGGCCTCATGATGACGCCAATATAAAGTTGTTATTCTGTTCTGTGTGGTGTATAATTTGAAAAAAACAAAAATTTATGTGGTGGATGTTGTTTATAAAATGGGTTCACATACTTGTATGTATGTATGTATTATGTATATACGATAAGGTAGCAACAAGCTGGAATAAGATGACTATTGAAGCTTAAAATATTAATATAAAAAAACTGAACATAGTACATACTTTTAAAGTTTCGTATATTAACTTCTCTCATTTTCATTTTAGTTTTCAAAGAACTTTAATTGAAATTTATTTGTTAGCTTGTTTATTTCTTATCATAAAAATTGAAATAAATTCAATAAATTGGATTATTTTACTTATTTTTAACGATTCAATATAATTTTGTCTACAGTTTTTGATAAAAATCAGTAATTTCGGTTAATTCTGAACCATCAGTGAATTAATTTTCTCGAGTAATTGAATACCTGAAAATTTTTGTAAAAAAAAAAATCATAATGCCGGTTGATATTAAAAACGTTTTGGTATGTGATGCAGTAGATAGTGCCTGTGTTGATTTATTGAAAAGTAATGGAATTAATGTAAGTTTTATTATATAAAAAAAAAACCCCCCGAATGATGAATTTAAATAAAATTAATTTTTTTTTTCTTAGGTGGCGTATAAATTGAAACTTCCAAAAGAAGAATTGTGTAAAGAAGTTAAGGTTTGTATAATAAAAAATTATTAAAAAATATATATGCACATAATATATGTAGTATAGTTTCAATTTAATTGAAAAATCGCATTGTTTTACATTGATAGAATTTAAAACGGAATTATTTTTGATGAAATTATAAAAGAAATTTCATATTTTTTCATATTAACCCTACACGTCATCGATTTAAAGCCTCATTTTAAACCTGATCCTTTCGATAAATTACTCCACTTGCACTGAAGAGCTTGAGCGACCACTACAACTTTTTTTTTTTCGAGAAAACTCGTATATGATACATAGATACATACACATACCTACATATGTGACATAGAAATTAATTTTTTACTTTGAAGAGGTGTATCTCAGTATCCCGTTTATTAAAAAACCGATTTGTTTAAATAAAATTCATTATTAAAATGTCCTTTTCGAAATTGTATAATGCAAAAATTATGTATTTGTTGTAGTTTAAAGATAAAGTAGACAATTTTTTGATTTAAAATATCGGTTTTTAGTAAACAAAGTTTTGAGATACAGCTTTTCAAAGTAAAAATTTAAATAATTTCCATACAAAAGTGCACTGCATTTTGAACAAAAATTATCTCTGGCATTTTTAGGGTTAAATATAAACTATCTATACATTTACTTATCTACCAAATAAAAGACTGAAAATAAAAAAAAATCGTAATAAATTAAATAAGATTCTTTTTTGAATCCGTTGAAACCAGTTTCTTAGCATTTTTTGCTGCTGTGTATATCCCTTTTTATTTTTTTGTTACAGAATTCCATGTTTTCTTTTTTGATTAAATAAATAATATAGGAACCAAAGTTTCAAAAGCTTTAGCGTAAAAAAAGAAAAAAAAAAGAAACATGAATTTTTAAAATATTTTGCAGTATGTGTAAATACCGTTTAAAAGATACTCGTTGCTGATGCGTTTTAAAATTTCCCCTGAAGATGAATTTATAGGTTTTATAGACATACATAAGTACATATATGTAATTTACATACATATAAGAGAGAGTTCAAACAAAATATGAAAAGTTACAAAAATAAAATACAAAATTACATATATTGGAGTTCTAAATGTCTTGCAATATTCTTTTGAACATTAAATAAATAAATAACTGCCTGTGTTGTCTTGAAATTTTTGGAAATTTTGTAAAGTTTTATTGTTGAAACGCTTAAAGGAATATTTAACTTATATCTAATAAATGTCATACTTTAATTAATATAAAATCTTAAATAATATTTTTATGTACACAATGTGAATTTAAATTTTAAATCTTATTTATTTATAATATATTTCATTATAGAATTATGATGCATTAATTGTTCGTTCTGATACAAAAGTAACAGAAGATGTTTTAACTGCTGGTGACGGAAATCTTAAAGTTGTAGGACGTGCTGGTGCTGGAGTTGATAATATTGATATAAAAGCAGCAACAAAACAAAATGTAATTGTTTTGAAGTAAGTATATCTATTATAATAAATTTAATATTTTGATGTATGTATACAATGATAAATGTTGATTAAAATGAAATCTATTGACATTTAAAAATATTTTTTATATTATCTAGTACACCAGGAGGCAATTCAATATCAGCATGTGAATTGACATGCATTCTAATTGGAGCTTTAGCAAGACCAATTGTTCCAGCATGTCAGAGTATGAAAGAAGGTCGTTGGGATAGAAAATTATACAGTGGAACTGAATTATATGGAAAAACTTTGGCTATTTTAGGATTAGGCCGAATTGGTCGGGAGGTTTCAATTAGAATGAATGCTTTTGGAATGAAAGTGAGTTTTTATTAAAAATTATATTGTAAAATCTATATAAATGTACTCGTATTCTTGTATATTCTTATTTCTTTGTTTTTAATTTCATTTTTTTTTTACTTTTACTACATTTTTTTCTTCTTCTTCATTTTTAAAAAAAAATTTTATGTAAATTCAAAAAAGGTCATTGGATATGATCCGATTACAACTGATGAAGAAGCTAAAGCAGCTGGTATACAAAAAATGTCATTAGATGAAATTTGGCCTCTTGCAGACTATATAACTGTTCATACGCCATTAATTGAAGAAACAAGAAGTAAGTTCATTTATAAAAATATGTATATATTTTTTTCTTTTATTAAATTTTCTTTTACGTTATTTTTACTTTTTAAAAAAAAGTTTTAACGATCTTGGTAAACTTTTTAATTACATACGATAAAACCTTTTCAAGGATTTTATTGTTTTGAAATTTTAATACACACAGTATTCTAGGTGGGAAAAAATAAATGAACCTTTTAACACTCAAATTTCAGATCTGATTTCGTCTGAAGTACTTGAAAAATGTAAAAAAGGAGTTAAAGTAATTAATGTTGCACGGGGTGGTATTGTTAATGAAGAAGCATTATTAAAAGCTTTAGAAAATGGACAATGTGGTGGGGCAGCCTTTGATGTTTACATTGAAGAACCACCAAAATGTGAAATTACAAAAGCATTGATTAATCATCCAAAAGTTGTAGCTACACCTCATTTAGGTAAATAAATCTTTAAAAAAATATGAATAAATGAGACAAAAAAAAAAAATCAATGATTTGAGAAAATAAAAATTAAGAAGATTCAACAAATTTCACAGGAAAATATTTTTTTTTTGTCTTGCATATTGATTTTACGATTTTACTCATTTTTTTTTTCAAATGTTTTTTTCCTTGTTTTTTTATCCTGTGTTTTTTTTTTTGTACAGGTGCCAGTACATCAGAAGCACAAGTACGAGTTGCAGTTGAAGTTGCTGAGCAATTTATCGCATTAACTGGTAAATCAAAAACATACACAAAATATCCAGGAGTTGTTAATGCTGATGTTTTGAAGCAATATTTTTAATATCGAAATTATTTCGAATAAAATAAAATAAAAGAGAAAAAACAAATTGAAAAAAAATATAAATATTATCATTAAAAAAAAATATCGTATATACAAAATAATTTTATAAATGATATTTTTTTTTGTTTATTTGAAATATGATTTATTTATTAAGGTACTTCATATTTTTTTTTATTTCATATATGCTTATGTATTTTTTATTTTTTTTTAATTTTTCAATATTCGCATACATTATACATTATATACAATAAAATATTCAAAATAAAAGAATCCTTTTATGTTTTATTAATTTCTTTTTTTTAAGAAATACATACTAGGTTGTTTGATAAGTCTTTGGTCTCGGTAAAAAAAAATATATTTTTTTGGAAAATCTTTTTTATTATTCAATATAGTATCCTTCAAGCTCGATACTCCAAACTCCTCAAAATAAGCATTTGTTTCAACTATGACTTCATCATTTGAAGAAAATCTGCGACCAGTGAGCCATCTTTTCAAATTTGGAAATAAATAGAAGTCACATGGGGCCAAATTTTGAGAATAGGGTTGGATGAGGAAGCACTTTGTATCCCAATTCTATCAATTTAAACATTCTTTCGAATCGTCAACTCGTTGGTGCTTTTGGTCAATTGTTAGTGAACGCGGCATCCCATTTGCTATCAGCTTTCGCATTCCTAAATATTCGTGTATGATATTGAAAACACGTTCGGTTGAAATGCTTATCACGCCAGCTATATCTCACGTATTTTAATTTTGCGATCATTTCGTATAATCTTATGGATTTTTTTGATAATTTCTGAAGTTGTTATCTCCATTGGCCTTCCAGAACGTTCAGCATCTTTCGTGCTTGTACGACTGTGTTTGAATTCATTCAACCAGTATGTTATTGTTGATTTCGATGGAGCAGATTCTCCATAATGCTTATCAAACCATTCTTTTGTTTGCACTCCATTTTTTCCCATTAAAAAACTAGTGTTTAATCAAAACACGAAATTCACCTTTTTCCATTTTATAAAAACTTCACAACTTCTTTACTTCTAATGACTGCCAAACACAGATTAATTAACGTATCTTAATGAAAATTTAAATATGGAGATTTGACAGATCACAATCATCAAAAACAATCTTAATTTTGATTTTGCGACGCAATATCTTGGCGAGACCAAAGACTTATCAAACGACCTAGTAAGTATATAAAAAATTGATTTTTAAAATTTATATGTTGTTTATTTGTTTAAGAAGTCAATTACCTTTAGCATATAAGACAGTTGAAATCGTGATTCAATGAATATATAAAAAAAAACAGAGTAATATCATGACTTATGAATAAACTCCCGGTATTATTGTGCTTTTTTGTGCTTGTTTTCAAAACAAATTAAAAAAAAAAAAACTTTTAGTTGAAGAGAAATTGAATTTATTTATTCAAAATTTAAAAAAAATTTTCACATTTTATAGTCTTTTGTTCAGATGTTTTAATGATTCAAATTAACTTGTCTTCTTTTGAGTTTATTATTTTTAATTTTGATTTAATTCTAAATTTTTCCTTTTGAAATTCGCCATTGTCATTATTTTTAAAATTATTTTACTTTTTAAGAAAAATAACTTCTACTTCATTTAATTCTAGACCGTTTTCGTCAAAAATTTGTTCTCAAAGTTTAATATCTCGGGATCCTGCAAACCGATTGACTTAAAATTTCTGCATAGCATATTGTCATCCTCTACAAAACTCTCTTTAATATCAGTAAGATCCTTGATACAGGGTGCGAGTTATAGGACACCAAACGTAAAACTCCCTTCAATCAATATTAGGTATCATACAATGTTACATTTTTTGACTCCTTAGAAAAATATGTTTCTGTGGGAATAGGGAGATGAAATTTGGCCAGGATATTCTTTGAAGAGTCTACTATTATATGAACTTTGAACGGTGTAAATCAGGTTTACTAGGGAAAAAGTTATAGGGTAAAATACAAAAACTCATTTTTTCGACAAAAAACTTTCTTTTCCCCTTTATGGGGCCATGATCCTTTAATTATTGGTCTATTTTTTGACCTAGTGCATTTTATTTTACTCAAATCGGTGCATCATACAGTCCGAGATATAAGAATTTAAAGTTGAAAAATCACATATCCTTCCATATAAAAATTTAAGAAAATAAAATAACTCCAAATTTTTAAATTTTTACATAAAAAAATCCAACAAAGTGTACATTAATGTGTATCTATAGGCCGTAGATACAGTTATAAAATTCAAATAAATAGGTAAAAAATTGTGATTTTAGATATCTTTTAAAGCATTCGATATTCTTGGTAATTTTCTGTTATTTCAAGAATTAAAAAAAAGCACTTTTTCAAGCTAAAACGATTCCGATGTTTTTTTACACAAATAGCAAAGAAAAGAGTTCTTTAAATCGTTAATCGCCTGTATTATTGGAATTTCAATGAAAAAAATCAAACATTTCCTTAGAAACTGTTTTTTCTACATTACTGCTTTCTTTCTCATCATTATTATATAATCGATATTTATTTTTCATTTAAAAAAAAAATAAATAATATTTTTTCACTAAAAATTGTAAAAAAATATTTACGGAAAATTCCATTATTATTGTTCAACTTTAAAAACGTTTACTGATATATTAATAAACCGATTTATATTTGTTCTTTTTGTTATTTAACGTATCATTATTGTGTAAAAATTATGTAATTTAAAAAATTCAAATTATAAATGCTTCTTATAAATAATCTTTTTCGTTTAAGATTGTAAATATTCATAAAATAAGGATCGTGGGAGTTTATTGAATTTTTATTATCTGTTTACTTAAAAAAAAAATATATATATTTAAAATAAGAATAAATTAAAAATCGAACTAAACTACAAGTGAATGTTTAAAAATAGAATCAAGACAACAAGAAATTCATTTACAAAAATAAAATTACAAAAAAAAAACACTTTATAAACTGAGAACTTAATTAAGGATTCAAACTGTTCAAACAATTGAATAATCGCGAGACTCGAACTATGAAATATGTTAAAATCAATATTATTAATATTCATCAATTTTACTGTTCAGTTCTGAGAAAAAGTAGGTGTAATGTTTAATAAAATTAATACAGAAAATTTGAATCAATAGAGAGAATTGTTATTGATTAATTTTAATGGATTAAAAATTTGTAAGTATATTTGATTGTTTTTTTTATTTTTGTAATTACGAAGATTCCATTGAATTTAGAGCTTTTTATTAAAATTGAACATAACTAAAAGTCTAGAAAAAATCATATAGAGAAAATAATGGGTTTTATATTACACATTTTACTTTAAAAACATACATTTATTATGTAAGTATATATGTATGTATATGTATATGTATATGTAACGTTAATTTGACGTTAACCTCTTGTTTTCAATTTCTTTGGTCAATTTGGTCAGAAAATTTCTGTGATTTATCAAAGAAAGTGCAACACGAGGTTGCATTTTTGTCAGTCAGTGACACCAATTTCTTATTATAAACTGTGGTACTAAGTATATAGAAAAATTAATAATTGAACTTAACATAAAAGTATGTACATACATATACATATGTATTTGAAAGTTACAAAAAACAAAAATACATTTAAACAAATTTTTGCTAAAAAATAAAATCATACGAAAAAATCTTCCGAAATGTCTGTCAGTGACTCATGGAGTTACTTATTTACCAAGGATGTTACTGCATACATGAACATACATACACATACATATGAATATGTATATGTGTGATACAAATTTTATATGCATAATCTTAGTGTTGTTTTTCCTTTACCATATATTCTTATTTTCGTGTGGTTGAAAGTAATTATATTTTTAATTAAAAACTTCAAGTACAAAGGACATTTTTTATTTTAATTTGAAAAAAAAAAATCAAAGATAAAAAACAGGTAACTTTATTTTTAAAAAATGTTTCTACTTTTTATTTATTATACTAGTTTAGATTAGATTCGAATGAGGGTGGATGCAGCCACTGACTCAGGCAACGAGAGAACTCAATCTAGGGACTAGGGGTTGAGAATAGATATGTATCGTTATTTTCATTTCGTCAGCATCTAATATATGCAATCTTATTCTAGAGGGTGTTGTATTTTTTATTTTATAAGTCCGTCAAAGTCGAAATTTACCTTCTTTACTTTGAAGCTCCTAACCTCCCACCATTCAATTGATTTTGTACCATTTTTTAACAGTAAAATGCAGGTAAATTTCGATTCGGGCGGTTTCTTGTTGATATGATCTTATATTATGACTATGAATCTATTAAATCTTGTTAAAGGATGTTTGAGAGAAAAGTTTTTTTTATTTATTTAATTTTTTTTTTAAACAAATTTTTAAAAATATTTCTTTGTTTAATTTTGATTGGAATTTTGTGTGTTAGTATGTAATATTAAAAGAATTTTTCTTTGAAAAAACAAATATGTACCTACCTACATATTATTTTTGAAAAAAAATCCTTAAAAAATAAAATCTTTCCAGGTTTTAGATAAATTCATCAAGGCAATTAATTTGCCTTGTATTATTTTCGAAACATGCGATACGTAAGTCCTTTTTTTTTTTCTCAAAAAGAAAAATAAGAATTTTCTATGTGAATTTTTTAAAAAAATAAATAAATTTGATCCGTATGTGGTTTTTATTTTATGAATATTACGTTACTTTTATATATATAGTCTATATAACAGGTTTCATATACGATAATCAATATAAGAAAACTTATTATATTTTTAAAAATTGTTTTTAAAAAATTATATTTACGATCATATATCATGTAAATATGTTCATACATATTTATTTATGTATATGTATTATACATATCATACGTAGACTAAATTGTATTTTAAATGTTTAATTTTCCACTAATTTTTAATTGATTTTCAATCTATAAAATACAAATTTTGTGAAACACTCACATTCCATTAAATTATAATTTAAAAATAAATAAATAAATAAATAAATAAAAATTTCAAAATGTTGTTTAGAATACGTGTAAATAAGTACATACATATGTAGGTATACACATTTATATACTCGTATATGTATGTACACATAATTGAAAATTTAATTTGTTGAAATATTTGAGAATCTACATATATATTACATACATACATACATCCATCTAATAGATAGATTCTTTAACTGAATTTTTGTTGTTGACTTTTTTAAAGAAATTAAGTGGAATTTGTTACTAAAAATTTTACAAGAACATTTCGAAATAAAACAGTTTTTTAGGTAAAATATTCA
This sequence comes from Bombylius major, assembly GCA_932526495.1. Taxonomy (NCBI): domain Eukaryota; kingdom Metazoa; phylum Arthropoda; class Insecta; order Diptera; family Bombyliidae; genus Bombylius; species Bombylius major. The sequence continues at coordinate 50,583,063 of OW052044.1, forward strand.
ACCACGTGGATACTAGCAAATCTTTTTCTACCCTACTACTACTATTAAAAATTTTGCAATATTTCAGTGGAAAATTAGGTGGAAAAATCTATTCTTGTAGATCATCTTTAAAGATATTATTAGTTTAATAAGAATCTAAATTTTCTCAATTTTGTGGATATAACAAGTATTGTATCTTTTTTAGTCCTCGCAGTTAATAAAAACTTACTATAAATGAATTGTTAATGTATATGTACATAATATGTATAAACTCTTTTTTTCTTTTTCTTTTTTTGCTTCTAAAAGTAATAATTTTCTATTCAATTAATGAATATTCCACCAACAAAATAAATTCATAAAATATGCAAATATATTCATATTCAAATAAAATACTCTTTTTAATAAATTTTTTCTATGTCGTGAATATTTATTATCTGAATTTTTTTCTAGAATAAAAAAAATAATTCTATAGTTTTTTTGATAAATTTCTGTGAAGTAATAGAAAATTATTAAACTATGTATTTACAATTTTTAAGACACATGTACTGAAACTGGAACTTAGGAAATGTTGTTTTTTATTAAAGATACTTCTGGAAATTAAAGTACCTATTTTTTTTTGTAAATCAAAGATACTCTTGCTCTTGCACATATCAAAGTATCTTTCAAAAAGAATAAAGAATTAATCCTAAAAAGTCATACATGTTACACAAAAACACATCTCACTTTTATGTAATTTATTTGTGTATTTAATCTATAAAATGAAGAAATAAAATCTTTCTTTAAAAAAATAAATATTTAACGGGAAAATTTTTTAAAAATGTGAATTTTTTTTCCTTTTTCGTAAATCATTAACAACAAAACGTTTAATGTTTAAATTTTAATACCTACTTTTTTTTGTCTAGATAAAATAAATGAGATTTCAAAGGACTTAGAAAAGTATTTATATATACGTCCTTCCGTGAAAAACATTTTAAAAGATGATTTTGGATTTTATAAATTTTTTTTTTTTTTTTTGTTTAGATGTGACATTTTCATCAGTCGACAATAAATTTTTTTTTTTTTTCTTCAAAGAAATTTTCAAAAATACCATGCGAAAGCTTAAAGTAAAAAGTGTTTATCCTTACAGATATTTTTTTATAAATAAATATCAAAGGACAATTAAATGGAAATAAGATTTTTTGGCAAAAAAAAAAAAAGAAAGATTATAACAATTAGTCTGAGTATGAAAATAATAATTTTCTGGATTAAAAAAGAAAAAATGTATTTAAAAAAGAAAAACAAAGGATAATATGGTGTTGTTCATATAACAATATAAAATTTTTCAAATGATATGGGTGTTATGTTTACACAAAAATTTTAAATATAGAATGTCCTTTGTATAAACAAGACAAATAATAATTATAATTATTTATCATCAAAGATACTTTATTTATTTTCAGTTATTATATGTTTTATTTGTTGCTCATTGTATTTACAAAATAATAATTGTTATATGATTTTAACGAGGTTCTTTATGTCATATATTGAATAGGTGTAAAAGTAGACAGACATAAAAGGAACTTTCTGATTGAAAATAAATATAAAATATAAGAATAATATTAATTTTAATGTAAAACAATTGTTGCTGTCGTATATAAACTGATTAAATTCATTCATTCTGTTTCAAATTCATGGTATTTTAAAAGCATACATAAATACAGTTTGTATATAGTATATATGTATGTACATGTGTATATGATGTACTATATAGGTATATGTATAAAGAAACTGTAAACATGATGTATTTGTATATGATTGTAATTCATCCTTGATGTAAGGATATACGATGCCTATATCATAGATACCTATATCTACTATAAAAATACTCCTACTACGCACTCACTGAATAAATGAGTGACAATACAAAAAGCTCAGTATTGAAAAATTTTCATTCAGTTTTTTGGTAGAATTCTTACAGTAAAGATGTAAGTAATAATATAAAAAATTCATTTAATGTAATATCAATTTTGAACGTGATTTATTGTAAATTTTATTACTTATTAAAAATAGTGGATAGAAATATTTTTACAGATTTTTTTTTTTTTTTATATTAAAAACATTAAAACAATTTTATTAAAAAAAAAACATTTTTAAATAAAAATTTCAAATTAATTTTGTATTTTAAAATAAAGTGTGTGTGTGTGTGTGTTTGTTATTTTTTCTTTGAATTTGAAAAAAATTTAAAAATATGAAACATGAATTTAACGTTTTGTTTATTTTATTAAATTAAAATACATCTTTTTTCAACAATATTTTTATTATGTTTTCATATTAAATTTGAATAAATTGTAAGTATATTTATATAAACAAAAAAAACAATAAAGGATTGTACATAATATTTAATTGAAATTATTATTAAAATCCATATTTAATTTATGCAATATTAAAATTACATATTTTGAATACTAAAAAAAGTAATGACAAAAAAGTAAATATTTAATTTAAGTTTTTAATTCAAAAATAACAGTAAAATACTATTTTTATATTAATAAAATATTTTTTTAACATTTTATTTTTCTTTCAAAACAAAAAGTTTAAAATTTTTTAATTTACTCCCTTTTTTTTGATTTCTCATTAAAAAATAAAAAAAACAATGCATTTAAATATTTCTTTTCATGCATGCTTAAATTACAACAAAAAATTTTTAAATTACTACTAAACTTTAAGTTTAAAAAAAAATTCTTTAAAAAACTTTTTTTTTTTCATCAGAATATTACTGTATATTGTAACATAAGTAATTACTTTTGTGGTGTGAAAAAGTTTGTTCTTTGACAATTAGCTATACTTGAGCATGAATTAAAAATATTATAAAAAGTTCATTAGAATCAACATTTTATATTTTAATTTCCCGGTTTTGTGGTACTTGTTTTATTTTATTTATTTTATAACTTTAAATTGTAAAAAAACTAAAAAATTTAAATAACAACAATTTTATTTTAAAAAGTTTAATTACTTAGAATGTCTTTGACATTGCATTTTCTACTTCAACGTTATTTTTATAAAAAAATTAAATAAGCATGTAAAAATATAATTGAAATGTGGGAAAAATTAGTAATCGTAATTAATTAGTAGATATGAAATTTGTGTATTATCATTTTAATAGTTACTAGTGTCTATATAATTTTCTTAAACTAAAAAAATTTACACTTTGTAGTAATGAACTCTTTGAAAAAGAATTTTGTTTTTTTTTTCACGACGACGATAAAATTATTCAGAAATAGAAAAAGAGACAAAATTTAACACGTTGGGTGGCACCCACACTTTTCTTGAAATGTTGCTTCTGTATTAATATATTTCGCTTATAAAAATTAATTAATTAATTATCAAAAGATGTACTCCTATAAACAGAACAAAAGTTTCATTTTAACAAAGGAAGAATACAAATTATATTTTAAGTGTAAAATCTAAACTTTAACAAATTTCAATAATGGAATAACAATGAAATTATTTTTTTTTTGATAATTTTCTCATTATTATATAGATAATCTGATTTCCTTTCTAATTATTTTGTTTCTAAACAATTCAATTTCCAGAATTATCAGATAATTTTTGTTTCTGGTTCATTTCTCATGAAATGTATATATATTTTGTATACGATACACATTTCCCAAGAGAATACGAGCATAAAATGTTTTGTTCTTTCATCCAGCATCGTAAACAAAAACAATAAATTACATATTTTACAAAAAACATTTATTCAACATACTAACGTGTACTATGTACATATTATCATATTTGTAATGTATTGGTAGTACGAGGATAATAATAAATTTATTTGAAAAGTTATAGACAAATATTATTTTTTTTTTTTTTTTGAAAATTTTTTAAAATAAAATTGAAATATTTTAATTTTATGAGTTTTCTTTAACTCTTGAAATTTTACATTTGTTTTTTTTAAAAAGAATTTAAAAAAGTCATAAATTTATCATTACTTCTTAAATAATTTATTTATTATTCAATTTTGTATATTTCATTGATTGTGGTTGATATAAAAAGATCCATCAAAAATGATGTAGGAATTGAATTTTGAAGATTAATTTTACACTTGTAAAATTTGATTTATTGTGAAAAATAAAGCAGAAATTAAGTTGTTTCATATAGATTTTTAATAATAAGAATAGAATTTAAAAATAATTTATTTAATTTTTCAAATAAAACAAATTCATATCAATTCCCGTGCAACCAATCGTGAAGTAACTTTGTCCAACTATATATAGATGTTTATAAATATTGCACGATATTTAACGTTATTCAAAGACATACAAAGAAGCTTCACGTTTTTTATCGATATCTAAATCCTGCTCTCAAGAGAATTATATTGCGGAGAGAGAAGAGAATTATAAAAATATTATGATATAGATCTATATTCGATCGATCCTTAACGAAGATTAAAGGGGAATATAATACAATATAGTACAATAACGGGGAATAAAGAAAAAATCTTTAAATATCTATATCGATTTACGCAGATATCGACGATAAAGAAAGCCAACGACAAAATCTATATTGATCGTTATCGATTTTCAAAGTATTTCAAAGATGACGATCTATAAAGAATCGTCAAGAATCGTTATCGGTCTTTAAACGAACAATTTATATTTACAATAAGCTATATGGCTTGTGCAGTGATGAATGGTGCAATAATGCAAAGAGGATGGCTTTACACACGAAGGTCCGTGGTTCGAATCTCCAAGAGTAAATTTTTCAAATTGAATTGTTTTCATATAATATAAATATAAAAAAAAAGCAAGAAAAAAAAGAAGAAAAAAAAAACAATTTTTTTTTAATTATGTCTATAAATTCCGACAAAGATTCCTATAACGCTCTATACAGATTCCTATAAAGCTTCTTCATCGAAATCTTTTATAGCTGACGTCGAATTTCGTGAATAAAATCGATGTCGATCTTAATCAAAACATTGGTTTTTTCTATAAAGAGCTTCACGCAAATCTTTATAGTTTTTTATAGCTAACTATATAGCTTGGTTGCACGGGTTATTTTTGATAATTAAAAAAATAAAAACGAATAAATGTAATGTTTTGTTAATGCAATTGAATTTCCACAAGAGAATAATTCCTTCAGGTGCTCTAATATATTTTTTTAATGATGTTAAATTTAAATTCAAATAATCCTTTAAAATGACATTTCTATATTCTGTATATTATAAAAAAAAAATAAAAGTAAAAAAAAAAATCTAAAATTCAGTTTGAAAAGAACAACCATTTTTTTTCTTTTTTAAAATAATAAAAATGATTCTAAAGTTTTAAAATGTTTAAACAAAAACGTAGAATAAAACTTTAAAAGTTAATTGAATATAAAAATTCTAGTATAGGTACTGAATATAATTTTATTTGTTCTTTTAGAATGTAGTATTTCTATTCTATATATTTTTTTTATTTAACAATTTCCTTCAAATGCTCTTATAATCCTTGGATTATGTAAGAATAAATCTTGTTTTTATTTAATTTTTTTTCCATGTAACGATAACGATAGCAACTTATTTTATAAAAAAAAAAAAAAACAACTTAGATTTACCTTATGAAAATAAAACAAAAAAAGGATTTTATTCCTTTCATTTGCAAGTTATTAACATTTTTTTTTTTGTTCATAATGCGAAATTTTTTTTTATAAAATACATATAAGTATGTTAACATTATGTTTTGATTTAATACTGAAAAGAGTCAAAAATAATTTGTAATTATAATTTTATGTTTTTTTTTCTTTCTTATAACTTGGAAGTGTTTTTGTTTCAACATTCCGTTTTCATTTAAATTTTAAATACGCGCATTAATTCGTAGACATATTTTATTTTATTTTTCGAAGAATTACAAATTTAAAATTTAGCCAGAATATTTTTATCCTTTTGAAGAGTCTGTTACTAATAATAAACTTTAAATGGTAGAAATATGTTTATTATGAAAAATTTGATAGGGTAAAATTCAATAGAAAAATCACAAACTTACATACATATATTGAGAAAAAGTGTGCATCGCAGTTCCTGAAAAGTTTTCTCATCTGGTGTTTTTTTTGTTTCTTTTGATGTAATGCAATAAAGCTCGAAATATAAATATCCAAAGTTGACAAGTTACATATCTTTTCATATAAAAATTTATACATACGAGTAAATGTGTAATTCTTCCAAATATGCAGTTTATCAAATATGTACTTTAATATTACAGATATAACATTCCATGGTTTTTTTTTTGTTTAGTTTTCAAACTTTTTCCCCTATAAACTTTTATTTTGATTTTTTTCCCTTTCATAAAAGTTTGTTCTTTTGTTCTTAATCTAATAATAAGGTGAAAAATGAAATACAAAATTATATTTCTGTATGTAGATACATCATATACTTGGAACATTGTTAGGCAAAAAAAAAGAACTTTCACTATGCGGCTTTTATTTTCAAGAGTTTTATAATAATTCCTACTAATGCAGTAATATGCAGAAATATATTACCTGATATACTCGTATATAATCTAAAACTAAATTATAAAATAAAAGTACAAAAAAAAAACCGAATAAAATATTTAGAAAAATTATTTTCATATATTGTAGATATTTCTCGTATAAAAACCTATACATATATTCATGCATATATAGTACATAATCTCATAGTAATAATCCTTTAAAGATATTACAGAGAAAACAAAAAAAAAAAAATTCTTTCTGACCCCCATAATATTTAATTAGTTTTATTTTTGATTCATGTACTTGTTGAAAAGAAAACGTATATAAATAATATGAAATATATTTAATATGAAAATTAAATCATAGTTCTTGAAAATATAAATTATATTGTAGTTGGTAATTAAAATGAAGCTGTTGCTTTTTAAATTTTTATGGTATAGTTTCCATGTTTTTACATTCATTTTCAAGTGAAGAAAAAAAAAAGGGATAAAATATAGAAAAAAAATTGTTTTTCAACATACAGAATATTTAATTACATACTAACTTGAATATATGTATGGGAACTAAGTAAGTTAGGTATACCTATACCTATATATGTGGGTAGGATACATACATGAATTTTAGCTTGATCATTAAATGATATTTGAATTTTTTTGGTATTCAAATTTCAAATATCAGAAATTCACTTTAGAGAAAAATAAACCAATTGAAATAGAATTCCGATATTATTTGCTGTAAGGGATGAATCAATGAATGTAATAATAGTATGGAATTTTAATAAAACAATAATTGGTATTTACAAAATATATATATTTTCGAAATAACAAAAAATTTTGATTTTCTTTGCGATATTTTATCGTTTTCCGTTCAAAATACTTGAATTAATTAAACAATATGTTACCGTATAGAAAACAAAAAAAAACATACTCAGAAACAATCAAAAATAAGGTTTGCAAATCCATACATAAAAAACAGGATTACAGGATAACAGTTATGTATATAGAGATTTTTTGAATAATAGTGATTTTCTTTTTATTTCGCACACAGTACTCGTATATACAGGGTGTTTCACAGTTCGTGTGCCAAACTGAACAGGGTAGTAAATCTCGGTGGTAATTACGAAGCTTATTTTTTTTACTCTAACATGGCTTTTGTTTTATTACATTATTAGCTTTATCCGTTCATAATTTATGAATCGTAATTTAAGGGCGCAGCTTTATCAAAATCAGTTAAATTTGTTGTTTTAAAGAATTATTCAATTATTGTCTTTTGGTATGTTTTATTTGACTCTCTGTGTTAATTACTTTGTATTTCTGAAAAGGACTTATTCTAGTCCTGGGTAGGAGTTATTTTAATCCTGAAAAGGACTTATTGTAGTCCTTAGAATAAGTTATTGTGATCCTGAGAAGGAGCTTATTGTAGTCCTGGAAAGAAATTATTCTAGTTCTGGAAAGAAATTATTCTAGTCCTGGTAAGAGCTTATTGTATATAGTTTTCGATGCTTTTGTATACTTTTGGAGCTCTTCGTCCCATTGTGCCTTTCAAATTAATAATTGTTAATAAATTTTCTTAACTTTAATAATTTTTAATTAAGGCAATTTTAGGAAAAATTTCTTAAAAATTCTTTTCAGTATTTTCTGCAAAAAAAAGAATCACTTAATATGTATATTAACTTTGGTTGGTATAGATTTATTTCAAAACTATTTGAAATTGTTGATGGTTATTCACCTTCTATTTATAATATAGTATTGTATAAATAAATATACATTAGAAACAAGTTAAAAACAACATTTAAATGAATTTAAAAAAAAAAAAACAAAGAAAAAACATTGTCTAGCCGATGTATGTAATAAATATATTATAAGACTTCATTGTCTGTTTTAAAATTAAATAAAATTGTCTGATCAAGTATAAATATTCCACATTATAAGTACGTATATGTATACTTTTTAAATCTCATTTACATAATCAAGATAAATTTAAAAATTGTACGAGTATGTATATACTATACTCATGTGTTTAATGAAATAAATTCAGATTTATTTGTTTAAAAATGTCAAATTATACGTATTTTTCATGATCCTGATGAAATAACAAAAAAGAAATAAAGAATTTTAACGACTTTTTGATTTAATCCTTCAGACATACGTAAATGCAATTTGAAATTTATAAGAAAAATAAAGTAAAATAAGCTTTAACCACAAAATAAAAATAAATAGAAAATTAATAAGATTTTTTTTTCGAAAAATAATATATTTTATATCTACATACATATATGTATGTATGTACTTGTACACATATCTGTCATACGAATTTTTAAACTCATCCTGTTTTTTTTTCTTACTTTTTTTTTACTTTAAATGAAACAATACATAATAACTATTTTATTTCTATGTCATAAAAGTTTTATTATACACACTAGATAAGATAAAAAATTAAGTATAACAAGGAAGGTGTATGATTTAAAGTTGACAAAGTTTTTGAATTAAAAATTTTTTGTAGAAAATACAAACGTATCCATGTCATATGTAGTATATGAAAAAAAACTTTGGATTTCATTTAATTTATTTAAAACTTTGTGTATAAAACAAAAATATAAAATTCACTTTTAAAAAGGGTAAAATACAAATGAATCCAAATTTAACTATTAAGAAAGTTAAAGCAATACAAGTATATATTGTCAAGTTGTTATTCTTTAGAAATTGTGTTCTATTTACACTATCTACACTACACTACATACATATCATCATGTTTACGGAGTATTTAAAACGAAACTTATTAAAAGCAAAATTAATCTATCAAAGACGGATGATATATAGATTTTAAAGATTAATTCATACCGGTAAGACGATGCAGTATCCTGACATATATGTTTTTTTTATCCTTAAATGTTTAAATTTATATTTATTAAGTTTCTGAAACTAAGATAACCAGATAGTGTTGACTTGGAAACTTTTCTCCTTCTATAATAACTAAAATTTTATATTGATGTGTGAATTATCGCTTTGTTTGTGAAATAACAAAAAATTATCCTTAGGTTAATTTTACCTAAAAACATCACAAAAATCAATTTTTTTAAATTTATTGTTGCAATTTTGAAAGAATTTTGTTTTTTTTTTGTTTCTTTAAAAAAAAGCTGTTAGAATGTTAAAAAAGAAAAAACAGTTTATCACTCCGATCACTAGTTAACACGTTTTCGTCAAAAATCAGATTTCAAATTCGAATAACTTGGAATAACTTTCTGCAGGGCGTTCTTCTTGCCATTCCCTACAAATTTTTCTCTCAAACAAAAAAGATCCCTGCAATAGGGAGCAAGCTACAAGGCTCTAAAGAAAAAAATTATTTTCATCTTTCATCGCAGTAGAGAGGAAAAAAACTTTAATTTTTCGAAAAATGACCATTTTGTTTATTTTATCCTATAACTTTTGCCCTAGTTGACGGATTTTTGTCATTTAAAATTTTTTTACACGAGAACCCTTCAGGAAATATTCTGGCCAACTTTCTACTCCTGCGGGAATATACTTTTCTAAGGGGATGATAAGGTCTACAAAAATTTCTTAACATGGATGGGAGATAGCAAAATTTAACATAGATCGGAGTGTTAAGCTTCTTCTTCTTAATTTTTTAAAAGTCAATTATATGTTCATTCAATAAATTTAAAAAAAAAAAGTAAAGGTGGAATTGAATTACCTGTTTAAAGGTGCGTTTCCACCGAAATCATGTGCGCGCACAGTGACCGCACAAAAATGAAATAATCGTATACACCTAAATCAATGTTCGAGCACTGTGAGGTCACTGTGCGCGCACATTAGAGAAACATCATTGATTCAGTGGAGACGATTTTGAAAACAAAGAAAGAAATTAAGAAACAACAGGGAAACATGTGCGGTCACAGTGCGGTCACTCTTATTTTAGTGGATACGGGATTTTTGATGTTTTCCTTGTGTTCGGTCACAGTTTTTGTGTTTCCCGTTCAATCTGGAAAACATTGTAGAAACATTATTGATTTTAGTTAATTGGTTTGCAGGAATTTACATTTTTAGTGCAGTTTTAACTATGGTCAAATGAGAAAATTATTTTTCTAATTTGTAAATTTGAAAATAGACCGATAATATGGAATCTTTCAAGGAAATCCGTGTGAAATTCCTAAATCTACTAAAAGTCGTACTCAGCAAAGTGGAGATTGTCTCTTCCTCGCAGTTATAGATAATGCATTAAAAGAAAGGCAGCATTACCTATGCAATTTCTCCAGAAATTTTTCAATTCACTTTTTATTCAAACACTGATAAATTTTCACTGAACTAAATTAAATATTTGAATGATATGCACGCTATGTTTCCGCACACAATGTGGGAAACAAGGAAACTTGTGCGCGCACACAAAGTATGTGTCACCATCAATAATAAAGTTCGGTCACTGTGCTCGCACAGTGCACTCAATGTTTCCACCAATGTTCACAAACATGAAAAACATATCATTTGGTGGAAACACCTAGAGAAACATGTGCGGTCACAGTGCGTTTAAATTTTTTTTCTTTAAAATTTTTGTGCGCGCACAGTGCGGTCACCGCAGTGGAAACGCACCTTAAGATGTCAAATAAACATAATATGTATGTATGTATGTATGTATACTGATCGTCACATTATATGTATATTTTTAAAATGTGTCTGCATTAAATGTCACATGATAATAATTTTAATACACATCAGGACAGGAATAAATTAATATGTACATATATTAAAAAAAAAATTAAAATTAAAACGTACGAGAAAAAATGTCGTTTTTTTAAATCTTTATTTTAAATTTATTCATTCATTATAAGCAACAGTCCATGTTTTAGCCTTTGTTTTTCGAATGTGTCCCTACATTTTTTTTTGTGTTATCATAAATCGTCCTCCAGTATGACAAAATTAATTGTATGTAAATAAAAAAAACTAGATTAAAATGTGAAAAAATGATATGAACAGATTGAAATTAACATTATATAGATATATCTCCTTCTATATATAGTATTTTTTGAGTGAATTGTATGTATGTGTTTGTTTTCTTTTAATAATAACGTCAATTGTTTGTTGTTTTGAACTTTTTCGGAAAAAAAAAGTTTTTATTTTTCTTTTGGAAAATATTGAATTTTTTAAATGAAAATTATAATAATTACACAAAAAAAAAATTTTATAGAAGCATAATGAATTTAATTTAAAATATAAAAAAAAGAGGAAAATTTAAAAAAAAATAAATAAAAACGTAATAAATTAAAATTTATTTTGTAAAAACATACTTAAACATACATATGTATATACATAAGTATGCGTACATTCACTATACATACATATAATATACAACTTATCTATTCCGAAGAAAAAAAAAGAAGATAAAAACAAACAAAAAAATTTAAATAATTCATAATTTTTTTCTTCATATTTTCAAATAAATTGTAAAAGAAAAATACTTGTATAGGTAGTTTCAATTTTTTTCTTTTTTTTGAACCTATGTTATCAAGTTATCATCACACATTAGTTATTTTTTATGTGAAAAAGAAAAATATCCTTAAATTCACACTCTGGTAGGTAGCAGAGTACAGAGAAGCAGTCTTCTTCTCTGTACTCTGGTAGGTAGATTCATTTTCATTATTTTAAAAAAAAGTTTTGTTATTGTTCACAATTTTTCATACTTACTTAATTTCATGTATTTTTTTTTATAGTAAACGGTACTTATACTTATGTAATTTACTCTAGGCTGTTTTTTTTTAAATATTTTCCACAAACAAATATAGTAAATACCTATCTACATACTCGTACATACATAGTTTTCAACTTACGAGATTTTTTTTTTGTATTTTGTAAGTGAAAATTTTCAATTAAATTTAAAAGTGCGAACTACGAAAGTTCTAATATGAAGAGGCGTTTTATTATATATATTTTTTTTTTGAAAAATTCATGAAAATTCACCTTGAATATACATTTTATAAGAATATGTATCTATGTATATATAAATTCGACAATTTATCTTCATCAAAAAACAATTTTATGAGGACGAAAACCTTGAAATATTATGTCAGAAATACCACATATTATCTAAAGTAAAAACTTACATATTTCCTGTAATATTTCATATAATTTTTTTTACACATAAAAAATTTCTTTTCCTGTTTTTTCTTTTTTCCCTTTTATAAATAAATAACATATATTGTTTCATATAAAATTTCCCACATAAAACAAAAAAAAAAATGTTTGTGAAAATTTTAAATTCAAATCAAGACGGAAATCATTTATTTCATCATAAATCTTTAGTGACATAAATAGAAAATTATGTTATCATTTACAAAAATTACTGTTACAAATTACATATGTATGTATACATAAAATTAACCCTTGTCAGTATTATTCATCAAAACAACATTTATTTTTCTCTAAGGATCATTTTTGATTTTCATTGAGATAAAATATCTATATAATAAAGAAAATGTGTTAAATAAACAAATTTTTATTGATGGATTTTGATTTTACGACTTTACATCAATTTAACAATTTAAGAGAATAATTTTGGCTATATAGAATAGGTTCGTATAATGTAACTGAAAATTTCCAGATGGATCTTTTATATCATTACAAGCACATATGTATGTGTGTTGAATACATATATGTATACTTTTTTCAATTCGTATTTATGCTATATGAACGAGAAGATTTTATTAGAGACGGAGCGCTGAGTACAATGGATTCTACTGTCTGAGTGCTCGTGGATGCCTAATCCGCATTAGGCCACCACCCACACAAACATCAAACAACAACGCTATGAACACCTAATAAACTTTTATACTATATGTACTGTTAAATTACATACCATTTTCGTAAAAGCTGTTTTTTAACGAAATTTTCCTAAGAATTTTCAAAACAATAATCTAATTTTTTCTTATTGCGTTTTTACGGATATCAAAAGTGATTTACGTATATATATGTATGTATGTGTGTAAAGGACATGTGCGGAAATACATGTTAATTCACTTTAAAAATGAAACAATCTAGAAAATGGAATGATTAATTAGGCGTTTTGTTATAAAAAAAAAAATTATAAAAGTCATTGCGGTTTCGCAGAGATAAATTACATTTTGTGTTTAATGATTGCGTATATATGTAAGTATACTATGAAATCCTTGTTAGTTTTCTACGTTTTATTTACGTCCTTTTTATTTTTTTATATTATAATTTCAATTTTCAAACCAAAAGTGTAGGAGTCCTTAATAATTGATATTTACAAAAAAAAAAAAAAACACAAGAAAAAAAACTTAAAATTTCTGCAGCATGTCCTTTTTAAAAAATTTTAAAACGTGTTGCATTGAACTCCAAATCAAACATAAAATATTTTTTACAAAAATTTCATAAAGTTACTACAACGAATTTTTCTTCACTAAAACAAGTTTATTACGATAAAATCTTTTAGTTTTTTCCTTTCATGAGTCCTGTTTTTTCTACGTGTACGTTTTTATTCACACTTGAATACTTATCGTGTTGTTAAATAAATTCTTACATTTTATCCGTTATAATAATGTAAATTGTTTTTTCCTAAATCGATTTGTTGTGGTCTATAGACCATTAAGAATGTAAAGTGAATTTTACTTGATCATGACGATGATGATAATGATGATGGCGTGGGTGTTTTAGAGTTACTTTTGTTGTTTAATGCTTGAATAACGGGTACATTATGGTTATTTGAAGCATAAAAAAGGGATATCAATGATAATAGATGTAATAATCATGAAAAATATTTAAATCCAGATAATAAAAACGTGAAATTTCTTAAACTTGAATTAAAGGGTAGAGGAAATTTTTTTTCGTAGAAAAATTAGAACTAAAATTGATTGCTCATGGAAATCCAGTTGGTTTAAAAAGATTCGTAATTCAAAATTAGTAATAGAATTCTTATGATATCAGAGGGAGTTAGCCAATGGACCCTTCTACTTTTTTATCAAACTTTTATTGCTATTTTTTATTAACAGTTTAGATCCTTATAAGTCTTCAAATCCATTAATAATTTTTTTAAAAAGAAGTATTTTGGAGAGCCAAAAAAGTCAAAACAAAGTCTTAAGATGGACCCCAGACTGGTAACTTTTCACTATTAATTGAAATTTTGAAATATGTACTGTCAAGAACAAATCAAGGCAAAATTTATATACATACGAGTACAAATTCCGTTATAAATAATATTTCGATAATTATGCATCTTTTTCAGTCGCAACTGATTTTTAAGGATTAAAAACAATTCTCAAGAAATTTTGCTCATGTTTAAATTTTTTCATTTCATTTTTTCCTTATTTATCTCTTTTTTTAAATGAAATGAAATAAGCGGTTTTGAGAAAGTGGTTTTTTAATTAAAAAAGATCGTTAGTAATAATATTATGAAGTACTAATAAAAAAATTAATTGTGTTTAGCAGTTAGTTTTTATACTTGAAAAAATTGAATTTTTTGTCATTTTATGAAACATTTTCTCTAGAAAGTTAACTTTGTCAATTAATGTGAAAAAAAAAAACAAGTTAAAATGTGGTAGAAAAAAAAAATCAAGCAAGTTTTACCAAAAAACAAAAAAAAAAAGGATTAATATTTTATAATTTATCCTTATTTTTCTACAAACTTATGTTTTTGGTTTTTTATTTTGAATAAAATAAAACAAAAAATTCTAACGCGTGAAAAATTTTAATGAATGCGTAAATCCTTAAAAAGAAAATTGACAGATTTCAATTTATTTGCTATATGTACGCGTATACGGTTTGTTATTTTCAAAAATTTAAAACATCAAAAAATAATATCGTGGTTTTTTATTTTTTTTTTTAAAGATTACATAAAAATTTCAAATTATATTAAAGACATACCATGTACAAAAGAATTTGTATTAAATAAAGAAAGTTTTTTTTGTTGTTGTTGTTCTTGTCAACATTGCATACCATCACATCACTCATCATATTGCAATATGAAAGAAAACATTTTTTGTTTTCTTCTGTTGAAAGCTTGTTAGGCAACATTAATACAATGAAATATTTTTTTTTTTTTTTCTAGAAAATAATACGGTTAATGCTGTAACAAGGATGTTTGTTACATGTCTATTACATAAAATGTACTTGTCATAATATGTGTTCAAAGATGAAAAAAAAAAAAAGGATATTCACATATTTTGTGGTTCATAATAACACTTTTATTTTCGTATATACATAACAAAAAATACACAAATTATCCTTATTCCCTGACGATGATGATGATAGCTTCTACATATAGAATTGTCTGATATTTCGATACACAAAAAGTTAAAAAAATTCTAAACTATGCATCTAGATCTAGTACATACATACATTATATAAATTGATTAAATTCAGACTTTTAACGACAAAGAACCTTATTAAGATTTGTTGAGGTAATGAGGTCTGAGAATAAAAATTATTCAGAAAATCAGATATCCTTTTACACAAAATCTTTTTCAATTTGTCTTTCATGTACAAAATATAGAGAGAATATATCTACTACATATTTATTCATTTATTCATTTACTAAAGGATTTTTTTTTTGTTGTCTTTGATTACGTAAAATTATTTTTGAATTTTTGTGTGAAATAGTTATGTACTTTCTAGATTTCTATAGATATACCATAAAGTACATACTGAGAAATTCAATGACCTTATTCGATTATTTTTTCGAATTACGTAAAAATTTTATTTTTCTGTTACAGCAAAAAAAATAATTAATTATATTACTTAGCATGTACGAGTACATTGTAACAAATATTTGACACATAAATATATAGCAATAAATTTTATATTTATTGTTTAATGTTTATTTTTGCTTTTCTTTTTTTTTTTCTTTTGTCATTTAATACTGTGTTTATTAATAAGAAAATTAAAACAATGGTATCACTATTTAATTTCAGATTAACCAAAATGAATGAAACCCACAAAGAGAATGACTAGATATAAAAGTAAATATTTACTACTACTATTTTGTGGTTTAGGACTTATGTCCTTTATACAAGCATTAAAAGAATTTAATGGTTATAAAAAAAATTATTTATCATCATCAAATAATAGCGATATTTTTATTGGATTTTTAGCTGGATATGGTCACATGAAGGTAAGTACAATTACACACACATTCGTATATGTACATAATTTTCATTTTATAAATAAAATTTATTATGTGATGATGATAAAATGTACTTTTTGTGGAATTTTACAAATATTTATAATAAGGATTTAAAGAGTGAGTTGAATATTATAAGCTTATATTTTTTTTTTGTGGGTGGATATACATAGAGCATGAAAGTTTAATAAGAAAATAAAATTTAGAAAAAAATGTATTTGATGTTTGAGAAAAATATAATTTTTTCATAAGGATATAAGAGTAGGTATAGTTTGGTTTCTTGGAGTTTTATTTTTTATGTTATTATATGCAAATAAATATAATAAACTTTGGTAATTATCAAGTGTTATATTGTGGTATGAGTTGAATATTACATTTACATACTCTAATTTTTTTTTTTTAAGTTGAAGTTGGAGGTTATGAAAGTTTAATAAGAAAATAAACTTAAAAAAAAAAATGTATTTGAATTTCGAAAAAAAAAACATAATTTTTATTTGAAAACTTTTCTAATTTTCAATTTTGTTCGTGATTCTATTTTTTTTTCTTCATTCATTTGTTTTTTTTTTTTGTTTTTCAAATAGATTTTCATTTTTTTTTTGTAATTAAATAAAAAATTGAGATAAAAATTAAAATTTGATTTTATTTTTAATTTGTTTGTTCTATAATTTTTTTTATTTTCCATTATGATCACGTATCGAATAAAGTTAAAAAAAATGATTTCTCCAAATTTACTTACAACTTTGTTTTTATTTATTTTATTTTTATTTTCCAAATAATGATTTTGAATTAATAAAAGCAATAAAATCCTCGAAATTTGATTAATAAAATATAAAAAAAAAAAGAAAATAGATAACATGTGCCTTATAAAATCAGAAGTTTAAGAACGCGTGTCAGTAATTTTATATGGTGGATATTTTTGTAACATAAGAGGATTATTCGAATTTCTGATTAACAAAGAAAAAAAAATAATTTATTTTTTATTTACATACATTGTATGGAAAAAAAAATTCTATCATAGAATAAAGACAGAAATTTTAAATGATATCAGCATTATATGATAACCACATAATAAAATACATGATTTATATACAAATACGTATATATACTATGTATCATACATATGTACACATATGTGAAAGAATATATTGTATTTTATTAAATATTATTAAGGATTTCTATACGTAAAAATTCCAATAAATAAAAGTAATTAGAACGTTTTCATTGTCGTAGTTTTTGTATGATTTAGAATAAAAATAGCAAAAAAGGTGTAGGCGTTATATATATGATTTGTTAAATTACATCATGATTTGAGAAGCGTTTCATTGATTAGTATACACAAATACAAGCTGAAATATTTAAAAAAAATAAATAAATAAATTGAAAAAAAAAAACTACAACAAATAGTTTTTGTTAGATTGTGTATTTGCTAGGAGATACAGATACTGATATTATTTGCTAGGAGATACTTTTCAAATCAAATATTCGTATTTAACTTTACATAATATTATTTTCAAACTATTTTTTTTTTTTTCTATTCAAAATAAACAATTTTTAAAGTTTTATATTTTGTTTTGTTATCGTTATTACCATCGAAGTTTGAATAAGATACAAAATAAACAAGAGGATTTATATTTGAAAAAAAAAAAAAAAAAGAGTTGTTTCATAACTTTTAAACCAATTACATAGGTATTACGTCATATTATTAAAATTTATTTATAGACCAAACTCACGATTTTCTATAGAAATAGTTGTCTGTAATATTTTGTTCTAAATTTACTTTGAAATAATAAGAACCAGGTTGTTAGAAAAACAATTATATCAAACTCGATATAATATACTCATAGCTAAATTCTAAAATCAACATTTTTTTAAAAAATAAAAATTATTATTTCCTCCACCGGGGGTTAATATTGTGCGAATTTGTTTGTATAATCTGAATAATTTTTGTGAATTATCATGAAAATTACGATATTTATGTACATATACTCGTAGTTATATGCTTTTAATTTTTTTTTCTTCAAATTTTCAGTAAAAAAATATTTGCTATTTTAATTTCCGTTGTTTAGAATATGAAAAAAAAAATAAAAATAAAAATAAAATTAGATTCCCGGTGGTTCTTCAGCAAAAGATTTGAATTTATCTTATTTTTTTCTCGAAAAAAAAAAAAAAAATTGTTATATCCTTTAGAATTACATTACATTTTGTATGCTTTATGTACATAAGTATGTACAATACATACTCGTACATCTCAAAAATTCTATTGAATTTCATTATGAAAGTTTTCTTGTTGTGTAATTGAAATAGGAAAGATAATGTTGATTTTTTTTTTCGTAAATGTAAATATTCATTGGAAAATAAACTTATATGTTTAATTTTTTATGTATAGCTTTCTTTCTGTTTCAATAAAACAGGATGTTTTTTTTTTACCTTTTGAAAACAAGATTGTATTAAAATGTATGTATGTATATAAATTATTATTCGGTTCGAAGAATAGTACATATTGATTCGAGCCAATTATATAGGGTTTTTTTTTTTGTAATTCAAACAATTTTATTATTGCTGTAACGGTCGTTGGTCGATCTATTATATTTTGCATTTTTATGTCTACATATATGTATAATAAAAATTATATTAAAATTTTCTTTTTAAAGGATGCTGATGTTGATTTCATAAATTGAATTTGACAGAGAATTACAAAAAAAAAAAAACCAATATCCTCAAGATGAAGTTATAGAAAATAAAAAGGAATAACATAAATAAGTGTTTTTAAATTAAAATTTCTTATTTTTCATTGGAAAAACAAAATGTTTTTAGATTAAAAAAAAAAATACGGGCTTATCCTATTTTTAAAACGTTTTTATTAGCTTGCTTTCTAGTCTGTCTGTCTGTTCGGTACAAATTTAAAAATTGACTGTAAACCAACTTTTTGATGAGAAAGAGACTCAGCTCAGAACTGGATGACAATGCAATATTACTCACTTCGCTTTTGAAGAATTTTGGAACTTTCGATATCAAAAATTGAACACATCGACCCTTGAGTATTCATACTTCATTTTCAAACTTTTTTAGAAGTGTTCAATGGCCTATACCAAACCTGTCAGTGTCAGTAAACCGGGTTTTTTTTTTTTTTTTTGAAGAGAGAATGCGAAGTACATTTAATCCAAAAGTGAAGAGAAGTAGATAGAAATTTTATTGAAAGCACCCGACGTTTTAAGAAATATTCAAAATTGTCAATTCAATTAAAAAAAAAACTATTTTTCTTTTTATTTTAAATTTCTGATACAAAGTATTATTATTTTTTAATGGAAAAGAATTTAAATAAAATCGATTGAAAAATTTCACACACATAATAATTTTTAATATAACACGTTTTTAAGACGGACCAAAAAAGTGTAAAATAATTTTTTCTAGCCCCATACAGATTCACTTGTAAGATTTAAAACGAAGAACATGGGGAGCTACACTTTACACTTCTTCCTAATACATATCTTGCGCCCCACATTTTTCGTTCTTAATCTTACAAGTGTTTCCACAGCTATTGAAATTCACAATCACAAATTTTCAGGATTATCTGTATGGGGCTAGAAAAAATATTATTTCATACTTTTTAGCCTGTCTTAAAAACGTGTTATATTAGAAAATTCTTTTTATTTAAATAATTATTTCTCCTGTATTTTTCCAAAAAAAAAAAAAAATAATTAAATACGAAATGTTTCTGTTCTCATACACTTTTCCATATAAAAAAATATTATTTTCTGTTCAAGAAATAGTTAAATGAAGCGTATATGGTAATGTAATATGTTTTGAAATTTAAGAAAAACAATTTCAAAATTATAACTAGATCATGGAATTTTCAAATTTTCTTATGCTCTTTAAAGTTCTTTTTTTCTTGAACCATTGGTTTTTTCTTTCATTTTTTTTTTTAAACAAAATTACATTTAGCAGGGAGGGAAAATTTTTTATTGGAAAAACATAATTTGATTAAAATGAGCTTTATGCCCTATAATGTTGTTGAAAAAGTATTTTTCACAAAAATTTCAAAAAAAAAATAAACACACGCAACAGCTGATAAAATCTTATTTTTACGAATCATTTAACATTATTATATATTCTTGATATTTTGTTGTTTTTAATTGACATCCAACCAATACATATACATAAATATCTGTATAATATAAAATATTGTTTTATCTTATGGATAGATATGTTAAGAAAAACATCATCACTAAAGGAAAATTTTTATATTTTTCTTTCCATATTTTATTTTTCTTTTTATTTTGTGTTTATATTTTCTTTAGTATTATAAAATTTCGATTAAATTTGTATTGTGTGTAGAGATATCTTGTTTCTTGTTATTTATAAAAAAAAAAACGATTAACCTTGAAAAATCATCTGAGGAATTTACTTTGAAATATTTATTGATTAAATTTTGAAAATTTTGCCGCTAGACAAATAGAGAAAATTAAACTTGAAGAAAATTATGATTTATTATTACATATTATGAAAATGTGTAAACAAACAACTTTATTTCTTATGGATACAGAGTATATATTATGGTATTTTGTCCCTGAAAAGACAAGAAATTATTTTTTTTTGTTATTGTTTTTTGTTCTTCTGTTTTGAAAAAATGAATATGTATGGTAAAGTGTTCTTTTTTAATTCTAAATACATATATTTTTATTTTTTATATACATATGTACATATGTACTTAATATATACATATATGATTTTATTTTTAAAGGTTGTTTTGGGGGCTCTCCCTTTAGCTGTTGAAGCTGTTAATAAAGATCCAAATCTTTTACCGAACCGAAGGCTAAGATTTAAAGCATTTGACATTGGAAGAAAAACAGCACCGTATAGAGCTTTACCGATTAAGTAAGAAAATATGTATATATATATATATCTATAAATATGAATGTACATATATATTTTTATAAAAATGGAAAATTTCAAGATTTGTTTTTTTTTTTTTTAAATGTAAAAAATAAATCATGCGTGTAAAGTAAACACTAATTTTATGTCTGATGTAATAGCAAGTGATTAATAATAATTAATTTTTATTTTTTTTTTCTTAAATTTCATTGTCAATATTAATATTGTTGTATTATGTTTGTTTTTAAATATTAGGTTCATGACTGAAATGAAAGATGACAATGTTTTGGCTTTTATTGGTCCAGAAGAGGGATGTACATCAGAAGCTCTTGTTGCTGCTGCATGGAATATGCCAATGATATCTTATGTATTTACATATTAATATTTTAATTATTTTTTTTTTTAAATTTTGCCATCTTTATTTTATTTTTGTTGTTGTTGTTATTTTTCTTGATATTTTATTAATTAGAAAAATTGATTTCAGAAGTGTGCTGATTCTACAGTTTCCAATAAGACAATTTTTCATAGTTTTGCAAGAACACTTGCACCAGCATCAAAGGTTTGAAAATACATACTATACATTTTTTTTTTTTTTTTTTTTGTTAATGTAATGCAATCAGAATTAATTATTAATTGTCCTTGAGAATTAAAACTTAATTGATTCTGTTGATTTCAAATGTTTATATTTAATTATCATGTCAATGTAAATTTAATTTAAATTACAAATTTTAAAATTGCATTAACATGTTTGCAATCGTTTTGTTTTTTTTAAGTTTATTTGAAATTTTTTAAAGAAGATAAATAATAGAAGCAATGAAAAGTTCTAGTCTTGCTTTTGATAAAAAAATAATTGATTATTATTCATGAAATATGAGGGGTGTAAAAGTAAAGTCAGTAATCTCCACTTTTGATAAAAAATGAGTAAAGAGTGCAAAAAACATGAGAAATGTATGAGGATTTAGTTGAACATCTGTTTTAAAAACCCCTACTTTCTAAGCCGCTACATATACAAATAAAGTAGAAACTGAAAATCGTTAGAGAGAAAAAAGTCGTTTACTAAAATTTAATAAAAGTGGAGACTGCTGACTTTGCTTTTATACCCCTCATATATAAATATATAAATACGAGTTAATAAGTAATTAAAACTTGAGCCAATTATCGTTGAAAGCTTTAGACAAAATCAGTATTCAATTTGAATATTTCTGAGTATAAGATTTTGGAATAGAATTTATTCATTTTCCTTAAAAATTTTAAAAAAATGCTTTAGTTTCAATAAACCATATTTCGTATAGACATATCCCGTTACTGCACACTTATTTTAAATATTAAATTTTAATTAATAAAACAATCATCTTCAATTATTAGGTTTCAAAAAGTGTTATCTCATTATTGAATGCATTCAATTGGCATAAATTTACAATAATTGCTGGTACTCGACCAGAATGGGCATCAGAAGTTGCTAGAGCGATTCGAGTATGTTATTTTAACACACTTCAATTTAGTCTTAGATCGTTAAATGGAAAATTTTGAATTTAATGCTTGTTTTTATTTTTTTTTATTTTTATAGAATCTAGCTGAAGTACATAATCTTACAGTAACAAATTATCGAGAAATATCAGATTATATTCCAACACAAGAGACTTTATTAAATATGCAAAAAATTATTGATGAAACATTTCGCACAACAAGAAGTATGTCGAAAAAATTTTTTCATGTGTCATTTAAATAACTTATATATACATACATTAAAATCCTTTTAAACATAAATATACATATAAGTATTTACACGAGGAAATTAAATAAATTTTATATATGTATTTATTTTCAGTTTACGTATTTGTTGGAGAACATATTGCTATGGTTGATTTTGTAAGATGTTTACAAAATCGTAAATTATTAGAGAATGGTGATTATATGGTAATATCTGTTGATGATGAAATTTATGATCCTACACGTCGTTTTAATATTATGGAACGTGGTATGTATAATTGTGTAAAAATATATTCAAGTATTGTTATTTTTGTTTTTCCTCTTGGTAATACTAAATTGGCAATTCATGTTTATATAAGATTTGATTATCACAACAATTTTAACAACGTACGCAATTTAAATTCCATAAAATATAAAGAAAATATTTGAAATTTACTCTTAAAACATTCTTGAATGACTTTGGTATTGTTTTAAAATATTTTATTTTACTTTTTTTTTTTTGTAAAGGTTCAAATACATGAAACATAATAATATGATAGCTTATTTTATTAATATTAAAATGAAACTAATTACGCTTTTTTTTTTTTTTACTAAGTTAATCCTTTTTTTTGGTTTTGAGCAGATAATAAAATAATAATTTTGTAAACTGTTGACATGTGCTATAATGAATTATTTCTACTAGGCCTATTAAGTCAACGTTTTTAATTATACACACATACATACATGTTTATATATACATGAATATAACAGTAACTCTAAAATACAATCAACTTGAAAATATGTAAATAAAATTTTGTTTAATTTTGTGGGTGGGACATTCCTTTCAGCAATACACGAGTATATGATTAAAATATTAACCCGAAAGAAAAATATGTAATTTCTCATAGAAATTTAATGTGTACACTCGTATATGTATAAAGTAAATATGTATTATTGAATTTATTTTTAATTAGGGGTAGATTACATTACAGAAGCCTTTTTTTTTTAAACAAAGTTTAATGGCTTTATAATTTTGTTTATTTAATATGCTACATTTTATTCCATTTTCAAATTATTTTTATTTTTAAAGTCTATGCAATGAAAAATGAAAAAAAAAAGAATCCTAGAACTTATTTTATTCTTAAGTAGTCTGTTGATAGTAATACTGATTTTATTATTAATTATCGAATTAAAAACAAAAATTATAAATCATACCACATTATTAGAATATCCTTGTGATCAATTATAATGTTTATGACCCAATCATCCTAAATCCTGCACTTACCAGACGTGAACAAATTGTCCTCATTCGTCTCTACATTGGTCACACACACCTTACACACTTTCACCTCATTTCACATAGTCCTCAACCAACTTGCACTTACTGCAACGCACCCCTGTCTGTCTCTCATTTCCTTGTTGTCTGCCCCAAAAGTAAATCCTTTCTTAGACATCTCTCTTCTCGCAGTCCTTCTTTACTAGAACTCCTTTCTCAATCTCAAACGCACAACTCTCCTATATCCAAGTTGCTAAAGACCCTTGGCTATTTCAACAAAATTTAATCAACCCTTATCAAAATCTCACCCACTCGCCATTACTTTCAAGGTCACTTGTTTTTCAAGTAACGAGCTGATCTTTTAAGTCCATCGTACACTCTCTTAACCGCCTTTTGGTCCATGTTACCGTGGCGTAGACAAAAGTTGTGGCTTTTGGGGTTTTGATTCCATATGCCATACACTTTTTTTTTTTTAATAATGTTTTTTTAATAAAAAATTACATTTCTCTAAATAAATTTTTATTTTTTATTATTATTTTATTCTCTTTCACAGAATATTTAGATCCATATTTAAAACGTACTAGAAGCCGTGCACTTGATATGCAATCATATCGTTCTGTATTAAAAATAAGTATGTCACATCCATTAAATCCAGATTTTAGGTATTTATCAAAATAAAAAATTAAAAAAAATTTTTTTTTACAAAATAAAATTACAAAATAAAAAAATTTTAAAATAGAAATAATTTTAGAATATTATGCGATAAAATTAAGGATTATTCACGTAAAGAACCATTTTTTGTACCATATCATGAGAAAGTTTTTGATAATTTATCGGTAAGTATAATAAAAAAAAAAAATAAAATATAATAAAATAATTTTTTATATGTAAATTTTCTAGGAATTTTTATACTTTCTATAAAACATTTTAATTTAATCTGTTTTTCAAAATACAATGCGTATTCAAAATCTGTTAAAATAAATTCTATTTTTCAAAATACAATGCGGTATGATAAAATCAGTTAAAATAAATTCAATCTATAACGTCCTTAGAATTTTTAAGTGATTTTTGGATCGGCGTATCACGTATCCAGGATACGTACTATTTAACATTTTAGATTACAGATTTTTTGGTTATTGTGAAGAGCTTAATATTAGCTGTATACAGAATACACTCGTATATCCCTTTTGCTTTAGTTTCGTTGTTAAAATTCAATAAAATAAAAAAAATATCGTAATTTTTCAGTTAATTGTAAATTGAAATAATCTTCTTTTAATATTATTCTAAAATAATTTGTTTATCTTTCAACAATACATATAATTACCTACCTACTCTGTATTTGTAAAATAAAAAGTATTATTGACTTTTTTTTACCCAGAAGAAGAAAGACAATGATGCGAGAGTATAAATTTTGTTCAATATGCAAATACAAATTTCTTTTAAAAACTTTCAAAAAAAAAATTTAAAAAAACACTCGTAGTACATTGTACTCTCAGTATACTTAAAAGTAAAAAGAAGAAGAAAACTTCTTAGTATATACTCCGGGTAAAAAAAATAAATAAATTCTTCTAAAAAAAAAAAAATGTTATAAAGGTATTATGGATCTTTCATTACTAGAAAGTTTGTACCTATATTTTTTTTTTTTTTTAAAAAATTCTGAAACTTTTAATTTTCAACAATCCGCATATAACTGTTTTCATGTTAAAATTATAATTATTCATTTATATTACAACCCTTTTTGTTTTTTTGTTTTTATTTTTAAATAATGCCTAAGGTTATGATTTTTCCAACACGTCATATAAAAGGCGCGAAAATAATGAAGTTTTTATTGTAATTTAAAGTTTCAGTAAAAGAAAAATATTATCTGAAATCAAATTGAGGAAAATTGGATTTTTTTTTTGTAGTTAAAATAGATACGCTTGGTAAAAAATTAACTTTTTGATAAAATTATTATATCGTCAGGAAGTATCCTTTTTTTTTCTTTCGAATTTTTTGATAGCTTATTCATTCAAATGAAAATTCAAAGTGTTAATAAAATACAGTATTGTCGAAATTTAAATACATACATAAATATATTTTTGAATATTTTGATTTATTTATTTTTTTTAAATTCTTCATCAACGTATTTTAAATCAAAAATAATAAATATGAAATAAATGAAATGAAAATATATACGAAATATTATCTCTTATGTATGTTAATATGTATCATATGTGGATATGTGTGGCTATAAGGACAAAGTACCTACATAATGACTTATGATTTAATACTTATATACACAAAAAAATATTTGTATAGTCAATAGCGTATATTATTTTAATTAAATAAACATTGTCAAAATTTTATCACCTGTATCAAAAATAATTTATCTTTTATGGTATTTATATTATTGGTTTTTTGTTGTTGTTGTATCTTTTCGTTATTCTCATGTATAAATTAATCCAAAAAGGTACCAATTTATGGAGCACATTTATACGATGCAGTTATGATTTATGCACTAGCTATTACAGAACTTTTACAAATGGGTGCAAATATACGTGACGGAAGACTTGTTATGAGTCGTATTTTCAATAGATCCTATCATTCAATACAAGGATTCGATGTAAGTATAACACATATGTAATATACAAAACATATACATATGTATATATTTTATTCCTTTATATCCTCTTTTTCACAATATAGTGAAAATTAAATGAAATATATTTTGAATGGAAATATGTGGTAAAATAAAAGTTAATTAAAGTTACATATTGTTTGATTAAATAACATTTTAAGTATGTGTGTAAATAATACATATGCAAATATACATAAATATAAGGTACAAATGATGATGATATGAACAATGTAATTAATTCGATTATATCTACATCATAAATTTTTGAAAGTTTTTTTTCCATTAAAAAAATTCAAATTATTAATTTGTTTCATTTAATTCAACGAAATAATGTGAAAAAAAAAATTTATTTTAATTATGCGTATATTTATTTATTTTAAAATAGGTTTTTATCGATAAAAATGGTGATGCCGAGGGTAATTATACTGTAATTGCATTACAAGATGACAATAATCATAATTCAAATAGTTTAATAAAAATGTCAATGCAACCTGTTGGATATTTTGTATATAATACACATTCTACACTGCCAGTAAGTTTTAAAATTTCATAAATCATAATTATTCAAGTATAGATATTTCAAATTTGAATGCCTCATATGCCAAATCGATTACCTCCATTTTTGAGGTTTTTTAAGTTTTAGTTCCAGCACTCGATTAATTCTTGAATTTATCATATTCGAAGTAATTTGATGTGATGACAAGCCGTTAAAATACTAAATTAAATTATTACTTTTTTAGACGTTTATTATATGGAGTTAATCGATTTGGCAAGTGAGGCATCCATTTATTGAGTAAATTTACACTTTATAAACCTCTATTTTAAATAATCCGGATTAAAATAATATTTTTTTAAACTATTTTTTCTTGTTTTAATTATTATTTTTCTCTCATCATGATGATTTTTAATGCATTACTATAAAAGGAATTCCGTTACATAAAAATTGATAGACAAATACGCTGGCTCAAAGGTAAACCGCCACAAGCAGAACCTATATGTGGATTTTTTAATGAATTGTGTAAAAAAAAGAAAATTGATTGGAGATATATAGTATCTGGTTCATTTATAACACTTTTTATAGCTGTTGCAAGTGCTTTTTTAGTAAAGTAAGTGTAAATTATAATACATACATATACTATAGGGTAATTAGTCCAGTCTGCGACCATCTATTTTTTTTTTTTATTTGATTGTGGAGTTTATAAAGTTTTTATTCATGTTGAATTATTTTCTAAAATGTTTACATACATATAAAATTCTTACTACAAATCGGTTTCTAAAATTTCTATTATTTTCAAGTACATTCGATTTCTTAAATTTTGCGTATATAAATAGGTGAAATTCTATAGTATTTGGTCAAGCATCAAGAATTTGATTCGATAGATTTTTATTTATTGATTTTTATGTTGACCGGACACTAGAACAATTACCCTATATACTTTTCAATTAAATGTTGATGCATAAATAAATACTATCATAAAATCCTTTAAAAAAAAATCCTATATGAAAATAATTAAAAGTAAAATTTATTTAAAAAATATTTTTAATATTTTTTGTTGTTTTCCATTTTTACTTCCATTTTTTGTTGTTGTTGTAGGCATTACAGATACGAACAAACATTAGCTTGTTTATTATGGAAAGTTGATATGAAGGATGTAACGATGATTAACATTGAAAATTCAGATTTAGGTCAAAGGAATAAAAGTTTGGTAAACAAAAACAGTTTATTTACTAATTAATTCAAACGAAAAAAAAAAAAATCAAAAGAATTAAAAAAACATACAAGATATTCTTATTAAAAATTATGTATATATATAGTTTCAAACATGCCGTCAAAGTTTTATTGCTGGAGGGGATAATGTGAAACGTGCCCATTGTAATATTGGTAATTAAAATCTATATGATTTCGTTTTTTTTTTTTTTTTTTTTTTTTTTTTCATAATTTTTTTAATTAAAAATTTGAAAAAAAAAAAAAAAAAACAAAAGAATGGAAAATATTAAAATTTTATTTTTTTAATTAAATAAAAAAAAAAAATAAAAAAATAAAATAAACACATTGATCAAATTTTAAAATTTAATTTCTTAGCAGAAATCTAAAATTAAATTCAATAAATTTATGATTAAAATATTAAATAAAAAAATCCTTAATATTTGCACAAAAAAGCTCTAAACATTTTTACTGGGGCTGATTTTTCTGTTGATTAATATAATTATTATTTTATTTTTATGTTCAAATATGATGATTACTTAAAAACTCCAATCCAAGAATCAAAAAATTCTTAATCAAAGTTTAAAAAGTCCATTACTTCTCTTTTCATCTCTATCTACCTATAATTTTCTTGAAATTTACAAAATTAAAATCTCATTTTATCGTATTGTTATTTTCAACTGAATTCCATTTCAAATAAATCTTTAACAATCTAAAAAAAAAACAAAAATTCCATAAAAACAACTTTTAATTTCTAAAAAAAAATTTCTAAAGAAAATTATTTAAATATATTCTCAAGGGAAATTTTTGTATATACATTATACATAGGTACATACAAAGAATGATAGATAAAATTTTGGTTAGACACAGCAGACGATAGTCTATTAAATTCTAAATGTTGTTTATCAATATTTTACTTTTCGTAATTTAATTTTCAAAATTACTGTCCAATTTACAAATTACTGCTTAGAGCTTTTTTCTGTATGTTTATATTGTTATTGTTTTTTTTTCGCCTACTTCTTATTTATTTATTACATACATATTTTGTTGTTCAGTTTATTTTTTTCTCAAGCAACAAGATTTTCTTTATTATTTGGTTTTTATACGCTATGATTTTTATTTTTTTTTTATTTTTACCTTTGTATAGTAGGCGATTTGTTCATCCTAATTCTTGATAATTTTTTAAGAATCTATCATACAATCATGCATGAATTGAACACGTACATACATATATATAGAGTAGAGGTGAATGAATCCTTCATTATTATTTTATTTTTTAAATTTCATTAATATTCTTCAATTTTATCCATTTTAAATCAATCAATCAGAATAATATTAATAATATAAAAAATTAATCATCACAAAAAAAAAAAAAAATTCCATTGTTGCCAAGCGGTTATTGGGTTTTTCAATGATTATTATTATTATTATGGTTGGATAATAGCGTAATTTGATTTATTATTATTATTATTTAAATATTTAATATTTTCATTAATCCTGATGAAGTATTTGTATATTGTGTATTTTATTAAAAAAAATTGTTTACCATTAAATAATTACAATATACTCATACACTGGTAGATATTTTGTATAATGATGAATAATTGACATTATAATTGAAATCTCTAAGGATAAAATATGAGACAATCAAATGTAAAATCTGCTAATCATAGAACAAAAAAGTATTTTATTTAATATAATGAAGCTTTTTAATATACATGCAAAAATATATATGTATGTAAGTATGTACATGCAAACAAATAATGTCTATAGAATAAAAATTAAACTCTAGGATTGCCTTATCGTATACAAATGTATATACATATGTATGAGATTTGGCGCATTGGTAAGCGCACTATTCCGGCAAGGTAGAGGACTGTGGTTCGATTCCCAGTCGAGTCGAATGCCGTTTTTTCTGTTCTTAGCTACTACACATATACAATCGGATTTTGAGCCTTAATATAAATATGTATGATCCTTTTGGACTATGGTCTTGAAATTTCACGACAAAACACAAAACTGGCGGTATGAAATTTTCTTCTTCAAAAAGCTGTATCTCAGCATTCCGTGGACTAAAAACTGTAATTTTTTTTTCCTTAAAAACTATGATAGTTACAGGGTAAACCGTAAAAAAACAATTTTAAAAAGGACACTTTACCAAATATTTAGGTATACGTTACGTACCATCAGATTTTGAACCAAGGCAATGCAATGTAGTCAATACATAGGGTAAAAACATTATTTCAAATTTATCTCTCTTTTATCGTAATTTTTTCTAGCAATTTTATGTTTATTTTGAAAATTTCTCGAGAATGAGCTATTTTATGTTTGTAATTCAAATCTCAATATCCTCAGGTATATCCTGAAACTGTGAAATAAAAGCTTCAACAACAACAAAATTACTTTTGAGAATTCAGAGTAAGCGGGTTGCATTAAAAAGAAATTTAACATTCGAAGATTTTAAATTTAAAGATTTTTTTGTGGAATTTTAAATTAACTCAACTGTCTGTTTATCTAAAAAAGAAAAAAAAAATGTCATTCACATTAAATTTACATTATAAAAGTCTGTACTTATGAATTCTTTAGTGACTGAATTTTGTTTATTTTTTTAATGAAAAAGTTTGTTTAGTGAATTTTGCACCAAGAAGCCTCATATGTTTTTTTTTTATTATTTAAAAAATCAAGTTAATTAAAAATCATATTAAAATTAAAATAAATATTTTTTAACATACATACTTGGTCCATGAAAAAAATGTGGTTTTAAAACACGTTACCTGTTATTTATTTTAAAAATATTTTATTTGAATTAATGAACATTTTATAATGTTATTTTTTTTTTTCTTTTTTTTTCTGATTTTTTTTTTGTTTTTCAAATAATTAAAAACATCAGGAATATATCGTGGAAATATTGTTGCTGTTAAAAAAATTTATAAAAAATCTGTTGATATAACAAGGTCAATTCGAAAGGAATTAAAACAAATGCGTGAGGTAAAATATAAATTGATGTAGTATATTTTTAGAAAAAAAAAAAGGGTTGTAAGTAGATTTTAACATTTTTATCTATTTCATTTGAAAAAATTAATTAATAATTAAAACAATTATAAGTAAATACATATTTGGTAAAAATTTTTATAATTGATTGTATTTTAATAAGTAATTAAAGATCGTATATTCCCTAAAGTATAATGGTAATGGGAAATGTTACAATTTAATTTGCTCAATTATTTTTTTTGTTGCTACTTTTCTATTGAAAGCGTGAAATAAACGTGTACGTCCATATATGTATACCTATGTCCTTAACCCTCCTACGTCGTTCGGGTCTTTTTCGACCCAGACATGAAAACTATACTTGTGTCATTTGTATGCAATAGACGATCGTATTAAATTCAGACGACTTTTATCAGTTTAGTTAGTTTAGAAGGCAAGTTAGAGTTCCAATTTTCAAACAACAACAATGACAAAATTACACTCTAAATTTTTCGGGTTTAAGGAAACAGCGTAGGAGGGTTAAGAATTAATTACATTCGTATAATAATCTCTATCTTATTTTATTTTGTTTTTTTTTTTTAATTATTTATATTATTTTTCGCCAATAAAGGTACGTCATGAGAATATAATAACATTTATTGGAGCATCAATTGATCATGGTACTGTTGCTATATTAACAACATATTGTGCTAGAGGAAGTTTAGAAGATGTATTAGCTAATGAAGATTTATATTTGGATCATATGTTTATTTCATCATTAGTTAGTGATATATTAAAAGGAATGATATATATACATGATTCAGATATTATATCACATGGTAATTTAAGATCAAGTAATTGTTTAGTTGATTCACGTTGGGTTTGTCAAATAACTGATTTTGGATTACATGAATTTAAAGCTGGACAAGAAGAACCAAATAAGTAAATATCATTAATATGTGTATCTATATATGTATTTTATGTATATATAATTTTTGTTAAACAAAACACACACACACAAATTAATAAAAAATTATTTTTATAATAAAACAAAGATTACAAAAAAATTACAGAAATGAATCAGAATTAAAAAGATCTTTGTGGAAAGCACCAGAGATTTTAAGAAGTTCAAATCCACCATCAAGAGGTACACAAAAAGGTGATGTTTATTCATTTGGTATTGTTTTATATGAAATAATCGGAAGAAAAGGACCATGGGGTGATATAACATATTCAAAAGAAGGTAAGTGTACAAATATATGTAGGTATGTACATACATATGTGCTCGCATAAATATAATTAATGGCTTTTTTTTTTAAAGAAAAACTAAATTCTCTGTTTATGCTTATTTTTAATCCTGACGAAATTAATACAGACTAAAAGTCAAAATCTTTTTCTAAATACCTATCTACTTTCGTAGGTTTTATTTTGTTTATTTTGTTTTTTTTAAGCTGCTTAAATCTAATGAGTATCTTTCCTTTTTTTTTTTTTTTTTTGACCTGAATTAAGAATTGTGTGGTCCATCATGTTTGCTTTTACCCATAAATCTTAATTCTTTTCTTAAAAATAATTGTCTCATATGACGTGAATAATACATATTTATAAACATATGTAAGTAAATAAAATGAAAATAATATAATATTGTATCTATCTATCTGTTTATATGGACTGTTGAGAAAAGATACTTATACAAATTAAAATACTCGTAAATCACTAAAGGAAAATTTTAAAATTGCATTGTACAATTTTATGTGTATATAATTTTCCAAGTGCATTTTCATCATGATATGTATATAAATATATTTACATACATACATATTATTGTCCACAAATGCATAAATATTAATTATGTTATCCACAATTGTGCATAAAATGTACACTTGAATTAATTTTATATACATTATTCTATTTTATTATTTTTATTTCGTATTCTTTATATCTTTTATATATCTTTCTATATCTTTTTCATATTAATTTAGAAATAATAAAAAGAGTTAGAAATCCTGCTTTACTTGGATGTGGTATATTTCGTCCACCAATTATACATCTTGATATACCAGAATATGTTAAACAATGTCTTAGATCATGTTGGGATGAAGATCCAGAAATTCGTCCAGATATTCGTCTTGTACGAGTTAAACTAAAGGAAATGCAAGCAGGATTGTAAATAATTATACATATACATTATTTATAAATTTTATTCTATAGTATATACATTAAAAAATATTTAAAATAAAATAAAGTGTTTAAAAACCAAAAATATATAAATATCAAAATATAATTCAAGAGTATCTCTATAAAGTATATTATTTTCTTAAGAAATTTTAAATAATTTATATTTCAGAAAACCAAATATATTTGATAATATGTTGGCTATTATGGAAAAGTATGCATACAATTTAGAAGGTTTAGTACAGGAAAGAACAAATCAATTATATGAGGAGAAGAAAAAAACCGATATACTTTTACATAGAATGCTTCCAAAGTACATAAATAAAATTTTTTATTTAATTTAATTTTTTTTTCACTACAATTTACAATATTGAATTTTTGAATTTTTTGTTTTTTTTTTTTGTTTTTCAAGAACCGTTGCTGAATCTTTAAAAACTGGAGAACCAGTTAAAGCTGAGTGTTTTGATTGTGTAACAATTTTATTTAGTGACCTCGTTGGATTTACAGAACTTTGTGCTAATAGTACACCTTTTGAAGTTGTAGATATGCTTAATGATTTATATACTTGTTGTGATTCCATAATATCAAATTATGATGTTTACAAAGTGAGTATACCTACATACAAACATATTAAATTTAAATGATAAATTCAAAATTAGATATTTTTTCAAAATTTAAAGTGGGTGTACATAAATAACATTCACAAGTGTATTATTTTACATATTTTACATAATGAATATAGGTAGAAACAATTGGTGATGCTTATATGGTTGTATCTGGTCTACCGGTACGTAATGGTGATCGTCATGCTGGTGAGGTTGCATCACTTGCTTTGCATCTTCTTGAAAAGGTTTCAAAATTAGAGATACGTCATCGTCCTGGTGATTTTTTACAATTTCGTATTGGAATTCATTCTGGACAATGTGTAGCTGGTGTTGTTGGATTAAAAGTAAATTTTACAATAAAAAAAATAATTTTAATAAAATCATTTTGTTCTACAGTCTTGATTTTTTTAAAATTTTTTTAATTTTTATAAAGATGCCACGTTATTGTCTCTTTGGTGATACCGTTAATACAGCATCAAGAATGGAAAGTACTAGTGAACCACAAAAAATTCACATTTCAGAAACAACTTATAATCTTTTACAACGTGTTAGTGGATATATATGTGAGGAACGTGGAATAACTAAAATAAAAGTAAGATTTAAATAAATTACATTTTTAACGAAATCTAGTGATATTAAATAAAATTTTCTTTAATACAAAAAAATAAAAAAAATCCAGGGAAAAGGTGAAATGAGAACATATTGGTTACTTGGAGAAGATAAAAAAAATTTAGAACGTTTCTCAATAAATTCAATTTATGTAACACCAGATTTAATTTGTGATGCTGATACAACAGATTTACCAACATCATCATTAAGTTCAATTGAAAATTTTAATACAAGTTCAAATCGTTTTTTAACACTTCATTCATCATCAACAAAAAGTATTGATAATAATAATAAATACGTACATAATAATAAAACTAATAATAATAATCAAAGATTTTTTATGAAATCTCAATTACAATATACAATGAATAGAAATTGTTGTTGCCGAACACAATGTATTTATAATCGTTCATCACATGATAATATACAAATTGGTATATTTGAAAAAAATCAAGAAAAAAAATTTAAAAATATTGAAAGATCAACAACAATTAATCCATTTAAAATATCATCAACAGATTTAGATATGAAATATTTATGTGTATGTAATTTAAGATCAACATTACCATCAACAACAACTAATTATCCAAAGGGACCACAATCTGCACCACTTATTACATTCAGGCAATAAATAACAGAAAAACAAAACAAAACGAACAAAACAATAAAATTTATATAAGAATATCATGTTAATTATTTATGTACCTAAAAAAAATATC
Source organism: Bombylius major (assembly GCA_932526495.1). Classification (NCBI taxonomy): domain Eukaryota; kingdom Metazoa; phylum Arthropoda; class Insecta; order Diptera; family Bombyliidae; genus Bombylius; species Bombylius major. Next base: position 50,618,842 of record OW052044.1, read on the forward strand.
TAATTAAATATTACAGGACTCAATGTTATGTGGAAACATTTAAAAAATTTAAATTAAATCTTTAAAAAAAAAAACCGGATTTGTATTTGTGATTAGCACAAATTCGAAGAGATTTTTTAAATGAACAAAAAAAAAAGAGAATGAAAATTTTTGAATTTTTTTGTAAATTTTATGAATTTTATGCTGTTTAAAATCAAAAATGAATACTTATTGAAATACTTATATACATATATATTAATAAATATATATTTAAAATTATACTATGGGAAAGAAAAAAAACATACACAAGTGTATTATTACCTAATATACCTTGATTTCCTCTCTTCTGACATCCTTTCACTATTTTTTCTTACTTAGAAAAACGTTAAATAATAATTTTTCCAAAAAAATTTCTTTATTCACCCTTTAATAACTTGATAATATTTTTAATATATTTTGTTTTTTATAATTACATATATGAAGCAGAAAAAAAATAATTTCATTTTAAAGAATTTTTAATAGTAAAATGTAAAAACAACGGATGATAAGAATAATAACTAACCGCTTTGTTTTTTTTTTCTTCAAATCAATCAGCTTATTTCGCTTATTACTAAATTTTTTTTTTATATTTTAATTTTCAAATTACATTTTAATCGAAACTAATCAATTCGGCTGTTTGAACTTCTTTCACTTCTTCTTCGGAATTTTGTTTTGAAGTTGTTAAAGTTTCTGTTTGATTTATGATTGATATTTTTTGATTGCTATTATTATCTTCTGAAGGTGCTGGTGGTGGTGGTGCTGGTGAAGAAGCATTAATAACAGTTTGTCCAGCAGGTGTAGATTGAATGGATTGAGGTTGTTGTGGAGGCATTCTTCCAGGTATAGGAATTGTCTGTTGATTGCCTTGCATCATTGTTGGTATGTTCGAAGTTTGATTAGTTGACATTGGTCCACCTTGTGTTGGAATATTGAAATTTCCAGGTATTGGTCCAGTTGCAGGAATTCCAGAAGTTAATACTATAAAAATAAAATTAGGAAAAAAAAAAATTAAATAAATAAAAAAATTAAAGATAAAGAAAATTCTTTACCATTTTGACCTTGGTTTGGCATAACACCTGGAGGACCGGCCATGTTATTTACTTGAGGAGTTACATTCTGTTGTTGCTGCTGAGTATTTGGTACTTGAATGGGTAGCATGTTACCTTGTGGAGGAGGCTGATTTTGTTGCTGCGGTGCATTTTGCATTTGTCCACCCATCATTATGTTTGGCATGTTTTGTTGATTTGGAACAGGAGAAATACCTGAACTGTACATTCCAGGCATTGGAACACCACTTGAAATTCCAGCTTGAGTTTGTGGTGGAAGAGGTCCTTGTGGGACAAATCTTTGTTGTGGAACGGCAGCTTGATTGTATCCGAGTGTTCCGTAAGCGGGCATTTGATGATTTGGGGAACCTTGTTGATTCGGTACAAAACCAAAAGCCGTTTGACCCATCATATATTGAGCTTTTTGTTGTTCTTGTCTGATTTGCATTTCTCTTTCCTGTTCTTGAATACGTTGTAATGCCAATTGACGTTGATATTGTAAATATTCTTGTTTCTTCTTTCGCATTATTTCCAATTTATGAGCCATTTGTAATTGTCTTTGTCTCTCTTGTTCTTCTGCGATACGTTTAAGTTTTTCAATATGTTCTTGACGAAGAACATCTAGAGCTGCTCGAGAATCTCTAACTTGGGCTAATTTGTCTTGTAATTGTTCATACCACATACGTTTATCATCCATCTCTTTAATATAAGTCAATAATCTTGAATGAAGTGAAGTTAAGTTCATAAATAATGTTTGAACAGAACTATCGTTTGATATATTACGACCTCTACTAGAATTCGATTTCATTCGATTTACAAAAATCTCAACTTGACTTTTCATATTGTTTGAAAAATCATCAATTTCTGCATCTTCAGTTATCAATTTATTGCTCGAAATATTATTTATTTGTGGCATGGGACTTGGTGCTGAAGGACTTGCTGGTGATTCTGTTGCCTTTCTTTGTTCCCAGTAGCTGCGATTTAAATATTTTGCCAATTCTGGATCTGAGGGAGTTTCCTCAATGGGTAAGGTATTGTTAATAACAGGAGCTGGTGGAGCATCTGGACTTGGTGATCTCTGCGTAATTCTATAACTTGTCATTTGAGTCTGGAAGAAAAATAATATCAAATTAGTCATCGTTTTTTTTCCGTATTTTTTCTAAATAATTTACTTGTTTCTTCTTTTGTTGCTCTTCTGCTTCAGATTGGCTCAATGCAATTGCAAGTTGCAGTTCTTCTTCCTCTTTAAGCTCTTGCTCTGTTTTTCGTGGAGGTGTCTTGAAATTAAGAATTAGTAATAACTTAACTTCACGTTTTGTAATTGATAAAAACAAAAAAATACCTGAGATTGTTGAGCCAATGAGCTGCTCAAATATTCTACAGGCAAATCATTTTCAGCACGTGGTTTTCCTGATGATGGTTTTTGTAATAGTGCATGACATCCGTCACAAACACGAACCTATTTTATTTTAAAGTACATAAAATTTAAGCTACAGTGTATTTTTAAACATTCAAATAAATATTTAAAATCTTACTTCTTTCTCGATTCCATATTTTGGTAATGGACATTGTTTTGAAGAGCATTGAGCGCAAAATATTTGCCCACAATTTCGGCAATGATGTTTTCGTTGTGTAAATGAAAATTCAACACGACATCGATGACATACTTTACCATCAGCCCAATCAGGTGCTGTATCGGCTGTAAACATTGCATCAGCTTCAACTAATTCTGGAAAATTATGACCTTTTGCTTTTAAAATTGTCATTGTATCCTGTAAAAATGAAAATTAATAAAATTTACTAATTTCTGATATCATTTTCACTTAAAGAAAGAAATTTAATAATGTTAAAATGACAAAGAGAGAAAAAAATAAATCGATGAAAAGTTTTAATTAAATTAAAATTTACATATCAAAAGAAAACAAGAAAGAATTCCATGTACCATATATGTATGTATGTAATTGTTGTTATTTATTTTTCCACCCAATATTACCCACCTTAATTGCTTGATATTTTTCTGATGATCGAAATGCATATGCCCATGTTTGTATTAGTTCTAGCATTTTTTGTCGAACATTTTCATGTGGTGTTTGTTCAATGAATGTGCTAAACATTTCACAGCTTTCTTTTGTTGATATTTCTTCATGCATTGGTGAACCACAATTTTTAACAACACTTTCTAAAACAAGTAATGCATAATATGCTGTATGGGGATTTGGTGACATCATTTTCTTTTTAATTGATTGAAATGCATGTTTAGCGCTATAATTTAAAAAGACAAAACACAAATTTATGTTGAAAGAAAAAAAACAAATATAATAAAGACAAAGTAATCATTTGTAATGTAACATTACCTAACATCATTTTGGCGAATCGCATCACAAATAAGCAATATTGAAGGCCAATCTGGTTCTAGGCGTAAATGGCTAGTTGCATTTTCTGGAAATAAATTTTAAATTTATAAATTGTTGATAACAAAAAAAAAAAATTATCATCTTGATGACTCATTCTTGTAGATAACTGTAGAAATTATTCAACTTTCTTTATGCACTTTATGAATGTTTTTGAACACTGTACAGTACATTACACAAAACACTTTACGTACCTAAATTTTTATCGAAAGTTGAAAGGCGAAACATATTTAATGAATTTATGTGAAATCTTATAACTTTTGGTTTTGGTCTTCCTGAAGGTCCTAAGGCTGATGATGTATTCCTTCTTTTTGTTATAGTTGTTGTTGGTCTTCTTGTCACTGTTGACAGTTGCCTTTTATTCTTCTTTGACATTTTTCTTTTGTTCTCCATTCTCATAAAATCTCAATCAATTATTATTTTTCTCTTCTTCATGAAATGCCTTAAATTTTGTCCACAGATGTCCCTGATGTCAACAAAGGTAGAATAACACTTTGGTTCAATAAAATAACGGTTAGAAAAAAATTTTAAAATTTTTTTCAAAACTTGTAAATTTTGAATATCGAATTTGTGTTTTTTGGAGGGAAAAAAACAAAATCAAAAATGAATAGAAATATGGAAAAGCCTTCTATGCAGATAAATAAAGTAAATTATTAGAGTCTGGAATTTTCTTCGATCAGTTTTTTGTTTTTAAAGTAGAATAACGACAACATTGGACTAAAAAATTGCGCTTAAAAAAATTACTCTTAATACTATTTAGACTTTTTTTGATAAAAAATTTTAAGACGACGTTTCGAAAATACATGTTTATTGCAATTTTGTTTTTGTTAATAACTAGAACTTTTTACAAGTCTAAAGGTAATAAAAAAATATAAAAATGGGTACCTTCTAAAGTTTTAATTATGTATTACTATCGTACATAAATTGCAATTTTATTCATTCTTTTTTTCTCTCGATCGGAAATAGACATAACGACATCGTTATTGTGAGGGTGTATTGTATTCGTAGTTATGTAGTTTGAAAAAAAGTTAATTTAAGGGAAAAAAATCCAGAAAGAATGGGTACACGTATATGAAGTAAAAACTGAGTTATTAAAGTAGAATATAATATGTATATATTTGTATATCCTTTAATTATATATAATTATATATTATGTATTCGATATCGATATTATTTCTTTAATGTGTGTGTCATAATAGCGATAGCCTAATTGCGTGTATTGATTACATGTATATAATTATACTTTCTCATATTATTAATAATGCACGCCTAAGCATGGAAAATATGTGGATAATAAAAAAAAACTGAATAAAAAAATGTCTTTGAAAATATATGTATCAAAAAATATAACACTGCCATGGTAAAGCAAATAAATAGATAGGGGTAATATGATTCAAGGACAAATTTTCAAACTTTACTCGCTTATCGTTCTCTTCAATTAAACGTTTTGTCTGTCTGTTAAGTATTAATTTGAGATAAGTGAAAACTGAATGCTTGGAAATAATTGTAAATGATCAAGAAAAAAAAATATACAAAAACAAAAGATACTTTGGAAACTAAAAGATAACTTTAATTATTTTTTTCATATGTATTTCTGACTAATCTAAAGTAAAATTTTCTATAATTAACAAAATTTTAAAAGTTAAAAAAAAGCAAACAGATAAAAAATCTTAACCTTTAACCGTCTCCAGCTAATATTCATAATTTTTCGAAATCATTGCAAATAATTATTGCTCTTTTGTTTAGATTTTTAGTATTTATGTATATTTGTTCAAAAAAAAAAGTCTTTCTTGTTGTAGTAGGTACTTATATTTAAATGAAAATAATAAATAAAGAAAAAATAAAAACAAATAATGGTGTTCAGTGTTCTTTAATCTTATTCGGCCTTCAGCTTTATTTAAAAAAAAAATGTATAGGTCAATGAAAGAAATATACTACTGGATAAGTACCCTGAATCTGAAATATACAGCCGAACCATATTGGAAGACGGAAACTTCACTGTTATTCTTAAGCAACTGGGATGAAATTTCTTCCAATTATGTCCAACACAAAATTCAAATTTGAATTCGTCACTCATTTTTACATTGCCAAGATTTCAAATAAATGTATCCTGTCCTGTATCCTTTGACAAAGTTTAGTAAATTTTTATTTATTTTTTTCCGTTACCATTGGTTTTACTTTTGCCTGTGAAAGTGTGAATATTAAATTTACCTCTCTGACTAATAAATAATTAGCGAACTGTTTTGCAAAACAGAGGTCTCAAATTTTGTAAGCAGAGGTCTCAATTAAAATATCATATAAAAATTTTATATTGTACAGCAGAACTTTCTCAACCATATCAATTGTTGAGGTAGTTGACCATAAATATGATAGTCGTTTCATGATAATATACATATGTATGTATTATCAATGAAATTTAGAAGGAAAAGACCGCACAATACCATTTTTTTTATTTTATTTAGAATCATGGAATGTGTAAATAATATAGAGGTTCAATGCTTCACAGATTAAAGGTTGAGGTCATTTCTCAATTGATTACTTGTGAAAGAATAAACATGTGAAAAAAAGGAACACGTTGCTCTAAAAAAACAGTCGTTCATACGTTTGTTGAACACATCGACTTAATGATGGTTAAATGAAAAATTTACGTTATAAAAAGTAGGAGGATTAATTAATTCAAATAAAAGGTAAAAAAAAGGGTTAAATTTTGTATTAATTTTAAAAGAAAATTGATAATTTAAAATATCTATGCTTTTCATTTTTATTGTCACATCATTATACAGGTACTTAGATTATTTTTAGTTTATGGGATTATTCTTCAATCAAAAATATATTTTTTTATTTAAGCAAATGATGTCAAAGTTGCATTTAAATCAATAAAAAAATGTTTTATAACAAAAGACAAATTTCATTTGTACTATTATAAAAGCTCTAGCTTTTATTATTTTAAAAAGTTACTTAATTAATTGTTTTGTTATACTGCATTTTAGAGACTGAAGTATTATATAAGTCAACGATACTAATCGAGACAAAATAACAAAATGTACATACATACTTAACTTATATATACATCAGAAGCAACAAAGAGATATATTTTTATAACAAAAACAAATCAAGTTTATTTTTTTTTTCTTTTATAAACTTTTATGCTTTTATATATGAACTGTGTTGTTGATTGTGATTATTTTATTAGCTTCAAGTTGTTGCAAGAATAACGTTGTTACCGGCAGTTTTAAATTTTTTTTTTAAAAAAATTTTCTATCTTAATTTTGAATTTTTGAAAAAAGTTGAATATAAATTTTAAATAAAATAGATTTTAGTCAGATTTTAAGTAACGTTCAGTGTAAGAAGCCACTCAAATAAAATTTACACAAATTACCGATTTTATTATTAAAAATTTATAATTATTTTATCAACAGTTTTTTTTCCAGTTTTTTTTTTTAATACAAAAAAAAAACATGTATTTTGAACTAAGTCAGTATTGAATTAATTTTAAAAGTATTGTTTTTTAATTTTTGAACTAAAAATATTCTTTAAATTCTTAGAAAAAAAAAAAAAAACATTTTAAAAAGAATCATTCTTTTGTTTGGCCTTTTCTTTGTAAATTTAAGTTTCAAAAATATTTTATTTTAGTGAGAAACAGTGAATAAGAATAATTTTGTAAAAAAGTTCATTTAAAATCAAAAAGTTATTTATGTAATATATTGTTTTTTTTTTCTTTGTGAATATTTTAAAATTTTATTTATAAGTCAAAAAAAAAAAAAAAAAATAAATAAACACGTGAAATTGCAATAAGTATAAACCAATAAAAAAAAAATATATAAATTTAATACATATATGTACTCGTACATAGTTGCTTTTTTATGGTAAGTAAAATAAATGGGCTTTAAAAAAAAATTTGCTATAGTTTCACTTAATTAAATTTTTGATGAATGCAAAATTGTGCTGAAATGTGTGCTAATAAATTATTTACCTACCTAAGTTTTATTGTATTATTTAAATTTATTTGAATTTTTTTCTTTTTACTGACCTAGCAAAATTTTTAAAATTTTGATAATTAATTCTTTTTTTTTTTTCGATTAATGTTGTTTCGTTCACCTCTTTTTTTTTCTGTTTAATTTTTTAATTTAATTCTTTTTTCCTGAATTTCAATTTTTTTTTTTTGCTTTTCAAAACTGTTTTAAGACTTTTAATAATATGATCATCAAAATTATTTTTAAACTGTTTCTTGTTTTTTTTTTTTGTATTGATATAATTTATTTTTTACGTTTTACAAAATAAAATTAAATATGTGAATGACTCCTTTGGATCAGTGATACCCCGACTAATTAATTAAATTCGTTCCTGTTTGCGGTTCATATTTAGATAAAATTTGTATCTATATTTTAAAACAATTTTTTTTTCTTCTTTTAAACAAGTAATTAAATAATAATTAAAAATATGCATTGATTGTGTATTAATGAAGAATAATGAATAAAAAACAAAACAAATTTTTCTACATTATTGCTTACATTCTAAAATAAGAATCCTGTTTGAATGTGTCCTTGAAAGAATAATTATATATATACATAATATTAAAGATAAAATTTAAAAATTTGTATTTAAAAGGAAAATAAACTGCTATAAATTAATTTAAAAAAATATTGATGTTTTGTAGTACTGGAATTGATTCACGTTTTTAAGATAAATGTACTTTCTAAAATATTCATTATAATTAATTTATTTATTTATTTTTTATACAATTTATGACATTAAAACTGGAATAAAAAATATTATAAAAAATCTTAAGAAGTTACAAATATTATGTATTTTACTTCAAGAAATGTCCATTATAAATTTTAAAGGATATGATAAGGTATGAAAAACTAAAAATTAAATATAATTACATTTAATAATACAATAATTATTTCTCATTTAATTATTAAAAAAAAAAAACAATCCTATTTACTAAAAATTATTAAAAATTCACCTAGCGCTCTATCATGTTTAAAGTACAAATACAAGTTAGAACACAATATAATTTTTTTTTTTTTTTTTTTAAATTCCAAAGTGAGAAAATACTTTCAATACTTATAAAAATTAATTATGTATCAAGTATATGAGAAACATGTTTTCTAATATACAATTTTTTTATAATTATTTTATTTTAATTTTAGAAAAAGAAAAAAAAAATTGTTTATTATTTCAAAGTCAATTATGATAATTAAAAGATAGAGAGAGAGAAAAAGAAAAAAAAACGCTACAATTCTAGTTCTTTAATTAGCCATTTAACTACCCACATTTTAAAATTTTACTTAAATTCAATTATCATAAATTTTCTTCTGGTTTTTCAATGATTAATCTCAATCTTAAGTTTAGAAGAAGAAAAAAACAACAATATAAGGAAAATTCACATAATATGATAGATAGGTGTATTGTATACGTGTAATTAGAATAATTTATTAATTGCATTTTCATTTCAAACACGTGGAAATTAATTACATACATTAGGAGTACATTTTAACTTGTTCTTTTTTATTTTATTGTAATTGAATTAATTATCTAACCTTATTCGGTTAAATAATAATTAATGTGATAAGAGAAAAATAAAATTCTAGTTTTATGGAGAAAAAAAAAATAATAATAAAACTACTGGTATTTTAAAAGAAGAAAAAATATTGATTAGGAAGAAAAAATAAATAATTTAAATTTCAGACAAATCTAAGAACAGGTTATTAATTGAAAGGATATGTATGTTGAATTAAATATAATGAAGAATAATATAGCCGTCACTGAATATTTTAATAAAATATTGATTTATATTTTTATTTGTATTATTTTTAAGCAACTATTTATAATTTTAATTATTTATTCAATTTTTCCAATACGGATTTAATTTTTGTGACGTAAAAGATGAATTTTTTTGTTAAGTAGGTAATTTAATAAGTTGCAATTATGTATTATATAAGCAGAAGATATAAAACGTGTGAGATATTAAAATATTTGTTTAATGCAGCTACAATATTAAGGGGTGGCTTACTTGAATTGGACAAAAATAATTTTTAAGTTTAGCTAATGACCTGTGCGTTATTCCTTGCATACCAATGTATGCGTAAAATAAGTAAAAAAGTCTCTAATTAACTGAATACGTCCTAGGCTTTAGCATATGGACCAAATGTACCTAACACCGGACAAAGTGTGGCACCTCTAGTACCTAAAAAAGTCTTAGGTTTTATCAAAGCCCTGAACCTTTAATTCAAAACCAGCAGTAGAGTATTACAAAAGATCCAAACGGTTCGCGCAGTAATAGGGGAACAACATCCCACCAGCTCTAGGCTGGTTCTTTAATCTATAATTAATCTCTAATCTAATTACGTGTATAAAAAAAAACACGAAATACCTTAAAGGTGAAACCAAAGATCATAGATGCGTTTTTGAAATATTATTTTTGATGTAATAAAAGGTTATATGCACATATGTATGTCCTATCGGTATTGAAAGGGTTAAATATGATTTGCCATGAAAATAATAAGAATTATTATTGTTATTGTTTAAAAGTGATAAATATATTGATATTGATATTGAAACACATTGATATTTCTTAGAATATTTTCAAACATAAAATCTAAATAAAAACTAGTTTATATAAATATCGCGTAATTATTTTATGTACGTAGGTATTTTTAAATATTTTAAAATACATAAAATACATATACTGGTACGTTTTTTATTATATTCCTAATATAATTAATAAAATAAAATTATACATATACAAACACACTTTTTAATTTATGTACTACAAATAATGTTTTACGAAATTAATGAAAGTCACTTATTGAAGGAGAAAAATTATTCAACAATTAATTAATAATTACATACACAAAATTAAATTATTTGAAATTCTTAAATATTTTAAAAAATCTAAATGTTCTTTTCTAAAGTCTAAAAGTATTTTTTTTTGTTCTTTATTTCATATTTTTGAAACTTTAGAATATAATTTTGTAATTAATTATTAATTAATACTTTAACTCTTTTAAAATATGTATACGAGTTTTTTTTTTATATTAAATTGGTCAGAAAAATATAGATAAAAATGTGTAAGAGAAAAAAAAAACTTGTTTAAAAAACTTGATTTTTTTATTCTTTTTACATTACATGTGACTATATAATAAATCTACAATAAATATAATATATTGAAAGAATTAGTATAACTATTGAATAATATTAATTCTATAAATAAATTAAATTGCAATGCAATTAGAATAAAAAAAAGAAAAAAAGAATCGTTAAAAGAATTACTTTTATACACCTTTAAAAAATATACATTTTCTTAAAGTGTCATAATTTATAGATTTTTAATGATGAATTCGAAATCAATCATCTATAAAATATTGAATGTAATTAATTATTTTATTTATTTATATAATACTGTTCCTAGAATATATGGTCAAGAAATTTTCTAATAGTCACTCACTCTTTGATCCCTGCAGAAATGACAAAAAAAAAAACAATATTTTTCTTTAATTACTTTTCATTTTTTTCATTTAATTAACTTTTTTTTTTTTTACAAATTTTAAATTAAAGAAAAAGTACGTAAAATTAATTAATAAATAATTTCGATAGAAAATTGAACAGAATAATTATGTAAGACACATGTTTCAGTATATACATAATATTGATGATCATTGATCATATTCAACATTTCTCATCTTTTTCAAATTTATCATATTTCAAATAAATTAATATATTTTTTTTTTATATTACATTTCTTTTCCCATTCTTTCATATTTATCATAATTAAAATATTAATTTTTTAGATATATTCATATGAAGTCAAATATTTTCTTATCTTTTATAATGAACCAAGATAAAATTCAAATCAAATGAATCCTTTTTTTTTTTATTATTGTGTGTTGTTTTTTTTTTACAATTTTTTTTTCCTCTTTTCTTTTCAGTTACTAAAAAAACTATGAGAATCTAAAATTGAAAAAAAGTGAAAAAAAATAGAATATTGATTAAGAAAGTCATCATTTATTTGAATATTTGAAAAACGAAAAAAAAAAAATGGATATGAAAATTCGAGCTGATATTACATTTAAAGATTTAACGTATTCGGTTTCACAACAGAAAAGTAAAGGTAAGATGAAATTTTAAAATATAATATATTAAAAATTAGAAATTTTGTTCTATCTTTTTTATCTTGTATAATTTATTCAAATTATAGTATTTTCCAGAATTTTTAGCATCTTTGTCATATCTTTTTGTTATAAATTTAAAAGATATTTTATAAGACCATTTTTTTTTTAAAATATGCATACCTAATTAGTTGAAAAAAAAAGTAATATGGGATTAGAATAAGAAAGTCTACGTGATCTCTACCATGAATGTTAGTAACATCATAAATTTAAACGTACATCCATATAAAGATTTTTTCTAATTTACTAATTTTAATATAATGATTAAGTTATCGTATGGGAAAATATCAGGATCTTTTACACGCGTAGAATTAGTGATAAATAAGTTATTGTTCTATGTTTAAATTAGATTAGATTGAAATAGGGCTATTGTTGCACTTCGACCTTTGCAGATCTTTTGTATAGCCCGTGCTTCTCATAGATTTAGGCTTTTTATAAATCCTAAGATTCTATTCGAAGGTGCGCACCAGACTTCCTCAGGCTTGAGGAAAAACTGGTGCAAGTATCGCACTCTTTTTGAGACCAAAACCTCGCATTCACACAGAATGTGTTTTGAGGTCTCTTTGGCCTTTTTGCAGAACCTGTATTTGTCATCCTCTTTGAGCCTTATCTTGCTCAGGTGGTAGTTGAGCGGACAGTGCCCAGTGATAAGTCCCGTGATTGTCCTTAACTCGTTCTTATTGAGGTTGATCAGTTTCTTAGCAATAGTTTTAATAAACTCCTTCGCTTGCTTATTACCGGGAGTCTTTTCTCAATAGGAGATGCACTTTTCCATCTCCCATTTTCTAATAGAACCCTTGGTGTAGCTTTTGGGCAGTCCATAGAAGGGTTCTGGACCAAAAATCTTGGAGCTGGCGTCTTTTTTCGCTAGGGAGTCCGCCAGCTCGTTGCTCTTGATTTCCTCGTGTCCCGGAACCCACATAAGATAAACTTTGTTTGTTCTGGCGAGTGTTATAACAGTCTTAAGACACTCCAGTACTAGCCTCGACTCAATTTTATGAGCGTTGAGGGCTTTTAGCGCAGCCTGACTGTCTGAAATTATGTAGACTGTGGCTTTATTGAAGCCTTTTTTTAGGCATTCGGTAGCACACATGTCTATGGCATAAATTTCAGCTTGAAAGACCGATGGATACTTGCCTAGGGATTTGTTCTATGTTTACTACCACTATATTAAAATTGAGTTTGTATACAAAATTTTATACTATTCACATATCAACATACAATCTCTTGTAATTGTTTTAAGCTTTTTTTTTTATCCAGATCTCCTTGAGACTTTTTATAATTATACTAATTTTATTTTATTTTACTTTGTTTTTTTTTTTCATTATTTCATAACACGCGAATGCACATTTCCGTTTTTAAAATACAAAAAAATAGTATAATAATAATAAATAAAAAAAATTTAACGTGTATTTCCTAACATTAAAGTAATTAAAGTAATTTCATGAAAATTTGGCAAATATTACTTAAGCAATATAAATTACATTAGTAACAATCTTTTTTTTTTTATAATTTTCATAATTATAATCTTGTTTAGTGCAACATTGAATATAATTAGTTATTTGTTTTTTTTCCCATTGAATCTGTCTGATAGGTACGATTATATCTAAAATCTAGTTTTCTTAAAAGGTAAACACATACATTACATACTTATTCACATATAGATATATTATGTACGTCTATACCATATACATATAATAATAATGAAACGCGACGCAATATCTATCTAATAATATTATTATGTATTTTATTATATCTGAATTTGATATTTTTTTTTCTTATTTTTTGTTTTCAAATCTTATAAAGTAGTTAGTAGTTTGATTTGAATATAATCGGTGAAGGTTGCTAAAAAATACAGGCTTCTATTGACATACTTACCTTAACCTCTGCGTTTTTAAAAAAAACCTATATATACTATTTTTTACTTACATATATGTATTATGTACATGTATACTTTTTTTCTAGTTTATACAGGTATTCCGTAAACACATGACGTAAAATAATGATCAAATTCTATTATATGTTGTGTACCTGTAATCTATACGAATGAAATATTTATTCAGTTTTTAGAAATAATTAAAAATCGAATTGTATGACAGTAAAATATTGAAATACCTATGTACTACTTTAAAAAAAAAATATTATAAAAATGTAAGATTTTTGTGTTTGTTGTAAAAGTTAATTGATACAAACACTTTAGATATTCTAATATCTATCTTTAATTACATGTAATTAATGTCGTTTATATTTACAAGATTTTTTTTTTTGAATGCTAGTACATATGTACATAAGTATCAATTAAATTTGATATTATATTAATTTTAATATAAGAGGGATAAATACAATTTAAAATTAATTATTCATATTTATTTATTGCTCTTGGGAGTAAAAATAATTTTTTTTCTTCTTTTTCTTGAGAGTCCTAAATGAATTTACTATGAAAAATATAACTATAACCTTCAAAATAACACAATATTATGGATGGATGGTGAGTGTTATTATAAACAATGTTGCACGAAGGTTATCTTTATATTTTCGTTCATGTTATACATATAGTAGACTTCGTGTCTACTGTTGCTGTCAATAATAAAAAAATAAAAACAGAAAATTACCAGTTCTAAGCCCGTTTTAAACTGAAAAAAAAAAAATTTTTGTACTAAAAGAAATTAAAAGCAAAAAAATGATCTAGTCTCCAAGAAAATTGCTAACCAACCATTTAGTAGACTCCATTAAGACCCTTTATAGAAGTTTAGTGTACTAATAGATATGGTAGTGATAATTTTTGCTATACATTGCAGGTATCTACGGAAAATTTTGCAATATTTTTCATTTATTTCATTTCAAACAATCTTATCTCTCAATCTGCTTCCGATTCGATACCTACTTCTTAGAAGATAATGGTTCCCACAATTTTACGTGGGTTATCGGTTACCATTAATGCAAGCTTGTATAAACGGATTACTCATACGTTCCGGGATTTCCCATAATAATAATAATTCTAGAATTTATTCTACAAATCTAGTTGAAGTTTTTTTATTAGAGTACTTTTTTCCCACTAGTTTCTTTTAACGTATATTTATTATTAAATAAACTGGTTGAATAGAAAAATATCGAAAAAATAATTTTGAAATGAACCTAAACACTTTCTTTTCATGTATAATATAGTTGAGCTTAATATTTAATGTCACAAAATAAGCTATAAATCAATTTTATAAAAAACAAACAATGTTTTTGGAATTCAATATTATCTTTATCAAAAAATGAAAGAAAACAACACAAAAACCAAAAAAAATCTCAATGAAATGCATTCCAATAAATTACATAATTTTAATATCTGCTGGTATGCAATGACAATAAATCAATTCAAAATATAAATTCTTTCTTTTAAAATTGAATTTACACTCTATATTCATTCCCACATGAAAAAAACAACAGATTTTTATATATTTTTTTTTTTTTTACAAAATAAAATTTGATCGCATTTTTTCACTATCAATAGAGGAAAAAAAAAAGTGTTAATAATATATAGCAGATGTAATGAATATATTATGAAAAAATGCCAATGTTATAAATATTTTGAAATACATACAAAAATATATTTTCGGTGTCAAAAATGTTTTTTTAAAAATTTTTTTTTTATTAAGTTGAATATTGTTTGTTTTTGAATTAAAAAAAAAAAAAACAACTTCTTCAGATTTTTATTGGATGGATTTTTAGCGGAAAGACGTTCTTGTAAGCATTTTCACCTTTTTTATTTTTACATATTCAGAAAACATAGTTTTTCTTATTTTAAAATATGAAAAAAAAAAAAAATACATTACAAGTATACCGGCTCAAATAACACAAAAGGTCCTAGTAGAGAGCCTAGATAAATTGAATAAATAAATAAAATATAACATAAAATTTAAACTTGAAATTCAGTTAAATTTTTTATTTTGTAACCTCCAATATGTTTTATATTGTAAAGATATTGGTCTATAGTATCTCAAAAAAAATCAAATATTTTAATATAACCTTTGAAAAGCTTTTATATGCTTATATATGATAAAAAAATTGTATAATTTCATACAATATGTATACATATGTATAATAATGAATTTATGATATTTTTTACCTGAGTCTTTTGAAGTTCAAGATCATTCATATGTAAAATTATATTGTTTATATAACAAAAGTAAATGTTTCGTTACATGAATTTTTTCAGTAGATATATCATTAGATTTTCATTTAAATTGAAATTTAATCATTATATAAGTTTATTTTATGATTTATCAAATAAGGTATATAATTACACATTGTTTTTTTTTTTATTGTCAATAAAAATGATAAATTTTTTTTGCGTATCTTTGTATGAACGTATGACATTTTCTCCATTTATTATATTGTCTAAATAGATGGTCATGTCATGATAAATAATTTTACGTTTTAGATTTAAATAGAAATTACGTAAACTGATGTGTATTTTAATTTTGAAAATTATTCGTATAGAAACTTTTTGGAATAATTAGTCAAATAAATTTCTAAAATTAATGATTTTCATTAATTATTATTATTGTTTGGTAATTTATTAGAAATTATGATAGAACTAAAAAGATTAAACGTAGATTTTCCTTTTCATGAAAAAAAAAAAAAAAATTGCAATGCTAATAATGTGTATAATTTTTATTTAGATATTATATAATATTAAAAATGATACAATATTGTTTTTATATTAAACAGTGCAGGATTTAGGCTTAGGACGTGAGGCATGAATTTTAGGGGCGGCAAATTTGTGTAAAAAACCTCTTCTTATTATAAAAATAATAAAATCTTTACTTAAGAAGCAAAAAAAAAAACTCTTTTCGCATTACCTGAAAAAATCTTTACCTAACAGCAAAAAACAAAAAAAAAAAAACCTCACAGTTTTGGGGGCGCCATATCAGACAGAGCCTAGGGCGGCATCGAACTTAAATCCACCACTGATATTAAAGGCAATTCACAAGTTGAAATAAATAAATGCATGGTGGGTTTTTTGTTTTACCTTTATTTTGTTTTTTGAGGATAAAAAAGTTGGGTCAATTCAATTCAATTTTTATTGAGTCTTTTCTTTTACATAAGTTCTTTACAGTAGCGATACAAAAAAGGGTTGGATGGAAAGTTGTATTTTGAATTTTTTTTTAAAATAAAAATATGTTCGATATTTAAAAAAAACAAACAATTTATTAAAAATAATGCTTTTTCTACTAACTTAAATTATTTGTTCTTAGAACTATAATAAGCTTAAATATTTAAAAAAAACTTTTAAAACAATTACTTTTTATAAATAAAATGCACTATAAAATGCAAAATTAAAAATTGATTATAAAGACTCTGTAACTACGATGATATTCGAGTAAAGAGTTGTTCGAGGACGTTTCGGAAGTTTCTCAGTAACTTTCTCCGTTTTTTAAATTCATATTTTTCGAATATTCCACCATTTTTAAATATTTTTAAGAAAGGGATCGATAGGACAGGAAGCCTTCTATTAATTCATCCCAAATCCCAAAATCCCATTCAAATTCGTTCACGTTTACTACCCTAAAACTTCCTAAAATTCACAATTACGTCACGAACAACACTCTTACCCACAAAGTTATTTAGTCAAGGGTTTGTAAGTGGATAAAAAGTATATAAAAATGTGAAAGTTAGTGTGAGAAGTGAATCATATTCGTAACAGTTCCAAAGATTTCATTGAACAAACTTGTTGACTTTGGTATATACATATATTTTATTCTTACTTTAAAAAAGATGTAAAAAGATGTAAAAAAAAAAGGTAAACAATAAGCCTGTATACACATTTCCTTAAAAAAATGTTTAATTTGTGTTTATTCATATTATTTTGAATGTTAATTCCTTATAAAGAGATTTATTAGTTTTGATCTTAAAAGCATAGTTCAAAAGATAGTAATTTTTTAAAAATTTTACAATTATGGTAATTACGAGTTTAAAAAAAAAATACAAAAACTAATTAATTATTTTTAAACAAGAGTCAAACAAAAAATAATAATTAAATAAATTACAATTTAATTGAGTTATTACAAATGAATGAGCAGAGAAAAAAACAAAATACATATATATAAAAAAAACATAGGGCATTAGAATATTCTTGTTACTTTTTATTTATAATTTGAATGAGTTTTTTTTTTTTTTAAAGATGCTTTACACTGCACATATATGTACATATACACAATTAATGATGTTGTTTAGCAATATTATTTCATTTTTCCGTAAATATGCCATTTTGTTCATTTATCACGTAATAAATAGTATAATCGTGTAAATACCGGTTATTAATTATACTATAATTAAAATGCTCATTACTTTGATAAAAAAAAATATGTACTAATCAAAAAAATGGAAATATATGTTAAATAATAGTTATTAATTTCTTATAGTAAAAAAAGCTAATAATTTCTTATTCAGAACTGAAGATTGCATAGAAGAAAATATCACAATATTTCCTGGCGCTAAAATCAAAGAAAATTATTTTTCATTCTTAAATTGAATAATAAAAAAAAACACACTTTTCTCAAATAGTGCTTAATATTTATTACCCTTTTTCATTTCGGAAAAGCTTCATTAAATTCTGCATCGATTTGTCAATGATCAGTGTTTCTGAGGAACACATTCGGTTTTCGAGAGCTATTGAAATTTGAACAATGGATAAAAAAACGTTATTTGCATTGAAATAGTGAAAATTACTAGTATAGCATAATACATATGTTATATGGTAATAAATGAGAAAAGAAAAATGTGTGAAAAATTTAGTGAATTTTTGTTTTGTCTGTACCTTCGAAAATCGAATATAAAAAAATTTAAGGATCACCTTCCACCTATCTATATTCGAAATTTCATGAAAATCGGTTGAGAAATATGGGCTGTAGGTGGTCACTTTGCAGGCCATTTCACGAAATTTGGCTCTTAAGTTCTGTGCGCCACGCCAGAACGACCAGTGCCATCTCTGTCCTTAAATTTATAAAAAACAAATTTTATTTTTATTCAATTTTTTATTTGATAGACACTATAAATTAATCAAAACACAAATTTTATCGAAAATGTATTTTTTTAAAAAAAGTGGTTTTTTCATAAATTTGATCACATTAAAAAAAAATTTTAAAAATCTTAAATTTTTGTTTCAAAAAAATCAAAAGAAAGATAAGTATATAATGCACATCTCTTAATAGCACGTATAACTCACGTAAACATTTTCTGTTTACATACATGCCTACATATATATATGGTATAAAATAATCACTTACTCAGATACAACCCATAAAAGAATAAATAAAATTAAATAACAGCATTATTTTAATCTTTGATTAAGAAAAAAAAATTTTTTTGAAGGTCAATATCAAGTGGAAATTAAGTATTTTTTTTTGTCGCTCGTGTAAAATATAATTTCTATTTTATTCACAACTTTTAAATAAATTAAAAAGCATTTCAGTTAAATTTACTTAAAAAAAAAAAAGAAAAAAAAAGTAATTAAATCTTATTATTTCATGTACAAAAGTAGAAATTAAAGTGAAATCATAAAAAACAAAAAAAAAAGAATAAAGAATAAATCACGTTTAACACTTTCAAAATTTTTTATTTATTTTATTTTATATTTTTCTCACATATGGTAATATATCTGTTTTACCCGCATACACTATATTTTAGGTAATTCTTTGTAAAGACCAATTAACATTGTAATGATAAAAAGCTTTCAAGAATCATATTTTGTTTGTTTGTCATTTTTTGACTAGACTACTTGTGTTACTTACATACATAGCTACTCCTAGTTATTGCTTTATCATTTATTGTATTTACTTATTTATTTTTTATTTAGTCTTTTTTCTTGTAATTTATTATATTTATATTTTTGTATAAGGTAAATGCAAAAACAAAAAATCATCAGTCATTACTCATTTATATTTAGATATATCTTTTTTAAAGTTCATGTACGAAACCAAGAACCAAAAGTCAACGAACTGCATATACTTATTATTTTTTACATCTTTCGTTCCTTGAGAATATATTTCTATATTTTTTACGGATTAATATTTCTTCTGTAGAATAACATAAAGTTTATATACACATATGTGTAATGTGTATGTACATATGTATAAAAAATTCTTTACTCCTTTTTTCTTATTTTTTTTTTATTTTTTAAAAAATCTCTGTGGTAAGATTTGAGTTTCTGTAGGGAATTTTGTTCATAATTTTATTTTTTCGACATTGAAAAAATTTTCGGCACTTTTTTTTTTAAATAAAAGTTTGACTAATCTTATTTTTTAAAAAAATCTCTGTGGTAAGATTTGCGTTTCTGTAGGGAATTTTGTTTATACATATTTTATTTTCGACATTGAAAAAATTTTCGGCACTGTTTTTTTTAAATAAAAGTTTGACTAATCTTTTTTTTTGTTTTTATTTTTTTGTGCATCAAAAATACAAAATCTGAAACAAGTTTTCTTGTAATAAAAATAAATATCAGGTTGGTCCGAAAAAAAAACATACGCTTTTTATGTTTTGTAAATTTATTTTATTATTTTATCATGCACGTAACCATCGTTAACTTTATTGCACAGTTTCTACTACTTTTCCATCTGTTTCGAACTTGCAAAAATATTGCTCTTATTTGTTATTTATTCAATGTCAATTAACAATTGAATGACCGCAGAAATATAAAACACAATTAACTTTGAAACAGTAGTAATTGATTCCAAAATACAGTTCAAATACTTTCTTCAAAACTATATAAATGACACAAGCACGATAAATGCAAGAATCTACAAAAAAAACAACAAAAAAACAATAAAAGTAAGTTACAAAACATAAAAAGCGCAATTTATTATTTTAATTTCCGGCCAAAACCTAATTAAACGGGCAAACGAAAAATTAAAAAAGGAACTTGAATTCTGTAGAAAAAATTTGGTATGTTTTTTTTTTTGACCTTGAATGTAATGTTCAACATTTTAACTTCGTGTGTTCAATGATCTTTGCTCTAAGAAGATTTTAGTAAAATATGATTCTTGGAAATTATACATACATTCATATTTGTGAAAGTCATCTTTTATATTCTGAATCATAAGAACAAAACAAAATTAGTATATAAAATAAAAACTCCGTATATTCATATATTTTCAGAGAAAAAAGATGTACTTAAATCAGTTTCTGGAAAATTTAAATCTGGTGAATTAACTGCAATTATGGGTCCTTCGGGAGCTGGAAAATCATCATTATTAAATATTCTAACTGGTTTCACGTAAGTTCAATGTCCAAATCAAAGAACCCCCCCGAAATCGCCATGGACAAAATCATAAAAAATTCAAGAAAATCAAAAATCTCAACGGACAAAATATCAAAAAATCCCAAGAATGTATAATCTTCAGCACCGCTGATTTTTAGAAATAAAAAAAAAAAGAGATTTTGGAATTGGAGATATCGGGGGAGTAACCAGCAAAAAATTTCCATATTATGTCTATAATTCTTTCTTAATATAAGTAATTTGTTTTCTTTAAAATTTTTAATAGTAAAAAAGGTGTAAAAGGTACCGTACAAATTGGATCACAATCAAAAAATAAAAAATTATGTAGTTACATTCTGCAAGAAGATCATTTTTTTCCATGGTTTACTGTTGAAGAATCAATGTTTTTAGCTGCCACATTAAAAATATCAAATAAATCAATGAATATGAAAGAAAAACAATTATTGGTAAGAATTTCTATAATTGTCACGCATCTACTTATACCATTTTCTATAATATTTTAAATAAAAGTACTCTTATTAATTATTTATTTATTTTTTTTTTAAAGATTGAAAATATCCTTGAAACTCTTAAATTGTCAAATTCAAAAAAAACTAAATGTTCAAGTTTATCAGGTGGTCAACGAAAAAGGCTATCAATTGCATTAGAATTACTTGATAATACACCTGTTCTATTTCTTGATGAACCAACAACGTAAGTATATAATTTGTTCTTATAAATTTATTTTTAAATTCAACTTTTTTTTTTCATACTAGATACTTTATTTTTTTTTCTTAAACATTTGTAATTGCATTTAATAACAAGTTTAGTATAATTCAAAAGCAAGACAATTTTAGCTGACATAGCGTATTTGAACTTGCATAAATTTAAACCAATTAAATCATACGTACATATATGTAAATTGAAATTTATATGAGTTTTTCTTATAACAGTTATAATAATAAAATATGATAAAATTATATACATTACTCTATATGAAAATTTTTTCATTTAATCGAACTTTCAAATGACATTTAAAATTAAATAATTATTGTACACGTGATAGGACTGATAGGTACTTATTCTAAATCACGTTTGATTATGATTATTTTTTTGTTTTTATTTTTATAGTGGATTGGATAGTTCTGCTTCAACTGATTGTGTTAGATTACTTAGTAGTTTATGTTCAGAAGGTCGTACAATTGTTTGTACAATTCATCAACCATCTGCATCAATTTATCATATTTTTAATCATATTTATGTATTAAATAAAGGATATTGTGTATATCAAGGATCACCAAGAAATACAGTACCATTTTTAAAAAGTATTGATTTATTATGCCCTCAATATCATAATCCAGCCGATTATCGTAAGTATATTTTTAAAGTGTTGTATATTTTTTTCTCTTCCTCTTTCTCGCTAATAATAATTTTTAAAATATAGTACATCAAATAATTACATATACCTTATACATATAATTTTATTTTCGATTATATATAATTATAGTCCTTGAAGTAGTTAACGGAGATTATGGTGAATTTACACAACAATTAGTTAAAGCAACTAAAATATCAAATTGGCGTTATGATATTGAATATAATGAATCTAATTTAGAATTAAATAATATCGATGGTGATAATACAGAAGATAATTCAAAATTATTAACAGTAACAACAACAAAAACAACAACATGTAATTGGACAGCAGAAAATAGTTCAAAACATATTTATCCACCATCAGAATGGATAAAACTTTGGATATTAATTGGAAGATGTCATGTACAATTCTTTAGAGATTGGGTAATTTGAAAAGAACAACAAAAAAAAAACAATTTTATGAAAATCCATTAAATAAAATTTTGGTTTTGTTTTTTTTTAAAGACTGTAACACATTTGAAATTGGTTTCACATATATTATGTTCAATACTTATTGGATGTATATATGGTGATTCTGGGATAAATGCAACAAAAACAGTTGCAAATATTAGTTTATTTTTAATTGGTATTGTTTATTTGTGGTATACAACAATGATGCCGGGTGTATTAAAATGTAAGAGAAAATATTCTATAAAGATATAATATTGATTTTTTATTTATATTTTATATATGTGTGTATAATTTTTAGTTCCTTTGGAGATAGCCATAATTAGGAAAGAAACATTTAATAATTGGTATAAACTTAGAACATATTATATTGCTACTTTAATAACATCAACACCAGTTCATGTAGGTTTTTTTGTTTTTATATTGAAAAAAAAAAATACAAAAAAATTAATTAATTATACTTAATTTTTTTTTCAGATAATTTTTTCAACGATATTTTGTACAATAATTTATTGGTTAACTGAACAACCCGTTGAATTAGAAACATATTTTAAATGTGCATTAATTTTTATTATAACAACGATAGCAGCAGACGGTTTTGGAATTTTATTAGGAACATTAACTGATCCAGTTGTACGTATATTTTATGATTTTAATATAAGTTCTTTTTTTTATCAATAATTTATTTATTTTTTCAAATAGAATGGAACATTCTGGGGAGCTATATTAACATGTTTCATGTTAATATATTCTGGATTTTTAATAATGTTCAATCATATGAGTAGTTATATGAGAATAATATCTTATGTATCTGCACATCGATATGCTTTAGAAAGTTTAGTTTTGTCTATTTACGAGGATAACAATAGAAAATTAATATGTCCTGAAGAAGAAGTTTATTGCCATTTAAAGTATGTTTTAATGAATTTTTTTTTTTTAAACTAATTAAATAATTTTTTTTTAATGATTTTTTTCGTAAATATAGAGATCCATCTTACGTGATAAAAAGTATGGGAATGTCGGATGGTGATTATAATTTTAATATAATTATGTTAATAATTCAATTGAGTTTATTCAAAGGAGCAGCATATTTCACATTGAAAAGAACTTTAAAATCTGGAAAAAATAGAATATAAGTATAAGAATCAAAATGTTGTTTTCTGGTGATAGAATATTATGTTTTGTATGAAATTTAAAAAAAATAAATATATTATATAACTACATAGAATTTAGGTGTACATACATACATATTATGGAATGTATGTAATTAGTATAAAAAGTGTGATAAATTTTTCTTAATATAAAAAAGTTAGAATTAAAACAACAAACAAAATTACAAAATAAATAAATAATATGAAATAAAATTAATTTTTGGGTAAATTAGTTTTACGTTTGTTTTATTTTCAAATTATTTTTAAGGTATTGGAAAGTGTTTCCTTTTGATGTTGCATCAAAACGTAGTTGATATCTCTTTACTTACTACATGGATCAAATCTTATATTATATACCAGTCGTTTTTTTTTAAAGTGGTATAAATCCAATTCTGGTATAAAATAAGTTAAAATAATTTTAATATGAGGATTGGCATGTCCTTTTTATTGTTCACAATATTAAAATTATTATGTACCAGAACTTCTCACTAGAAATTAAGCTGATACATGGGAAATGTATTGAAACTGTCATTAAAAAGCTTAAATATCTCAAAATAAAACAGGGTGGACTTATATTATTTTCAAAATAAGCGATTCATACATACACATACATACATTAATACACAAATTTTTCTTTGTTTCGGTGGAACTAGGAAGTTGAAATTAAGTCAGGATATTCTTTGAAGGCTTTAATACGAATCAAACTTTGAATAATCAAAATTCATTTATCAAAACCAAATTTATAGGGCTAAAAAGACGACAAAATTGGCATTAAAAATTTCTCGATCAAGTAGATATTTTTCTCCTTTCGCCCACTTCTCAATTCAGATACAAATTCTTTCACATATTGATTTGGATTTGCCTCTATCTACTGTTTTTTATTATTATTTGAATTTTCGTAGATCACGAAGAAGGTCAATTATTTGAAAAAAAAAACGTTACATTTTCAAATCACAAATTTTAATTTTCAAAATTCAAAAATAACTGACCAAAGAATAATAATCTTTGAACCGATTGTTGCACCACCTATAAGAATAAATTTTACTTACAATTCTTAGCGGAGAAAGTGACAAAACAAAATGATGGAAAAATTGACATTTTCTCTCACTCTTTGAAATCAAAATCACTTCACTTCTTTTAGTTCTTTCATTTTCAATTTTCCTTCTGGTCAAGTAATTTTTTTTAACACAATTGGAAAATTAATTTTTATATAAAAATCTTATTAAAATGGAGGCATTAATTCCTGTTATAAATAAATTACAAGATGTATTCAATGCAGTTGGTTCAGATTCAATACAATTACCACAAATTGTTGTACTTGGAAGTCAGGTAATTTATAAAAACATTTCGATTGATGGTTAAGAAAAAAAAAAATAGAAAATTTTCTCTATAGTCATTTTATCCTTAATGTTTTGTCAGCGCGCCAGTTAATCAGCTTTTTTTCTTTTCCTTTTAGTGAAATTGCATGCATTCCATTATATAACTTTTTTTTTACTCGGTTTTTGGATCATTTGAAATGTTTTTTTTTCCAATGAAAAACAGAAAAAAAATGAGATACGTTTAAAATAGATAATTGGAATTCATGTAATTTTAATAATGTTATGACTAATTGTAAGCTCTATTACCTCATATAAATATAACCTCTAGAATGAATAATAATATCGATCTTTGTACATAATTATAGTTTATGCGTAAATTCTGATTTATTAGATTTTATTTTTAAAATTTAGCTTTCTTTCAGCATTTAGTATGATATTTACACAGATTTTTATTTTGGGTAATTGTTGAAATGATAAATTCATGCAAAATTTTGAAAATTCTTTTGTTTGTGTTTTATAGAGTTCCGGGAAGAGTTCCGTTTTAGAAAGTTTAGTTGGACGTTCATTCCTTCCTAGAGGAACAGGTATTGTAACAAGACGACCTCTTATTTTACAATTAGTTCATAGTCCGCTTGATGACAAAGAAAATAGGTCAGCAGAAGAAGGTATATACATACATAATAAATCAATAAATTTTTTAGCATAATCTACTTATATAACTTCATTTTAAGGTACTATGACTGCTGAAGAATGGGGTAAATTTTTACATATAAAAAATAGGATTTTCACTGATTTCAATGAAATACGACGTGAAATTGATAATGAAACTGATCGTATGGCTGGAACAAATAAAGGAATATGCCCTGAACCAATTAATTTAAAAATATATTCAACACGAGTTGTTAATTTAACATTAGTAGATTTACCTGGTATTACAAAAGTACCAGTTGGAGATCAACCAGAAGATATTGAAATACAAATACGAAATTTAATAATAAAATATATAGAAAATCCAAATTCAATAATATTAGCTGTAACAGCAGCAAATACAGATATGGCAACCAGTGAAAGTTTAAAATTAGCTAAAGATGTTGATCCAGATGGTCGAAGAACTTTAGCTGTACTCACAAAATTAGATTTAATGGATGCTGGAACAGATGCCATTGATATATTATGCGGACGTGTTATTCCTGTTAAATTAGGTATAATTGGTGTTGTAAATCGATCTCAACAAGATATTATTGATAGAAAACAAATTGAAGAGCAATTAAAAGATGAAGCAGCATTTTTACAAAGAAAATATCCGACATTAGCAACTCGTAATGGCACACCGTACTTAGCTAAAACATTAAATCGCCTTTTAATGCATCATATTAGAGATTGTTTACCCGATTTAAAGGTAGATAACATTGTTTTTCATTTTATTTATTTTCTTTTATAATGTTTTGTTTTTTTTTAGACTCGAGTTAATGTAATGGTTTCTCAATTTCAATCTTTACTTCATTCGTATGGTGATGATGTCACAGATAAAAGTCAAACATTGCTTCAAATTATAACAAAATTTGCAAGTGCTTATTGTTGCACAATTGAAGGAACAGCAAGAAATATTGAAACAACAGAGCTGTGTGGTGGTGCTAGAATATGTTACATATTCCATGAAACATTCGGTCGAACTTTAGATTCAATTCATCCTTTAGCGGGTCTTAGTAAAATGGATATTCTAACAGCAATTCGTAATGCAACTGGTCCTAGACCTGCACTTTTCGTTCCTGAGGTATCATTTGAATTACTTGTTAAGAGGCAAATACGTCGTTTAGAAGAGCCATCATTACGTTGTGTTGAATTAATTCATGAAGAGATGCAAAGAATCATACAACATTGCGGAAATGAAGTGCAACAAGAGATGTTGAGGTAAGTTTAATGAGTGTGAAACATTTTTTATACAAGAAAATTATTAACAGTGCCGATAGATTTCCAAAGTTACACGAAAAAATTGTTGATGTTGTTACGCATTTACTACGAAGACGTCTACCAACAACAAATCAAATGGTTGAAAATTTAGTAGCGATTGAATTAGCTTACATTAATACAAAACATCCAGATTTTCATAAGGATGCTGCATTGGTACCAAGTCTAATGAAAGCTGATATGATTGAATCATGGACACACGCAAATCCTATGGTAAATTCTACACATCGACGAAATCCACAACAACAACAAGTTGCATCACAAAGAACATCTTCTCCTCATCCACAACAAGGAATGCAAGGCGAAGGTGATAGAGGAGATGTTATACAGGTAAATAAATATAAACAAATCAAATAATGAATTAAAGAAATAAATTTATTTAAAAAATTTCAACATTTTTAAGAATCATGTTTCTGAGAATGCCCAACAAAATAGTTGGCTTTCAAGTATTTTACCTCCACAAACTAATCGCACAGATAGCACAGAAAGTTCAGCTAGTAGTACACCAGTTCATAATAATCCAGTTAATCCATCGAAACCAGTCAATCTTCTACCAGATGTTCCAAATGTTGCTACGGCTCGAAGATTGACTGACAAAGAACAAAAAGATTGCGATGTTATTGGTAATTTTAATTGAAAAAATTTCATGAGTTGTTTTTTAAAAATTAAATTTAAAATTTGGTTTTTTTTCTTTTTTTAGAACGTTTAATTAAATCATACTATTATATTGTTCGTAAATCAATTCAAGATTCTGTACCAAAGGCAATTATGCATTTCTTAGTTAATTTTGTTAAAGATAATTTGCAAAGTGAATTAGTTACACATTTATATAAATCAGAAAAAGCTGAAGAGCTATTGAATGAATCTGATCATATTGCAGTTAGGCGAAAGGAAGCTGGCGATATGCTTAAGGTTTGTTAAGAAAATATGAATATAATTTCTTTTTTCATTATTATTTTTTTATTCTTTTTTTTTTTGTTTTCAGGCTCTTACTCGTGCTAATCATATTATAAGTGAAATTCGTGAGACTCATATGTGGTAAAAAAAAAAAAATTTAGATAAAATATTATAAAATGAAAAAGGGCATAAAGTACTACTTTCGAGTAGGATTATATTAAAAGTAATTTTTTTGTTTAGTTACTTTAAAAAGAAAAAAACTAATTATTAAGAAACAATGACATTTAACAATTCGTCTTTCTTTTTTGTTTTAAGTTTTTACGAACATTGTTGTAGCTCGTAGCAAGTATTACGCATCTCATACAATCTTTTTACATTAAGCGAAAAGATAATTCAAATAAAATTATAAAAAAAAATGAACTATGAAAGCAGATATTTCATACAAAAAGTGGAAGAATGATGAAATAAAATAATTTTTTGGAATTTTTTTTTTCTAAATAGGAGAATTTATACCGAAATTTCAAAAAAAATTTGTTGTATTTTCTGTTTGTCATGAGGAGGGTTTTTTTTTAATTTTGAGATATAGAATTTAAGAAGAAATAGGGATTCTCAAATATTTAAAAATATGCAGTTTTAGATATTTAAAAAAAAAAAAATATGAATGCTTTAAATTTGAACTTTTATCGGATAAACAGAAAATTTAATCGATTTTTTATTTAAATTGAAAAATTCTTAAATGTGTAGAACACAATTTCATTGAAATTATTTATTAAAAAAAAAAAAAGTTATATCAATTTGTTGTCAATCACCATATAATAATTTAATTAAATTGTTTTCAAATAATTTTTTTTCTTCATATTTTTCATATATACATACATACATGTGTATGTATAATTTTTTTTAAATATTTTATTTATCGTTATGACTGAGTATGTAACATTTTTTTTCTTCAATTTACCATAATT
Source organism: Bombylius major (assembly GCA_932526495.1). Classification (NCBI taxonomy): domain Eukaryota; kingdom Metazoa; phylum Arthropoda; class Insecta; order Diptera; family Bombyliidae; genus Bombylius; species Bombylius major. The sequence goes on from OW052044.1 coordinate 50,647,859, forward strand.
GTAATAATATTTGAATTATAGAGCGATTATACATATTATTAAAGTTATTTGCATTTTATAAAATATAATATAATAGGAAATAAAATTTAAAAAAAAAAAACCAGAAGTAAAACGAAAGTGAATTAATAACAAGAACAAAACATTGTTAAAATAATGAATTCATAGGAAAACATTTTTAGTAGTAATAAAAAAACATTTTTTTTTTAATTCGTTAAATATTTTTTAAATGAAATAAAAAACTCTGTTTTCACGAAATTAAAAAAAAATAAAAAACAAATATCAAATATGCTTTTAGGAAAATTTATTGTATAAAAAAAAAACAATTATTGAAATAAAGAAAATTTGTTTATCGAAATTAATGCACATCTGAAAATATAAAAATAAATCATTCCCAGATTATTGAAAATTAATGAAAAAAAAAATAAATTGTCAAAATGCTAGTCTTTATGATGCTGGTTATAAATAAATATCAGTAATATGAACACAATATTCAATAAAAATATTTGAGTGTTTTCAATTAATTTATGTTGTTTTTACTTTTTGTTGTATTTTTGTATTATTTGAATATTCTTGTTGTTTTTGTTTTCCCGTTCCTTTGAAAACTTGGTCAACATTTCTCTATATTATCAGAAGAAATTTGGAAGGTGAATTGAAAATCTATATTGTTTACATATAAAGAAAACATTTTATTCAAGTAGACATCTACTGTACATTTATTACAATGGAAAAAAGACAACTTTAAAATTATTAAGGGTTACACTGTTATTTTTCTTCTTTTGTATAAATTCTTATAAGATACTTATTTTATAATCTTGTTATATTGCAATTTATTTATTTAGTTAAAGAAAAAAAAAAAAGAATATATTTATCCAAATTTTTGGTCAGAAATCTTATTATTTATGCACGTTTTGTATCCGATAATACTCGAACTATACAACCAACACCAGCTTTAGCAAATGTTTTCTCATGCCATTGCAATAAATGACCACTTGATCCTTCTGATGGTATTTCAAAGCCACGATAAATATATTTCATAAGAACATCAAGTAATTCATTCTCTTCTAGTGCTTGAATAGCTGTATCCATTTGAGAATATTTGATTGATAATAAAACTTTTAATGTTAGACATAATGCGTTATCCTGCAAAAAGGTTTATTATTGAATTTTTTTTTTTTGTTTTTTTAAATGATTTATTAAATTTAACCAATTACCTTGATTTGTTGATTTTTACAACCTAATGGAGCATTTTGAAGTACATACACTAAAGCTTCTGTATTTTTTCCTTGATTCAATAACGTTGTAATCTCATTTTCATCTGGACCAACAGTACCTCCAGAATCTATTTCATCTTCTTTAAAATTATCATCATTATCAACTTCAATTTTACGAAATGCTGAACTAAATGTATTTTTTGACATTTTTACTTTTACAAATCACTGAATAACTGGGATTTTAGAAATTGATAATTCAAAAATTAAAAATGATTCATTTAATTCGTGAAAAACAGACATTGACAATTGACATCTGCCTGTGCCTAGCCCGGTTATGACATTTTATTATGTTTACTCGATATTCTTTTACAGTTTACAGTTTGAAGTACGATTAAAATGTGAGGAAATTTAAATTATGGGAAATTTTTAAGGAATTTAGAGAGAGCTTTTATCACTTGTTGCCAAAATTTAAAAGAAATTTTTGTTTTTGGAAAGTTCATTGCCACCTAAACTTTTTTAATCATTTTATTTGTGATCCATAATCAGGTTCTAGGTTTGAGGAATGACAGCATAAAACTGCAAAATCAGGAATTTAAAGGTAAGTAATTATTTATTTTTTAAAAATAAATGTTGTATTTATGATTTATTTGTTTATTTTGTTTTTCTTTTGAAAATTTAACACTCATACAATTTTATACAATATTGATTCGTACTCCAGTGTCTCGAATCTATAAGATAGAAATTTTCAATCAAAAGTAGGTACTTACCCAGTTGAAATTGAAATTAAGAAGTTTTGTAAGATCTCAAAACAGATTATTTAATTATTGAAAATATGTAGGTACTACATATTATGTCTTTCTTAACATATAAACATTTTAAATCTTTGTTTCAATTCAATTGAAGATAAGATATCATATTTTTTCCAATCAGTAAAAAAACCACATCCACATTTGTTATGAATAATTTTTATTGTACAAATATGTTTCTGCTTTCCACACAAGTAAAAATATATATTCGAAAGTTATAATCTTTAGCTTTAGGTTATTTAAAGAAAAAAAAAAAGTGGCGATTATCATTTTTGAGGCTAATAAATAAAGATAACTTATTTTTCATCATCACAAAGGCGTCGACAAAACAAAAAATGAGATAAGATAGATATTTGAACAATTCATAAGCACTTGAATTGAAAATCAACATATTTTTAGGCACATTTATTTAAATTCAGTTGAAAATATTTTGTCTTAAAAGAAATTTTTGTAAAATAGTTTTTTTTTTGTTTATATATTTATAGTAAACGATTGTCTTAAAGTGGAAATATTCAAAATATGCGTTTAATAATTCTTGATACAACTGAATCAGTTGGTGATTGGTCAGCTAAATATGTTACGAAAAGAATTAATGAATTCAAACCTGGACCTGATAGGTTTGTTGTTAAAAATTTTAAAATAATCGCCTTACACAATTTAATTTGAGAATTTTTATTTTAGATATTTCGTATTAGGTTTACCAACTGGTAGTACACCATTAGGTATGTACAAGAAACTAATTGAATTTCATAAAGCTGGAAAAATTTCATTTAAATATGTTAAAACATTCAATATGGATGAATATGTTGGTAAGATAGATTTTTATAGTTTCTTGAAAACTATGTATGATATTCAACAATTTATCTTTCATTCTATATTAAAATCAAATAGATCTTCCACGAGATCATCCAGAAAGTTATCATTATTTCATGTGGAATAATTTTTTTAAACATATTGATATTGATCCAATTAATGTTAATATTCTTGATGGTAATGCATCAGATTTAATTGAAGAATGTAATTCATTTGAAAAAAAAATTTGTGATGCTGGTGGTGTTGAATTATTTATTGGTGGTATTGGTCCAGATGGTCATATTGCATTTAATGAACCTGGTTCATCATTAGTATCACGTACACGTGTTAAAACATTAGCACAAGATACTTTAGAGGCAAATGCAAGATTTTTTGATAATGATATAACAAAAGTACCAAAACAAGCATTAACTGTTGGTGTTGGTACTGTAATGGATGCAAAAGAAGTTATGATATTAATAACTGGTGCACATAAATCTTTTGCTTTATATAAAGCAATTGAAGAAGGAGTTAATCATATGTGGACAGTTAGTGCTTTTCAACAACATCCAAACACATTAATGATTTGTGATGAAGATGCAACATTAGAACTTAGAGTTAAAACAGTTAAATATTTCAAAGTAAGTATAAAATTACAAAATTTTTTAAATCTTATAAATTTAAAAAAAACTATATAATGAGTATGTATATCTTTTACTAACAATAATGTTTGTCTTGTATTCTGTTCTTGATTTATTGAATATCAAAATTTGTTTAAAAATTATTATTTTTTTGATCAAAATTTAAACTAAAAACAATGTTTTTCTTCCTTCTACTTCTTTTTCTTATATCGGTGGTGGGAAAATATTATATAAAACAAATATCTTTTTTTTAAAATTTGTATTTTTTAAGTAATTAATTTCTCATGAATATGTTATTCTCAAATAGGGTTTAAGTGCTGTTCATCACAAATTAATTGAATGTGATACAAATCAAAGACTTTCTGCGATCCACAATCATCATAATAATTCATAAGAAAGCATACATTTTATACATGTCCATATTGTGTACGTTCTTTTTAAAAAACAAAAAGAAATTCGTTCGAGATGTTTCTCTTTTTAATCACATTTTAAAACATCAGTAGAAAAAAAAACATTTGTTAGTAACATTTTTTTTTATTTTATTTTATTTTTATATATAAATTATTTCAAAATCAAAAAAAAATTTAATTATTTTGAAATATTGTTGAAATTTTTTAAAACTAAATTGTTTCATTTTTAGGGTTTAATGAAGGAACACTCGAAACTAATTGAAGGAGCATAAAATATAATGCTTTAATATTTTTATTAAGCTACTATTTTTATTGTTTTTTTTTTTTAAATAAATTACGCAATATAAATGAATTTATAAGAAAAATAGCTTCTTTTATGATTTTTAGTTAAGTTTTAAAATTTCTTAGAAATTAGAAATTATAAGGAAACAAACATAAAATGTAACTATTTTTGAAATATATTTTTATATGTATATGTGGGACAAGAAAATTTACGTTTTTATTTTTAAGATCCTTGATAAGAAAACAAAAAAAAACAGCAGGAAGAGAAAAGCAACGATGGAATAAATAAATAAATATTTTCTTTTCTTGCTTTGGTTGATTTGTGGGTGGGGGAGTACAGACATTTGCGTGCACTTAGACAGGACCAGGAGAGTCCATTGTCTCTTACTAGAGAGATTGTACTGAATCTTCTCGTTTTTCCAATACACGAGAAGACTATGTCTAGGGAATGAGATGAGAACAGATGTCTTTCATTCTCATTTCGTCAGAATTCCACGCACACCTCTCTTTTTGCCTCCTCCAGAGTCCAGACAAGCCCCTAACGTTACACGTAGGATCTCTAACCACTTAACTTTTATGGTGACACACTTCTCTTACAAAATAAAAAAAAAAGTAATGAAGTATTATTTGAAAACTATTTTTTTTTTTTTAATTTAAAATTCTGTTTTATTAATTAAAAAAAATTTACAAATGCATAAATTACAAAATTCAATTAAATTTTTATACAAATTATATTTTACAATGAAAAATTATTCTTATAATACATTTTTAATTACATATATGTATGTATTTAATTTTTATGATTTTTTAAACACTTTTCAATATCTTTTTTTTGAGCTAAAATAACATTTGAGAATTCTTTATTAGTTTTAACAACACAATCTGTTTTTTCAATACTATGAATAAATTCTTTTATAATTATATCTTTATCAGTTTTTTCAAATTTTTTCATTATTTCTGAAACCATTAATATAAAATCTAAAAAAACTTTAACACATTTAACTTTATGAATTTCAACTAATTTAATTGCTAATCTTGTATTTTTTATAATTTTATATTTTAAATTAGCAATATTATCTAATGCATCACTTAATTCTTTTTTAATAAATGCATCATCAATACTAACACATATTTTTATTTGATTTTTAAATTTTTTATAAACATTCATAATATTTGATAAAAATATATTTGAACATATTTTATTATTTTTAATTAAATTTTCATATTGATTTTTTATATTTTTATAATATTTATAACGTTCTGATAAATATTTAATATTAATATCTAAATATTTACTAAATAAATTTTTTGTTTTTATAATTAATTTTTTAAATTTATTATCAATATCATTTATTCTTGAATTAATTAATTGAAGACGTACTTTTATTTGATTTATTTGCATATTTTTTGCATTTTTTAATGAAAACATACTTTGTTGAAATCTTTTTAATTCAAGATGTACCTTAACATAATCATTTTTAATTGTTAATTTAAATTCAGAAAATTCTCTAGTACCTTTACTTATTATTGTATTATTTTTATATTTACTTCTTTTTAAAAATTCTTTTAAATTATTTTGATATTGTTTTTCATTTAAATTTTTATTACATGATTGTATATGAATTATTTTTAATAAATTTTCATGTGAAAACCATTTAATACCATTTGTTGCATATTTTTTAAATAAATGTGGTATATATGTTTGTTCATTTTCACATATTTTACTTTTATTATTTAATTTATGTTTTTTATATTCATTTTTTAAAAAATTTTGTTTTTCATTAATTTTTTTACATATATCAAAATTTTCTGGATTAATTAATTTCAATGTTAAAAATAAACTAAAAACAATTATAAGATAATAATTCATTGTTGGTTGTTTGTATTTTTTTTTAAACAATTCTTTTAAGAAAATTTAATTAAAATATTTTTTTACTTTTAAAAAAAAAAAAAAATAATTCTCAAGTAGTTAACTTTTATTAAACTTGAAATAATTGTTAAATTTTCAAATATTTCATTTTTTTTTCTTTCGATTTTCATTTTTTTGTTTTTTTGCTGGTGTTATTGTTGTTGTTTTCAATACTATTAAAGTGTAAATATTAGGCGTTGAAAAAAATTTAACTGTTAAATTTAAATTAAAAAAAATAAAAATTATACGGTTATTGTTGTTTAATTGATTGAATAAATATTTTCTATATGGTTTATGCGTGACCAGTTGGAAAATATATAAAATGAAAGGAAGATTGTGTGTAATTTTATTAAGTAAATTGTATTTAAATTGAATTCTATACAAAATTAAATTAATTAAACTGTATTGTTACCAAAAATTTACAATTTTCATAATTTATACAATAAACACATATCAAAAGATTTTTTCAAATTTTCATTCTTATTTTCAGTACATAAAATAATCTCATCAATAATAAATCGTCCTTTTGCCAAATGATAATTTTTATTCATCAGTTCACTTTTGATACGTCCATTCAATCCTAATAAATCATTAATAACGAAATTTATACAATTTGACCTATAATCACTACAATCGTTAAGATTATCAATAATATATCGTAAATATTTTGAAAAATTTTGTGATTCTCCAACATTTTTCAATATTTTCGAAATCGATTCAACAACTTTTCCACTACATTTTTCTAAATCCTTTAAAACATCCTTATAAACTGGAACAACTCCATTTTTATATATCTCTTCACATTTTTTATTCCTTTGAATAATCTGGATGAAATTTTTAATAACATTTTGATATTCTTGAACTTTTTTCAAAAATTTATTTTCAGCATCATTCAGTATTTTATCAATAGTTTCCCATGTATATGATAAATATGTTTTTAAATCATTAACACTGTTTTTTAATGTTAATTTCACATATGTAAATTTATTTGTTTGAGGTAAATTATCTATTAATTTTTCCAATTCACCAACATTTAATTTCGTTTTGTTATTAATTTCTTTCACTTTTTCAAATATGTCGAATTTGATATTATCAAATTTATTTTGTATTTTTGTTCCAACATTTTCAAATTCAGCAACACGACGTGCTGCTTGTGATGTAGAAAATATTACAAATATTTCAAAGATTAATAAAATTTTCATTTTCAAAGTAAAAAAAATAATGTAATTTAAATTTAAAAAAAAAACTTTAATTATTTTTACTGATATTTTCGTTAAAAAAAAAGTAGCAATTAAACACTGAAATAGTATTTCTTGGCTTATGAGGCCTACAATGTGAAACGTGTTCTTGAACTTATATGTACGAGTATGTATGTATATAAAGAACGACTTAAGAAAATCATGTGTGGATTATGTATTTTAAAAAAAATTCTTATTAAATTTTTCAATTTAAACTCCAGCAGTGTTGAATTTTAATGGATTCTTAAAAAAATGTTAGGGAAAAATAGGAAACAATAGGGAAAAAAATATTTACATACTTCGTTTTAATAATTTTTTTTTCTAATGAATATTTTGTACTTGAAATTTGAACAGATGTGTATACACAATTAACAATAATTATTAATATTTCTTTTGCTCACCTAGCAATTTCAAAATAAAATTTGGTAATTAAATTTTTTTTGAATGTTTCTATGTTATCTAAGCGCACGGTAGTGCGCGGCCAAGTTCAATACATAGGCCGTATGCGCGTCGTACACTATTTACACGAACTGTTTCGAGCCATTTTTGACCTCTCACAGCTCAGTGTCTAATTAAGCTAAACAGACAAAATTTGATATATGTAATAGTGTGCTTCGTCCCGCGCACTGTATCAAATTTCATGAATATAGGTTCAATGCGTCTTGAGATATTGACCCCAGGAAATAGCTAATTTTGGCACTCACACTCATAGATGCAGATTTCTTTACTTTTTCTAGCCCAACAGTTAAGAATAAGAACTTGGCCCCCTTTTCACATTTATGTCTTTGGTTGGATTATAATTTAATTCATTTGTAATACGTATGGTCCTGGAATGTGTAAGTAAAATTTTAGAAAATCTTCTTACATACATGATTTTGGTCAATAAACAAAATATGTACGTTAAACCATTATGATTTACTACTTACTCCTTAAATCCGAATGGTGGATTGAGACTGAGTAAAGTAAGAAAAAAAACCATTTATGTAAGACGAATGTTTTGGAATTAGAAATATTTACACTGTTGTAAATGGGATTAGCTTATTGAATTGCAAAAAGAGACTGCTTTAACGTAAATTTTAGTATTCGAATACCATTTAAAAATGTATATACGAGCACATAAAATTCCGATAGAATAAAAAATGAAAATGTGTTTTCTGTTTCAATTAAAAACACCTAGAGGTACGCAAAAAATTAATAATTTAATAAAAGAAAAAAGCAGTGGTGAAAAAGTGTTTTTTTGGGTGGGTTCCAGTAAGATGATGAGTGACATTATAGATTATCTGAATTTCTAGCAAGTTAAGTAGATTTAAATTTTAACTTATTGTTTTTATATACCTACTATATATTATGTAGAGAAAATAGGAAATGGAATCACCTAAAATATGCAATTTTCAAATAATTGCTCATATAGGAATTAAATTTTACATTAAACGTGGAATGTATGGTGGACTGGTGAGACGAAGCAACCAGTTTAGGTGAAGTCTATTTAGTTCAATTAAAAAAACTTTATGGAAAAAGTTTATAAAAAATGTGAAGAAATAGACGCTACATATGTATGTTCATTTCTAAAATTTTTTGAACCATTTACGAATTACGACAAAATCGCATTTTCGAATTATTCTAAAACATTTGAATCCTGGTTATGCAGCACAAGCAAGAAGATTATTATTTATTACAAATTATACGTTTTGGAATATCGTGTATTAAACCTCTGATACTATAAATGAATTTTTTGTATTACTTCTTTTCCAGTATCGTTACATTTTTTTTACATCAGTATTTGAATTTTCATGCAACACGTACATCAAGCTTTTTATTTAATTATTTTTACATATTTCATTATTTTCTAATATTTCTGTTAGTTGATCGATGGAATTTTAAAAATTTCAGCTTTTTCAGTAAACTTTTATTTCCATTTTTTTTCAATAATTTCATGGATTTTTCCATTAATCAATAATGAAAGTGATTTCAATGTTTTTCTTCAGAATTTCTTAATTTTACTTTTGCTTCGAGTAATTTTTCATTAAGTTTAAATTTTACATATTTTTTAACAATCAAAGGAATAGAATAATTTAAAATACTGTACACAAATAATTTTTTTAAGTCTCAATTAATATTAAAATTTTGTATTTTTTATTTTCTTTCACGTTCTGAAAAAAGAAAGAGAAACAAACATAAGAATTTCTCGTATCCAAAATGTTTTAAATTCAAAATGAAAATTTAATTAAGTTTGACTACCTGGAAAAATTGGATACAATTGAATAAATTTAATTTTCATGTTTTAAAAAATATGTACAAACAAAAAAAACAAATGATACGTGTATGTATATGTATTAGTTTTTTTGTTTGAAAAAATAAATACATATTAGAATTAGAAGTACCTACTCGGTAAAGTACTCAACTATTGCCACACTAATATATATATATATTTTTTTAAATTATTGAATTTCCATTCCAGTACATTAACAAAATTTCAATTTTAAATTCTCCAAATATTTTTCCAACAATAAAAACAAATAATTTAATTTTGGTGTTAAAATATAATTTTAATGTGCGAATTATTTATTAAAAAATTTGCAATTTTTGATATCAGTCATATTATTCAGCTTCTAATAAATATAAAAAGGACTATACAAGCAAGAAAACGTTCTTAATTTTCACGTAAAGATGTTTTCTCAAATGATTTAGAATTATAATTGCTTTTTATAAACACCAAATCAATAGATGTTAGCTGAGAGAGAAAAGTTCCTATAAGTAGAAGAAGAGTGACCAAACATCGGTTATTTATTGGAAAAAAAAATTTTAAAATCGTTTCTTTAATATTTTTTTTATTTATTGAACAAAACAACAACTTTTTATTATAAATCTAATTGATATATATTTAAATTTTCTCTTATTTTAAACATTTAACAATATCATTTTGCAAAGATTTCCATTGTGCTTTGTCCTGACTTCCTCCAACTGACACACAACTCATTAAATAACCAGCCATTTCAAGCGCGCCTTTCAAAAATTTTTTTTCAATATCTACAACATTAGAATAGATTTGTGATGCCAATAATAAAATATTCCCAACTATTTTAAGACATTTTGATCCAGGACGATTAATACATGCCGTCAAATTAGTAATTGTTGCCATAATACGTTTTGGATATTCAATTATAATTCCTTTGGCACCATATGCAAGATTTTGTACATAAGTATAAGTATGATTATTACATGTTTTAATTTCATTAACTGTATCCTCGTACATTGTAGATATTTTTTCGGTATAAGTTTCACTACATTTTTCGCTTCCTTCTAATTTTTCTGATAATTTTTCACTCATTTTATGAATTTCATCAATTCTTTGTGACAATTTAGCATCAGTTGATGCCACATATTTATTAATTTTTTTATCTGTTTTTTCTGAAACTTTTTTTAATTTATCTTCAGCTTCTTTTAATTTCTTTTCAGCAGTAACAAATTGTTTCTTAATTTCGGATGGTAATTTTTTTATTTTATTTTTTAATTCATTTAATCCACCTTTAAGATTATCCCAAGCATTTTTAACTTTTTGTTTAAATGCCTTAGAACTTTCTGATATTTTTGATTTAACTGATTTTTTAAGTGCTATCCATTTATCTTTGAATAATTTTAATGTTTTTAAAGTTATTGGTAATTTTCGAAAATTTGATGGTTTTATTGTTGTTTTTGATGGTTTTGCTTCTGTTGAATCAATATATGTTAACAATACTGTTAGAAAAATTGTTAGAAATATAATTTTCATTTTGAATTTTTTATTTCAAGTTTTGACGAAATTAAAAAAGTAACTGATGAGTTCGATGAATTTTAATGCTTTTAAATACTAAAATTATTATTCTGATATTGTTTATTTTATTATGGGCGTAAAAGTGTTTTTTTTTTGTTTCAATAAAATTCACAATAAAAAAATTAACAAAAATTCGTAAAATATGCCTGTGTTGTTTTTTCTTCTTTTTAAGAATAATAACTAACGTAAAACGTGGTTAAATAAATGGTATTGTGTTAAAAAATATAGATATCTAATTTTTTCTTTCTAATTAAATTCAAAAAGACGAAAAAATTATGTAAAAAAATTAGTTTCGATTTTAAATTGACTTAAAACGAATATCAATAAGAAAATTTTCCAAAATTGGTATTTTTTCAAAAAGAATTATGTAAATATGTAAATTAATTAATTTTCCAGGTGATAAAACATATAAATTAATGATGTAAATAAAAGCTTTTAATATTTTTTTAAAAACCATAAATAGAGAATAGAGAGAAAAACTTATTTGTTTTACCACAAGGATTAACGTATTAGAGTTTAAATACGATTTGTTTTCTAATAACATTTAATTTCCAAGGATAAAAAATATAATGCGATTTAAAAAAAAATTAAAAGCTTTTAAATTTAATGTTGATTATTATTAATAAAATATATAATTTTTTGATTTTCCAATATAAAATCACGACATTTTTATACTAGTTCATTTCGTACCTCCTATGAATTAGAATGAAACGCTAAATTTTATCAAATAATTAAAATGCGATAGAATGAGTTTGAGGGTTGATGGCTTTGTTTTTAAATATTTATAGTATTAAGTACTTACATTATGTTATAAGAAAATTTACAAGGAAGAATCATTTTATTAATTTATGTCTAAGATTTCCAAGATTAAAGTCACTTTAGTAAATTATGGGTTTTTTAAAATGCGATTTACAATATAAAGATGAAGGAGAGAAATCAAAATATTTTATCCCAGAAAATTAACACAGTTCAGAGGTATTTAGGAAATAATTTTTGTTCTAAATGAACTCAACATGCTAATTCCGAATGAGGCACAAATACAATAAATATTTTCCGCTAGAAAACGTTTTCAATATTATGTCTTAGGCCTCTTAGGGAGGCCAAGGCGCCATGGAGTAAGTAAGTAAGTATCGTCTTCTTATTTCACACTCTTTTGAAGGGAACTGAACCTCTTATCGTTTTTAAAATGCGTTAGCCTCTACATAAGAAAAAGGCACAAAATAAAAATACACTTATATACATATGTATGTATGTATTAGAATCAAGGTAAATTAAAAAATTTCAAAACGACTTTGATTTTATTCAAATTCAACTATTTATTAATGATAACTATTTAATAAATTCTTTTTTAATTAGAATATACAAATATATACTACACTAAACATTTTTATTATTTTTTATTTTTCAAGAATTACATATTTCAAATTTAATTATATATAATTAATAAATTTCTAATTTAAATAAATAATGAATTAAATTAAATTAAATTTCTATTCGAACTACTACTTTTATTCGAAAGAAAACAAATACGATCAATACGAAATTAAAAATTAAAACCTGTCAAGTTTTTTCTGTATTGAAATTTTGTATGTGAAAAAATTCTTTGTACTTGGCATTAATGCAGATTTCATTACTTTTTCTAGCACAACAGTTAAGAATAAGAACTTGGCCCCCTTTTCACATTTATGTCTTTGGTTGGATTATAATTTAATTCATTTGTAATACCTATGGTCCTGGAATACCTATGTAAGTAAAATTTTAGAAAATCTTCTTACATACATGATTTTGGTCAATAAACAAAATATGTACGTTAAACCATTATGATTTACTACTTACTCCTTAAATCCGAATAGTGGATTGAGACTGAGTAAAGTAAGAAAAAAACTATTTATATAAGACGAATGTTTTGGAATTAGAAATATTTGCACTGTTGTAAATGGATTAGCTTATTGAATTGAAAGAAAGACGGCTTTAACGTAAATTTTAGTATTTATTCGAATCCCACTAAAAATGTATACTATAGTAATATGTATATATAAAAATTCCAATAGAATAAAAAATGAAAATATGTTTTTTGTTTCAATTAAAAACACCTAACTTTGTAGAAAAACTTTATAAAAAATGTGAAGAAATAGAAACTATGTTCATTAATAACATTTTTTGAACCATTTACGACACAATCGTTGATTGATGGAATTTTAAAATTTCAGCTTTTTCAGTAACTTTTATTGTATTTTCATTTATTTCAATAATTTCATCGACTTTTCATTTTTTCATTAATCAATATAATGAAAGTGACAGGATTTTTTTCGTCAATATTTCTTAATTTTACTTCTTCTTCGAGTAATTTTTAATTAAGTTTAAATTTACATACATATAATAATATATTTTATTAATCAAAGGAATTTTGTTAGGTCTAAATTAATATGAAAGTTTCGTGGTTTTTTTCCTTTTACGTTCTGAAAAAAGAAAGAGAAACAAACATAAAAATTTCTCGTATCCAAAATGTTTTAACTTCAAAATGAAAATTTAATTAAGTTTGATTACCTGGAAAAATTGGATACAATTGAATAAATTTAATTTTCATGTTTTAAAAAATATGTACAAACAAAAAAATAAATGATACGTGTGTGTATATGTATTAGTTTTTTTGTTTGAAAAAATAAACACATATTAGAAGTAGGTACATCGTAAAGTACTCGACACTATTGCCACACTAATATTTTTTTTTTTTTAAGTATTGAATTTCCATTCCAGTACATTAACAAAATTTCAATTTTAAATTCTCCAAATATTTTTCCAACAATAAAAACAAATAATTTCATTTTGGTGTTAAAATATCATTTGCATATTTTTATGTGCGAATTATTTATTAAAAAAATTTGCAATTTTTGATATCAGTCATATTATTCAGCATGTAATGAATATAAAAACGACTATACAAGCAAGAAAAGGTTCTTAATTTTCACGTAAAGATGTTTTCTCAAATGATTTAGAATTATAATTGCTTTTTATAGACACCAAATCAATAGATGTTAGCTGCGAGAGAAAAGTTCCTATAAGCAGGGTTGCCAGGTTCTACAGATGTCAGTGCGCCCAAACTTGTAAAAAAGTTAGCCCAAATTCCGACCAATAATTAAAAGATTAAAATTAAACGAAAGTTATATTACTTTAATTAATTGCTGTTTATTCATTTCACTTGTAATTTAATAATAATTCAGAATTCTTTTAACTACGTACTAATAAAAATATTCTGTGTAGTAAAAACAAAAAGAAATAAGCTTGAAGGTTTAAAAAAACTTTTAAAACATATACTTTTTGAAAATTGATTATAAAGCCTCTGTAACTACGATGATATTCGAGTAAGGAGTTGTTCGAGGACGTTTCGGAAGTTTCTCAGTAACTTACTCCGTTCTTTAAATTCATATTTTTCTAATATTCCATCATATTTAATTATTTTCAAGAAAGGGATCGATTCTAGACAGGAAGCATTCTATTCACTCATCCCAAATCCGAAAACCCCATGTAAATCCGTTCACGTTTACTACCCTAAAACTCTTTCCATAATTTCAATTACGTCACGAGGAACAATCTTACCCACAAAGGAAAAAGTAAGTGGATAAAAAGTATATAATAAAAATAGGAAGGAACATATAACCAAACCATATATAAAAAACAAAAAATCCATATAATAATATTCCACATTATTTTCATTATGGATAAATTCTAATATTTAGCACTGCGGCAGTGTGCATAAATTGACGCTTTAGGCTGCACAACTGAATTTTTGAATTCACACATTTTTTCATATATTAAATTTTACATATTCCGCATTATGTAAATGTTTTGTGTGAAAGGTTTTATCATATCCTCGCTAGGATTAAAATTTTTACAACAATATTCGTTTACATTACTGTGTATACGTATTCTTAATAAAGAATAAATAGGTTCAGATAATAACCTATTCCTTGCCTTCGTTTTATTCAAGTTCATAATAGAAAATGTTCTTTCTATCACAGTATTGCTAATTGGAAAAGCTAAAACTGATAATACTTACAAACTAAGCTTATTCATAAAATATTTTCTCATTTGCAGCATTGGTTGTTTTTAAAACAACTGACCAAAATTCTGTTGAATTATTTGGTACGGTCTTGTCAGGAAATTGTTGAGACCAGTCGAATAAAATCAATTTATCATACTGATATTTTATTGCATCAATATTATCAGTTATCACTTATCAGTTCAACTATAGTAATTGTTCAAAATCAGGTCTGATGTGATTGAGGCGCACTGAAGGTGATAAATTCCTTTTTTATAAGAATTTTCAAATTTTCGGGCAAACGTTTTAAATATTCTTGTAGTACCATCATAGCAAAATAACGATTTTCGTTTTACGCCGCCCAACTGAAAAGAAGTAGCCCAATTGGGCGTTCGGCGCATCCTACAAATTTCAGAGTGCCTTCAAGGAAAAAAGATAGCCCAAAATACGTAATTGCGTCCAACCTGGTAGCCCTGCCTATAAGTAGAAGAAGAGTGACCAAACATCGGTTATTTATTGGAAAAAAAAATTTTTTTTAAAATCGTTTCTTTACTATTTTTCTTTTTTTTTATTAAACAAAACAACAACTTTTTATTATAAAACTAATAGATATATATTTAACTTTTCTCTTATTTTAAACATTTAACAATATCATTTTCCAAAGGTTTCCATTGTGTTTTATCCTTATCTCCTTTAACTGACACACAACTCATTAAATAACCAGGCATTTGAATTGCGCCTTCAAAAATATTTTTTTTAATATCTAGAACATTAGAATAGATTTTAGATGCTAATAATAAAATTCTCTCAACTATTTTAAGACATTTTGATCCAGGACGATTAATACATGCCGTCAAATCAGTAATTATTGCTACAATTTGTGTTGGGTATTCAATTATAATTCCTTTGGCACCATATGCAAGTTTTTGTACATAAGTATTTGTATGATTATTACATGTTTTAATTGCGTCAACTGTATCCTCGTACATTGTAGATATCTTTTCAGCATAAGTTTCACTACATTTTTCGCTTCCTTCTAATTTTTCTGATAATTTTTCACTCATTTTATGAATTTCATCAATTCTTTGTGACAATTTAGCATCATTTGATTCCACATATTTATTAATTTTTTCATCTATTTCTTCTGAAGTTTTTTTTAATTTATCTTCAACTTCTTTTAATTTTTGTTCAGCGTCAATCAATTTTTGCTTAATTTCGGATGGTAATTTTTTTATTATTTTTTTTAATTTTTTCAATTTACTTTTAAGATCATTCCAAGCACTTTTAAGACTATTCCAAGTATTTTTAACTTTTTGTTTACATGCCTTAGAACTTTCTGATATTTTTGTTTTAACTGATTTTTTTATTGCTATCAATTTATCTTTGAATAATTTTAATGTTTTTTTAATACTTATTTTATGCACTTCAATTGAATCATCATAATCATCATTTTCAGATGATGAATTATTTAAAGTTATTGGTAATTCTCGTAAATTCGTTGGTTTTATTGTTGTTTCTGATGGTTTTGCTTCTGTTAAATCAGTATATGTTAACAAAACTGTTAGAAAAATTGTTAGAAATATAATTTTCATTTTAAATTTTTTATCTTAAGTTTTGACAAAATTAAAATAGTAACTGATGAGTTCGATAAATTTTTAATGCTTTTAAATACTAAAATTATTATTCTTGATATTGTTTATTTTATTTTGGACGTATATGTTTTTTTTTTGTATTAATAAAATTCACAATAAAAGAGTTAACAAAAATTCGTAAAATATGTCTGTTGTTTTTTTTTAAGAATAATAACTAACGTAAAACTTTTCCAGATGTGTTTAAACATCTAGTGGTTAAATAAATGGCATGTGCTAGAAAATATACATATCTAATCTTTTTTTCTGTTTAATTAAATTCAAAAACACGAAGAAGTTATTTAAAAAAATTATTTCGATTTTAAATTGACGTAAAATGAATATCAATAAGTAAATTTTCCAAAATTGGTATTTTTGCAATAAGAATTATGTAAATATGAAAATTAATTAATTTTTCAGGTGATAATGAAAGCTTTTAATATTTTTATTGAAAACCATAAATAGGGAATGACTTATTCGTTTTACCACAAGGATTAACGTATTAGACTTTAAATAAGAGTTTTTTTTTATAACATTTAATTTTCAAAGATGGAAAATATAATGCGATTTAAAAAAAAATTAAAAGCTTTTAAATTTAATGTTCATAATTAATAAAATATATATACGTAGAAGAAAATTTTAATAACCCTCCAACTAAGGGTGAATTTTCGATTTTTCAATATAAAATCACGGCATTTTTCTATTAGTTCATTTCGTACCTCCTATGAATTAGAATGGAACGCTAAATTTCATCAAATAATTAAAATGCGATAGAATGAGTTTTAGGGTTAATATATACGAAAATTAAGAACAATATTTTTGATAACTTATGTATAAGATTTTTCTGCTATTAATTGAAAAAAAAAATTAAGGGCACTTTAGTAAATTATTGGTTTTTTTAAATGAGGTTTACAATATAAAGACGAAGGGGAAAAATCAAAATATTTTATACGAGAAAATTAACACAGTTCAGATGTATTTAGGAAATAATATTAGTGATACGTTTTTATTTTTTGGAATTTTTTGGTCCCAAAAACATGATTGGTTTCGTCTAAAGAAACTCAACATCCTAATTCCGAATAAAGAATAAATACAATAAATATTTTCCCCTAGCAAACGTTTTCTGTATTATGTAGGTAGGATGTCCTTTTTTTAAAAAATAAATTAGATACTCTGTAATTTTAAAACAAATAATTTAATTTTGGTGTTAAAATATAATTTTAAATATCGTTTGCATATTTTTATGTGCGAATTATTTATTAAAAAATTTGCAAACTTTGATATCAGTCAAATTATTCAGCATGTAATGAATAAAAAGGACTATACAAGCAAGAAAAGGTTCTTAATTTTCACGTAAAGATGTTTTCTCAAATGATTTAGAATTATAATTGCTTTTTATAGACACCAAATCAATAGATGTTAGCTGAGAGAGAAAAGTTCCTATAAGTAGAAGAGTGACCAAACATCGGTAATTTATTGGAAAAAAAAATTTTTTTTTAAATCGTTTTTTTAATATATTTTTTTTTATTGAACAAAACAACAACTTTTTATTATGAATCTAATTGATATATAGGTATTTAACTTTTCTCTTATTTTAAACAATTATCAATATCATTTTCCAAAGATTTCCATTTTGCATTGCCCTTATCTCCACCTATCCCACATTTTATTAAATCAGCAGGCATTTGAATCGTGATATCTACAAATTTTTGTTCAACATTTACAATATCAGAATAGACTTTTTTTGCTAATGATAAAACATCCTCAACTGGTTTAGCACATTTTGTTCCAGGACGATTAATACATGCCGTCAAATCAGTAATTACTGCTACAATTTGTGTTGGGTATTCAATTATAATTCCTTTGGCACCATATGCAAGATTTTGTACATAAATATTAGTATGATTATTACATGTTTCAATTGCGTTAACTGTATTCTCGTACATTGTTGATATCTTTTCAGTATAAGTTTCACTACATTTTTCGCTTCTTTCTAATTTTTCTGATAATTTTTCACTCATTTTATAAATTTCATCAATTCTTTCTATCACTTTAGCATCATTTGATTTCACATATTTATTAATTTTTTCATCTATTTTTTCTGAAACTTTTTTTAATTTATCTTCAACTTCTTTTAATTTTTGTTCAGCGTCAATCAATTTTTGCTTAATTTCGGATGGTAATTTTTTTATTATTTTTTTAAATTCTTTCAATTTACTTTTAAGATTATTCCAAGCACTTTTAAGACTATTCCAAGTATTTGTAACTGTTTTTTCAAGTGCGTTAGAACTTTCTGATACTATTGATTTAACAAATTTTTTAAATGCTTTCCATTTGTCTTTAAATGTTTGAATTTTTTTTTGAAACTTTTTCTTAATTGTATCATCATTTTTAGATGTTGAATTATTTGAAGATATTGGTAATTTTTGCAATTTTGATGGTTTTATTGTTGTTTTTGATGGTTTTGCTTCTGTTAAATCAGTATATGTTAACAATACTGTTAGAAAAATTGTTAGAAATATAATTTTCATTTTAAATTTTTTATCTCAAGTTTTGACAAGATTAAAAATGTAACTGATGAGTTCGATGAATTTTAATGCTTTTAAATACTAAAATTATTCTTCTTCTTATTTATTTATTTTTTTTTTTTTGTATTTAAGAATAATAACCAACGTAAAACTCTTCCAGATGTGTTTAAACATGCAATGGTTAAATAAATGACATGTGTTGAAAAAATATATATTTAATTTTTTTTTTTCTTTTTATTAAATTTAAAAAACATAAAAAAAATTATTTTTAAAATTAAATTTCGATGTTAAATTGACATATAAAAAAATATGTATTAATAAGAAAATTTTCCAAAATAGGTATTTTTGCAATAAGAATTATGTAAATATGTAAATTAATTATTTTTCCAGGTGATAAAACATATAAATGATGTAAATAAAAGCTTTAAATGTTTTTTTTTTAAACCATAAATAGAAAATGACTTATTTGTTTTACCACAAGGATGAACGTATCAGACTTTAAATAAGAGTTTTTTTTTATAACATTTAATTTTTAAAGATGAAAAATATAATGCGATTTAAAAAAAATTAAAAGCTTTTAAATTTAATGTTCATAATTAATAAAATATATACGTAGAAGAAAATTTTAATAACCCTCCAACTAAGGGTGAATTTTCGATTTTTCAATATAAAAAAATAAGGAATAAATACAATAAATATTTTCCGCTAGAAAATATAGATAGATAAAAATATACATAAATGTATGTATTAGGGCGGGCAGTGGACAAAGCGGTAGAGTATTGGCTTCTGATCTGATGCTGAAGGTCTCGTGATCGAGTCCACCTAAGTTCACTTAGCTTTGAATGAGTATACCAATTCACTTTGAGTTGGGTATAAGTGCTCAGTACTAAAGTAGTTTGGTGGCTCTGCTTAGAGACTATATAAGCTTAGTCCACACAAAACCTATAACAAGAAATATTAGTACCAAGCCCAATTAAGGTAAATTAAAAAATTTCAAAACGACTTTAATTTTATTCAAATTCAACTATTTATTAATGATAACTATTTAATAAATTCTTTTTTAATTAGAATATACAAATATATACTACACTAAACATTTTTATTATTTTTTATTTTTCAAGAATTACATATTTCAAATTTAATTATATAATAATTAATAAATTTCTAATTTAAATAAATATTAAATTAAATCAAATTAAATTTTTGTGTATGATAAAACGTGTGTTTTTATTATTTTTTTTATTCTTCTTCTTTCTATAAATATTTATTATAAGATAATTTCGATAAAATTTTAAATTAATTGATCAACAATTACATTATATTAAATGTATTTAATTTTTTTTTTTAATTAGGAATTTTTAAAAATATTTTATACATTTTTCTAAATTATTATTGATTTAATTTTAGTATCACCGTGTATAGTAAGTAATTAATAATAAATTGAAGTAGAAATTTTAGTGAAAATTAAATTTTATTTTTCAAAAAAAGAATCAAATGAAAATTTAACAAAATTTAATGAATTTTTCTTTTCTGATGTTAATAAAATTTACTTAATTTTAATTTAATAATTAATAAAATTTGTTAAGAACTTTTTTAAATTTTTAAAACATTTATTTCTGCTTGTAGAAAAGTAAAATACTAAAAAATAAATTCGACAGAATGAAAATGAAATTATAATTATTTGAATTATTGAAAAGGTTCATACGTTAGGTTCTTACTTTCTTTTTTAAATTTTTTTTCTACATCATTAGTTGTTTTTTTTTCTTATAAATTTTAAATCGTATTTGGTTTTTATTATATGAACTACATAAAATCGTTTTTAATATGTAATGTGTGTAGATTTTATTTTTTTTTACTTATATACTATGATATAAATATTTTATATGTATATATATAAGACGTACAATATAACCATGTGTAAAATCATTTTGTGATGGAATGGAGTTGTATAAGTGCAATTTATATAAGTTATATGTCGTATCTATATTATTATTATATTATGTTACATTTACACATAGATATAGTGTATATTAGATTCCAGTTAGAATGGAAAAGCATTATATACTCTATTCAATAACGTTTCTTATATCCTCATCCTTTTAAAGACTCCATTTTCATTGTTAGATTCGAACGTATGAAAATTTAATAACTTTAAGAAAAAAAATTCCAACTGTGTATCTTAATATGGTTTTTTTATTCTTATTTACTTTTTTTTTTGAAATTTTCATGTACGATATAATTGCACAAATTGTTAAATTTTTTTTTTATAATATTATCACCCCTATGCATGGTACAGATCTACTATATGATAACAGATACAAATATCTATAGTATGTAATCAGATTAATTTTATTGTAAAATTAATGAAATTATTTATGTACATGAAAAAACAGTAATTTTTATTTTACAATTTGTTAATTTGAAAATAATAAAAAAGAGGAATTAGAATTTGAAATTTAAATTTCAAGAATACGTCTGGTTAGTTGAATGTACTTGTATCTTGTATCTTTTTTTTTTGCGTAATAATAGATTTTCTAGACATATTTCTTTTTTTTTTTTACTTTCATATTAAAAAATACAATTTCTACACTATAAATAAATATCTACATATGTATGTACCTATATGTATGTATTTTTTAATTTTTTTTTGTTGTTGTTACATTATGATTTTCAATCTCTATATTAAAATCTTTTAGTTATTTTTTAAATTTATTTTGGTCCACTAAATACCATTTTTTTTAAAAATATCATATATTTAAAAAAAAACAAAATATATATTACATAATTATTTGTTTTTCTATTTAAAATATAATTTTAATTACTAAATAATTTACTAATTTATAATTACATAAACCTAATTAAATATTTATCTATATTTTTAACGGAAAATTTAAAAAAATGTATACTTAGTATGAGCTTCTATAGTTGAAGGTTGTCTAAGAAGTCTAAGAAGGATAAAAATTGACAAAATTGATTGAAAAAAAAAAGAAGAAGAACATAGTAGTTGATTTTGGAAAATTAAATTCCTATTACATATTTTCTAAGAATTTATTTTCTTAGTGGATTCAAATATAGGTCGAAAATTGAAAATTATCATACTTTGAGTTTGAATCACTTTCTGCAAACTTCTAAAGAAAAATTTAAAAAGGTTCTTAAATGAGAAAATTTTTGAAAAATAATCCACAAATAATATGTCTAAATTATGCATGTACTTTAATTTTCATTTTTAAGAAATTTTTCAAATTTCAAAGTTCACATAAGAAAATAAATATTATTCAATATTCTTGAGAATTTAAATTATTGTTAACAAAAAAAAAAACATAATAAAAAAGGGCCTCAAAGGAAATCTTCTAAAAACCTTGAAGAAAAAAAAACTTTTTCTTTTAATGAACAAAAAAAAAAAATTATGAAGAAAATACACATAATATTTACTCACACGTGTGAATTTTCACACACGTCATAAAAATAATGAACTGTTTATTATTAAATTCAGTGAAAAAAAAATTAAGAAGTAAATAAAATTCCTTTTAATAGCTTAAAATGTTTACTTTTATTAGGTTTAAAAATATCAATGAAAATGTGTTTTTTTTCCAAAGCATGTGTGAAAAAAAAAACAAAATCAAAGAAAAAAAAGGTAAACATACACCATATTATATTGAATTAATAAATAAAAATAAATAAAAAATACTCGCGTATGTTTATGCATATGTTATTTTTACGTCAGTAGGTTGTTGTTTTTTTTTTTTTGTTTTTGGTTCTAAATAATTTTCATTTTTATCATCATCACAAAAATACATTTTTTTATTTTTCTTAGTATAATTTAAATTTTAAATTATGTTTTATTTTTATTCATTACATTATATTATAATTAATTGATAATAATTTTTTTCTTCTTCTTTTATTCCTTTACACTTTTATTTGTGTTTGTTATCACAGCGTCTCTATTAGACCAAAAAATATTAATTCACTATAATAAAACGTAATTTTTATTTATTTTTATTTTTTTGTCATTTTTATTTTAACGAATTTTTTAATTAGTCAATACTTAATTTAATTTTGTTGTTTATTTTTACGGTTAATATTATTTTTAAAATAAAATTTAATTATTAATTTTACCTGTTTATAATTTACTGTTTTTTTTTTTGTTTTTTTTTTGATTAATAAAATATTACAAAAATATTAAAATAAAATTGACGTTTTTCAAAGATTTTCAATTTTTCATATTGAAAGAAAGTTTTTATTTTATTTTAAATTATTTTTTGAGAAAGTTAATAGATATACAGGATTAAGAAATGAGCATTACAGCTTTTAAAAAAAAGTAATTTAATTGTTAAATTTCATTAAAAATTCTATTTTTTTTTCTAAGGATTATATCTTTATTTAGGAATAAGTTAATTACACTTTCATTTTAAAGCTATATTTATATAGAATCTGTATAAGAACAAAGAATTAATAAAAGATTCATCATTCATTCATGCGAAATTTGTTCTTTTTTATGTGTGTACGTTACATATAAAAATAATAGCAAAAAAGTCGTATAGAGAAATAGGAACATTAAAAAAAAAACCAGTACCTACTCTCTTGAGTAATTATTTAATTAAATTCAGTAGAAAAAAACAATAAAAGTTTCGTGTTTATTGTCTGAAAAAAGAAAAAAAAACCAAAATTTGTTTACAGATAGTAACAGATTTTATAGATGAAAATAAAATGTTTCAAAAAGAGATCCAGTGCTTTTTATAAAAATATGTTTATGGCGGTAATTACCAACAAAAGAATTATTTTAAACTAGTCTAATTCACAAATAAAATTGAATTTTGATTCAAAAATCGAATTTTAAAGGCTGTATTTACCAACGAGGTGAATATATTGAGTTGATCGTAAGCTTAATTTCGATTTTTAAATCGAGTTTTAAGTTTTAAGACAAAGAAACAAAATCATTATTCTATTACTTAATTCGCCTAAATTTCGCAACTCAATCAAACTCGGATTAACTTTAATCACACTTGAAATCATGTTGGTGAATACCGTCCTAAGTTGACATCTTTTAAGTTTTTACAAACAATTTTTAATTTTATTCAAATGTGTGTTAGATATATATATGTAAATGGTTATATTCAAAAATTAATAAAATCATCATAACTTTAATATATAGTGGGCCTTACTAATAAACATTTTTTAGTTTTAAAACTAGAATAGTTTCGGCTTGAGAATCAGAGTATGCTTTCAAATTCTTTATAAAATGGAGAAATTAAATATTAACTTAACATATTTTGCATAGAGTTTCAAAGCACACTCTGATTCTCAAGTCGAAACTATTTTAGTTTTAAAACTAAAAAATGTTTATTAGTAAGGCCCAGTATGTATATATTTTTTTAAATTTTGTTGGTAAATACCGCCCTTAAATTTCATCTTTTTTTTCCTTAATAGGATTATTCAAAATCTATATAATGATTTTCTAATTATGAAACTGAATGAACATAGTTATGGCTTGTTTTCTTGATGTTTTTGGAAGAAAATAGAAAAATCGATATAAAATCCAGTGATTAATTAATTAAATGATGTATTTCTGTTCTTTTATATATATATTTTTTATATTTGTAATATCTAATTTTCTCTACATTCTGAATATATGTTTGTTTTTTACTTCTAATTTTGTTCTTGTTTCTTCTCTAAAATGTTATGATTTTCTCAATCTTATTTATTTATATTTATAATGAGAAACATTTTGTAGATACAAAGAATTATCTAATCATTGAGTATTTTCTGGTATTTTATTCACTTATATAAATTTTTTTCTTAATTGACATAAATACTATATTTTATGATATATGTATGTATTGTACGTAATAATAATTAATTGAGATTATTTGTAATAAATTAACAATTTATCATTATTATTATGTATTTTCATTTCTATAATTATGAATTTATTTAAAACTATACAATTTTTTTATAGTATGTAATTAAAATATATTGCTTTTTTTTTATATTTTAATAAATACATTTTTTTTTTCATGTAAAATTACGAATATTTCTCGCTTTGGTTTTGTGTATATACGATATATTTGTATTTTTACTTAAGTATTTAAATGATATTGAAATTAAATTTTTTTTAAATTTAACCGCCAGATTTTTCTACTCTTATAATTAAGTACAATATGTGCCAATATAAGGTTAAAGTTAAGCTAAGAATGACCTATACGGTGCTAATTGGTTGCCAAAACTGCTTGCAGACGAGTGTTGAGTTTAAAAACAAACTAAAGTCTGGTTCAGATTGTTATACCTTGAACAGAAAAAGTTGAGGAATCGTATTATATTAGAAAAACATGCGCAGAAGAAAAGATACTTGTACACACATGCATTTTTGTTGTTGTAAATTTTAAGAAACAGGTTTCTTCTTTCGTATATGTATACACAAGAAGATCAGTACGTCTTGTAAGACATGCGCGAAAATACCTCAACTTTTTTGGTTTTACTTATAATACTCGTACATACTCTATAGTCAAGTGGCAAGTAATTTTAGCAATTACACATGTATGAGCAAACCAATTTAGTCAATTTTTCGTAATTTTTCGGACGATTAGTGACTAAGATCATTATTTGTTCAAAAAAATGTCGTCTTTAGTCACTTAAACGTTTAAATAAAATACAAGCATAATCTGAACGAAGCTTAAGCGGTGTGATCGGTTGTACTTAAAGCCGCTTGTGACCAATTGTTCAAATTAAAAGCGAACTTAGCCGCTTAAATCATTTTGTTCGGACTTTTCAATAATGTCAACATCAGGAATGCATTTCACAATAATCTCTCTTGACTCGACGCATTCTAAGAGCAATTCTGATCATTTAAATAGGTTTGAATCAAAGTCACGTCACCTCTAAGTCGTTCTTAGCTTAACATTTAACTTTAACAATTAAAAACTAATCTCATTATTATCGCAATAAAATTGTTTATAATAAAAATATAATAAAATTTCTAAAAT
Source organism: Bombylius major (assembly GCA_932526495.1). Classification (NCBI taxonomy): domain Eukaryota; kingdom Metazoa; phylum Arthropoda; class Insecta; order Diptera; family Bombyliidae; genus Bombylius; species Bombylius major. The sequence continues at coordinate 50,674,134 of OW052044.1, forward strand.
ACAATAGAAAAAAAAACAATAATAATTAACTTATACAATTGACATTAATTTTACATATTGTGGTCTTATTAATTTAATAATATACATTCTCTACTTTACTACATTATTATAATAAAATATTTCATATAATAATAATATTAAATTAATAAATAACTATAAATTACATTTCGTCTCAAAGATAATTTGGTCTTGATACACAACATAAAAGACCCATATTTTTATATATTGAATTTTTTCTACGTTTTGCTGGCCATGGTACATTTGCATCATCCGTTAATGCCACATTACTTTCTACAATAGAGAAAAAAAAAACGAAATGAAAAAACAAATGTAACACAAAATTAAATAAAAAAGTGATAAAATCCAATAAAAATGTTGAAATTAAGTATATAGAAAAAAAGTTTTCGTAAAGTATATATTTAACGATTCAAGTAATTACAAATAATTATTTTTATTATTATGATAATCATTCTATTTCGTTCGGTTTTTATTAATTTGATTTCCATTGCATAAACATTTTTTGAATATATACGACTGATAAACTGATGTTCTACATTAAGGATATTTCCTTTTTTTTTGTTCAACATTGAGATACACGTATCTATAATAGATCTACATATTGTTTTATTTATATTTGTTTTCCACTTATTTTTTTTTTGTCTTTGTAAAAAGAACAATATATTCATTGGAAAAGTCCAATATTGGTCTGGATTTATAATGACTCACAAATTAACTATATAGACCAGCAGTTGCTTTCTAGTTTTTTTTCTTCTTGTTTTATTGAGAGCTCATGAAAAGTTAACTTTTGTATGAATGAAACATAAAGTCATGTATTTCATAAATAATTTATTACCAAAAGCTCATGATGAGAATAAAAAAAAAGGAAAATTACGAAAAATCAGTCAAAAATAAAATGAAGTTTCTATTTTTGTTCTGTCTCTTCTTTGTTGTCCTTTTTATTTTTTTTTGAAATATTGAAAGAATCACGTAAAGTTTATTTTTGTCAATTTGGAAAAATTAGTTAATTACATAAAATGTAAGAGAAGAAAAAGTTATTTATGATAGGGAAAATAGAAAAGCTGTTCAAAAAAAGACAAAATAATATTGGTTTTACAGGAATTTTATGCTTTTATAGGTATGGGGAGTGCGTCTGGTAAGCTTTGAAAAGATACATATACTATGTACATAATTTTGGAAAATGTTTTTCTTTTTGGTTGTTTGAACAACAACTTTACCATTTATCTTTTACTGTTGAACTTTTCCATTTAGAAATATCTGTATTCACGAGGTCATTAATATTTTATTTTATACATGTAACTTTTTATTCTGATCAGATAATAATTTGTATTCTTTTTAGATTCTTAAACTTTTTTTTTTTTGGTTCTTTTTTGCTGGCATATGAATAATGAAATCCATCAAAAATTTTAAGATTAAATTATCATAACAAATTTAACACCAGTGGCGAATTTTAGTTCGATGGTGACCTAGGCCCCGTCCGACATGGCGCCCCTTGGTAGCAAAGCTGTGAGGAGATTTTTTTTTTGCTTTTCAGGTGAAGGTTTTTAATATTTATTTATTATAGGTCAATGAAAAAAGGTTTTTTTTTTGTTTGCTTGTTAGATAAAGATTTTGCCGCCCCTAAAAATTTTAAATTTTGCCGCCCTAGGCACGGGCCTAAGCCTAAATCCAGCACTGTTTAACACGTTAACGTCAGCGTCAATACACGGTTGTGTAGAACGGTTTTTTTTATTAGAAAAAAGAAAAAGTTCGATTGTTGAGAACTAGTTTATTTATTGAAAAGTTTGAAACAAGTGATGTACATTTCTTTTCGGCATTTATGATAATTGGGAAAGTTGTGAAAAAACCTAAAGACAAATTTTATAAAAATTTATTGGACAAAACTTTATTACTTAAAATTTTTCTTGTTAAAGCTTGTCAAGAAACACTTTTTCTAAATTTCAAGTCCCTATCTCAAAGAAAATACTCTAGTGAAAGTACAGTTTTGCTTTTGTTGTCCTGTAACTAGTGTCCTGTTTAAAGGACCACTTTCAAGTTAAGGAAAGTATTGTGAGTAAAGACGATAAAATTCTAGGATATTCGGAGATAATCAAATTTAAAAATGATTTTTTGTAGAATAGCAACGCTGGCTGTAACGTGTTAAATTTCAGAACAGAATCATTTACAATTACACTAGACAATTTATCAGTTACTTCTACTTTTTATTGAATTTCTTCAATGAAAAAATGAATTTAAGAAGAAAAAAATCATGTTTTTACCAAGATATGTTTCATGTTGTGGCATATATTCTTGCATTTCACCTAATAACATTGCAATTTCCTGAGAATCTTTTGTTATACTGCATAATTCTTCTTGATTAAAATCCGGTGTAATTTGTTTACATAATAAAATTTGACTTATAACATTTCCTAGATTTGAAGGACCAGCTCTATTATCTGTAAAAAAAAAAAAAGGAAAAATAAATAATTTTATATTAGAAAAGAAAAAATAAAGAAAAGAAAAGTATGAAAATTCTAAGAAATAAAATCCAAAAATTATCTTTTTTTTTTTATAATTTTACGGATATACTTATATGTATACTCGTACATATACGTATACTTAATATCTATTATCTATTTTTTTTTTCTTCTTTTATATTTTTTTCGTATATACAAGAGAAACATTTTTTATTTTTTTTTCCTTCTTTTTTTTCTTCTTGAATAAAAGTGACAAAATTGTTCTTTGTTAAAATGGACATTCGTTGTTAATGTTATGCCTAAAGCAAAATTTTATATAAAAAATAGATAAAAGGATATTATTTTCTATAAAATATAGAATAAATAACAAGAAGAAAAAAAATGAAAAATGTAACACTTTATTGTTATTAGACAAAAAAAAAGAAATATCTAAAAAGTAAAAAATGAAGAACTAAAAATAAAATAAGAAGAATTGAGTCAAAAATCAAGATCTCTTCTTTTTTTTTTTTATTTATTTTGTCCTTTCTGGGGGAGGAGGTGATTAAATATAATTGAAATTTCTATAAGAGTGTATATAACACTAATAAAACTTCCTATTGAATTTACGATGAACGTACTATACGCATCATTTATTATTATTTTGTTTTTTTTAAAATTTTTTTTCCTAATAATAAATTATGAATGATAAAATTTTATTTGTATTTTTATAAAATAAGAATTGTCCTTCAAAATAACAAAAAAAAAAATAAAGAAGAAAAAAGAAAAGAAAGATAAAAATTAAGTAAAATAAAAATAGAATTTTCTGCTCAATTATGTGACTAAAATTTTTTTTTTATTCAAGGAATAATTTAATTAACGAGAAAAAAATAATTATGATGATAAAAAAAAATATATATAAAGATGATGAAATCGTCCTTTTTTTCTTATATATATAAAATGTCAAATTATTTCCGTTTTATGGTGTTATTTTGTATATATAGTTGTGTAGGTGTAGAAGTTTATATGTTTGTATAAAACACAGGATTACTTTATTATTTACTTATGTATGTATTTATTTTTTTTTGTTTTTTTGTTCTCATTCTACATCTTCTTCTTCTTTTTCTCATTATTATTATTATATACATACATATATACATATATTTTTTTTTTGTGTTGTACGTTTTTTATGAACTACTTACCATAATATCCGGACATGTCCATTGGTACGACCTGAATAAGACGATAACTTTTTATTAGCTCACGAAGGAATAATTGAGCTAAATAAAAAAGTAATACTAAATGTGGGTTATCTGTCAGGATACCGTCTGCAACAGAACTGTAAATACAACAAAAAAGAAGAAAAGAATTAATTAAAATTTTATTTTTCTAAATGAAATGATAAAATTATGTATTTTTCATGGATATATCTTTTCACACATATACACACACATACATACATATGCATGTACATTAAAAATCATACAAAAAATATTCATTTATCCTGTTGTTAAATATTTTTACAGGTAAGAATATCTGAACATACATATAAATAAAGATTATAATTTATAACGGTTACTTAAAATTACTATATTCATGAATATTATAAACAGTATATAAAATATACATATATTTTTTATGTATGCAAATTTAATGCATCCGAAACGAGTTAATATTCATATTACATAATATATGTATAATGTGTAGTATAAGATTTATTTTTTTCATTTAAATTGCATATCACGTTTCATTATAAAAAGATAACAGGTGTTGTGTGTATGTAAATCTTTTAATTAAAAAAAACTTCAAGTATGTACAATGACAACAAATAAAAATATTAAAAAAAAAAGGACTATTATAACAAAATTCATATTCATAGTAAGGAAGGATGATGGTGTTTACGTTAGAATAATCACATTATATGTGATATATGTATGTATGATATATGTAAAAAATATATACAGTGCATATATGTATGTATGTACGAAAGAACTGTTTAAAAATTAATCTTAATCAACATAACATTAACCATAAAAGTAAATTTTCGTTTTTTTTTCTTCCTTCCTTTTTTTTTTATTGTTTGATTTTGTCTCCCTATTAAGAGGTAGATATACTCAAAAGGGTTGGATTTCATTTTTAGGTGGAAAAAAACTATATACGTTTTCTATTATTTAGTTGATAAAGTGATTAATTACATAGTTTAATATTTAAGTATGATACATGAAGTATGTACTGACTCTCTTAAAAAAAATTCTATTCATAAACTTTATCTTCATATGTATTTTAGTTTTTGCTATGTGTGTGTAATGTGTGTATATACACATAAGTATGTATATGGGTAGATAAAGTTAAAATGATTTGATTAATTATATTCTTATAAATGACTTGCAACTCTATTATACGAAAAACGTGAGAAATATTTATGTAATTAGAGAAGAATAAAAATTACCACACACATAATTATATGGATATATAACTACATAGATACATACGTATATGTATCTTATGTATTGTACGTTTCATTCCGTAATGAATTGGTGAAAATTTTAAGAGTTTTTCTATGATTTTCACTTTTTTTTTGAAATATTCTTAAGAAAACTTTTAAGTAGATTCTTTTTTTTTTTGTTTTTTGTAAGAAAATTAAATTTCCACTCTAATAATTTTTATTTTTACGAAAAAAATATCAGATTATTAATTTTTTTTTTTTTTTTTTTTGATTAATTATATGTAATTTATGAATTTTTTGAATAAGAAAATTAATTTTGAAAATTAAATGAAAATTTCATATTAATTTAAGTATGTAGTTAATTTAATCCTACTTTAGAATTTTAATTAAGTATAAAAAAGTTTAATGTATAAAAGTACATATAAAAAACACATACATATACATTATCTATGGATATGTACATATATTGAAATTCTAGTATACATTAAATCCTTTTTTAAACAAACAACAAATTTTCGACAATAATGTAGAAAAATCTTCTTTTTTTTTGTTTTTTGTTTTTTAATAAAAGATGTATAAAAAACCAAGAAAATAAAATTTAAATTGTGCCAATAAATTTTATGAACATCAAAAGTATGAGTATAAGGATTTTGAAATACATACTGACATATTATATGGTTTTTTTGGTTTTTTTTATGAATGTCTGGAATAAAATTGAAATTGTAGATATAAACTTGTTCGCCAAAGGGGGGAAAAAAATATAAACATAAACTTTAATGTTTTTGTTTCACAATTTGTTTACAAAATTTCATGTGAAACACATACTCGTGCATATAAAATGAGAAAGAACTTTTTTTTTCTGATAATTTTTTTGATCCGAACAAATATAAAATTTATTTTATACAAGAACACTTCTTTTTTGCTCTTTGATATAAAATATAGTCAACATCAGAAAGTTTTGATAGAATTTCATAATAAAGTTTCTAGTTTTATTAATGTTTCAGAAAAAAAAAAACTTGGGAGAAGAATCAAGTTCAAACAAATTTTTTTAATTTTTCTAATTTTAAATTGTTTTTTTTTTGCTGAACTTTTTGTATGAATTTAACATTTTTTTTAAAACATTAGTTTTTAAATTTAAAACTTATTGAAAATTTGTCAAGATAAAGTTTTCGAAAGAGTGAATGTTAGACAGCATAAACAAAAGTGCTCTAATAGACAAAAAAAAAATCCTGCACATTGAAATGAGGCCAATCATTTGGTCAGAAAAAAAATGGCTTCGAATTTTTAAAGCTTTGACCTGCAATTTTAAAGTTGTTTCTTATTCTGAAGGTTTTTTCTTTAATATACATACTCTCTTGTTTTAAAACTTTGTCTTTTTTCTTCGTACTTTTGGTTCTCCAACTCCACCAACAGTTTCAAAACGCGGGCACTTTTCCCATCAATTTTGAATGTTTAATTGAAAACAAAAGGAATGAGTAACATTGAATGCTCATCGTAAAACAAAAATTCAAAAATCTTCTGCTACCTTCTTCCTTTTTTTTTAAGTTCTACCGCCCCCGCTATAGTGGATTTTATTCTCAAAAGTCTAGAAAAAAAAATTTGCTTGTATCATACTAAAAGCTTTGATCTCATATGATTAAATTGAAAATATGCAATCCAGGAATTTTAAGTATCCTCTTTGTTTTGTAATAAAATCAACAAATTAAATTTAAATAAAAAAAAAGCCCCTCAAAATAATTGACTTATAACGCTTGCCTGAATTATTGTTTGTTGAAAAACTTCAAAACGTATTTTTTTCTATATTTTAAATATTTAAATGTTAAGGACCTTTTTCGATAAATAATTTATTTGTGTTACATAAATTAAGTGTTTTTTTCATGAAAATTCAAAAAAAAAAACAAAAATGGTGCTCTTGTATGTTTGGGTTTTGTTTACCTATGTACTTAATGAAGAGAATTTAATTTATATTTTGAATTCAACGACATGTTGTTGTTCAAAATGATTATATTGATGATGGACGAAATGATGGATTTGATAAAGAAATTCATCACGAAATTGAAATCATTATGTTGTTGACTATAAACACGCCTTTTTTTTTTTTGTTAAAGAAAAAAAAATTGTAAAGAAGACAAATAATTGAAATGAATAGAATGTATGAACACACGCGATCTACTAAAAATGTTATTTTTCAATAAAAACACATACAATTGTGTTTTTGTTCATACAATTAAAATACGAGTATGTACATATGTAATTTATTATAATGAAAAAGTGTAATGTATGGTTTTTGTTTTAGACTTACATGAATTTTCTTCAAGTCAACAATATGTACATATATTCAAAAAATAAATTGTAATTGTTTCATTTTGTTTGGTTCCAAATAACAGATTTAAATACAATGTGTTAAAATGTACATAAGTATAAATGTATGTATGTATTTATAGAAATCTTTTATAGCTAACATATACAATTAAATTATTATCAAAAGAATATATTCTCAAAAATTATGATGATGATGACGGGAATGACGATAAAAACTAACATTCTATTGTTACAAGTATGCTATAACATAAAATAACTTTTAGTTGTAACAAAACTGCATTCATATTCTACATTTTATATCCAAATATTTTACCGCAGACAAGTAATTTCAATGTTTTTTTAACAGCATCCCATTCACCATCACTACCACCACCATCGTCATCATCATCATAAAAACACCATTAACAACATTGAATTGGACTTATACTACATGCCATTTACTTGTTGTTTTGCCATAACATTTTCATAGTTGTTATATTATGTATGCACTAAAAATCAAATAATACTGTTTTGCTTTTTTGTTTTTGTTTTATAGATTTCATCTCTATACATACAATAACATAATTCCATATCATCTCTTTATTGTATGAGTATCAACCACAAAAAAAAAACAAAAAACTCCACCCACACCCACCACTTAATATCTTACAGCATTTTCAAACTTTATTCAAAGAAGTTTATTTTCAAAATAATGAAAAGAAAAAAAGCAAAAATAGATTTTCTTTGCTTTTTATACAATTTTTTTTTTCTTCTACCAGTTTTACCATTTGAAAAGAAAAAAATATGAAACTTTTGCAGATAAATTTCCTAAAACTTGAAAAAAAAAAAAACAAGAACAAAAAGAAATAAAATAAAAATAAACTGTCTATTCACATACACGTCATGTACTTTTATGTATGTGATATATTAAGTATGTCCTTTTTTTTATTTTATATATTTTTTTTTTGGTTTTATGATGTTTTTAATGTTTGTTTTTTTTTTTATTTTTATTTTCATTTTCGTCAAAGTTTTTTATTCTAACAATAATGTTTCATTTTGTTGTAAGCTTTTAGTCGAATTCGAATTAATCGATTCAGAAACATGTCATTGCAGTAAAAGTTTTATGTTTTCTTTAGAAAGTGTCACAAAAAAACAAAAAAAAATGTAAAAGGAGGAAAAATTAAAGAAAAATCTAAAAAAAAAAAAAATAAATAAAAATAAAATTCCCATAGTTTTAGTTACTAACTGGTAAAGTAATATTATAATACTTTGGTGTCTCCGGTGTCATAAAATATTGTATCTGCTCATCCCTTCTCACATAGATGATATGATACCGATACTGATGATTATGATCACCTTTTTATGCCTTTTTTGTTTTTATTTTTCTTCGAAATTTATTTTCTTAAAATTAATTTTTTTTTTTTCGTTTATTTAATACATATTTCAAAAATTTTAGATGAGGGTTAAGCTCTCTTGGAAATTTTATAAAAAATATAATGTTGATTTTTTTTTTTTACAATAAAACTTATAAATACCAGACATATAGAAAGGAGATCAGTTGAAAAAAGAATTACACAAGTTGAAATACTAAATACAGACGTGATACAGCTGTAATAAGGATATTTCATCTATATATACATACAAACATACATACATCATAATATATAGTTATAGTATCTCATTTTGTTGAAAATTTTTGATAATGTATCATTTAAAGTTTATGTTTAGAGAAATGTCAAAAGCATAAAATTTGATATATTAACTCTAATGAAAAAAACAAAAAAAATACATCGACCAATCATTCGTTCATCTGATATCTGTCTCTAAGAGATTTAATCTAATAATGTACTGGTAACAGGGTAATTCTTTATATCAAATATACATTTTTACCATTATTTAGATTTTTATTTCAAAGACAAAAAATCATGAGTAACGAAAAAGTGTTATATTTCAAAATAAAATTAAAATTAGAAAACACTACTTTGTCCTTTCGATTTTGTAAATGAAAAAAGGCACCCTTTATGCTTTCAACCACAGTAATTTTACAATATCCTTTGTCCTTATAAATGTTATCGTATATGTTATAAAAAATGTACCATGTTGTTTATTGCTTCTCAAATATCCATCAAATGATGAGAGATTTTCAAAAACATATTTAATGATAAATGAATGCGAATATTAGTGTTTTTGTCTGGGCGTTATTCATGTATCATCTATTAAATATGTATATGTACTTTATTGCTTATGTATAAATGTAAAAGTATCTGCATGTAATATTAAATTCTTCAAAATTATTTACGATAACATTAGAATATCTTTAAAATGTACATAATCTGGTTGAAATAAAGTAGGTACGTACAAGTGCATATTATGTATGACATTTATGTAAAATTCAATGCGGTTTTTTTTTTTCTTTTAATTTCAATATAAAAATAAATTTGATAATATCATGAATTCTCATCCTGAATTTATTTATTAAATTTGTTTTTTTTTTTACCACACGTAAAATAAAGACTTTTTTCGAAAGCCAAAATAAAGACTTTTTCAAAAACTTTATGTAAACCAAAATTGTTAAAAAGTACAGGAAATTCATTAACAATCAAATTAATCGAAATTTCAAAGTCAATTTAGCATAACCAATGCAAACAGAGTATTGTTTTTAACGGAGTAAATTAAGATACTCTATATGTAGTAGATATTGTTTTATTTAAGTATAAAAAGACAAATAATGTTTGCTTTCGATAGAAAACGATATAAACTTTTAAAATTTGGTTTTACTTCAAAAAGGAAAAGAAGAAGAAAAAAAAACACAACAACTTTTTTATTTCGCTCCGATAGTTAGCTATTTGAAATATTGCTAAATGGTAACGTATGTATGTATGGGTGGCTTTATATACTATATATTATATGTATATTGATTGCATAAGTTTACAATTACAAATACATATTGTTGGGCAAAAAACCAAAGTATAACAACAGCAACAAAGTAAAAAGATATACATTTTTTTTTTTTTCAAAAATAATGCTATAGACTATGAAAAACGATTGCTCTCAAGGGATTTTAAAATTCACGAAAACAACACTTTGAAAAAAAAAAAAGCAAGAAAAAAAAACAATATTTATCACTTGATAGCTGTGTTAAGACAATGATGACGATGGAAAATTTTAAGACAATATACTATAGAAAGCTTCTCATGTATCCATGCAAATTTTCATGAAAAATACAATACAAAAAAATTTAAAAGAAGCAAAAAAAGGCTAATGGAATGAGTAGGACAAAAAAAAAAAAAAAAGAAAAATAACGAAAAAGATTTTGATAAATTTCTCATAATACACATGAAAAACTTTAAATTGAATTAAGGGTAAATCCTTTTAAAAAGATATGTGCTTAGGAGAATTAGTAACTGTTATATGTGTACATACATATATTTTACTTTTTAAGTTAAGGGTGGTAAAAAGCTCCCAAAAAGAAAAAAACATCTTGGTAATGAATGGAATTTATTTAAAGATATAAAATTAAGATATCCTGACAAATTTAAGTTCAATGATTATTATGATTAGAATCATTTCATTGAATTTAAAGTAAATTTTTGTTTTCTTTCTTTCTTTTTTTTACAATTTCCTTTAATTTTTTTGTATGTTAAACGTTTTTTTTGAGTAACTTTCAGATAAAATGAAAAAAAAAGTAACTTTCAAGGATAATATGAAACCTTTAAATTAAATATCTGTATCGTTAATCTTCCTTAATTTTGTTTTATTCCCAGAAGATTATGTGGAAATAATGTCAAACTTTTTTAAATACGAATTTATTTTTTGTAACAGGAGCAAAAAAAAATAAAATAAAAGAATTATTTGAAAACATGGCTGGGAGCCATTAAAATTCACTTTGTCATGATGAAATACTTGAAAAAAACAAACTTAGCTACATTACTTACATACGTACATTATATATTTTATAAATACAAATTAATGAGATGAACATATTATTTTTTTTACGTTACGGAAATGACTTTGTTTTCGCGTGTAATAAAATTTTTATTCGTGTGTTATTGCAGGTACATAAAAAATGGATAAGATGGATAAAAAGGATAATAAATATGTATGTATATATAAATACTTTAAAATAGCATGTGAAATATGTGTTTTTTTCCTTTTCGAAGGAGCCATCATTTGTAATTATGTACCTACATTAAAAAATTTATGTTTTAAAAAATAAAACTTTATTGTAAACGAAATTTAAAAATTTAATAATGGAATTTTAACAATCGAAATTAAGGAAACTAATTTTTAAAAATGTTTAATGATTTTTTTATTGTAAGTCCTTAAGAAATACTTTGAAAAAACTGTGTACCATGAGTATGTCAAGAATATTACAGTAAAGTGACTCACTTCAGGAATAATTTATGAAAATTATTTTATAATTTTATACTCGTCTTGGAATAACGGAGAAAGTATATTTCCTCAAGAATTCAGAATAAATAATGTAGAATGACCATAAAAATTGTTCTTTAAGTGTTCCAAACTATACATGATTAAGTAATAATATACATAGAAGCTTATTATTGCCAATATGTAAATAGGATGTTTACATGAAAAAATAAATATGGCACGTTATACTGCAGTACCAATTATTAAAAATGTTTATGGTGGATTTGGAAGGTTTACAACATAAAGTAATGACGGAGCGAGAAATTTGAAAAAATATGTAAAAAAAATCAAATTGTATACATTTTTCTCTTTCTTTCTCCATTTTCAGATCTCTTAATTAATTTTAGAAATTTAGAACCACCGTTCAATAAAGAAAAGTCATGGTCCTTTAAACATTTTTTTTTCTTCGATAACTCTTTGAAATTCACAGTTAAAAATTATTTTACAAAAATTTATAATTTGAAAAATATATATTTTGTATTTGAAATGGATGTTGTGTGTTTTGTGTGGGTGAGGGAGATGCATCCACGAGCACTTAGAAAGGAGAGTCCATTATACTCATTTTGCTCATTTTGGAATGGATTGTGGTCATTGTGGACAATTAAGCTACTGTATTATTTAATTTTTTTTAAAAAAATTCCATAAATAATTTCAGGATAGCGATAGTATATAATTAAAAGTGAATATTGTTTCAATTTCAAATTAAGCTTTAATTAAAAATGTAAATAATAAGTTCTATTATACTGCAATACCCTTTTAAAAATAAAATGCAACTGAATAATAATAATTAATAAGCACTTGTTTTTTTTTCTTGTGTACTCTCATATTTCTCTCCCACAATTTAATTAAAATAATGAATTTAAATTTTTTTTTTCTAAAGTGTTAAGATTTTTAAATACTTTATAAATAACACAATTTACATTTTCATTTAAATTTTCTTCTTTTTTTCTTCTTTTATTTGAAAAAATAAAATATTCATTTTTAATGTATGTATGTATTTACATTTCAAATAAAATTCACTAATATAAAATTATTAATTAATTTTCTTTATTGCAATATTTATTCTTTTATAAGTTTAAAAAAATATTGTTTGTGGTAAAATACCACCCACTCACTACTCACTAGCCAATAATTTCATTGAGAAAAAAAAAATAAATAAATACCGCAGTTTCATGTCAATTTAATATACATACACATATGTATATTGTACAGTTGTTAATAAATTATTTATGTATATATGTATGTATGTATTTTCAGTTTCAAGTTTCAAGGACGGTACAATTCCAATTCAGTTTGTCGTAGCCTAGGAAAAATATTATTTTAAATCATAACACCATGAAAAATTATACATATAACACCACTATACATTTTTTTTTTCATCTTACAAATGCATAATATTTTTTTAATAATTCAAATGAAATTGTGCAATAAATGGAATGAATAATTAATTTTCAAATACGCGATTTATAAACATACATACTAAAAACATATACATACATACATAGTTATATCGTTCCATATATTATTTATAAAATGTACATAATTTGAATATTTAAAAGCATTCAGTAAATATAGATAAAGTTGAAAATGTTGTAAAATATATTTTTGTGTGTATTTTACGCTAAAATATGAAAAAGCTTAAATAAAATAAAATACATACATACATACCTACATAGTATGTACATTTTCATTTTTTCTATTTTTTTGAATTTCAGGAATTTTTTTTCACGCATTTAAGAAATTATTAAAGTAGAACACTTTAAGGATACAAATTGAATGTAATGTGAGTGAGTATATATGCGATGTCATTTGAGTTATAATACGTTCATAAAATTCATTCAAGTATAAATTTTAGGAGATTTGAATAACAATGTTCAAGTAGTAACTAAGAACAGTGAACGACGTGACATTCGGTGGCGCATTGGTAAGCCTCAATCCCGGCAAGACAGAGGACTGTGGTTCGATTCCCAGTCGAGTCGAATGTCGTTTTTTCTGTTCTTAGCTACTACAAAATTTATTTACATATGTACAAAAATTTGCCCATTGGCTTTAAACTTGAATAAATTTGAAATGAGAATGAAATTTCCTTAAAAAATCATTTTTTTTTTCATTAATTTTATTTTTGAAAGGATATTTGTTTTTTATTTTACAGGTAAAAAAGGATAAAAATTATATTTATCAAAAAAGATAACGATATACTGCTTGAGTTGGAAAATCTGTAATAAGAGCTCATTCTTAATTTAATTAAAGAATTTGGTTACCAAGCCGAAAATGAATATATAAAGGGTAAGAAAATGTTGTCTTAAATTTCTTAAGAAACGTGAAAATCGAGTAGGTACACGTTAATTTTTTTTTTCTATTTTCAAATATTATCAAAACGCCGGTTCATTTTTAAGAGGAAAAAAAAAATATGTTTATCTTTTTTTCGAACAAGAATAAAAAATCTTCAATATAATTTTTCACTTTGCCCGAAAAAAATATATAAAATATCCTTAATATCCTTTATTTCTTATTATAACATATTTTTATATTACAATTGTCAACGAAATATGATATTTCTTTGTAGGCATTAAAATGAAAACAACATAAAATCCAATAAAATATGGCAAAGAGATTTTATTTTTCATTTTATTATTTGTGTTTTTTTTCTTTAAAAATTCTTCCTTTTTTAAACATTTTGGCATTTTTATGTTTAGGGCGCCGTTAAATTGTCTAAAATTGCTGTTGTGAACAAAAGAAAAATAGATAAGTTAAGGAGGCAAAAATAAAATCAAATTTCCATAAAAATAAATGTTTTTAGGTCGAAATAATATGCCAAAAAATTGTTTAAAAAAAAAAAATAAATAAATAAAAATAGAAAAAAAAATTGCTCTCTATTACAATTTGCCTTCAAATATTGCCCAGATTATTTTTTTGTTTTTCAGTTAGTATTTTTTGATCTTGAAAAGGCTCCTACTAAAAGCTTAAATTAATAGAGACACATAAATTATTTTTTTGTTTTTTGTTTTTACTTGTATGTCCTTTACTCATGTCCTTTAAATTTGAAATTGCTTGTTTTGTTTTTTCAATTCTACTTTTACTAGCTTATTTTTGTTCTTGTTTATATTTTTTTTAAATAATTTTATCCTTGACTGACTGTTGTGGTGTCATTTCATTAGCTTGTACATTATGTACTTGCTTATTTAAAAAAAAAAAAAGGGAAGAAGAAAAATAAAACAGAAAGGTGTATGTATTTATGTAAATTTAAAACAAAATGGAAATATGATAGTGATGAGACTTGAGATAATATAAAATGTCAAGGACAAGATGTCCAAACTGCAATTATTTTTTGAGTAAAAAAAGTAATTTTAAAAGAAATGAAAATATAGTAAAGAGAAAACACACACACACACACACACACATAATAAACAACAAGAAACGTAGAAAATGCACTGGGTGAAAAGTGTGGCAAGTGCTGTTATAAAATGAGTGTCATTTAGTAAAATTTAAAAATTTTGATGAGAAAATACGTTTTTTTTTTCTTCATTGAGTTGTTTAAAAAAAGCTTTCTTCCTTTTTTTGTTGTTCTTGTTCTATTCCAGAAGGAAGAGTAAAATTTAAACAAAAATTAAAAACAAATATTCACAATTTCCCTGGGGGGTGATATGAGAAAAAAAAATTACTTTTCTTTTCTTCAAGAAGTGTAGAAAATATTCTAGGAAATATAAAAAAACAAAATGAAGAAAAAATAAGAATAAAGAAAGGATAAAAAAAAAATTGGAAACAAAAAAGAGAAAAGAATTCCTTAGATAATTTGAGTGACGGAAATTGTCTTTAAAAATGAATTTTTTAAGAAATGTCATTTCAAGGATTTTATTTTATTTTATTTTTTTTTTTTTTTTGTTTGAAGAAAAATTATTCCTTTTTAAATTTCTTTCAGATGAAATACTTAAATTTTAGTGACATTTATATGAATGAATAGATAAACAATGGATAACGATGGTGATGGTAATGGAAGTGCTTATAGCAATTCGAAGAAATGAAAAGATGAATTAATGGATGACAAAAAAAAACAGAAAACAAATATTTAAAATACTGTGATGACAAAATAGTAAAGTGACATTTAAAACAACAAAAAAATAAATAAATGAAAAACGGTACTTTATTTGTCCAAATAGATCTACTTCAACAAAGTTTATTAATGAAAAATAAAAACGTGAAGAAAATTAAGTTTTCAATTGTAAAATTCAAATTGTGTATATTCTTTAATTAAAATGTCTAATTAAAAATAGTATCTAATTTGTAATTGAAATAATTTTTAAGAAAACATCTTTCAAATAAACAATTTTTTTTAATTTTTAGTAATTTCGTAGATATTTTAATCGCAATTAATAAATTTTAAATCCATTGTAAAATTTTATAAAATTTTCCAATTATATTTTTCAAGTGATTATTACAGCAATAAAAAAATCAAAATTAATGTAGTGAATGAAAATGATTTAACAAAGGTTAATTCCCTTTATTACATAATTTGAGTCTCTGCATATAATTGTATGGGTATACATTTTCCTATAATTTAATATTTTGTATGAGACCATCATTACATGATATTTAATCGGATTTAATATAATTCTTTAATTGTTTGGTGGTTTATAAAAAAAAAAGGACACTAGGGATTTTGTGTATGTATTTCACGAGTATGTGTTAAATTGTTTTGTTTTCAAACGTAAACATTTTATTTTTCTAGTAATTTATTTTTAAAACAAAACAAAAAAGCCATTATTACATTTTTTTTCACAAATTTTGGCAAAAGCTCACATGTTACTTTCTCATCATTTACTTCAATTGAAAGCTAACATAATTTTTTAATTGTTGTTTTTATTTTTTTAATTTTTTTTTTCAGGATTAAAAAACACAAAAAAAAAATACCTATTACAGAACAAATGCAGGACGAAAGTTTGTTTTATGAAATACTTTTCAAAAGTAATTTAAAAGAAATTGTAAAAGTTTGTTGCAAATGATCATCGAACGTCAAAAAAATATTCTGTGTTAGATTTCAAAAAGACAAAAAAAAAAA
Organism: Bombylius major; assembly: GCA_932526495.1. Classification (NCBI taxonomy): domain Eukaryota; kingdom Metazoa; phylum Arthropoda; class Insecta; order Diptera; family Bombyliidae; genus Bombylius; species Bombylius major. Next base: position 50,690,815 of record OW052044.1, read on the forward strand.
AAAAACAAAGAAAGTCCAATTAAACACGAGAAATACAACAAAAATAATTAAGAAAAAAAAATTTTTTTGTATACCCTGTTGTTCTTTATTTCTTTTAAAAAAAAAAAAAACAAACAAAAAAACTTCCATTTTCATTCAATTATTTTGTTAGCAAATACAAAAAAAAAATAAATTTTCCCTTATAAAGATTAAAAGGCAAAAGTAAAAAGAAAAAAAAAAGGACGAAAAATGAATAGAATTTAGGCAAAATGTAGACTAGTAGTATAGAAACATATAAAAAAACAGATGGATAAACGTAAATAAAGCGTATAAACATTACTTTTTTTGTTGTTGTTTTCTTTCTTTCTGTTGTATATATACTTTCTCCTCCTCTTCCCTATAACATTGTATTTTAAGTGGAGGATTTTGACCCAAAGTTTAAACTTGAATAAAATTGTTTAAAAAAGTAAAATGTGCCATAAATAAGGATTATGTAAAATGAGAGAGAAAAAAAACACAATTCCGTAGAACAACAACAAAGGAAGAAAAATTTGTAGAAAAAAAAAGTTTCTAATACAAAAATCTGTTGATTATATTTTAATGTACTTGAAAAAGTTTCTTATTTTGTTCCTTTAAATTATTCAATTTAAATTAATTATTGTACTTCGCGAATTTCATTTTTTATAATGTCAAGGAAAAAGAAAAAAAAAACATTTTTCATAAAATTTTAGGCTTTTATTTTAAATAAAAAATTTATAAAATTGAAATTATTTAAATTACAGTTACTTTATAAAAAATTAATTATTAATAAACACACTTTTTTATTTCTTCAATTCTGTTAAGGATTTGATTCAAAAACTTCCTTTATTTCTTGGTCTACGAAAATCCTTGATGAAGAAAACAAAATAAAATAGATTTTCTTCCAAAATTATAATTTTTTCTCATAGAAATAAACGATTTTTATAATTTCAATTTAGAAAAATAATAATAACAAAAAAAAAAAAAAACCACCCTTTAAATCAATTTTAAATCAATAAAATTATTTAAAAAAAATCCATTTTACTTATTTCATTATACGCCTAATACATACATAAATACTGTGTTGAATAACAACAAAAACGGATGCTTGAATAAATTTAATTATTTATGGTTGATTTCTGATAAAACATAAAACGACGTGCGAATAAGGAATGAACGAATAAAATTTTTGAAAAAAAAAAAAATGTGTATTCTAAACTTTCATTTTTTTTCGTCCTTATTGTTTTTTTTTGTATTGCTATTCGACAATGTTTCATTTTAAATCTAGAAATATGCTGACATTTAACTAAGTGAATGTTGACAACGAGTGAATTTCATTGTCATCCCTTATAGGTGGAAGGTATACGGAAAGGATAACAGATTGACTGACGTAGAGGATGGTAAGAGGAATTATAAGGCAAAAAATAAAAAAATAAAAATTGGAAAAAAAAATTGTGGAAAAATAAAAATGAAAACAGGAAAAATAAAATAAATTCTAAAAATAGAACAAAAAGAAAATATTGAAAGTAAAATATCAAAGTGGAATTTACATATACATATACGTATAATTCGTATTTTCGGGAATCTAAATAAAAAAAGTATATAGCGGGTAAATTGTTCAGTTTCCCTCATCGTTTCAAGAAAGTCTTACAATTGTTCGGTACCTTTGGTATGTGCAGCATGAAGGAGAAGGCCCTAAAGAAATTTTTTGAAAATATGATTTTTTTTTCTTTGGAAGAATTTTTTCAATTTTCAAACAAAATCCTTTGAGAAAACGAGTTTTTTTGTATTGCCTTTAAGCGATCAGAATCTCTGAACGTTCCCAATTTAATTTATTTTTCTTATTCAATGCGAAAACATAATTTCTATTTCCAATGAAAAATTATGAACTTCTTATATAAAAATGCCTTTGTAAAAATCAAAAGAATAATAAATGAAAATTCTTTTGAAAATATTCTTTGTCATATTTTTTTTTTTTTTTTTAAATTTATTTTGAAAAAAAAAAATGATTTAAAAAAACACAAAATTTGTTATGCAGTTTGTTGAAATTCCACGTAAAAATTTGGTTGTTAATTTTCTGTGTTTTATTTTTATTTTATTTATTCTGTGGAATAATTCAATTTGAAACTTTTGAATTTCAATAGGAAAATTCTTATGCAAAGAAAATCATGAAAAAGGGGAAAAAAAATAACAAAAACATAAATTCAAAATATTGATCTTATAATTATTTAATTCGCATTTTATACTTTTTTGTTTTTATATCTTTTAAAATCGTAATTCATTTTTTCATTTATTTTTCTTACCAGATTTTTGTTTTTTATTTTATTTGTTGGTTAAAGGCTGAAACACAATGTGTAGCTGTAGTTTGTAGCACTAGAGTGAAGTTGTAGTAGTAGTAACACTTTGTAGCGCGACATCAATATCGGCAAACTCAATGATGTACCTAGTATGTATTTGAATACAAATGACATTTGACACTTTCAAAGTTCAAATACCAACTGTCAGAAATCAGATATCTAGTTTTAGCCGTAGTATAAAATAGAAAAGTAGCAACTTTTAGCTTCAGCTACAACTACAAATTCTACTACAGCTACACATTGTGAAGCGTCATACTAAGCTGTTGTACTTTTGACAGGTCGTAATACTAAATGTACTACATACTACAGTGCTACACATTGTGTTTCCGTCTTAAAGCTTTAAAAATTGTTATTTCATACTTTATGTGATAAAAAGTATTTTTTATTACAAACATTTTTATGATTTACTTCATGCCGAATACACATACATAAAAAACATGGAAAAATCTTCATAAAAATGTTTTTAAAAAGCAAAGCAAACAAAAAGTTAAAAAACTAAAGAAGAAAAAAAGCATGTAAAAAAAAAATGCTTTGAATTTTTTTTTTTATATTACAATGATTTTATTATGTCAAATTTTGTTTATGTGTTCATCACTTATTTTATTTCATATCTTAAAATTTTTATTATATTATTATATTTTTTTCTTATAATGTACAATTTATATGACACAGTAAATTGTGCTTTAACATAACATATTACAGTGAATGAATGCATGCGTGATAATGTTTTCTATTTTTTTTATTTCAGAAAATTTTATAGGTATTGAGATATAATTTGTTTTTCAAAAATGATAAAAGTTATTTTTTATGATGCTTGCATTACTTATTTGCGTTCACATGATCAAAATTGTAAACTTTTTGTTTAAATTTCAACTCTCTTTTACATTCTTTATTTTACAGAAATACTGTAAAAAGCCTCTGAACGTACGTATATTGAAAAGTGGGTCAATCGTTCATATTGCAATCCGAATCTCCCCTCTTATAATTAACTAAAGTTCAAACATAGCATCCATTAATGTTTTCTATTTTTTCTCCCATCATCCCATGACCTTTATTTTATTTTCTTTATAGAAAATGCCAGCACTAGGTCACGGTCACCTTCATATACAGTCGTAGACGTATATTATGGACAGCTAAAAAGTTTCTTTTGAAGAAAGATAGCACATATAAACTGATTCAGAAATGAAGCAAGAAAATGTAAAATGCATTGTAATAATTTGATATTATTTAAATGTTCTAAAATACATGCATGCATGCACCGATGCACTTACAGTTTAATGTGGAATGCGAACTGCAAAACGTGTCAATCAAAGAACCAAAATTTATGACAAGCTTCAGACTGTAATATAAATTTATGTGTACTGTAATTAATATGAAAATTACAAGATTTTTTTTTGTTTTGTCACATTTTAAATTCTTCCTTGATATAGATAATAGTTAATTAGGATGACCTAAATGCAGATTATTATCAGTAAAAAAATTTGAAAATCCAAAATTCCATTTTGGCACACAATGTATAAGTTTAATTCAAATTTTCTTGGGATAATTTATTTAAATTTCTGTAAATATTTTTTCCTTTGAAATTTTACGCTTTTAAGTAATTCTATTAATTTGTCTTCTTTAATTCTAAAGCACAAGAAGGAAAAAATGAGTTATTCGTTTTTCTTTTCCAATTATTTTTGTGTTGTAGTTTTTTTTTAAATACAATAATACCGTAGAATTAATAAATTTTCCTCTGCATTATGGAAAATAATATTTATTTAGTATTACAATATAACAAACAATATGAAAAAACATTACCGTTTTATTATTTTGTTGTTGTTGTAATTTTTAATATTTATTTATTTTTGTAATATTCAAAACACGAATACTTTTACATCATTTATTCTTTCTTGTTTTTCTTTTATTTTCCTTTTTATTTAGTTTTTTTTTATTTTTCCTTATTCTAGATGTAAAAAAAAAGTTTTTCCAGATACATTTTTCCTGTACACACATACTTTTACGAATATCAAATAGATACTTTCAGTTTCAGTTCTATTTTTTTTTTTTTTCATGAGCGAATATGTTTATGTGAATGTTTATTATTTTTACAACAAACAAAGTACTTACATATGTATTAGTTTTCCCATAAATAAATTCTATGAGAACGATATATACACTTTGAAACTTTTGTAAATAAAATTTTCTTTGTTTTTATTATTAACAAAATGAATACTTCCGGCTTTTATTCCCTTTTTTTTTTTTCTTTTTCTAAAATTCAATTAATCCTGAAATTGATTGAAGCATATACTGTACTAAATACTACATATATTCAAAAATGTAGCGATTTTTTTTTGAGAATGCTTTTTGTTTCCCATTTTTGTTTACTTTTCCTTTTTGTTTTTTTTATTGAAGAGATTGTATAAGTAAAGTTTGCTTTTTATATTAAATTAATTGGAAAATTTTAATTAATGATTATATTGGATTTATGTGTATGTATGGAAAATTTAAGAAAAATAAAATTGAAAAATTTGGTAAAAAAATTTAATATTCATTTTTTAGGTTTTTTTTTGTTTTTAATTTTACACAACTGCGTGAAGGAAAAATATTTCATAATATAAAGAAAGGTAGAAAAAACAATTTTTTTTTTTGTTTTCACACACACATTTTATTGATTTTGTGTAAATTTGTTTTTGACACATATGTAAATTTTGTTTATGAACATTTTACATTTAATGAACCATCTTAATCTTGTTGTGTATGAACATTGAACGATTTTCAAAATTATGGGATTATTTTCTCATTTCAAATATAATTTTAAGATTTGAAAATCATTAATATTCCGTTATACACCACCACCCACATTTACTGTATCATTAGTTCGTTCTTATATTATGTTACAACATATATATTTTTTTACAAGTCCTAGAATGTGTTTATAAATACGTGTATAAGATAATATTTGAATTTTTATTACATGAAAAAAAAAAAAATTAGTATGTACGTGAAAGATTTTAAGTACCTACCAAGAAAAAAAAATTAGGTATCAAAAAATGAGTTAGATATTAAGATGTGTAAATGAGAGTCGTGTGTATATGACCGCCTTTTTCGTTTAGATAAATTGTCGATCTAGAATCTACACCAAAAAGGATAAACTACTGCTATTTTTGGGGTGGTATATTATGATAAAGAAAATTAAAATGAAAAATTTTATTTTTTCATAGGTCATGGTTACTGATGGTTTAATGAGGTGTATCTGATGAAAGTATCTATATTTTATCTGTACATTATATATACATCTAGTAAAATATGCAGATATACCTAAATATGTTTAAATTTTATCTGTACACATTTTATTTTCTTTTTAAAAAAAGAAAAGTTGTGTAGATTACATAACAAGAAAAGAAAAACAAGATAATCTGCTATAATGTGATGATATACTTACATACTTGTAATCATCTCAAACTTATCTACGTTATGATCTTGAGGTATTTTAATGAAGTTACTTTTTTTTTGTATGTGTGTAGGTGTGTGTAGCACATCTCATGATAATACGCTATGACATAAAGATTAACCCGTTTACGGTACTACGATTTACACGCAATGTGGTTAATTAAGAAAAATACTAAAGTATAAATTAATGATAGTATAGGTATACCTACTTAAATACTGTTTATTAAGGATCTTTTAAGAAAAGGGTTTTTATAAGTATGTTTTGAATAATAATATTATACTTTACTTGATTATATACATCAGGTGACAAATAGGTAGATAACAGGACGTGAAGTACACGAAAGTATTAAAAAATTCTTTAAAAACCTAAAACGGAAATACAATGTAAAATGGATAATAAAAAATTATAGCCGGGAAAAGTAAGAACATGAAATTTAAATACCTGTATACACGTTATACATGTTCAAGAAGATACTTTTTTCCTTTTTTTTTTTTTGGTTACATTTTGTTAAGTTAACATATAAAATTGTTTGTATAATTAGCATTTCTACGCGGAAAAACAAAAAAGAAAATCTTCTTTTATTAGGTAAATTTTAAATAATAGCGAATTACAAGCATAAACCATGGAAAAAATAAAATAAGAAAGAAAATGTGTATAGTACTTCATTTTATTTTGGTTTTCCCTTTTGTTTCTTTTTTTTTTGCAACGAAATCATAATTCCCTTGGTTGTAATTTTTATAGTTATATTATTTTACCCCTTTATTTGAGAAAAAGAAAAAAAAGGGGTTTAATTTAAAAAAAAAAAAAAAAAAATTGGCGGAAACTAGCATACATGAAATTAAATATACACAAATGTACTATTTGTAAGTGTATATATGTATTTGTATATATATTTTTTTAAAATTATAAGTTTAAATCTTTTCCTTCAGATTTTTTTTTTGTTTCTTTCAAGCGCAAATACCGTCTTGTATTGCGGTTTTACTTATTTCATTTTTATTTTAATTAGGTTACATTAAAAAAAAAAAAAACAATAATAAAAATAACGATCCACTTCTTGTGGAAGAACACATAAGGAAACATTGCAATTAAGAAATTCTATTAAGGATAAAAGTTTTAAAAAGAGGATTAGAGCTTTTAAGACTATTTTTTTTATAGTATATTTTTTTTTTCATGTAATTAAAGAAGAAATAATAATTATAGTTACATTATGGAAGAAAAAAAATTAAAAACTTGATTTTATTCAAGAAAATGAAAAAAAAAAAATAATTACGAAAGTACAACATATACAGAGGAAATAAAAATGAAAGAAAATATAAAGTTCAAGATCGAAGGTAATTATCCTTTATTCTTTTCTAGATTTTAATTTTCTTTTTAATTTACTTTTATTCAATTTAAATGTGTAATTTTGAAAAGAAATTTTTTTTTTATTCAAAATGAATGAAAGCTCATATTCAAAAACAAAATTAAAAAGAAATGTAATTTGAAAAAGCTAAAGAATCTATTAAATCAAGATTATTTATTGTATATAGCTATGTACTTAAAATAAATGTATATAAAATTAAAGTGTTTTATAAATTACATTATGTGTTTTTTTTTTTTTACTCTTAAAGTTAATAACCGTCAATAAATGAAATTTGAAAATCTTTTTAAATAATAAAAAAAAAGAAAAAAAATTCCTTTTGAAAGAATTTAATATTTTAATTATGATGAATGATGGATTTAAAATAATTACGATGAATGAAACGGTCATAAAAGAAGATAAAAAGAAAAAAATTATGATGAATAACATTTAAGAAACTTCAAGTGTTGTTGTTAGAGTAATAGAGAGAGAATATTTTTTAATTTAACCTAGAAACAAACATAAAAAAAAATAACAATGAAAAAAATAAAAAAGATTTATCTTAAATTAAATTGATTAGATTACGACTTACGTGGTGGGTAATTCTCTAGAAAATGAACACAGAAACAAAAAAATTAAGAACACGAGCATAAGAGATCTTTTTTGAAGTTTGGTTTAAATTCTATGTAGAACCTTCAGAGCCAAAACTACTAGAGTTTGACTGTTGGAAATTGGAATGATGACAGTTCAAGTTGATAAAAAAATCATTCAGCCAATTCAGACAAAAATTTGGGTATCATTTTGCATCGTCTACATTAACGAAAACTACATTTTAGGCATTGTACACAGGGTGAAATAGATTTGAGGATATTGAGGGTACTGTGTGATAGAATAACGGCTTTTAAAATTGAAGGTCACAGATTTAAATTCAACTTTGAATCAGTATCCAGAGAATGACCCATTTAAAAAATATATAACCAAATATATTCTAACTAAGTACAGGTTCTTTCTGCTAGAATTATATCTACTAATAAACATCTTGAAAAATAAATTTAAATTAAACTAAAGCTTTCGTGCTTTTCAAAAGAAATTTTCTTTTGTATTTCCAAATCCTTTTCAATTAGAAAATTCTATTTATATATCAAGAACTAAATTCTATTTAAAATTTTTTTTTGTGTTCTTAGAATTTTTTTTTTTTCAATTATAACTTAAAATCTGTCAAGGATTAATTTTAAAATCTACAAAATCCTTATAAAAATTGAAATTTAAAAAAAAAAATATATATTAATTATGAATTTGAATTATTTTCAAGAAGGAAAAAAAAATACCTTTCGTCGAAGAAAAACTTTCTTTTATTCCCATTTCAAAAAACGTATATACTTAAGTAATGTGAGTACATAAATAAAAAGATACATATTTGACATTCAGAATTAAAAATATTCAACAAAACAAATATCCTTTTATCTGTTAATTAAAAATTCAAAATATATGTATTCTTATATTATTATCGTCTTTATAAATTTTTATAATATTTTGTGACAATTCATTTTCATATTCAATTCAAAAAATTTATGCTTGAGAAAATTTAAAAAAAAATTTAAAGAAAAAACAACAACAATAATATCTAATTACTGTATACATCAGTTAAAAATGTGTGTGTACCAACATGAAAATTCATCTTATATGTTATCGTAACAATTTGTTGTTTTTATATGTTTTTCGTTCTCGTTTGTTCTTTGTTTTTTTAAAGTTGATTAAGATAAAATGACAATAATTTATTTAATGTAAAAAGAAAACAGACGTTGTGGGGCAAGAATTAATGCTAAAAATTCACCCTCACATAAAATATTCACTATTGTTTGTATGTATGTATGATATGTATATTTTTTACACTGAATGTGTAAAAAAGATATAATACATATATTTTAAATGAAAAATATATGCAAATATAATTTGAAGAAATAATATGAAATAAAAAGGAAAAAAAGAAAAAATTACCTACATATGTATGTGTTGTGACAAAAATTGAAGGTTCTTAAAGGAATCCATTCACGTCGTCGTCGTCGTCTGCATTCATATTTTAAAATACATACACAAAAAATGTATATATAGGTATACGATGTGATAATGAAAATTAAACATGAAAAGAAATATAAATGTATATTCACACTTTATATTCCTTTTGTTTTTGTTTATTATTCACATTATCAGTTTTTTTTTTTTTTTTTTTTAATCATCAAATGCATTAAGTGAAGGTAATATTTCAATTGAAACAATTTGTATCTTTTGTATCTGGAAGCTCTTCTTTTATTTGTTTTTTTACATATTTATTTTTATTTTCCTTTTATGATATGAATTATTCAAAATTATTATATTTTTTATATACATACATACATATTTTTTTATTTTCTTTTCTTTGAATAATTTGCATTAATGAGAATGTGTTTTTAAAAATGAGATAAAATAATAATTTTTTGTACGTATCATAAATAAACAAACAAACAAAAATAAAAGCATAATTTTGTTTTTAATGCATGGTAAATAAATAATATGTATATAATACAAAAAAACTGAAAATAAAAATAAAAATGAGCTAAAAAATAAAAAATAAAAAATATTTTTCATTAATTTGATGAGTTTTTTTTTTGTTAAAAGCGTACTTAACATAATTTATTTCCGTTGAAAATTTAAATTGATTTTTTTTTTATATATTTTATAAATAATTCGACTTACGAGTTTAAGAAAATAAAAAAATAATAAGCAGTATATAAGAAGGAGAAACTAAATTATAAAAAAGACTTTTGTAAAAAAAAAAAAATGAAAAATATATGCAGCGTTAATAATAAAAAAAAAGAAAAAGAATTTGCGAAAAAAAAGGGAAATAAATAAAAATCATATAAAATCCATCTCATAAATTTTCTTGGTTTAGGTGCATTTAATATTTAATGCATGGCGAATTCGTATTATGTTCCTCTTCTTTAAAGTAATAAAATAAATCTAATTTGCAATTAAATGCAGACATATAATTCTTATTTTTTAATTTTAGATTTTTTTTTTTTTATTCCTTTTACATTTTATATGATTTTACATTTAAACATTTTGGTGGTGGTGGGGATTTGGATAAAAAGTTCAAGTATTTTCTGTTGAATTATAAAATTTTAAAAAAGAGAAATTATTTAAATGTTTTTTATATGAAAATTAGAGTCCTTGAAAATTTTTAAAGTTCTTTAAAGATGTTTTTCGGAGGAACAACAATTATTTTACTTAAACATTAAAATCTGTAAGCGGAAGCGGAGTCGTGCTATGGAGGCATATTTTAGGATATTTAAAGGAACCCCCCTATTCTACATAAGAGACTAAGAGACTCTTAGCCTCTTAAATGCAATTAGCAGACACTTAGCAGAAATTGCTATTCTAGGTAAGAGGTAAGAGATGTCACCAATCAGCTGATCTCTTAAAAATTGTGGTGAGTTTAGTTAAGAGAATTTGGTATTCTGGATAAGAAGATAAGAGACGTTTCTAACCTCGAAAGTCTATTAACTTAGCAGGTCATTGGTGAGGTCCTCTTATTGTTATTGTGTAGAAGTGGAGTTTTTAAAAAGTGAAGAAATTAAAAATTTAAAAAAAAAATTAATAAAAGAAAATAAAAATAATATAAAAATAATAAATAAAATAGAAGAAATACTATTATTAATTTTAAATGAATATAGTATTATATTTTATATTATATATATTATATATTTTCTAAATACGCGGGAATAAAAATGTAAATCTTTCACTTTTTCTTTTTTTCCAAATTATTTAAAAGTTGAGTTATACTGTTTAAAGTTAATTAAAAACCGTTTAATCAAAAATCAGTAAAAACTATGCTATATGAATAACATTTAAAATATCTAGTAACCTATGATTTCAAATTTTTATTTAACAAAAATAATCCGAATTTTGGATTAAATTGGGAGTACGCTATAAACGGTAAATTGGGATTAAAATAATACATGCAAACGTTGATACTTTTATACACTTAAAGTATACATATTCTTCTTCTTAGACATAAAAAAAAGAAGAAGAACGTGACAGCTTCACTTTCACCATTTCAATAATTTGGGCTTAAACCAAAATCCGAATTAGCGAGTTTATAGCAGATAAAATTGGGAGTAAACCAATATTCGTACTAAAAGCGAATCAGGCATAAACTCGTACATTCAAATTCAAACAAATGTCATGATAATCAGCTGATTTTGGTGAATTCAAAACCTCTTAGTCTCTTACACATTATTATCACCACACGTCTGCTATGTAGAATACCAATTTCTGCTAATAAATCTCTTATGATAAAAAGTTTAGAGAAGTAAGAGAAATAAGAGACTCTTATGTAGAATTGGGGGGGAAAGCTAGACTTTTCGTTAATTTGTCACCTGAATCACGGCGAACTTTGCCGCATTCTTCACGCAAAACTATTGTATGTCCATTTCTTATCAAATTTGAATTTTTCGGTCTATTCGATTCTCTGTTGTGCCTTATTCGCCGTGTTATTAGACTGTTGTGCTCTAAACGCAGAATTTCTCTCTGGTTCAATCAAAATGAAGAACTTCAATTCATTCATTTTTAAAGGAAGCATTTTTTTTAACCCATCTTCATATTGCTCTCCTAAAAAATTTCCAAACCGGACATACAATGCTTCTGGATTGAAGTGACGAATTGTTAAAATCCATCTTCCAATAAGGATGACTAAAATGTACTTTTATTTCATTTTTTCTAAAGTTTTATTTCATTTTAATGAGCCATAATTAATATACATATACATACATACTCGTACATATATCCTACCAGGGCCGTATTTAAGCATAGGCTAGATAGGCTACAGCCAATGGGCCCGCACCACAAGAAATGAGTGAGGTTTTTTTTTTTTTTGCTTGTTAAAAATACAACCCCCAGTGGAGCTCGCTCCACGAGTCCAGCCTAGGAGGGTCTACAGATCCTGAATACGGTCCTGTATCCTACTTATATAGTATTTCAAGTAAAACTGATATACGAAATCGGATTTTTCTCCATGATAATCGATTTTTTGTTTGAAATTTATTTTCGAAATTTAATTTGTGATAAAACAATTAAAAAACTACCCAAAGGAATTTCAAAATTATAAATCGTAAATAATTAAAAATTTTCAATACACAAATATATGTGAACAAGTTTTACGTATAATTATTTTTTTGAAAAATTTAATTACACAAAAGGTAAGACACAAAATATAATATAATGATACCACACTATAATGTACTTGTTGACAGAATTTGTAATTAGATTGTAATTAAAATTTATAACAAAACGTGTATTATTAAATTTTAACCAATGTGGTTTGTTGGTATCTCATTTATTTTAGATATTGTATTGATTTCTTCAATTTTTAGAATAAGTCAAGCTGAAAATTTCAACCCACAAAGTCATCATAGGTGTTATGATGTGATTCAATTATGTAGTTCAATTTTGTGGAAACCTATTATACGAGTATGTAGGTATTTTTCACCAAAACAATTTATAGAATTTTTTAAATAAATCTTTTAAATTTTTTTTTATTTGAATTTCATATTTTTTGTTGTTTTTAAATTTATTATTGTTTCGTTAAAAAAAATAATCATATGAAATCTGTGTTTATGTGTAATAAATTATACTCGAAAACCGTTTATACTACCGCATTACATCGTTTATCGTTCTTGTATGTACTAATGTATTATATAATGCATGTGGAATGTGGATAGCTTACTATGTATGTATCTACTTACTTATTTTGTTGTGGTTTACCTTTTATTTTAATAAGTGAGATATTATTCCCATAATATATAGTCTCTGTTTAATGATAGCAGTTACTTAGACATTATCATTATTTGGTTCCAATAATAAATCATTCAAAATTATTTTGCTTTTTTTTGTTTGTCACGAGATTATGTGTATCTTGTATCTACAATATTTTACAGAAGAAGAAGAAAAAAAAATTAAGTCGCGTTATAAAATTTAAAATTTCTTATATTCATAATTTGTATTTCTAGACGTGATTATATTATTCTCATTTATTGTTCACAAAGTAAGAACATTTTTTAGTATCACGTAAAATGACTGAAAAACAACATAATGTAATTCATAATATTACCGCTAATGGAATTAATATTTTATCATCAACATCATCATCATCATTATCAGTTACAGACAATCAAATCGATTATTATTTATCGTCATCATTCTTTAGTGTTTTAGACTATGTAATATTCATTTTTATGTTAGCCATTTCGGGTTTAATTGGACTTTATTATGGATTCTTTTCAAAACGTAAACAAGATAATCCAGAAGAGTATATTCTTGGAAATAGGCAAATGTCTGTATTACCAGTTGCAGCATCTCTTATTGTAAGGTACATATTAAATAATACATAAATACATAATTCATTTTAATATGATAATTATATAATAATTAATACTAATTGAAATTTATAATTAAATAAGTACATAATTATGATAATACATTATTTTAATGAAGTAGAAAATTTTAAAGTGTATTTCTCTTTATTTTAAAAATATGTTTGTGCGGTTTTTTAGGGAAAAATAAATGAGATTTTATTAAATTCTTAAATATCCTTGAATGTTATTTTAACAATCAAATAAAATATCTTTGGAGAAAAATTTAGGCTTTGGAATGGAACCAAAGCCATAAAAATCTGGTGTTTTTCAGTTTTATTACGTCTGTTTTCGTTTTTAGGGAACCGATAAATCTAGGAAGATAAAGATTTCGATTTCAAGCATGAACGCAAAATAATTCTTCAATTAATCTCGTATTACCGAATAAATTTTTCGTTTTTTCAATGAGACTAAATTTTGGTCCTTGCTATACCGTTGCATAGACAAAAGTTTAATTATGCTTTCAAAGTTTCGGTCTTATTTTCCACCAATTTTTTTTTTTAAAGTTTGGATAATCCCATATAGCAAGAATCTTTTCATGGCAGAAAATTTTTTTTCTGTAATGCGTACTTCTAAGTACTTAATATGGTTACGGTACAACACGGAACGAATTACCTACGTTGTGTAGGAGAGACAAAATAACTTAATTGGAGTTCAACAATTTTTCAACATTTTTGAATTAATAAATTGACATGGTGTAAAAAACTGTGTTTTAAATAGAAAATTTAAAATTGAAAATAAATACAATACCTATTTTGCTTTTGAATTACTTTATTTTTTCACTTTATTTATTTTCAGTCAAATTGCTGGAATAACAATGCTTGGTCTTCCATCTGACGTTTATGCAAATGGTACACAATATGTGATGAGCTTTATTTCAATGATACTGGTTGGTATTCACATACACATAGAATAACAAATATTTTACATTTAATTTACAAACAAACAAACAAACAAAAAAAACAAGAACAGACATAAATTTAATTTTATTTTCATTTTTTTTCTCTTTTTGTTTTTTTCTACAAAACATGAAATCCTGATGTTATTGTATATAGGTTGGAATTGCATTAATTTACTTTTACATTCCTGTATTCTATGATTTAGGATTTACATCATGTTTTACATATTTAGAAAAAAGATTTGATTCAAATGTTAAATTAACAGCAAGTATAGTTTATACAATTGAATGTATTTTATCAATTACACTTATCATTTATGTACCAGCATTGGCATTTAATCAAGGTTTGTACTGTATACATATGCACAATTTGTTGTCTTTTTTCAAATGATAAATATTCAATTTACGTTTTGTTGTGTATTTGTTAAAATAAAAGATAAAAACAATAAAATTGTTTTACATATGTGTATCCTTCAATTTGTTTGTTTTGTTTTTTTTTTTTTTCAATTACAGTAACTGAAATAAATCTTCATTATGTGACAACAGCAATATCTGCTTTATGTATATTCTATACAACAATTGGAGGTCTTAGGTAAATAAAATTCTAATTTATTCGAATATATTGAAAATATCTTTGAAAGATAGCAAATTTAAAATTATAATAGAAATAAGGAATTTTATTAGAAGACTTTAAAATTCTTTTTTTTTTCTACGAAAAATAAAAACATCAAAGTCTTTTATTAACCCTTTTAACCCTTTATTATTTATTTTTTAATTACTATCAGCATAATAATTATCATTTACACAAAAAAAAAATCTGTATGTATTTATACATATATCCTGTTTAAAAAAAAAAGAAATTTTAAAGTACTTACATTTTAATATTTAATAATAATGTGTACATGACATACATACATACATGTTGTGAATAATTTTCCAATTTAATGAGTTCATGAATAAATTTGAATCCTTTTTCCGTTTAAAACTGTATAGTATGATATTTTAATATTTAATGAAGTTTTACTTTTATTTTATATATGTGTTCGAAGACAGGCAGACAATTAATTGTATTAAATTTTTAATTTGGTGTATGTTTTCTGTTTTTTGCATTTTTATTTTTTTGTTTATTTAACTTTTGTTGTTTTTTTTGTGAAAATACTTTCAGATGTTTTAGGGTATGATTTAATTATGTGTAAATAATTAATTTTATTTTTAATAAATTTTAAATTAAGTGAAAAAAAATCTCAAAAAATTCATATTATTTTGTCTGGTTGTTTTTTTTTCACTCTCTCTCTTTCTCTTTTTATTTTTTAAATCAGAGCTGTTGTTTGGACGGACACAATTCAATTTGTTTCAATAATTGGTGCAATTATAGCTCTTATAATTTTTGGTATATATTCACAAGGTGGAATTATTGAAATTTTTAAAGCAGCTGATCGTGGTGGAAGACTTATATTTTTTGAGTAAGTTTTAAATTAAATTAAACAATTGTTTTATTTAAAAAAGAAAATAAATAAATTTAATATAAATTAAAATTTTTTTTAGCATGGATCCAAATCCTTTAGTCAAATCAACATTTTGGACAATATCTGTAGGTTTAGCTGGAATGTGGATTGCACAGAAAGGAGCTAATCAAGCAACAATTCAAAGATGTCTTTCATTACCGAGTCAAAAAAAAGCAAATAGGTATTGATAGAAACAAAAATTATTTCAACTAAAATTTATTTTTATCATTTTGTGATCGTTTTGTAGAGCCGTTTGGATTTTTATAACCGGTGTCAGTTTAATTAAAACTGCAACAGCATTAATTGGATTAATTTTATATGCAAAATATGAAAATTGTGATCCATTATCAGCTGGTTATATAAAAAAACTTGATCAAATTTTACCATTCTATATAATGCATACATCAGAAAAAATTCCTGGTATACCAGGATTTTTTATTGCTGGAATATTTGCAGCAGCACTATCATCGATGTCATCAATTTTAAATGCATTAGCTGGAACAATATTTGAAGATTTCATAAGACCTCATATGAAAAATGTTACTGAAAAGACTGCAAGTAATTTTATGAAGGTGAATGAATTTATAGAATAGAATCTCAACAATAAAAATGATAATACAAATTTAATAAATGAGGGGTATAAAAGCAAAGTCAGCAATCTACACTATTGATAAAAAGTGACAAGAAAATTTCATGGCAAATCTGTCTCAAAAAACCCTACTTTCTAAGCCACTACATACAAATAAAGTAGAAACTAAAAATCGTTTAAAAAGAAAAATGACGTTTACTCAAATTTAACAAAAGTGGAGATTATGCTGACTTTGCTTTTATACCCCTCAAATTTATTAATTTATGTTAATATGATTTTATATATGTTTTCCCCATAGGTCATTGTGATAATCATTGGTATTATTTCATTAGCTTTAGTATTCCTTGTTGAACGATTAGGAGCAATTTTACAATTAGCATATTCTTTACATGGTTTAACTTGTGGCACACAGATTGCAATTTTCACAATTGGAATGATATCAAGAAAAGTTAATACAAAAGTATGTATATGATAAATGTATATTTACGCTTTTATATGAGTTCATTCAATTTTATAAAAAACATCAAACATATAAATAACATGCATGCACATATTGAATTAAATACACACATACGAGTACATGCTATATAAGCATTAACAAAAAGCCTCTGTAAATAATAACTTTATGATTAACAAAAGAAATTGTTTTTCATTTATAATAACATTTTTCTTTTCTTTTGTGTAAAGTATAAATTGAATGTAATTTATTATGTTGTTTACACAAAGAGAAATAATACAATAGAATGAAGAAACACACAAAATTTTACCCACATAATTATGAAAAATACAAAAAAAAAATAAATAATAAAGAAAGAAAATCCTAAATAGGTATAATGTAAAAGTTTCATTTTATCCTATTTACGAGTATACCACAAAAATAAACAAGCTTTTAAGTTAATTGACTAGATTTTGTTGTTAAGTAAAATCTTTGTCAAAATATTATAATTCAATTTTAAATTTAACAACAAATTGAATTTACCTTCTATTGAGTACAGTTTTTTTTTTTTTAAATGGGGTTTTAGTTTAATAGAAAAGGATTCTGTTCTCATTTTATATTTAGAAAATATTTTTCTTATTTTTTTTAAATTTGAAAATTTATTTTTAGGGAATTATTACTGGTGCCATGGTTTCTATCCTGTGTGTTGGTGTAATTTTAGTTGGTACTCAACTTTATCCAAAGCAACCAACATTATTTTTAAATACTCATGATTGTCCAAATAATATACCAAATTATGGAAAGTAAGTAATTTAACAAACAAACAAAAATTATTTTAAATATTAAAAAAAAATTGTATTTGTATTTTTTTTTTTTCAAATTTTAGAAATTTTACCGAAATTTGGTTGGAAAAACATCATGCTCATGAACAAGTACCATGGCCATTTAGAATTAGTTTTTTATATTACACTCATATAGGTTTTATATCATTGATTTTAATTGCATTACCAGTTAGTTATTTAACAGGAGGCTCTAAGGATTTAGATGAACGTTTATTGGCTCCATATTTTAGAAAAAAAATTAAAATTAATCGTAATAATGTTGAATATGAACAAGTTTCTGTGAAATTTAATAAAGAAGATGTTAATTAAAATATTGAAAATTTGAATATTATTTTTTTAAACGGATTTAACGGTTCTTTACATTGCAATTAAGAAATTTAATTAAATATCATTTGAAGTAATTTTTGGAACCCACAATGAAGGTCAAGCATTCATTTTTTTTGATTCTCCACATAATCCCTCGTCCCCCTTTTATACAATCTATAAGTAGTTTATTTTTTCTTTCACTGAATATGCTTCATCCATGGAAAATTCTTTAACAACTCCTACAATTTCACATTGTTTATTTTCCGAATTATGTATTAAATAATATCAAAATTTTATTCGCAAAAAAAAAAATCAAATATCAAAACGTCAATTCACTTGCGATTACCATAATTTTTATGCTTTCAATGATAAAACAAATGATAAAGAAAATAAAAATAATATCTTGATGATACATATAACTGTTTTCTCAGATTACTTAAAAAATAAAATCTGATTGTAATTTTTTTTTACTTTGCCTTTTGGTTATTTTGTTTTTTTTTTCTTTTTGATTTTTCTACTTTTATTCTACGATATATGTATGCATACATGTGTACATATACATATGTGTGCACATGGATTAGATTTTTGTTTACAAAATTATTATTATGAACAACAAATATATCCCAATTGGATTACATACGATTAAGTTTCATCGTTTCACATTCATGTAATCGAAATTTTGTTAAATCTTTTGTTAAATTGAAAGCACGTATGTATATACCACACATAGTATTCAATATATACATAGATACTACATATACCATAATACATATAATTTTCTTTCCTCTATAATATATCGATTGAATAAAATGACGCTAGGGATTTTAATCAGAAATCAATTTTCTATGTGGCTTTTTTTTTTTTCTCTTCATATACCTAGTATATTTTTTTCCGATATATTTTTCTTCATTATATTTAAGCCAATAGAAAAAAAAAACCAAAAAAACAAAGTAAACAAAAAGAAAACTGAAAAGATAATAACAAGATACACAGGAATAAAGACAAAATTAAATATACATATATAGAGAAAAACCAAGGAAAAAATCAATAGAATTACATACACGTATCATGTTCTGGTTCTGGGTAAATTTTTTTTCTTCTTATTATTTTATAATAAAACAAAACATAAACACATACATATAATAAGTATTAGATGTATGTATGTATTAAATTAATGAATAAGTAAATAAAATGAATATTATTATACTTTACCTTCTCACTTGAGGAAGGATTAAACTTGCTGTATGTTTGCATGCTTCTACACATGATCTTCTTAATTTTCTGATTTTTTCTCTTAATTCTGGACAATCTCTTGATTGTCCAACATGTATTAACATATCACGAAATAATGCTACTTGACTATTTATTTCAACGATGAGCTGAAAAAGAATAATAAAAAAATTTCAAATTAAAAAATTAAAAAGATTAGAAAAACTTATTTTATTTCTATATAATTTACTTTTTTTTTCTAAAACAGATTGCGTTAAAAGAATGAAAAGGTCACTTAGATGTCAACAATGGCAAAAGAAATTGTATAGTTTTTTTTAAAACTTTCTATTTCGAATTAAAGAACTCCTTAGGGTATAGAATACTACTATACTACTATATATACTACAATCATACAGAGAAGATACAAATAGTAAGTTTTGATCCAAAATGTACAAAGTAAAAGTCCAATGTTCAACTTTAGCAAACAAGCTTCAACAATAAAGTACATAATATTTATTCAGAAGTATATTGTAAATTTACTTTTTTTGTATTCAATGTGTATTTAGATACTTTCCAACTATTTTAATTTTAAATTTATTAAAAGTTGTGAAAAAAAACGTTGACAAAAAAAAAGAAAAAATTTTTCATCAATTGAAGAGTGGAATAATAATCAGCAAATCATCGTAGAAATTAATGTCCCAGTCTCCTTTGTCCTGGTTCCACAAGATACTTTCACACAAATTTAAAATAAATTGAATAATTAAGAAGAAAAATGAAACAAAAATCAATACTTCGACCATCAAAGATTGTTTTGTGGGCAGGAATTGCGCTAAAATAACATCTGAAAATAAGAAAACCCAGTGCCTCAAAATATTGCCGCTACAAAACATTTCAGATCACATGAATTTTGAAAAAAAGAAATTCCAAAGGATGGTAGTTTAGCTGGTTGACTTTGTCAGTGAACAATTTTATTGTTGGTCTATGCTTTTTGAAATTAATTAAAAAGTTTGAATACTCAGTTTTCAGGATGTGTAAAAAAAAACAATATTAATATTTACTCTCACAACTAGGTTTGGACTTTTTCTAGGGTATCGAGTACAAAAGTATCGAAGTATCGAGTGAATGTACTCAATACCAAGTAGTACTCGAGTACTTTAGTCCAACCCTACTCACAATTATCATTCCGTATAATAATAAAATAACAAGTTTCTTTTAATTCACTTAGTAGCTCTTAATTACATTAATTTATTTTATATTTCATATACCTACTTCATAAATACATAATTAAAATGGTTATCAGAATCAATTTGTTTCTATGTTAACTAACAGACATAATACACATACATACATATATTACATGTATTATTCAATGTACATAAATACATATACCTGTGTATATCTATTTATTCTCTAATTAATATTCTATTCAATTATTCATTATCAAGGCAATCAAATTAGTTTAATTAATTAATTAGAGAATTTTATTTAAAATTTTGCATTAATTTGCAAAATTATTACACACATATTTGTATATGTATGTACGTGTTGTGTAATATTATACTGAATTACTTATCATTTTCAAATCTTAACAAAAATTCAACAAAAGTGAAAAAAATAAAAATTAAAATTATTTGAATAAGATTCAGATTGAAAGCTATCGAAAAAATATCTAGATTATATCAAATTAAATCTAAACATGAAAAAAGATTTTTTTTTCTATTCAAATACAAAAAAAAAAAAAAAGAAAGAAAACTTTAATGTCACAAAGATTTTATATAAGAAAAAAGTCCTGTGCGAATTTATGATAAACAAGAAATCTTACTAAGTAAGATGTAACCTTATTAACCATCTGCTAAAGTTTTTCATAAAAGGATTTATCTTTCGTAATTCTATAAAAAGAGGATTATTTTGTAAGTTTTTAAATAAGTGTTTTTGTTGTTTGTTGTTGTTGTTGTTGTTGATAAAACAATATATTTACACATATACAAATATGGATTTATAAATATATTTACAGAAAAAATATATCGAAATTTAAGGCTTATAAGTGTCTTTTGAATTCAAATTCATGAAAAAAAAAATCATTTAAGAAAAAGTTTATGTTTTTATCACTTTTTTTTTAAAAAAATACAACATAAAAGCTAACTTTAAGGAGCATAAAATGAGAAAGGAAAACAAAAAAAGAAAACATTGTTATTGCTCAATTGAAGAAACACAATTTACAACAAAAAAGAAAATATTCAGAATTTAAAAAAAAAAAAGAATGTGAAAAACAAAACATGATTATGTATGTAGCAGGATCTACATATGAAAGTTGAGAGAAAAAAAAAATGAAATATAGGAATCTGTGTTTCAATTTAAATACAGTATCAATCATACGAAATGAAAAAAACAATTTTCTTCTGGCATTATTATTATTTTTATTGTTTGTCATATATATTTATTTTTTCCTTTCATAAATGTACTTTTCCATTTTCTTTACCTTTTTCATTTTTTTATTCCTTCTTTTTTTTTATTGCTCTCAAAACCTCAAGGATACTAAAATAAATCACCTGTAGTGTCAGCTAGCTATTTGTCGACAATAAATCAACAAAACCATCCTCAAGCATCTTAAAGCACATCGTGTTTTCTTTCTTTTGAATTTTCTTTATACAAAATAAAAATCTATCTAGAAATACATTCACTAGTTTATTCATAAACAAAAAGGAATAAAAAATACGAAAAATATATAGGTATGTGAGTTAATACAGTTTTGATTTGAATCTGTACGATGATGTATACAAATCATATACATACAAAATATATGTATGAAAGGACAAAAATAAAACCAAATTAATAGTTTGTTTTTGTTCTATTGAGGATGATTACCATTCGGCATAAAAGTGAACTGAATCCAAAAAAAACATAATATGTATTCACAACAAGAATTTTTCATGTATGAGGAAAAAAAGTTATTTGTAAAAAGAATCTACATGTATACAAATTCTTTACGTATTACAAAATAAAAATAAAAATTATTCTCATAGAAAAACATGAATGTAAAAATTCAAATTAAAATTTTTGATTTTGAAAATCTTTTTGTAATATGTGGGAGTATTTGAATGATTTGAAACCAATTTATTTGTAATATCCCAGTAGAAATATTTGGGATGCATCCCAAAAAAAGTGATAAGGGAGTTTAGAAAAATTACAAAGGAAAGCAAGATATCTCCCTAGTGAGGTCTATGGGATGAATACAAGAGTCAAATATGATTAAACAAAGAAAAAAAGAAAAAACGCAATTTATATTATTCATCTAATTTAGAGTTGTGAAATTACGTGATTCTCAGTTTAATAAATGATTTTGTAAAGTATAGTTTAAATAGTGAAAAATTGTGGAATAATTAGTGAAAAATACGTTAATGTCCAAAGTTTGATTAATTTAATTAGAAAACAATTAATAAGGTGAGAAAAATAATAAGGTAACAATTTTCTATTTAATGCATAAAGGAGGCCTCTCTCGTGAGTTAAAAAGGAGATCTCTTTTTTCACTTTCTAAGGAGCTTTGAGGGAGTACTCCTTTTTGCGGACATGCTTATGGAAAAAGAAGGATAAAAAAGTACGAAGAGAGAGTTCTCCTAAGCTCCCCAGAAAGGCCTCCTTTATGCATTTCGGATGCTCACTTTTCCTACTGGGATGAAAAATACCTGATACTTAAAGTATGTAAGTATGTATAAAGTTTAAAATATAACTACATATACATAAATACTGATATGTATCTACATATGTACATATGTAAGTCCTGTATATATACTTGTACATATAAAAGTAAGTTTCATAGCTATATGCTCATAAAATTTTAAAATAAAATACAAATACATACAAACAAATTGTACAGAAAAAGAAAAACCAAAAAAATAAAGGATAATATAAGAAAGAGAACAAGAAAATAATGTAATTTTACTTTTTAAATGAATTTTGATACTTTTGTTAATTAAATTTTTAAATTGAAAATAAATTTCTGTTTTGATAACATGTAATTTGTAAACGTTAACATTATTATACTTATATACTTTCTCTTATACACATATGTATACAGGTACGATATATGGTGTCGTTATAAATATAAATTGTTTATATGTTGGTATTAAAAATATACATATACTCGTACATACATAAGTTTTTTTTTTAGTGTTAAATTACAGTTTATAAACTCAAACGAATCAATTTAAGTAATTATTTGAAATTAATTGAAAAATACATTTGGTGAAAAGGTGTTTTAATTAAATTGAAAATACATTAAATTATGTTTAATTGAGCGATTTATGAAAGTACATACATACATATAAATTTTATGATTTTGAAAAGGGGAAAAAGTTTTTGATTTTATAAAAAAAAAATAAATCTCAGATTTATTACAATTGGGAAGTTTAAAATCTTTAGCTTTTTTTTTTCAATTTTAATGAATCATAAATTGAATTTAAATTTCTAACTTTATTTTTAAATCTGTATAATCTTCAAGATATAAATAAAATAATAGTATAAAAGGTATAAAGTTCACAGATACCCCGTGCAACCAATCGATAAAGGTAACTTTGAATAGCTTTAAAGATATTTTTAAAGATTGCGAAGAGGATCGACATCGCGGTACAAAGATTTTTCACCGTTTTCTTTATAGGTAATTTTAAAGATCGTTATCGACGAATCCAAAATTATTTTTTAAAAAAAATTTTTAATTCCATTTTAATGCATTTTTCGTTATGAAATCAAAGTAAGTAATTTACTTGTTGATAGAAATTATAATCACCTTACTTTTGGTTCCTATCTTGTGGTTTGAATCAGGGTCCTATGGTTTCTAAGTAAGCCACCTTATGCACTGCGCCATTGTACGTTTTAGTATTGTTTAAACTAAGTGTTAATATAAGTTCCACAGTTATCGACAAATAACGAATTATCTTTATTGATCTTGATTAAGATAGAAGACAGATCTTTGATATGTAGCTTTATGCAACGATAACGATCGATAAAGGTAGTGCTTTGAAAATCGTTGGAAAATAATAATTTGAAGCTATCTATATAGAACTTAGAGCGTCTTTATTTGTCTTTATGATCTTTATGGAGCTTAATCTAACTAGACTCATCTTTATAGGAGAATCAAGTTGCTTAACGACAGGTTGCTCGGGACTTGAGTAGTTTTAGAACACCACTATGAGAAAGTTTCGATAGGTTGTTAAATTGAAAAGTGCAATAATACACTCCGTTTCATAACTATATCACCACTAAATTAATTTTTAAAAATATGTAATAATTTTGAAAAAAAAAGCAAACAATAGTAAATTTAGTATTTTGTAGGATTTTCTCGATTTTCAATTAAGGTAAATATGCAGTAAGGCATATTCCTGATTAGTCTTTGAAATATTTCTTCTGGAAGTGAAGCCCAAGCTTCTTCTACAGCACTTTTTTAATCAGCAAGACTGGAGTATTGCCTATTATTGCCCTAAACTTCTCTTACCAAAATGCCCCAAAGATTTTCTATGGGATTTTGTTCAGAAGAGCACGTAGGCCAGTCCAAAACATTAATCCCATGCTGCTCAAATTATGATTTTGAAAATCAAATTTTCGAGGTGGTAATATAGTTATGAAACGGAGTGAAAGTTAAATGTGCATTAAATAAAATACTTAATATGAATTTTGCACCATAAATTGTAACATAAAACAATTTTCTCGTAGTCAACATTTTTTTTAAAAATAAAATTTATTGGTCATTATTAAAAAATTGTTTGTATTTATTTTTTCATTTTCATATTTTGTTACTGTTTTTTCTCATGTATCTTAACATAAAATATTCGATGACCAAAAGAGTAAAGATTTGGTTATAAAACCGGAAAAAAAGTAAATTAAAATATAAAAAATTGGATATTTGCTATATCACTACTGGTATCACATAAATTCATATATAAGCGTTTACATTATCACTAGCTATACACAAAATTAAGAATGCATGTATGTATCTTATTTTTCATACATGTATGATGACATTGATTTTTTTAAAAGAACATATATACGAGCATAAATAAATAAATGAAAAATCAGAACGTGAGTGAATTTAAACACTTTAACACTTCATGAATACTGATGTATAACTGATGTTAAAGTGTCTTGAATATAAGCTATAAAAACATACATAAAAATATGACTTGCTTTAAAATACATATCAGCTTATACGTTCCTAGAAAAAGAGGTAAAATCTCTATATGTACGTAACACATTTCATATATTCAAAATTCATTTTTAGCACCTCAATTATAAACTATACATACATGTTTTTTGATACTAAAAGAGTATAGGGAAATAAAATGCTGCTTTGTTATGCAAATGCTCACAGTTAATGGTTCCTTTAAGGCCTTCCACTGGGGGTTTTTTTTTTAAACATATAAAATTTATACAGGTTATGTAAAAAAAAAGGATTATTTTTTTTTCAGTACACGGAATTGTAATAAAGAATTGAAAAAGCAAAATATTTAAAAAAAAAAAAAGGATTTAACTGAACAAAGCAAAATAAGAATAAAATATGAGAATAAAAAAAGAAGAACAGAAAAAATAGAACATTAAAAGCACATTTTTATTATCCACACATGTAAAAAGCATAAATTTTTTTTTTCTGTTGAAAATGCATTTTAAAAGCTAGAAAAAAAAAACATTACTACTATATTATTTGCTTTAAAAGTATTTTTTTTAAGAATAAAAAAAAAAAGTCAATTTTTTTTCTGATATGAACATTAAAGGTTTAACTGAAGAATAAAATATCAGTTGAATTTGGAAAAATATAGAAAAAAAATCTAGAATGATGTTCGTAAATTGGAGACTTATATGTGTACGTAAGTATGTAAGTATGTATTCATACAAATAATATAAAATTTGATGAATAATGCCTTGGTTCACCAATTGAAAAGCTCTATTTGAACGTGATAAATGGTTTTCATGGTATATTATCCTATTGAAAAGAAAATTTTTCAAATTTGGAAATATCTTTTTGAAAAATAAAATAGAAATAAAGATTTGAAGAGATTGGTCAAAAAAAGGTCAATAATTCATTGTAATTGATAATACCATAATTTTTATTTCTTTTCTAAAATGGGATAAAATCGATTTTTAAATCTCACTAAAATTAATAAATCTCAATTTCAATAATAAAAACCACCAATATTTTTTTATGCTGAATAAAAAAATCTACCTTTTCGATTCTAACTTTTATCAATTTCGACATTTTTTTTATTTTTATATTTTTTCTAAAAAAAATTTAATGTTCTCAATAACAAAAATATATTAAATTTATTGTCACTTTTTATGAGCTTTTATATGCTTTTTTTTCAAATAATATCCTCGAGGAATTAATGACAAAAAAATAATTCTATTTCATAATTTACTGAGGGAAAATAAAATATTATAAAGCGCATATAAAATGCAATTTTTTTATGAATTGTGAATTACATCACAATCGAAAAGGGAAATTAAATTATTTTTTGTAATCAAATATACCTAGTTTTTTTTTCATGATGACCTTCCATAGAGCTCTCTCTGGAGAACAATACTTTCAACAATGCAATAAATATTACAATATTCACAATAGGTCTCTTTATTATATGAGAACAAAGAAGAAAAAAATTAACTAAATATAAAATTGGTATACAAATTTTTTTGTAAATTAAAAAATGAATTTTTTATTATTTTTTAATTTTGAAAACTAAAAGATAAATAATTTCGTTCAAGTATATATTTGCAAATAAAAAAAAAATAAAAGGTGTTTTTTTTTTATTTTCAAAACATTAATTAAAATTTCCTTTCTTCAATTTTCAATTGGTAGCAAAAAAAAAAAAAAAGTAATACCACAATGTCAACATCATTCAAAATTGCGAGAATATTACAAATTTTAGCAGAAAATTTCAGGTTTATGCTCTCTAATTTCAAAGTTATTTTAAACTTTGTGTTTTTTATATTACTTTTTGTATTCTCACATTTTCTACTTATATTTAAAATTTTGTTTTATTACAATTCTTCTGAAATAGGTAATAGGGTAAAGGCATTGATTTGGAGCTAAGATGATTTTGATAGCCACTTATAATTATAACGTTTTTATTTTTCAATATTAAACGGTAATTAAACTTTGTAGGAAATAAACTAAAATTATCAGAAGTTATTATAGTAGACTATAAGAACAGAAAAACGACATTCGACTCGCATGAGAATCGAGAATCGAACCACAGACCTCTGACTTTCCAGGGCATTGCTCTTACCATTGAGCTACCGTATGCCATGTCGCTTGCTGTTCTTTGTTACTACACTCAAATCTTCTTCATTAATTATTATGATATGTTGCATATGCATATTCTGTTAAAAATAAACTTCGGAAACCACCATCACAGTATTTCCGAACAAGTAAGATCCAAAAGGCTTCTTTTTATCAAATTACAATTTGTTTTGGATGTACTGATGGTGCTTTGTTTATTTATGCAAAACCAAGTAAAAAGGACTTTAAACTGACATACATATACATATAGAGTGATTCCGTGAAAGTGTCCGAAAACCATGCATTTTTCAAAAAAAAATAAGGATAACAAATCGATGCAGAATCAATTGAGCATTCTTTTTCTGCAGTTAAAAATGAGGGTTAATATGAAGCACTTTCCGAAAAAATTAGAGTTAAAGTAAAAAAATGACAAAATTTTGAGGCCTTATAACTTCTGAACGGTAAAAGTTGCAGCAGCATGTAAGATCTCGATGGAAATATGCAGGGGTCTTCTACAATTTTGCAAATAGATGACTCTAGCGTGCCCCTGTAAAAAGTTATAGCGTAAAATAAGGAAAATGTACCAAAAATCTTTCCCCCCTCTAGCTCTAACTCCGTAACGGTTGAGATTATCCCCCCCCCCCCCCCAATCCATACCATTATTTGTTCGCCTCTACGAGACCTCTATCCATAGTTTTCGGGTCGGACACCTTAACGGAATCACCCTGTATACCCGATTTGTGGTTTTCTTCTTATATTCACTTTTCATTGTAAGAACAAAATTAAAATTAAACATATCGTAACAATCTCATGTAAAATCTATTTATTTATTTTTAAAAAGAAAACAAAACATTATATCCAATATAGTCGTCTATTGTAATTCCCTTTATATACATTTATATATGAGTTACAATAAAATAAATAAATAAATTTAATGAGTTATTTCTCTAGATTCAAATTAAAACATATAAGATTTTATTTAAATTAGATACTTTTCAATTTTTTCAATGTTTTTTTATAGATACATATATATAGGATACATATTTATGTATATAAACAATAAAATAAAAATTTATAAAACATCATTTTAAACGGAACAGATTTGTAATCATTTTCATTATTAAAATGATATTAGAGAACACAATGCCTATATATATATTTATTGTTCTGTATATAAAATATCTTTAGGTGATAATACTGCTTCAGGCATTATATGTATATGTTTATTATATTTTAAAAGATACTTATATAAATACAATAAAACAAAATAATACAAAAATAAAATATTGTCATATATAAATACAAATATCTACATTATATCTACCTCAAAACTTAACAAAACTAAATTACATATTTCTCTATACAATAGATACACCTAAATGTATACATATAACTTATATTGTGGGTGTACATACATATATCCACATAAATATGTAGAATACGTGATTTCTATTACACTTTTCGACAATTTTAACAAAATATAAATATCTAGACATAAAAAACTTTGATATCAGAAACTCAATACTTTGAATGTACATATCTATATGTCTATATACATACAATATACATATATGTATTAGAAGGAGTACATAAAGATACAATACGATATCCTGCTGTTGATTTTTATTAAATCCTTAGAATATATAAATAATATGCAAAACAGGTTTTGTGATGTGACACATATTTCAAACTTGAAGAATAAAATATATACATATAAAAGTTTTTATAAACGCGTGTGTACATAAACATATCATATATTAATATCCTTCTTTATATATGTAATACATATATGTACATACCCGTATATTCTCAAGTATACAAACTATAGCTATTCAAAAATTCTACACACTTTCCTTTAACTACACACTAGAAATAACTTTTATTTAACACCACATAAAACATAATATTAATGTTTTACATGACTTTTTTTTTCGTTCTTTTGTTTTACTAAATTTTATATAAAATCACCCACACTACTATATCTTCATCATACACACATACACAAACTGATATATATACTCGTATATTTATGTATATTTTCATCATTTTAAGCGATAACAAGAATAATAACTTTCCTATAACAATTTCCTTTTACCTTTCCTTTCTTTTTTCCGTTATTGAATAAGGATTATTATTTTTTTTACGGCAATGGGAAAAGTTAAAAAGAAGGTGTTTTGTCGACAAGAGGATACTCCATTGTCTCTCGAGAATAAAACACATTCTTCAAATATGTACTTTATTCAATATTGCACGTAAGTATAAAAAAACATAAAAACAGCATGGGTTTATTGTTGTAGAGCCTGACTTCCTTTTTGATTAAGAAGAAGATGAAAAGCTTTATCCTTTTTCAAAGAGATGACAAGACAACAAGAAATATTGTGGTATAGTGAAATGAATGTGATTCGTGTGTTTCTCATTTTTTTCTCTTTATTCCTTTTTTTAATGTGTAGCATCATTGTTCACACGTATACATATCTTATATTATTATAAGATGAAAAAGATGATTTGTATGCAAAGTGGTTATATAAGGTATATTATACTATATTCTTTATCTTATATGTTGGTATTTACCTTAACAAGACGTATAAGAATTATTTAAAAGGTTTCAAGGTCATTTATATTAATGTCAAATTACAGTAATGGGAACACCTTATATCATACTGATGAAATATCACTTGGAAATAGAACAATTTATAAATAAAAGGAAATAACATTTAATAGAAAAGGAAACAAGTAAGTGGAGGTGAATTTAATTTGAAGTGAAAATGAAAAAAAAAATCTTTTCTAAAGAAATCATTTGAAATAACTTCGGGATGAATTTTTAAATTGACACTTTCTGACTTTGACACTTTGTTTTTTTTTTTAAATAGAATCGATTTTTAAGTTTAAAATCGTGAAATATTTTGAAGGCGATGAAAGAGATTTTGAAAACAAAAGGTTTTCATAAAATATGACAGAATAATTTAAGCGTTTTACAGTGATTCCTTTTTTTTTTTTGGCCGTTTGAAACGTTTCTTTGGAACTTGCAATGAAAGTGCTTTGGAAACCCTCTTTTTTCATTAGAAGAAAAGTTATCACATGAATATTAAATCCAACAAAGTCTAACATGATTAAAATTTAAAAAATACTAATTTATTTTAAAAGGATCTTTTTTTTTAAATCCTAAATTTAATCCTTCAAATTGAATTGCTTTTATATGTCCACATTTTTTTCTATATTTTACCTGCTGACCTACATATGACAACTTATTGTGCATACATGCATACAATATTCCATTGTATTTATAGGGAAAACAAGAAAAGTGTAGAGAGAAAAAAAACATTAGAAAAATCCTTGATAACTTAATAATCCTTTTTCAGTTAATAACACAATCAATTTAATTGAATTTCATTAAGTCAAATGAAAACATTTATTCAATAGTTGCACCTAACATCAGTGAGTATTAAAGAATTTTTACAGACAAAATGGCAAACATATACATTACATACATGGTTTTTGGCTTTGTGCCAGAAGATAAAAAAAAATAAAAATTATAAAAAAAAAATTTAGAAAATACAAAGGATAGTATTTTTGATAAGGAAACTGATATAAAAAGAAACAAAGTGAAAAATACAAAAAAAAACAACTAAACTCTGTTTTAATCAATTTAAAATAAAATATACTCGTATTTTTAGTAATAAAACGACCATCATTCCATTCAACTTGGTTGTAGATAAAAAAAATTTTCAATTAGTTAATTTTTTTTTAAATCAATATAGAGAAACTATTTGAAGAATTTCGAAATTAAAAAATTGGGAAAAAATATATTAAAAACAATAAAATTCTGTTTATTGACTTTATGATACATTTTAAAAGAGAATTTTTAATAATTTTTTGAACCACTCCTTTTTTATTTTCTTAAAATGTCCATATTTATAGGAATGGTGTTTCTGTTCACCATGAAACTATGAAATGATGTGATCATCATGAGTGGATAGTGGATGGTCTTTTAAGGAAAACATTCTTCTGCAAAATTTGAGATTAAACAGATCGCTCTTCCATTTCACAGTTGAATCTCGTTAGGACACATTAAAAATTGCATAATAAGATATAGTGACAATTACAATCCTTCTAAACCGAATTGCTATTGAAATTTATAAATTCAAGTTTATGAAAGAAAATTTGTAAGGATTTTTACCCTTGGTGAGAGACACCACTAAAAATTACTTCAAGTAATTTTTGTTTTGGCAATTAAAATTGCCTACAGTCGATAATAAAATTCAAAAAATCATTATAGAGTAAAATTTCAAAAAAAAAAAAAAAAAAAGATTGAAAAAACGGGTTGATTTAATTACAAAGGGTTAAATCACAGAATTCTTAACGTCTATTAAAATATGTACAAATTCTGTCACTTGTGATTTTAAACAACAAAATTCACCTACTTAAGTACATAATTTACTAAAAAATGTGGATATGGTAATTAATTATCGAAAATTTGTAAAAAAAGCTCATTGTAAAAAGTTTATTCATTAAAAAAGTTCATGAAAAAAAGTAAAAAATTTTAAATTTAAATTCAAAATTTATGAACTATATTAGCAACATTTTAAAACGTAAATTTATTTTATACTAGAGAATAAAAGAAAGTTTAAATTTTCAACAATATTCAAACATACATAAATCTTAAAGAGCACTAAGTACTTTAGTATAAATTTTTTAAAAATTAGAACAGTTAATATTTTCAAGTTTTACTAAATTGCCACTTAAAAAAAATATTAAAATAAAATAAAAACTAATAAGGTAAGATATCCAGTAGCTGAAAAAACTTCAATTTTCAACATTAACAAGGAATTATACAATGTACTCGTATGTGTAGAAAATTAGGAAATGGCAAATGATCATTAGCTTTGAAGAAGAAGAACTGAAACTAGGGCCAGTATAATGCAAAATTGTAAATTAATAAAGAAATATAAATTTTCCTTATGGCCTTCGTTGAAATTTTCTTTAAATTATTGTGTATTTGACACTAATACCTCATATATCGTACAAGCACTTTTAGCCCTTATTGAAAAAAACTTTACAAATAATATTTTTCACAAAAAAGTACCGACCACTGAGTATTTTACCCTAAATTTAACTATAGTGAAAAACTCGTAAATTAAGTAAAAAATTCATAATTTTTATTCTCAAAAAGTTTTCAAACAATTTAAATCAAAATTTTACTTTTGAATTGAAATAAATTTAAAATTAGTAAAAGAACTTTTTCCTAGTAATTCTCTCGACCGCATCCTTAATTTAAATAAAAAAAAAAAAAACTTTTTAGATTCTCTTTTAAAATGTGTTTTTTTTATTTATTCTGATTTTTGTATTCATTGCAGAATATACAATAAATGTGTTTTGAGATACTTTTTATTTGAAATTTTATTATTATTATTATGATTACACCAACACCCACAACAACACAAACAAACAGATTAGATATTGATTAGCTACTTAAATGATAGTTTGTGTTAAATCTACATACATACATACTTGTACTTTAAAATTTAATATTTTTACTATATATGACAAAAATAATCCTTTATTACATTTGTGCATTAAGTAAAATTAAATTTTAGAAACTGCGTTTAAAAATTAATAATAAAATGATTATTCTTATTTTTTTTTCTCTTCAATTTTCTTATGAATTCTTACGTACACCATGAAAAATTAATTTTGAAAATCAGTTTTCAATTATTACTTTTTTTGGCACAAAGAAAATATAAAATCAGATTTACAAAATATATGTATGCACTTGTACTTGAAAAAAATGTAGTAGTAGTAGTAAGTGTAATCGTATTTCTCTATTATGTATTGAACTTTTGAGAAGTAAAAGTTGAACTTTTCAAGAAAGAGCATCTGCACAATAAAAAGATTTTCTGCATCTTTTATTAACAATAAGAATCTATACTAGAAAAAGAGGAAATCTTAAATATAAATTTTTAATATAAAATAAATTGAACAAGTTAGAAAGAAAAAATGTAATAAAAAAAGAAGAAGAAGAAAATAAAAAAAATATGAAATAAGGATTACCTTTTTTCGAAGAAAAGACAAAAAAAAAACATTAAAAGTAAATAAAAATGAAAATTTTCAATTGAAAATTTAAACAATTGATTCACCTTCAAGGTGAAACACTGAAAAAGAATTGAGGATTTCTTTTTTTTTTTAATGGTTTTTTTTCTTTCTTTTGATTTATGTTGTTTTTTTTTCTTGTATTTTTATTAAATATTTAATATTCTGGAAATGTGTTTGTGGAAAAGACACTCAAAAAGAAAAAAGAAATAACATAAGTTAATTTTGAATGTTTTTTATATTCGTCAGACGGGAATAACCATAAAATGTAAAATCAAATAAGTAGATAATAATATCACTTATAAAAACTTGAGCTTTTAGAAAAGGAATCAAAAAAAAAAGGAAATGTATATTATGAATTCATATGTAAAAAAAAAAAAACACCAAAATAAAGTAAAATCGTAGATAAAAATAAAAAGGACAAAAATTCAAAACAGAAGCTAGGAAAACAGTGATAGCTAGGAAAAAAAATATTAAGAAAAATAAATATACACTTTTTTCTAAGGATAATAATACACCTTTTGAACCTGTGTGTACATTAAGTTATAGTGATATTATATTATATACCATTTGAATATAAATATAATATAAAGAATAAAAAAGACAAGAAAAGACGTAGGTATTTATTCGTATTCGACCAAGTAAAAAGATAAAGATACACAGGATGAACAAAAAAAAAACGAAATGATGAAAATGAAAAGTTCTTTTTTTTTTCTTACAGAAATAAAATATCTTCCTTCTTTGCACTTTTTCTTTCTCTCAAAATAAAGAATTTAACTGGTAAAAAAAAACCAACTTAAGACTAAAAATAGAAATGCCAAAAAAATTAAAATCGATTTATTTTCTTTGAAAAACGATGGTTTTTTATTTTTTTTTCTTACTTGATCAAGAACAAAAAAAAATATAAGATATTTATCTTTTCTTAAATTTTCTGAAAGTTAAGAAAAGTTGAATTTTATATACATTTTTTTTTTTAATAATAATTATTAAGTGGAAAATTTTTATGAAAATATAATAATTATATTTTACGGGTGAAAAAGACAGGTGATTTTTTATATAATTCTTTTCAAATATGATTTTAATGATTTTTATTATAAAATTTTACGACATAGTCTTATTTTCAATTAATTTTTCACATTTGATTTATTTATTTAATATTTTCGTTAATGAATATATTTAATTAAAAATTTTCTATATATGTGAAAATATCATTAATTTGTGAATTTTAATATTTATTTGACCAATAAAATCAAAGTAATAAATAAATTTTAATAAATTATTATGTAAAAAACCAAAAAATAAGTGCAAGGTAAACCAAAAAAATAATGAATAAACTATAAAAAAAAAATTCTATTCGAGAAATAAATTAAATAATAAAAATATAAATTATTTTATATGGACGATACATATGTGTAAGTGTGTATGTATAGGTAGACATTTTTTTCCCCAGTAAAATTAATATTTTCAGTAAAATGTTAATCATACAAGCTGGCCCAAATAAGACTAAATTATATAAAAAATTCATAACTTTTGTATTTTTAATTTTTTTTTGTTTTTCTTTTTTGAATGTTATAAAGTATTTTTTGGAGATTTAGGATGGCTACGTATAGTGCACAACAACGTGTGAAAATTATTTTATTTTTTTATTCTTCTAAAAAATCAATTATTTTAACTCAACTAAAATACCGTCAGCAATCTTATAATGAGCGATGAAGCTTATTTTCATTTAAATGGTTATGTAAATAAGCAAAATTGCAGATTCGGGGGCACCGAAAATCCTAGGGCATTACATAAACGTTAATCGCATCCTTCCGATGCACTGTTTGGTGCGGTGTTATGGCTGACAGAAGGAGGAGGAGAAAATCAGGAAGGTTAGCCAGAAACCATCACCGGGGCAGTGTATAGGACTCTGATTGACAACTTTTTGCGTCCAGCTGTGGAGACTAGTCCTAATATATGGTTCCAGCAAGATAGAGCCATACTATGCACATACAGAAACAGCCACAATGGAGCTTCTTCGTGAACTTTTTGGTGATCGACTGTTTTCAAGAAATTCAAATTTTTCTGGGCCTCCACCTTCGTCAGATTTAACGGCTTCTAACTTCTTTTTGTGGGGTTATTTGAAGGGACTGGTTTATGTGAACAAGCCCCTTAAAGAAACTTAAAAGAAACATTCAAGCAGAAATAAGAAATTTTCTTTACGTTTAGTAGTGTAAAATGTTCTTGAAAGAGGCAATATGGTGCAACAAGAGAATGGAGGGCATTTGAGGGATATAATATTTCATATTTAGGTGTAAAAAATTTCCAAGAATTATATTTTCATAAAAAGTAGAAAAAATTAAAAAATAATAATTATTGCAAAAGTTATTTGTGTTTTACATCGTTCAGTCTTATGTGGGTCACCCTGCATAATTTAACGACCTCAATTGAAATTCATAATATGTGAATTTTTTTATGCATTTAAACTGAACTTTTAATTTGAGGGGGAAACAAAAAAAAAAAGGAAAATTACATAGAAAAATTTTCTATAAAATGAATTTTATAATGTGAAATAATGTGAATTTTCTAACAATCAACTATTAAAAAAAACTACTTCTATAATTGAATAGTACAATTAAAAATAATTGAAATAAGTACATTTGTATATAGATATATATATACGTATGTATGTTCAACGAATCTAGTACACAGTACGTGTATGCTTGTAAATTTTTTAGAAAAATATTGTAATAATTATCTTGTCCTTAATAATTATACTTTTTGCAACTACGAATTCATACTAACAAGAAAAAAGCATTAAAAATATCGCAATAACACCTGATGCCATTACAAAACTTTCACAATACAAGAAAATGAAATATGATTTCTTGTTTTTATTTTCTATGATTTATTTGAAAGATTGTTTTGTTCAAGATATGTATTATAAGAAAAAAAGGAAACAAAAAATAATAATAATAATATTTACACGATGTCATTTTAAATTTTATTTTACAAATTATTATCCTGAACAAATTTGATGCCGCTAGCATGTGCATAATTCTATACAATAACACAGACAAATATGATGGTATGAGAAGTAGCGATTTATTTAGAAATAATTCATCTTTTTCTTTTAGATATATTTGATTTTTACAAGTACTGATATTGTTTTTCATTTAAAAAAAAAAAAAACTATACAGCACAATAGTCTTTGTCTGTGATATTTTACCAGCCAGGAGGAAAAATATATTGTTCAGATTAGATAACAGAAGAATGCTTGAAGATAATAATTCTTAAATAAGGTCATCAAGTACAAATTGTTCAGACGCAATGGATATCATTCAACACAATTAAACTAAACTGGAAAAAGATATTCATTTACCACTGAATTTCTATTTTACCTCTGAATTTTTTTTTTGTTTTTCTTTGAACAATTTAGATTTTTTATCTATTGGAAAATTATTCACGAGAAATATCTGTCATTCGTAACAAGAGTGTTTTATGATTTAATAATGACAATTCTGAGAAATTTATATTATTTTTTGATATTACCTACGTACATACTTAAAAATGTATTATATGGCTCATGGCTATTAGCAACAAAATTATGTTTAACATGAAAAAAATCAAAAGAGCATTGAACTCAATTTATTTTTGGAAGAAAAAAAATATTAGAGAATATTGAGTTGAAAAGCTTAATTAAATTAATTGTTTCTTACTTCGGATATTCATTAAATCGGAATTTTGGTGAAAGGAGTCGTTAAGGGTATACTTCAACCTCACTAGATTGCGTTCTAAGAGAACTATTAAGGTTGAGTTTCAATACACGCGTTTAGTAGAAATAAGCTTTTCTTATGGCAGCTGACCAAATGGTCATCGCACAAAACGCGCATAACTCTCAAAAAATTCAACAATTTTGTACTTTTTTGTGCGTTATAAGCGTTGATTGTCACCTACGTGCAAAACGCAACGCTCTGCTCTAAACGCATGTATTGAAACTCAACCTTAAGTTCAGTAGAATTTTAGTTCTGGCTTGTAAAATTTTAACATCCATGTGTTACGCTAAAATATTTTAATTTTATTTTTATAATTAAAAATTGCACACGACAAGATCACGTAATGATATCGGTTTGATATTGATGGTAATGATTGCATGTATTATTATTATTGTAGTAATAAATTATGAGACGACTGAACGTACACGTTATCAAACACATATATTAATTGATAAAAAATTGTATGTTGCTATAGGGTACGAAATTTTATAAGAAAAGGCGTGTTTAAAACGTGTATCGTGATCTTATCGCTAAAATAGACGAAATGTCTTATTATTTGCAATATCACATGAAATTTGCACAAAGTAGATTTTTTGGAGTTGCTGTAAAATAAATGTGTTTGAAAAAAATTAATAAAATTTTCATCAATACGTCATATCAAATTATTTAAGGGAAAAAAAATTAAAACCTAACATAAACAAAATTAAATTCCTTCGTATTACCAAATATTTATTCTACATAATAATTATGTTTATTTATTTCAATTAAAATGATATCATGTATCAAAATATTTATTTAAGTAAAAATCACAACAACAACAAAAAAGTATATATTTTTCAACGTAAATGATCCTTTTATTTTTTGTCTTCTTTTCATTCTATATTTCTCCATTTGTTCATTATCCATTCAATTAATTATAATAAAATATTTGCGAGAAAAATTTAAATATTATTTTACATATACATACATATGTTCATTAATTTTTACATACCGTATTTAAATTTGTTATTTTATCAATTTCCAATGTTGCACTACCATGATGATGATGATGTAAATGATGAGTATTCAGCATATTGTCAATACTGGGCACTTGACCGTTATCAAAAATTATGTACACCATATAATTTTTATTTTTTAATTTTTTTTTATTTCATTGAAATGTTTTATCCTTTTATTATATACATATGTATAATATTTTTATTTTATTTTATTTTTCTTATTACGTGATATATTTATTTAATTGCTATTTAATCAAATAATAATTAATTTTCTTTCTCTCTCTCTCTCTTTCTCTCTCTTTCACTTTCTTGTTTTGCTTATAATAATTTAATCCTTTATTTTGATTTAATCATTATTAAATTTGTATTTATTTATATAATATACACAGTATACAATTTTTTTATTTATTATTATTATTATATAAATGTATATTATTCATTCATTATACATATATAATTAAAGATTTTATATAATATACACAAAATATATGTATTTATAAAACCACAATTATTATTATTAAAATGATTAATTATGATTGAAAATGATTTTTATAAATAATTATTTCACATAATGTATACATACATACACAATACGAAAAAAATATACATAGATGTAGTTATAATACTTAACTAAAATATAATATTTTGATATAAATTTGATGATAAGTTAATATTCATGTCATAGCGATACTTATTGTATCTTATTTATGTTGAAAAATTTGCGTGTGTACTTTTCTAGACACTTAATTATTAAAAAAAAAAAAAGGAGAAACAAAAAACGAAAAATAAATAAAGGAGATTAAAAACATTAAATTTAAATATCGTGTAAAATATTTAATACAGAAAAAAAATCAACAGCAACAAAAACCAAATAGAATAGCCACATTTAAGTTATTATTATTATTTATATTTTGTTGTGGTAGAACAACATTTTAATAAAAAAAACTAAAATACATACATAGTGTTGTATGTACAGTCACGATCAAAAGTATTCGTACACTTAGGAATTAGAAGGTTTTTTTTTTAAATAAGTCCAAATATAATAAGGACATTTATATGAAATTTACTACGATTGTTCCTTTATTTGTCCTTGATACACTCACAAAATTTCATATCAATACAATAATTATTTCTTAAGTAATCAAATAAAAATATGTCATAAATTTACGCTCATAAGTATTTGTACACTTTATAATCATTCTGCAGATGAGTTTCCAATTTACCGTTATGATTTTCTTCTACAAGCTTATATTGATTTATGCTATTACTAATTATTTTTAGGTAAAAAGTACTAGCGTATTAACATATCATTAATTAATTAAGTAATTAATTTTCTACTAAAAAATAATATTAAAAAAAAATTAAATTTTTAATAACAAATAATGAGACGCAAAGACAAAGAAACGACTTTAGAAATTAGAAAGTTAATTGTTGATTGGAAAAATGAAGGAAAATCATTACAAAACATCAGTACAGTTGTAAAAAGACCAAACCAAAGCAACCATTAAAGTGTGAGTGTATCAAAAACGAATAAAGCATCAATCGTAGTAAATTTCATTAAAATATCCTTATTATATTTGGACTTATTTTTAGAAAAAAACCTCCTGATACCCAGGTGTACGAATACTTTTGATCGTAACTGTATATATATTTTTATAACAAGGATAATATATTGTAAATAACTAATTTTGTATTCAACCAACTAAACCCACGTTCCTGTGTTATTTTTATCCTTAAAAAAAAATATGATAAAGAATAAAAAAAAATAAAAACCAAAAATAACATGAATATACTGCTGTAATGTTGTTGTATATTGTTTGCAATTTATATCTCTATAAAACTGTTATACTCCTTTTGCAAAATATTATATACTGGATCAATATCAAAAACTATACATTTATCCAGATATATAAAATTATATGAAATCCATACAAAAAAAATATGATATTTTAATGAGATTGTTAGACATAATCATCATTTTTTTTTGCCTTTGTGTTATTTCATATTTTTTTCTTGTTTGGTTTGCAAAAAAAATCG
This sequence comes from Bombylius major, assembly GCA_932526495.1. NCBI lineage: Eukaryota > Metazoa > Arthropoda > Insecta > Diptera > Bombyliidae > Bombylius > Bombylius major. The sequence continues at coordinate 50,731,312 of OW052044.1, forward strand.
AAAAGGCTATAATTACTCCCATTAAAAATACAAGTTTGTGTGTATATGATTATAGATGCTGATTTTTCACTTTCTATATTTTTATTTTTGTGTTATTATTAATTATTATAATTATGAAAAGGTGTGTATTATTTTCTATACACTTAAATGATAGTAATTGTTAAGGCGGTACCACAAATAAATAGAAAATATCAAAATAATAAAATAACTTACTTAAATTTGATTGAATCAAGAATATATTCGCACATTGAATCTCATTATAATTTGATTGATGATTTATTTTTTTTTTCAAGTTAAAAAGAAAAAAGGGATAATGAAATATATATAATTTGTCTTCCTTTTTCAAGAATTTTTTGAAATGTTTCTAGGTGAAGAATGCTTTTTGAAAATAAAAGAAAAAGTAAAAAGGAAAAAAGAGATAAATTAAATTTGTGAAAAATACAGATAAGAAAAGAAAATTTGCAAAAAAAGAAAAAGAAGAAAAATGTATGTATATCGTTAACATTTTATGTACTACAAGTATTTGAAAACATTACTGTATCTTAATTTGTTTATTTTGAGGAAAATAAAAAGAAAATTTACAAATTTCCCACCAAGGAAGCAAAGTTTATCGTTATTGAAGTAAAATTCAATTACACAAACAAATATTAAATGAAAATGATATGATGAAAAGGATTTTTTTTTTATGTTTCATGATCTAAAATTTAAAGGGTGTTTCAAATTACAAGTTTTTAATTATGTATATGGAAGCTTTATTGAAACATTGACGTTCGTGACAAAAAATATTTTTTTGTTTTTCACAAAACAAGTAAGTATTTCATGAGTTCTTATATAATTTAAAATATAATTTTTTAAGTGGAATCGGGTTAAGTATATTTAATCACGGAAACATTTAAAAACACTTTACAAACAAGAAATCATTATTTTCAGAAAATTTTTATATCCTGAATCACGAATTTAAAATACATTTTATCGTATTACTTAACTTGAAGAAGGAAAAAGCTTGAATTTGGCAACGAAAAAATGCCACACATAATGTTTTGAAATTTTACTTAAAAATTATTAACTTGAAAAAAATTTTTTTTTTCACATAAAAAATCAAATCTATAACTGTTTTTTTTTCTTTTCCTAGCGTTTAACAGATTTCAATTCATTTTTTTTCACAAACTTTTCAAGAAAAACTATAAAAATGTTTTTCTTACATTTGAAGTTTTCTCTTGTGTACAATTCAAAAAAAAAAACTTGGTCTTCTGGTCTCTTTTTTATTGAAAAAAAAAAAAAAAATCTATTAAAATTCTTTTTTTTTCTGAGACTAGGATCTAAATTGGTACACTCATTTTTTTCTTTTATGTATGAAGTACAGTAAAATCCACATAATTTAAAAAATTAATTGATATAAATTAAAAAATTTATATTTTCAGTAGAATAAATCAAAAAAAAGATACTTCAAAATTTAATTTTTTTCAATGAACTCATGTATTTTAAAGGAAAACTTTTCAAAAAAAAACATTTCACAAAATTAAACTACACAAATTGATATTGCTTACAGCTGTTAACAAGAAATTTCCTTTTATAAATTACAACAACAACAACAGCAACAAACTTTAAGGAAGTTATACATTTTGAAGAAGTGCGGGTAGTTTTTTTTTTGTTTTTTTCAAGTATCTTAAAATAAAATAATTATTCTTAGTTTGTATTTTGGCATTTTCTTCTTTTGGAATTGAAATTTTCATTTCAATAAAATATTGAAAGCTATATATATCCCGAGGATATATTTGTAATTTATAAATATTTTTCAAGGCTATATACAGCAATCCTTTTAAAACATTTTAAGTTTTAATTTCCAAGAAGTTTCTGTTTTATTTTTTATTTTTTTTTATTTCAGAAAAATAATTTTATTTTGTGGCAGTTTGGAAAATTATAGTTTAAAAGCTATTTAATATTTTGTTGTTGTTGTTGTTGTTGTTGTTGTTGTATGTAGCTCTAGATGTTGTAAAATTTTTAGTTTTTTTTTTCTGTAGCACTTATGACTTTTTAACAAGTACATCATACAAAAAACACACCATGTAATATGTTTAAAAATATCGTACTTGAAATAAATCCTTTTTAAATATTTATACATGAAGACATAATTATATACATAGGTATTTTTTTTCTCGATAAATTAACCTTAAAAGTTAAAAGTACACATGTACTTACTTTATAACATTTTTTAGTCATTTTAATTTTCATTTTACCGTTCATATTTTTTTCTTCTTTTAAACGGAAATCCTTTTTCATCCTTTTTTCTTTTTTAATTCAATTCTTTTAAAGCATCAACTCAGACATAATGTAATGATAAAGTCTATAGAAAAAAAAATAAAATTTATGAACATGTAGAAAAATATGTCATTTTTCATTTATTTTTTCTTGTTGTCGTCTGTTGGTGCTTTTATGTTTTTTCAATGTTTTTTTTATTATTTTGAATTGAAATAAAATTATTTTAAATCGTGTATCATAAATATAAAAATAAAAAATTGTCTAACAGAGAAGATGTTTAAAATTATAGTTTGATTTTGACAAAAATATGTATGTGTATCCTCGTATGAAAATGTAGAAGAAAAAACAAACAAAAAATTTACATGACCAAACAATTATAAAAAAATAAAAAAAAAAATATGATTTATTATTCGATGCAAAAAAAACAAAACAGAAATTAAAACAACAGAATAAAAGGAAATTCATAAAATTCTGAGCGGAAAAAAAATATGGAGAATAAAAAAGTAAATTGTTGTATAGGTAGTATTATACATTTTTGTGTTTTTTAAATCATTTACTACATTTTCCCATCGTCCTTTTTATTACTCGTATACTTAGTTTCAGTTTTTTTTTTCTCCATTTAACATGAAATAAAATACACTGTTACAAGATGTTAATATAAAAAAAAAATAAAGTGAAAAAAATAGGTATTTACTTTTTTTTTATCCGTTTTGTTAATGAACTTTTCCTTTCAATGTTATGTTGAAAAAAAACAAAGGTAAGTATGTACTACATATGTTCATTTAGTTGTTATTTTTTTAATTAGTATTTTCTTTGAATACACACAAGTATAGATACAAGTATGTACGTACATATATGTTTTATTTTTTACATAGTCACTTTTCATTTTCAACTAATTTCAGAACTTACAAGTATTTTTCTATTGAAATTTTACTGAAAATGTTATTTTTAAAGTTGTAATAAAAAATTAAAATGAACCCAAGCAAAAAAAAAAGGAATTACCTTCAAGGAATTGAAGATTATAAAAAGACAAAATAAAAATTATATTGAAATGAAAAAAAGACAAAGATTAAAGTTGAAAAAAAAGTTTGGTAACTTATTCAAATACTAAAATATTAATGAAAAAAAATACTTGTGTTTTTATCACGAGGTTTCTCTACACGTGAAGAATTAATTTTATATGTATTTGAATTCCTTTGATTCTTTAATATTTACATTTTATACATCCTTTCTTAATATTTAATAGAATTTTTTTTTTTTTTAAATTAAATACTGAATTAATTATATCACAAAAACTCTAACACAATTTTTTTAAAAAGAAAAAAAATCTAATTTTTTTGTTGTTGTTGTTATATATTTTATTTTTATTTTAAACTAAAAAAGTTGAAAACAATATGATTCTCGAAGCCGAATTTGAAACCGTATAATTCGAATGTGTTAACGGTTTAATATCAAACAAGAAACTAAAACTAAAATTGTTAACTAAATTATGTACTACCGCATTTTTATGTTAAATGTGTACATTCGTATGTATGTATATTTTGTTATTGAGAAAAACATCAAATTACAAATGTTTTATATGAATAGCTTGGTTTCCAACAAAGAACTATCAAACAAAATAGGATATTACATTTCTCTATGTGTAATACTTGTTGTATATACATCATGAAAAAAAAAAAACTTTTATATATTTGTATATATAAAAGGAAAACAAGATAAAATTTCATCAAGTAAATGATCTTTATAGGTATATATACCATCAACCTATATATTGTGATGCTTTAAAATGTCAAAGTTCAATCATAAGAATTCGTCCTTCGTCCTTCTTAAGGATTATATCAATACAACAGTATTGTATGAACGTAAATACATTAAATTCTCTCTCTTCAAACATCTTAGCACAATTTTATCTTCTCTGTTTTGATTTTAAAAATGTGCTTTTCATATTCATTGTGTTCAAACAAAACAATATGAGTGAGCTTTTTTACAGTAACAGGACTCTTTGGGAGTCTTTGGGAGCACATGGGGCTACTTATTTGGTTTGAACGAAATATTATTTGTTTGATACAGTCACATAAAAAATTATGTAATTCATTTTTAGGATTCAGTAGAAAAATCAGTAGATTTTCAATTCTTTTTTTTTAATTAATTAATTACTTAATTTTTACTGTTTTTTAATTGCATATTATTTTTGCAAAATTTGAAATTTAAATCTCTTAAGAGTCCTCTTTATTATTTTTTTTAAATCGTACAAAGGGTTTTATTCTTCGTTAAAACTCAAAAAAAAAAAAAAAAAAGTTTTTTTTTTAATTTTCTTAAACTAATAATTTTCGAAATAAAACAAAAAAAATTAAATGTGAAAAAATCATGTTACATACTTATCTAAAGCATAACATAACTTTGAAAACTTCATGTCGACAAAATTTTGATTTAAATGGAAAATATAAAAAAAATCTCAGAATCCATTAAGAAAACAAAAAGAAGTAAAGTTTTTCTTCAATTCGTGAAATATTCATTTTTACACACAATTCTCAAAAGGATTAAAGGATCAAATATACAAATGAGATTTTTCTGTTTGTTTTTTTATTTTTGTGAAACAAAAAAAAAAAGAAAAGTTTTATCTTATATTTTTTCAGCCTTCAACAATTTAATTTTCTTGTAATCTTAAAAATTTTATTTTCCATTTTATTAATTTTTAAAATGTTTTAAGAACATTTCAATTTCAATTTTATGAGTATATGTAATACAAAAACAATGTTTTATCCCATATCACATCATCCAGATAAGAATGTTTTCTTGATTGAAATGAATTTTAAAAAATCGATCAATAAAACAAATCATTCGCTTTTTTTCAAATCCTCGTATGTAGATATAAAAAATATTACAAATATGTACATATTTAAAAAATCAGCATGTGAATTTATGTAGATGATTTCTATAATTTTAAAAGCCAACTTATTTTTGTTGATTTTTCAATTTTTATGCTTGTTTTTTTGTAAATTTGAATTTTAATTTTCGTTTCATTAGGTAGGTACATAATAAGTAAATACTTATGTATGTCAATACTCTGTCAAATGACAGACCAAAAAAAAAAATAAAACTAATGTCTTTGTTTGATCAAAAAAAAAAAAATACATGAATTTGAAAATCAGGGAAAAAAAATACAGCAGGATATTGGAAAAAAAAATGTGAATAAACAAAATGAATACACGAGTCTTTTAGATTTAATGATACGCTAATGTCGCTAATGGTTGCCATTTACAAAGTTTTTGTATATTATTTTTTTTTCCATCATATACCTAATTTTCCATTTTTTTTTTTTTTAAAGAAGAAATTGTTAAAATTGACAGAATTTTATGTTTACGTAAACATAAAATTTTTTTTATTTTTTTGTAACTTTTTTTCTTCTTCTTTACATTAAAAAAATCTTCTAAATAGAAATATTTTGATAACATAAACATAATATTTATTTAGATGTACACACTCGTACATATGTGTACAATATACTTCATGTAAGAATATAAATCAGTGTATAATAAAAATGTTCACATTTATGTCGATAAATGATTTGATATAATTTATCAAGCTTCTATGAAAACTTCCTTTACGATTTTTTTTATGCTAAAATTGATAAACACACATAAATGTAATTTGAAGATTTTTTTTTATTTTAAATACGTAAAATGTTTTGTTTTTCTATCATCATTACCAATACATGCAGAGAATGAAACAAAATCCTTAAGAAAAAAAATCTGATGATGGAAACAACAAAACTACAAAAAACAAAACAAAATTATGACAAAATGTAGTAAGGGAAAGTTATCAATCCTGAGCCAGAGTTCCACTCGTGAGCTCTCTATCTGGAATGTTACTGATACTAGATGGGATCACTACAGGATCAACTGATATTCTTTGAATTTGTTCTACCTTTTTATTTTTTATTTTTATTAATAGATAATAATTTATTCATTTTTTCAAGCCAACAAAGTAAATAAAAAAGATAAAAACAAGGGCACGGAACTGGTAACTTTCTCCTATTCTTTCTATTTATTTTATTTTTTGGTCTTGTTTTCTTAAAAACTTTATTTCTCGATAAACGATTCAAATTTATAAATATACACTTTAAAATTGTATTATTGTATTGTATATAATAAAAAATCGTATATGTACGTACATATATCTAAATTCAGAATAACTGTTAAACATATATATTGAAAAGGGTTATCTCAAGAAGTTAAATTCAAGAATTTGTTTTTTGAAATTCGAAAAGAGAATTTCATGAAATCTGAAAATTTTAGTAACATCAATATTCTGAATTTATATATCAATTGAAATTTATCAGGAAGAAATTTATTACCGCTTATTGTGTTCCGTTTTCCTTATTTTTCTTTTATTTCTTGCTTCTTTTTTTTTTTTTGAGGTTTCAGCACAAATAAATTTTAACCCTTTTCTCTACATTTTTTCTCTTTTCTTTGCTATTGTACATGTAATATGTTTTTTTTTTTTTTTTTTTAATTCACATAATCTTTAGCTGCTTTCAACACTTTAAGAAAAACAACAAGGAATTGTGTAGCTATATCAGTATGTGATTTTGTTAAAATTTAAAAGGCGAATAAAAAGGAATACATTTATAACTATGTATGTATATATTATTAAAGTGCTAAATAATCGGAAGAGATCTTTTTTTATTAAATCCATTGGGATGTAAAAAAATTTAAACAGAATTGTAATTGAAGTGACAGCCAACAATACAGGATTTTTTTAAATGTAAACAATAACAACAATACAAAAAATACATATGATAAAAAAATCTATTCTATGATGAAAAAAGGACTTCTACACAAAATTATTGAATGTATTATACATACATACATATGTGGAGCTTTCATTGCAAACAAAAAGATAAAAGCATATTTATTTTTCGCACATGTAATACAAAAAAAATAAAATGTTTGTTTTTTTAGCTATTGCAATAATCTTCTTTACGAGCAATTTTGTAACAACGTTTAGTCAGGAAAAAAAAACGTTTTTTTATTATTTTTGGTTTTTGTTTTTATCTCTTTTGTTTTTAACCGCATCACTGATTTCGATACTGTCAATCATCATGACTTTTGTTAGATAAAAAATTTGAAAAAGCACATCTGATGTGGCTTTAAAAATTGTTTTTTTTTTTAATTTTCCGGCATTATAACGTCCCTTTAGGTATACATATGTATCCGTTTGTGTTTACCTGCATTTTTCATAAATTTTTTCCATTTTGTGTATTTCCCTAAAGAACAAACACATACAAACTACACATTAGATAGGATTTCTACTTTTTAGTTATAAAGTCATAAAAATACATTGAACAAAGATATCCTGAAAGTTTTAAAATTACTATCCGACTAGATAAAATACACATAGTGCAATAAATAATGAAACAAAGTTCAATTTGTCTCTTTGTACGTATAACATATATACATTTCATTTTATAAACTGAATTTTAATATTGATTGCAAAGAAATTGTAAATAAATCTTACATAAAGGACAAAAAAAAGTAAAAAACAAGAACAATATAACGACACAAAATGGAATTTTACAATTTTCAATTTTGATGTGACTATAAAATAGTTTAAAAATAAATTTAATCTTTAAATTAACTTTAAAGATTTTCTATTTTTGTGTTGTGTCCTTTTCTTGTACTTAATATCTAAGAATTTATAAAATCAACTATGAATTTAATGCAATTTAATTCATCTTTTAGACACACATGAGATCTCAAAATCAGACCATTATATTTGTACTGATGTATTATAACTCTATCACATTTTATATAAAAATGTCCTTTTTTTATAAATTAGTTGCAATATTTCACATTATAAAATTAGGGCACTTATACATACGTGCATACATATACAAAATACTATTTTATTGAACGATACTCCTTCTTGATTCTTTTATTAGTTCTGACTTTTAAATTTTATTTTGTAACTAAAAAAAAATTGCAAATATTTATCTCTTTCGAGAAAAAAAAAGAAAAAGGAGAAAAAAATGTTAAAAAAGAATTACAATTAATTATATACATATCATATATGTACATATATGTATACAATACACTTACCTTTTGTGGATCTGAAGATGGAAATAGTATAGGTGGAAAAAAAATTGACATTCGATGTGCATTTATTGAACGACGTCCAATTATTGAATTAGTTCGACGCATTAATGATGTTTTATCAAGGACAACTGAAAGACGGCTTGTCATGTTAGGTTGTAATGATGATGATGGTGGTGGTGTTGATGTTGATGTTGGTATCGTTGTCCTTTCCATTTCTGTTCTGTTGCCGCCGCGTGATAAATGTTATTGTTTTATGACTACAATACAAAAAATTTAATTACATTTACTCAAACTCTTAAGATAATAAAGTGGAATTTGGGAATATATTTTTTCTCAAATATGATGTTTTCGATATAATTTCAGTGATGTTATACACATGTACATACTTATATATGCATGTAATATGTACGCATGTATACAAACAATACAATAAAAAAAAATCAATTTTGATTTGAAAATGATAAAAAAAAAAAAAGTCAAACTTAATTTTTAATGTGCCTCGTGTAAAGAAATATGAAAAATGAAAAAAAATTTTATGAGTATAAGTAAATAATATATTTTGGCTATTTGCCCAATTTCAATTATTTTTATTTTTTTTTTTTTTTATTTGATGTTTATTTTATTTTATCCTTGTTGTTTGTATGTGTTTATTGTTCCATTGAGACTTTTAAAGAGAAATTTTAAAGGGTATCACAAAAAAATATATTTTTTAACCATAGTAGATACACAATTGAAAAAAATAATGAAAAATTTCAAAATAAAAAAGGAAAATTTCACTACAAGGACATACAGAAAAATTAAATAAAAATGAAAATAATAACAGTGTAATAATATTGTAAATAAATCAAATAATTGTACTTATGGCTAGTTTTCGCCAATATCCTAGAATTATATCAAAATATGGGTGATTTTTGTTATGAAAAGCAAAAAAAGAGGATAGAAATATTTGTATTGAGTTGAAAAGATTATTTTGAAAATTTACAAGGACCTTTTAAAATACATATTCTTAAAACTCTTGAAACAATGTTTATTTTTACATGCTATGTATTTTTTTTTCTTTTTTTTTCAAATTGTACATGAAGGACTTGTATTTTTTGTGTTTATTTTTAAAGTAAATAATTATTTTTTTTTTCTGTGAGAAAATGAAGCTTTTCCTGTTTTCAATTTACAAAAAAAAAAAAAACAATAATTTGCCCCTGTATATTTACTGTTAAAGTTCATGTTAAACGAACGATATAGACATATTATTTTTGATTGATTATTATGTGAATAAAAATGAGGGTAAAAAATATATGAATAAAGTGTAATTGTAGATTTTATTTCATAATAACAATGTCAACATAAAATAACGATAAGATACTGACCACGCAACAGTTTGTTCATGTATTATTCAAACTATAAAAGAAAAAGAAGAACAAAAACAGGCCAAAACAATGATATTTTACATATATGATCCTGATTACGGCTACTAGAACGATATACTCAAACACATAATAAAAGTAAATATTAAAAACATATAATATATAAATTTAATTTTTATGTAAATTTTACCATTCGATACTTTTTATGATTTTATGTACATTTTTTTTTTCAGCAATTAAAAAATTTGTGATTTAAAAATATAGGTGGAAATAATTAAATTTAAATAATTTTTGTTGGTAACTGTAATTTTATGAATTACACACTTTAAGTTTTCCCCCTTTTTATTTTCTTGTATAACAACCAGAAAAAAAATATGTACATTTATTATTATTTTCATTATTCATGCAAAATATGAAATTTTTCAAATCACGGAATATTTCGATTATTTACAATTGAAAAAAAAAATTTATAACCTATAAGCAAAGCAAATTTAATGAAAAATAAACTGGTAACCTTTTTAAAGTCCTATCTTGGAAAATAAGAATCGATTAATAAATAAATATTTTGACGATATTCAATTTTATGAAAAACATTTTTTTATATATTTTTTTATTTAATCTAAGAATCCTTTTTTCGTAAAAGGATTGTGTTGTCTTGTAAATGTATTCAATTGTGCCACCGTGAACTTTTTTAACAAAAATAAATTTTCTAGACTAAAATTATACAACAAAGTAATAAAAAATAAAGTAGAACAAATCAGGAGCATGTCAGTAAAGGCGAAGTGATAGTAAAGTGATTGCTTTTGAAGTCCACTAAACTTTGAATAAGTACCGATCCAATTGAATTGCACGTAGGAAAGTAGTAACAAAAAGTATCAGGAAGATCTCAAGGTAATTTTTAAAATACTCTCAGACTCAATTCTGACTCCTTATTGAATTTAAAAAGAAGAAGAAAAAGAATAAAACAAAACCTAAAAGAATAATAAAAAAAAATATGTAATTAATGCGACATTTCGTTAACACACAAAAATAAAATATAATTAAAATTTAATTATCGTAATTTTATTAAATTGATAATTTCATTCAATCACTTAAATTTGATCAATTAACAGAAAAAATTGTATGAAAATATACGTATCAGTAATAATAATTAGTGGAAAAAATATCTAATCTATTATGAGGAAAAAAACAAAAAAAAATATCAAAACAATAAAATCAAAAATTTATGTGTCAAATTAAAAAAAATGTAACAATTACCAACCTTGTCTTTTACATTAACACACCCACAATAACAACAAGCAAACACAAGAAAATAAAGAAAAATATTGCTTTTTATTTTCTTTATGTCTATAGTTTTTTTTTTTACCGCTAGCTTATCACTTAATCAAGTTTCATTGTTGTTAATCGATACATATTTTTTTTTTTGCTGTATATACATACATATGTATGTCCACACACTCATATATGATTCTAACAAACATAAATGAAACAGCAAATTATTCTGTTCTATTTATTTCTCACCATATAGCCCGTAATTATTTTTATTTATTTTTATTTTTTAATTTCTATTTTAATGAAATAAATAAAAACGTATATGAACAAACAATTCGATTAATATCCTGTGGTTTACAAATTCTCGTACAGATATTTCATTTTTTGTTATTGAATTATTAATGAAAATTCTGTTTTGTACAATTTAGCATTTGAAAATTCGTCCTTTAAAAAAAAGCGTCCTTTAACATGAATATAACAACAACCAACCACTTGACTATTGTTAAATATAAAATTCAATTTTGAATTTAAGCTTTTCTTGAAGAAAAAAATATGACGTTATGATTCAAATGAAATTCAACACTTAACTGAAAAGATACATTTTTGAAACACTTAACATCACATACTGGATTTATCTTCAACACAAATAAATTACGTACATATGTATAAATAATATAGTTATTTTTTTTTTTTTGATTTTCTTTCATTCAGTTTTTTTTTTAAAGCTAAACAAATAACTTTTTACATATCACATAATCATAAATAAAAATTCTAATAACTTTCACCTAAATAGAATCTTTAGAATCTTTTCAAACTCAGCTTTCTTGTATTTTATTTTTATACTTTTTCACTTGCCACTATTTTGTATCATATTTTATTATATACAAACTTAAATAGATCATATTTCATTTTATTTTATGTACACAAAACAATATATTTTATGCCTAAAAGACATTACTTAAAACCAAAAGAAGCTAAGAAACCTAAAAGAATCATCATCCATATTCTCAATTACCCTAAAGTATGTAAATATGCTTCAAATAAAAGTAGAAAAAAATTTCGATCCTTTAAAGTCAAATACATATACTGTTTCTAGGTGTTCATATTCTTTATACATATGTATATAAGTAAAAAAGAAAATCTATAGATTCATGTTAAATATCACATAAAAGTATCTTTTTCACATTCATTTTTTTTTTCATCATACAGCTCTATATCTAGTATGTGGCCGTTCTTATTTTACTGTCGATTTGAGGTGATTGTAAACACCTGTCGAGTTGATAAGAGTGTATTTTACTAGATAGAGTTGAATGTTATAAGCATTATATATACACTAGATGATGTCGTCACCTCATTCTTTATTTAAATATTTTATGGAGAAAAAATGAGAGGAAAAATAACGGTATATCTATATCAGTAGGTATGTAAATAAAGTTTTTATAAATGAAAAAGATTGAAAAAAAATTTCGTTAAATTATAGAAAATGATTTCTATTATGGAAAAAAACTGAATAAAAAAAAAAAAATATCACCTTAATATGAAAATGATTTTTAAAATGAATTTTTGTCACATATTTATTTTAATAAAATCATTTTATAGTAGTATAAAATGTAGAAAAAGGGTTAAAAAAAACATCTAAACAATTTTTTCAAAATTTTTAAATAGAAAGGACACTAAAATATCGAAATTTTCAAGCGATAAATTTAAATATTCTAAGAAAATGAAAATTTTTATCATTTTTATTAAATAAATATGTATTTTAAATTTTCCAACATTCCAAGAAAATTCATAATATCATCCGTAAAGCAACACACTAAAGGAACTATTTGTAAATTTGTCAGTCGTGTCATATATTATTATCACACAGTTCATATTATGTACCTAGAACATAAAAGTAATAGCATATCTGTGGATTATTTCTTTTCGAATATAAATTCAATTTTGTAAACTATGAAAGTATACGAAGGACATACAGAATTGTAGAATGTTTTTAACACATAAAAAAAAATATAGAAAACTTTTTAATAAAACAAAATAAACATGTTAAAGAATTTCCAATAAAGTTATAAAAATCTAAAAAGAGAAATCACAAAAATCAAAGACAATTCAAATGAAAAACTAAAAACTAAACTAAAAAAAAAAAAGGATTATCTAAAATATTGCAGAATAGTGAAAGTTTATTTGATAAAATTTGTAGCATGTTGTCGACAAAAAGGAAGAAAAAAAAAAGTTTTATTTTGCACAAAAATGCATTCAATTCATATCTTTCACTTGACACTTTTATTTTGCAACAAAATTTATGTTTAAAAGTATGTATCTTCTTTTTCTTATTTTGATGCAGATGTTAAGTCCATACACATAGGATACACATACACTGTGCTTTTTGTTAGAATTTATTTCTACAATTTTGTTTTCATAGTTTTCGGTTTTTAATTTTTTTTTTCTGAATAAATTTTCATTAAATTTTAAATTAAAATAACAAATAATTGTTACAAATGTAACAACAAAATATATGTAGGTACATATGTATATGTATGTATACATGCACCATGCACATACGTGAAAAATTATTAAAATTATCTATACTTTTATAATTCAAAATAAAACATATAAAACGCATAAAATTATTGAAATTGAATTGGATTTACAAAAAAAAAAAAATTCTATAGAGAATAATAATCTTTTTTGATGTTCGATCAAATACACACATATGTATATGATACATAATGTACATGTAATGTGGACATTATACTGAAAATTTTTTGCAGATGGTTTTTCCTCTCAAGAGAAATCAAATAATTTCTCAAAGGATATAATTTAGAAATTTTATTAAATTTTCTGCATGATTATAAACTTATTTTCATATAATATTTCAAAAAAATGATTTTTCATATGATAAAGTTTTCGAATTAAATATTTGATTTCGTTGTTCAACAAGAACTTTTTTAAAATAAATTCATGAATATAATTTGAATAACGTCTAATTTTCATGTTATCAAGTGAATTAATTTCCAAAAAAGAAATGAAAAATACAATTAGAAAAAAAATCTATTTAATTTATCATAAATCAATAATTTTTTTCAGTATTTAAAACTTAAATTTGAAAATATCATCGTTAATTTGAATTTTAACCAACTTTTCACGAAAAAAAAAGAACAAAGTAAATATTACTCAATCACCTTTAAATACAGAACAATAAGAAGAATCTCAATCTAAGGACAATCTAATGATAAATAGAATCTTTATTAAAAAATTATCTTCAATTGTTCTATAATCCGTTTATTTGAATTTAATTCAATAACATACTTACATTAATTATACTTTAATTACATGAAGAAAAAAGTGTATATCCTACTTAAATGAATCTAAACATGAAATAATAATTTATAAGGGATATTCAATCTTTTCTACAAAATTAAAATGCTTTTTATGGAAGGAAAATAATAATTAATAAAAATGTTACATGAATGTTTATTTTTTTTTTTTACAAAAAGTCTAAAAGCATAAATCTAAAAATATATCTACACACATACAAACATATCTACAAGTATGTTTGTATGTATATTAATTTTCAATGATGAAAACATGTTTTTTTTTTCTTTTCATATTAACATACGAGTATTATAATATCTTTATTGCAGATCCTATACAATACGAACGAATATTCAGCAAGAGGGTGTGTTATGTATATCCTACATACATACATAATATTCTTAAGTTCTTGTATAAATATACAAGTATATATAGTATACACATAATAAAAATAAAATGGGTCATCATAGTGTATCACAATGGTTATCCTGCTAATTAAATGCTTTTAAAGATTTCCATTTTATATGTAATTCTCTCATTTTCATATACATGTCAACTATTTTTTTTATTTATTTTTTTTATTTCTGTAATCCATTTGATTTTTTCATTACTTTATGTCGTTGTATGTTTCTGTAGGTATATGCTGTGTACATGAACATATGAGTATTATATGTATATAATAAATAGCTGATGGTCTTCATGTTGAATTAATTATTTCACATTTTTATTTGATAGAGTAATAAACATTGTTGAAGGTATGTAGTAGGAATGTATGTATATTGTATATGTACCTCATTTTCATTTTATTTTAATTATTTTCTGTTTTAGGAAATAAATAATTTCCCAAGATATTATTTGATTATAGCTTCTTTTTAATTGTTCTTGATATTTTATATTATTTATAAAAAAGAGTATTTTAATATAAATCCATCAGAGATGTTTTTACACCTGAACTATTAAGAATAGAAAAAAGAAGAAAATCTTGGTTTTCAATTGGGTACATAATTTCTTTAAATAGTAAGATTTACGGTAAGACCAGATCCATCATTTTCTTCTCAATTCTTTGGTTTCTAGTGAGGAAACATGATTTTTAAATCAAAATTATTAAAATATTTTACAAAAATGTGAAATCATGAGGCATATACTAAAATTCAAAATATTTAAAACATGTACACCAGAGTGTCCCTTATTTTTTAACTTTTAAATTAAGAGGGGTCGCAGTACAAGGGAAAAAACGTTATTTTTTCAGAAAATGACGATTTTGGCCATTTTACCCTATAACTTTTCCCCTAGTTAACAAATTTTTTTCATTTAAACTTTGTTTAGAAGAGAACCCTTCAAAAAATATCCTGACCAACAACTCAACTTCCTACAGCTCTGGGAACATATTTTTTTAAAGGCACGAAAGGTCTACAAAAATTTCCTTAACATATAGATGGAAGGGTTTTGTTTTTCTTTGGTGTCTTGAAGCTCGCTCCCTGTTGCAGGGATCTTTTTTGTTTAAAAGAAAAATTTATAGAGAATGACAAGAAGAACTTCCAGAAAACCTCTAAGATGGTTTTTAAACATTCTAATATTTCTAGTATAATCTATAAAAATTAATTATGTACGAAAACTTTTTCCCAGCGGTGTACCTACATGATTATAAAAAGTTTTTCCTAATATTTTTTCCCTTGTGCGTATAAAAAACAATGTGTTATTAAAAAATTTATAAAGTAAATATTTCTTAAAATATTTATTTAGCAAAATTTCATATTTTTAAGCTATTTTCACTTAATTTTGATCACAATTACAAATTACTAAATTTAAGAGTATATTTAAAAAATAATGTCATAATAAAAATTTTAATGTTTGCATATAAAATTTAAAAAAAAAAAAATCTTACAACCATAAAATCTAGTAGCGTATCTAACACACATGATAAAAAAGATTTTTTTCATATATAGATACATAACATACATATTTCTCATGTCTTCTACGTATGTTTATATGTAAGAAAAATTTAATATTAAAATTAACTTTAAATATTTTATTAAATTTCTTTTATTTTATTTTACAATTTTAATTAAACTTTAAAATTCCTTTATAAGATTATTTTTGTACTCTCTATAAAAAACTTCTAATTTTACTAAGCCACAAAAAAAACAAAAAAAAAGTTAATTTAGAATGATTTTTTGTGGTTTCGTGTCCCTAATGAAGAAGTCAAGGTGAAACGAAGAAATAAAAAGTCCATAATAATGAAAAAAATTATTTTTTCTCGATTCACCTTGTACTACGAAGAAATGTTAAAAGGAAAAAAAAAATTTTGTAGAACAAAGTTAGAAATCAAAGTTTTTTCCAGAACTTTAAGATGCCTTGTTAAATTTACAACACACATATTTTTGCACATACATATACATTTATTCTGTCTAATTTATAGGTAGAACAACATACATGTAAGTATGTACTCAACATACATTTTCTATTAATGAGCCAATTTATATTCGCCAAGAAGTTTTTCTTGATGTTGGTTTACTTTTGAAAATTTAAGACCTTATAATTGGTGGTTGGTACTTTTTATATACTCGTATGTATATGTATACTTACATACATTCATTGTAATGAGAGAGAAATAAAATTCTAAATATAAAATACAAAGGAAACATAAAATCATTTAGAAGTCAAAAAGAAAATCAAAGATAATTTTTTTTTTCACAATTTTTCTTTCTCTTTATAATTAAGACATCATTTTCTTTTCATTATTGTTGAATATAGGAAAGGTGGGAGTGACAAGTTAATGTACAACAACAAAAAAAGGACTTTATGTAATAAAGTGTCTGACAATAATTACAATTAAAATTACGTGTGCAGAAAAAAGAACAAAAAACGTTTAAGGAAAAAACTTCAAAAGAGGATCTAATTAGCAGCAACGAAAATATCGAATTTTTACATTATTAATTATGTATTTAATGTGTATAATGCGTTATTTAATATGTTTTCATGAATATTTATGAATTAAACATCAACAAAATAATTTTCTCGAAAAGAAAAGAAAAAACAATAAAGCTTTTTTTTAAATTTTTTTATTAGACAATAGAGGACAAGCTTATAGTTTCTCTATGAATATAGAAAAATTATATCATATTTCTTTTTAACCAAACCAAAATTAATAAATTATTATAACAAAATTATAAAACAAAAAATTAATTTGAAATATTCAAACATTTTTTTTTTTTGCAACACAAAAACGAAATCGCAACTCTATATATTCAAATAAATTCATAAATTCACATTATTTCAATAAACCACAAAAAAAACCGGAAAAATTAGATTTCTTCTTATTCAATCATTCCTCTAGCGAATGGAGCGAAAGGATTAACTCGAACAACATATAAACCCCAACGATTCATTGATGGAAATTCACCACCCATTCTAACTAATGGTCCAGCACTACGTTTACATTTTTTAAACCATACAACTTCAACAAAATTACCACATGGTATACCATAGAATCCTTGTAATGATGTTATTGATTCAGCAAAATATTTATATGCTCTTTCATGTGAACATTGTATAGGATTTATAAAACATCCAGGTTGATGCATTCCAAAATGAACATAAAAATTAGCATGTCCAATTGGTTTTGTTAAATGTGATGTAATTACATTTGTTTGAATGACTTCAACATAATCAGCATCTGAATGATTTAATACTGTTGATAAAATTGGTGATTCACCTCTTAAACGAAGATAAATTGGATCTAAAGCATAAATAACAGGTAAACGTCCTTTAGTAACAGTTTTACCAGCTACACCAGCAATATGAGCACCCAAACCATAACCAACAACCATAATTTGTTTAATATCAAGTTGTCCTGATTTTACCATAAAATCAATAAATTGTGCTACAACACGACCAACTAAAGGAGCTTGATCTCGTGATTGTAAATATAAACCCAATGAACCGGCATCCCAATCAACTATGAATACATTGTAATTGCCAACATGTAGGTAAGCATCTCGTATTGAAGTGGTGGGTGAAGATAAACCTTCATTCATCCAATCATGAATAATAAATCTTATTTGTTATGTATAACATAGAAAGAAGAAAGTGAGATGAATTTATTAAATGTAATAGAAAATTTATGAATTAATTTTTTATGTATAAAAAATGAGTGTGAAATACCTGGAAGGGACTTCTGGATTGAAACTTGACTGTTTAATAGACTCAATATCACCAAGTCTAATTATGTTACCCAGTCTTCCATTAGATCGTGTAAATAACCGAAAAACTGTATCCCTAATGGGAATAAAACCACGATTTGGTTTATACGGTTCTATTATTGTAGTTTGATTATCTTGAAAAATTTGATCGAAAGAAGGATATTGATTTGATGGACTGAGTTGTTGTGGTGATGGTGATGGTGGTAATAATTGTGGTGGAATTTGATTTGGTGAACCTGGTAACGATGGTGCACGAGACACAGCAAATCCTTTTAGATAAATTTTAACAATCAAATTAATTTATATATATTAAAAAAAATTATAAAAATTAAAATTACCTAGCAGAGTCAAAAACACAATTGTTGATGTATATACCATTTTATATTTTTTTTAATTTTTTGGTGAGTGCCTATTACACTTTGAAATTCAAAATAAAACTGCAAAACAAAGTTCCAAGAAGCACTTTTTAAATGTACCGAATTTCTGTTTAATTTATATGATCATGATAATCAAGCTATAACAAGGTTTTATTTTAGAGCCCTTTACAATGAAAAATTACACAATTTTTTTTATAAAAATAGACCAAAAAAATACACGTGAGTGAGGTCGTTATTAATAGGGCGTGTGTAATAAATTATGAGTATATACATACATATATGACATAATCTTGCTTGATTAGAATTTTATCTAACACATTATTAACCAATTTTTTTCATAATCAAAATAATCTTTTGTTATGTCTGGTGATGAATTTTTTTTTTTTTAATCATAAATTCGGGAAATAAAATTATAAGATAGTACTTGTATGGTGATGTGAAATAAGAAAGAATCATTGAATGTTTTAGTTAGACCAAATTTTCGAAATTTTAGACCTATTAAATTTAAACGTGTTTTTCATTTAGACCCAGACTGATTTTACAAGTATCCAAATAATGGCTTTTTGGTTTTTTTGGTTTTTTTTTGCCTTTCAAAATATTTAGAAAATAAAACACTCATAAAAGTAATTTAATTTAATGAATCAACTTTTTTTTTTTGTTTATAACACATTTCTATAATCATATTCACATATCCTTTGTATCTCTTTTGAATCCTTTTCATATATAAAATATTGAATATCTGAATTTGAAAATGAAATACTCATGCTCTATATTTTTCTACTTTTATACACTATAGATATAAGGATACATACCTAGTATATATACACGAATAGATACATACATATATCCTTTGATATTGAATATACTAAATAAAACAGAGTCTTCTACATTACTTCAAAAAAAAAAAAAGAAAAAAAAGGAAACAAATCGATTTCACTTTGTATTGAATATCAAAATTGTTTTTTTTTTTTTTGTCTTAGATATTGAATATCTATAAACTCACATAATATAGGAATTTCTAGAACATCTAAAGAAATATCCATAAATGACCTATTGAAGTTTTTGGTCGAAATATACTGATGATAGTTAACAAAAGATAGGATTTTTCATTATAATTTATTGAATTTACAAACAAAGTAAGAATATAAATTGATATTATGTTTCTTTATCTATATTATTTTTTTATGTATGTATGTAAAATAAAATGATTCATATACATATATAAAAAGATTACATAATGCCCACATTTCACATATAAAATATATATATATGAAAATACATAATATGAAACACATGCGATAACGATTTCATCATAACCATTTTATGAATACAAATGGTGGTAACTATACTATTATTATGAATAGTATTTTATCTTTTAGCTTTTATCATTTGTTTCTTTTTTTTTTTTTTTTTTTTTTTTTTTGTTATTATTTAATAGTATCATAGTATTTAATGCTTTTTTTTTCTTTTTTATTTTGTAGTTTATTTTATATTTCAATGGAATAAATGCAAAATGGATAGATCATCTTTTTCTACTTTTTATTTATTACAGATAATAATTTCGAATATAAAAGAATTAAATACAATAAATAATAATAATACTATCGAAAACAAAAAATATTTTGTTATTGTATGACGACATTTAAAAGCTTTGAAAGAACAATGCAGGAAGACTATAGGAAATATGTCCTTGATAAATGCTTATATTTTAAATTGTTTTATGGAAGAAAAAAAATTAGAGGATATATCTGACAAATAATAATTAATAAATAATTTATATTATTTGTGATGGTGAATAAATAATATAATTTGAAACTGGATTTTCAAAGTTTTAAGGATTCACGTACATTTTCTAGTTTATGAAGAAAAAAAAAGTATGTTGAACATAAAAAATGAAAACATTAAATTGAAGGTCTGATAGAGTAAACTGAAAAATCCATAGTGTTTCATGGTCATCATCATCATTGAGATAATCAAATGTTGAGGTCTACCCAAATTAACTTGAGTTTTCTAGACTTCTTTTGTGTTAGACTCAGTCTGGTGTTCACCAATATTTGTTAGTTTTTTGATGCTATAATATCCAACTTTCATTTCATCGTTGTGGAGGTCTTCCCTTAACCTGAAATTGTTAGGTTTTTAATCTTTCGCAATTTTTCCAGGCTTTTTTTCTTACTTTTTCCCATCTTACATTATCCAGGCAGGATCTGACATATTTCTTCTATCCTGCAGTGTGTGTCCTGTTATCGACCTAAATATTTGCATGTCAGTCGTCCTTTAAATGCTTTTGGTCGACGTGTTTTCCGCTCTTGTTTCTATCGCGAATGTCAAAGGTTATTTATACCTTCTGTACTCAAGTTGTTCTTGGTTCCTATTTCCTGTAATGCTTCCAATAAATTTGTTAGTATAATGAAATGTTTATATAAATTGAGAACTCAAATTTTTATTACGTTAAAAAGTGTGAAAGTAAGTAGAAAAGTTGCATTAGAACATAATTTTTTTCAAAAAATTTAAATAGAAGAGAGCTTCACATATGTACATATGATAAGCCCCTTTTATACCTCAAACACAATACAGCGGTTATTCGCCACGGCAAGCGGCGACGGCAATTGTAACAATAACAAAATACATGTAAAGCTTGCCGTCGCCGACAACCGACAACGAAAACCGCTGTATTGTGTTCGGGGTATTGAACGTATAGTATTGAAACATTTTTTTTATCTTGCTAGCTCTCTAAAACTGATATTACTGGAAAAAAGCTATAAATATGAATTTGAAAGCTCAAAAATCTTAACCTTTTAATAACAAAAATTAGAAATATCTTATCGCAAAGTACTAAACTGAAAAATTACGTAGATTCAACATTAAAAGAAAAAATTGTGAATTCACTCTACTGGGAAGTTCACTATATAACATTGTGGCAATTCACTCTATCAGATTTTCAATACATGTACATACACACATAAATAATATCAGAACACTTAAATAATGGAAAATAAGATAAGTTTTATAAATTCAAAAATTGAAAAAAACAAAATCATATTGTGGCTCAAGTACTACATGTTAATTATTATTAATTAAAAAAACAAAAACAACAAAAAAAATTTGTTGATTGTTTATTTAAAGAATGACTTTAATAATTATTTAACTGATTCTTTTCTTGGTTTGTTTTTGTCAACATGAAAAACAATTTCATATGTCCATTGTTTTAAACTTGTTCATTTTCAATTTGAAGAGGAGTTCTTATATACATATATGTAGATAACATTTAAAAATTACCTAATACAACTTAGATATATGTAGTTACATATTATGTTACTTTTGCTATTGAATTATAATAAGTAGTTATTTAATTTTGATAATTGTAAATTTTCAATTAATTGTGATAAGATTTGATGCTATATTATAAATACGTATGTGATTTTCATCATAAAATGATTTAAAGTGTAAGTATCATAAAACCAACGACTGTTAAAATTTAAATTGTGCATCAACATGAAAATTGTGTTGATTTTCATTTTTAGTTTTGCATCGGGTAACAAATCGTATATCCTAAATATACATACATATTATGTATTTAAATTTAATGTGAATTTTCACTAATAAAATTTTATTTTTTATTATTAATTACCCTTAGTTTTCGGTGGTCACATCGTAAATTCAACATATGAAGCTATTCCTCGACCAGATGGATCATTTTATTTAATGAATACTGAAGAAGTCGAAGAGATACTTTCAAGTTATTCAACAAATTTCAAAACATTGGAAGTGAATTTCTATTTATTTACAAGAGCATATCCTAATGTAGGACAACAAATTGTTATAGGAGATCGTTCTTCATTACAAAGATCAAATTTCAATCCAAGAAATCCAACAAGGTAAAATTGCTTTAAAAAATATTTTCACTAAGATTTAAATGTAAGTACTAAAAAATTTCATCTTTCTAACACAGAATTATAACTCATGGTTGGAGAAATGATGTAAATGCTAAACTTAATCTTTTGGTACGAGATGCATACTTTCGACGAGGCAACTTCAATGTAATTGTTGTAGATTGGGGTTCTGCAGCACAAACAAATAATTACGTTTCCGCTAAAAATGAAGTTGAAAATGTTGGAAGAATTCTTGCACAATTTATTGATTTCTTAAATACAGCTGGTGGAATGTCTTTTAATAATTTATACTTGATTGGTCATAGTTTGGGTGCACATGTATCAGGTTTTGCTGGAAAATTTGCAACAAGGGGAAAAATAAATACAATTATTGGTCTAGATCCAGCTTGGCCATTATTCCATAAAAATAATCCAAAGGGTAGACTTGATACAACCGATGCAGAATATGTTGAAACAATTCATACAAATGGTGATAAACTTGGCTTTTTTGCACCTATTGGACATACATCATTCTATCCGAATGGTGGTAAAAAACAACCTGGCTGTGGAATGGATTTAGCTGGAACATGTTCACATTCAAGATCATATGAATTATTTGCTGAATCAATAAATAGACGTTTCTCAGCTACTGGTTGTAATAATGTTGATGAAGTAAAACAACAAAAATGTTCAAGAAATGTTCGAGGTATTACAATGGGTGGAGAACCGTCAAATTATAGAAGAGTAAGTGGAATTTATTATTTAATAACAAATGCTCAATCACCATATGCAAAAAATTGAAAATGTGAAAAAATTGTAACCAAACAATAAAAATATACATTGTCTTTTTGAAATTTAATTCTTATCTCCTTTATATTACTATCTGGAGAGTTATAGGATTGAAATTCTTTATTTTGTGTTTCTAATTCTTCGGATTTTTTTTTTTTTTTTGTATAGAGAATTTTCCTTGTCGATTTTGTTTTCTTTTCAAATAATTCCTTTTTTTCCTTTTTTTTTGAGAACATTACGTTACGTAGTAACAATAAGAACTTTTGGCTCGGACACTGGTTTATAGAATTCTGTGTTCAGTGGGTCATTAGGTAGTAAGGCTAAAATCTTTACTTTTTATTCATCCACATATTTAAAGTAAAAAAGATATTTCCCATTGTTTTCGAGTCATTTGAAATCTCAACAACAAATGAAAACATGAAAATAAATTTTAGAAATGATTTGTTGAATATTTCCTCCTCATTTTTATTGTCTTTTTGCAAATAAAAATATTTATTAAAATTTATATTTGCATTTTCTCTTCCATGTTATCTTAATTACTTCCTACCGAAGATAAAAAAAATATTTAGTTTACAATATTAAAAAAAAAAGAGTTAATGATATTTAATTTTTTTTTTTTTTTTTAAATAAATCATTAACCTAGGAAACACGTTTAAAAATTGTTTGTACTTTTTTTCAACAGATACTACTTAGGCAGTATAGTGATTAATTTGAAAAAAAAAATTAATTCCGCTTCAATTCAGAAAAAAAAAAAAGAACAAACAACAAAATCACGTGTTTTATAGTTTTTTTTTCGTTTTCCTCTGAATTAAAAAATAAAATTTTAGAAAGAATTTTAAAAAAACAATAAAACGGTTATCAATTAATTAATCACTTTATAAATATACGAGTATGTATACAAAAAAAAAAACAATCTTTCTTACGTATTAGGTGTTTATCTTTTATTATTATTTATTCTATGTATTTTTTTTTTTTTAATTTTATATATTTTATTAATACTTTTGTTTTATTGTCAAAATCATATTTTAATTTTTATCAATTTTCTGATAATTTATTTTTATGCTACTTTTTTTTGTTGTTGTCATATTTGCGATAATTTAAAACAATTAAATAATTTCAAGAATAATAAACAACAACAAAATAAAGTAAAAATATGCAAAAAAAAACGCGTGTCAGGTATTTTATTATCTAACTTTTTTTTTTTTTTTTTTGTAGTTTCTTCCCCGAAATAAATATAAAAATCGACAATTTTTTTTTTCAAATTTGATTGATGAGCAAAATCATTAAAGTGTAGTGAACAATTAAAATTATACAGTTAATTGTAATTTATTTTAAAAAAATTCATTTTTAATTCGTTTTGTTCGGAAAAAAGAAGTTAATTTTTCTTCTATTCTACGAGAAAAAAAAAATGATTAAAATTTTCTTATTATTTTTTTTTAGTGTAATTTACGGTAATTAATATTTTGTTTAAATTTTAAAATGACAATTAAATAAAATTTTTGTTTTTATTTTTTTAGTTTTTTCATATCCTTCGAAGGAATTTACAGAAACCAATTATAATGAAATTTCAAAACAAGAAGAATGGTTTTTAATACCAAAAATTGATGGAACTTTTGAATGGATGAATTCAACACAAATTGAAAATGAATTAAAACGATTACCAGCAGCTAGAGGTAATTTAATTATCACATATCAACTTTATACTCAGAATAATTTGATAAATCCAGATTATCTAATACCTAATGAAACTGATTCATTAATTGATTCCAATTTCAATCCGAACCATCCAACAAGGTGAAAATAGAAACATTTTAAAAGTCAAAAAAAATTTTGAATTTCCAATACAGACTTTTTGTTTAATTTCAGAATCATTATTCATGGATGGCGAAGTAGTGGAAATGCATCCTTAAACAAGCTTATTCGTGATGCATATCTTGAATGCGATTATTTTAATATGATCAGTGTAGATTGGAGTTCATTAGCATCGTCTATAAATTATATAAAAGTCAAAAATGGTGTTAATGAAATTGGACGTAAAGTAGCTGAATTTTTGGATTTTCTTCATGAATATGGTGGAATGAAATTTGAAAATTTATATTTGATTGGTCATAGTTTGGGAGCACATGTATCAGGTTTTGCTGGAAAATTTGTAACAAGAGGAAAAATAAATTCAATTATAGGATTGGATCCGGCTGGTGCACTTTTTCCAGAAAACAATGAAATACAAAGACTTGCTATAAACGATGCTGAATATGTTGAAACAATTCATACAAATGCTGGAATTTTAGGAATTTCAAAACCAATTGGCAAAGCATCATTCTATCCAAATAAAGGTACATTACAACCGGGTTGTTCAATTATAGATGTTGCCTGTCATCATCGTAGAGCATATGAATATTTTGCAGAATCAATAATTAAAAATAATTTTATAACGAGAAAATGTAAAAATTATAATTTAACGGAATTTGAATATAATCAATGTCTACAAAAATTTGATAATGATATTAGAATGGGTGGTCAACCATCAAATCATGGAAAAGCAAATGGAGTTTATTACTTAGAAACAAATTCACAAAATCCTTTTGGAATTGGAAAATAGATAGGTATAGCTATAAAATGTATGTATATGTATGTATATATGTATGTATGTATACGTGTATAGTAAGTATAATAAAAATTAGTGTATCTACTAGTCATAGATTTAATGTACATACATACTTGTAAAAAAATAAAAACAAAAAATAAGGTGGATACTTGTTGAAACAAATAATTTTAGATTGTAATAAATGAAAAAGTAATTTTTTTTTCTGTGAAAACTGTGTTTTGAATTATTTTAATTAGCAGTCATTACGATCGGTCTCCATGAGCAAAAAATAAAAGTTGGTCTGGAAAGAGTTCTTCCGCCTGTAGGTGTAGAACAAGCGTTCGCGGATGATGAGATTCCACAATCTCCTACTCCCCAACATTCTTGTTCGAGGGTGGAATGTCCTTCCACTTCCGGGGCGTCTGATAGGCGCTCAGCAGAAGAGCTAGAGCACCAACAAGAGCAACGAATAGAATGGTACTAGTTCCGGAGGCGGATTTAGACCATTAGTACTAGCGTACGCTAGATAATTGAAATCAGAAATAAATGTGGAGCAAACAATTTTAAAAAAGAAGAAGTTGCTCTAGAAAAAGTACGTTTTTGTAGCTAAGGTCATTCAATAAGAAAAACCCACATATGTATATACTAAAATTTAA
This sequence comes from Bombylius major, assembly GCA_932526495.1. Taxonomy (NCBI): domain Eukaryota; kingdom Metazoa; phylum Arthropoda; class Insecta; order Diptera; family Bombyliidae; genus Bombylius; species Bombylius major. The sequence goes on from OW052044.1 coordinate 50,758,091, forward strand.
TAATAGAAAAAAAATATGTTTCTTATACGAATTTTTCAAATTCATATTTTTTTACGCAATTAATTTACTTTTGCACGGCCATTTGTAAGCAGTTGTAACTCGGACTTAAAAAATTTTAAACTTCCATACCAGTAATTAGCAGGGATGGTAACTTGCTGCTAAAATCACTCAAAGTAGTCCTTTTTAAAATAAAAACGCATCTTTTAGACAAAAAAGAAAAATACTCACCATCACTGGTAATTAACTAGGAATTTTGACTGTGTTTTAAAAACTGAGGAAGAGAGATAGGCTCACATCAATTTACCTCAGCTCATTCATCTTCTTCTTGAGAATAGGCTAAACAGGTTGAGTTGAGATACTTGAACAAATTTTACTGGAAAAATCGATTATTACGGAAAAAATTTCAATTCATTGTGGATCATTTGCTCACTAAGTACTTGATAATTGTTTTTATTTTAAATAAAAAGTGATTTTAAAAATGTAAAATTTGATCTGAAAAGTACAAACTAATTTCTTTTGTATATACATAGTTCATTTTCAAATCATATTCAATTCAATCTGACATTTACGAACATGTGCACGTGTTGTTGTTTTCATTTTTTGGCGCATTTATTTTTGTTGACAGTTGACCTTGCGGCTTGTTGTCTAATCTAAACTAAATGTCTAGGGACGTAGGGAAGGGACTAATCTCTCGAGTTGCTTGTGATGAATTTTATTGTTTTGTTTAAAATATTTAAAAAATAAAGTTTAAAATAAAACAGTTAAAATGGTATCTGATTCAGAAGAAGTTACAGGAAATATTGAAGATTATTTAAATGATGATTCTGATGATTTGTCTTCTATATCTTCGGTAAGTAGTTTGTCTTGACAATAACATAGATGTACGAAATTTAATTGTTTAGTTGTTTAATTAATTAAATTAAAGTAGTTGATAAGTAATTTATATTTTTAACAAATAACTTATTTGTATATTTCAGTTTTATGATGATTTAGAAAAAGAATTAAATGAAGTTGAGTTCTCTCAAAGTGACCTTCGAATATTGTGCAATCGTACATGTTATGTGGATTTAACAAAATGTAATCTATATTATGAATATGAAAAATACATTAAAAAAATGTTTAAAAAAGAAAATTATGAATATATACCAGAAAAACACAATCATAGAGCATATAAAAAATTTAAAAAGATATTCTCTAAACTTTATACAAAATATTATCTTAAATGGGAAGAAGTACATAATAAATATAGTAAAGCACGTTTTCTTGAAAATAAAAGACAAGCTTTAGAATTTTTGAATAATTATAAATTAGTCTTTGATTTATCAACATATAATTTTAATATTAGCACGGATACAGAAGAAAGTATTAATAATTCAGATATTTCATCACAAACTGTTATTAGAAGAAGAAGATCATCAATAATACAATATCATAGCTGGGAAAATAATGATGAATCTGAAAATAATGATGAATCTGAAAATAATAATGAATCTGAACAAACTGAAAGTGATCTTAATGATTTCTTACATAATTCAATTGATGATATTCATATTAATAATCCTAATGAAGAATACATATCACCATCATCATATACTGATTTTAATCATGAAATTGAATGTTTCAGTGCAGCCAAAAGTCAACAGATGACATCTACACAAGATCAATATGTATAATTTATATTTTTCTTCCTATCGTGAGTACATACATTTATACATATAATTGCTTATCTATTTAATTAATGTAAAATATATAAATTTTGTATTAAAATCCTTAAAAAATAGATATTTTTAGCTTCTAAGTTAATAAAGAATAATTTTTCTAATATAAGTATTTTTTTTATGGATTTAAAAAAATCTCATGTTAAATAATGTACATTAATCTCCCAAATACATTACACTAGAGAACACTCAGGTCAGATAACAATGATAAACATAAATTACATTACATACAAAAGTAAACATGAAAGTTACCAAACAGGTCTGATAATACATATATGTATTGGAAAACTACTTATAATAAATAAGTATAATTTTTTTATCAGGTGGCCGACCAAAAATTTCTTAAGAGTTATTTAATCATCCAACTATTCTCTATTAACACATACAAAAATAAAATTATTAAACATTTCACAGTTTCCAAAGATATTAAAATTTAATATATGTCCATGTCCCCTGCGTTATCTTTAAATATCAAGTAGGTATACTTTTTAGTCTAGCGAATGCTTTTCTTGATAGTTTTATTATTATATAAATACCAAAAATCATTAAGGAAAAATTTTTGAGAAAAGAGCCACAGTTTAAAATCCGTTTAAATGTTTTGTGAGTCACTACTAGCGTACGCTAGAACTAATATAATGGTCTGAATCCGTCTCCGGAACTACTACCATTCTATTTGTTGGTGCTCTTCTGCTGAGCATCTATCAGGCGCCCAGGAAGTGAAAGGACATTCCACCCTCGAACAAAAATGTTGGGGAGTCACTAAGAAAAACTTATAGATCTGCTGCAACATTTCTGTGTATGTTTTGTATTCAGAAACAATATTTTTCATGTTGCCGAAAAATGTTCAAAATTTGTTTCCTAGTGTTATTATTGTACAAGGAATATGTTCCTTTCTACTAGATTTTTTTATGTTTTCCATTTTACCATTTTTTCATAATCAAAGTATCCTAAAATATCGTTAATTATAATTGTAAGTTTACACGACAAAAAATGTTATCTGGAGACAATGAAGACCTTTAGCGTCTTACATATTTTTATGATAGTTCTCTTGAGATTTTACACAAGTTCTTCTGGTCCCTATAGACTCCAAAGTCTCCTGTCGTGTAAACTTACCATAAATATAATTTTCGTAAATTATGTGCCACATTTTCGGAAATATAACTTAAAATTCATTAAAATATCATTCATTTATGCAAAAAAATAAATAAATAAAAAAACACTTAATAAGCTTTCATAGCGTGTAATTAGAAGAAACAAAATAATTGTTTACGATCAATTTTATTAGTTACATATTTAAGTATAAATATAAAATTTTCTTCAAATGAAAATAAATTGAAGAAATGTGAATCAAATTTATTATTTCGTGCAGTTATTTAAAATTTCACACATAAAAATTTTTTGATAAAGTTAACAAAAAAATATAAAGTATAAAAAAAAATTTTTCAAAAAAAAACATCTTTAACAATTTTAAGTGAAAAAAAAATAAAATTAAATAAAATGTGTACAAAATATAGAATATATTTTATGTGTCTTATGATATTTTTTGGTAATTTTATTTAAAATTTATTTATTTTTTTCAAAATACACATAATTTTTTAAATTTTAAAAAAAAACTTTCTTTTTCAGTAACAAATAAAGTAGTTAATTCAAGACGTTTAACAAATGTACCTAAAGGATTATTTTGTTTTGTTAGAAAAAATTGTCAATTAAAATTTTTTTTATATACAAAAAAAAATCCAGAAAATGGAGAAGAAATAAATTATAAAGATATTAAAACAATAAAAAAATCAAAATTTAATCCAAATTCACCAACAAGATTTATAATTAATGATTATATTGAAAATAATAATACAATAATGAGTGATAAAATTCGTAATGCATATTTAAATCGTGATGATTTTAATATAATTAATGTTGATTGGAGATCAATATCAACAAAAGTTAGATATTCAAAAAGATTTTTATTTGTATATTTTATTGGTAGAGAAATAGCAAAATTTATATATGTATTACATAAAGAAACAAAAATGCCATTTGATAAATTATATTTAATTGGTTTTAGTTTAGGTGCACATATTGCTGGTTATACTGGTAAAAAATTAAAAATTGGTTATATAAATACAATATTTGGTTTAGATTCAAGCGGTGTAAAATTTAATCATATATCAACAAGAATACGTTTATCACATACAGATGCTGAATATGTTGAAACAATTCATACAAATATAAATAGATATGGTTTTAAATATCCATTAGGTACAGCATCATTTTTTGTTAATTATGGTAAAGAACAATTAGGTTGTGATAGAGATATTTGTTCACATCGTAAAGCATATGAATTATTTGTTAGAACAATAACAACAAAAAAACCAATATCAGAATTTTATGCATATAAATGTCGAGCATATCGTGAAATTATAGCTAAATCATGTACTGGAGGAAAAACAAATATTACAATGGGTGGTGATCCATCAAATAATGGTAAAGCTGTAGGAATTTATTATGTACCAGGAATTGTGTAAATAATTATATTTTATTGATAATATTATTATTTTAAGAAAAAGAAAAAAATAAAAAGAAAATTTTATCAAAATTTAAATAAATTGTCTTTTTTTTAATCTTCCTTCCTTTTACTAGCGAAAGCTAGTACTAATGGTCTGAATTTGCCTCCGGAACTACTACCATTATATTTGTTGCTCTTATTGGTGCTTTTCTGCTGAGCATCTACCAGGCGCCCAGGAAGTGGAAGGACATTCCACCCTCGAACAAGAATGTTGGGGATTAGGAGATTGTGGAATCTTATCCTCCGCGAACGCTTGTTCTACAGGCGGAATCCATATTTTCAATAGTTTTTTGAACACTCTGTGTACAATATTGTATAAGATAAATTAAAAATTTTAAAATGACTCTCGAATTAATCCACTCCAATTCAATTTAATTTTAATCCATTAATTGAAAATTTCATTGATAACGATCAACATTTTGTATATAAATTCACAAACAATCAGCTACTTAATTTAATAATTCTAACAAGAAACCGTGAAGTAATAATGGAGTTAAAAATATTTGTTTTTTGTGTTCTACTTACTGGTAAGTTCACAACAACAACAATAAAATTTAAATTTTAAAAAATAGTTCTGAAATTAAATTATTTTATTTTTTCAAATTATTCCTTTTTCTAAATAATCATAAAATGTAGTTACAATAAATGTTTCTGGTAAGTTCATACCAGAACAGGAATTGTTTTACATTCCTTTAGAGGATGGAACATTTAAATACGTTAACACTAGTGAAATACAGTTAATGCTTAAAAAAGACAATGAATATCAAAAATCTGATTTTGAAGTAAAATTTTGGCTTTTCACAAGAAAAAATCAAGAATTTGGACAACAAATTAAAATTTTTGATCAAAATGCACTTAAATCATCGTATTTTAATGCAAAACAACCGACCAGGTAAACGTTAAAATTAAATTAAAATTTCAATTGAAAAATCATAAATTTTATTTTAATTAATTTAGATTTATTATTCATGGATGGACAAATGATCGTGATTCTCCAGTTAATAAATATGTAAAAAGTGCTTATCTAAATCATGGTGATTATAATGTTTTTGTAGTTGATTGGAGTGCTGGTGGTGGTACAATTTCATATCCGACAGCTAAAAATCGTGTTAATACAGCTGGAAAAAAAGTAGCTGAATTTTTAGATTATCTTAATACATCTGGTGGTATGCAATTTAAAACATTATATTTAATTGGTCATAGTTTAGGAGCACATGTATCAGGATTTGCTGGAAAATATGTAAAAAAAGGAAGAATTAATACAATAATTGGTCTAGATCCAGCATTACCATTATTTTCAATTAATTCTCCAGAAGGTCGTTTAACTAAAAATGATGCTGATTATGTTGAAACAATTCAAACAAATGGCAATAAATTAGGTTTTTATGATCCAATTGGTATTGCATCATTTTATCCTAATGGTGGAAAAAGTCAAGTTGGTTGTTTAACTGATATTACTGGAACATGTTCACATATGCGATCTTATGAATATTTTGCTGAATCGATTGGTACAAATAATAAATTTTTTGTGACAAAATGTAAAAATTTCAATGAAATTAAAAATGGTGTATGTACTGATGGTAAGAAAAATCTAAGAATGGGTGGTGATCCATCAAATTACGGAAGGGCTAATGGAATTTATTATTTGGAAACAAATACTAAAAAGCCATTTGGAAAAGGATAAAGGGTAAATTTAAATAAATAACAGAAATAAAATTTTTGTTTAAAATAATAGCATGTGATTCAATAAAAGTGAAAATAATTTTGAAAAGTATGAAAAATTGTTTTATTTAGCTTTTATTTCATACCCTTGAAAATTATGTACATATAAGAAAAATGTGATATTAAGGAAGCTTATGGATATCTTGAATTTTGCTTTGGTTTCTTATTACCCAGTATTAGAACGTATGTATTTCAAATAGGTACAGACGCCGAATACGTTGAAGTAATTCATACAGATACAGGCATCATTCTATCTAAATAGTGGACAACCTGGTTTTTCTGAACATACAAAAAGTTATAAAATTTGAAATACAAAAAAATTTATAAATGAGAATTTAGCTTCTTTTTTTTCTGTGTAATTTAATTGAATCATACAAAAACTAACACCCTGTATTTTTGTGAAATAAATTTCTCTATGCCCTTGAAATGTTTTGAAAACAAATAATTACGTACTAAAATACACCTTAATACAAAGAAATTAAAGTTTTTCATCTAAATCCATTTATCATTAAATCGATCAAATAAAATCAATAAGAGGGTAATAAAATTACATAAAACATTAAATTTAATAAATTTTGGAATACAGTCATGTGAAAAAGTTATTGGATATAATTTAAAAAATAATTATTTCATTTTATTAGAAAATACATATTTGAGGTCATAGGAGGATAGTAAAAAAAAAAGTTTCGTTAAAAATTTCAAAAATTGAGTGTCAATATTCAATTAGTCGTAAAAAAATTGTTGGACCCCCATTATACTAGTCTAGTACACTTTGATTTGTACACTTTTGTAAAAACTTATATAAGAAACAGGTTGCTTTTTCTAAAATGCTTTTACATCATTTTCTAGTTGCAACCGTTTTTCAAGATAATACATATGTATGTATGTATAGTATCTTACTAGCGTTCGCTAGTACTAATGGCCGCCTCCGGAACCAGTACTATTCTATTCGTTGCTCTTGTTGGTGCTCTTCTGCTGAGCGCCTATCAGACGCCCCGGAAGTGGAAGAACATTCCACCCTCGAACAAGAATGTTGGGCAGTAGGAGATTGTGGAATCTCATCCCGAACGCTTCTTCTACAGGCAGAAGAACTCCTTCCAGACCAACTTTTATTTTTTCGATCTCCAAGCTTATACGAATGGTCGTGGTTAACAATCTTCCTCTGGTGCACATAACAAGAAGTAGATGATTTTAAAAAATATAAAAAGTATAAAATATTTAAAAATAATATTTTCTGAATGTAATAACATTTTGTTTAAGTACATGATTGTTTTTAAATAAATACCTATATAAATATTTTTCGCATAACTGTATAATTAAATGTAAATAAACAATTACTTTTGCGCCAGTAAATAATTCTTTAAAAAAAATTAATAATCTTGAAAAATAATACTTATTAAACCTATATGTGATAATTTACAACCTTATTGAAAAAAATTTCTAAGATGATAATACAATTTTTTTTTTTAATTTTTTTGATAAGGAAATCATTTAATGACAAAATTCTTATGGAAGCTATTTTGTGTAATATTAATTATAAATTTTTTATTAAATCATTATTATCTCATTATTGTCCAACACATGTGTTGTTTATAAATTCCATTTAATAATACTCAAAATAAAAAACAGAAATATGAAATTTTTATTAATTTTAATTAGTATAATTTATTTAATGAATATTTCATTGATTTATTGTGATAATCGTGCTAGTGATATATTAGATTTTAATATAATTATGGATTTAGAAGAGAGTGAATTTGATGAACATCCTGATCCTTATGGTAATCGTAAAAAAGTTAATTTAAAAGAATTAGACAGAGAATATTCAAATTTAACAGAAAAACATTTTCTTGTTACATTTCGTTTATATACAAAATTAAATCCAAAAATTGGACAAATTATACGAATTAATGATACAGAAAAACTTTTACAATCAAATTTTAACAAGGATCATCCAACAAGGTAGGATTTAAAATATCATTTTTTCTTATGTAATACAGAATACTTAATATGAAACACTTATCTTCACACAATCATTTTACAGATTTATAACACATGGTTGGATGAATGATGGCAATTCAAGTGTTAATATATTAATTCGTGACGCATATTTAAATCATGGAAATTATAATATTTTCACAGTTGATTGGAGTGATGGTGCACATTATAAATGGTATTATTTTTCAGCAAGAAAAGTTTATGATGTTGCTGATAAAATTGCTGAATTTATTGATTTTTTACATGAATATGGTAATTTATCATTTTCAAATTTAACATTAATTGGTCATAGTTTGGGTGCACATGCATCTGGTTTAGCTGGTAAAAAAGTTAAAAATGGACGTATACATACAATAATTGGTTTAGATCCGGCAGCACCATGGTTTACAAAACAAAATTTAACTAATAGACTTGCATCTACTGATGCTGAATATGTTGAAACAATTCATACTGATACTAATTATTTTGGTTTCTCAGAACCAATTGGTACAGCATCATTTTATCCAAATTGGGGTAATGCACAACCAGAATGTACAATAGATATTGGTGGTTGTTCACATGGACGTTCATATAGATATTTTGCAGAATCAATTAAATTAGAAAATAATGATAATGATAAATTTTTAGTAATTAAATGTTATAATTTTAATTATTTTTTAAAAAAATCATGTGAATCTTTTGAATATGGTTTAAAAATGGGTGGTGAACCATCAAATCATGGTAAAGCTAAAGGAATATATTACGTTCATATTCATAATGATTATAATGATTATCAAATGGAATCAAATGATGGTGGTGGTATATTCGCTTCATTGAAAAGATTTTTTTTTAGAAATTCTTTAATGTGAAATTTTTTCAGTCACTTAACTTTTTAAAATGTTTGACCTACATTTGAAAAGTTTTTTTTTTTCCTTCTATTAAATACAAAAAAAAAGTCTTTACAAAATTCATAGCCTGTTTTTACCTTTATTCCTTTCTTCAATATTATTTTTTAAATTTTTTTCGTTTGTTAAATTTCTCATATTTCTATAGAACAAATCAAGCAGAATGGAATGAAAAAAAAAAAGAAATATTGAATTCATTTCCAAAATAATGTATATAGGTACCGTACCAGGAAGTAAATAATTTACTCTTTCAAATACAAAACTATTCGCACTTATAAATTGAAAGAAAAAAATATCCTTTTTCTTTTATTTTTTCAATTTTTTTTTTCAAGGCCGAACATAAAGGATATACATATGAATTTGCTCTAATGTCTATTTCGAGATAGAAGAAAAAATCCTTTTTTTATGGTACCTACACTAAAATTGACAATGTATAATAAACGTTCGATTAAACTTTAAGGATTTGTTATAAAATAAAAATTTTACCAGAATAAGGAAAAAAATAAAGTAATTTGTTTTTCACGCCTGACAATTTTCCACAATATTGAAAAAATATAAAATTTTGTAATTTATGATTTATGTGTGAGAAAAATAATAATAATAAACCAAAAAGACAAAAAAAAACGTGTCTTTTTTTATAAAATAAAACAGTTTTATGAATATTTAATGATAGACCGATTCAATTGTGCCCATACAGACACAGTTGATCAATCTACTAATGGTCTGAATCCGCCTCCGGAACGAGTACCATTCTGTTTGATGCTCTTGTTGTTGGTGCGCTTCTGCTGAGCGCGTTTGAGGCGCCCAGGAAGTGGAAGGACCACCAGAGAACAAGACTGTCGGGGAGTAAGAGATCCTGGACTCATCCTCCGCTAACGCTTGATCTACAGGTGGAAGAACTTCCAGACCAACTTTTATTTTACCGATCTCCAAGCCCACTATCAACAATCATCCTCAGGCGCGCCTAACGAGAGGTAGATGATTTTTTGTTAGATCACAAGCCCCTCAGCCATCATTGGAAGAAGGTTGACTCTTGGATTTCAAATAAAATAAAATTGTGAGCAAAATCGAATCAGATGTACATATTACTACATACACCTGACCGTCCTAACCACAAAATCAAAATCTAGACCGATTCAATTGTGCAATACAGTTGATCGGATCTAGTAATAAAAACCTAATAAGTCATGTATCAGTTTTTTTCTCAATAAATATACACACATGTAATAAAACAAATTGTCCTTTTTTTGTTTTTTTTTTCTACTTTTCTTGTACTGCTTCACTGTTTCTCTCAATGGTTCTGTATGGTTCACCATTACATTGTTCATAAGTATGAATAGTATCCCATAATTAATTGTTTTATCCGATTATTATATCCGATTCTTGATTTACCTGAAAAATATATAGATATTTAATATATTTAATTATTATTGATCAAAATGCACTTAAATCATAGTATTTTAATGCAAAACAACCGACCAGGTAAACGTTAAAATTAAATTAAAATTTTTAATTAATAAATCATAAATTTTTCATCATAATTCATTCAGATTTATTATTCATGGATGGACAAATGATCGTGATTCTCCAGTTAATAAAAAAAAAGTTAAAAGTTTTATTAATTAGCTAGTTTTGAACTTTATGCTTGTCTACTTTGTATTTTCAATAAATTTATATTACATAGCAATTAACAACGATTATAAAATTATTTCAAATTTTAAAAGGAGGAAAAAAACAACATTTTTTACAATATTATTTAATTAATTTAAATCTTAATTAATTATTGCTTCTATTAATTTAAGTATAAATATAAGGCTACTACAAAAAATGTATTTCTACTATGTTTCCTATTTTGTTTATTTTGTTTTCTGTTTTTGTTTTTTGGTCTATCCTTTTAATTCAAAATTCTAAAATTGAAGTATTTTTACTAATTACAATTTACTTCATAGCATAAGTTAGAGTATATAAATTCTATTATATCACTAATTATTTGGAATGACTATTTTAAAAAAAAAAAAAAGGAAAATTTATAAAATTTACAAAAAATTCATTGATATAAATACAAATACTTCTAATTATTATTTTTTATATTTCTGTATAGAAATCAGGTCTACCGATTCCTAATAATTTAAATACATTTGGTAATAAATATTGAGTATTAAAACCGATTAAACCATATGTAAAATATTTATAACTTAATTCAACAATTGTTTTATGTTTATTTTCTAATGAACTTTCTGAATTTTTTATATCATTTTGATTTTTTCGTAATATTGCACATACGAATGCATATGATAATGATTTACCAAAAGCACGTGTTGCAATTATACAACAAAGACCTAAAATTGTTCGTAATATTAATAAACCTAACATTTGATAATTTGGCCAAATAATTTTATATGGTGGTGATGACATAACAGTTGGAATCATATCACCCAATTGATAATTTAACCATGCTCCAATTTGTATACCAGCACAAACAGATACTGTCATTGTTGTGTCACCTCTATAAAATGAATATACAAAAAAAACATTAGAATTACATATTCAGTAAAATTTTTTTAAATTTTAAATATTACCTTGTTGGGGTCCATTTATCTGAACTTGGATAAAATATAATTAACATAATCGAAATAAAAAGTACTATAATTGGTGCATAACTACTGGAAAGGATGTAATAATCTAAATAATCGACTAATGGAACTAAAAATACCATTAGAACAAATGTTAATAATAAACCGGCAATGACATCCTAAAATTTAAAAAAAAAAACGAAAGTAGAATTTATAAATTAGTGGAGATTTGTTCAACCCTTTGCTGTTATTTATGTTGAATGCAAAGGATTAAAACTAAAAGCAAAAGAATGAAAATATACCAAAACGCTGTGCATTCCTAAATAAACTCGACTAAGACATATCACAGAACACCAAAGTGTTGATAGCAAGAATCCAATAATTGATGGATATTGATATCTGAAAAAAAAAAAAAATAAATAAATAAAAATATATTTCTTATTATATCAACTTTATTCCAAATAAAAATAGATACACACCTTCTTATGGTAAAAATATATACTGAAAAAGGGATCGAAAGTCCAACCATAGCATGAGTTGATGGCATTCCATATTCTAAACCCCATTTTTCTTGTAATCTAGCAACTGGTGGACCTGGTCTTGGCCATCGAATTATATCTTTAAAACTTTGTCCTATAAATAAAATTTATACATTTAATTTTAATTATTTAACCGTTATATATGTATATGAAAAATAATCTTACCAATGTACATTACAATAGACCACAAAAAAATCACTCTGCGACCAACAGCACCATCAATATTCCAAAACCAAAATGGTATAAATGTTGCATAGAAAATTTCATCTCCTAATTCAGTGCCAATCAAAAAAAGATAATACCAAAACTTTTTATGAATTATATAAATTGGTTGTATTTGTGCTAAATTATCATTGTCATTATCTAATTCTTCATCAGATTTTTTTGATACATTTCCATTTCTTCTTTTCAAGTTTTCATAATTATAACATGATGAATTTGAATAACGTCGTTCTGATTCAGGAATGGAAGACAAATCATGATTTTTACTTGATGATGATTTTATGTATTCAATACCAAAATATTCTTGTACTTTTACAACAAGCTCAGGGCTTTTTAAATATTCAATTAATTCATTCATAGCAGCAGGTTAGAATTTAAAAAATTACTTAGAGCACTTCCATTTGTTGAATTAAAAAGGCAAAAACGTGGATGGAAAATTTCTTATTTTTACCTCACTGGTAGCTAGAAGTTAAAGTTGGATTTATAGTACTAGTGATCAAAAAAAAAAATCTATCCTTACTATGTCCAAATCTTGTTAAGATGAAAATAACAGTCACCAAAACTTGTCTATTGATTGACAGCTTCAACAATAAGTGGAAAATTTTCTGCTGATTTCGAAAATCTTATAATTTAATTCAAAAAGTACTTATTTTATTAACACGAGGTTTACTTTTGAATTTTCGACGAACCATGAATCACCATGATCTTAAACTGGTTCATAACTTTTTTAAATGTTTCTTGTTAACCAAGTATTTCACACTTTTTTAAATCACGTACTTTTTAGAATAATATTCCGGTTTTAATGTACATATTTACATGAATTGTTTTTTTTTATATATTTAAAAATATATAGTATTTAAAAATAAAATTGACTATTTACAGACAAAGTTCATAATTGTCATAATTTGTCAATATAATAAATGAAAATGACAAAGTTCAATTCCTTATCTAATCTAATCGATATTTCATGCTTTTGATTTGATGCGATATAAAATTCGATAAAATTAACTATCAGTAATTGAAGTCGTTAAAATTTGAAAATGACATTTATTTTACTTTTAATGTAATTTAAAAAAATAAAAGATATGTCTAAATCTGTTTACAAAAAAAAAATTTCCTTGATTAAATTCAATTAAATAATCATTGCTAGTCTGCTTAGTGCTCATTAATTTCTTAAATTTTAATTTATTTTGATTTAATTTGAAACCATATTAAATATCATAAAATTCAATATGGATTCGAATCTAAACGGTACAAATAAAAACATCCCATTTCCGTACCGGTTACTGATTTTTTGTAAAAACTTTACGACATTAAATAGTTGAATTGAAAATGAAATAACTTTGAATCAATCGACTTTGAATTAATTTTGGTATTTTTTCAACTTAATTTCATTAGCTGCGTTCCTTTGGACTCTTTGGAGTACTCCGGAGTAGATAAGCGTAGTTGGGCGTAGTTAGGCGTAGTTGGTGAATGGAACGCTATTTTTCACATATTTATCAAATTCTGTTTTGTGATTGCTACTGCAGCTGTTTTATGACAAAACTAATTATATCTGAAATAAAATACACTGTTAATTCCACAGAAAAGTAGATAATTAACTATGTATATTATGATCATATGTCAAACGTCAAAATTACATTATTCGTGTTGCCGTTATAAAATACATTTATTAAATTAATGTTTAATGATTAAGCACAATTTTTTTTCTAAACGCGACCAAATTAATTGAAAATTCGTAATTTTGTAATTATGTATAACCAAATTTCACACAAAATCCTCAAAAATTCAATTCCACACAAAATTCCTCACATACATTTTAAATTACACACATTTTGAGAAATTCCCGTGAAATTGGCAGCACTGGCACAAACTACAAAGCAAAGCAATAGCACAAAAAAGTACTTTTGCATTTTTTGATGTAGTGTTAGTGTAGTGAAAGAAGCAAGCCCGTTAGCATGTACAGAAGGTGAATATTTTAAATTACAAAAGAAAAGAGTAAAAAATTAGGAAAAGAAAAAAAAAGATATTTTTTAAAAGAATATTTTAACAAAAAAGTGCTAAGTGTTAATTTAGTGTTGAGTGCATTATAGGATTACAAATTAATTGGAGTTAAATAACAAAAAGGTAAGATTTTCATTCATGTTTTTAATAAAACATGAAATGAAAAAGTATATACATTTTTTTTCTTCTTCTCAATATTGAAAAACTTTCAGACAATGAACAAAGAACTTTTTCCGTTTTTGTTCATTGCTTTTGTTTGCCGGTTTTAAATTTTTTTAACTAAAAATTAAAAATTTTGATATATTTTCGATTAAAAATTCATAAATTTGTTTAAAAACCTTTAAAATCAATGAATTTAAAGCCGAAAAAAAAAATGTCCGAAGAAAAAAAAATTGTGTCTGTATTCACCATCATGCTTTGGGGTGTGGGTATATATTGTCTTTTTCTTTCGTCGTTCCTCACACTTATCCTGTTTTCCTTTAATTTTTTATTTTTCATTTTTAAATTTTTGCCACATGTATATGTAGAAAAGCTACAAATTTTTAAAATTAAAATGTATATACTTACCTGTGTAATTTTAATTTTATATTTTTTAAATGAAAACGAAAATAAAAATGGCACAAAATGTATAAGCATACACACCACACCAGAAAATAAATTAAGCAAGTACTTTTTTTAACAACGGCAGCATTACCCAAACCAAACCCAAGAAGTCCCGATTGACCCAGCCCTTGATAAAATTGTATATATGGGACTTTTTTTTTCATAGTAGTAAAGTCATATAGCCAGAACAGAATCACATCACATCGTTTTGTAGTGTGGTATACCAAATGTTACACATACATATTATATTGATTGCATTTCCTGTTTATTTTAATATGGAGACGTGCGTTTCTTTGTAAAGTTCTTGTTTTTTGCCATAGAATACATATTAATTTCACAAAAACCTGAAAGGTTTTTTTAGCGAAAAAAGACGAACAAAATCCTTTTTTTTTTAAAAAAAACTAGAAACGATATCAAAGTAGATTCAAATTTTTTGTACTAAAATCACCTACGAAATTTGTGTGTGAATGTATTGTGTTTGTGTAGAATTTAAAGTGCTGCCAGTGTATTAAATTTTCTAAAAGGATTTTTTTTTTTTGAATAGGGTAAGTAATATTCATATTGAGTAGGTCCTTTTTGAATATTCCTCAATTTTGTGAACTTATAGGAATTTAAAAAAAAACTCGTATGTAAAATGGGGAATTTCTGTAAAATTTTATTCCATTATTTCATTTTACCTATTTTATTTGTGTTTTTCTTTATAGGTACCTATACCTAAACAAAGTAGGTATCAGAAATAAAATAATTTTACGAAATTGTGCAAATATGTACATATTAGCTACCTACATGTTGAATTATTATAAATAAAATTCTAGATATCAATTAAATTTAGAAATAAACAAAAGTGACTCATATTTGTTTTACGTTACAAATTTCAATAATAATTTAAGTGCTTCTCAACTTATTCAATTCCAGTAATTCATTTTTTCTTTCTTTTTTTTTCAATTTTTAATTAAATTCTTTCAAAGAAAATTAATCACAATTCTTGAAATTAAAACATTATTTTTTTTTAAAACAAAATATTTTTCTATGATTCAGAATTTCAGTAGGAAGAGTTCATTTTCTCTATACATATATATAAACGCATAAATACCCACATACATATGCATTTTATATTATATTTCTTTCTCAGACATTACACCCACACACAATTAGAAAGGATATTCGATTCAAGAATTACTTATACGTTTATAAACGCTTTCTATTCTAAATATTTGAATAAAATTCAATAGAAAAAAATGTGTTTGAGTTTAAAACATAAAAATTTGAATACCAATGACAAGAAAAAACAAAAAAGTATGTTTTTGCATCTTAAAAAATTAATAATTATCACATTTTAACTGCTGATAAGAATTTTATAACTGACGACAGTTTTTTTTCTTTCTTGGAAATGAGATGAAAAAAAAAACCCCCCGCCACATTCAAAATTAAAATTTCAAAAGCATGGGAAGAACATTTTATAAGAAATTTTTTAATGTGCGCATGTCATAAAAAAATGTCAGTAAAAACAACAAAATATTCATGATCTGCTCTGCTGCTCCTCTTCAATTCAATTAAATTTGCGAAAATGTTGATAATGAAGAAGAAATATGTATATTTAAAAAAAAAAACAGCAACAAATTTGGCAAATCCGCACAATGGCAACATGTGATAAACTGAATGAGATACATACATACATACTACTGAGTTCAATATGCGTATCGCTTGATTTAATGCCGGTTCCCATCCTCATCATCAACAATAAATTGGACATGTTAGTTCTTTATAGAATATAAAAAGATAAAATAGATAGAAATAATGTTGAGATGATGTGATAGACTGGACCAGTTTTTAGTAGTTGTAGGTCAATATCAGCAGGCAAAGAATTTGTAAATATTATACATACATGATGTATATATACCTATATAATTTTACTTATATTGTATATAAAGTTTATAAATTTTGAATAGAATACCTTAATATCACAAAAACAACAACAAAAATTCATAATTATGTACATAGATACATATAATGGAGAATTAAAAAAAAAAAAGAAATAAAATTTATTCTATTGTAAGCGTGTTCATGTAGAAGCATACATTTTTAAGAAAATTAGATAATAGATAAATTCTAAGAACTTGATCATATATCATACACACAATTTAAAGTTTATTTTTTTCTTTTCTTTTCTTCTTAAGACACTTATATGTGACGGTGTTGGTTGACTTGTATGATGATGATGATAATGATACTATAGTAATCTAATCATTATGTCAATAACCGAAGCAGTAATTTAAAATATGTATATAAAAAAACAACACCACGCTAAAATCTTAAATGAGGTGTTTATTTTTATTATCAACTCTTTTTTTTTTAAATTTCACTTAAGATAAATTTTAAAAGTGAAATTTCAAATTGATTTCTCAAAATGGTGCTTTTTTGTATCTATTTTTGTATTAATTACAAATTAAATAGCTATCTTAAAGAAGAAGAAAAAATAAATAAATTCATACGAATTGTAGGTATACAAATGTAAACTTTCTACGAAAAAATAATAATTTTCTGAATAAAGAAATACCATTTTCAAGAACTACAGATACGAAGAAGAAAAAATATTTTCTTTTTTTTTTAAATATTCAAATGCATAAAAAAGCATTTACAAAAAAAAAAGAAGATATTTTTCTTTGTTAAATAAAAATTATTACATTTTAATACAACTTTAAAAAGAATCTATAGTATATTGTTTTTTTACAATAATAATAAGTGTAGGAATATGATGACTGAAAATAAATTCGAATTGGTAAAACTGTGATAGAGGGAATTTAAAAAAAAATAAAGTTAAATGAAAAAAAAAAATAAAAACAGAATAAAATGTTAAAGAAGAGAAAAATATGATACTACAACAGTTCATTGTACTTGATGTACTCGTATTAAACCGTCGTCATAGATCCATACTTCAATTGCTTAACTATTGTTCGCCAAGAATATAATATGATATATTTGGTATATTTTATAAATAGATAGTATGTACGTACATACATATATATAATCATATGAATACGAATGTGAATACTATACAGAAATAAGAAAGAAAAAAATAATAATAATTTAACGTAACGTACTTTTTCTTTTTTGACAGCATTTAAAAATAGTAGATATAGGAATGAGGGCGAGTCAAATTATAACCATGATTTCTTTACAATTTTTGTGGTTGTTTGTTATTATAACGCATTTAGTTTTTTTCTTATTTTTAATTTTTAATTTGTTTTTTTGTTTAATGAATTATTATAGGTATCTATCAGAAAAATATTGTTTCAGTTATTCAGGAAAATACCTACCTAATGAATTTTACTTTTTTTGTACAATTTTGAAATTAAATTGACTGGTAATAAAATCAATGAAAAGCAAAAAAAAAAAAATCTGTTTTTCAATAATACTGTTAGTTAGATACTTAAAATGAATTTTTAAAATATCAAAAATTGCTCATAAGACCATTAAAAATTCATCGAGATCTGATTTTAAAAATTTCTCAATATTTTAAATAAGTTTTTCTGCTGTAATTCAATTTTTTTTTTACAAAATTACACATTATCCACACACTTGAAACATAAAAAAAAGTACCTATACCTTTTTTTGAGACTGCAAAAGTATCCTTTTTCAAAAAAAAATTTGTTTACAAGCTGCTACCACAGTCAAGCTTCTTGATTACTGGTGATTTTAAAGTACAAAAATGAACTTTTGACACCACAACAATAGTTAAAGGTTTTCCATGTTTTCTTTAAAGTAAATTTGCTTTTACTGTTGACCATAGCACCTGAGTTCTTTCGTACTTATTTTTTTATGCTATATCCAAAATGGTATGAAAAATTACATATGTACCTCTACATACAGTATGTAAATTTTGTTAGAACTTTAAAAAAAAAAAAAAAGAACTTCCGTTTTGCTTGAAAGACAAAGGTGAATTTTGAATGAGTACAAAAGGTTGTCTTTAGGGAAAATTCAATAATTTTTGAAGCATTTGAAATGACAACAATTTTGAATTTTTTTTTAAAAACTTTTTCAAGTAAAAATATATGCACAACAATATTTTATGACATAAAAATAACACAATATTTTAAAATCGACAAGAAAATAAAAAATAATTTTATTTCTTGCATAAAATCGCTTTAACTGGAAAAAAAAAATACAACATCAAAGTTAAGATATATGCGGAACCCGTTTTTTAAATTTTTTTGAAAAACCTGAAACTGCCCACAAAATATTGTCATGTTCTTATAAAAGTTATTTTTTTTTATTTTGTTATTCTCTTAAAATAAATCTTTTTTTTTTTTAAAAAAAAGAAAAAGAATCAAAAGTGTGAAATATTAAGATAATAACAAATTTTATTCGTTAAAAATGAAGTAAAAGTTTATTAATTTGTTCATTGCAAAGAATATACATTATTTTTTTTTTTTTACAACTGCAAATCACACTTTACACCTTAAATATCTTTTATATATGTAGTATATACCTATGCAAAATAAACACAAATACAAATTTTTATACCATAATTATATACTATATGTGATATGTATTTTTGTAAAAATAATAAGAAAAAACCCCTTGTTTATATTTCACATTAACTAAGCTCATATTGCACATAGAGGTAGTAGTACATACAACAACTTTTAACTTTCTTCTTTTACTTCTCACTCATAAAATTTTTCAACTAATAACTGCAAAATTACCAAGGGGGAAATAAAAATAAAGAAAATTATAGAAAAAGAAAAAAAAATAATATTGTAAAATATTGAAAATGGCATAAGGTCTTAAGGAAACAGCTGTTAATCATTCTGTACATACATACTATATGTATTATTTTGCAGTTATACAGATTTTATATATTATTTATATGGTGCCAGAGTACAGAGTACAGTTGTAAAAGAATGGAAATGGCTTATAAATATGAACCACATCATGTAAACTTTTCCTGTACAATTTTAATATATGTATAATGTATGTACCTATAAAATGTAATGAAAAATATAAAAATGGTTAAATGAATACGATATTTTACAACTCCGCAAATGAAATAAAGTATAAAGTATTCAACTTTAACTTAAAACAACAAAATACTCTTGTGCATTAGATACTATATACTAATACTACTTATATAGTTTTTATGATATGATGATGAAAATTACAACGACAACAACCAATATACCGTACGTACAAAACTATAATTTACTATACGTTTTTAGTTATTGTTTTTCGTTCAATTACTCTTTTTTGTATTCAACAACAGCATAGTAACAATAAAATAATATTTAATATTGTATATTATTATTACCACAAAACGATGAACCTCTCTAGATTGGTGGAGTTTTTTAGAGAATAGACCAAAGACCATCATGGATCCCAAGTAATATCTATGTGCGTAGATATATAAATTGTTGTACTGCTTGCAGAATATAGTGGCAGAGTCAGAACACCAAAAATTTTTTGACCGGAACGAAGGTAACAAAAAAATAAAAAAAAGAGAGGAAAAAAAAAAACAAATGATAAATAATAAAGGTAAAAAAATCCATTTATTATTTTGTTGGGAAGGTGAAATTCAAGAACAACACACATACATACATACAAACATACCTTTTGATGTCGGAGATAAAATATAAAATCAGGAAAGTAACAAAGAAAAAAAATTTTTTAACTTACATTTAGCTACGTATGTGTATCGTACATATCATATACATATTTAATGTTGGTTACAATCGGATTTTTGCTTCAATTTTTTTTATTTCCAATCTTTGAAAAGTTACATAGCATTGGAGTGCTTTTTTTTTTCTTTTCTGGAGTTTAATGAAGCCCATTTGTATAAGGCATAATAAAATGGTACCTACATAATGTATATGTATGTACATATTCATGATGTAATTGTCGTGGTGACGGTGTTACATCGATAATAAAGTGTATATGGTGTGTTGATCGAATTTTTTTTTATTTTATTATTTTAAACCGTAGGCAATTTTTATTAATACATATTTTCATTAATCAATGAGGCAATAAATAACCAAAATAATTACTTTCTTATTTTCTTATAGAGCGGAAAATAAAGTATTGAAAAATGAAGAAAGAAAAAAAACTATAAAGTTTACACATATGTAAATACAGAATGTATCTAAATGACTGAAGAAAAAATAATATAACATACGTACCATCGCGTATTTAATGAAGCAAAATTAATTTCACATGAGTCACCTTCAAAATATATAAACAAAATTTATCTTGTCTCTTTAGTCTTTTGCTTAGTTATTATTGTAATTTAATGAAAATTAACTTTTGTATTAAATCTATTTTTACTTTTGGAATTTAAAAAGATTAAAAAAAAATTAAATAAAATTTAAAACAAAAAAAAAAGATCTTGGTAACATCACCAAAAATTTTATGACGAAGATAATGGATTCCGTATCAGAAGTCATTGAGCATGTTTGTTACATGCTTTCTACATATTATCAGATAGGTACATACATGAATTACATTATGAAATCATGTACGTACATATATATATGAAACCTTCGTTATGTTATTCTTTGAAAATACTCATGAAGAAAAAAAAGTTATATTGAAACTGTTGGCTCCAAAAATTGAAGAAAAAAAGTTTAAAAAAAGTATGAAAACATTAAATAAGTAAGTTGATTACTACAAAATAATATAATAATAGCTAATCCTATCATCTAAAGCAATGTCCTCCACCTCCACAGATTTAAAATATGTTGTATATCCAACTGTGAAACGGAGAGTACTCATTTAATAGATATTTTTCCCTCACACACCGGCACAATTGATCCGAACTATAGAGAAGAAAAAAATAATAATAATAATAAAAATAAATCCATTTATTTTTTTTTAAGTGGATATATCAGATTAAATTTTGAAATGAGAAAAGTTTATTTTAATTTTTTTTTTTATGTAAGGTACTAACTACTTTGTTGTTTGATAAAAAAAAAAAAAGACCTTAATTAGATTTTTAAGTCGTTAATTTATTTGTATTGTTTGAAAATATGTTTAATTTTTTTGATAAATTTGTACAAGAAAATGGAAATTTTGCAAATATATAACGTGTAAAATATATAAAAAAAGGTTTATTTGAGTGTGTAGGTGGGATATACATATATGTATGTATAATAATAAAATTCAGGAATAATTTTAAATATTTACGAGGAAAAAAAAAATAACGAAAGAACAAAAAAATAAGGGAAAAATTTGTCATTTTGTGGTTTTTTCTTCAAGCATAGAATTTTATATTAATTAGGGGAAAATAATTTACATTTTATTGTCATTTTTATAATTTTGTATCTATTAAAAACTATAAAATTCATCATCATTTAGATACTATATTATGTTATAGGTACTATTTGTTTGTGTATTAGTAATAAAATTCGAACATTTTGAATGATATTATCGTATTTATTTTGTGTTTTTATGAAAAATGTCGTGCAAATAAAATTTGATCCCTTCTACTGATACAATCAGGCAACCACCCCATATTATTTTCTTTTTTTTTCTCTACTTATATATGTATATTTTTTTTGTGCTATGAAATGAATGATGACTAAGTGGAAAAATTCAAAGATTCTAATCGATATTTTTTTGCTTGTCAGAGTATATAGATAAAAATATGTATGTATGTATAATTGAACTAATTTTTATTTCTTCTATTCATTATTCTATCTTCAATTCTTTATAAGTAAATTTTTTTTTTGTTATTTGATTTATTTCTCTGTATTCGAAGAATTTAATTTAATCGCATGAAGATATTAGAATATATGTACATATGTACATACTAATGATTTCTAAAAACAGATAGATAAGTCGTTTTCATATTATCAACCAAAAAAAAAAAAAAAAAAAATGGTCTTCATTATCTTTACAAGTGTTCTGGTTCTTTTTTTTTTCTTTTTTTCTTTTTGAAAAAAAAATTTTAATTTTGTTTTTTTTTTGTTTTTCAAAAAAATGATAATTAGAAATTTTTAATTGTTTTTTTTTTTTTCAACCTTGACTTTGAATTTTTATGATTTATTTTCATATTTTTATCTTCAATCCAAATTATAAAAATAATTTTTATGTTCTAATGTCTTTTTTAAATAAGTACTTTCTAATTTTTATCATTTTGTCAGAATTCAGGTTCTAGGTATTTGATTTATCTTTTGAAAAACAGGAAAAGCTTTAATATATGTTTTTTTTGGGGTTTGTTTGATTTTATTTTTAATTTAATCAATTTTTTCATCTTTACGTTTTTTTTTATTTATTCAAGGGACATATTCATCCGGATCTGTACTTAACTTAAATAATTTTTGATGAAAATATATACATATGTGTATAAATAGTCAGAAAAACTTTTCAAATATCATAAATAGAACCATAAAAATTTATTTGTGTGTTTTTTAAAATTGTTGTTATCTTAATCGGAAGTTTTTTGTTTGTTGATATGTACTTTAAATTCGATAAAAATGATAGTACAATGGTTGAGGAAATGAAAGATACAAATTCCCTAAAATAGTCTTTTTTTATATCGTCACAAATTTTTTTTCCTTTTATATAATATAAATTTATATATGAAGATACATAATTGTATCTATCTATTTAAAAAGAGAAATTCTTTCATTTTTTTTGACATTTTTGACTTCGGCATTCTTTTGTTGATTGATATAGAATTCCATTCTAAGCATGTACAATATATACAATTAATCCATACGATGATTATGTTCTCTATATTTATATTTAATGTAGAATACAGAAAATAGAGACATTTTATAAGACCCGACCCGATCCATTGGGGATTTAAAGCAAAAAAACGAAAAAAAAAAAAAAAAAAAAAAAAAAATTCAATTTGATATAAATTTGAAATTGTACTGAACTGAACTGCTCGATTTTTGATGAAGTTATTATGTACTATGTTGTTGCTACTGCCCTTTAAAAAAAATAGAAGACATATTTGTGATTATGGTGACAATGATGTCGCCTATACAATTATCCAGAGATAAACGCGTAAAATGATGAGTATCTTTTAAATGATTGGTCAGTCAGATAATAATAATAATAATAATGTTTTGATCCACTTTGTCTCCTCTTTTCATTTTTTTGTTTAGTTAACATCAATTAAATTTATTAACGAAGGAAAAAAAAAATAATAAGTCTGTATTCGAAATGATTATAATGTATTTATAGGGTGAAATTTACTCTTTTAATTGTTGTTAATTAAAAAGTACTCATAATAAAATAAATAATGTTTACTCTGTTGTTCATAAATTGCATTTAACCGTTTTAATCAGATAAAATAAAATATTGTATGTACAAGAATTGTAAAATGTTTTTGATGAATTTATTAAATGTGAAAATAGAAAAGGATTAAAAGTTGTGATATGTGAACTGGTGACAAAAAAAAATTTTTTTTTCTATTTTAAATTAATTTTTAAAAGTTTGGTTTTTTTAATCTTTATAAAATATTTTTATTTTAAAAGTTATTTCCTTCTATGTACATACATACTTATGTATGTGTATTAATTGTGGTTGCCTTGTTTTAATCCTTGTGGAGATAACTTATAAAACTTTAAAACTTTTTTATGAAATTTAAAATTTATATAGGTAAATGTTCTCATAATCAAGAAGTTTATGAAAGATAAAAAGTTTGAAAATATATAAAAATAAAAAGTTTAAATTAATTGACCAAAAGATGATGTCGTTTAAAACTTTTATGAATTTTTATTTAAATGGAATCGAAATAAGTGAAGTTTAGACTTTTAAACTTTAAGAATGAAAGTTTTGTCCCTTTAAAAAGAATAAAAAAAATTAAAAATCAAGAAAATTTTATTATGAAAAAGTTAGAAAGTAAAAATTAAGTTATCAAAAGGATATATGTATGTAGAGGTAGACACATACATATTCTGTAAAAATCAAGTACTAGGGAAATCTTTAAGGAAGTCAAAACTTATACAATATGTCAAAAATTATTATAAATTTTACCGATGTTCCTTAAAGAATGTACAAAAGTAAATCTTCCTCGATAAAAGGTAAAATGGAGGCATAATTAATAATTCCTTCCTTCAATCAGAACAAATCATTTATACTGAACGTTACTTTTAGAATTCCACCTGAGCAAGATAGGGCTTAAAGAGGATGACAAATGCAGGTTCTGCAAAGAGGCCAAAGAGACCTCAAAACACATTCTATGTGAATGCGAGGCGGCGTTGGTCTCAAAAAGAGTGCGATACTTGCACCAATTTTTCCTCAAGCCTGAGGAAGTCTGGTGCGCACCTTCGAATAGAAAATTAGGATTTGTTAAAAGCCTAAATCTATGAGAAGCACGGGCTGTACAAAAGATCAGCAAAGGTCGAAGTGCGACAATAGCCCTGTTTTCAATCTTAATCTTAATCGTTACTTTTAGAGTTACCTTACCAAACTTTTCCTTACCTTTAAGCCTGGAACAGAATGTGTAATGTAATTTGTAGTACTACGATCTGTCAAAAGTACAACAAACCTTAGTTGTCATATGACGCATCACAATGTGTAGTGTGTATGCTGTAGCTGAAAGTAGCACTTTTTCTACTTCATACTACAACTTCACGTTACAGCTACACATTCTGTTACAGGCTTTACTATCTTCCTATAAACCTAAGACTTTTACAAAAGGGTATCTTTCCACTAGCATCCCGTTGAAAAAATATCATGAATTGAATTGGTGTCTATTTTTTTGATTAAAGTCAAGAATAATTGATAAAAAATGCACAACATAATGAAACAAAGAATGAAATCTGAAGTTCAAAAACTGACCTTTATTCTCTTTTTCATTGATGCGCAATATAATCAATTAAAAATGTGATTAATCGTTAAAAATTGCACAATTTAATTATTCTTTTGTTGTGAATGATCGATAAAAGCCTAATATAATAATTTGCCAGTTATATCGGAAGTAAATTGTGATGGCAATATTAACAAAAATGAATGCAACTATCTATTTCTGTATAAATTTATACTCATTTAATAGTTATTTAAGTTTTAATGCGTAGATAGTTTGTTCATTTTGAAAAAAAAAAAATAAAAATTGGTTTCAGTGAAACAAACTGTTGTTTAATGTTAATGAACATTCAATTGTATTAGAGGGTACAATCATGTTTTTACTTACTAATTACTAATTTGTACACTTGACTTGTTTTCATTACTTTTTTTTTTCATGTTTATTTTTTTTTTAACAATAATATTATCTTTTTGATTTTTACAATTTATTTCTATATACCTACACTACATACATGTATTTTTTTTAACAATATACATATACGAATAAATAAATTTATTGTCGCCGACGTGACCGAAATTCTTTAAATATTTAATTTTCAATAAAAAAATAAATAAAAAAATGCATAGATAAGAGTGCAGTTTTTCAGCTTATTCACTTTTTTTTTTCTTCTTTGTTTCAAAAAAAAAAAATAAAACAATAAAAATAACGAAATAAAATCAAAATAGAAAAAAAAAGTATAATAAAATTAAAATTGATGTGTGATATATGTATATTTTTGAGGAAATAACTTTGAAATTGAAAAAAAAAAAAAACATGTTAAATATTTAAATTGTGTGTTATCAATAATAAAATGAATGCACTTTTAATTATTATCAATACAAAAATAGAATTTAGAAGAAACAAAAAATTTAAATTTTATTTCTGGGTATCGGGGTTTTTTTTTATTTTTTATTTTTTTTTGTGTATTATCAGTAAAGATACTTTAGTATCAACCATGCATAGGTGAAAAATATATTAAAAAAAAAAAAGTTGTATGCATCATTTCGATTATGTGTGTACTTAGTTTGCACTCAAATGTATTTTATTGCATCGATTTACACATAATGCATGCATACTTGTAAAAAACATACATACCTCCCCATATTAAAATGATATCTGAAAAAAGTAAAAGCTAAATTAATATGTGTACATATATTTTTTTTTTCTGAGTTTTGGTTTAAGCATATGAGATCGATAACTTTTTTTATATATGTATATGGAAAAAGTAAGATATGATAAGAAAAATTTTTAAAAAAAAAAATAAAAAATTGAAGGGGAACTTATACTTAACATGTTGTTTTAAGGCATGTATTGATTTATAGTTCCTTCGCTTCTTAAACTCTTTTTTTTTTTTTAAATTTAAAAAAAAAAAATGCAAACAAAAAATATTCAACAACTTTTGATTTAGTCAAGTGAAGTTGGAGTTGAAAAAAAATAATAATATTCAATGATTTTTTCGTATATATAATAAATAATTGTAACTGCCAGATTGTTGTTAAGTTAACCCAATATAATGAGTCACAGGCTAACTACTTCCGGTCTAGTCAAGTTGTCAGTATATACATAAAGTATCTGTTTATATATAAATGCATAACGTATATTTTTTATATAAAACTTTTTTTTTTAAAGAAATTTTTAAAAATTAGAAAAAACCACCACACATCTACCCTATATCATGTATGTTGCACTTGCACATATTATATACATACTACACATGTATGTAATATAAAATGCATAAAAAAAATATATATAATGTAAACTGTATGCGTTTTATCTATTTATTACATAAAAAAGAAGATATCGGTTTTTATTATATACGTGACTTCATTTAGAATTTTAATTGAAAATATATAGGTACATAATATGTATGTATATAACAGCAACAACACAAAGAAACGACAAGAGCAATTGAGGAAGAAATAAATATTTTTTCTTCGTTTATTTTTTTTATTGAAAAAATTCATTTAAAATGTTTGACATCGAATTATCAATACATAATGTATGATGGATTACACATGTGTATCAAGTGGATTTTTAAAAAGAAGAAGAAAAAAAGTTTATACATATATTCAACGATATTAAAAGGGTGTGACACTGTTTTTTTTTTTTTTAAATATTATTTCTATTTTAATTTTAAATTAGTAGTCACATATTAAAAGATTTCATTTAGTGTGTCAAAATGAAAATGAAATACATATGTATGTATGTACATATTCAATTTCATGTCACTCCCAAAAAAAATTTTTAATAAATTTCAATTGAATTAAAATCAGACATATTATTATCCAGAGTTCTTCTTCTTATTTCAAGAATATTTTCAGAAATTTCATAAAAAATTTAATTTATTATTATTATTTCAGTTCTTGCTAAAGTTAAGCTTAATATTTAGGGTTAAGCTGACGGTTTTTATATTAAAACTTAACAATCTTATGTATCTAGATATTTTTATTCAACATTAACTATCATAACTGTAACATTCGTTAAAAAGATTTTTAAATTTACTGAAGCGTTTAATGTATAATTTCTTTTTTTCGTTTGAAGATGAAATAAAAGGCTATAAAAATTATAAACTTTTTAGACACAAAGAGAACAAATTTTTTTTTCTTTTCTTTTTGTTTAGTATTATTTTTCTTTTCTTTAACATTTTTTTCTTATTTGTTGCATTCATAAATATTTAATTAATCGCATGGATCTACATTTAAAATAAGATACTCTACTTTGAAGAGTAAAAGTCTGTTATAATATTCCTATATGTATACCAAAAAAAAAAAAAAAGAAATCTAGAAAGCATCACAATGATTTTATTTGTACAGTTAACTAAACAGTATCTACTATCTGTATCTGTATTGTTGTATGTTGATGACGATGTATCCCTTGAATGGATGTTTATTATTTTTTTCTTTTTCTTCTTTTCTTCTACTTAATAATAACTAACAAATTCCGTGTGAATTTAAAAAAAAAATAAATAAACGAAAGTGAATGTGTATAATCGGGTGCAGTAGCAGTAGCAATAACAATTCAGTTTGGTTCTTGTATAATTTTACAATTAAATCTCGCACTTCAAGGTCATGTTGTGTTGATAGTAAAAGCTAAGAAGTACATTGACCATCATCATCATCATCATAATAATACAAAATAAAACAAAAAAAAGAAAGAAAAAAAAATTATAATAATTTGAAATTGTTATTATTGCTTGTCGCTAATAAACGGTTATTGTATGTATGAAACATAAATAAATAAAATCTATAACTCACCTGGATGATGAAGTGGACACCCAGTTACAGGTATATAAATGAATATGTTACCATGTATGTCATTCAAGAAAGTTTTTTTAAAAGGAAAAAAAATCATAAATACGTGCTAGGTATTTTTTTTTTTATCTCGATAATAGT
Organism: Bombylius major; assembly: GCA_932526495.1. NCBI lineage: Eukaryota > Metazoa > Arthropoda > Insecta > Diptera > Bombyliidae > Bombylius > Bombylius major. The sequence continues at coordinate 50,787,101 of OW052044.1, forward strand.
GAAATTTTTTTCTATTCTTCTTCAGGGTAATTTAAGCTTTATAGTTGTTTTTCCTTTAGAAAACAGAAATTGAAATTGAATAAACATGAAATTTTTTTGTAAGAATTTTTAGTGATAATTTTCAAGTATATAAATAGATATAAATATAAAAATAAAAAATAAAAATAAAACAGAGTAAATTATGCTCTGCATGTTGCACATTGGATTGAAATTGAAAATATACATACGGGTATATTGATCTACTTACTAGTATCTGTTAATGGTGGAGCAAGAAAACAATTATATCTACTATAAAGTAATTTTTTGTTCATTTAGTACTTTTGATGCTAATGGAATTGCATATTAACAAGTAAACGAAATGATATATACTTTATTTAACAATTAAAGTCAGTATTGTGCTTATGGAGGCAGTACCCGATGAGTTTTTTGCCTTGGTAATATTTAATTTAAAAGATTTCCCTCGATTGAAATTGAGATCTGATCACCCCACACACGAGACAGATTTATACAAACGAAATGTAAAAGAGTATAGAAAAGTATGCCTATCTTGCCTATACTGACTTTAATTGTTAAATAAAGTATAGTAATTATTTGTTGTCATACGAGTATAAATAAAACATACATACATAAGTTCTTTGCATACATGCAATAAAGATATGTACATATAAGAATCTGGTATTACCGTATTAACGAAACTACCAATAAATGCAATGATATTGTAAATTAAAAAAATAAAAATAAATAAATAACCGGTACCATGAACTAAAACAAGTCAAAGCCTATTTATGTTTTTTTTTTCTCCTTGTTTTTTATCGACGTGTGATAAAATATCTACACAGGGGATCAGGAATTATACATATGTATAGTCTTTTTATCTTCTTGTTTTTTTTTTTTTTTTTTTTTTTTTTAAGAAACATATGTGTGGACTAAATGTATATTAAATAGAATTTTATACATAAATATATGAATACCTATGTATCTAAAAGTTAGATATTTTTCTTAATATGCATATAAAATTGAAACAGGTTTTTGGTGTGTGGTAAAACAGCAAAATAAGTACATCATCATCATCATCGACATCATCTAGTATAAATTTAATAAATATGTATATGTATATGTAATGTACCTATGTACGAATATGTACCTGCATGCGGTACTTAACTTGTACCTATCAATAATTTTTCTTAAGATTATAATGATAATGATGATGATCTGAATTTAAAAAGTTTGTATAACTTTTTTTTTTAACTTTTAAATTCAAAACCGCAATATAATCGACATAAATTCATAAAGTTTGTAAAAAAGAAAAAAAAAAACCACAAAACTTTGGTCAACAAAATGTTATTATTCTTTTCAAGGAGAAGAAAGGAATGAAGTAATAAGTGACTTATAATTTATGGGTTGTTTTTTTTTCTGTTGATTTTTTTGCATCATTGCAAAGTTCATTGCATTATCATTATTATTATACATAATTTAATGCAAGAGGTGATAAATTTAAAACAGGAAATTATTTAAAGGATTTTCTCATTCAAGTTTATGGGTGTACGTAAATTGTACATGATTTTCTTGTAATTTTAAGAGAAAACATTGAAAGTGTGTTCATCATTCAAAAATTTTTGAAATTTTCACATGTATCAAAAGCCTTTGGGATATTAAGACTTTAAAGAAAAATTATGACGCCTACCGTATCCATTTGAAAACATCAGAGACGACCCCTTCAAGCATTTTATTCAAATTTTATTACAAATTGGCCAATTTTTTGAAATACTTTACAACCAAAACGAGGTAAAATAATGTGATGATACTGTATAATGAAAATCATACTCATTGTAAGTTAGTTTTCGATATCTACTGTTTATGTACAATGTACTTTCAATATATTTTGCATAGACAAAAATTTTTTATTTCGTCTTTCAAGAAGAGAGAAGGTAAAAATTAGATTGTAATGGGAATGGAATTTCGTCCACCATGTCATATTATGAACATACATATGTATGTATTGGTTTGTTGTTTTAGCAGTTGGTTCATGTTCATGGATGTGCCATGCACAAATATTACATTGCATAGAGAAATGCATTATATTAAACTTTCTCTAAGATTTTTCATCGAGACAAATACCACGTACGTACTCTAAAAGTTCGTTGTCATATATTTAACAAAAACAAAAAAACAAAAACAATATTTTCCTTCATTTATTTATTTAAATATATTTTTTCCGTCGATATTACATACTTCTACTTTTCTCATTAATTTAATTTAATTACAGACAAGACAATTATTTATAATGGAATTTTGACGGTCATCTAGAGGATCTTTTGCCTTGAATATTATTTTCGTTATTATTACTATTATTATGTTTATTCATGTGTGCTGTGCATCATAAAATAATAATCCATTGGATGGATTGTCATATAGCTATGGATATTTTAGCATTTTGGTATCATTTCATTGTATCATTCAATTTCCTATTTTATTCGTTACGATTTTTTTTTTTTATTCCTCTCCTTTCTTTTTTAAGTGTAATTTTTATATGGGATCATTGAATACCCTATACGTTATACTACACGTATCATATACGATGTTTCCTTATTTGTTAACCGCCCCTTAATTGCATATTACATATAAAGTTTTTTGTTGAAAAAAAGGAAAAAAAAGTGTGTCTGCTGTTTAATTTCTGCTTCTGTGTTGTATCTGTTAAAAATGTTTGTTTGTTGAATTTTTTGGCTTTAATCAAATGTTAGACTTCAATCTTAATTCTTAATATAGTAAGAAATACTTATTTTGCTTTATTTGAGAGAAAAAAGATATAAAAAGAAAATAAACTTACTAACTAATGAACGACTAACCCAAGTTTTCATTTACTCGTCCTCTATTTTCTTTCAAAATCAACTACCATGTAAACGTAGAATATATCTAAAAAACACAATATTGTTATACTATACATAGTACTACAATACCATATTTTATAATGAAGAAATCGTCCAACAAAATTAATACGAAGGCAAAAGTAACGCCATTTGCCATTATTTAAACAAAGAAATGAAAATAAAAATGTAAGTTGTTTGTAGGACGACGACGACGATGATGAGAATTGTGTGACTGGCACTGGTGCTGTATTGAAGCACCATGTGCATTGAGGGTGAGGTTTGAGGCAAAACAAGCCGGCTTTTTGCTTGCCACTTTTCATGCTTTGCTGGTTGAGTTTGTTCATCCGTCATTCACATTTAATATAATCGTCTTAGTGGCTGTCGACTATTGACAACGTCGTCATCGTTGTTTTCGTCGTCAAGAAGGATCTAAAAAAGGAACATTGATTTTACAATTTATTATTATTTAACATAACAATATAAAAGTTTTCTTCTGTGTATATTGTGCATTATACTTTTTATCTTTTCTGCTACTGTACTGTTTTTCCAACTTTAATAACACTTTTTTTTTTGTTTTTTGTTTTTATACATTGATTATCCTTTTTTTTTGTGCAGGAGGACAGAAAAAAAAACTTGTAATATAAATAAAATAAACTTTTACACAATATTCAATTTATATTTAAAAGGGTGCGGTATAGCATATACATATACGTTAAGGTACTCATTTTTCACACTTTCTAAATTTCAGTAGAAAATGAATTATAAAAAATTTAATAATTTAAACGAACAGTAATTTCTCTAATATTTGTTTGTATTTTTCCGTGTTAAAATAAATGAAATAAAATAAAGAAAAAAAACGTATTTCTGTTTATTAAAGTGAATAAATAATAATAAAAATTAAAATTGAGATCTTTAAAGTATCTGAGACATTAAAATAAATAAAGACAACAAAAAAAAAAACACTAGCTATGTGAATGTTTACTTGAAAATTTTACACACACAACAGATAACACAGAGAATCCATTTTATTAAATTTTATTTATATTATACGACCACATTCAACATATTGTCATCGTTCTGTATAGCTTGGATTTTGTTGTCTTCCCTTTTTTATTTAAAAAAAAAAAAATTTATTACATTTATACTGCACAGAAAGTGAAATTTATTGTGAATAATAATAATTTTAATTGTAATTAAAATCGTTGAAATTAATATGAGAAGTTGGTATTATTTGTAAAATTTCATTTATGTATTTTTCTTGACATTATGCTAAATTTCAGTGGAAATATAATATTAATATTTATTTTTTAATTGTGTTTATTTTCTTTTTTTAATTATCTTTTATTCTACATTTGAAAGAAAGTGACTGTTATATATTTTTTAAAAAAAAATTCTTTTATTCTGTTTGATTTTAACGGACTTCAAATTTGAAAGGATAAATTTGTAATTTAATTAATAAACCTAGTAATTTTTGTTTAAAGTGTCAATTTTACAAAGTTAGTTTTTTATTTATTATTTTTTTTTTTAACTGAAGAATTTTATTAGATAAGTTCTTTATTCTTTTTTGTAATGTTTTATTTTGTAAATTAATTTGGAAAGTGAATTAAAATTAAGAGTTTGAAAATAAGAAAAACAATATTGAGAACAACAAAAGTTATATACAAACAAAAAAAGCAAAAAGGAGAAATTTTATAAATTAAATTAGCGAAGAAAAAATAAAACCAAATTAATAATTAAATGAACACATAAATAATATTTTTTTTTTTTTTTAAATTGTATTTTAAATTGAAATCTGTTCGTAATTTTTCAATATTTATTACTTATTTTTTTTGTTTCACATTTAAGTACATACATAGATTATTTGCATATGTGAGCTCTATTGTTGATTAATTATTATTATTGATAACAATATCAATATTCTTGTTCCATTATTTGTACTTTATATGTATTTTACATAAATACAAAATAATTTAAAAACAAAAACACAACAAGGGAAATAAATAAATAATAAAAAAAAAAAAAAATTAAAGTGCATTTATACATGTTTTTTTTTTATATTTTCGTTCAATTTTATTATTATTTTCATAATTCTTCGATATAATAAAAGTCTGATGCGGTGATTGAACTGAATAATAACTGCAATATTATTATTGTATTATTATTGTTATTGTTGTGTTGTGTGTATCATCATATCATCATCAGAAAAGAACGAAAAGTGAATATAATAATAATATTAAATTCAACGGGTGTGGTGTGATTAATTTATTTTTGCAATTTTTTTTATGGTGTTATTGTACAAACAATAAATATAGATACAATTTTATAAAGTAGAAAAGAAGACAAATAACCAAGAACAAGAAATTTTTATAAGAAAAATAATAACAATACTGATATATTTTTCTATAACGAACTTAAATATTCTCTAGAGGGTATGTTTTTTATTTATTTTATTTAAAATTTAATATAAATTTTTTTTTTGATTTCTGTTTCTTATTTATAAAACAGTTTATTTATTTTTCCAACATATTGTTCAACAGAACAGAAGAAGAAGAAAAAGTAGAATTACACTTGAAAATGATATTTTATTTGCTATATTTTTTCTTTCTTACGTATACATTTTGCTTTGTTAATGTTTGTCTTCTTGACAATTTCATAAAAGAAAATGTGTCTGGCATATTTTTTGCAATGTTTTTCTCCATAATTTAAATTTTAATTTAAAAAGTACAACAACAAATATGGTAAAATGATTCATCATTTTTATTTATTCAATTTAACTTTATTTAAAGCATTTTGCAATTAATTGAAAAAAACAATTTCATTATTTTCAGTATGACTAACAGGGGAAAACAAAAACAAAGTTTGTACAGTAAAATTGATAATGAGAAAAAAAATATTTCCGAAATGCGATTATTGAATGTTTTTTGTTTTTGTTTTTTGTTTTTAATTTTTTTTTTATTCGTATTTAAAACAATTTTCATACAACCTTGTTCTTTTATTATCTCTCTGGAATTTTTCCATTTAAATAAACAAAAAAAAAAAAAAAATCGACAATTCACTTTAGTAGATATTGATGTTATGATAGATAAACAACTTCCTTAAAAGTGTCCCTAAAATTAAACCATAAAGAATTTTTTTCAAAAGGAAGAAAAAAAACGCTTGTTTAATTTTTTTTATGTACTTCATGTAAAAAAACAATTACATTTTAAAAACAAAAACATTTTTTTTTATATAACTTATTACCTTTGGAACCTGATGATGAAATGCCATTAACGTTACATAAAAATATTACAAAGTATAGGTAGTAGTACTGCTTTTGTGGTGCTCCATAATATAAGAATCAGGCGCCTGAAATTTAACAATTTGCTAATTTAATTAACAAAAAAATTTCATGTGAATCAACTTATGATAAAAATTTAGGTCAGTATACTGATATTTGATACAATATAATAATGACACGATAATTTTAGGTGAAAACAAAAAAACATACATACATATAAAAATTATTTATTTATTTTTCACACCCATACACTTTTATTATTGCGCAAATAAAAAACGAAAATATTAAATTTTTCATAGTCTAATACGGTAGGTAATAGGTAATACAATACAATATAAATAAACATAATTAATTTGGGTTCATTTCTATAGGTTTTATAAAAATTGAGTTCATATTAACGACAGACAATTAAGAATTTTGCTTATCTGCTAAAATTGCTAAATTCTTTTTTATCATCATTATTTTATTTTTCAATAAATAACAATCATCCCTATAATAAAATTTTAAACGTTAAAAAAAATTACATTTCACATTTTTTTTTGTGTTTGTAATTTTTTCTTCTATTGGCTAATATAATTTTATTGGTGTTTTAAAAGACAGATAAAAAGTAAGATAATAATGTGAGTTTTATGAGTATGAAGAAAGTATGGATTAAAAGAAATGTTGAACACAGCTGAAAGGCGAAATTTTCAGTTTAAAATCTCACCCTTCACTTAATATAAGGATCTTCTAGATTCTAGCAGCAAAAGTGTACCATTTGCAATTATCACTAAATGAAGACAGTTAGATTAGATTAGAAAAACCAGTCCAGAGGTGGGATGTCGTTCCCTTATTATTGCGACCTGTTTGGATCTTTTGTAATACCCTACTGCTGGTTTTGACATAAAGTTTCAGAGCTTTGATAAAACCCAAGACTTTTTTAGGTGGTAGGTGCCACACTTCGTCCTAGGACGTATTATGCCTTTACACCTGTGCTCTGAGGTTTCCGGTTTCTCTTCACAAAAACTACAAAATGGAGACATTTACGTGTCTATTCGCTCGAAGCTCAAAGCTTCGATTTTGAGCGTTTCTGTCTGACTGAGAAAAATATAAAAAATAATTAAATTGAAACTTAATTTTTGTTTTCTAAAATTAAAAAAAATAAAAAAGATTTACAAAACAATTCAATTTTTCGATTTTAATTTCTCTTCAAATTTTTATTGTTAAAGTTGAATGAAACGAACATTTCGATTGTTTTTTGAAATAAAGAAAAATAGAAAACAATTGAATTCGTAATATGAAATTCTTTAACCAAATTTAATTAATTTATGTATAATTAACAATAAAAAAATAATATACGAGTTTTCCTATACTCTATTCAAATAAAAAACTATATATTCATCAATTAAAATTTCATATATTAACTAACAATTTTACTGCAAAATAAAAAATTACAATTTGATTTGATGTCGCCACTTAATTATCATGCGGTACAAAACAATAAATAAGGCAATATACAGAGTATATGTGTACATATGTACATATATGTACATATGTATATGAATGTATGTATGTATCTATTAAAGAAGTATATAAAAATTATATTAACATACATATGTATATAATCGTGGCTATTTATCATGAATCATAATTTTCTTTAAATACATTTGATAATAAATCTAACAATAAACTATTCGATAGAAAAATTAATATATAAATGAAAAATAAAAGAAAAAAAACAATATAAAAGATACAATTGACGGTTATCGACTTGCATTGAATTCAAATTTATAAAATTTCCATATTATATGAACGTTTTGTTTGGTTGTTATTAGTGTATTTTTATTTTTTTTTTTTCCTAATATTTCATTTATTTTAATTTTCATTTTTATTCTGTATGTTTAGATAATTTTTCTAGTATCTATTTTATATATATATATGTATGTATTTTTTCTATACCTGTATGCTAAACGGAAATAAAATTGACTATCAATAAAGTATTGATATTTTTAATACAAAATATGTACATATATCGCTTATTAAATCTGTAACTGTGATAGTTAGCAATTTTGATATGTTTTCTTCTTTTTTTTTAAACTTTAAAAAAGTTATATGTTATAGCTAAGTATATTATAAAAAAATAAAATAATCGTGTTCTTTTTTACCTTTAAAATTTTTGTGTATAAAAACTAGATATCGTGTAGAATTACATTTTTTTTGAATTTTTTGACTTCATTGCTTCTTCTTCTTCATTTTCTAAATACAAAAATGAACATTAAGATACAAAAAAAAAAAGTATATATCCATGCATAATAATATTTATTTGGTTATACATAAAACCGTAATGTTGCAACATATATAAAAGAAACATAAAACGCGAAGAACATAATATTAAACCGGTATTGGTTTTAATTCTCTTATTTTATTTTTTTTCTCATTTTGACAAACAATTTTATTATAAAAGTATCTGCAATATAAAAATATAATAAATTTGTTGTTATTTTATTTTTATGTTCTTATACCTTAGTTACCATCTACTACTGCTGCTATACTACTATCTACCATCATCCATCCATCGTACCTTTTTTTGCTTATTGTGTATTAGTGTAGTTGCTACCTCAATTCAGATACTTTAGTTATATTTATATAAGTAGGCACATACGAGTATATAATATACTTTTAGGAAAAAAAAAAGTTAAAAGTTAAAAATAAAAATAAAGAACTAAATGAAACGTGTGGTATGAAAGTAGGAAGGTTAGGAAAAAGACAAGCGAAACAGATTAAGCTCTGCACATAGTAAAATTTCTGAACTATTACATACATTATTTACATACTTACTATTTAAATATGATTTTTCTTATTGGGTATACCTTGCAAGAGTGCCAAATCAATGTTCATTTATACAATTCCATTTTTTTTTTTACCTATCCTACTATAATATTATAACTATGTATATTAAATTCATGCTGATGATGATGATGGTTTCATTTAATGAAAAGTAGTTTTCCGTAAGTACTTGATTGACCTTAGCATGCATCATCTTATACTATTTTTTTTTTTAAATTTTTTTTGTATCTTAATTTCTTGTTCTTCTTGGTTTTCTCCTCGAATAGTGGTTAAACATGTTTATAAATCCATAAGATTAGTCAGTTTCTTAAACATACATATTTACCTCTTCTTTATTATTTTATTTTTTTTATCTTCTTTTCACTTGAATAGATAGATTTTCGTGTACCTACCTATATAAAATTGTATCGATGAATATTGTACTTGTTGTTGTAGTTGATGATGATGATGATGATGATGATGGTATAGGAGCCAGCGTAGGTACCACTAATCATTGATTTTAACTACATACATACGTATATTTATGTATAGAGTCGCACCTTAAATAACTGATATAAATCTATTCACAATTTGATTACTTTTTTACTATTCCTTATTAAAACGTTTTTTTTTTCCTTTCTTTTTTGCCTTCTCTTCTACAACATTTTCTTTTGTCTATTAAATCCAATGTAAAGGTCAGAAACTCAGAAATTATTTTTACAAGATTAGACTTTTTGTATCGATAAAAATGATGATGATAGTGATGGCAAATAATATCTATATAAAATTGAATGTGATATTGTAATGTGGTACACAAGAAATGAAGGTCAGAATGAAAAAAGTTAAATTTAAAAAAAATAACTATACAAATATTACGAATAATCAAATAGCAATTTATTTTATTTTATTAATCTTTTTTCATGACACCATAGCATAGTCTTGAAATGTAATAAAAATTAAATTCATTTTTATTTCATTACTTTAAAATGTACTTAAAATTCAATTTATTGTAATTTTTAAGAAAAATAATTGTTAACTGTATAAGAAGGAAAAGAATCTTTATGCGTATGTGTACTTAAATAAAATTATATTAAACACAAAGAAAAAGAAATGTATCTGTAAAAAAAATGGTATAAAATTCAAATTTCAACATTTTTTTCATATTATGGCAAAAGAAAAATTTTGTTTTCTTGAAAATTGATACGTTGATGCTTTATTTTTAAAAATCATTTTGTACACAAGCAAAAAAAGAAAGACAGAAAAAAACAAAATAAGATTGAAATAGAAAATTCATTTTAATAAAAATCACATAAAATCTTCTAGAAGAAGATAACCATTCTTGAAAATAAAATAAATTCTCAATGGAGATTCTCTTTAAGTCGTTATTTTTAATATAATTTATAAACCGTTTGTTGGAGAGAATTAAAAAAGAAAAATTCTTTAAAGATAAACAAAATATTTTAGAATGATTAAAAGGTCCTTTCTTAAGAATTTAATCTTCATGAACACATATTATTTGAAATATTTTGAATCATTTCTAAACATACATATTTCAATGGATTTATAGAAAATGGATCATTAATATAGAAGATGCCTTTTTCTTTTTTTTTTGTGTATCAAATTTTAGTATTTCAAACAGATGTGTGTGCTCTTATGGAAAGATTGAAATCGTTTTATTTTTTTTTCTATTTTCAATATTGTATTTAAATTCCTATTTATATTTTTGTAATGTGCCTTTTCTAATGTTAGGAACCTTTATCATGTTACTTTATTTTTTTTTATTTGTCAACACATGTGTTTTAAATTCCACCATTGAAATATTCATATGAAATGGATGACCATTTAAGGAAATCATGTCAATTTTGTAATCTGTCAGTATCTTTTTTTTTTGGCTTCAACCCTTGTTTCTCAAAAATATTTTTTGTAAATGAGAAAAGGGTTTTTATTTTACATTAATAACGATAGAATTTTTATTTTTGTTTTTTTAATGAAAAAAAAAAATGTATGTACATAATATGTATTTTTGTTAAAAGGGATATGTTTTATTTGATCCTTTAATGGTGATGAAGATACATGTGTATTTCGAAATCATCACAGTCCAATAAGACTGTTTATTGGGGCCATTGTCCTTTTGAATAAACGATCTTAATTTAATATTTTACTGTTCTTACTTGAAAATTTTTTATCATTACCAATTAAATAAATTCAGGAAGAATGAGAAAAAAAGATAAATTTATACGAAAAGATAAGAAGATAATGATGATGACGATAATAAAAATTTTACAAAACATTTTTCACGAATAAACAGCAATCGCACTATATAGGTAGCAATTTGCTGTTGTTGCTGATTATAACATTGCAATATAAAATGTACTACCTAATTCATCTTCTTTTCAGATGGATAATATATATTTTAGTACTCTTTCATAAATAATATACATATATGTACGTAACATCTTCTAATCAGCACATAATCGCAATTTTTTATACATACATATACATGTAGTAAATAAATAAAAGTGGATATGATGTGATCATGCGATTTACTTCTTTCTTCTCTTTAATAGAATTTTATGTACTGAAAAAACTTCATCATTGAATGCGTATTTTATTGAATAATTGAAATTTTGATTTGTGTCTTAACATGAAACGGAAGAGAATTTATAGTTTTTAATCTGTTTTTGATGGTTTGCTGTATATCGTATACCTATATAAAACTAAATAATGTAACATCATCATAAATAAATTCTTGAATGCAACAATTCCAGTTATTCTTAACAGTCAGTCAATCAATTATTCGTTTACTTTTTTTTTTTTTTAAATCTAAAATATTTCAAAAGCTACCAACCCATAAATTTTAAATTTTGAAATTTTATTTGTAGAACTATAGTGACAAAAGAAGCAAGTTGGTTTAGAACCTTGAATCGTTGAAAATGATCTTTATTTGATTATTTTAAAGTTTGTTAAAAATTAAAAGCGAATGATCTGCGCATGCATGAGGAAAAATTGATGCATGTGTCGCACTCTTTTTAAAACCAACGCCTCACATTCACACAGAATGTGTTTTGAAGTCTCTTTGGTCTCTTTGCAGAACCTTCATTTATCATTCTCTTTGAGCCCTATCTTGCTCAGATGATAGTTGAGCGGACAGTGCTCAGTGATAAGTCCCGTGATTGTCCTTAACTCGTTTCTATTGAGGTTGATTAGTTTCCTACCAATATTGGTCGAAGGTTTAAGAAATTCCTTCGCTTGCTTGTTACTGGGAGTCTTTTCCTAGTAGGAGGTGCACCTTTCCAACTTACATTTTTTAATAGAATTTTTGGTGTGGCTTTTAGGTAGTTTACAGAAGGGTTCTGGACCAAAAATCTTGGAGCTGGTGTCTGTTTTAGCTAAGGAGTCCGCCACTCTGCGCAGTTATACCATTCGCTTTTAATTTTTAACAAACTCTACGTTCATTTTCTCTTTATACCATTAATATGCAGAATAAGGCATTACAAAATAAATGCGAATGTTTGATTATTTATCGTTCTTTTCTTACTCGTATTGGCTTTTTTAGCCTTACATGTTAGGGTTAGAATTATTTTTTCTTTTTCTTTTTTCAAGATACATAATAAAAATTAAAATCTGTGTTTATGGTTTACCATACAATTTATACTCATATCTATATTCTAATATATAACAGAATCAATTAAGCACATATTTTCTTCATCTAATTGCATGCACAACTGACTGACTACCTGTTGAATTTGTATATATACATACGTAAAATTTTCCATATTCTAATTTTCTTTATTATTGATCTACATACGGTATGTTGTATAGGAAAATTTTTATACTATTAGAAAAAAATTATGTGTATATAAACAAACTTATATATACTTTTAGATATATGAATATATGTATGTTCATACATATAATATCAGCATATGTTGTGTTTAATTATCAACAATTCAGTCAGTTGAAATACTTGAGATTTTTAATAGATCAATGATCCTAAATTAAAGTATGTATGTACGTTTATTTGTTTATATATAGGCTAAAACATTTAAATGAATTATCTACCGGGTCTTGTGAATGAAGATTAACACAATCAAAGCTATTTATCTAGAAACGTATCTATATACTACATATTTTCATCCTATTAGCAAAACAATTTATGGTATAAGAGACATTAGACACCCATTTAAAAAAGTGTTGGCGTTTGTTACACAGAAATGTCTGATATGAAAAAATAAAAAAAATAAAAATTCTTCTTCTTTTATTATTGTTATTTTTTTTTTGTTGTTCTGTGTTCTGTTCTCATTTAATATCATACTACTTAAAACTTTTATTCTTAGTAGATTCTGATAATATGATCTATTTTAAACAAAAAAAAAAGAAATTAAACAAAATGCTAAAGGAAAACAAAATGTGCTTAAAGAAAAATTTTAAAGACTTAACAAATTTAAATTGATTACAATTTTAATCTTAAGAATTTTGTTGTTGTTGTTGTTGCTCTTTTTATCGTCTTATCAGTATTAAAGAATTTTTTTTTTTTTTTGATTTGTTTTTGAAATTATATTAAAATTCATAACAATAACAATCATAATATGTCTATGTATTTCGTTCGTGTGTGTAACATGATAAAAATATAATTAATGCATAATATCGAATTTCTTATTATTATAAATATTACACAAATAATTTTATTGCCGTGTTACACATAAATGTATCTAAAATATATATTTATTTATTTTACAACATTTATCAATAGGTAAAATAATAAGTAATAAATTTCAACATGCATTTTGTTTTGTTAATGTGGTATGGTGGTGCTGCTACTGCTGATGATGATTGTGATGATAATGATTACCACACACATACCATTCGTATGACAACAGGAAATATGAGAAAAATAATGAATAAAATTATAGAATGAAAAAACAAAGTACAAAAGAAAAACATATAAATTGAAAAATAGAAAAGAAAAAAAAGGGTGTCAGTGTCCGATTCAAATACGTACATGATTTTTTCATTCTTTCTTTTCCAATGAATTTATCGGTAACGCTTTTTTGAGCTTTGATATAATTAAAACATAGAAGAAAAAAAATTGTTGTAATTTTAATATCATAATCAAGATATATAATGACGAAATGTTGATTTGATTTTATTATTTCTTTTGTAGTATTATAACTTTGTTTACATAAGAATTTTGCGCATGATAAACATTTGTTTATTGTTATTATTATTCTATAAATATAACTAAAACGTATAAGCTATATACGTTACTGTTTTTTTGCCAACATCAGTCATTTTTTTATTTATCATAAAGATTGGATATCAGAATTAAAACAGAAACAATAGTAATAAAAAAAAAATTGTATAAGTATGTCACCATGTTTAGGTACATGTATGTATTTTGCAAAAATTAAAATGAAAAATAAAAAAAAATAAAAAGTTTGATAAGAAAATTAATTTTTTATTTGGTACTTGGTAGAAGAAAAAAAAAACAATCTCTATTCTTTGTTGTTTTTGTTGTTTCATTAAATTATATTTTTAATCTACAATATAGTTCTTTATTTCTCGTTAAAAATAAAAAGCAATTTCATTTTATTTTTTTTCTCTCTCTCTTTTATGCAGATAATTAAAAAAAAAAAATGTTTGCAATAAACAGAGAAAAGGTCAAAAGGTTATTTTTTGCCATGGTGATTATCTATAGAGAACGTTTTTATATTTACAGAAAATTAAAATGTATGGAGGTGTATTTACAAGAAATGTAAATTTTAAAAGAATTTTTTCTTTCCAATTTGTGAAGTACATATTCATTTTAATTTGACAAAATATTTAATTAATTATATTTCTTTTATTTTTAACAACAACACCGAAGAAATCTCTTGATAATTTTGTAATGAATTTTTATATTGAATCGCAAAGAAAATTAAGAAAAATAAATGAAAACGACTGAAAGAATCGTCGTCAGTCTCTACTATTATTAAAAGTTCTAAAGATTTTTCCTCTTCTAGTTTTTGTTGTTTTCTTTTATTTTTAAGATTTCTAGGGTAAATAAAAGCATTAGATTTTAAGAATTCATCGATAATTCTTGAATGAACACTTGCAATGAATGAACAAAAAGAAAATCTTATTTAATGAAATGCAATTTATTCAAATTTTTTCTCAGTTTTGTTTTATTTTAATGATTTTAGTTTTAATGAGGGGTTTTACACGTTATTGATTCCTTTTCTGATTTTAGGACTGTAGAAGAGACGTATAGAGCGGAGAGAAACGAGGTAGTCAGGAAAGAAATTGTCATCGTAGGTGGTTTGATTCCTGATTTCGTTCCTGAAATTTTGACAGCTCAGAAAATTTTGTTACGTCGGCGCACTTTATTCTTTTAACAACAGCCGTGGTGTGCAGTACACAGGAAACGAAAGGAAAAAATTTATACGTACAGTGTGTGAGAGTGAAGTTATAAAGTGGATGCAAAATAATTAAAAAAATTAAAAAATCAAAAGTCAAAAAATCAGGAACGAAAATCAAGAAAAGAAACAAGAATCGTGTGAACGCAACGTCTTTTTTCAGGAACGAAATCAGGAAAGAAATCAAGAACGTGTAAAACCTCTCAATGGGAAGAACTCTATTAAAAAAGTAAAATAATAAAATCAAATTTACAGTAAATCCTTTCAAAAAAAAAAAAAAAAAAAAAAAAAAAAAAAAAAAAAAGAAATTTTTTTTGTTTCACTCCCACTGAAATTAACCAGCCAAATTCTTATATGCCTGAACGCTCAGATTAATGGGCAAAATATTAATTGTCGTAAATATACACGTGTTTAAAAAAATAAAATGTTTTTCTATTATTCATAATTTAATTTTAATATTTCGTATTTCTGAAAATAAAAATTTCAATTACATTTTATTTATTTTTAATTTTTTTTCTATTTTAGAAAATGGGAAAAGCACAAAGTAAACGATCTGTAGATATAACAACAGACGTCAAAAAAGATGACGTACTTGAAGAAGGAACTGGTAAAATGGGTAAAATTGAAGATGTTGATCAATTGAAACCACAAGTAAATGGTGACACACATCATAATGAAACCGAAGGAATCGTAAGTATATTTATTTATATTTTTTTTTGCAAGAAAATTAAAAGGTCATTTCTCCCATTTTTTCTTCTCTTTCTATTTTTAACAAATTTTCAAAAATATCAAATAGAAAATTAATTCTATTTATTTTTCTTTATTACAATCTTATTTACAAATTAACAGAGATAGATAAAAAAAATTTTTTTTCAATATCAGTTATCTGTCGTTCATTTTAAAATTTTTAATATTCCCACTTTTTCTTTTCCTCTGTCCATCGAATAATTTGTTTTTTTTTCTTATTTCTTCTACTCAAATAGGAGATTATCAATCATTTTTTTTTTTTTTTTGTTAATGGTTTTATTTTCTATTTTTCTTATTTCTTATTCTTTTTCTTTGTACTTGATCATTTTTCAAATAATAAACAAAATAATCGCCAATTTAAATGAACAATAAAAAATTTACATTTTTTTTGTGTATGTAAACAACAAATATTTATATCTCCTTTTAAATTTTCTGTATATATGGAGAAAAAAAGATGTAAAAAATTTTTAAATAAGGAATGGAATAATCTCGAATTTTTAATGATTTCTTATAATAAATTTTCTATATTTACATTTAAATATTTATTTTGTTTTTCTTTTTTTTCTTTTGCAGTTGTTGTTGATTTTTTTTAACCTTTAACATTTTGTATATTGATAGGAAAAAATATATATGTATTTATTTTCAAGTTTTCCTTTTTTACATATTTTTTTCTTCTGATGGTATATTTCTGATTAAAATTTATTATTTATTATTATAAACATTTATTTTTTCTTGTAACATTTAAGAAAAACATAAATAAATAGGAAATTTTACATATAAAATAATCATTGAATAAATAATTAAAATCGAAGAAGTACATACATATACATACAAAAAGTCCTTGAAAAATGAACTCTTCTCAATCTTTGAAATTTAAACAAGAATAAACAAGGAAAGTAAAAATTTAAGAAGAAAATAATCTAACTACATTCTTACTTATTCCTCCTTTTACAATTTCAAATTATCTATTTTTTTAATGTCATTTCAAATTTATTACTAAACATAAAATAACGATGGGTAATAAAAACAATCTTCTCCATTATTGTGTTATTTTTCATTTTATCAATAGAAAATTTTTTTATGGATTTCTTGGAAAACGCAATTTTATTATTGTTGGGGTTTTGCAAAGTGATGGTACATTTTTGTAATGCGGGAGATTATTTTAAAAATAAAATCAAAATATAGTATATGTATCTATTATTTGTTGTGGCGCCAAATAAAAACCCTCAAAATTTTATTTTTATGTTATGATTGTCGAGCCTAATAATTTTTCTTTTTTTTTTTTTTGATAATAAGTTATATTTGAATTAATTGAAGTTGATTTGGTAACTTCTAGTAGGTATGTGTTTTAGCATGAATACAAGAAAAAACTTAAAAAAAGAAAACCATACGAATTTTATAATTTTTTAAATAAAGTCATAAGAAAAGGAAATATGTAATTACACAAGAAAGCCAATTCTGTTGTTCTTCCAGTTCAGGCCTATGCACTTTAGTTAGGTTAGATTAGTTTAAAATATGGCTACTGTTGCACTTCGACTTTTACAGATCTTTTGTACAGCCCGTGCTTCTTATAGCTTTAAGCTTTTTATAAATCCTAAGATTCTATTCTAAGGTGCACACCAGATTTTTGAGACCAACGCCTCGCATTCACAGAATGTGTTTTGAAGTCTCTTTAGCCTCTTTGCAGAACCTGCATTTGTCATCCTCTTTGAGCCCTATCTTGCTCAGGTGGTTGAGCGGACATCGCCCAGTGTTAAGTCCCATGATTGTCCTTAACTCGTTTCTATTGAGGTTGATTAGTTTCCTAGTAATATAAGGTTTATGCACTTTAGATCCTCCAATTCATGAATTTTCATCAGCTAAAATTTGCAAAAGATTCATCAAATATTCTACTAGAATTTCTCACGGAGAGAAATAAATTTTTTATTTCATATCGAAGGGTTTTTTTTTCTAGAAAAATTAATTATGATTTGTTTCATTCTTATTAGTAATATAGTAGCAGTACCTATCTCTTATTGTTAAGGCATTTATTTAACCTTAATTGCACTTTCTTTTTTCTTTTTTATCCAACGGAAATTCCACATTCCTTAAATTCTCGATTTCAATTTAACCCAGCAATCATGATAAACTTTAATTAAATTCAAAATCACGGCATAAAATGACTATTAAATTTATTTCAATATTAGCTTTTTTCTTCTTAACCTTTGGCTTATGTACTTGAAATCTATTAATATACCATAGAAATATTTTTTTTTCATATACATAGAGTGTATCTTCAAATTTAAATGACAATTATGTACTTTACATACTTTTATCAATTGATCATAATAATACATTAATTTTTTTCGATTAAATGAAATATATATTTCAATAACACAATTTATTCAAGAATCCCAGTTTTTTTTCCTCTTTTTTTTCTTTTTGCCTCTCAATTTATTCAAAAATGAAAGAAAGAAAAAAAAAAAAACAGAGAAAATGTCTTCAAATTTTTCATTCATTTCTTTATTCAATTTTTGATTAAAAAATAAAAAGTAATTTTTTTTTTAAACTAAATTCTTTTCTATACTTATAATCAATTTAAAAAGACAAAATTTCTCTGTTTATTTTTTTTTTCTTTCTTTTCGTTATTGTCCCCTTCGATGGGAAAGCAAAATCACATTCTTTTATAAATAAAACGTTTTTATTATTATTTAACAAATAACTGTTATCATTGAATTTTATTGAAACACAATAGGAAATTCATCGTGTGATTAAATTCATATTTTTTATTGAATGAATTTATGTATCTTTCACAAAGGGATTTACATTGAGACATTTTAATGCGGGTCTCGTTTTTAAATGAATAAATCTCAAGATGAAAAAAAAAAAAACAAAGAAAATAAAGAAAATTCAATAAAACAGAAAAAAAAAGTCTAATTATTGTAATTTTGTGTGTGCTAATGCACTTGACCTTTTTTTCTTTATTTACAATAATAAAATATAACAGAAGAAACATAGATTTCAACTCAACTGAATCATGCAATCTTTTGAAATTCTCTTCTACTTTTTTTTTTTTTTTCCACAGTCATAAAATTCAATTTTGATTGCTTTCGAATGTGGTACATACATTATATCTAACATTAAAATAATATATTAAATTTCAAACAAAATTTTTTCTTTTCTGTTTCTTCTGTTTAGGAAAAAGATAAAACTGGTGATGGTGGTGGTGAAGCAACTGAAAATGAAAAAGATTTATCAACGGAAAAAGAACAATCATTAAAACCACAAATTGATGGTGCTGGAGGAGAGGGTGATATTGCAGCAGCAGCAGTAGTAGCGGTAGAAAAAACAACAACAACAACGGCGGCGGTGGTATCATCACCATCCTCCGAAATGACTAATAAAGCTATAGAAAATGGCAATGATGAAGTATTAAATGAAAGTAAAACATCTGAAGCAACAACAACCACCGTAACTACTAGTGCTGAAACAACACCAGCATCATCAGCAACTAATGGTGATAGTAATAAAAAGACAAAAAAAGAGAAACTTAAAAAGAAATGGTCCTTCCGAAGCATATCATTTGGTAAAAAGGATAAACAAAAACCATCAAAAAAGGATGATGAAAATGCTACTATAAATGGTGAATGCGAAAAAGTACCAGAAGAGGTAAATTTAAAAAACAAAAACATATTTTTGATATTTCAATGAAAAGAAAAAAAAAACACAAAGTAAATAAAATAATTAAATATAATTTACTCTTTTCATAATGGAGTCTGTTACATATATATTTTTTCGGTTAATGACTTCTTACTTATTTTAAAAATAAGTACTTTTTATTCACAATTTTTGTAGTTTTGTTTTATACCAATGACACATTGCACTTCATTATGAAGTAAAATGTTGTAATGAAGTAGAAATCAATGAAGTATAGGCACATTACATTTACTTCATTGTTGAATCTGGTTGCAAAGCAATTTTAAGTGTTAAATGTTCCAAATTGAAAATTGCCATCTTTTCGGAATTAGAAATTATTGAAATTTAATGATAATTCACAAAAATGATATCATGTAAACAAAAACATTGTTGACATATAAATTTTACAAAATTTTCCAATAGATGTCTCTATTCCTAATTGTGGGTGAAAATGATGTAGCTTCTACTTCATTAGTGGTTTGTTTGTGTGGGTGGGAGGGATGCGGATTAGACATCCACGAGCACTCAGACTCAGACAGGAGATTCCTGTAATAATGACGTTCTACTTCATAATGATGTACAATGTGTCATTGGTATTAATGTACAAATGAATGGATTCACCCTATCAACAAAAAATTAAAATAAAAGCTTTTGAAAATCCTGTTTCTACTTTATTTAAAAAAAAAAGTATCATTTACCTTTAAAGTGAAGTCTTACAAAATAATTCGTTTTTTTATTATTCAAATTTGTGGTTCCTTTTTATTTTTTTTTTTACTTATTATCTTACTTTGTTTCTTCACATTGCATGTATCAAATTGCATTAATGTAAACAATATTTCGTTATCTCTAAAAAAACAACTCAAAAAAAAAACAACTCAAAAGAAAAAAAAAATCAAAAAATACATACTCGTATTATACAAACAAGAAATTAACAAATAATAATATTCTCTTCAATTACAAGTTCGTAAACATACATAATAATTTGTTTTTCTTGTTTTCCATGCTTTTTTTTTTCTTCATTTATTTTTTTTTTTTTTAAATTGCAAAATTCCCTCAATGTGTCATCAAATTGGTAATAATGTTAAATGAAGTATTTAAGCATGAAATCTTTTGGATCATTTTCAAAATTTATTAATTTATTAAATCTTGATAAAATATTTTTTTTTTTTTTCTTTTCTGGCAATTTGCCAATTTTAAAAACAAATAAAAAATAATAAATATCTTTATTGCAATCATCCTTTACAATAATATGTGACGTGATTCTTGTAATGATGATAATGTAAATTTTATTATGTTTTTTTAATGTGTGGGACCTTTATTTCATGCTTTTTTTTGTTTTGTTTTATTGTTTTATTATGAATTTAATAATCCTCCCTCCCACCCTTCTATCATACATTGATACAATCATCTACAAAATAATGTTAAAAATAAAAATGCAATTGAAAATTAATTTCATTAAATTCATTTTTCAATATTTTCAAAAAACAAAAAAAAATGTTCTCAATTGTTCTTCATAATACATTTTATGTTATGTGTGTCTTTTTAAAAAAAAAAAATAATAATAATAATAATAAAAATAGACATTGTTTAAGCACGCGTGGGTATTTTGAATCAATTTATAATGACGACATTAAAATCTTTTTTTGAAAAAAAAAAAAAAAATTCAGAAGGAAAAAAAAGTATGTCAAACACTTGAAACTTTTTTTTTTTTTAAATATCTTTTAAAATTTATTACATTTAAATTTTAACATGTGAAAGAGTTAAAAATAATTTTTTTTTGCAAAGAATTGAAAAAATAAACAAAGAAAAAAGAAAAAAAATATTTAAAAATTGAAATAATTTCTTGTTTTAAGGTGTTCCCCAGCGCCGTTTACACTATAGTACGTGATATTACATTGTAAATTTTCTAATTTCTTCAATGAAATGAGAATATTTTGTTTTTATTCCAACTTTGTAAGCGGTTAAACATTTTTCCTTGTATGGTAAAAATATAAATAAATTCCCATCAGAAATATTTAATGAATGTGTCCTTAAATTTTCCTAATTTTTCCAAATTAGTAAGTAATTTCTTATACTTTTACACTTGGCCATTGGAATACAAATTTTATGATAGTATTTATGTAACTCACTCAAATTACAGTGTCAGGCGCAAATAACGAAATACTACACTCCTATTAATTTCTGTGTTGATTCAAGAACCTATTTAAAACATTTATTGTGCGAAAAATTGCACTACTGTGAAATTTTATCATCAATTTTCGGAAATTACTTTATTATGATCAAAGTGTTTAGGCTCTTAAGACTTTTAAAAACTCAAAATAGCTGAAGCTTATTAACAAAAATTAACAATTGAATCTATGAAGAAAATGCGTATGTGTGTGTGTGTTTTTTTTTTTTTTTTTTTTTTAAAGAAAAAAAGAAGAGAAAGAAGAAAAATGTGTGTGGGCTGTGAAAGTGCAACATTTTATTTCAGACTATTAAATATCAACAAAAATTAATTTCTACTGCAAAAAAAAATTTTTTTTTACTTTTTGCATTTCACCAAGCATATAATAGCTTTTCCTGAAAACTTTCGTTTTTTGGTTGTTTTTTTTTCAAATCAGTAAAAATTGTCTACGTTTTTTATCGTATTTGAAATTTTTCGGATACATACCCAGTTGGAAAAAGATCCCTTCTTCATACATAAAGAAGCCTTCTTTGGAAGTTTAAAAACGGTTGGAAGCCTTCCTTTCCGTATCCCACATAATATCTTTTTTACATGGGGGCATGTCCTAGGCTTGGAAGGTATATGTTCAGTTTTTCTTCGTTTTCTTCTCATTACCTTCTACAGGAGGTAAAAAGAAACCTTCCAAACAGCTCTTAGAGAAGCAAAAACGAAAAAAAATGGGTTAGAAACAATTTTTTAAATATCTAATACCATCATTTATACCTTTCCAGGAATTTTTTACAATTTACTTTATATTTTCAAAACTTCTACATGCCTTCCTAAGAAAGGCCTTCTGACTTTTTCCAACTGGGTGTATGTATGTATAATTTTTTTTGTATTTTTCATAACAAATTTAATAACGACGTAAAATCATTTTAATTAATTTTTTCATATTTAATTTTTAAAATAATTAAATATTTCATTTAATTTGGCTGATAATCAATTTATATTTTTTTTCTTTTCTTTTTTTATTTTTTATATCATTTACGACGTAAATGTCGATAGAACTCTTTTTATGTTGGTGCTGGTGTGTGGTGCCACTCTTAAAAAAAAAAAATACGGGAAAAAAGACATGATTTGATTTATTATGTAGTCGAAGAATTAACAGATGATATTTTAATTTAAAAATTAATATAATTCTAAATTTGTATTATTTCTGATTGTACATTTGTTATTTTTCTTTACTTTTCAAATCGATGTGTGTTTCCTTTTGTCCAACGTAGGTACAACAGAAATCCATTCACGGACCATGACATTGGGCCAAAAAAAATAATAATATAATCTATCACTGTGTTTCAACAGTTGTAGAAATTATATCAGAAAATATAAAGGGAAATACGTAACATGGGAAAATTATAAAAATATTTATTTGTATTCATAAATAAAAATCTGTTGTTTGTATCTTTTTAAAATTTTTAATAGATTCATTTAAATTATATACTTAATATGAATAAATTGAATTAATATTTTTGTTGAGCATTATTCAGTTTTCATGTATTTTTTTTTCTTTTCGCCTAAATATTAATTTCTTATTCTTATGTGTGTAAAGGTGATGTGTATGTAAATTTATATATTCAAAAAAAAAAGAAATTATATATTTTTTTTAAATTAAATTATTACGAATATCGTTTTTGGTGGTGAGACTTAAATAATTTGTTTGTTGTGTAAACATTCAAAAGTAATACACGTATGGACGGATACGTAAATGTATAGAAGATGATGATGATGATGGTGATGAGATTTCTGTGTAATAAAAACTTCGTAAATATATAATATTTTTTTTCTCCTTCTTCTTCTTTCTGATCTCATATTCGCATTTATTGAATATACACATAAATATACAGAAGCAAAAAAAAAAAATAAAATAATAAAAAATAAAAATCATCAAAAAATAGATTTTGTTTTTTGTGTCAAAATATTGGTGCATATAAATTGGTCTATTCTAAGGATTTTATTGCCAGTCGCATATTGGAATTATTGTGATCAGTATACGAGAATTTAAAATTATTAATAATTTTTTTTTTTTTCAATATATTTTAATTTTCTAGCATAAAATTTTGATTAAATCTTTTCTTTTTTCTTTTTTTTTAAAATTTTTTTTGCAATTCGAAATTTAAAAAGAACATTTTTTTAAAAAATAATGGAAAAACCAGTGGTATTAATAATTTTATCAAATTTTTTTAAAAATATTTCTCATTTTTCTTTGGAATTGGAAATTTGAGGAGAAAAAAATAATTATTTTTAGTGAATGAAGAAAATTTAAATGTGAATTAAAATAAAAATAATAAAAATAGTAGTTTTATTTTTGTAGTTTAATTTGAGCTTAAATAATCGAGAAAAAAAGGCACACAAGAAAATTTTTCGATGTGAATCTATAATTTTCAAATATGTACATATTCATACACGAGTGGAAAAATTTTATCCTACTGCCATATTAGTGAATTTAAATTACGCATTTTATTTTGTGACCGAAATAAAAAAAATTTTTTTTTTCTCTCGATATTAATGCGCAACAAATCCAGAATAAACGCAAATTTTTTTAATTTTATAGTTTTTAACTAGAAAATTTTAAATAATTTTTTTTTTTTTTAATTTTAAATTAATTTATTGCGTTATATTTTCAGAATACAGAAGAAACGGCCCAAAATAAGAGTGCTGAACAAAGTCCAAATGAAAGTGTTAAACCTGCTGCTGAAGCTGTTGAAGAGAAAAAAGAGACAACAGCTTTAAATGGAACAGAATCACCAGCAGAAGATGCAACTGCTAATAAGGAAGCACAAGCAGTAGTCGATGCTGCTGCTGCTGCTGTTGCTGAAAAATCGTCCGAAACAGTTCCTCCAGTTGTTCTTACAGAGAATGTTGCCGAAATTAAAGATGAAAAATCTACAGATAAAACAGTCCCAGCTGAATCAACTACTGAAGCACCAGCGAATCTAAAAGGCATCGCGGATACAGTTACTACACCACCTGCAAAAATTGAGGTAAAATCTAATGAAATTCAAAATTATTGCTTTGATTCCAAAACACAAACAATGGAAACAACAGAAGGTGAAAATCCAAATACAAATGTAAATGAACAAATTGACGTAATTGTTATTGGTAAAAAAAT
This sequence comes from Bombylius major, assembly GCA_932526495.1. Taxonomy (NCBI): domain Eukaryota; kingdom Metazoa; phylum Arthropoda; class Insecta; order Diptera; family Bombyliidae; genus Bombylius; species Bombylius major. The sequence continues at coordinate 50,812,182 of OW052044.1, forward strand.
TGAAGAAACTAAAAAAGACATTGATGACATTGACGATGATATCGAAGACCTACCCCCACCTCCTCTCCCAAATACCCCTCCTCCTTCACAGGTGATGGTGTTTGCATTAAGTGATATGAACTCTCTCGAACAGGAACAAATAATTCCGGCGCCACCGGCACCGGTTGAAGAAGCTGCTGAACCAAAAGAACAAGCAGCACAACCTGAAACAGCAACTCCTCCTACTGAAGAAAAACCGAAAGAAGAGGCAGTTAGTCAAGAGCCAGCAGCTCCAGTTGAAGAAAAACCAGCAGAAGCAGTAGCAACAGAAGAAGCAAAACTTGCTGCTGTCGAGGAACAACAACCACAAAGTGAAGTTTCCGCACCAGTTCCAGCAGAAAAAGAACAAGTCCAAGTCCAAGAGGAACAAAAAACCGAGCCAATACCAGTTGAAGAAGCACCAGTTGTAGCAAAGACTGAAGAAAAAGTAGAATCAGCTATTCCAACTGAAAGCACCACAGAGGTTCCTGCTCCAGCAGAGTCAAGTCCTGTACCTCCAGTTTCTGAAGAAACAAAAAGTGCTCTAGAGCCAACAAAAGAGGAAGCAGCTGTAGAAAAACCAGTAAGTGAAGTTGCTACCGAAACAAAAAGTGAATCTCCGAAATCCCCTGAAGTCGTAGCTAGCACAAAATCAGAAGGTGAAATAAATCCTGAACAAATTGCTCAGACAATAGCATTAATAGATGAAGTAACACAACAGGCCCTAGCTACAACAGAACAAAAATTAGACTCAAACGAACAAAGTACTTTGGAAGGTGGTGAAGTGAAAGTGGTAGAGCAAAAAGACGTTCCAGTATCAGCAACAGAAACTGTCGATGAAAAGCAACAGCAACCATCCCAAACAGAACCTATCGCTCCCACTGACTCACCACAAATCCCTCCGGCAACATCCAGTCCTGTAGTCGAATTAGTAGGTAGTGAACAAAAAGTTGAGGGAGAGGCAACAGCACTACCTGTTGCCACCGAAACGGAAAAGACAACTGATACTCCTATTGAATCCAATGAGAATGTAACGGAGGGTCCAAAAGAAACAGAAATAATAAAATTAACAGAAATTCAACCAGAACAACAAACAGAAGCAACAACAACTACACAACAAGAATCATCAACAGAAAATAAAGAAAATATTCCTAAAACAGAATTAGATGCTGCTGAAAAAACAACAACAACAAAAGAAGCAGTGGCGGCAGATGCATTAGTAGAAACTGTAACATCAAAGGTGAATAATTTCTTGAAATCATCATTTCAGAGCTGACTGGTGATGATGATTATGCCTCTTTATATGTGCAAAAAAAATAGATAGTATTTTTTTTTTTTATAAAAAAAAAAAAAAGATTTTCTGTTTCCTTTTAACTTATACGTGTTTGTAGTTTTTTTTTCTGTTTTTTCAGTCAAAAATTCTAACTCTTGCAAAAAAAATAATTAACAAAATTTTTTATTTTATTTTTTTAAATTATTTTTTCTTTTAAATTTCTGTTAACAAAAATGAATTTTGTTTACTGTTCATTCAAATTATAATGCTGTTTTTTTTCTTTCTGTTTTTATGTTTATTTTTTTGTTGTTTGATTTTCATAAAATTTTTGCGAATAATTATTGCCCTTTTATTTTTTTCTTGCTTTAAAATTTCCTTTATGTGAAAAGTTAAACAATTTGAAATAAAAAAGAAAATTTGTTTTTTTTTAACAAAAATTGTGTGACTTTCTTCATATTCTGAAAAAAAAAAAAAAAAAATATTTATTTATCATTGGATCATCATCAGTGATGTTATGCAAAGAATTTTTTTTTTAAATATTTGAAATTTATTATCTAAAAAAAAATATGTGCTAAAAAAAAACCGTTTTATTTTTAGATTACTAAAATTTAAAAAAAAATTGTTTGTTTAAAGAATGATTTATTAGTTACCATCACCACCATTTTAATTTAAAAATAATAATTGATATCGTCTCATTAAAAAAAAAAATATGCAAGCACTATGTAATCCTTTTATTTCCTCCTACTCATCATTTATACGTCTTCTATTATCTTTTAATTTCATTTATTTATTTATTATTATTTATTTTTTTTTTTATTTCATTTTATTTTTCAATGTTTTGTCCTTCATTCCTTAGAAATGAAAAAAAAAAAAAAAATACAAAATTAATATTTCTCATTGCCTATGTGACTAACATTTTACTAAAAAATAAAAAAATATAAAAATTAAGAATAATTAAACGCTTTGGAAGCTGCTATTGGAAATTTTTAATTTCGAAATTTAATATTTTATTTCGAATCAATAATATAATTTGTGAATGGTCTTGTTTTTGATAAATCACGAAAAAAATCATTTAAAAAAAAACACAACTAAAAGAAAATTTGTTCGTTCATTACATTTTACATACATTACACATTTGCATTACACATTTTTTTTTTTCATAACACATCACATTATTGTGAGGAGAATTTTCTTAAAAATAATTAATTTACAAATCATCAACAAAAATAAAAAATTTAAATAAACAAAGAATTTGTAAATTCTAATTTAAAAAAAGAAATGAATCTAGTGAAAGATATTTTCTACTCGATAGTATTCGTTTACATTTTTTTAAAAAAAAAAATAAGAAAATAAGTGGGTGGTTTACCAGAGAAAACAAATAATTAACAACATAACATAAAAAATTAATTTCGTTGCAAAATATTTTTTCTTTGTTTCTCTGAAATTCAAAACATTCTTCTTCATCAGACACACAATAGAGGTATTTTCTTTTTATTTATAATTCTGTGAATCTGACTATTAAAAAATAAAAGTTTTTTTTTTGCAATAAATATCTGATATTTTCTCGTGTTGTGTGAAAATGACGTCGTCCTTCAAGAAAAGAAAAACAAAAAAATTCTTTCTTTTGTTATTTTATTTTTTTTTTAAAGTAAATTTTGGAAAACAAAAACAACAAAATATCTTGAACTCTCGAATATGATCATTTTTATCATGTGAAAATAAATAAAAATTATCATTTATTTTATTTTTAAAAACATAAAATCTGATTTTTGAGTATTAAAATAATATTGAAAATTCGTCGCATCTTTAATTTAATAAATAAACGCAATTTTATATTTAAAAAAAAAAGAAATACACGCAAACACATTTAAAAAAGAAAATTAGTTCATTAGAAAAGAAAAATAATTTTTACAAAAGACTAGAAAAAAAAATACCAATGAAAAAAAAAGTCGTGAAAATGTTGCACAAAAAAAAAAAAGAAAAACACAATTCAATACTTGATTTTAATTTCAGGAAAATGGTATTGGTGGTGAACATCATGAAACATCTGCAACAGAAAGTCTGAATGGACAAGTAGAACCGAAAACAGCTGAAGTAAGAGACTTTTTACCAATTATTATGTTTTTTTTTTTTATTTTTCGAAACTTTAGAAAACACTTTCAAAATTTATTTTTATCTTTCCTCTATATGAATCTTTCTTTTCCAATCGCATGCGTTCCGTTGTAGAATTGTATTTTGTAGTTCTATAGGGAAGTTTTTTTTTTTTTTCCTTATTTTTCTCAAACATAAGAGAAATTGTCCTGTTAAACCGACGACAACCCGTGGTTTATATTCTATAAAAGAATAAGAAACCTTTAGCAATGAGTGCGATGTGAGAAAAAAAAAACAGAAGTATCTGTTAAAATCATTAATTTTGTTTTCTCAAACATTTTAATTTTACTTTTCTACTCTTTTTTTAAAATTTAAAAATTGTTTTCTAAAATAATTAAAAAAAAAACATTAGAAAATTTCAAAAAAGAACGAATCGAACCACCAAATAAAATGTGCAAGGAACAGAAATACAAAAGAAAAAAATCATAAACAAATTGGCAATGAATTTTCTCCATTTAAATGAAGAATTTATCATTAATTTTATAAAAAAATTCATGTTTATATATGTGTTAGTTATTTTTACTCATGATGGTACACTAAAAGTACTTATATTTTTTGTTTTTTTTTATTTTGCATGATTTGGTTCATATATAAAAATTTTTTTTGCAATAGCAAATAATTAATGTTGCTTGAAATTGCTTAAAAGAAAATGTAATATCAGAAAAGAGCTATTGCTACTTAGTCCGTTCATATTCATAGTCAATATTCACATTTGGTTGTTTTGTTACACAACGTTATACATAGACACAGCGCATTTCTAGTTTCTAAATCGGTGAAATTAAACTGTTGAACTTCTTATTTAAAAATAAATCAGAAGAAAGATGTCACCGATTTGTTTTTTGTTTTTTTTCGTCTGCAATCTATGTCAAATGTTATTAAAAGGATTAGACACAATAAATCTAATTATTTGTGATTTGATTTTTTTTTATGCGTTTTAAAAAATTCTTACGTGCATTCTAATAGTCTGTGTAACAGAAAAACAGATGGAAATATATATGTATATGTATACCATTGCAGGATTTTTTTTTTTTTATTATTATTATTATTATATACTTTTTATCCAATTACTAACGGATGTTTGTCCGAAAGAGTGTTCTTCGTGACGTAATTGTGAAATTTTTGGGAAGAGTTTTAGGGTAGTAAACTTGAACGGATTTACATGGGGTTTTCCGATTTAGGTTGAGTGATTAGAAGGCTTCCTGTCTAGAATCGATCCTTTCGTGAAAATGAATTAATATGATGAAATATTCGGAAAATATAAATTTAAAAAACAAGCTGTTACTGAGAAACTTCCGAAACGTCCTCGAACAACTCTTTACTCGAATATCATCGTAGTTACAGAGGCTTTATAATCAATTTTTTAATATTTAAAATTTTTTAGGAAATTTTGCGACAATTTTGTACTTTAATTCGAATTCGAAACGACGAAATAAGTAATGTTTTTCAGACAATTTTTTCCGATTTCGAAAAAAAAAATTTATGAATGAGAGGTATTAACACAAAGCCGGGGGAAGCTTTAAGGTTGAGTTTCAATATACGCGTTTAGAGCGTTAAACTTTTTGATAGTTATGCGCGTTGTGTGCGATGACCATTTGGTCAGCTCTCATAAGAAAAGCTTATTTAAACTACATAGCTGTCATTTAACGCACAAAACGCAACGTTATAAGGTTATGAATTCGAAAATGAATTCTTTCTTAACGAAGTAACAAAGTACATAGAAATCAAAATATTTTTCAATAAAATTCCGGTAAAGAGTACTGCGAAGCTTTTAACTTGAAATTGAAAATTAATATCTAACATCTGTTCTTCTCGATTACACACTTTCATTCATTTGCATTCAAGTTTCGTCTGTCGATATTCTTTCGAACTTGTCGTGCGTTTTGAAAACGTCTGACTGACTGTATGGTTTACTGGGTTTTTTTAGATAATCGACCCTTAATAAATTACAGGTTACAAATATATTTTGTTGGAAAAAGACGTATGTATTACAATTTTTTATGTGAATTCTATATTAAAATAAATTATCACTTGAATTCGTTAACATTTTTGCTGCTCATGGTTTCGCTTGAAGTCACTAATTTAATATTAGAAGAATAAATTCCATTGCTTTCAACACAATTTCTTTTTTTTTATGTCTTAATTTCAACTACTAACGTTTTATATCCTTTTTGCTTCAAAAACCCACATTTTAATAGAATATACATTTGATTAATTAATTAATTTTCAACATTTATTTACAGGAAATTAAATCTGAACAAAAAGCTTCTGATGTAAAAGTAGATGAAAATCCAGAAGTACCAGTTGCAGTTGCAGAATAAATATAAAAAATCAAAGAAAAATTAATAAAAAAAAATAAATAAGAAAAAAAAATTTAAAAAAAAACAAAATTTTTCATCCATAATCATCATAATAATTATTAATTATATTGAATAAAAATTTAAAATATAAAAAAAAAAACGATATTAATGTTAAGCCCATGAAAAAAAAAAAATTATAAGTAAAAAAAAAAATATTTAAAGAGAAAGAAAAATTATTAAAAAAATTTAAACGAAATTAAATAAAATACAATTTAAAATTTATAAAAATAAAAAAAAATTTAAGAAAAGAAAAACAACTATGTATACACTAATACATCAACAACAAAAACAACAATAGATATTATTAAAGATAAAAAACGTAAAAAAAAAAAAGAAAATAATCACATTTTATCAAATTTATACTCTGTCTGTTTAATATATTACACAGAAATTACATTCTTAAGCGTAAGGTTAAAAAAAAAAACAAACAAAAAAAAATTACTAAGCAACACACACACACATTTTTTGATAAAAAAAAAAATTTATAGAAAAGGATAAAATTTATTTAAAATAAAAATTTAGAGAGAAAAGTAAAAATAAAACGTAAAATTTTCATAATTTGTACATTGTTATTGGTTACCACAATTTTATTTAAAAAAAAAAATAAATAAAAACTAAAAAAAAGAAAGTAAAGTAAAAAACAAGTAAAATTCTCACATATATATTTTTTTTTTTAAGTATAAATAATAATTAAATAAAATATATTATATGACATTATATAAATTTTTATTATTTTCTTATTTTATTCTTGTGTTTATTTTATTTATTATTTATTAGAATTTTTTTGAAAAGTTTAATTACACCGAAAGAAACTCGGTTTTTTAAAATTTTCTTTAAATGAAATCTTGAAAATCTTCAACATTGATTAATGGAGGGGGCCCTAAGAAGAGGCAGGATTAAATATATTCATTAAAAGTTAATGCATCTTTGAAAACGTCGAATGATCGTCAATTGATGAAATTCAGCTTAAAACTTTAAATTACTGAATTTCATCAATTGACGATCATCTGACGTTTTCGAAGATACACTTAATTAAAAAGGACACACTTTTTCAGTACACTGTCAATTAAAGGTGGAGCTATTATAATGGACATAGATTGGACACATGCAACGACATGATTGTGTAGAATTCGAATCAATTATATTAACTGTGCGACCGGTCATAATAGACATTTGTCGGAACACTTTCTTTAACAGAAAGTGTTAACTTTCGTTAACAGAGTGATGACTCTTAAATCAAGTGACAGCTTAAATTCTCGTTATTGATTTTTAGACTATTCAAAAAGATCTAAAAGAACACTTAGCTGAACGTTTCTAATCCATCTTCACGATCGGGTCGATCAGGTTCAGGCATTACGACATGTTTGTATGTGATTTGTAACCAGAACCGGACCGGATGTGTTTGAATAGACACATTTAAATTACATACAAGCGTGTAGAAATACCTGAATCTGATCGGACAAAGGGGAACCAGATCCAGATCGACCATAAACTTTTTTATTTAATAAATAAAGGTGGACTATTGGGTTTTTTTATAAAAACTAAAGAAATTTTCATCCTATTCTGGACCTACGATGAAAAAAGATTATAAATTTGATTGAAATTTTATGAAATTAAAAATCTGAAAAATATTTCATATGAAATTCTTCAAAGTTTGTTCATAAAAATGATTTCATTAAGCTAATACAATAAATTCACATTCAATTTAGGATCTACAGAGTCTCCACCTTATTCAAAAAAAAATAAAATAAAGGAAAAATCAATAAAAATGTTTGTTTATTGGAAAAAAAAAACAAATTCAATTTAAAATAAAATTTTTGGATTTTTAAGATTTCATAATTTATTTTATTTTAATTTTTATTTTTTTCCTTATTTTAAAACTTTCTGAATGTGTAACAAAAAAAATAAATTAAAAACATGAGAAAAATAAAAGTTTATATCAGATTTTTTACTCAGTCAAACAATGTGACAATTTTTGCCTTTTTAACGATGCATTTTTTTTTTATACACTTTTGATACGAAATAGATTTTTTACACAGTGTTTTTTTAAATAAATAATATATACACACTAGAAAAGAAATTTTTTAAATAGTAACAAAAATAATAATTAATATATATTTAGAAGTGAGATATGTCATAAATAAATCTAAGAAAAAATTCGCTTGTTTGATCAATTTTTGCAGAAATCATTCTGTGGTCACATTAGCAAACCGGAAGCATCTTCAGACTTAGACGGTTTGTGGTTGTGGCCATAGCATTGTTCTCTTTTTCAATCATAAGAAAATTAGTAATCCTAGAAAACTGAAAATACATTAATTTTTCATTATTGTTTTATTTTCGGAATTTGAATTTAAAAAAAAAAAAAATGAACCACCGAAATAAAACACAAAACAAAAGACACAGGAAAAATAAATTTATAATTAAATTTTGTAAATGTTTTTGTTTTTTTAAGTCAAGGATGTGTGATCACTTAAAACTTTTTTTTTTTTTTAATTGGAAAAGCAAACCTCTAGTTTGGAAAAAACTGTATCAACATTATGAAGGAGGATGTGTATTCTCTTTCTCCATGACTTGAAAATACAAAACATAGATCCTTATTCTATCATTATTTACACACCTAAAACCACCACCGTCGTCACTAAACAATCGATAGAACAATTTCATCACAAATTTATATTTTACAAAAAAAAATCATCTAAAAATCACAACAATTATCTCATTCATCATATTATACCTTGAACCAAAAGAGTTGAGGAATCGTATTATACTAGAAAACATGCGCAGAATAAAATATACTTACACACATACATTTTTGTTGTTGTAAATTCTAAGAAAGAGAGGTTTCTTCTTCCGTATATGTATACACATGAAGATCACTACGACATGTACGACATGCGCGAAAATACCTCAACTTTTTTGGTTTCACTTATATAATCATTTTTCACATAAAAAACACACAATATAAACAATGTTAAGAAAAAAATGCACAATTTTTTCAATTCAAAACTAAAACAAAAAAAATTTAACATTTTTTAAATAATAACGAAATTGTGTTAATGATGCCAAAATTAAAGACTGTACTTTTTACGAACAACGCAAAAAAAAACCAAAATATTTAGAACTGAAAAATAAAAAAAAATATTCAACAAAACCTTACACGTAAAATTACACAAAAAAAACATTTTTTTACATTTTATACAAAATAAATAAATAACGAAGAAAATTTTTGTACGTTTTGTAATAATTGTGAATTCTTTGTCAAAAAAAAACAAAAATAATGAAAATATAAAAATAAAACTAAAAATCAAAACGAAAATCAACAAAAACAAAAAAAAACGAACTAAAAAAAATTAAAATAGGAAAAAAAAAATTTAATAATCAAAATTTTCATGTAGATTTTCAAGAAGATGATAAACATTAATTATGTATTAATAAATTAATAATTTTTAATGAAATTTTAGTGAGAAAAAAAAATAATTTGCATAGCAACAAAAATTGATTTTGTAAAATGTTTAATTGAAAAATCATAAAAACCTTTTTTTCGAATTTAATTATTTTTAACGATTTTATTTTTTCGTTTCTTTTGAAATAAAAACATTTCTTTTTTGGGTCCAAAATATACTTTCTTTACTCAAAAAAAAAAAAAAAATTAATAAAAATAATAATCATAAAAAGAATATAATAATTTAAAATAAATTTAAATAAGCTCATACTATAAAAATATAAAACTCCTAACGCAGAAAAAGACAAAAAAAAAAAGAAAAGAAATTAAAGAGAAAAAAAGATAAAATCTTTTTTTAATAAGAAAAATAAAATAAAATATAATAAATAAATGAAAGAAGAAGAAAAAAACATAATTATGAATGTTATTCATTTTGTAGAGAAGAAAAAATAATTAATAAAAAAAGTTTTATTCGTAAAATAAAAATAATGAAACGTTAAACGTAAAAATTGTTCAAAAGAAAAATTTAAAAAAAAAATAAAAATGATTAGAATGAATTAATTTTTGTTTGTACACGTAAAACGTTTTAAAAAAAAAAAAAATTCGTATACACACATACATATATATATTTTTTAGTATAAGAAAACATTAATTTTTTAATTATTGGCTTTGAATTGATTTTAATGTTTTTTTCTTTTTTTGTTTTACTCATTTTAATTAAATAAGTAAAAATTAAAGTAGAAAAATATGAAAATTATTAGCATCGGCAATAAAATAAAAATAATTAAATAAATAAATGCAAATTTGACCATAACATAAAATAATATATATAGCAAAAAATTTTGTAGTTTCATTATAGGCGGCTAAAAGATTTAAAACGCAATATTTCATCATTCTTAAAAAATAAATAAATCTATGCTTCCTTATAAATAGTACCGCGCTTTTTGAACATTTTGCTCTTTTTTTTTTTTTTAAACTACAGTTTACAGTTAAAATTAATAATTGTGGTTTTTTCGAAAATGCAATGATACAATCATAATGCGAAATTCAGCTTAAAACCTTTATACGCTGAATTGTGTGTATCACTTTAGCATTATACTGCATTTTCGAAAACACCATTGTATTTTCGTTTTAAAACAATGAAAGAAAAATTATATAAACGGTATATTATCTTTTTTTTTTTTGTCTGATAATGGAGACAAAATTTTTTTAATAATATTTTGTATTTTGTATTATAGGTTCTCATTTAAAAAAAATAAATTTTTTTATACATAATATTATAATTATATATTCTTTGATATTACATTATATATAATGAGATTTATATTAAAAGAAGAAGAATAAGAAGAAGAAAAATAAAATCTAAAATTATATTATAAATTATAAAATAAAATTTAAAAAAAAATATAAAAAATAAAAAAATTAAAGGGATCTAAAGAAGAAGAGAAGAAGAAGAAAAATGAAATTGCGTAAAAAACGCACTAACGAAAATAATCTGGGATTACATTATATATGGAGAAAAAAAAATTAATTGAAATAAAATAAAATAAAATAAATAAATAATTAAATAAAACAAAAATTATATATATATATATATAATTATATGTATATGTATTATTGCTAAAACTTATAAAAGTAAGAATGAAAATACGAAAATAATTATTAAAAAGGAAAAAAAATTAAATTTAAATAAAAAAATAATTTCAAAATTCGATTTTAAAATATTAATTATTATTATTATATTAAATATAATACAAGTAACTATTGGTTTGTATTCATATAATTCAAAAATTTATATATGTTGGTAAGACAAAGAAAAATATAAGAAATCTTTCTTCTTAAAAAAAAAAAATAAGTTTAAATGTTGTTTTATTTATTTTTAATGAAAATTTATTTGGGGTGATTCTCTGTAAAAAGAAATAGGTCCACACTCCACGTTGAAAAAACCGAGGAAACTATGATTTCAAAATTTAAAATGTTTTTTTCTACCTTTCTTCCAACATAAGGAAATGAGAAATGGAAAAATGCATCTTCCGATGGAAGGAAATTCCTGGAAATCTACAAGCAAAGGAATTCATTTTACTTTCAGCTAGCATTTCCAGAAAACTACTCAACTTCAGTAGAAGGAAGCTAAGAACCATCAGGAATTTTGACCGGACACTGTCCACTCAATTCCCACCTTAGTAGGATAGGCTTACAGGAGGATGACAAGTGCAGATTCTACAAGGAGTCCAAAGAAACCTAAAAACACATTCTGTGTGAATGTGAGGTGTTGGCCTCTAAAAGAATGCATCAGCCTTTTCTCAAACCAGAGGAAATCTGGTGTGCACCTTCTAGTAGAATATTAGGATTTATCAATAGCCTATAAGAAGCACGAGCTGCACAAAAGATCTCTACATTTTCTTCAGATACATTTTTGAACTATCTTTTATAGATCTTTTTGAAAAAATACGATTCGTTACACCCAATAGACATCAAGCAGCTCGAAAGAGTGAAGATGGAGGCAGAAGCAGAAAGAGGTGAATCTTGCAGGAAGTCAAGGCTCAAGCCAGAGCTGTAATACCGGAACAAGAAGAAGAATTAAATAAGACATCGTACTTATAATTGAGTCTTCTTCTTGGAATCATCAACAGTTTTAAATTTAAGGTTGGAGGTTGCTTTGAAACAATGTGTAAAAAAAATACCTTGACAACATACACATTTTATTAAATTATTTAATTGATTAATAGTACAGTTCTAACTTTTATTTGAAATAAGAATAAAAAATATTTTCTTCTTTAATAAATCCATTCATTTTTCCACTTAAATTAATTTAATTCAATCTAAATCTAGCACTGATAAAATATGTATGTATCTACATCTACATTCATTATTCTTGATCATCCTTTCAGTTAGTCTGAAGTAAAAAGAAGATCAATAAATTAATGTGAATACTCAAAAACTGAATAGCCAAGTATCTTGTATTTATCATTGTTTTTTTCTTTTCTTAATAATAATATTTAATCAATAATACACGATCATTTATCATTACTTTCACCACCTCGTTCCAATTGTGAAGATGATTTATTATCACTGCCAGTCGTTACATCATCATTTTTATTACTCAATTCTTTCAGACTTTCTTCTAAAATTTTTATTAATTCATCTAATTTTATTTTATTAATTTCAAAATGTATTGAACTTTTTTTAGCATTAGTTTCTAAACAATTAAAAATAATATTTGCAATTTGTGTACGATTTGATATTAAATTACTATCACCCATTATAAAACGTATATCCCAATCGAATGATTCTAATAATTTATTATCACTTGAATTATATTCACGTAATAAATATGATATTATTTCAGATTTACGTGCTTTAACAACATCTAAAATTGATTGTTGTAAATCTTGATTCATATGTGAAAAATTTGATAATAATTCTAATTCATTTAATACATTTAAACAATATAATTTATATGAATTTGCAATTATTTTAATAGCACTTTCAAAATCTTCTGGATTTGAAAAACCATATTTATGTGATGATTTTATTAATGTTGAATTTTCTGCATAGGAACCAATCATATAATCAACTGAATGATTAAGAATCTATGGAATAAAATTAAATTAATTTTTAGAATTTGTTTTTTATGAATTCTGGATTAGAAAGAAATTTATACCTCATTGAGAATTTCCTTGTTGTCGATGTTCAACATGAATTCATGCATTGTGACAATATTGTTTTGTTTTGAGACACAAATTAATTACCTTTAAACAGATTTTTAAAATTTATTTTTTATTTTTTAAGCTAAAATCTAAATTCTGATATTTAAAAAAAAAACATCAAATTGAATTGAATCCTGTATTTTTTGTTGACATTCCTTATCATTTCACATACAACAACAATGCATCAGCTGATCAGGGAGTGTTCAGTGAAAGCAAATTTTTTTTCGAGTTCTGTTTTGACGTTTGTGAAAAAGAAGAAAATATATGAACACCGATGGGCGATGGCCGATGACTGACATTCAAAAATCAAAAGTGAAAATTGGTGGGAATTTGGAATTTGGGAATCAAGAAAAACAAAATCAAAGGAAAAAAACATGTAAGTAATTTAAAAATTGTTTTATCATAAATAATTGTAGAACAAAATCGAATTTATTTAAATTAAGAAAAATAATAAATAATCAAGAACACAATATTCACATAAAAGAACCAAAAGAACCTGACTTTCATTTGTGGTTATAATTCTACTTTCAATTGAAAAACGAAATGAAACATTAAAATAGCTTTTGAAAAAAATTTTTAATTTTTAATTTACGTAGTAATTAATTAATTAGTAATACAAAATATTTTTAATGCACTCAACGCATTCTTTTACGTCTCCGATGATTTTTCTTAAATGTACAAAAAACTTATTTTTAAAAGCAATAAAACAAAATTTAAAAAAAAAAAAAAAATTAACTTGTTGGTTCATAAATGGTTCCATAAAATAATGGTAGCTTTGTTAAATCATGTCGAACCAAAATAATAAATGGTGTATCTGCACGTAAAACAGCATCCGTTCCGGAACGTCGTATATATGCAACTGTTGCTGCACCACCTTCAGTACCTCGTTCATTAACGACTAAATCAATTTTATGAATAATTTCTTCAACAAAAAGTTTTGGATTTTCTAAACCATAGCTATTCCGAAGTGATTCTAAATTTTTAATACCATTTATAAATGGTGATACGGAATTATTAATTTGTCTACGATTTCTTGATAATTTTTTACCAGGATTATGTTTTGTAATACGTTTATTCAAAATGAAATCTTTCAAACGTAGTGGTTCTGTTTCACGTTTTAATGAACTTTCAACTTTATATGAAACACCACGTTTTTTACGATTAAAATTTATTCTATCGTTATTTTGTGTTTCACCTCCGAAACGATCAAGAGTCAATGGAATAATTGATTGGCTTTGTATAAATTGAGGTGGATTTCTAATTAAATTTAATGTTGTACGTTCTATTTTTGTATCTGCTAATAATGAAAGATCAGCATTTTGTTGACTAAATAATGTACGAACACCAAATTCAGCAAGTATACGTTTCAAATTTATCGAATTTGTTATATGTAATTTCGGAATTGCTACTAATGTTGTTTTTCTAGTCATTTTTGATATCATATCTTCAATCTTATCTGAAGAAAGTGAAGCTTGGAATCGATGAAGTTTTACTGCATCTGAATCATATGGCTGAATAATGTACATTGTTGACTGATTACCCTTATAAGGTAAACCGATAATTTTACAGCCTGTGAATTTAGAATTTTAAAAAAATTTTAAAACTTCAGAAAATAAGATTTTTTTTTCAAATATCATTATACCGTATTCTTTAGCATCGTAGAATGGGAAAACTCCTCCGTTTGCCATCATATGTACCTTAACTGGAGGCGCATCATAACCGTTAGGGTAGAAATCAGATCTAATAAGAAAAAAATTCTAATTACTAGATAAATTCAAAATATGTATGTTTACATACAATTGAGTTGCTGAATCTAAAAATGATTTTTCCCATAATCCTTTAAAATATAAAGCACTTGCAATAATAACGTTCGTATCAGATGCAATTTCATCAGCAATAATTGTTTTAATTTTTCCATGAGTTTTTTTATCAACCCAATCATTAATATAATTTTTAGCTATTGTTGGATTTGAATGAAAATCAAGAGGTGTTATTTCACTATTATAAATCCCTCTACAAACATTTTCATAATCTCTTCTCAAATTAAAACCATTTTGAATAAAAACTCCATTAGCAACTTCAATTTGATGAATTTCTTTAGAACTTAATGAATTTCTTCTATAAAATATGTAAATTATTTCAATTACATAATTTAAAAAAAAAAAATATTGAAGTCATAATAAAAAAAAACTCACTTACTCTTCAGCATTTCCTACACGAACTTCCGGTGTAAAAGTAAATTTCCATGGTGGTTGTGCTCGTTTTCGACCAATTTCTGCAGCATTTGGAGAATCATTTATAAGATCTTCAATTAAATAACCAAATTCTTCATGAAATTTATAAGATTGTGATTCAAATAAATTATATCGATTTAAATCAAAAATATTTTTTAATTCTTCATATGTTTGACCATTTGATCCTAAAAGGATTAATGCAAGCGCTGATATTAAACAAACTGGTGAGAAAACTTGAGCTTTTGTTCTCGTATTTGAATCAAGTTTTTTTAAAATTTCTTGACCTAATTGTAAAAGATTTCGTGATATTTTTTCTGAAACTATTGGATCAAAATATGCTCCAACATTTGATGATGATGATACTGGAACTGGTCTAGCAAAATTATTTGATGGAGGATTATTAGATAATGGACTAAATTGAATAGTCTGTTGATTTTGTAATGGTATTTGTTGTTGTGGTGTCGAAGGATAAGCATAATTATATGGAATTTTTGAATTGAAACTGGTCAATGTAATGAAATAAAAAGATTTATTCAATTAAAATTTAATACATTATCAAATGAAAGAAAAAACTTACTGTCCCTGAAATGATTGGCAATTACAGCATAAAATTAAAATAAAATAAAAACATAATGCATAAATTTGATGTATTGCACTCATTTTTGTTATAATTGATCTGCAAAACAAAAACAAACATAAAAAAGAAAATTTAATAAAATTTCATATTATAAAAATAATATTAAAACAAATTAAGTTTTTATCACAATTGTATTATTATTATTTGAAATGAAATAATCTTTGTGTCATTTTATTGTCATCATACCAATAAAATACTTCCTGAATTCAAGAGATTTCATCTAATTAGTCACCCGTAACGTGTTCATTACAAAATTTATCTCATGTAAGTCTGCATCATAACAAAATTAGATATTACGTACGTATATACTAAAACTATAGTAGGTATATGTATGTATGTAAGTACTAAAAAAAAATTGCATCGACACTCAACTAAATTGCCAATGATAATAAAGATGATGAATATGAATGACAACAAAAAAATATTTTATTATTCACTAGCTAGTCATATCATTAATAATAAAAACAAAATAAAAAAAACATATGTGTAGTATTCATCTTTTAAATCTTCTCACAAAAATAACAGTTTTTTTTCTTTTTTAAATAAAAATAAATAACTTGTATATTATTTTTCTCATCTCATCTCTTCATTTACCTTAAATTCATTTATTTATAAAATTGGAAAAAATATCACAAGAAACTGTTGCATGAGAATAAAATATATTTAAAAAAAAAATAAGAAAATTGATAATTATAATAAACGATAATATTGAAATACTTTTAAGAAACAAACTGGTTTAATTGAAATAAAAATAAAAATGGGTACCTACTCAAATATAATCAGAGTCGTCGATTGACAAAGTGGTAAAACCCATTTGCGTTATAAAACTTTAAATTGAAAAAAAAAAAAAACATTTTTAAATGAATATCATTTTATGTATCTACAGAGTAAATCAAAAGTGATATGTTGAAATGTTCTTTTTAATATATTTTATTTTCATTTTAAATGAAATTGTTTTGAGACATCGTAAAAGAAGCCAATTAATCAATTCTGATTCTTTATACATTCAATAAACTATACGTTTGTTTAGTTGAACTATGACCTCTATTTATTGTTTCTTTTTTTAAACTGTAAATTAAATGAATTCATTTGCACTACAATCTTTTATTCTATGTTAAAATTAGCATTTATTTAACATTTTTGAAAAAAAAAAGACTATTAAAGAGTTAAGTTAAAATTGTATAAAAATTAAAAGCGAATGATCTGCGCATGCTATATATGCTATATACAAAAAGTTTACATTTGTTTTAGTGTTTTTCTCTATTTTTAACCTGAAAATAAAATAAAAAAGCACTACTAATGCAAAAACTCTCTAAAAATTATACCATTATCTCTTTGCGCAGTTGTACCATTCGTTTTTAATTTTTAACAAACTCTAAAATGAAGGATGTAAGGATGAAGTTTATAACAGTTGATTTTTTTTGAAAAATCATTTTAATGTCCTTTAAAATGCCAGTCAGTATAACTTTATCTTCAAAAACAAGGAAGTTTTTGAATGAAAATCTAAAAAGAATAGAGTGGTAAATGGGATTCCCTACTTCCAAGCAGAGAGGTAAAAATATGAAAAGAAGATTGCTAAAAAAAAGGGTAAATCTCACAATAATTTTTATGTCACCCTCTTGTTTTTTTTTGTATTTTCACGTCTTCACTTTGAATTTTATAAAATAAAATTACATTTTCATTTACCTGTCATATAAATAAAAAGCTCTTATTTACTGTTTTTTTTCCCACAAAGATGGAAAGTGAATATCAACAGTAATTTATTTCGTAAAATAATCACAATAAAACACAAAACCACATAAGTAAGTACGTTGAACGTGTTAATTGGTAAAAACAATACATTATATATTTTTTTACCTTTCTTTTCATGGTTTTTGACCATGATACTAGAAAAACCGCATGAATCAAGAATTAAAATTTGAAAATTCTTTTTTTATAAATTCAACAAATAAATAAAGCTTTCCACGTTTTTTATATGAAAGTTAAAAATTCTTCGAAGTGAGAAAATTGATTTTTAATTATTGAAAAACTGTATTTTTTTGATTATCATTTTTAGCTAAATTATAATGACTGCTTCTAGTAGAACTTTTAAATTTAATTCTAGCTTGTAATTACTATAAACCCATGCTTTTAACAACCTACTTCTTGAAGTTTTTTTTTACACTTAGTCACAGTAATTAAATTCAATAAAAAAGATTGAAAAAAAAAAAAAAAAACAGAATGAAATTAGTGTCAGGTGTTTTGATTACTTTAATTATTATTTTGAATTTGAAATTGCTCTCTAACATAAAAAAAAGCATAAGGTATACTTGCATATCTACATATGTGTACAATGTACATATTATGTAAGCATCGTTTATTAGAAAAGTCAATAAACTAAGATATTATATACTTATTATTCATGTACACTTACTTAGAAAAATCACTTTTATTGAAAACGACATTATTAAGCATTTTCTTGAATCTTGAATAGATTTTTTTTTTTTAAATTAGGAGTAAAAAAATAAATATTCATTTTAAAAATTGTTTAATTTTAAATTTTTTCGGAAACACCCAGATCCCCAGAAAATTATTACTGATTATAATAATTAAAATGCGTAATACAATCCTGTTGTATAAATTGAAATATGTATTTGTATGATGGGGGGAATTCCAATTTGTGACAAAATATCACAGTTGAATTTTTATTATTGAAAATAAAATTTCAATATTTTTCTATTAACCCTAAAAATGGTAGATAATTTTCGTTTCAAAATATGACACGATACATTTGTAGAGGTACAAAATATACTTTTGTATAGAAATTTTTAAATATTTTCTTTAAAAAGCTGTATCTCAGTATTCCGTAAACCAACAAATTTTAGCTTAACAAGGACAATGTGTTCAAAACAAGGTTTCAATTCAAAGTTTATACACATTTGTATACATACGATGGGTATTATATGGTTAATTGTGAATTCATTAGAAAACTTGATTCAGATCAGAGAAAAAAATCTAATTTTAAATCATTTTGTTGTTGTTGTTGTTTTTGCTTTTTTATTTCAGCTTTTGATTTATGACAATTTCTAATGTGACTTTTAAATTAATTAAGTATAGCAAAATAGTAATGAGTCAAAAATATATATAGATAAATAAAAAATTTACAGTATCTGAATATCTGATAAATGCACTATGTATATATACAGGGTGTGTTTTTGATTTGCATCACGAATAATGGTAGCTATTCTATTCGCAGTTAGCAGATTCTGCTAATTTTCCATTATGCTAACTTTCATACAAAAATTACATAGCTGTCAAATTTTTGTATGAAAGTTAGCCGAATGTCAAATTAGCAGAATTAACTGTTAACTGCGAACAGGGTAGGAATCATGAAATTCGATATCGAGCTAAATTTTGGTTTCGAATGTTGAATTTGTATCATGAAACTCGATCATTCGAATATTCGATATCGAGTACTCGATAAAGACAGCTCGACATCACTTTTGATGATGTTAGTAAACAAAACAAAACTTTACAAAAAACAAACAATGATTTCCTACATATAATAAAATATCTAACCTATATTATATTTATATTCGTTACTCGTTAGCTCGATGGAAAAACGAAACTCGATGTATCGAGTTTCATGATGTCAAAACTTACTATCGAAGATTCGATATTGAACACCACTTTCGAGTGAACGATGATCGAGTATCGAGTTTCATGATTCCTACCCAGAATAGCTACCAATATTAATTAAAATGTTATTTATTTGAATTTTTTGAATCTTAGTTTTTTGTTTCAATTTTCCGTTAAATATATTTGAATGACTCACGACAATGTCGAATGTTCTTGTTTTTTTCTTCTTCTCTTTTTTTAAATTAGATATTCATTCATAAAACAAAAACAAATATATTCGGATTGTATATAATGTATTTTATATATTTGTACATTTTCATACGATTTAATAAAACGAAATGAAATTCTAATTTAAAATGGAAAAACTTGTTTTTTTTTTTATACTTATTTTAATACTTGTAACATTTTTGTCATGTCCATCGGTCGTACACAAACACACAACACAAAATATACATATTTAACGCATGAGCCAAATGATAATTTATTTACATATGTTAAAATATTCGTATTGAAAATATTGCAAATTATCAAGGTGGTTTTATTTATATTTAATTATTATACCTGCAAACAAATAAAACATTAATAAAAAAATATATAGATTACATTTAAATTAAAATACGTTTCATATATATTTTAAATTGAATTTATTCTTCTTCTTCTTTTTTTTTAAATGATTTATTTTTCATTTTTCTATGTTAAACGAAAAGATACTTATTTGCTTGGTGTAAAACATACGTATTTTTCATATTACAATTTCATGTCGTGTTATAACCTTGTCCGTGAAGATCGTACTGAACCGGACAATCTCCTTTTTTTAAAGAAACATAACATACATGCTGTGTTATTTAGTAACCGTCATTTTATTCGTCACGCATCCATTTGCATATCATCATCAATTTAACAAATATGTAATTTTTTGTTTTAAATTTTTTGCAATATATACGGGTTCTTTTTATTATTTTTATTTTAAGTATGTACATACATACATATACCATATTATAAGATATTAATGAATCTCGAAGGAAACGATTAAGAATTTTAAAAAAGAAAAAAGGCATTAAAGAAAAAGGTAAATTTAAGAATAAAAACATGACAGTGAGAAGCTTTAAATTCATTCATTCATTTTATTCTTAACTGTATGTACTATATATGTATGTACAGGTACAACAGGTATAAATTTTTCATTTTCCAAATATTGATAAAAAATATTTAATAGATACAATGTACCGTAGTATACTTGCATATACGTCATTGAACCCGCACCATAATAATCTAATTATTTCATTGTCTATAGAAGAAAAAAATAAAATAAATACAGGTATTTAAACCTTCAGAAATTTTAATGACCGATATCATATAAAAATATATATGTGATATTTAATTTCAAACAATTTAATATTGGATTAATTCAAAGTATCTAATTGGTAGATAATTGATCAAGGTTTCATTATTTTCAAATTGGAAATAAAAAAATGTGAATTGGGAATTTTTTTTCAAAACTAAATTATTTTATTTTTTTCTCAATAAACAAAAAAAAAAGAAAAACTTAAAGAATGGAGTTTTACATAAAAGATTGAAATTTTACGTTTCTGTAAAAATTTGTCCTTATATAAATTAGCTAAATCCGAGCCGTTCAGAAGTTTTATATTATGTTTCCAGAATTTTCTGATATCTATATCAATTTTCATCAAATAAAAAATATTCTTTTTATTCATTACTTTGTTTTTCCTACGTCGAAAAATCTTAATATCAAAATTAATAGACAACAATTCTCAAAAACATTGATTTTCTTAATTTTTATTTTATGTACCTTAAATCACATTTGTTTCTGAACCGCTCAATCTATTTTAGTTTTTAAAACAAAGCTTGAAAAAAATAAGATTCTTAACGACAACGATTTAATTTCATTTTTTAAATAAATTTTTGAAATTTTATTTAAAAAATGCAAACAAAAAAAAGTAAAACATATCGAGTTTTTGTTTTCTCATATGAGCTCTACAAATGCCGATGGCAAAATTGACCAAATTGTGAAAGAAAAAAAAATTAACTGAAAAATTTTTATTTTTGGTCAATAACTGGAAATCATTTTTCTTTCAAAACAAAATAATATAAAAAAGTAATAGCACGAGCTCTTCCATTAATAATTATTGCGAAAAACAATAAACATTTTATTTTTATATACATATGTATGTATTTTAGCATTTCATACAGCATTATTTCCACACAAATATGTATTAACTAAATAACAAGTATTTATAATAGTTTAGTTACTAGTTCTATACCAGAGAATTGTATCTCATGATTTTCACAAAGACCAGTTATAAAAATTTATTTTTAAAAAAAAGTTAAATATTTGTAATTAAGTATTTCGTCTCATGATATAATTTTTATATACAAAATTTTTTAAATTTAAAAATAACATTAAAATTGACCATGCGATTATCATTTATGAAAAAAAAAAATATAAACAGTGAAACAAATAAAAAATGATACCGCTTAGTGTCCATGTTAATGAGCCCTATAGTAAAAATTATAATTATACACCCGACTACTATCTACGTTTTTTTTTACAAAATAAATTTAAAATTAAAATGAAAAAAAAAATGATCAACGGTTCACTACTTTTCATCGGAATTATACAGGTCATTTATTAATTTTATTATTTAGGAGAGAAAACAAAATTATGTGTGTATAATGAAAATTTCACTTTCATTCTTAATTTCTTCACAATGCAATTACACTTTATTTACAAATTTATTATTTTGTTTGTGTTTACCTTTTTTGTTTTTTTGAACAATATTTTTTTTTTACATTGAGATATTAAGCGATCGAATTATTTTCTTCGAATTCATCCAAACCGATCAAGTTAACTTCTCGAACTGAGAAATTATACATTGAGAAAATTGAAAATTAACGAATTTAAAATATATAAAAACGTCTCTGTGTTGTGTTGTGGGGGGATTATTTATATGTATGTATTTTTATATAAAATAATAATGATAAGACAAACTTTTATGTTATTCTATGTAGTTTAATAAAATTAAAAAAGTTTCATTCTAAGTCCATAGCTCCATAGTAACTATATAAATCGTTCTCATGAAAACGTTTTTTTTTCTATGTATACTTTGAATGTTTTATGATATTTTAAATTTTGTTTATTTTATGAGATGATTATGATGATGAGTCTCCAAGCGCAACTTCAGCTTTATCAATAATTGTAAAAACACCTGTGTTGAATATTTAATCGAATGAAAAAGTATCTGTTCAATAATTTATAATTGAAAATAAATTCAAAGAAAAATAATACAATTGAAAATTAAAATTTGCACATGCAAATAAAAAATTTATTATGTATTTTTAATTAAAAAAATAATAATAAAATTCAATTCAAAATAAATAAATTATCATAAGATACAATATTTGTGTATGGAAATTTGGGACAACAGTTAAGAAAATTTATTCGTTTTTTGAAGTTTTTGGAAGCTTTAAAAAAAAAAGTGAACAATAAAATGGATCACTCATCGGGTGAAATTCTTTTATGTATTTCAATAAATGAGTCTTTCTTTAGAAAAAAAAAAATTTAAAGGAAAGAAAAACAAAACAATCATATGCTATGCACACGAAATTATCAAGGATATTTGTTTTTTCATGTGATGCGTGAGAAAATGAAATTCTAAAATTTGCCTAATAATGCCCACTTGGAAAGAATAAAAGATAAGATTGTAAAAATGTGTTTTTTTTTTCTTTTAAATTTTATTCATTAAAATAATTTCTGCATAACATATGATTTTTTTTAAAGATAAATGTTCCGTAGCAATTATCAAGGATTCTGGAATCTCCATCATTTTCACACTTCTTTTTTTTTTTTTTTCTAGAAAACACATGATTTCCATGTTATTTTATTTTTCTCATGGTAATTGTCCAACACATTATCCATTAATTATTACATTTTCATAATCATTTAAAATAAAGATCCTTTAAAAATATATTCATGATTTTTATGATTATGATTTTTTTTTCTTTCTCTTGAGCCTGTCTAATTCATATCATAAGGATAACATACCTAAACTATATGATTATAATTTTTTGGATGCGGGTAAAAAGTTGTGATTTCCAGCTAATAAAAGTTTCTTATTTTTCCTTTTTTACCTAATTATGTGTTTATCTTTTATTTTTTGAAATTTCCAAAATTTATAATGAGCTCACATGTGATGCATATTCAATCCAAATTTTTTTTTTTTTCATTCTCAAGTGGCATAGATATGTATTGTATGTATGTATGTATGTGTTTTATATTTAAAAAGTACTTATATTAGCATTTAATTTTTTTTTTTTATATACATATAATTGTATTTTTATACCTTTTTTTTTTGTTTTTGCGAACCATGTGAAATATCCTTTGAAACAGATGACGTAGTTAAATAAAAACAAATTACACATATTTACATTTTAGATAAGGAAATTCCCCTTCGATATAGAAATTAAAAAAAAAAACATCTTTATTCTGAAATAAGACTTATATAAATAGTTCATGTTAATCTAGGATTCAGATCATAACGTAATTAGTCTTTGCAAGAGAAACAACATTAAAAAAAAAAAGTACAAAATTTATTTCGTATTTTTCTTCTAAGTTTTAACAAATTTTTGTTCAATATTTTAATTCGTTAGAAAAAAAAAATAATAATAATGTTAAGAATCAATTTAATTTGTGTTCTTTTATTTTTAATTAAAAGTGTTGAATTATATCGTTTGGAAACAATTATAAGGTATAGATTTTATTAAGAAACAAACAAAAAATTCATATTATAAAATTTGTGTGTGTTTTCAATTGTGGTGGTTTAATAGAAAAACTAATAAAATAATTTTTTTTTTGTATTTACAGTAATTTTGAGAAAGAAACTGATGGTTTTGTATTTGATAAACCAACGATTATTAAACGGCATTATGAGGCAATCAATAGCAAGGATAAAAATTCAGCATCATCATCATTACCAACTGCAGGATCTCAATATAATCAACAATTATCCGAATATGTATCATCAAATATTATGCAAATGGCTCTTAATATTCAAACTGAAATAATAACAAAAGATTCAAAAATTCAACAAAGTGTATTTTCACCAATCAGTATTGCTGGTGCATTATCATTACTATTATTAGGATCAAAAGGACAAACTCATCAAGAATTATCAAAATTATTTGGTTTTTCTGATAATAATCCAATTTTTTCTGATGCAACAAAAGGAAATTCCAAACAATTACATGAACAATTTGGTTTCTTAATTGAAGATTTATTACGGGATTCTCCACATCCAAAAAGGATACGTCCCGTTAATAAATGGAAATACCGGCAGAGCGATGATGATTTAAATTTAAGGTAAAATTGAATATATACACTGTAAAAAAAAAACTATAAAAATTAACAATATTCTTCGAAGTATGATTTTTAATTGATTTTTTTTTTTTTTTCTAATTTTTACAGGTATTTGAAATTTTTTGGTAATGAACATAAAATAGAAATTGCAAATGGTTTATTCATTCAAAAAGATGTTAAATTACGTAATGAATATAAAATGATGGTAGAAAAAATTTATCAAAGTGAAATAATATCAGTTGATTTTGAAAATGATGCATCGAATGCATGTAAATTAATTAATGAATGGACAAAACAAAAAACAAATGGACGTATTAAAGAAATTATATCATCTGGTTTACATTCAGATACAACAATGGTAATTGCAAGTGCTCTATATTTTAAAGCAATGTGGGAAACATCATTTATTGAAGCAGCAACATCAAAACGATATTTCTATCCAAATGGTAATGATCAAACACATAAAACTCAATTATTATCATCTGGTGCTATTTTAATAGATACAATGGTTAATGCAGGGGAATTTCCATATTATGAATCAAAAGAATACGGTATGTTTGCTACTTTTTTTTTTTTTTTTTTTCTTTTTTTAAATAATCAAATTTTTTATTTTTTAACGACATCACTCTATTTAATTTTTTCTTTGTTCTTTTATTTTTTAGGTTTACGTATTCTTGGAATACCTTATCGTGGAAATTTAACAACAATGTATATAATTCTACCTGATAATTCAAATCGTCAACGTTTAATTCAAACTCAAAAAATTTTAACATCTAAAAAAATTGAAGAATTAATTGATAAAATGGAAATGAGAACTGTGATTATAACACTTCCAAAAATGCATTTAAAAAATACAATAAATTTAAAAAATATATTTTCAAATATTGGAATTAAATCATTATTCAATAGTCAAACAAATGATCTTTCATTAATGTTGAATAATGATAATGAAGAAGATATTTTAATAAAAAATAATAAAAATGTATCAAAATTCAATCAACAATTTTTAGGAACACGTTTTGGTAATGAAAATGATGAATTAAATGATAATTCAAAAATATTTGAAACTAAAAATGAATATCATTTAAAAAATAAACGTTCAATTATTGCCAGAGATTCATTATCATCAATTATTAGAACACCAAAATTACAAAAATTCTTACGTATTCATCAGCAAAATTTATCAAGTTCAAGAAAAAATGATAAAAAAAAAATATTCGTTGATGATATTATTCATAAAGTTGATCTTATTTTAAATGAACGAGGAACTGAAGGTGGAGCTACAACAGTTTCATATTTATCTCGTAGTGATATCGAAATTGATTTCATTGTTGATAAACCATTTTTATTTTTTATTCGACATGATGCAACAAAACTTCCAATATTTTATGGATCGATATTTCAACCAATATAATTTATAATTAAATTAATATAAGTTTTTTAATTATAAGCTTTAATATGGTGTTTAAGCTTTAATTTTTTGGAAATTTTCTTTTTTTCGTAATTTATTTTTAAAAAAAAACTATTTACGTATTTTTTCTTTCTTTATAGAATTTGTAAGAAGATAGTTTTATAGTTTAATTTAGAAATTTATTTTACTGTTTAGAACTCCTTTAAAGTTTATAAAATAGTTTTTATTATTATTTAATTTAAGTAGTTTATTTGTGTATTTTAAATTCAAAATAAATGAGTACAAACTGATGAGGTCAACAATTATTCTTTTCTTTTTTTTTTCCTCCTAATTTTGATATTTGGAAAATATGGACATATGTACATATACTAAAAATTACGCAAAATCTCAAAACTGAGTTTTAAAAAAAAAATCGTATTTTATCAACATGTGGGTGGGGTAATGAAGTTCACTCAATTTAACAGTTTATACGGTGAAAAAATAATCCGAATATTGGATTAAATTGGGAGTAGCGTAGAAACGGTAAAATTGGGATTAAAAAAGTACATGCAAATGTTGATATTTTTATACACTTCCACATAAAAAATAGAAGAAGAACGTGACAGCTTCACTTACCATAAAAATTAGAATCCGCCATATTGCATTTTACCTCACACAAAAATATAAAAAAATTGGGATTAAACCCAAATAAATTGGGCTTAAGCCAAAATCCGAATAATCGATTTTATACCACAAAAAATTAGGAGTAAACCAAAATCCGTATTAAAAGCGAATCAGGCATAAACTCGTACAATGTAAGAAATTTTTTCCAAAACGCATGCGCAAAAAGCAGTAGTCATAAAAAACTTTTAAAATAAATGAAAATCTGAACGTCGGTCGACTGACTGATGATTGATGAATTGCCAAATTTGAGTAATAGTGGTAGTGGTGAGGTGACTGGTAACACTTCTTGTTCCTGATTGTCATTTTTATCGTAATCTTGTAGTGATATCTTGCGCATAATTTTACGTCACGGAATTCCAGTTTATTTATTTCTTGTAGTTCTTTTTTAAGTTATTATAATAAGTGAAATTTTAAGGAACAATGGCCGAAGAGTTCATTGATTTAAGATTGGTTCAGGTAAGTATTTTTTTTTTCAAAGTAAAAGAAGATTATTTGGAGAAATTGATAAGTAAAGTTGAAAAAAAAGGCTGGCGGGCGGTGAATTTAAATGCGTTGCGTTTGTTTCCGGCGAAAAGTTTGCAGTTGCTGTAGTAGTAGTAGTAGTAATTATTTCCCCACATAAGAGAATTTTAATGAAACCTTTAAATTCCCTCGTACAATTTGCAGAAATTGTAAAAATTTTCACAAATTAAATAAAAAAATTTATATTTTCAGTTACACGTTAGAAGTTTTATCTGTTTTGATAAACTTGATTTGAAATTTGACGAAAATTATACATTATTAATTGGAAATGAAAATGCTGCTGGAAAAAGTGCAATTATAAAAGCAATTAAATTTATTGTTAGTAATGAATTTATAGGAAAAAATTCAGCTTTATTGTTACAAAAAAAATCATCTGATAAGTCATTTGTTAAAATTACATTCGAATACAGAAATAACGATGTAAGTACAAATTTTTGTGCACAAGATTGTGATTTTTTTCCTTTTTTACTTTAGCAAATGTTAAATTTTAATAATTTTAAATTTTTCAAAAGACTGTTAAAACTATAGAAGCATGGAGGACATTTTCTTCAATTGATTTGATTACATACCGTTATGATAATGAAATAAATACAGTACCCATTGGTAAATTTCAAAAAACGTTCAAATTGAATGCATTCTTTCTACGAAAATATTTAGATTACGATATAAATGATAAGAATGAAAATAAAAATCTACTACATTTCTTGGGTGAATCTGCTGGTTTTTATACTGTAAGGATTGAAAATTAAAACAGAAAATATGATTAAAATTTTATAGAAAAGATTATTATTTTTTCAAAATTTTTTTCAGCCATTTGAAGAAAATGTGAATAGTGTAACTAATCACTCAGAAACAGACGAATTAATTTCATATTTACAATTACAAAAAAAAATAATGGACATTGAAGAGACAAAAGCTTGGGAATTTTATAGGAAAATGATAGTTACTGTTAGTAATATATTTAAAAAATTATCATATGATAGATATGAAATTATTTTCAAAGAAGATAATAAAAACGAGGTAAGTATTTAGTAAAATATTATTTTTGAACTGAATATATAGGTATTTAATTTCATTGCAAAAAGGGAAAATTGATATCATACGTGAAAAATTTATATGATGGCATTGAACTCATATGGACCGAAACTGAAGGACATTTAAGATTTTTATTATTAATTTCTGTTAAAATTGCAATTTCAATTATTGAAAATCAAAAATTCATTTTCATCGACAGCACGAATTCGGTAAAATAATTAATGTGCTTTTATTTTTATTTTAATTACTTTTTTTTCTCACTTTTTTAGTTTAAAGATGCTCAAAATTTTGAGTTTGTTCAATCGTGCTTAATTAAAAAAAGATTGGAAACAAATCAAAGTGTAAGAATAATTTGTGATTTGTTTTGTTTTTTCATTTTTTGATTAATTTTTATATTTTTTTTTAGAATTCGAACGATGATGATCAAGAAGAAAATGAAGAAGATGAAATTGAAGAAATTAATTATTTACAGAGAATCATAAATATTTGTAATGAATTTAAAATTATTGTATTTTTTGAATGTCGTTCTGATACAATTGCTACCAATTGTAATATTATTGATTGTTTTATTCAAAATGGTAAACCAAAATGTATTAGACACGAAATTATTGAAGATAACATTGATTATTTTAGGGAAATGATATTCTCATTATTTGATGAAAATGATATTGAATGGCTACTTGAAATGAAGAGTAGAGTTGATTATGTTTAGTTTTTATATATTTATTTTATAGTTTTAGTTTATTATTCGTGTGTTTTTATTATTTATACTTCTTTTTTTCGAATATTTAATATATTTAATATAAGAAATTGTAAATATACATAAATTAATTTATTTGATATTCCTATATAGTATATATTTATTAAATTATACTATTTATTAAAATATATGTATTTATAAATTTATTAAATTTAATTACACTCTGGCCACACTATTTTTTAATATTTATAAAAATTCCACTGAACTTAAATTTCGTGCAGCATTGTTGCTGACATTCATAACAAACTGCGCATCGTTTTTTGAAAATAAACGACGTACACGATGCAGTCATGCGATGATGCGACATGTCTTAAAAAGCATATAAAATATATTTTCTTTCAGTTTTGCTTTGTTATTTGCTGAGAGTGGTTTGTCTTGCCTTGGTGGTTAGTTATTTTGTTTGTGGTGATTTTGTGAGCAATAAAAAAAAATTGAAGAAGAAAAAATGGACGGGGAAACGAATACGAATGACAGTTCATCAAGGTATGTTGAGATTTAAAATTTCTTCTGGCTGGCTTTTATCTTCTACTTTTTCATTTCTTGTTTTGTCTTTTATTATACATAAATATTTTATTTTTAAATTTTAATATTGATTAAATTTTTTCATAGTCAAAACAATTTATGGGATAACGCAACAACACGTTTATTAATATCAACACGATTAAAATATGAAGATGAATTCCGACATGGTAAAACAAAAAAGACTCTTCTATGGGATACAGTTCTCAACGACATGCGTCGAGCAAATCCAAGTATAAAATTATCAACACTTGAATTAACGAAAAAGTTTAATAATCTTCTGGTAACCTATAAACGTATAAAAAATCGAAGTCATTTAGCTGGAGGTGAAGTTAAAACATCATGGGAATATTTTGATAGTTTTGATGCTGTTTGCAATGATTTATATACGAAATCAGAATCACCACCACCGGTATCAGGAGCTTTTACAGATCCATTAGATTGTTCAAATAATGGAGATGATGATGAAGATTATTGGACAGAATTTAAAACTGAACCATCATCTTCAAGAAATTCAGGTAATAGATCAAATGTATTAAAAAGAAATTGCAATGGAGGTTCTGGTGTAACTGAAAGAAGTACAATTGATATTGGTGTATTAACTGACTACCTCAAAGATTATGATACTAAATGTGAAAGACGTCATCGACAAAATTTAAAAGTTGAAATTAAAAAGATTAAAGTTGAAGAAGAAAAATTAAAAGTTTTGACAGAAATACGAGATATTTTAAAAGATATTAGATACTAATTAAGAAATAAAAATTCAATAATAATTCCGGAGGCGGATTCAGACCATTAGTAGATTGATCAACTGTGTCTGTAATGGGCACAATTGAATCGGTCTACAAGAAATTAAATCTATGTACATTTACAATTGTGTGCACTTTTGAATTTTATAATTTCCATAATTATGTATTAGGTATAAAACAAGGAAACAATGAATTTTTATAATTAATTTTTATTTTTTCATAATTACGAGTTTGTAGATACATAATATATAAATTTTAATAGTTGTGGCACTAAAGGTCTCCCATTTATTTTAATTCTATTGAAAACCTACTTCATTTGCTGAAAATGTTTAATTTACGACAATAGAAGGTATTATTTTTTGATTTTCATCATTCTAAATAAATTTACATAGGTATATCAAATAAAATATTAACAAAAAATAATAAACATTTTTTTTTTTTTTTAAATTTAAATTCGACTGTCTAAGCATTTACTGCCGTATTAGTATATGATGACGTTGGAATATTGTGTATTTTATGTTGATCATCATCAACAACAATAATTGGTTTATGCTCATTATTATTGTTTTTATTTATTAAAGATGCATCATCAAAATGAGATTGAAGATTTTTAATATATTGTAAATCATTAATAATTGCTTTTAATATTCGACTTTCGAAATTTGTAATCATTTTTGAAGTATACGTTGATGGTATGCCTTCTGATTTTATTGAAATTGGTTGATCATTATCTGATGTTTTAACTTTTGTTGAACATTCCATACCATGACAAACAATTGTTACTTCTTTATTAGCTTTAAAAAAAGAGAGATTATTGAATTATTAAAGAGCAAAAACATAAATTAATAACTTACCATATTTACCATCACTATCTAAAGTTTTTGAATATTCAGATTGAGTTAGAAATAAATTTGTAGTTGGTAGTACACCATCATATACAGAATTTGATTGGGAAATCAAAGAAGGATATCTATGATTTTGTAAATTTTGTTCTAAATAATCTGTAGGAGGTGGTATATCACCTCTAATAGTTTGTAATGATTGAACATTAAAATCTGGATGTTCCGGTGATTGTGGTGCTTGTAAAGGATTCAAATTAATAAAATTCCTATTGACTGGAGATAATTCAATATTCGGTTGATATTGTTGATAAATTATCTCTTCTTCAGCTCCATTTTTTGTTTTACATGGAAGGCATGGAAGCTAAAAAAATTTAAAAAATAAATATATCATTGCATAAAATTTTATTAAAAAAAAAAAAATGTAAATTTAATATTTACATACTTCTTTTTCATTTTCTCGAACATTTGAATTAATTAAATAAGCGTTCGGTTGATTTAATTGTTCATCACTAAATCTCATAACTGGTTTAGGACGTACATATTCAATATCTGGTTGTTTTTCATTATTGAACATATCATGATTCATATTATAATTATCATTATGATTTGAATTTGAATAATCTGTTTTTGGTAATTGATGTTGTTGAATATCATCTTTTTCATTTACTTGTAATAATTGTTGCTGTTGTAGTGGTTGTTGATGTTGCTGATGCTCATCATCATTGTGTTGTTTACTTGAAGCAGAAGACAAACTAGTATAAGGAAACGCTGGAGCATAATTATTGTATGAATTGTTGTTAGGTTGTTGCTGCTGTTGTTTTTGTTGTACAGGTACAGGCATATCTATAAAATGAAAATTTCATAAGATTTTTCGATTTATTACAATGAAATTATTCTATAAATATATATTTCTTATTACAAACCATTTTTCATAGATACATAAACAACATCGTTGGCCTTGATTTGAATTGTGCAGCAAATAATTGCTATGATAAGCACATTTATAATATTTTCGAACACCATTTTTAATAAAGTTGATTTAACTAATTAAAAAAAAAAAAAAAAAAAATTTAAAAATATTCTAAAACTAGTATTTGTGAGTGTGAGACTCATTTACTAAATAAGGAAAACAAAAATTAAATTCTAAATTCTATGATGTATGATGTCATATATATATATTTTTACATTAATTTATATTTTATGATATAATGGAAGATTCTTTTTTTAATTAACAAAAATTTATCAAAATAATATTCAAAAATTATTCTATTATTAACATTGAAAATAGTAATATTTAACTAAACAAAAATAATTATGTAAATGCAATTTATGATAATGTCATCTTCAAAAATAAAATTTAAAAACAAAAAAAAATTGCAACGAAAAATGAAATAGGTACTTATATGTATATTTTTATTTTATTGATGACACTGATTGATAATAAAATTATTAAGAATTATATTTTTCTTTAAGAAAAAACAAACATCACATATAAGAATATAGATTAAAATTTGCACAATCACAATATAAAAAAAAATAATAAAAATATAATGACTTACATAAAATCACATTCATTGAACGTATACGTTCCAGAGAATAATCTATAATCTTGAAGATTTGTTGTAAATAAAATGAAAAACTTTAACGATATGATACTCGGTTGAAAATGAAAAGCAATCTAAAACTAAATGGAGAAAAAAATATGTATGTACATACCTTGTGATGAGTCAATGGAAAAAGTTTTTAAAAACTGGACGTCTTTATTCGTTAACCGATGAGATTGTGGGGGGATATTTGAATTTTTTACTCTCAGAATTTAAAAAAAAAAGAAATTATTTTTAATGTAAATATTGAATTCGCACCTGTGATTTTAACCGACCTTGTTGTTTATTTATTTGTCAACAATAAACTAAAATTTAAAAACAAATCAATGACGTATTATTCGAATTAAGTGAAATTATTTTAAAAATAAAACATTGAGTAACTTTTTCACATCGAATAATAATTAAATGATTCAATGTGAACAAGAAAAAATTAGTAAATTAAAGTAAATTAAAAGCTTTACTAAAAAGGTATGTATAAACATCGAAAAAAAAATTCACTTTGCACTTTAGGTCATTGCAATAGGTTTTTATTACTAGATCCGATCAACTGTATTGCACAATTGAATCGGTCTAGATTTCGATTTTGTGGTTAGGACGGTCAGGTGTATGTAGTAATATGTACATCTGACTCGATTTTTGCTCACAATTTTATTTTATTTGATCTCCAAGAGTCAACCTTCTTTCAATGGTGGCTGAGGAGCTTTGTGATCTAACAAAAAATAATCTACTTCTCGTTATGCGCGTCAGAGGAAGATTGTTGATAGTGGGCTTGGAGATCTATAAAATAAAAGTTGGTCTGGAAGTTCTTCCGCCTGTAGATCAAGCGTTAGCGGAGGATGAGGTTCCAGAATCTCTTACTTCCCGACAGTCTTGTTCGAGGGTGGTCCTTCCACTTCCTGGGCGCCTCATAAACGCTCAGCAAAAGCGCACTAACAGGCAACAAGAGCAACAAACAGAATGGTACCAGTTCCGGAGACGGATTCAGACCATTAGTAGATCCGATCAACTGTATTGCACAATTGAATCGGTCTAAGAAAAACAATTCCATTAATTAAAAAACAACACTAAGCACTGTTTTATAATTAATTTTTCAGAAATTAAGAACTAAAAGAAAATTCAAATTTCGGTGTCATTTTTTTTATATGTATTTTGAATAATTTCTGTCTTACAAAACATAAAAAGTGTTTCTTAATATTTCCATACATGGAAAAAAACTGCTGACTTCATTAAGAATAAAATTAACAATTAAATAAAAGCAGAAATTTCAATTTTTTAAAATCTAAATTCTTTTAAAATATCTCGCATTTCTGTTAAAATTTTCATATTTTCTTGTTCAATTTTGACCCTTTTAATTCCAACTTTTAAATTTTGTCGATGACGTTTTTCACATGAAGCATCATATTCTTTGAGAGAATTAGTTAGAATTTCTCCATTTAAAGTGTTTGATCCAATATATTTTATTTTTTTACGTTTTTGCATAACTGATGATCTTAATGATGAAGCCTCATCCGAACGTAATCTTTTTCTTATAATCGGTTTTGAATCTGGAATATATTCTTCATCATTGTCATCATTATTTTCGTTTTCCATCGAAGCTTCTTCTGATGTATCTACAGCAGCATAATTATTAGCCTTTGACTGGACTGTTTCTGGTGATACTGTTGGTGAATACAAATCACTATACACTGTATTAAAATCTTCATAATATTCCCATGTTGTTGCTATCTTATTACCGGCTTGTTGACCTCTATCCCGGATTCTTTTATATGAATGCATTAAATTATTGAATTTTCTCATCATTTCAGATATTGTGAGCTTTTCACTCACGTTTGGATTTTCTTTGCGCATTTCTTCAAGAATTACTTCCCATAATGGATATTTCTTGGCCTTACCTTTTCGAAAATCATTTTCATATTTCAATCTAACTGAAATTAAAGTACGTGTTGTTGTAATGTCCCATAAGCTGTTTTTTTTTTTTTTTTGTGAAATCAAAAAATAAAAAAAGATTATATAAATACAAATAGGTATAAAAAACGATCATGGTTATAAATTTGTTGACACATATTGTCGGTAGAGATTTCGAGAATTGGTTTGCTTTGCCGTAAATGCTAAAGAAATCAATATGTAGTCTACACAAGGTGTTTCAGTTTGTGTGCCAAACTGAACAGATTGGTTTGGTAGATCTAGATGAGAAATAAAAAAAAATCGAATGGGTTGAAGGGGAGGTCAATTCTCAACAGTTTTTTAGTTACCGAGATATGTATTCAAGACAAGTCGAAGAATTTTTTTTTCGAAGAGTAGCCAGTTCCACTTTTGGTGCACTTAGGTGTACAAGTACAAAAATAACTGATTTTGAAAGAAACTGCTCTTAAATTACGGTTCATTACTTTTTAATGGACAGAAATAATGCAGTAAAACAAAAGCCATATAAGAGTAGACAAATGAATAGCGCAAATTTTCGAGATATTCTACCTTAAACATAAAAAAAAACGAATTTTTTGCAAAATTTGTTGATAAAATTTCCTATTGTCTACAAAAATACTATAGTACTTTGGTAACACTTTCTTAATATTTCTTTGAAAATATCCCCGAAAATGCCTTTCCATTTATTAAAAAGTACTTTATGATAGAGTGTCTCATAACTGTTTTTTTGATATGAAGATTGAAGACATATTTTTTGCCAAGTACCTACCTAGTTTAAATCGAAAATAAAAAAATAGGTCTATTTTGAATTGTATTGTTAATTGTACGTCGTCGTCTATGGACTTTTAAACTTTTGTACAGTCTCCCATATCCCATCTCCAACTCAACTCGAAATATAATACAATACAAACAAGTTGATTTTTAATCTTAAAATGATGTTAAAGCTTTTTTTAAATAAAAATTTAACTTGAAAAACTAAGAAAACTTACATTTTAGAATCATCACTTGTTTCTCCTTCCATGTCTTTCTTTTTATTTTCAATTTGAATTTTTACACAATAAAAATCAACCACTTACAGCAATAAACGAAGCAATACTTGCAATTGCAATTTGCAATGCTAGTTCAGCCAGATTTCTTGGAAAATTATTGTTTGCTTTGTTAGTGGCAGGTTACCGGCAATTTTCTATTATTATAGAGTTAATTTAATTCAATTTTACGTAAGTAAAGTGTAATACGAATGAACGAAAATATTTAAATCTGTGTTTCTACATTAAGTAAAATGATTCTTCCGCTTTTTTTTCGACAATTTGACAGTTCACGAAATCCTATATCGGCGATGTGATTAGTGCTGCCAATACAGTGAAATTCAAACAAACTGTTTTATCAATGTGTGGTTTTGAATTTTGATTTTAAAACTTTAAACTGCATTGGCACCGGTAAATTCATTAGCCCAAACCAGACCAGTCTTTTTTCAGCTTCAACAACAGGTTTTTTATCCCCACTTTTGGATAAAATGTACTACAATTCGCCTTCTCAGTTCTCTATTAAAAAAACCGGTTATTGAAGCTAAAAGAAGACTGGTCTGGTTTGGGCCATTCAGATATGATTTTTTCTTCTTCAATTTTTTTTTATTGCTCACAAAATCACCACAAACAAAATAACTAACCACCAAGGCAAGACAAACCACTCTCAGCAAATAACAAAGCAAAACTGAAAGAAAATATATTTTATATGCTTTTTAAGACATGTCGCATCATCGCATGACTGCATCGTGTACGTCGTTTATTTTCAAAAAACGATGCGCAGTTTGTTATGAATGTCAGCAACAATGCTGCACGAAATTTAAGTTCAGTGGAATTTTTATAAATATTAAAAAATAGTGTGGCCAGAGTGTAATTAAATTTAATAAATTTATAAATACATATATTTTAATAAATAATATAATTTAATAAATATATACTATATAGGAATATCAAATAAATTAATTTATGTATATTTACAATTTCTTATATTAAATATATTAAATATTCGAAAAAAAGAAGTATAAATAACAAAAACACACGAATAATAAACTAAAACTATAAAATAAATATATAAAAACTAAACATAATCAACTCTACTCTTCATTTCAAGTAGCCATTCAATATCATTTTCATCAAAAAATGAGAATATCATTTCCCTAAAATAATCAATGTTATCTTCAATAATTTCGTGTCTAATACATTTTGGTTTACCATTTTGAATAAAACAATCAATAATATTACAATTGGTAGCAATTGTATCAGAACGACATTCAAAAAATACAATAATTTTAAATTCATTACAAATATTTATGATTCTCTGTAAATAATTAATTTCTTCAATTTCATCTTCTTCATTTTCTTCTTGATCATCATCGTTCGAATTCTAAAAAAAAATATAAAAATTAATCAAAAAATGAAAAAACAAAACAAATCACAAATTATTCTTACACTTTGATTTGTTTCCAATCTTTTTTTAATTAAGCACGATTGAACAAACTCAAAATTTTGAGCATCTTTAAACTAAAAAAGTGAAAAAAAAAAGTAATTAAAATAAAAATAAAAGCACATTAATTATTTTACCGAATTCGTGCTGTCGATGAAAATGAATTTTTGATTTTCAATAATTGAAATTGCAATTTTAACAGAAATTAATAATAAAAATCTTAAATATCCTTCAGTTTCGGTCCATATGAGTTCAATGCCATCATATAAATTTTTCACGTATGATATCAATTTTCCCTTTTTGCAATGAAATTAAATACCTATATATTCAGTTCAAAAATAATATTTTACTAAATACTTACCTCGTTTTTATTATCTTCTTTGAAAATAATTTCATATCTATCATATGTTAATTTTTTAAATATATTACTAACAGTAACTATCATTTTCCTATACAATTCCCAAGCTTTTGTCTCTTCAATGTCCATTATTTTTTTTTGTAATTGTAAATATGAAATTAATTCGTCTGTTTCTGAGTGATTAGTTACATTATTCACATTTTCTTCAAATGGCTGAAAAAATTTTTGAAAAAATAATAATAATAATCTTTGTCTATAAAATTTATTTTAATCATATTTTCTGTTTTAATTTTCAATCCTTACAGTATAAAAACCAGCAGATTCACCCAAGAAATGTAGTAGATTTTTATTTTCATTCTTATCATTTATATCGTAATCTAAATATTTTCGTAGAAAGAATGCATTCAATTTGAACGTTTTTTGAAATTTACCAATGGGTACTGTATTTATTTCATTATCATAACGGTATGTAATCAAATCAATTGAAGAAAATGTCCTCCATGCATCTATAGTTTTAACAGTCTTTTGAAAAATTTAAAATTATTAAAATTTAATATTTGCTAAAGTAAAAAAGGAAAAAAATCACAATCTTGTGCACAAAAATTTTTACTTACATCGTTATTTCTGTATTCGAATGTAATTTTAACAAATGACTTATCAGATGATTTTTTTTGTAACAATAAAGCTGAATTTTTTCCTATAAATTCATTACTAACAATAAATTTAATTGCTTTTATAATTGCACTTTTTCCAGCAGCATTTTCATTTCCAATTAATAATGTATAATTTTCGTCAAATTTCAAATCAAGTTTATCAAAACAGATAAAACTTCTAACGTGTAACTGAAAATATAAATTTTTTTATTTAATTTGTGAAAATTTTTACAATTTCTGCAAATTGTACGAGGGAATTTAAAGGTTTCATTAAAATTCTCTTATGTGGGGAAATAATTACTACTACTACTACTACAGCAACTGCAAACTTTTCGCCGGAAACAAACGCAACGCATTTAAATTCACCGCCCGCCAGCCTTTTTTTTCAACTTTACTTATCAATTTCTCCAAATAATCTTCTTTTACTTTGAAAAAAAAAATACTTACCTGAACCAATCTTAAATCAATAAACTCTTCGGCCATTGTTCCTTAAAATTTCACTTATTATAATAACTTAAAAAAGAACTACAAGAAATAAATAAACTGGAATTCCGTGACGTAAAATTATGCGCAAGATATCACTACAAGATTACGATAAAAATGACAATCAGGAACAAGAAGTGTTACCAGTCACCTCACCACTACCACTATTACTCAAATTTGGCAATTCATCAATCATCAGTCAGTCGACCGACGTTCAGATTTTCATTTATTTTAAAAGTTTTTTATGACTACTGCTTTTTGCGCATGCGTTTTGGAAAAAATTTCTTAAAGTAAGTGAACACTGAACTGCATTTACCCTGCATGTATGAAATATCATATTGATTTACATATACATATATGAATATTCATTTAAGTAACACATTCATTATCATTTAAACAGTTTTTTGCATAAGTGTCAGTTAAAATGATGATGTTTATGTGTAACTGATGGTAAAACTGATGCTGACAAAATGATTTCGTGGTTCAGTTTTTTTCGTCAGTCGCCGACTGTCAGTTTAAATAATGTGTACCTCACTTAAAACTCTACGCATTGAATCAAACATTTGAGAGTCGAAAGTCCTATAACAGAGTCTAGAGTCTGATACCTACAAATGATTTATGAATAGGATTGTAAGGAGGTAAAAACTTTACTGAATATCAAAAATTTTCCAGAAAATTACCAAAAATTTTTTAAAAAAACGAGATCCCGTTGACAAAGTTGTCTTTTTTGATATGACAGTTTCAAATTTAAACACAAACATTCATTTTGTATTCTGCATATCTATTTCTATCCCATTTACAATTTCAACAACAAAAATTTCACAAAACATGTTTCGAAATACATACCAGAAGGGATTTTTATCAATTTTCTATAGTTTAGGAAATCAACCACTTCAAATATGGCAACCAAATGTATGTATGATTTTTACGGTTTTTCTTTATTTTTGAATCAACAAGATCGTTTTAAATTGTAGGTGAAAAACGGACATATTAAACGTATCCTTGATGAAGAAGTAAGATCTATTGCATTAGAAATAATGGGTACAAATGTTGCTACCACATATATAACAACACCAAAGGAGCCAAAATCATCATTGGCTATCAGATTACCTTTTCTTGTAATGCTTGTGAAAAATATGAGAAAATTTTTCACATTTGAAATTCAGGTTTATTAAGAAGAAAAAAACTAAATTTTTTATTATTATTATTATTATTTTTTTAAATAATCATTTAATCATTTAACAGATTTTAGATGATCGAAATATTCGACGTCGTTTTCGTTTATCAAATTTTCAAAGTTCAACAAAAGTTCAAACATTTTGTACATCGATGCCATTAGGTTTATCACCTGGTTGGAATCAAATTCAATTTAATTTAGCCGATTTTACTCGACGTGCATATGGTACAAATTATATAGAAACAGTACGTGTACAAATACATGCAAATATTCGAATAAGACGAATTTATTTTACTGATCATTTATATACTGAAGAAGAATTACCACCAGAATTTCGTATGATATCGAATACATCACGATTAGCAATGAATAAAAGTAAAATGAATGCAAATCAAAAACGTCCAGAAGCTAGACAATCATCACCAGTTAAAGTTTGTAAAGCAAATTGTGCATCAAAAATAAATTCATCAACAACACCTGTTAAAGTTTCTATTAAAGCTTCTGTTCAGTCTAAAATTGGATCTCCAATTGAAGTTCCTATTGAAACTCCTGTTGAAATTCCAATTAAAACAACAACAGAAAATTAATCATGAATTAATTTCAGATTTATTTATTGAAAAAAAAAAAAATTAGCTTAAATTTGAAATATGAAATTATTAAATTAAAAAAATTAATTTAATTTGCTTTATGCATTATTAATATTTTTTTTTTTATGTATTTATGTATTTATTGCTTATGGTAAATAAAAAAATTTATTTCAAATTTATCTACAATAATTTTTAATTAATCAAAAATTATTCCGAAATCTGAATAAATTTTCAAAGTATCGAGAAGTTAATAGGTGGGTACTTTTACGTTGTTGTTTTTTTTTTTTGTTTTTTCATGGAAATTTAAATTTTCAAAAATCTCAAAAAGACAGGAAAAATTCGAACTGTAAAAAAAAAAAAAAACAAAAGTACGGTTAAAAGCATTTATGCAATTTTTTATTTATTTTTCTTCTCACAAAAAAAAAATTTTTTTTTTTTTCTTAAATCATTTTTATTCTTGTAGTATTTCAATAATTTCTTACTAAATTAATTAATTTATGACCATAAAATTTTCACTTATTGAAATTTTTACTTAAAAAAAAAAAATGAGTTCCTTATTTGTTTTTTCTTTTTTTAATTTCTATTTATATTTTTTGTTTTTGTTTTTTTATTTTTTATTATTAATTTGTGCTTTATTAACTTACAATTTTGTCGTACGATTTAATTTTTTTTTTCTTTCAAGTTCTTCTTATAATTAATAATTACGCTTATCAATATAATTGTATATTTAAATTATTATTATTTTTTTTCAATGCATTTTTTTCATTTTAATTATAAAATAACAAATAATGCAATTATAAAATATAATTTTATGTAAAGTGTAAATTTAAAAAAAGGATATATCAAATAAATCTTTCTCGTTTTGTGACAAATTGATTTTTTTTTTTTTGATTTTTTTGTATAATTTTTTCACCGTTCTAAAAGTCATATTGAAATTAACTGAAAAATGATAATGTAATTATAATTTTAAATTATTTAATTATTTTCATTAATTTGAATTTTTTTTTTGTTTTTTATTTTAACGAGTTTATAAATTTATATACATAAATATAACCAATATACCTATATATAAAAAACAAAGTGAGAATATTAGAACTAATTAGGTATTTATGATATGCTCTAAAAATGATAATACATAATTATTTTCTGATATTAAGAGTTATCTACCGAATATGTCATGAACACAATAAACAAAAAAAGAGGAATTGTGTAAAAAAAAAATTATTTAGAAAATTTGAAATCTCAGTAAAATGATTATCATCAGATTTTTAAAGTTTAACGATGATAAAATCTGTTCAAAAAAGAAATTTTAAGATTTATATGCGCAATCAAAATTTCTTTCGCAACAGGACCGTAAGAATTTTATACGTGTTTCCTTCATAACTTTTGTAATTCTTTTAATTAAAATAACAATTTAATATAAAATTATAGCAAAAATTTCAAAATACGTACTACATTCAAGCAGTAAAATGTAACGGTGAATTTTAAAAATGTTGAAATACCGTCTTGATGCAAATTAAACATCATGAATTTATTTGACACAACAATACATAAAAGTTAATCCATTTTCTTCATATTTTTACATTATTTAAATCTTTTATCAAAAAAAAAATTGTATTAAAATTTTGAAATTAAAAAAAAAAACTTCTTTTAAAGCCATTACACAAAAAAGAACAAATGTAATAAAAGTAAGCAATATTGCTGACAAAAAAATGTATTTTCATTTCTATTTAACAAAAAAAAAAAAGAAAACAATTTTCAATCAATGTAAAATTTGCTTGTAGCTACTTAAATTTAATAAATTTAAAGTCAAAACCAAAAAAAGTTGAAGTATTTTCGCGCATGTCTTACATGTGTTATGTTAGTGATCTTCTTGTGTATACATATACGAAAGAAGAAACCTAGCTGTTTCTTAGAATTTACAACAACAAAAATGAAAGTGTGTAAGTATATATCTTTTCTTCTGCGCATGTTTTTCTAGTATAGAACGATTCCTAAACTTGTTTGGTTCAAGCTATAACACTTTTTTTTTCATTTCTTTAATATTTAAATAATTTTGTTTTATAAATAATAATTAATGAATTCGTTTTTCGTAAATATTACACATACATACATATATCATAAATTTATAAGATGCAAAAATGTCTGTATTTTTATTTTTTTGAATTTTAACTTATCATCTATAGAAAATATATCATATTCATATGATACATAAACATTGACAAATATGTAAGCGATTTTATTCTAATTTATAAACAAAAAAAAAAAAAAAAAACACATAAACAAATTATTTTTTATTGATTATAAGTAATAATTTATTAGTACAAAAATTTTTTCATTTAAAATTTCTCTCTATTTAACTAATTTCTATTTTTTTAATTTGCCTTATTTTATTTTTTATTTATTTTTTTCAACTTTTTTCTTCTTCAAAAAATCACTGTCACAACGCTTTTTAATTTTTATTTTTTTTTTTTTAAATTAATAATTTACGTTATTTTGTTATTTTTTTGTTTTTTTTTTGTCACTTTATTCAATTTTAATTAAATTATCATGAATACATGAATATAATAAAAAAAAAAAACATTTTTTTTATCATTAATATTTTTCATTTTTCAAAAGGATTCTCAAAAATGTGAGCCAAATTATTTTAATTTGTTTTAAAGATTCGTTTAATTTTAATTTGTATTTTCTTTTTTATGTTTTCTTAATTTTTAAGTATCAGATTTTTCATTTAAAAAATGAATTTAAAAAAAAAACAGATGAGCAATTAAAATCACAAATTGCAATTTCATAAAAAACAAGAAACAAAGTCTTTCAAATTGTTGTTTTTAATTGTTGTTTTCTTTTGGCAGTGGACCTTTTGATAAGAGGCCATCTTTGAAATGAAAGAAAATAAAAAAACGTGTCCAAAAATCATATATAAAAAATATTTTTTTGGATGGTTTTCATTTTTTTTGTTTTTTTTTTTATTTTTGCGTTGTATAACAATTTCTTATTTTATTGTATTTCATATAGCATTTACATATGTGTGCTGGTTTTTACAAAATACCTTTAATTTTTTCTTGCACTTTTAATAATATTCAATTATTAATTTTCATGTTTATTGTGTGATTTCATTTTTTGATAATATATAAAAATTTCACCATTATTGGTTTTTTCTTCTTTAAATTAATTTTTTTAAAAAAAAGTGTTATTAACATAATTTACAATTTAATTAATTTTGTTGTTTATGTTGAACTTGAATGATTATTATTTTAAATTTAAAAAAAAAAAAAAAATGTTTTAAAAAAGTATTTTAATTAATTATATACTAAAAAAAAAATTTAATAATAATTTAAAAACAATTTATTAAATTGTAATTAGCGACATCTACAGTG
This sequence comes from Bombylius major, assembly GCA_932526495.1. Classification (NCBI taxonomy): domain Eukaryota; kingdom Metazoa; phylum Arthropoda; class Insecta; order Diptera; family Bombyliidae; genus Bombylius; species Bombylius major. The sequence continues at coordinate 50,856,125 of OW052044.1, forward strand.
TTTTTGCTCTGTCAAGGAGATCACTGATGAATTTCTAAACAGAGAGAGAAAAAAAATAGAAAAATTGATCATTAGAATTAAATTAAGAATAGATTTTTTTTAGGTTCCTTTCCTTACCGATATGTCTTGCTGCGGTCTTTTACATTCTGAAAGTAATCTCTGTAAAATATTTGAAAAAAAAAAACAACAAATTATTGGATCGATATACACTTTAAATAAACGGTAAAATTTCAATGATAATGACTTTGAAAAAAACATAAATATAATTTTAGGAGGGTCCACTTTTGATAAAAAATTAATTAAAGTAAATTTCAGATGAAGGTGGACTTGGTCTTTTCACCATTACCATACATTATTAAAGTTAGTCTTGGTTATTTATATTTTCTCTCAGAAAACTATAGCCCGGGAAACTCAAGTTAACTTGGGTATTTTCTGGTTTTCATAAAACTGTTGCGTCAGTTCTTCAGAACTTTCCAGTAAAAGTTGGAAAATTTCAAAGAAACTGAAGTACATACTTACATAAAATATCTTAAAAATCTCAAAACGAACGTAATGGACTTATATCACTTTCAAAATACATACATTTCGGTTATGTATACACATGTAAAAAGTTTAACCTCTTCAATTCTTAAAAATCTCATATTTTTCTTAAATTAAAACAAATGTTCACCTTCTTATGAGGTGAGGTCATTGAAAATTCACATGACAAAAATCAAAAAATTTTTAAAATTATTCGAAAAAGAAAAAAAAACTGCAATGTTTCAACACATGTGTTGTACACATAATTTTCATATGTCACACTCAACATTTTTGTATTTTTACATCCTTAACGAAAACGATTATGCATTTTATTAAGTCATTATCATAAAAAATTATTACAAAAATGTATATAATATGCACTTACAACAAGATGAGATCTTCGAATGTCATCTGTGTCCATGTCTAAGATTTCATCGATATCAACATCAACAGCTTCAGCCTAGTCATAGAAAAACAGGATATAAAAAAATAAATAAAGATTTTTATTACAATCATCTAATAAAATCACATTTGGTAGCAATGGAATGGCAAACATTATCATATAATGATTATGCATAAAAAACAAACAAATTAATTTTCAAATAATGCGTAAAGAAAATATATTTATTTATATTGAAGCGCCATTTATGTAGAAGACATTATAATTTTATTTGCAATATTATATAAAATTATTCACTATAATGTCGTTCTGTCTACAGTTTAATAAAATTTTATACATAATCATATTCATATGCGTACACACACACACACGACATTTACGAATATATATATTTTTGATATCTCATATATTATTATTTGAACTTGACTTACAGGTGGATCAAATAATTTCTGAAGTTCATCATATAGCCACATTTCTACAGCTAATCTTTTACGTATTAAACTCATTTGATGTGATCCATATTTTGCTGTTAAAAATTTTTCTCTTCTTTCCTTTACTTCACCTTTATCGCTAAAATTAACACGTAAACCGGCTCGATTTGGTGATCTTTCACAATCATTCATTGCTTCTACACCGCACTGCATTTTATATTTTTAGTTTGTATTATTTTTTTTTTTTGCTTTTCTTTTAAAATAATATTAATTTTAATTTTATGTATTTTTTATTTTGGCTTTTTGCCTGAAAATTTTTTTTTCCAAGATATTAGATAGATTCAGTGGAAAAAAACTAGTTAGCCGTCGTTGTAAATTACTGCTTGTGGAAGTCTGTGGTGCAATTGAATCTATTTTAGTTGTTTACGTTTTTCAACTTGAAGATTTCGAGAATGATCTGCAAAAAATAATGAAATATGTGTGTTGAAAATTAGAAAAAAATAAAATAAAATTTAAAAGGTCATTAACAAAAAAAAACAAAAATAATAAATTAATTGTTATTTAATTTAACTTTATTTCGATTTCAAGGTTTTCTTAAATATTTTTAACTTCCTCGTAAAAATATTTACATGCAAAAATATTCTGTGCTATTACATTTAGCTAAATCCACAAAAAACTACAAGAAATATAAGTACAAAGCCCTGTCATACGAATAAAAATCGTTCTCTACCAACGATTTTAGTGGTTCACATTCCACTTTAAACTGTAGGTACATGTATGACAGAAGGGCTTACAACCCTTTGACTGACAACTGAAAGGTGTGTCGGTGTGTGGTATTAAAACGGCATGGTTAGTGTTATTTGGGTCTTCGGAAATAATCCAAAGAACCGTCACGTCAACCAACCAACCAACCAACATATAGGATGCTATTGATAGAACCTTTTCAACAATGTTTGATTGATAAGATTGTGATGATAATTTCTAGTCGATTCTTCATCAACCGTTCTAAAAAAAATTCAGTAAAAGTTCTCCTGACTTGTATCCTTTAATTTTCAAACCCTGCCTTCAAATGAAATGTTAATTAATTTTCTTTTTTTTCTTATTTTCTCTCTTATCTGTTTTTTTTTTTGTCATAAAAATATTCCATCATGAGGACTCTACAGTATTTATTAAAAAAGGGATAAATTTAAAACCTAACTTTAAAAATTCAAAAATGAAAATAAAATTAAAGTTTAAAGTATGTGTGTGTGTAACCTTTAATTATTTTATTGAATCAGTTTAATAACTGGAAATCTATTGACATCATCAACTTATTATACATTGCCTTGTTTTACAAACTTTTATAGTTATTAGATGCATATATATTTGTTGTTTGTACCTTGTAGATACTTATTAAACTTAAGAATGCGTATATTGAAAATAACTATGTTAAGCAACACATTTTTATGACTAGTTTTTCTCTATATAAGTAAATGATTAAAAAGAAAACACTTTTTTTTTTTCTAAAAAAAAAATTACATATGAGCAGCTTTATTACCAGGTAATGTATTGGTACACATATGCAGTTAATAAATAAATAAATACCTCTCGTAATCGTAATAATTGAATAAATATTACAAAATATAATATTATACATCAGAAAATATGTCCATATATTTTATTAAGGTTTAAATTGAAAAAAAAAATGAACATTTTACGTAACAATAATCATAACGCACTTACTTTCATATTTTTTCTTATGAGTTATAGTATACTGTTCAAAAATATACACTCTATTAATAATATAAAAGAACTGTTCGATTAGAAATGTTTAAATGGTGTTATTTATACAATATGACTGGTAGATATATTTACAAATTCTGTGCAAAAAAAACAAACAAAAAAAGTATATTGCACTTTTTTATTAATTTTATTATATAGTTTTTTTTTTATATAAGACCTCTGCTGTAATAACACAAGCAATTTATACACACAAGATACATATGTAGGTACCAAAAGTTATATATGTACGTAGATATAAATGTTGAAATTTAATTCGAATATTCGTGTTAAATTAAAAATTGTTTCATAATCAAAAAAAGTTTCGCATTATTAATAAATTTATTGTAGGTACGTTCAGGGCCGGCCTTTACATATGAGCAGACAGAGCAGCTGAACAGGGCGACAAAATTAGAGGGGCGCCATTAGAACAATATAAATATTTACATAATATTAAAATTTTATATACATAGATTTTTATTTTTGTGTGAACCAATTCTGTGGTCACATTTGCAAACCACTTAAGTCGACATAAGCATCTTCAGACTTAAGCGGTTAGTGCTTGTGACCGCAGAATCATCTACTATGAACATAAGTCTCGTATGAATGCCACAAAAACAACAATATATAGCAAACTGTTCAAAATAAAATCTTGCTCCTATAGTATTATTCGATCTTCATAAAAACAAACAACAACAAAAATGCTATACACACAGTATTAGGTTCAATTTCAAATCTTGCACAGTCTCTGCTTTATCATTCTATATGTTTCGTATGGGCGCTACAAAAACAACAATATATAGCAAACTGTTCAAAATAAAATCTTGAACCTATAGTATTATTCGATCTTCATAAAAACAAACAACAACAAAAATACTACACACATTTCCTTTTTTGTGCTGTCTTATCCCCTCAAAATTTTGTCCGTCTCTTCTAAATTCATATTATTTTGAATTTGAATTATTTTGGTTATAGGTTCAAGATTTTATTTTGAACAGTTTGCTATATATTGTTGTTTTTGTAGCGCCCATACGAAACATATAGAATGATAAAGCAGAGACTGTGCAAGATTTGAAATTGAACCTAATACTGTGTGTATAGCATTTTTGTTGTTGTTTGTTTTTATGAAGATTAGAGATGAAAAAAGCAAAAATCCGATTTTTTCAAAATTGTTTTTTTCCGTTTTTTTTCATATTTTTCCGGATTTTTTCATAAAAAGCTGCTTTTTAAATGCTTTTTTCACAAATGAAAAATACATTCACCCGTTGCTTTTTATCGGTTTTTTTCCAAAAAAGCGGAAAAAAACATTTGTTTTTTTCATAATCATAGGAAAAAGATATACATACATTCATTTGAACGGTTTTTTTCAATTTTTTGAAGTAAGTAGGTAAATTTATGATATTTAATGAAATTTGGGTGTACAGAGTGTTTCACACATCTTGTGCCAAATTACAAACTACAAAAATTCCTTTCCAGGACTACAGGATTTTTATGAAAAAATCCGGAAAAATATGAAAAAATCCAACGAAATTGTTTTTTTCATGGGTTTTTTCATCTCTAATGAAGATCGAATAATACTATAGGAGCAAGATTTTATTTTGAACAGTTTGCAAAAACTTTTTTTATTTTCAAGGCTGTATGTATGTATATAAATAGTTCCGTATATAATTCGAATTATATGAAAGTATGTATTATTATGTATATAAATTGATTTATTTTCAAAATATGAAATGTGAAATGTGAGTTGAAAGTCTACCCAAGGGTGGTGTGGAAACGGCTTGAACATTTTAATATTCATTAAAAATTTAAACAGAATAAGGGCGAAATTTTGTTCTTCGAACAGGGCGAAAAATTAGGTTGGGCCGGCCCTGGGTACGTTCTTTTGTTTTTTCGCTATAAATGCAATTTTTTCCTCAATACATACATACATACATACATATCTCCATATATGTGCATATTACATACATTAATAGACAGGTATTTTGTTATAAATTAAATATTTATGTATTGGAAATTTTATAATAATTTTCAATTAGAAAAATAAATATGAACAAATTTATTAATTACATATTGTAATTTATATGCGTGTTAAAGCACTTAATAATATGAATTACATATATTATTAAAAATTTTAGATGTTTTGTTACATCAACAACGCAAAGTCAAGATACAAAATAATTTCCTAAAAGATATATAACATTTTTCGATTTGTAAATTAAGTATGGAAAGTAGTTTTAAGGAAACAATATTATTAAAATATAAATCTTCTATTGTCACTGAAGCTCCCAATTACTTACATTAACTCCCTAGCGAAAAAAGGACCAACTCCAAGATTTTTGGTCCAGAACCCTTCTGTGAACTGTCGAAAAGCTACACCAAGAGTTCTATAAGGGAATGAGAGATGGAAAGGTGCACCTCTACTGGGAAAAGACTCCCGGTAACAAGCAAGCCAAGGAATTTATTAAACCTTCAGCTAATATTGCTATAGGAAACTGATCAACCTCAATAGGAACGAGTTAAGGACAATCACGAGACTTATCACTGGGCACTGTCCGCTCAACTAACACCTGAGCAAAATAGGGCTCAAAGAGGATGATAAATGCAGGTTCTGCAAAGAGGCCGAAAAGACATCAAAACACATTCTGTGTGAATGCGAGGCGTTGGTCTCGAAAAGAGTGCGACACATGCACCAATTTTTCCTCAAGCCTGAGGAAATCTGATGTGCACCTCACGGGCTGTACAAAAAATCTGTAAAGGTCGAAGTGCAACAATAGCCCTATTTTAATTTTAATCTAATCTAATCTACTTACAGTAAACTAAAATTTGCTTTCGTAGACAAAATTTTAAAAATTACCCTACGTAAAATTACGTGAACCAATCGATAAATATCGTCACGTGAATACTTATTAACAGTTTTTGAAATTAAAAAAATAAAACTATACAAAATGAATTTGTTAATTTAATAAAAGTGTAAATATTATCTTGTTAATTATATTTTGAAACAGCACGTGATGCGATCAATTCGGATGGACGATTAAATTCCTTAGTATCTTATACATCAAAAATTCAACAAATATTTAAATTTAAAATTTAGAAAAATTAAATTGTAATTGTGTAAATTAAATCATGTAACTTTCATCTACATTATTATTATTTTAGTTTATTTTCTTTGTTTTTTCTTAGAATTTGAATTTAAATAATATCTATACTTATGTATGTATTTGTGTGTATATATTCCGTACATCTTTTCTCTTGAAATTTTTCTGTTGATGTTAATCATTCACGGTAAAATCAAACAAAATAGTTTTCTGTTCTATAATTAAATTTAAAAAAAAAAAAATACAAAATACACTATAATGTAATAAATAGTATTTAAAGAAAATTATAATTTTCTGATGAATGCAATATTAAATTTAATGTGTACATATCATACATAACATGGATGACAGATATTCTATTTTTCTATTGGCAGCACATATTACTTTTATTTAATATATACATATTTACGCATATAGTTTTCGCTCTACAAAGTCGAATGAGATTGTTTTATATTCTATTAGATTTTCAAAGTTTTTTTCTTTTTTAATTTAAATTAACATTCATTTACTACATTAAGAGGGGCATACACCTGAACAACTATCTATTCAACCTGAACAACTATTAATTCGATTTTTTTATATTTTTAAATGTAGTAGCTAAAAGTACCTCTGCACTACTTGATTTGTCATATCTTTTTACATACTATATGTCACTGGTAAAAGTTTGAAAGCGTTTACACTGTCTGATTTTGTTGAGAAACTTTGTCATACGACTTCACACTCGACATATCATGAAAATAGATTTTTTCTAATTTCGTATGACATTTGATTTGACTTCGTAATACTTGAATTTTTTTATTTCAGTGGATTATTAAAATATGAAAAGTGGTACGACAATACATACATACATATGTAAAATAACGTACATAAAGTGATATGACAAATCAAGTAGTGTAAAGGTACTTTAAGAACAGAAAAAACGACACTCGACTCGACTGGGAATCGAACCACAGTTCTCTATCTTGCCGGGATAGTGCGCTTACCAATGAGCCATCGAATGTCATGCCGTTCACCGTTCACTGTTCTTAGTTACCACTCAAACATTGATATTTAAATCTCCTACATAAACATCTTTGAACATGAAAAAATGGCTCTAAAAAGCATCGAAATTTCACAATAAAACACTCTTTATTAATTTTTTCGGTGTAGGTACCTAATTTTGAATAATTTATTTAATATATAACGAATTTTCAAGTCAATAACGCAAACATGATCTGATACCGTCTAAAAAAGTATAAACTTTTAATGTGGGAATTATTTGCTATACATTTCAAAGTGTATCTACCTCTTAAAATCCAGAGATTTATTTTAAAACAAATTGAACATTAAAATAAATTATACAAAAAATAAATATACGAGTTTGCAGAATACATACATAGATACATATGTATATTCTTTGTTGTGTCGTTCGTTGATCTTGAAGAAGTTATAATAGTTGAACTTTTATTTAAAGGGTGTTTTTTTTTCTTTAGGTTCACTATAGCTAATATATTTTACATGTTCATACGAATAGTTCGTTCCACTACACTTGCCAGAGAATATTTAATAAATGCCTTCATAATAATTTCTTCATTTTTCATACGTTTTATTTTTGTCTTATTTTTTTCTCTGCAATTATACTGTTTTATTATTATTATTATTGTTTTTATTAGATAAATTCTCGTATTCTCATAAGTCAACCATTAACTAAGTTAAGTCGGCGTAACAACGATAAACTTTTAAAATGTAAAAGACGACAAAAAACGGTGACGATGGAAAATTGAAAAACAAAGAACACATATTTATGAAAAAAAAGAAAAAAAAAAATGATTTTAACTTCTTTTATCTACTAACCGTGCAAAAGTGAACATACCGACAAACAGCTTTTAAAAAAAAATTACAGGTACGCAAACACTTTTCATATCATGTCATCTTGTTTTATATTATTTTTATAAAAGCAGAAAGGTAGGAGACCACATGAAATACATATTATAAAAATGATGTCATTAATAAAATGTATTGTGTACTATATATGTACGTATGTAATTTAATAACTACATATACACGTATGTATATATATTTCACTACTTTTTTTTCTTAATTTTTTTTTTTTTTTGCTTTTAATAATAAACACATAAATAAATGTGTTCCTTATTACAGTTATACCTATAAAAATTTTGATTCATCATAATATATGTATAATAAGTCATACACATTAAGTACACAAAAGGTGAATAAACAGTTGAAAAATTCAAAAGAAACAGAAAGAAAAGTATCTACGAAAATAATTTAAAAAGAAATTTTGTTCTTACAAATAAGTTGAAGTAAGTCCTCAAGGAATTCTTTGAAGAAAAAAAAAAATTACAATTTTGTGACAAAAGTTTATTTTTAAATTCAAAATTCTAATTTAATTTTGATTATTCATTTTTTTTCTTTTTTGTTTTCGCTTTATTTAAAAGATACAATGAATACGAGTATGTAGGATGTTTTTATTTCTTTTGTGTAAATTTTTTTATTTAATGTACCAACATTCAAATAAAATTTCTTTTAATTGGATAAAATTACTTTATTTATGTTTCATTCTTTGTTCTTTAAAGAAAGACGAAAATAAAATTCAAGAAATTAAAAAAACAAAAACAAAACAGTATAAGAAAAAAACATGTTAAAAAAAAATTCTTACAAGTCTTATGAAGTAAAATATATAAAAAAAAAACAAATCTAAATAAAAACGGCTAAGTAAGGTATTATTCAAAGTAAAAATTAAAAAAAAAAACAATCTAAAGAATTTTCAGCGATCGAATAGAATAAAAATGACAATAAAATGCCGGAGTATACATATTATGATCAGAAGGTGTTTCACATAATGTGTAATATAGAAGACAGAAAGCATATTTAAGAATATTAAGGTTTTTAAATTAAATTACTGGACATTGCCTAATTGAGGCGGCTATGGCCAAAAAACTCGGCGTAAGCCTACCATCGAATAACTTCCACAGAAGCTGTATAGAGATGAATAAGAAATAGAATCTCTAAAAGAACGAAAGTTCGCTATTGCTTGGGAGCAAGGTTTTTCGGTGATTTGGACAATATAGCCAAGCCAAGACAGCATTAAACGACTTGAACAAATTCATCCAAAAATCGAGATGATTTTCAGAATACGCCAATTTTACTCCCACTGACAAATCGAAGGACATTCACAATGGGCCTTTAGGCTTCCTAATGGAATTGCTTCTCATAAGCAAACAGCCCAACATACCATACCCACACCATACCAAATTGATCAGTGATACAATGGTATTCTTCTAAGCGACATTTGTTCTTCAAAATCTGAGAAAAAGTCTATCAAAAGAACATGGACTGTTGTAATCATTTCGTTTGCAAACACTTCAACAATACCTCGTTTGTTCTACCCCTTTCTTGAAAAAAATGTACATTTGTAAAAACTTCCGAATCACCTTCAACAACTAACCAAGAAATTAATTTCAAGAATAAAATATTTTCCTCACATACGACTTTGCCTTCAAGGTCATTACTATCCGGGAATTATAAAGAAGTTTAACTTTTTTCCTTTTAACTTCTTTTTTTTTTTCAACATTAAAAAAAAAATAGAAAAAAAGCAAAATGAAATTTAAGAGAAAGAAGAAAAAACACGACATTTTGTGATTTGCTTTTATCTTTTTATACTTTAATTTAATGATTTTCAATGGTTTGCCTTTGATCTTTGGTATTTATCTGATTATTATAAATTTTTCACAATATATCCTATACCTATAGTTTTTATTCTTTGAATTATTTTTTAAACTGAGAAGAGAAAAAAAAAACAATATTTATTCTCATATTGGTCATAGTGATCATATAGTGATTCATTCGTTATTATATGAAAATAATTTAATGGATTTTAAACCAACAGAACGTCATCAGAAGCATATTATGTATATGCATATTTAATGATCATACATATTTTATAACATGTTTATTTATTTTATGATAACTTTATAATACTAATATGTACAAGTATGTAATAATACCGATACGCCTACATTATAATATGAATTTATTTGTACAAATGAACAGTGAATCGAAATGATTAGATTGATAGCATGTACATATGTGTATATACTTGTATAATTTGCATTACACATTGCAGTGTACAAAGAAAAAATTTTCTCACAATGATCTTAGGATTTGTATAGAAATAAAAAATAATAAGAAAACACAAAAATAAAAGTAACAACATAAATTGTACAGAAATTAAAAGTAAAAAAGAAAGAAAAAAAAATCTGCATGGTATAAAGATACTCAATGTTTTTCTGTTTTTCCTTCCCCCTCTTTCCCCCCCCCTCCCTTTGTTGTTGTTGTTGTTGAGTAGATTATATTATATTATATGCAATGATGAGATTAGATTGTGCAATATGATCAGAGTGATTGTTGTAAAAAAATTACAAACGATTAATGCATTACTGCAATTATTAAGTAACTTTTGTGGTCGTCGGTGTAATCAAAAGTTTTTTTGTATCTCAAAAACAGAAAATTTTCACAATGAAAAATTACATTTTGGAAGATAAATATTCGTATTTTAATAATGAAAAAAAAAAAAAAAGATTCTATAGATATTGTTGATATTTTTCTTTTATTTTATTTTCTTTTGAAAAATTTCCCTATGCAATTTGACCCTATATACGCACGCAATATAAATTCGATTATTTTGTTTAGCTTTCCATTCAGTGAGTATATTGTATACGCAATCTTGCAATTTTTTTTTTTTTTTTGCAAATACAAAAAGAAGATGAATAACGTCATTTTACCGGTTTTGTAATCATTTTCTTAAATCTTAATGATATCTTGTATTTTTGCTTAACTCTTTTTTTTTTCTACTTTTTTTTTTTGCACGATCGTATAGGTACCCACATAAATAAATTCGCATATAACGGTATAAAGTAAATTATTATTGCGTCGTGAATCACTAAATAAAAAGAGAAAAAATAAAAAAAATAAAAGAAAAATTATTCTTGACCGCAAAGGTAAATCATCATCATCATCATCAATATTCATTGCACACCTCAAAACTCAGGTGATCGTTGACATTTCATGACGCACACGTATCTACTATTTTTTCTTCTTCTTCTTCTCGCAACATCACACCATCAAAATCATCATCATCAACATAATCATGGAAAATTTTTTTTTTTTATTTATAAAATCATGTTTTTTTTTTTATTTAGATAAAAGATACCGCATTACATACCTATGTAAATACATTATGTATGTACATACTTGTAACGTAACATAGATATTTTGATATCAAAAATTATTAATTGGTGTTACTTTTTTTTTTATTTTTCACTTTTTCTTTTTATTGTTAGTGATATTTTTTTAACACGCAATGACAAACGATTTTAACGGATTTGTCCTAGTTTTTAAGCAAAAGCAAAAACTATTTTTATTATTTTTAAATCTGACTTAATGAAATTAAAATTAAAATTATTTTCATATTAATCAAGATTATAATTAAATTTGTATGTAGATAGTGTGAATGTTACTACAATAAAGATTTTCTTTTTGTTTCTTTTTGATTTATTTTTGTGACGTTGAAAATTGTTTTTTTTTTTTCTATCTCTCAAAGAAAATGAAATGTAACCTACATAATGTATATCGTGAATAGACATTTGGTATACTCTTGCTTACACAGCGTATAATTTTTAATCAATATCAAAAGTTACATCTTGATATAACCCTTTATACATAATTTTGTATCTTTTTCCAAAATACATATACCATTAAAATTTTACGTATCGTCATAGACATTCTGTATACATATAATTTATTTTAATTTATGTAAATTCAATTTAAGATTGTATCTTAAATATTTTGTTAAATAAAAAAAAAATAAAATTGTATTTCCTGTGTTTTTAAAATAATAAAAAAAAAGGAAATGAACATACCTTTAAAAGTTTTTATTTTTTTTTCTGTTTTCTTTGGTCAGCATTTCTATTTTTTTTTTTTTTTTTTTGCTTCAAAAAAATCTTGTCCAATATTTGCATGTGCTACACAAACTTTTACCATCTTTTACTTTTTTTAAGTTAATAGAAATTAAAAGTGTGTGTGGTGATAATAATATAGAACGAATGTTCCAGGAAATTGTGTTATATAGTTTCCTGTCTATATTTTTTCAAGTATTTTGCAAATAATTACATAATAAAAATAAGGAGAAAAGTACAGAAATATTGTAAAAAATTATTTACAGCTAGGTAATTAAAAAAAAAAATTACTTTGAAAAGTGTTACACAGAATTTTTGTTTTCTATACGATTTTTTACAGCTTGTTCACGTTTTGTATCTACTCTTAAAACTCTTTTTTTTTCTTTTTGATTGTATTTTGTCTAAGGAAAATTTTATGTTTTCAAAATTATAATTAAAATTTAATAATTTTGCATGTAGAAAAAAAAAATTATCTTATTGAAAATATATACCTATGTATATAAAAAAATTTGTTAATTGATATTGCCGTCACATTTAAATGTAAAATTCTGAAATACGAGCATTTTATTGTACAATATGAATTTTGTTATTAATCATTAATATAATAAATAATTGAAACTTGAAACTGAAAGTCTTTACAAGAAAAATGAAGTCATGCATTTATACATAAATAATGTTTCTATATTATTTCATTTTTTATTTTTCTTGAAAATTTTATGCGATAAAGATTCAAATTACAAACATATTGTTTCTGGCTCTTTGTACGTATGTACATATGTTTTTTTCTTTTGAAATATTAATCGTATGAATATATGAGAAATCAATTTCACTTGGAATACATTGTTTTAAGAATTTTTATTGATATTCGACATGCAATTTGATTTTTCAAGGTTTTATGTTTCAGTTATTATTTATTGAATAAAATGGAAATAAATATATAGAAAAATAAATAATGGTAATTTTATATATGTGAGACATAAAGTATGTGTGTGTGCGTATAAATAAGACAAATATTGTTTGATATCATAACATTCATAACGCATCAAAAATGTGTTTGAGTACATATGGTTTGTTGCAAATTATGAGACAAGTACTATAAAATGTTATGAATAATTGACAGTTTAGACTACTTAGAAATATTTAAATAGGGTGTATATTAGAAATGTTTTAGATTTTTGGGTTATTACGAAAAATAATGCTTGATTTTTCAATAATTTTAGTGGACGAATAGAAATAAGAAACTGATTAATTATTTATCAATGAGATCTAAATTAACACCAAATTTTTTCTACACAGGTACTATAACAGACACGGTAAATGTTGAAGGAAGATCCAAAATATTATACCTCCAGAATATGTATATCCCTGAAATTTTCCAGAAAAACTCATGAATTTCATTGGAATCCACTTTCTAAATGGAATTCTAAGAAATCTTTTTTTTTTTAATAGAACTATTAAATTGTGGAACTCTCTTCCATTTTATGTTTTCACATCTCCTCTTTTATGATCTGAAGAAATTTAAACAGAAGCTTTTAAACATTTCAGCCTAAATTGGTAATTTTAGTTAACTTATTTTAATTTTATTTAATTTAGTCACTTTTTGATTGCTCAAATTAATATTTTAATGACTAAAAAAAAAAACAAAAAACTATAACACGTAACATATAAAATCTACAGATTATTTTTTCCTCAAAAAATTGATCAATTGATCAGGGTGATCACCCTGTGTATATTATGTACAGGTACAAATAATATTTATAAATTATTTATTAATGTAATTATTTATTGAATATTGAATTAAAAAGAAAAAAAAATTTCACCTTCGATATGATGGCCTTATTAATAAAATTATGTTTTTCATATTCATATTTCTTATTTATTTTTTATTTCATTATTTTTTTCAATTTTATTGATTTCCATTTTTATGTGTTATGTAAGATAATTTTTTTGATTTTTTATTAAACAAAAACTTTGTATTTTTTGTCATAAATTTTAAATTACAAATAAATTTATTATTCAATCATATTATTTCGGAAAAAGGAGAAATCCCAAATTTATTGACCCATTTGTCAGATTCCAAAATGATAAAACAGTTCTAGTCGTATATAGAAAAAAATAATAATCTACACACGACTATAAAAACATATGTTTATGCCAAAACAATCAAAATAAAATAAATTAAAGGTAGATACAAAAAAAAAAAAAACACTAAATTTTTAGTTGAGAGCAAATAAAAGTGTTTGTATAGATTTTCTTAAATTTCTCATATCAACAAGATAAAATTATTTTGCTTAGTAACAAATTACTTCAACCCTAAATAATTGTACTACACACTTACATATTCAAAAAAAATAAAAAAAAATACATAAATGAAAATAAATTGAATAATAAAAATTGAATGTTATTACTATTATCGTTGAATATTTTCGATGATTTTTTTGATGCGCATGTTTTTAATTTCAATAAATTATTAATTTAGATAACGTATCCGTATAAATATGTATATGTACTTTTCTTTTTTCATGTATACCTATGTACCTAATGTACGTATCCTAATTATTAATTGAAATTGTTAAAAAAGAAAAATTTAACCAAGACTATAGAATCTTTGTTATAGTTAAGAATTTTCGTTAAAAAATTGAATTTTCATGAATGCATAAAATTTTTAGAATTTAATAAACGCTTTATAAGTATATCACACATACATACATACATATATGAACAGATTGTACAGATTATGTACATATATGATGAACTTCAGTGTGCAGAGAATATAAAGTTCACACTGCACTAATGAATGTAATTTATTTAAAATGCAGTACCCATTTTCTGAAATCGGTAGTCCGTAAATTGAGATCTAATTATCACAAACCAAACAAAAAAATAAGATAAAGTACACCATAATGTAATTAGTTACGTTACATACAGCAGCGTTTTGATATGTACATGCATGTTAATTATGTTATTTGCAGCTAAAATATATCTATACTTTATATTTTCTATGCATAAATTAATATGTATTCATATATGTATATATGTATATTCACACACACCCACATATTCATACATGAAATATGTATTTTACTCAAGATTTTCATAAATATCTAAAACTATGTACATATATATTTGATAACAATTCCGATTATACGTAATTTTTTTTTTTATTTGCAAGCATAAGCAAAATAATACACATATGATAATGAAATATATTATGTGTTATCATTGTGAGAAATTAAGAATTCATAAAATAATTAAATAAAGTATTATAATGCTCAAAATAATGAATAAGAAGAAGAAAAACAATAACAAATTTTCCTTTGAGAAATATAATTAAGATTTTATTTTTTTTTTCTTTTCATACACAAAAAAAAAATAATAATAATAATTAAATATCAGTATTTTATGCTTGTGTAACATGTAAGAAGAAGAAAAAAATTTATGTATTAAGAACGTTAATATGATAATTTTCTTATGATTTGCATAATTATAATATAATAAATTCGACTTTTTTTTTTTACTTTTAAGATTAAATCTTTAAAAAAAGGAAGGAGAAAAAAAATAGTAAAGATAGTTTAAAATGTCAACAATAATAATAATATGTATAGTCATAATGATGCAATGAAAATGCAACTCCTCTGCATAGCTAGATGATGTCTTCCTCTGCATTAGAAAATCAAAACAATAATGAAAGAACATAATAACATTTCCGGAGTATTGTTATGCAACATTGATTATAAACTATTAGCATATTACCATCATCATCATCATTATCATACTTGTATACGTTATTTACATTTATTTCATTTTGTGTACAACTTGTCTTGTCGTATACATTTATGGTCAAATTTTATGTAAAATCACAGAATATATTAAAATCTATATGATATTCAATCACTTTGTTCTATCATGTTGTTGTAGTAATATCAAATGTTCTTGTTGATTGATAAAATAAAAAAGTATCTAATACATTGTATATGGTGTATCTTTATTTATGTAAACTACACATATGTATATGGAAAATCATACAGTACATTTACATACATATATGTAAAATTGTACAAAATATATACATATTTGTTTGGGTTTATGTTTTCATTCAAATGAATAAAAATTATGGTATAAAGAAGAAAAACTATAAGGAAAAATATGTTGACTGACTGTATAGTAAAGTATAGTCAATTTTCTTCTTGTTTAGTATCTAAAGTTATTCTTTATTAAGTTTAATGTTGCTTGAGATGGAAATTCTAGGTTGAATGGCCCGTTGCGACCTACTTCATTATAAAAATGTTTTCATATACATAATATATACTCCATAATGTTGTTGTACTCTTTGCTTGCCATCATTATAAACAAAGACAAGAAACTTTTCTTTTTTCGTATATAAAAAGATACAAATCTATTTTTTTTTTGTTTTTTTTTTTAAGTAAAAAAAAAGTGTACTTTTTTATATTATGATTCAAAATAATAATATTCAGTGAGTCATTCATAGCTGCTTTATTTTTCTCTTATTTTTTTTTTGGAATAAAAAAGCAGGAATTCTTTTGTTTTGTTCCCCTGTTTGTTTTTTTTATAAATATCGTGTTGTATATACGAAAAAAGATAAAACATTTTAAAAAAAAAAACATTTTATATACATATAAGGAACATTAAATTCTTTATAAGAAGTTTTACATGCGTGGTCGGTCTTATGCTATAAAAATGTTTTTTGCAAATTATTTGATGTTTACAAATTATAAAAGAAAAACAACTTATTTATTTATTTTTTTTTTTTTTTTAATGAAAAAGAAGTTAACTTTTCCTGAGAAAATATTCTAATCGGAATCCTTTTGAAAGTAAAGAAAAAACTATACTGAACTAATTTTTATTTTGTTTGTTATTACTTATTTCTTCCTTTATTTTATGAGGGGAAAACAAAGTTTATGAAATAAACTAAAAAGTTCTTTTGTTTTATATAGAATTTCTAATAACAAAGAAGTTTAAAAGTTAAGATTTTTGAACTTCTTTTTCATATTATTTTCCAGTTTAAAAAAAGAAGAAAGACCAACAATAGTTGAACTTTTTCTGGTATTAAAATAGTTTGACTACCAAATAATTTTTTTATGATTTTATTTTTAGTTTTAAAAATCGATATTATGTGAACACTTATCATATGTGATTTTTCCCACTGATGAACACTACAAAACAAATTCTTTAAAGTTTCAAAGAATTGTATTTAAAAAAGTTCAAAATTAATTTTTAAAGTTTTTTCAAGAATGATTTTTAATTGGATTTGTTTTTTTTTTTATGAAAAAGGCATAAAATCCTTTTTGTGTAATTCCACCTAATCCAGAAATTAATTGTTGCTTAAAAGTGAACCCAAACCCAATTTTTAGAGAATCTAGCGGACAAATGTGGTACAAATTGCAGATAAAAATAAATTGCACTTATTTTCTAAATCTGTTACTGATGAACACTTTCAAATTGTTTATCATCTGAATTCTGAAGAAGACAAAGTGAGGAAGTACATACATATATAGGTACATACATACATATGTACATACATACACAAATAGATTTCAAAATTTTAAAAAACAAATATTCTTACTTTCATATAATTAAAAACTAATTAATAATATCTTAAGTGTGTATAGCTATTATCGTTTAATTTATTATTTAAAAACGGAAGTCTTTATCGACAACTAAAAAAAAAAAGAACAAAGGTTTTTCAAATCAAATTTTTATTACATTTTTTCCGATACAGTTCAAACAAAAATGAAAATCATAAATCATCAAAAAACATCTCAATTAATATTTCATTTTCTTATCTTGAAAACATTAATGCATATGATGCATACAATATTTGTGAGGACTGCAATCAAATACAGTTAATACTTAATACGCAATTCAATCTATATACTAAAGCCCACGTAATGCAATACAATTCAATAAAAAACATAAATTTCTTATCAGCGGGAGCTTTAAATTTTAAATTAATCACTAATGGACAAGAAAAACATATATATACATATATGTATGTACACATGCATATTCGTACATATTATGTATAAAATAATGATTATACAAAAAAAAATTTAATGCATTTTTATCAAATTTTTAATCTTTTCACTTTGTCCTCACAATTTAACAATTTTTTTTTTCAGGTAATGTAAATTTAAAAAATCACTGATTTCCCTTCAAATAACAGATTTTTCTTGTTTTTTTTTTTTTTTCATATATCATATTTTTTGCAAAAATCATATTTAAATCTTTATGTGTGAATAAGAATGAAAAAACAAAAATAATTTATCTGATTTGTGTGAAATATATAAAAGAAAAAATAAATTAAACAAAAAAATATTTATAAATTTATACATACGTATATACATACATACATAAATTATTAATTATGTACATACACTTGTACAAATGCATACACACAATAAATTTAGTATATTTGATTGTTTATTTCCGATAAATATGTGGAGGACGAACCATAATGAAAAATAATCAATAAAAAAGATGCTTTTTTACAGATCCCATCTATAAAAGATTTATTACTCTCATTTAGAGTAAATCTTTATACAATAAAATATGATGATGTCCATTTTAAAATGTAGGCTAAAAGCTTTGCTGTTTGGTAAAATATAATACGTTTTTTTTAATACTGCACTGTAAACAGAAAAAAAAAAAACAATACGTTTTCATATACAAAAATACATATATGGTACATACCTACATATGTCATCAATGAACATTAGATTATTATTTTGTTCATGCTCTCTAATGTTCGATAATTTTTGTTAATTGGAAAAAAATATATACATAAGTATATTCACCATTCACTTTTTTTTTTGTTTTCAGTAATTTTTCAAGTCTTTAAATATAAAATAAATTGAATAACAGAGATCAATTTTTCTATTATGGCAGAAAATTAATTTTCTAATAATGATACCCGTACACTTATTAATTGATGTTAATAAATAAAACTTTAATTTTATTATATTCTATTTTTTTTTTTTTTTTCAAATTAATTTCGGGTTATTGACATTTTCAAATATTTTGGAGGTCACGCGGAGTACTCCATGAAATGAATCCGTATATGTATTTAATTTCTCTGAGCCCTCTGGCAAATATTTTAATGTCAAGATTGTAAATGAACGAAGAAAAAAAATTGTTTTTCCGGTAACGAAAAAAAAACACACAGGTACTATCTTGTAACCAACCAACCAACCACTTATCATCATCATCAACATCAACATTATTGTATCCATGATTCTACTCCAATCACGAACACAAAAGAATTTAAGAATTTAAAGCTTTGAAACATCTGTCCACCATTTCAATAAATACCATTCAAAATCAGTCAAATTTCAAGTTAAATATACGTTTTTTACATTATACGCTCTCTTGAACATGGTAAACTATAAAACATGATGAAAATAACCATCATCATCATCAAGAATTGATCAAAACCAAAACCAAAAATTTAAAATTATGCAAGCAATAGTAACAGATGAATGATTTTTTTATTTTATTTTATTTTAAATTTTCGATTCTTCCATTTCAAATAATTTCATATATAAGTGGTAAAAGAATGTTAGTTTTGATTTGTTGTTTTTGTTGTATACAGAAACAACAACCTGTTTAGTGGATTCTTTAATAAAAAAAAAATTTAAAAAAAAATTCAATCACCTGAAAATGAGGTAAAACAACTATTTTACTTACAACAAGACAGACAGGTCATAATGGGGGGCAATATACGCGCGGGTAACTAAAACTTGTTGTTAGACAGACCCTCGTCTCATAATATGTATATGTAACTATATTGAGTGATTGTAGAGATGTATTTCATTTTTTTAAATTTTTTTATATACCATCATAATATACTATACCATAAAATTATTTACTGTCCAGTATTTATGAAGGCCCTCTCCCCATTTATTATATTTGTAAAACAGATAGTTTATTGTTTAATATAATCAATAGCGTGTCAAAATCAAGTATTAAAAGAATTTAAATTTCTTCCGTAATATAATGGTGCTTTTGTTCTTCAATTACAATTACAAATATGTATGTGTAGTCAGAAAGATAATTTTTTCTCTCCAAACATAAAAAATTAATAACAATTCATTGAACTTTTCTTTCAGATAGTTTCTAAGATTTCTTAGAATACTTCTTGAATTTAAACAAAAATATCAAAAAAAAATCTACTTAATTTGAAACATCTAAAAAAGCATGTAATTGTACATCTCAATTACTTTATTTTTTTTTTTTTTCACATGTATTTAAAATGCATCTCTTATAGAAAATAATGAAGATTTTTAGTAGCACTTTTTATTCTTAATTCTTATTCTTATAATTGAGAACAATTATCACGACGCGATATTCTCTAAAATACCTAAAAATTTTCATTATTCACGCAATTCTCTCTAGAGAGGCATTTTATTGTTTTTATTCTTTCACTATAATTTTCTTCAGATGAGTATTTTAACTAGCATGCTTGAATGAATGCATTTTTTTTTTGTATATCATTCATCATCATTATTATATTTTATTTGATATTATATACATACATGAGTATGTGTGTTTCTTTTTATTAAAAGTCACGAAAAAATTAAAAGAAAAAAAACTATACTTTTGTTTTTAAAATCTTTAACATTTCATTTTTTTTTGTTTTTATTTTTTATAGCTGTGTTTTTTTTTTTAATTAAAAGAAAGCATTTATATAAAGGTGCTTTGTAATTAAAAAGCAACTACATTATAATTAATAAGAAAAACTTTTTTTTAATAAGCACTTGGGGGAAAAAATACTGTCCAACATTTACATATTAAAAAAAAAGTTTGTTGTAAAGAGATTCTCATTAGATTTTATGACAACATTTAAAGTGTACCTACTTTAAATTTCTTTGACTTAAGGGCTAATTTAATTTTCATTTTGAGAAAAATTATATACCTTTGTAATTATAAGTAGGTATATTTCTCATTAAAATGCTTTAAATTTAATTTGTCCAAAAAATAAAATAGTTAAAAAAAAATTTTTAAATCATCATAATTATTTTGTTTTTTAATCTTTTATTCATTTTCAAAAAGATATAAGAAAAAATAAACCTATAGTGATAATTTCAACAGCATTTGCAATGTAAAAAAAGAGTTAAGCTTTGCAGATTGCAAACACAATCTAAAAGTACGAATTAAAATAAAAATTTTGAAATTTTTAATTTAAAAAAATAACTGAAAAATAAGATTTATGATTTTACCTTGACATTTTAATTAATTAATTTTATTATTATTGTTTTTATTTTACTTATTTACCTTATTAAAATACAAAAAAAAAGAAAAAAATCTAATTAGCTTTAGTAAGTAACCCATGTGAAAATTGTTTTTATTTATTTTCCAGTACATGAAACTCAACAAGAATTAACATTTATATTTAACAAGGTTTCTGATATTTAAATTTAAAAAAAAACATATAAACACAAAAAATAATATGTAGATTTTTTTTTTCAAGCTCTCTTTGTGACATGCATTTCGTTTGAAACAACTTTTATGGCCTCTTTCACCTTATTATTTATTTCACCAAATATTGAAAAAACAAACAAAAACAAAAAAAGTAACAGAAGAGTTTCAAATTTGTTTCTTGAATTAAAGGGACTTATAATTTCATTAAGATCATATTAAATATAGTACAATAAAGTATTAACTTTATTTTAGAATTAATTTTTGTATGTGTGGGTATTAGGTTAAATCTAGTTTTTCTTGTATTCTACTTTCTTTTTTTTTTTTTTTTTTTGGTTTTTGATTTTTATAGTTTTCATTTCCCACAAATGTTAAAACTGGAGGGCGCCCTTTTTTGAATATTATAACAAAAACAAAAGCTATAATTTTTGAAACCAAAGATATGAAAAAAAAGACGACCTAATTTGTTATCCTCTACAATAAGCTATAAAGTTTTTTAAATTTCTTTTTCCAGTCATTTGTGATACTTTAGAACGCAATATACAATTTTTAACAAGCCATTTAGATACAAATTATGGTTTTATTTTTCAAAAAGAAAACAAAAATAAACTATAATAATTATTTAATTAAATCAAATTAACTTTAAAGAAGAATAACTTGTTTTTAAAATGTCCTAATTGTCCTCTAAACCTTATTAAGAAAAAAATATGTATCTAGATACATAATATATATGTACATTAATCTAGTATATATATGTACATTGAATTCTTCAATTAATAGATATTTATTAAAAATGTAACCATCCAATATAATGACTTTTTCAATTATTATTAATAACAAATTCTATATCAAATTACCACACAGTTATTATCTATTTACTGATACATTAAACAAGATAAAATTTTTATGTAAAAAAAAATAAAAAGTATCTATTCTCGTCTGATACTATCTGTTTAATGTTTCGTCCTCTCATCTTTTACTTCTTTATTTATAATTTCATGTTTTTTTTTTTTCTCTTTATATGCTTTTAAATTTTCTATTTTTTTTTTTTTTTCATATCTTCTTCTTCTAGTAAATTGATCGATGATGTTATATGAATGCATGCATGCTTGCATGAATTACAAGTTTTAATTTATTCCCAATGAGAGCATCCGTTTTAATGCGCTCGTTCATATTTTTTATTTTTTTTTTTTTAAATATGTATATTCATCATTCCATCATGCATCAAGTGAAAAATCACCAAAAAGTAAAAATAGAAAATTTTCTTATACTTACATTAAAATGATATTTATGTATGTGTATAATTTTTTAAAAAGGTTTTAACAAAAAGTAAAATAAAAAAGGATGAAAGAAAAGAAAGAAAAAAAGAAAAAACATTTTCATCATAATGGAAAATAGATTATGATGATGATGATGATGGTGGTATAGCATTTATTTATAGCGTATTGTAACTACTTTACTACTGCTAAATATAGTAAATTATAAAATAATTTGGCCTTCTTGAACCATAAATAAACTTGTAAATTTTGTTATGTAGCCCCGAACAAAAATTAAATCAGAGACTATAAGGGGCCATTTACATTTGCGATTTATTCCTGAAGTTTTCTGTCGTGAAAATTATTCATGACATTTTCAAAATATTCAAGCAAGAAATTGCTTCTAAATTGTGTCATATAATGTAAACACTGCTGGAAAAAAATTCCATAAAATATTGTATTCGGTACAGAGTGTAAAACCATCCGACATTTTTTTCACGACAGTTGTTTCTAGAAATTTATTCAAGAAGAAAATATCGACTTTCGACTGTGTCAATGTAAACAAAGTTGCGAGAGATATTTATGTTCACGACAGGAATAAATCGCAAATGTAAACGGCCCCTAAAAATATTTTGCTGATCAAAAAAAGTTACTAAACCAAAAGGCAATTTCGATGTCAATTTACTATAAGGAATTTTTATAGCTTTTTTTTAAATAGCCTGCGGGTTGTTACAGAATAAATAATTTTATTTGCCGTAAACATTTTTTTTTTTGTCTATCCTTGCAAATTCTGAATCAAAATCTGATAAATTTCAGTTTTATCTTTCATAGTAACAGCATTATTTCGGAAATCCTTTTTTCAAAATAAATAATTTTGATATAGGTACCTAAAGTATTTTTCATTTTTTATTATTTACTGTCGATTCAAACAATATTGTTGTAATTCATCTTCAGTCACCATCATCATCTCATCGTAATCATAATTTTACTATCTTTTAACCTTTAAAATGTCTGGAAAAGCTTATAACAAGAACATCATATATCTAAAAAGCAACAAAAAAAATATATCATGAGAAAAAATTGAAAATCAACGAATGAATTCTACTATGAGGATGATGAGGATGAGATTGTAGCTGATAAAATGATGCACTAATCTGCGCATGATTATCTCATAATATAAAAATATATTTTTATTGTATAGTAATAATATACAGATATTTTATATACATACATACATACATATATACATATTCATACAGATTCATTAAATATTTGCCGTACTATAGATATGAAAATGATAATATTATGTTGTTTTTTCTGGTAGATAGAAACAACAGCAAAAAAATTAAGAAAAATATATATCTACGGTTTTTGATAACGATATGTGTATTGGTTGTTGCATGGAATGATACATTTTGAACAGTAAAACATTTTATGTACTAGTTTTGTTTTTTTTCTAAATTATAACTACAATACAAAATAGTATGTTCTTTTATAAGGAAACGAAAAAATTGTATCTATGAATATCCATACAATACAAATCTTTATTTGAATTCTTTTTTTTTTTTTTATCTGGGTCGGACGTATATTTTGTCTGTCTAGCCGTCTGTTAGATAATTTATTTATTTTCTATTTTATTTATTCTCTTTTTTTTTTCTTCTTCTTAACTTCACATTTTCTTACCTTAATTAGCTTTCCCAATTATATATTACTTGAGAGTATTTGATGAAGAAAAAATAAGTTAAATTTATTCCAAAAGTTAACAGTAAATTTTTGTTCTTTTTTTTTCTGTTATAAGTATCTTTAAAAACGTTCAAAAGATATATCTCACGTTTTTTTCCTTTTTTTTTTTTGCTTTTAATTAAACCTTAAAAAATTGGAATTATAGTTCACAATCTTTAAAACAAAAAAAAAACAAAGTCGAATATTAAATATGAAATTTTTTTTTTTGAGATATAATTTTTCTTTTAAAATTCACTTGTCACAAAAAAAGTGATTTCTATAAATTTATTTAAATTTTAGTCTTTTATTCTTTCTTTAGTTCAAATTGTTCAAATATATACAAATAAAAATTTGTACGAAAATAAAATAAAACTTTTTTGAAAGAAAATATAAAAAAAACACTAAGAAAAATTTTATTATTTTCTTTTTTTTTTTCTTTATAACTTTTTTTTTGTTTTCTTTAAATTTTATGTGTTTTTTTCTCGCATCAATAAATCTTTTATTTTATTTTATAAAAACCATTTACACAATAGATATTTTTGTTGATATGAATTTCACTTTTTTTTGTTTTTTACTTTTCTCTTCAAAATTTAATAACAATTTTCCTTGAAAAAGAAAAAAAATAAATGAAAAATAAAAAATAAAAGTAAATAAAAAACAGTACCAACAAACAATAGAAAAAAAAATTAATGATACGCACAACTTTACAACTGAAATGCTCAATCAATTTTTTTTTTTTTAAATAAATTATTAAAGAAAAAATTAAAAAAATAATAAATGAATCTATTAAAATATGAGTGTTTAATAATTTAGCTTAAGAAATGTTGATTATAAGCACAATTCCATATTATGCACTTTATAAAAGGAAAAAAAATTTACATCTAACTTGATTTTCATAAAAAAAAAGGGTAGAACATTAATTTAATATCTTCTAAATCACTATTTCAACGCATATATTTAATAATTATGACAGAAATAATGGAAATATTGTAAAAAAAAAATCGTAACAATCAGATATTTTTTTAACACCAAGGTAGAAATTTTAAAACATTCAACTTTTTTTTTTTCACACCCAAAATATCGGATTATTTAAATTTTTAAATGACTTGTAATATTGCAAACTATATCAAAAATCAAATATTAATTTCTTGGAACCGTGAAAAATAAAATTTTATTTTTAAAAATTTACCGAATATATTAAGCAAAAAAAAGCAGATTATTCGTTGTTATATATTTAAAACCACCTTCACGCTAGCACCTTTTACACAAGACTAAAAATTTCATTTTCCATTTCTTTCATTTCTTTTTCAACGTTTCCAACACTTAAAATAAATTTTTAATCTTGTTTTATATGTAGGTATGTTAGATGCTTTTTTTTCTTCATTTTCATATTATGTGGATTGTGGGGTCTGCTTTTGATGCTATTTTAAAAGTTAAAAAGAAAAATTTCACACAAAGGAAAAAAAAAGCTCTCTTTCTATAAATGTATCTAGTAGACATGGCATCAGTAAAAGAATTAAAATGATCTTTATAACTCCACTTTGACTCCACTATTTGCTCCATCATTTTTTTCATTTTTATTCAAAGCTTTTTAATTCCCATTTTTTGTTGTTTTTTTGTTTCAATTTAATTTTAACTCAAAGCTTTTTAAAGGTTGGGGTTAATTCGGCTAGAACACTCTGAACTCTATTGAATCTAACTTGCACCTTGCACCACAGATTAAAAAATTGCATTTTACAATTCTGCAATTGAAAGGAAATCTCATTGGTTTTCATTTATTATTTTTTCAAAGGAATTATGTTAATTTTTCTTCAATATTTAAAGGATATAGCTTTCAACTCATATTTTTAAAGATAAATTTAAAAGAAAAAAATCCGGAAAACAAATTTTTTTTGCCATTATTTACAAAAATATTTTGACTTTTTTGATGTTTTTAGTTCATGTTTCTATTTTTGTATGACAAAAATATTTTCATGATTCATTTTAGCACAAAAAATAAAAAATATTTATAATTCAAAATATGTAATTTAAAAGTAGCATTTAAATTGAGGAAACTTTTATGATGTGTTTTAGTATATTTATTTAGGCCAAAACACTTTTTAAAAGAGATTTTTTTTTTCTTTTTTTTTTTTTCTTTTTTTTTTCAATTTTGATTATTTTTTTTAAACTGTGTTACCATGGTGTGAATTTATTTTATTTGTTCAAAATTCTTATAAATTAATATTTAAAAATTTAATATTTCGTAAAATGTTGCACGTAATTAAAAAATTGTACGAATAAAAAAATGCCTATGATATTTCCCATTAGTTACGTAAAAACGTTCATTTACATAATTCTTTCTTATAATTCCTATATTCTTTATAATTTTCAAGCTTACATCCTTTTCTAATCTTGTGTAATAATTAATTTATGTAAATTTTAAATTTTGAAATTAGAATTTCTCGACTTACAGAGAAATAAAATTCAGTCATACACGATTGTTATATTCTCAAAGACCAGAATATTTTATTTTATCTTATTATTCGTTAATTCATTAAATGTGTGTAGCAAACGTATATGAAAAAATAATTCATGCGTGAAATATTGAATTAACTACATATATAATAATCTATTTTTATTCAAAAATATTAAAACACATAATATGTAGGTATCGTCTAACAAATTTTCCACCCACATAATCATAAACTCAAACATATATTGAAAAAAAAATTGTTAGAGTAGAAGTGAATTTTTGTTATATGCATATCATTCGTAAAAAACACTCATCAGACGCATTTTTCATTTTCAAATGCACTAAACTAGAAAAAAAAAACCACAAACATTCAAAGATACAATGGCCTTTTCCTACATACACTTCTTTTCCAAAATGATTTTTAAATCGTGAGGGAAAACAGCAAAAAAAAAACGTGAATTATAAAAAAAAAACACGATATAAATGTTTGCATGTTAAAAAGAAAAGTTATTATTTGATTGATATTTTCGCCCCTATCATGCATGATATGATGAATATTTGCAAAACGGATATATGTATGTATGTATATAAAATATGCATGGAAAATGTACAAAATGTGTGGTATGGAAGAAAAGGTGCAGAACAACGTATTGCATACAGAAGATTGTCATTATTGACATCCTCAAGTTTATAATATAACATTATAGAAAACGTATGCCTGTCTAGACAAAGTGATTTTATATTTTATTTTTTTTCAATTTTTTTTTTCTCTTTCATGTATGTATTTTTTTATGACAGAAACAATCAACAAAAAGGGTGAAATATTAAAAAAAAAAAAAAACAAAAGAAAAATATTTTTTTCCCTATTTTTTGTGTTTTTTTTTTAATTAAATTTTCTTAAAATTTAAATTGTATCGCAACTTTTTTCAACACATTTTATTTTGAACCTGATTTTCTGAAAACTAAGAGTTCCATTTCACGAATGGTATAACTTTGAAGCAATTTGAAGAAATTAAAAAAAAAAAAATAACAAAAATTGAAATATCGTAAATTTTAAAGTCATATTTTTCTCCTGATAAAAAATTTTCATTTTGAAAATTGGCCTCAAAGACAAAAAGAGAAAAATTTAAAAAAAATCAGAAATCAAGCCGAAAAGAGATGAAAATTTTAAGAAAATAATTCATTCATGTTGTGAATAATAATTTAGTTGATTTATTAAAAAATTTATAATGGATTTCAGGTTTTCGCAAAGTGCTTTTTGAATAAACTAACATACATACTTTACGAATATATGATTATTTGTTTTTTCTACAAACTTCCAAAATCAAATTGATATTACAGAATAAACAGAAATGAAAAATCAACCAATAATGCCATTGATGATGATGACACAAAGAATCTTTATGGCAATATCCTTTGAGCGAATGTAAATACATATATGTATACTTACTTGGGTTTAAACAATTCCATGAAAAGCACACACATTTCATTGTATAAACAAACCAAAATAGATAAGATAAAAAGCGAAAATAAAACAAAAATGTATACAAAATTTTCCTTTGGATATATAATACATCATACATCCTTATAAACTTTCTAGTTTCTACACCTACAAAAAATACTATCCCTTCTGCTATAAAACAGAATAAAACTAATTATCCTTTCTTTTAAAGCATATTTTAAAATTATATTTTAATTTCTTTGAAATCAGAATTAATTTTATATAAAATTCAAACGAAATACATAATGTACGACTGTACGAGTATATAAAACGTACTTGATAAAATTTTAAAAAATTAATTAAACTCACCCTTACCAGAATAGAGTCCTTGTACTTGAATATCCTTGTTTTTTTTATTTTATTTTCAAATTAAATAGGTATTTAATAGAAATTATTTAACTAGTTATAACAAGATAAAAACTTGTTTTGTAAAATCAATATCCTGACACAACAATAAGAGTTCAAAAACACTCCTTTTATATACATATACCTATTGAAGCTTTCACTTGTATTTTTTTTTTCCTTCCTTTTTTTTTCGTGATAAGAATTCAACGTGTGTAGGTGTAGAAGTTATAGATAATAAAATATATGTATGTATTTTTTGTTTTTATTTATTTATTTTTCAATTTAAAAAACGATTTATTTTAATTAAATTATTCTTTGAATTTATTATAAAATAATTTAATTTTCTTTCGTGGAAAGAAAAACGTACCTATACTTCCTTTTTAGATAAACTTTCTAAATATACATATCTACTACTTCTGTTGTAGTTCTTCCTTTTTATTTATGATGAATAGAAAAGATAATGAAAAAAAAAAGGATATTAACAAAACCTCCTTTAGATATTATAAACCGACGATAAAAAGAGAAAAAAAAAGCACGTGACAAATGACTTTTGTTCAAAAAGAAAATTATTATAAAAATGACAAGAATAATAGTTTCAGACAAATGGAAAAGTTTTTTTTATTATTAAATGAAAAAATAATAATAGAAAGAAAAAAAGCTTTCATTTTTCTTTTAAAAAAAAATGTGAAATTGGTTATAAAAGAAAGAAAAAAACAACATATTTTTTTGTTGTAAGCGCATGAGCGTTCTTTTAGAGTAAAACGTTGAATTTATTGGACAATTTACATCTTTATTATTTTCTATCATAGGTAAATTTACCAGTCCTTAGTCCTTACCACCGAAACAACCTTTAAATATTGAAATCCTTAATTCAGAATGTAACACTAATCAAAATATTGCTTCACATACTCAAAAAAAAAGAGGAAAAGTTTCCTTTTTTCATCAAATTTCCTAACCATGAAAAATACAGAAAACTAAATTTCTAGAAAACATGTACGTTTTCAAACTAAACATCATTACTTTATAATTTTCAACCCCTAATTTTTAGATAAAAATTACCTTATGATAAATAATGTGAATTTTCTTTTTTCTATAATTTTCTTTCTCTTAGTGAAAGCTTACTTTTTATTTGAAAGCTTTTATTTTTATTTATTATCGATCGATTTTTATATACATAGATAACAAAAGTGTGTTTTCTTTTTTATATAGTACTTTTTTTTTCAATTCATAGTACAGTTTATATTTTCTCAAGAAAACATTTGGAACAGACAACAACAAAAATACAAAAAATCTTTGATTTTCTTAAAAAAAAAAAAAACATTGGCACAATAATTTTTTTTTTTTTTGTTAATTTTTATTCCGTAATTTTTAAATGTTTTTTGGAAAGATTATAGGATTATCATTAATTTGATTTAATTTATTTTTAAGTATCTTTTTTAATTAAAAGTGATGTAATTTTAAAAATACCTATTCGTTCTGTTTTTTTTTTCTCTATCCTAATAATTTTAAGTGCGTTTTTTTTTTTTTTGGCTTTTGAAAGTTAAAATCGATATTTTATCAAAAATAGTGTAAAAAAAGTGTGAAAATCTTCCTAATAAAAAAAAATTTAGAAAAAATGAAATTTAATTATCAATACGGTGTAGTCTACATGTTCAATAAATTATGCGTTTTATTATCTATTATTCTATTGGAATGTTTAATAGTTTTTGGATATAATTTTGAAAGAATGGATCTAGAAACTTGCCTAGGTAAAAAAAAAATATGTATCTACTTCTTTGCTTTTAATTAATTTTCCTTTTGCGTTTTTAAAAATTCAGTCTTTTCTACAAGACCTTTTCTTTTATTATTCATATTTTTGATATCCTTTAAATTTTATTTTAATATCATTTTTTCCCTTAACAATTCCAGGACAATTTGACGTCCATCGTGATACAATAATAAGAACAGAAGAATCTCAAGCAATTGGTGGAAAATACATACAAGGAATAGGACTTAGTAATTTGGATGAATGTCAGCGTTTATGTTGTGAAACTGAACATTGTGATGTTTATATTTTTGAAGAAAAGGTAATATACAAATATATTTAAAAAATATTTTAAATATTGAAATTTTTTTTAATTTAATTAATTTTCACAACAATTACAACAAAAGGCAGAAGGATATTGTTATTTATTTGAATGTGGTCCACCAGAAAATTTTCATTGTAAATTTACTCGTCATGCGAATTATACAAGTGCAGTTTTAACACCTATAAAACATACTGTTACATTACCTCCTTCAACACCGAAACCACCAATTATTATTCATAAACCACCTTTACCATCAATACATTCACAAATTTCATCTCATCAAATTCCACCGGCAACAACAGTTTTATCACAGCATGAATTAGAATTGACAAATTTGAAACAAAAGCCAGATTTCAATATCCAACAGAGTAGTAAGACATTCACAACATCTATTCCATCACTTGGAGTTGATGGCAGTATTAGAGGGGGTACTGGTAATGGTGCTGTGGGTGGTGGTATTCATCAGTCAGAACAAATTGCAACCCTCAAGAGTAAGAGCATGTTTTTAATATTTTCTATTCTTAGAAAAAAAAACTTTTGTTTTTATCATTTTATCAATTTTTTTTTATGTTCAGACTCCCAAATGAAATTTGTGTGTGGGAGTTTCCAATTTCAATGTCATTCAGGAGAATGTATAGCGGTCTACAACACTTGTGATGGTATTCCACAATGTAAAGATGGTAGTGATGAAGGACCAGAGGTAAAAAAAAATTATAATTTTGAACTTTATTTGCACGTACATGAACTTTTGTATTTTTTTTTTTTTCAAACTTATTTTACCATATTGTAATTAAATTACGTGCCCATTAATAAAAAAAATCGTTTCACAGTGTCCTACAACAACAGGTGTGGAAGGAAAGTCGATTAATGCCGAGACAAATAAATTAACAAATTATAGAATTCCGGCAGAAAATAGTGCTTTTGCTTCTGTTGGTCTTTCAAAGGTTTATTAATAAATTCTACTAAAATGAAATTGTCAATAAAATGTCGATTTTATTTTTTCAGCAAATAATGCAATCTTTACCAAGACAATATCAACAACAACCTGTTAATCAAAATCCAATATTAAATAATCGCGAGGATCCAATGTCAGCACCATCATTATGGCAAAATCGGAAGGCACAGGATGATCAAACTGAAATAGGTTATTGAAAAAATATGTTGTGGTTTTTTTTTCAGAGTCAATTTAACAAATTCTTTTTTCCTTGACTCATATATATGTGTAGAAAGATTTCAATTAACAGATTGTTATCAATAATTTTAACCCGTTGCTGTCAATCAATTTTCAAAAACAATCTTATTTTTATCGTCAATAACCTCAAGTATGAAATATTTAATCACTTTGAAGAGAAGAAAAAAATATAAAAAAAAGTGATAATTAAATTACTGGAAAATAAGAAAACATTACATGACCTTTTCTTTAACAACAGCAACATCATTTTGTGTGTATATTGCAAAAGTAAAAAGATTTTATTGAACAAGTTCAAGATACTTTAATAATAGCGATCTTTTTTTTTTCTTCTCTCATTTCATTGCCGTTTTGTGTTTCATTTTATAAAACTTTTAATTAAATAAAAGGCAACGATCCACTTAATTGCAATTCCATTTTATGCACAAGATAATGAAATTAAACAAAATTTCATGACAAGATCAAGAATTATCTTTTATTTAGACAAAGGCAATAATATAGCTTCTTCTTCATGAATTCTGTTAAATTTTTTTTTTTTGTAAAAACTTCTTGAGATATTTTATTTCGTCTTGAAAACGCTATTATCATCACAAATGTTCCGTTCAAAAATAATAATTATTTTCTGTAGTGATATTTGTAATTGCTGCATTCTCATGTTTGTCTGATGATATAAAAGTACATACATCGGTACATAGACATTCAATAATAAAAAAAAAAAAATTAAAACGAAAATATCACAAAATTGACAAGAAAACTTTTTAATGTGGGAAACAAAATCTAAAAACAAAACAAAAAATTATACAGGGTGTCCGGTTTAAAGATTTACAAAATGAAACCACAGATAGGTCTCACCGAGACAAACAAAAAATTGTATGAGTTGGGGGGGGGGGGGGGAAATACGAGGGGTTAAAGATTTTTGCTAATTTTTTTGTATTTAACGAAAAAAATTTTCTTCTTTTACTTGTAGAAAGAAATAATCATATATTCAATCATAAAGGTGGCCTACAATTACCAGCAAATAATTTAGGATCACAATATATAAATTCTGGACCAAATATTTATAATCCATTACAAAGAGATATTTACATGCAACCAGATATTCAAAATCCATACAGAAATCCAATTATTCAACCACAAGGTATACTAAACTAAGAAAGAAAAAAAAACGAAATACACATTTAAAAGAAATTTGTTTTTTTTTTCTGATTAATTTTAGACCATATGATTCCTCCTTCAAATTTAAATTGGCAACAAGCTCAACAAATTCAACAACAACAACAACCACCACCACCACAACAACAACAACAACAATCTTTAATACCACCTGGACCATATGTAATCGCTGTAAATGGACAACCAGTTCCACAAATTAAATCTATTCCATCAATTACATCATCATCATCTCAATCGCAATCACAATCACAAATCAACAATATTAACAACAACAACAACAATGATAATAATAATGATGATGATAATATTCAAATTCATAAACTAGATGATTCTGTTGTTAAAAAACCACATGATCATCATAAGTCTGGAATTCAATCATCATCATCAGCACAATTAAATGAAAATGGTACTAATAAAAAAATTAATCATCAACAACAACAACAACAACAACAACATGAAAAGGATCATAATAATGAAAAAGAAAGTTCTGAAGATTCTGATGATTATTCATATTATGAAG
The DNA here is from genome assembly GCA_932526495.1 of Bombylius major. Taxonomy (NCBI): domain Eukaryota; kingdom Metazoa; phylum Arthropoda; class Insecta; order Diptera; family Bombyliidae; genus Bombylius; species Bombylius major. The sequence continues at coordinate 50,889,950 of OW052044.1, forward strand.
AGAAGCCAACTGATTTTGTATGAAATTTTATCAAATTTAACAAAAAAAAATTACTAACAAAATTTATTTTTTTTCAAAATTTCAGAAACAACGAAAACATAAAAAAATTTCCTCAAAGGATAAAGAAAAATCTAATAAAGGAAAAAATAAGGAACATAAAAATGATGATAATAATAATGTAAAATCTGTTGTAGAAGCATCTGTTGTTCATGAACGATATAAAATGATTAAAGAAGATCTTGAAATGGAATTTGTTGATCATGATGGACAATCAGAAAGACCTGGAGGTGCTGTACTATCATTAACATTGGGTAAATATTATACACAAAAATAAAAATGTTTAAAGATAATTATTAATTATTTAATTTTATGATTTTAATTTAGGTTTAATAGTTACAGCAGCTTTGGCAATATTGATTGGATGTCGAATGCGTACAGTTGGTAGAAGAGTTCGACGAATTGGTAAAACACCTTATGCAAATGATGCAGATTTCCTAGTAAATGGAATGTATTTATGAACACACAAATAAATTTATAAGAATAATCAAAAAAAAAAAAAAAAAAGATTCGTATTGTTGTTATTGAACAAAAATTTCTCGAAATCTGAACTCTTAAATTACAATATTCCAAAAAATATATTTTCACTCTTATTCATATTTGTTTTTGGCATTATTTACTTTATCAGACGTCTTAAAATGTCGTCTTTTTGAATTTTTAAGAATTTAATTTTATAATTTGTGTATTTTAATTTCTTACCTTGTTTGTCGTCAGCTCAGTCAAAATAATCTGGATTGGATTGTTGGTTTTAAACACAAATTATTGATTGTCAATTGTTAATTCTTCTTCCTTACACATGTGAACAGAGATTCTTCTTTTTCTACATTCCTTCTCTCCATTGTAAATTGTCCTTAAGAATATTATTACAGTGAAAATTATATCAGAAGTTTTTTTTTTCATGGTTGGTTGGTTGATTGACGTGGCGGTTTTCGAAATCTTTCGAAGACCCAATTAGCACTGAAAGTGCCGTTTTGATACCACACCTCGCGTAACCTTAGGAAATGACGTTCATAATACCGGTAAATCACCATAGCCGTCCTGTTCCATTCCAGGAATCGTATAATGTCAAGGTCTTTGAAGAAAAAGCTCCCCATCGTCTAGAACTTTGCTCTGGCAATTGTCGGACAGTTGCAGTGAGAGGTATAGTAAGTGAGGGTTTCTCTCTCATTGGCTTCCCTGCAACTACGACAGTTGGTATTGATGGGGATACCAATTTTCTCTGCATGATCCCCTTATTTTTTTCATATTTACCTAAAAAAAATTAAAATGATGTAATTTAAAAAAAATATTACATTACAGCGCAATTTTTATTATAATTAATATTATTATTTTTTTGTTTTACTGTACATTTTTATGTTTTTTTTTTTTTTTTTTTTTTTTGCATCATAAAAATTACATACATAATATTATGTTGATTAACCTACAAGAAATTACAATTAAAAATTACAATTACAAATAATAATGAAAATTTTTTTAATTAATAATATTATGAAATTATATCCTAATAATATATTCGATAATTTAAACAAAAGCGAATGCATTTTGTTTTTGTTTTTTTCTACTATTTTAAAGTTTTTAGTTTCAGTTTATCTTTTTTTTTTTTTTCATTTTTAATTACATTTTCTAGTTACTAGTTACTCTACTATTATTATAAATTGAAATTTTGTTGACTTTTTTTTTTTTTTTTCTATTTTCGTGTTATTATTTTCTTTTTCTTTACTACAATTAGTATAATCTTGATTTTTATTTGATTTTCAGTCATTATAATTTTGAATTTTTTCTTTTAAACATTTTTCTTAAAATTTGTGATATTTAATTAATTATTTCTTAATTATATTTCATTTCTTTCTATTAATCTACAATTTTTGGCAATGTTTTCGTATCGCATTGTATTACATTCATTTAAAAGTATAATTATGTTTAATATACTGTTTTCTTTTTTTGTTTTTTTTTTTTTAAATTTTAATAAACGTAAACATTGCAAAAACAAAACGATAATATTGGCAGTAAAAAGAAACAAATATGTATGTATGTATAAATATAAAAAGCTTATACAACACTGATTACAATATCAAATTTCTAAAAAAAAAAAAAAAAAAAACAGAATTATTGTACAATTCTTTTATAATTTAGCAAAAAAAAAATTAATTTGATGACTTTTATTTATTCTTTCTTCACACTTAATTAACGCCTAAATTTTTCCAATCGATGAAACCATTCGTAATATTTTTTTTTTTTTTTCCTAAATAGCAATTTTATATAATTTAGTATATGATAATTTTTCAATTTTCGCTTAAATATGACTTATGTGGTGCATGAAATTTTGCCAAAAACAAAAGATCAATAGTAGAATTTATCTTTCTTATTCACAATATTATTTATTTATTTTAATTAGATTTTTTTTTTTTATTACATTAATTATTATTAAATTACAAAATACAAATATGTATACCTAATTGATCGATCATCAATTATATTTTTTTTTTTCATATGTAGTTTTAAAATAATAAAAATGTAATCGGCTGTTTTGTGTAGCTTTTTGTCAAAAAAAAACAGTTGTGGTATTCTAAGTTTTTAAATAAAATTAAAAAAAAAATGAGTAAATATGAGTTAATTTTTTTATTAAAAATCTATTGGTTGAGTTTTGGAAGCGATTTATTCCCTGATATTTTAACTGATTGATTGAAAACGTGACGTGTGTGATTTAAATCAATTCTAAGTCTTTTATAATCTTATTTTTCTTTTTTGTATTTTTGTCTTATCATCAATGCAACACACGAGCATGTATATGTAATTGTAAATCATTAAAAAAATACTAATTTTTTTTTTCATTTAAATATGGGAAAAATATGAAAAATGACACGACATCAGTATACTACGATAATTTAAGGATCTTATTATGAGATGAGATGAGATGAGATAATTGTAAATTAAATGAAAAATCAAATATTTTTAAAAGTCAATTGAATTAAAATGTAAAATAAGTTATTTTCAATCGAATATTATTTTTGATGGATTAATTCAAGAATAAAAAAAATTGACGATCCATTTTGTTTCAAAAGCAATCCTTATTTTCATAAATTTAAAAATACACACATAATAGAAAATAATTGTGATGTCATTATTGCTTTCGATTGTTTTTTATTAGATTGTATTATATTTCATTATTGCAAATGTTTCATCACTTTATGTCATTAATATAAAAAAAAATATATATTAAAGAAAGAATAAATTGAAAGTAAATTTCATATCTTATTTCTAACTTAAATAAAAAGTTTATTTTAAAAATGAAAATTCTTTTTCGTTTCTTAGCAAAAAAAAAAAAAAAAATAAAGCAACTATTTTGTTAATTTTAACATGTTAAATACAATATGAAACCGTATGATATTTCATGAAGTCTACTTGTTTCTTAAACATTTATGATTCCATGAATGATCCATAAATGATTCAATTTAGTTCAAATTCATATTTTTATAAATCTAAATGAAATATACTAACGTAATAGAAAAAAGTATTTAAAGTTTAGATTTCGAATTAATAATTCAGGAAACAAATCCTTTTGTTTTTTGTTTTTTTTTTTCTTTAATATTAATTTCATGTCATACATTTGACTTTATTTATTTATGAATACAACCAATTTCGGTATACATTTTCAAAAACAACAAAATTCTGTCTTGATTAATTTGTCAAAAAAATTGTACATTTTAAGGATGAAAAACACATTAAACACATACATAAACATAAGCAAAAATATTTATACTTCAAATTTTTATAAATTTATTATAAATCTTTTAATAATTTTCTTTAAATTGTAAATTATAATGAAATTTAAATAAAAATGAAAGTATACAATTGTTTTTGTACACCTAATATGAATTATAATTAATTTTATCCTTATTCTTTTTTATTTTTTGCACAGTTCATTAAAAATTGCAATTATTTTTATTTCAGATATATTTCGTATTTAGTCATTTTTTTTTTTTTATTTTATTTTCATTCAATTCAATCGTTTTTTTTGTGAAAATAGATATTTTTATAATAAATAAACACTACATATGATTACAATTAATAAATTCAAATACAGGAAAAATTTAAAATAAAATGAAATATTTTTCTTTTTTTAAAAAAAAAAAAATGTAATAAATGAAGAAAAAAAAAATTTACCTAAGAAAAAAAAAAGAATTATTAATAATGAGAATACCACTACTATTCTTTTAATATAATTTATGCTACTTTTATAAAATAAAAAAAAAATATTATTTTATAATTCATAGTTGCCATATTACACATTCCGTTTTTCTTTTTAATTATTTTCAATCTGTGATTTTATTTTAATTTTGCTTTTTTTTTTTTCTGTGTTTTACAATTTAATGATACTTTTCTATTATTATTTTTTATTTATAATCAATGTTATAGGATAATTATATTTATTATTATTATTTTTATTATAATGTTTGCGTTATATATTGAACAAACTCAAAGAAACTTCTGCAAAGAGGAAATCATGTTGCATACCTAAAATATAAAAAAAAAAAGAAAGAAAAATTTTGTAACATATTAGTTTTATTAAAATTTAGTGTGAAATTTGCATTAAGACTGTGTTTAGGTTCAAAATTAAACGAATATCATCATTTACTTTATTGGATCTTTACTTCCACTCATTCAAAAAGTTTATAAGATTTTAAAAAAGTACAATTTCATTTTAAAGACACGTGTTAGGTCATGTCTTTAAAAACAGTATGTTAAACTTTAGTTCTTGACTATGAGAATTCATAAAATCGCAAATCAATGATATGATTTACAAAACAAAAACAAAAATTATACAAATATTTCAAATTTCTACCCACCTTTTGGTCCAAAGTCTAGCAATTCTATCATGTTCTTCCCTGTTTTGTAGATATTGAGTTGCAATACTTCCAACAAGTGGATCGGCTATAATAATAATAAAAATTAATAACGATATAAAATTAGAAAACTTTCTATAATTCTATAGGAATAGGAAAAAAAAAAAAGTAAAAATTTACCAGGATTGCAGTCAGTCAGCAGGGAACAAATTGATAGAAGAACCTTGGATATTGTCAATGCTGGAGACCAATTATCTTTTAGTATATCCAAACAAATGACACCTTGACTATTAATGTTGCAATGATATATTCTAGTTCTAAATGTAACCTAAAATGAGGAAAAAAAATCAAAATTAGATATTTTTCATGTACCTATGTTATATTTTTATTTAATAAATTTATAGAATTTTTATAAGAAGAAAAAAAATATATTTAATTTTATAATAATATACAACCTTCGGAGGTTTAAATGGATATTCCGGTGAAAAATGTATATCTAAAAAGAAAACTCCACCCTCATATACAGAACCAGGAGGACCAAGTATTGTTGAAACCCATTCATATAAATTATCACCTTTTGGTCCAGCACTACAATTTGGCGGTGGATCAAGAGTTATTTCAGCTAATTCTTTTTGTATACGTTTTGCAGATGTTCCTAATGCTTTTGAAATTTTTGGATTTGGTTTTGAATCTTTACCATCAGGTTTTGATTCATTATTTGATGGTGTTGAATTTGTTGAACCACTACCACTTCTACCACGTCCACCTCCTCCACTACTATTGCTTGATCCAGCACTTGAAGACATCTTATTTTTCTTATCGTTTTTTCTTTTTCCTTTTGCTTATGCTAATGCTTATCAAATAAATGAAAAAAAAAAAAAATAATATACTTTAAATATTTTTAAAAATCATTCTTTAAATTACTGCCTTAATTCGATATCTAATTGTACATTAAATAATTAATTCTTAATAATTTCATAATATTAGAATTTTCTTCTGTAATAAAATAAGAAAGATGAAAAATTATTTCATTCTAATTATATCTATCAGACATTCTTAGAATAAATCGATAAAAATTTGTTTTTCATTAGTAGAATTTTGTGTTACCTATTATTATAATGTAAAATTTGTGTAAGAAGAGAAGAGGAGGAAAAACACTAATTGAATTCCTAATAAATTTAACAAAAGATTCTACAGATATTTCTACTAAAATTTCATTTAATTTTTAATGCAATATGTATTACGTTTGTCTCAGTCAAAAAAAAAATTACAAATTACAAAACCAATTACAACCGAAACAAATAAAAAATGAAAGTCCTTTGTGTTGCACTTACATTTTTACCAAAAGAAAAAAAGAAAAGAATCTTCGATTAAAACTCAATAAAAAAAATTAATTATATTTTAAAAAGTTATTAAAAATTTATTATTTTTATAATTTAAAAATATTCACTAACTTTTTATTTATTAGTTTAAATATTTCATTACTTAAATTAATCTAATTTAATTTATTAAATTCCATTTAAAAAAAAAATTCTTTTTAATTCTTAATTTTGTTAAGCGGCCATTTTGAGTGATTTTTATGGCATAGCAAATTGCTTGACAAAAAAAAAAAAACTAATTTGATTGCACTTTCAATAGAAATAATAAATTTAATGTTAAATTTAACAAAATCTTAAATTCATTGAATATTAATTTAAAAATAATTATTTTTCTAAAAACATAATAAACTACTTACAATTAGATGGCCAAACAGATAAACAATTGCAATTAAGATGCAAAAATATAATACTGATTACTGAACCAACAAATAATCTCCTTTTGATTTCCTTTGTCAAAAATTTTCTGAATTAACTATATTATAAATTTTGTTGATTAACTTTCTATTTAATAAAATATATTTAAAAGTATTTAAATAAATTTTATTTAGATTTTTTATATTTAATAAAATATTTCAAAATTTCTTTTTGATTTGGTAGCAAGTAGCAGCAAAGCAACACGACCGCTATATGCAGTACTGCCAAATTGAATTAAACATTCAATCTTCAGCTGATTATTATTTTCGGAGTTTATTTTAAAATTAAAAAACTATATTTTCTAGTGAATCTGGAATCATATTGTATATGAATTATGAACTACTTCTTTTAGTTAATATTAATTTATTTTTCACCATAAACATACAAAATTAGGATACAATTTAAAATATTTGTGTGAAAAAAAAAATACGATTCGGTTAGAAAAATTTCTGTATGGCATTACTTTACATTTCGGTATTTTCGGTATTATAGCACTTAGCCGATGTTTTAGCCGAATCTCTAATGACTAGCTTTTTTAACTTTAAAAAATAATTAAATAAAACAAATTTGATTGAATATATTAAATGTCATTTATTTATCATCAAATGCTTTACGAGATTTAAATATTCTAACTGAATTATCAGCTCCACCAGAAACAATAAATTTTTGATTAGACCAATCGCAATCCAACACCTTATCACTGTGTCCGATAAGATCATAAAGAGGTCCTTTTGGACTAAAAAAAACAAAAATCAAAATTTTCAAACACCAAATTCTAAAAGATTTATTATACTTTACCTTCTGTGATCCCATAATTTCACTTGGTTATCATAAGATCCAGAAATGAATAAATATTCATCCGTTTTCGACCAACATACTGTTTGTACCCATTGGGAATGTCCTAAATATGTATTTTTAACTACAGTCCCCTCTAATAAAGAATACAAAAAAGAAAATAATTGACCACAATTACACTCAACAAAGAAAAATCTTACGATTAGATCGTGGATCGTATAATCTCAAGTTTTTATCAGGTGATGCAGCAATAATTAAACCATTTAAATTTGAATAGCTTATATCGAAAAATGATTTATTGCCTGTTATTTCTGTTTTTATTCCTTCTAAATTTAAATCCCATATTTTCATAGTATGATCCCAAGACGATGTTAAAACTGTTTCAGAATCAATCCATTGCACAGACGATACACACTCTCGATGTCCTTGTAAAGTCATTTGTGGAGTCTGTATGGATGAATATTTTCATAAAATTTATTGATTATTCTTTTTAAAATTTAAAACAAAATTTATACATACCCTAACAGCACCCATTTCTGATTTTGGAACTTTTGCTGTTTCATGATTTTTATCGTCATTACCTTAAAAGCAAATCAATTTTCATTTTAAAAGACTAACAACAAAGCACATTAATCTATTGAAACCTACTTGCTGACCATATCTTAAGCATTGTATCCCAACTTCCTGTTGCAAATTGTTTTGAATTTGGACTAACTGCAACACTATCAATTCCTCTTTCATGTCCTTTACAAACATAAACACAATCAACTGCATTTTGTTCAATATTCCATTCCCAAAGCATAGCAGTTTGATCTTGAGAACAACTAAAGAATTCCAATTGAAAACATGTAATTTCTAAATCAATTAATTTTTAATAATTACCTGATAAATACTCCTGTAGTATCGGTTAATGATACCCATGCTACTGCTTTAATAGCATTCGTATGTCCTGGTATTGTCAATATATGACTTCCTTTTGTAGTCCATAAATTCAATGTGTTATCATAGCATCCAGTTAAAATCCAATTATTACACGTACTAACAGCTGATACCCAATCATCATGTAATAAACAATCTTTTGGTTCTGGTGCAGGGAATCTTTCAACATATTCAATTTCAATAATATCTTCAAATGATATTGATTTATCTTTTAAATGATCTCCTAATTTTAAGCTTTAAAAAAGAAAATTAAAATCAGCAATTCATCGATTTAAATAGAATCATCAGATAGTCATAGTAGCAAACATCATACTTACCGTAAATATTCACCAAATACCAAAAAATCAAATTCAACATCTTGATGAGATGTATTTTCACTTAATAAAGTATTAACCAATGTGTTAAGTTCACTTGTTGTAACATTAGCTCCAATGGAATATGGTGTATCCGGTACTGCATATCTGCAAAATACAAAAAATACAATAAATGTGATCCAAAACACATAACCAAATATTTAATATGGTTTTACATACTTTTCCTGAATAATACTTACTGCGATTGTTTTGTAGTTAAATGAATTTGTAACTGTCCTTCACCGCTTTCAATTTCCATTATTTTTAACAAATTTTTATAACAAACAAAAGTTGATTAATTAAGTTGGAAAAAATGGAAGAATTAAGAAATCCTCCACATTCGAGATTTCGAGGACAATAAGCTGTTTTTACTTTTTAGACGTGCTTTTTTTTGAAACGTTTTCAAAGAGAGTTGAATTGAAATTTATAACAAGTTAATGCCGTTAAGGCGATTTTCGCTGTCGATAGCGACTGCCAACTGTCAAAATTTATCGCCATCGCCCAGCGGGTAATTAATTTCTTTGACAGTAAAGTTGGTGTTTCTTTTGTATTTAATAGCGAAAATCTTTAATTGTGTGTGGTTATGCCATTATGTAGTTTTAAAACTTTCGATTCTACTTGATTCGACACAAATAACACAACATATACAATAAACAAACTAAAACCGCTTGTAAAAAAAAAGTAAATGCTGAAATATGTGAAATATTGACATTTGACACCGACCTGACAGGTTGATAGCAAAACATAATATTTGGGAATTTCGCTTATTGCGTGTGCATTTTAATATTTTTATTTTTAATGTAAGTTTAAACTAACATAATTATCCTAGTGGTAATTTATAATGTCAGTTTTGTTTCTTTTTTTAATACTATTTTTTCTTACTAAATTTAGAAATAATGAGTATATTTCGCCAATTATTTACTACATCAAATCATGAAGAAATTAAAAAAGAATCATCTTCATTAACTTTTCTAGATGAAAAAGATTGTGAGACAGGTAAGATGAGATCATTCATTGGTCATGCTTATATTCTAGTATTTTATTTCAACATTTTTTCTAAAACTTTATTTTGATTCTTTTGTTTATAGATTTCAATACAAATTCGAGATTGTCAAAGAATCTCATAGAAATTATTTCTGACAAAAATTGTATTTGCTACTTTGTACAATTTTTAGAAACAAAAAATGCTCTATCGCTAATAAAATTTTATTTAGATGCCGAGAATTTTAAAACTGTTGCAGAGAATTCATTAAAAATTATTTCAAAAACGTTAACATCCAAAATAGAATTAAAACAAAAACAAAAAAATGAAAATTTAGAAAAAGCAAATAAAAGAGTGATAACTCAGAAATCTGATGATATAAGTTTAGCAACAACATTATCATCAGAATATTGTGATAATAATGAACATGTAAATTTAAAATATTTTCGAGAAAAAAAAAAGTATGTAAAAAATGATAATGATGATTGTGGTGATATAAGTGGTATAATTGTACCTGAATTGAAAAGCTTATGTGATTTATCTATGAGAAAACCTCTAACTGATGATGAAAAATCACGTATAATTTATGCCGAAAATAAAAGTAAAAGAAATAAAGAACAACAACAACAACTACAACAAAAATATGATATTGAAAATCTACCAGTGAAAACACCATTATCATCATCAAGAAAATTTAATACATCAGTTGCAACAGATGCAGTTAGAATCTATAAAAAGTATTTAACATTAAATTCACAGTATTTTATTGATATTCCAGCAACAATTACTTCAACAATATCATTAGCTCTTTGCGCACAACATGACAATGATGAAATTGAATCTCCTAGTGTAGATACTGCAACTTCCAATGGACCATCTTCATTGACAACCGATTCAGACGATACTGATTATGAAAATGATAAAGTAACAACAATTACAATTTCACCAAATTGTTTTGAAGAAGCTAAAAGTTATGTATTTGATCGTATGGAAAATGAATATTTAAATGAATTCTTAGAAAGTGTATTCTATTGCAAATATTGCTTAGAAATTTTGACAAATTTTAAAAATTTAAAATTAACTGATATTTTATATAATGAATCAGCAATATTCTATTTTATGGAATATTTGGAACAAGAGAAAAAACAAATATATTTAGAATTTTGGATGGCGGCTATAAATTTTCGTGAACATTATCACAATAAATGTAAAATTTCTAATTATCATAATGATGATAATAATGATGATTCAAAAATAAAAAAAAATAATGATAATGACAGTGATATAATTGAAAATGATAATATTATAAAAGATGCACAAAATGATGCAATGATATTATATGAAAAATATTTTTCATTACAATCATCAAATCCATTAAATATATCGAATAATATAAGATGTAAAATTGAAGAATTAATTTGTAGTAAAAAATTATTACAAATTAGTAAATGTTTTGATACAACATTAAAATTAATTGAAAATTATTTAGAAATAAATTATTTTGAAAAATTTCTAAAATCTCAATTATATTCCAATTATATAAATGAATTACGTAATAAATTAAAAAATGATGATAATTATAATTTTTATAATACAAATAATCAATTACCACCATTAACACCGTTAACAAATGCAAGAAAATTATTGACACCATCATTATCATTAAATAAAAAGGATCAACAACAAAATGATGATAAATTACAACGTAATAATGGTCGTGGTCATCGTAAAACAATGTCAGATTGTACAAATGAAAATACAAAATGTTTACGTATAATTGGTGATATATCACAACATAATACATTATTAGCAATGGAAAATTCTTCTTCATATTTAAATTCAAATAAATTAATGAATAATCGTTATGTTGATTCTTCAACATCAAATAATATGCAAATTGAAACAAAATATTTAATAAATCCAGATTTATTATGGCATAGAAATTCAATGATAACATCATTACCAACTGGAGGAAATAATTGTGGTAGTAGCAGTAGTGGTAGTGGTGGTGGTGGTTTAACATTCGGTCGTGTGGATGCATTAGGAAGATATGAACGTGATTTTGATTTAATGGAAATACATGATAATAAAGATAATAAATGGTCATTAGGTGGTAGTAAAATAAAAAATGTTGTTAGAAAATTAGTTAATCTACCTGAAGAGAAAGTACAAGAAGAAATTGCATGGCAAGTAGCTGAATTAATTGTTAAAGATATAACAAGTATAACATTAGGAAGCAATTATAATATGAATAAATCTGCAGTATCAGCATCTGCAACAAAAAAAACATCAATACCTTCGAATATTAATAATTATAGTAGCAGTGGCTGTGGTGAAAAACGTAATAATGATGATAATAGCAATAGTAATAGGGGATGATCTTTAACGAAAGAAATTCAAAATGAAAAATTCAATTATTCGTTAAATTTAAATTTATTAAAAATTATATTAATTAAATACTATTATGCTTTAATTCGGTTGTCTCTCGATTTCTTTATAAAATCTTAATTATTATTATTTCGTTATTAATAGTTTATTGTTGATATATAATTATTATAAAAAAAAAGAAAAAGATTTTAATATATATTTTTATTATTTTTAAAATATATGAATACATAATTATATTTTTTTTAATGTTTATTTTGAAATTAAAACTATTTTTTATCGAAACACAAAAATTTATGTAATTTTATCGTTCAAAAAGGAACTAATACTTATTTTGTATTGTCACTTAACTTAAAACTAGTGTATTGTATTGAATTCGCACAATTTTAATTTATACATAATTTTAATAATATGAATGTATTATGTATTTTTTTTCAATTTTCGAGTATTAAATGAAGAAGAGATTCAAATAAATCCTTAAATGAAATATAATCATAAATTTAAATATATAACTGCTCAAAAAGTAATAAACATAACGAACAATGAATGAAAAATATATATGTTACGCTTTTGAAAACTGATATGTTCAATATTTAGAATATTATACTATGTCTATGAAATAATAATTTATTTTTCTCAAGAAATAATAGTAATTCAACATTTGAATCATCGAATTTAGTGAGATAGAAAAAATTAAACAAGAATAACGCTCGAAATTTTCAAACTTCGTTGTTTTTTTTGTGTTAGTTTTGTCACAATTCCAATTTATGTTCAAATTAAAATATTTTATAATTTATTGTTTTGCACTTATGCATATATAAAAAAAAAATGTATGTAAAAATTTGTGAAATTTTTAATATTTGTCATGACAAAGTATAATTATTTTTTTAAAAGAAAGAAGGAACAAAAATTTGTTATACTTAAATAATAAAATAAAAATACATGAATAATGTATAATAAAACTGTTCTTTTTTTCTTCATGAAAAGCCTTTTAATTTCACAAACTTGGATTCCTCATTTGCCAAATCGACTAACTCCATTTTTGAGGTTTTTTAAGTTTTAGTTCCAGAACTCGATTAATTCTTGGATTTTTCATATTCGAAGTAATTGGATGTGATGATAAGCCGTTAGACCGATTCAATTGTGCAATACAGTTGATCGAATCTACTAATGGTCTGAATCCGCCTCCGGAACGAGTACCATTCTGTTTGTGCTCTTGTTGTTGGTGCGCTTCTGCTGAGCGCGTATGAGGCGCCCAGGAAGTGGAAGGACCACCAGAGAACAAGACTGTCGGGGAGTAAGAGATCCTGGACTCATCCTCCGCTAACGCTTGATCTACAGGTGGAAGAACCATTATTTATTATTAATCTATTTCTTCATAGAATTTGTAAGAAGATAGTTTTATAGTTTAATTTAGAAATTTATTTTACTGTTTAGAATTCCTTTAAAGTTTATAAAATAGTTTTTATTATTATTTAATTTAAGTAGTTTATTTGTGTATTTTAAATTCAAAATAAATGAGTACAAACTGATGAGGTCAACAATTATTCTTTTCTTTTTTTTTTCCTCCTAATTTTGATATTTGGAAAATATGGATGATTGTTGATAGTGGGCTTGGAGATCGGTAAAATAAAAGTTGGTCTGGAAGTTCTTCCACCTGTAGATCAAGCGTTAGCGGAGGATGAGTCCAGGATCTCTTACTCCCCGACAGTCTTGTTCTCTGGTGGTCCTTCCACTTCCTGGGCGCCTCATACGCGCTCAGCAGAAGCGCACCAACAACAAGAGCACAAACAGAATGGTACTCGTTCCGGAGGCGGATTCAGACCATTAGTAGATTCGATCAACTGTGTCTGTAATGGGCACAATTGAATCGGTCTAACATAAGATTTATCAAATTATGTATAAAATATATATTCGTTGAACTTTTTCTTAATTTCTAAATACGATTAAAATTTAAATTGTATATTTTTATTTAATATAAGAAAAGAAAAAAAATTATCCTTATAAGTAAACTCCTACAATGTGAGTATTAAGTTACAAATTTTTAAGGCTTTAAAAACGTTTAAAAAAAAAAAAAGGATTATCTTATGCAAATTTATGCAAGGCACATTTTAAAAAATTCGAATTAATTATTCACATGTACATATAGTATTATTATTATACTAAAGTATATAGTATAGTATATTTAATTTTTTTTTCTTAACTTAAAAATTATTTGGATGGAAGCAATAGCATTTTTAATTTTTCCGATTCACTCATTAACATCATATTATTGGTTGTATCTTTTTGTTTAATTGGTAATAATTCATGACATTCCGTTATCATCATTTCATCATCATCATCGTCATCATCATTATCATCATTATTGTGAATTTGATTTTCATTATGATTATTATTTGTTATTGTATTTGAATTTGTATTATTATATGATGATGTTCTTGTTTGTGTTACAATTTCATGAGCATTAGCTTGAATTCCAACATCACAACTAGTTTTACTGTTACGTGAATGTGGTTTACCACCACCACCACAATTACCACCAAGTCCATTTGATATTCCTGAATATGATGAACTTTGAAGTCCACCACCACCAACACCTAACATAGGAAGATCTAATTCTGATGAATATGATGTAGACGATGATGTTGAAGATGATACTGATAAATTTGAATCATCATCATTGATTACATCCGAAATATTAACACCGATATCTTTTTTATTGTTTTTAACAGTAACAGTTGTTTTATTTTTATGATGTTGATGATGATGCTGATGATGATTGTGATGATGATTCTTTTTGTTTTGGCTACGTCGATTAATTGATGATTTACGACTGTTACGACTTTTTGAACTATTTTTACTGTGACGACTACATGAATCAAATTTATCTTTGCTACTTCGGCTCATATTTAAAATATTATCAAATGATAATGATTTTTGCATATTTTTTAGAACATTCTCAACTTTTAATTTCTTCTCGTCATCATTATCATTAATATTCCGTACTTTATTACCATTGTCTATCTCATCATCATCATTATCACTAAAATTTTTATTATGATGTTGCGGTTTTCTAAAAAGTATATCTAATCGTGAATTTTGTGCTTTAAATGATGTACCACGTGATGTTTCATCATCATCATCAGATGTTGTCGTTAAACCTTGATTATGAAGGAATGGTATTATGAATTTACCGTTTTTCGATAAAAAATTACAAATATCGTCAGGTTTAACAAGTCCAGCATTACCACTACGACGTTTTAAATTTTTTCCAATTCCTGTAGTTTTTGATAATTTTTTATGATGTAATATATTATTTACATCATCAATATCACACGTATCACCACCATCTTTTCTATTATCAAATTTTGATGTAGGTAATGGATATGTTGTTTTCTTTAATGCAATCACTTGACTTTCAATTGATGTACTACTTTCACGTCTACTATTAAATTTACGACCAGCAGCAGCAAAAAAATCACGTCTTCTATTACGTGATTTTGAATGTTGCTGATGATGATGTTTTGTACTTTGATGATGATGATGATGAGTTCCTCCACTACCTGCTGATCGACTACGACTTGCAACTTTCGTTTTCATTTCTGCAAATTTAACAGAAACCTAAAGTAGAAAGGAAATAATGATTACGTATTGTCTGATTAAATCTCATAACTACGATAAAATTATTCATGTATTTATTCTTTCGGAAAAAACACATACTTGTGAATCAACTGAATTACGCCGTGATTCAACTGAAAAATGTCGAACACTAAAACTTATCTCAGAATCTAGAGAACTTTTCCGAGGAGCACCACCACCACCACCACCTCCTCCTCCTCCGCCACCGCCGCCGCCTTGACTTGATGAATTCGTTGCTGTTGCACCAGTTAATGCAAAACGACGTTTAACAAATTGTGGTAAATAATTTGCCCATGTTGAACTAATTTCATTTGTTGCTGATGAATTTAGATCATTTACATCAAAATTAAGACCAACTGGATCAGTATGTGTATTATACAATGTTATTGATAATCTTCCTTTATTACGTAATTCTTCTCTTTTTGCCCATGTTTGTGCAATTACTTTATGTTTTTGCATTTTAATTTCTTCATTCACTTCCTTTCCACATTTTCTATTTGAATTAAATAACAAAAAAAGTTTAATTTAAAATTGATTTTTTTTTTAAAATTGTTTATCAATTTCTTACTTTAAAATATAACGTGTCCATGTTTCAATTGATGCTGGTGTCCAACACCATGACGACATTACAATACCAGAACCGAATAAACAAAGTAAATGAAGTTGAAGAATTGCTACACTTGGTCTCATTTCCATTTTACATGTTTTATGTTCATCAGTGAATGTTGTTGAAATTTTACAACTAAACAAAAATAAAAATATATAGAAGGTATGTATGTGATTTTTGTTTTTCTCTGCTTAATTAAAAACACTTACATTATATATTCCTTTAGACTTTTAATCCATAATCCTGAATATTTGAATTCATTTACATGACAGGCAATTGTAACAAGAATAAATACTAATGTGAACATTGCACATAAACTCATTCGAACAATTATAAAATGAATTTTATTACTAGCTGATGTTGATTTAATATCATTTGCAAAATTTTTTAAACGGAATAACATAATCATGCCACGTATAATAAAATATCCGCTTATTAATAGAACACCACATAATGGTCCAAGTAAAAATCCAGCTCGTATTGGATGATTTATATAACCAACATAACATATTCCAACAATACTATTACCATCAACTTCACTTAATGCCATCGTTGTTATTGTTAAAACTAATGGTAAAGACCATGCAACTAAATGAAAATATGAACCTTTTTTATCGATACGATCTTGAACATTTCCAATTGCTCTTAAATGCCAAGCATATGCTAAGAAAACAAACCAAACCATTGCTGCCGTAAGAAAATAATAAACCAATACAAAAACAACAATACATGATAAATTTTCTCCAGCACTTGGTTCTGCATGTCTTAATGTTTTATCTTTACGACAAACTATATCTTCACGACTACCTGGTGTGAATTGAGCTAACCAACTGAAAATTGAAAAAAAATAAATAAATTTTTAAAATCAAATTTTGCTTTCGTTTTTTAAATTATAAAACTTACCCAAGGCATGATATTAAAAAACAAAAATTTATATAAAATACAATTAATGCTGGATATTTACTAGCATTTTTCCAATCAATCATAAATGTTGTTATTACAAATAAATTACTAATAAAACATAATGTTGCACCCCATGATATTAATTTATGTATTTGTCTATGTTCATCATCTGTATATAATGGATCTTTACATTGTATACCACATCCTTCAATACCCATATAATATGATGATGTTATTTCTGTTTGTACTAATGGTTCTAAACATTTACCCGTTATATTAAATTTCATTTCTCTAACATCATTATTACATTTTGATGGAAATAATGTTTCATTACATTTTAAAAATTCTGGAAAATATGTTGTATTATATAATATTTTACATGGTTCTAATGTTATTTTACACATTTCTAATGATGGTAAATAAACCATATCAGAATTTTTAATTTTTTCACATTTTGGTGTAAAAACAGCACATAAAAAAGGCTAAAAAAAAAAGAGAGTGTATATGTATATTAATACATAATAAATAGTATGGAATTTATATTATTTTACCTGAATAACAGCCCAACATTTTGGTACATGTTGTAATGCTTGATAATTGAATAATCTTTCATGGGTTTGCTCTTGACTATTATAATCAGTTAAATCAAGACTTGTATATGAATATGGTATTTTTGAACCAAGACATGTTGAAAATTTTAATTTTTCACATTTTCCTTCACGGACACAATGTATATGACGCATATCACCACGGCTATCAAACCATGGTTTATCATCTTTGCCTTTTTTACCTATAATTGTTTTTTTTTTTTTTTTTGAAAAAAAAAAAGAAAAATGATTATTTTTAAAATATTTTAAAACTATTTAATGGCTTAATATGCGGTAATTGCAAGAATGAAGAATTAAATACCGCATTGAATACCAAGTTGAATCATGGACTGAAAAGCCAAAGAAATTTTCTTACGATGTTCATGGAATAACCGTCAAACTTTAAAAATTAATTGTTAAAAATATTTAAAGAATATTTACTATATAAAAGATGAGAAAAGAAAATTTTCAAATTTAATTTCGGGAAATTTAATTGAAAATAATTTTCTAGTTTTTTAAAACATTTTTTTTTTCCTATAAATTAAATTATTAGTTCTCAACCTTGCAATTACAATTTTTTTAAATTTATCTAGGTATCCTAATTTTTAAAATATTTAAATCATTAAACAATGAATTCTCTAAATATTAATCATAAATTTTATTTTTAGAATTTTTATATATAAAACCCATTTTACTTACCATATATTCGAAAATTTTGTGTACCATTAATTTTTTCCATGTCCAAAATTTCTGTAGATTGTTGTAAATTAATACTATTTGTTATTCCATAAACTACTTTATTCAAATGACTTATCAATAAATTTAAAAAATAAATGCAAAATAAAATCCTAAAACAAAAAGAAAAAAAACAAACAAATAAGTAAAAATAAAGATTACCCTGAGATAAAAGGAAATGAAGAAAAAAAAAAACAACAAAAACAAAAAAAAATAAAGGAGACGGAGACAAAGTGATTTATTTACCTCATTTTAGACCACCCAAATAGCCGCAGGCTTTGTATATATTGTTGTTGTTATTTCAAGACCACCCACCAAGTAAAGTTTAGTTTTAAACTTCTTTATTTTACCTGTTCATTTAGTTACATTTTCTTAAAATTTTATTCATTTGTTAAATATTTATTTCATCTTTATTAAGAAAAAAACTGAAATTATCGAATAAAATAATAAATTATTAATAAATCAAAAGACAAAAACTATTAATTCCCGAATTAACTCACTTCCTCAATGCTGTTGGTGCTCACTGTGCTGTTGAAGTTGATTTTGATTGAATGTTGTTTTGTTGTTGATTGTTGAATCTGTATTTTGTTTTGCTATCAACAATTATACGTATACATAGGGTAAATGAAATGAGATTGGATCCAAATGAATTTAAAATTAATCATTGTATTATTAAACTCAAATCACTACTCTCCGTACAACCTACAAATTCAAATTATTTAATGTTAAATACAAAATACAATTAATTTGAATGACATATTTTTAAATATTTTCTACTAATTATTTAAAACATCTTATATTTTTACAACAAAAATTTACAAATCAAGTTTAATTACGACATTGAATTTCAATTAAATTAGGTCAAACGATCATGTGTACGTACACAATATTGTAATATTGGATTTTTGTATCCCAACAAAACAACCAACAACAACATGGCAACATATTAAATTAACTGTTAACATCACCAAAAATAGTGACGAAAGTCGAAAACACAACAGTCAACACAATACGAAGGTTTTATTTATAAAAAAAAAAAAGTAATGCCGAATTAATTAAATTACTTATATTGTAGTAATTATAATATTAATATAAAATTTTTTTTATTAAATATGGGAGGAATCATTTGGTCTGAATTATTTCCAAATAGATTGAGCATTTTTATATTTATTTGTTATATGTCATTATTTGTTAGTCAAGGTATGTAAAGTTATTTTTTTCTTAAATATAATTAAGAAAATTACCAATATTATGTTACCATTAATAAATAAAAATATGAATTTTAATTATTTTATAGAAGTTGCTTAATAAACCTTTTTTTTTTTTGTTGTTGTAGGCTATGTAAACAAATTGATATTTATGTAGAATATGTATTTTTTTTATTTTTCCAGGTATTATTGTGACAGCATCACAAGAATCAAACAATTCATATAATTACAGTACTGTTTTAGTAGTTTTATTAACTGAAGTTTCAAAATTAATCGTTTCAACATACTTATACTGTAAAGAGTAAGTTAATAAAAAGCTAATATACCCGGAAATAAAAAGATTAAAAAAAAAAAAAATTTTTTTTCTTTGTAAAGTTGTGATAACACCAACTACACTTATCAATATTATTTTTTTCTTTTTTTCTAATTGTATACAAATATTTATTTTATTTATTTCTTGATTAATGAACACTCATACATGTCAGTTATTTTTAAATTGAAAAAACTAAAAATATCAAATTAATGTCTTTTCAAATGGAAAATAGCTAGATAAATGAAAAAATGTACCTTATTTCCATAATAATGTTTTATGTTTAATTTTTTTTTTTTTAAAAACCAGAATAAAATAAATTTACATTTAGGATAGTTTATAAATTTCAATTTTTATTAAAATCTATGTATTACAATTTAAATTAATTAATTTTTTTTTTTTAAATTATTTTACAGCAATAGTCTGCAATCATTACATGACAATATTAAAAAAGATTTTAATGTTATGCTCTTATATTTTGTTCCTGCATTTTTATACTGCCTTTACAATAATCTTGCTTTTATTAATTTATCAACATTTGATCCCACAACGTATTACCTTTTGCTTCAATTAAGAGTTGTTGTTACTGGAATTCTATTTCAGGTAATTAAATTTATCTCAAGTACTAATATAATTATAAAAATATAATCAAATTTCAATTTTTTGTTATCATTTAGATTATCTTTAAAAAATACTTAAATAAACGACAATGGATCTCACTTATATTATTAACAACTGGATGTATGATAAAACAAATTGATTTTAATGAAAATTTCTTATTTAAATCATCATCATCATCTTCAGTAATAAATAATAATAATAATTTAAATAGTAATTTAACAATGACAATAAAAACTGGTATTATGACAAAAAATATGACAGGTTTTGATTTAGATTTAAGTGCTATATTAATATTAGCACAAACAATATTTTCATGTTTGGCTGGTGTTTATAATGAATATTTATTAAAAAATAAAGGTTCAAATGTAAATATATTTATACAAAATATATATATGTATATTGATTCAATATGCTGTAATTTATTATTATTATTATTACAAGGTAATTTATTTAATTCATTATTTAATTTAGATAATTTTAAAGCAATATTACGTTTAAATGTTATTATTATAATTATAAATAATACAGCAATTGGTATTGTAACAAGTTTCTTTTTAAAATATATGAATTCAATATTAAAAACATTTGCAAGTGCATTAGAATTAATGTTTACAGCAATATTATGTTATTTATTATTTTCAATACCAATTTATTTAAATACAGTATTATCTATATGTATTGTATCATTTTCAATTTATTTATATTCTCAAAATCCAGTTGTGAATTTAGTTAAAAATTCTAACAAAGATGTTGAAAAACAATTATTGAATAATAGGGATACTGAAGATGATGAAATTGTATAATAATAAAAAAAAAAAAAAAAAACAACTAAAACATAAACTAAAATATCTCATTATCTCTCATATCAAATTCTAAAAATTATCAATTTATACCAAAAAGTAGACAATTAACTTAAAATCCCATGATAATATTTAAATTTTTAATTTGATACTAACTGTAAAAATCAGGTAAATACTTTAAAAAAATTTTATATGAATAAATTTTAAATTTTATTACGTAAATTTTTGTGAATATCAAATAAAATTATTTTTTAAGAAAACAAAAAAATTTTATGTAATTAATATTAAAAATGAATTTTTGGAAATAAAGTTAAAAACTAATTAAATCTACTAAAAATTGTCTTACATTACAAAAATAAAAAAAAAAATAAAAAAGAAAAATTGTTAATGTTTATCCACCTCGTATGATATTCTTAAATTGTTCTATTAGAGTTTTATGTGAATTAGAAAATTTGTAATTTCTGATCAATTTTTCGAACGCATTCCGTCTGCAAATAGAGATAAAAAAAAAAACAATGTAAATATGTAATATTTCTACTTGAAAATTAAATAATTGAACTTACATTATGGCACGTTTTGTTCGAGGTAATGAAATAACCAGTAATTCAAGATATTCAAGACATTCAGGCCAATATTTCGTTATTTCAAATTTATTTGGTTTAAACAATGTTGATATTATTTGAAAAATTATTAAAACAATTTCAATTTTAATATTTTCTGATCTTTCCATATTTTTTATTAAATCAATAAATTTTTTCATTGCTTTCTTCTGTAATTTTATTTTTATCATTACCTTAATTTCAATATTTTCTAAATCTTTTAAATGATATATTGCAGAAGCTAATATCCTAATAAACATTTTACTATTCTCTTTTTTACTCATTTTTATTAAAATTTGTATAAACTCTTTCAATTCTTCGGAGTACCACATATTATTGAATTCCTTTACATTGAAAAATATAAAAAGACAAGCATTAGATAACAAGTTTTTAGTTATTTGTAATATTTAACATACTAAACCATAAAAGATAACTATTTTCCATGGTGTTGTAAGTAACGGAATACCACCAACAATCAAATGTTGCTTATGTAAAGAATTTAATTTTTCAAAAATTAATTTCTTATATTGTATTTTCTCCACATCTATACTTGTTTCTAAAATTAATGATTTACATTAAAAAACAACAAAACTATATACATATAACCTTTTTTTTTCTTTCTTATTTACCTTCGATACTCATAAAAATTACTGTACTTGCATAATCAATTAATTGATGATAAACATCATTTTCTAACGGTACATACAAATTTCTAATAGCTATGTTTGAAGCATATTTAAGATCTTTTTGTGTTAATGTTATACATAATATCAATGATACAATAATCTGCCAATTAAAATGTAACAATGATTAATTAAATTTCAATTTTGGAAAATAAATAAAAAATATATACCTTTTCAGCGAAAATTTCAGAAGAATTTCTCTTTTTCATTAACTTTGTTATAAAACCAATTAAACGAATAATAATGTTTTTAAGTTCTTCAGCCAAATTGTTTGAATCTTCAGCAACATCAATAGTGTTTATATTATTATGACAAATTTCAATAAATTTACATACTTTATATTTTAATAATAATGAAAAACATTTTATTACATATCCATGAGAAATTGTTATTATTTGATTTCTTTCATTTTTTTCTTCGTTTATTTCAAAACATTCGTGAAATGTTATCATTTGAAAAAATTCATAAAATTCTTGCATTGTAATATCATTTCGAATTATAAGATAATTATTATTTTCAAATAATATTGAAAATTTCATAAAATAAAAATTTAATTTTGATTCATTTGTTGATATTGATTGTACATCATAATCATTTTCTTTCCAATTTTCTATTAATTCTTTGAAATTATCTTCCATATTTTCAATAATTGATTTAAAATTTTCTTCTGTATTTGAAAATTTACCATAATAATATAATGTATTATTGAATAATTTTATATTTTTTGTTTCTAATAAAATTGAATCAAATATTTTCATAATTTTTTCTTTTGAACTTTCATTTAATTTTATATAATCGAATAAATCTAATAAAATTCCATATATATTATAATTTTGTTTGCAAAGTTTAAAAATTTTTTCAATATTTTTTATTAATAATTTAAAAAATCTCTTTGATAATATATAATTTTCATTTTCTTGATCATTATAATATTTTTCAATTTCTTTATTCATTTTTCTTGTTAATGCAATTATTAAATGTCCCCATAATAATTTTGAATTATCATTAGAACATAAATCATATAATAATATAATATTTTTAAAATCTTTTATATAATTAAAATCATCCCATATCGTATCCAAATATATTTCAATATCATTTGGTGTATCTTTATATTTCATATATAATTCGAAATATTGAGAAATTATTTCAATTTCATTATTATTAAAAATTTTTCTTAAATTTTTTATGAAAATTTTACCACATTTTTTACGTATATTTTCATTTTTATGAAGAAATAATGAAAATAAATATGGATAATTATCATTAAATAAATTTTTCAATTGTGATAATGATAAAATTGCATCATCAGATAAATAATCTAATATAATTAATATATCATTTGTAATTTTTTGTTTTATATTTGTCATTAAAAGACATAATAGTGTATTGAACATTTTCATTGTATTTAATCTGTTTAGAAATTTTATACGTTTATTCACACTTAATTCATTAATTTCAAATATGTTTTTTATACATTGAATTACCATTGAATTCATTTTAGAATCCTAAAAAAAAATTAATTTTAAGTTTTTGTTTTCATCTTTAATTTCATAATATATTCAATAGATCCTTACTTATATGCTTACCTTCAATAATAATCCAATTTTTAAAAAGTTCAATTTACTAACTTTAATAAAATATCTTGGAAATTTTTTAAATGCAAAAATAATACGTTCCAGTATTATTATTCCTATAACACGATTTCTATAAGAATACAATTTTTAACAGTTACCTATATCATATATAAATAAAATAATTATCCTTTAATTATACTTACTCTATAGCTTTTTCTACAATTTCAATCAATTTATGAATATTAATTATCTGTCCAATTTTATTTTGTTTGAATTTAATTGATTCAACAGCATTTTCATCATCAGTATCAAATGAGTGAATATCTTGGGTATTTTTGTATGCAATATTGATAAGTGCTTCAAGAAGAGGTAAACCTTGAAGGATAATAAAGATAATGTAAATGAAAGAATTAAAAAAAAATTAAATTAAATTAATTTGAATACATAATGTATTATTCATATACTTAATCGAGATGAAATATATTCCAATTCCTCATTGTTAGCCAGAGTTTTAAGAAATATTATTAATTTATTCAACCATAATGTATCCAAAACAATATTTTTATTATCAGCACGTTCAAATATTTCTAACAGTAATTTATCATAATGTTGATATTTTTCATTTTTTAAATCAATTTGATTATCAATCTTGAAAAGAAATAATTTTAATATGTATATTATTAAAAGAAATATTCAGTTGTGCAATCAAAAACTTACAAAATTTATCAAAACGTCTACATTGAATTCTTCAGAACGAATTAAATCTTCAGAAACTGTAAATTTTATTTCACATAAATCAAAAATCCACTGAAGAATTAATCGAGTATTTTCTATTTCAGATTCTTCCTCTAAGAATTTTATGATTTCTGTAGCGGTGTTCTAGAATGTAAAAATAGTCAAATTGGAAAGTTAGTTTTTTAATTACAAATATGTATTTTAACTAATATGCACTCACTTGCTGCAGTGAAATTCTCATTTTGTATTGCTTTTCTATCTTTGAATAAATTGAGATTTAGTAATTTATTTTTAATTAAAACTTGCTTGCACTGATTTGACTTTTGAGTTTTATTTTAATTCCTTCCAAAAACAATTTAAGGAATTTTCCGCAAACGGCGCCAACACAAAAAAAAATATGTCCGTTATTCCAGTCCTATATATAGAGAGTGCCTTTACACATTTATATACCTATACATATTTTATATTTTCTCATTCTTACACACGGAAAAATATCATTCATCCTTTTTATACGTTACAACACGATCAGGCAATGAAATTTTAAATGATTTTTTTGTGAAAATTTTAAATCTGGCAATGACGTATTTATTTTGTATATCTCAAATATAATTTCACCCTTATGACACATGTCAGTCAGTTGTCTGTCACACGTGTTTCTTTTCTGCGAGCTAGTCACTAGTGGACGTTGATTAACAAAAATGAAATTTACAACTTTAAATTTCAAAAAGGACGAATACAATGGGAAGCATGAATTATTTGTAGGCACTCATATAGGATCTTTTAAAAGTAAGTAACAAAATATTGCAATAAATGTTTCCTCAATTTTACGTTTTATTTTTACCTTTTTAGGACTCAATGTCACAGATGAAAATCCTTATAAACAAGAGAATTTGCAGGATTTGAAAGAATTGAAAAAAGATTCTAAAATAACTGCATTAAATTTCAATGATGATAAAACTGAAATTTTAATTGGACACGCAAATAAATTTGTACAAATATATGATTTGCCTACAAAATCTTTTACAAAAAATTTAGAATTTTCTGGTTCACCAATTGTTGGATTATGCTATTACAACGAAAATATTGTTGCTGGTTTAGAAAATGGTAATATTGAAGTAATTCCATTAAATTCATCTTCATCATCAGTAATTTTAAATACTGGTGATCATATTTCAAGAATGCGTGAATGTAAATTTGATAGTAAATTTGTAGCAACTGGCGGTAAAGAAAGACAAAATAATTTAAAAGTGTTTGATTTAGAAGTACAAAAAAGAATATTTACATCAAAAAATTTACCAAATGATAATTTACAATTAGAAGTACCAATTTGGGATTCAGATTTATATTTTTTAAGTTCAACAACATTAACTACATGTTCACGTTATGGATATATACGTTTATATGATATAAGAGCACAAAGAAGACCAATTAAAAATTTTTCAAATGAATTATTTGGTTTTTCATGTATGATTGGTCATGAAAATGATATTTATGTTGGTACAATAAAAGGTGAATTAAAATCATTTGATACAAGATATATGAAAACATTTAAACATACATTCAAAGGATGTACAGGAAGTGTTAGTGATTTAACATTAGATAATAATGGAAAATTTTTAATATCTGGAAATTTAGATAGATATGTTCGTGTACATAATACAGATAATTGTGTATTATTATATCAATGTTATGTAAAAACTAAAGCAACAAAAGTTCTAGTAAAAAATATTCAAAATGAAGAATATGAAAATGATGAAGATGATAAAATAGATGCAACATTAGAGATTAAGGATAGTAATGAAAGTGATGAAGAATACGAAAAAATGTTTGATAATATGGAAACAATAACGTAAGTTTGTTTTATTTTATTTAAATTTAAAATATAGATTAACTTTCTTTTTTTTTTTTTCTTTTTTTTTATAGGGATCACAACAAAGATTCTAAAATT
This sequence comes from Bombylius major, assembly GCA_932526495.1. NCBI lineage: Eukaryota > Metazoa > Arthropoda > Insecta > Diptera > Bombyliidae > Bombylius > Bombylius major. Next base: position 50,917,050 of record OW052044.1, read on the forward strand.
AACGTGAAAAGGAAGAATAAAGAAGTGCAAAAGGTAGAATCAAAAAAGAAAAAAGCTTAATATTTCTATGACGAAGATTGTAATTTAATAAAATATATTTTTTTTTAAATTCTAATTACAATGAAAAAATAATTTCTTCTTTAAAATTTAATATTAACTATTCTAAAAAAAATAGTTGATTCGAAGTTCCACATATGTATGATACATCAACTTCAACGAGGTGATCCATAAATTTCCTTGTGTAACATCATATTACATTTATACTATTTTTATTTTTGGAAGTCAGTATTGTGCTTATGGATGCAGTACCCGATGAGTTTGTTGCCCTTGGTAATATTTAATTTAAAAGATTTCCGTCGATTGAAATTGAGATCTGATCACCCCACACACGAGACAGATTTATACAAACGAAATGTAAAAGAGTATAGAAAAGTATGCCTATCTTGCCTGTACTGACTTCCAAAAATAAAAATAGTATAGATTTCAAATGAATATTTTGCTCAAAAATACTGTATAATTCTTCAGAATGTTAAATTTCACCATCTTCTACTTTAGGTTTTTCTTCTATAGAAGCATTATAAAATTTTAGATATTATCATTGTTTGTTTTTTGACAAAAAATATAAAGTACAAAAATACATTAAAGATTAGACTTTTAAAAAACTAAGAATTTCATGTTCAAACTTCTGGGTCAGCCTATAAAAACTGTAAAACTACTGGTGCTGTAAGATTTGAGCCCTAATCCCTTTACGGAAGTTTTGGAATTCTTCAAAAAAATGTTGGACAGGGAAATTTTATAATTTTGAAAAAACTTACATAAATCCTAATATTTTCACTAGCAAGTATGAACAATAATTTAAATTTCTTCTGGTAATCTGAAAACTGTAGATTTGTAAAATAATTCAATAAAATTACAACAACAATTCGTGCTGGAATAGGGCATTTGACAACAGAAAAAGGTTATTTTGAGAATATTTGTAGGGAAATATTGTAAACGTAGTATCATTCGATTCGATACAAAGTTTACAATTTGGAATTGAATCGATTATTGTGTTGTGATACAGATACAGCATCCCTGAATGTATCGCGAAAGAAAACACTGATAAGAATTTAGAAATGTCAAGTGGAATTTTTGTAATGTTTTCTTTCTTATCTTATTATTTTTTTCGTAATTTTATACTGTAATTTCAAAAGTATGTGTGTATAATATAACAATAAGTTTTCCCGCAAAAATTGAAGTAGTAAAGTTCTGTTCTATATACTTAAAAGTATGTAAATAAGAACGATTTTTCTAAAAAGCCAACGTTAATTTTGAATCTTTATCTATTTGTGATACAGTTTTTATTGTTTTTATGTTATAATAGGAGAATAGATACGTATAAATGAGAAATGCGAAATCTTCATAGCAGGAAATTTTTACATATTATACTCATAGTGATAATTTTACTTGGCTTAATTCTTTATTTGCTCAATGGGAAAATTGTAAGATTTTATTTTTTTTGCATATTAATAATAATAATAAAAAAAAAATTAAAATCGTTTTATTTCAAACAGAATCTTATTTCAACTTCAAAATTATCATCGTTATCTGCCCAATACAGTAGTACTCCAATAATATTTTGGTGGACATCAATAATTCCTAATTATCATAGGCAAAGGAATTGTGGAATTCATAATTGTATATTCACAACAAATCGAAATTTACAAACAAATGCAAAAAAGGTTTGAAAAAATTTTTTTTCTTTTATTTATTCAACGGAAATCATTAATCAGAGAAAGTATTTAAATTGATAAGCCTGAAATTTTTTCATTAAGAAATTCGTAATTTACTGAATCATAGTTCATGTTTTAATTCCATGGTAAATATTTTGTTTAAGATAAAAATATAAAATAGCACCAAATTTGATTATGTGAGCTTAAAATAATGGCAAGAAACTTATCTTCCATTTTTAGTTAATGAATAATGTAAATAGTCGTCATATTTAATATATTTCTTATTTATTTAATAAATAGTTGAATTATTTTTTTTTTCCAAATGTATATATAGGCATTTGTATTTTATGGATCGGATCTAAATTATACAGATTTACCATTACCCAGATTATCAAATCATATTTGGGCTTTATTGCATGAAGAATCACCAAAAAATATACCATATATTCAATATAAAGAAGTTTTAAAACATTTCAATATAACAGGAACATTCAGTCGTTACAGTGATTTTCCATTAACAACACTGTATCTAGAAAATCTTGATATATTAAATAGTCAAAAATATATGATACCGATTGGTGAAAAAAATAAATTAAAAATAAAACATCGATTAGCACCAATTGCATTTATTCAATCAATATGTGATACTATGTCTGGACGTAATGAATATGTTTCAGAATTAATGAAATATATAAAAATTGATTCGTATGGAAAATGTTTGAATAACAAAAAATTACCAGAAAGGTAAGAGACTTTTATTTGTTGTTTTTGTTTTTATTGTTTTATGTAATGTTATGATTTATGTAGAATGTGTGATAATTACTTGTCCTGAGAAATCACAATATCATGCTTAATACTATTTTACATTTTAAAATATACAATTACGGTCAGAAAAAAATAGCAGTGCCTGATGATGCATGTCTCTTTTGATGACCACTATTTTTCTTGCACTTAATATTAGAAATATATAAGTTAAGTATGTATGTATAAGAAAAATAGTGGTCATCAAAAGAGACATGCATCATCAGTCACTGCTATTTTTTGGCCGTAACCGTATATCTTATTAATTTTTAATTTTTATACATAATGAATATAATTTAAAGAAATAATCTGCTATATTTTAATTTTATTAATCAGCTTAACAACTGACTACCTTCAAAAAATTAATTCAGATGAATTATACAAATTTTTAGCAAAATATAAATTTATAATTTCTTATGAAAATGGTGTTTGTGATGATTATATAACAGAAAAATTTTGGAGATCATTAATTATTGGTTCAGTTCCAATATATTTTGGAGCACCAACAATACGGGTAAGTGCTTGTTAAAATTTTATTTTATTAAAAATTAGTTTTTAAGTTCAGTTTTTTTTTTTTAAACAATTTATTCGATAGGATTGGATGCCAAATAAAAATTCAGTTATACTTATTGAAGATTTCGATAGTCCAAAAGATTTAGCAAATTATATTAATTATCTAGATTCAAATGATATAGAATATAATAAATTCTTAGATCATAAATATTCTCAAATACAACCTATATCGAATAAATTATTAATTAATTCAGTAATAAATAGAGATTATTTAGATGATGGAAATTTATTTGAAAATTTTGAATGTTTTATTTGTAAGAATTTATTTAAAAATGATATTAAAATAAAAATGGCAAATCAAAAACATTATAATTGTGGTAATGGTATTATTAAATTACCTAAAATGGAAACAAATATGAACAATAATTTATGGAATTCAATATTAAAATACAGTAAATGTGAAGCAATTGTTATAGATTATTTTTTAAATAATAATAAAAATTTTACAATGAAACAATTTAATTATAAAATGTCTGAATACGTTAATATGGGAATATGTGATTATTAATTATTTTACTTATATATAATTTTTTTTTTATCTTGATTTTTATTATTGAAAAATTGTTTCTATTGAGACAATAAACCAAAGATACCTACGAAATTTAACATAGAAGAATCTGTACAGTAAATTGAACTCATTTTTTTTATAATTTGAAAAAAAAAAAAGTAAATAAATTAATGTAAAATACTCAAAACAATTCTATATAACTTCTATATTCTTTTAAAATAAAAAATAATGTTGAAATAATTTTTATTTTAGTTTTTTATAATTTGTCTGTCTATGAACTTTTATTCTTCGGCTACAATACAATTTCATTCAATCATACCTTAGGCTTCCCTCCACTCTACAGCCACCATTTTTTGGTATCTGGAAACCAAAGTCTCCTGTCGTGTAAATAAACTTACCATAATAAGTCAAGCTGTCCATACAATTTTTTATTACATAAAAATTTCCCATACCTATCAAATTTCAAAAGCATCGGAATACTCCAATTGGAAAAACTACGATAAAATAGTTCTATTCAGACGTTGACCGTAGTTGTTTATTTAAAAAAAATAATTTATAAACGTTTTAAAAGAAATTGAAATTTAGTATTTATATAAATTGTTTTTATTTCACGAATGACACAGAAAATACTGAACTTCAAAAATAAGTTAGTATGAAAAAAAAAACTAAAAATCTTACATTATGTATTAAGAGGCAGAAGATACAAGCTTAATAATTTATCTACTTATACATATTTTATAAACTTAATAAATATCTATAAATTTTGAAACAAAACTAATTATATATAATTAATTCTTTGGTTAACTACCTACCTATATTTTATCACATAAATATTTAATTACTTAACAATAATGCTAGTAAGGCACTAATGAATGTATACAAATTATGTTTTATAATAACAGCTCCACTATTATAATACTTATGATTTTTTATTTTCGGTATATAATTAGAACATGTCGGAAAATTTTCTGGTACTGGAGCCATTTGATTACGATCACCAACTTTTATAACCAAAGCCATTCCAATTTCTGCATGAAATTCAATATGACAATGGAATAGCCAATATCCAGGATTATCAGCTTTAAAACGAATTATTGTATAACCTCCATCTGGTACTGTAACTGTATCTTTAATAGGTGCTTTATGTAATTTTCTTGGTAATAATTTCATTTCATCCATTTTTTTAATCTAAAACAAGGAGAAAAAAAAATATAGATTATTATTTTGAATAATACAATTTTGATTTCTTTCGAATTTACCTCTTCTACTGTAATATTTTTTCCTACTCTGTCCATTCCTACAACACGAAATGAATTTCCATGTAAATGAAAAGGATGGTTAGCATCATAAGTTACACCCTCATCAATGAGAATCATTTCAACAATTGCACCAAGTGGTACTTGAAGAACATGAGGACATTCACAAAATTCTTTACGACAATCGATTCCTTTTGCTATTAAACTTGTGGAATTACAAAATTTCGATTCATCTACTTGATCTTTTGATGGCATTAAGGGTGAAGGAGGAAATTTAAGACTGATGTGGTTTAGTTGTGGTGTAAAGAGTTTATTATCAATTGTGTTATTTACTTGATTAAATCCGTAAAGATTTGAACGGTGAAAATGCGGATTATCTTTTGGATAAAAATCATAATAAATGTAAAATTTATAATCTGGTTCCTCTTGATGAATCCAATCATTATCTTCATCCAATGCATTTAGTTCTGATATCACTAATGAATCAAATTGTCCAGGACCTTTATTTAATGCATTCAATTCCAGTCCTTCAGTTTTAAAATTGTAAGTAGGCTTTAAACCAACTGGCTCATCATTACCAGCACTCTCATAATGAATAATAGCAACTTGATGAGCAGATGTAAATCTTTGATCACAATCCATTAAACCTTTGAAACGCATCCAATAATTACCAATTTCTTGATCAGCTTTTAAAACAAAATCAAATCTTTCTCCAGCATATGTGACTAATGATGCTACTTCAACCGGTTCCAAATCATATCCATCTGAGTTAATAACTAAAAGTGTATGATTATCAACTGAAATGGCAACGGGACAATTTAGAAATTCAGCATTAATAATTCGAAAACGATAAGAGAATCCTTTTTTAATTGTAAAACGTTCTAATGGGAATTTCAAAAAATTCTCAATAGATCTTTTTATTCTAGTTTGATTATTTGATTCAATTTTTATTGGTGGAATTTCTTCAGTTGTTGTATCTTCGATACGATATATTTCTAAATTTCTAGTTTTATTCTCATGTTGTAAATTATAAAATCTTCCAAATCCATTGACTAAAATATTCGGAGGTTTATTACTTCCAATTGAATGATGATGAGATGCAAACATAGAAGTTCCTGTTACATGTGCCCAATCTTGTAACATTATTATGTGTTCAGAAAGATCAAAATCATAATGATTTGATTGTTTATCTTTTAAGTGTGGTTGACGAATAATAAGTGAACCAAAACATCCATCACCTCTTTGCATACCAGTATGTGAATGCCAGAAATGTGTTCCTGGATTATCTGCTATGAATGTATACCGAAATGTGGTATGTGGTTGAATTGGACATTGAGAAATATGCGGTACACCATCCATGTACGGTGTTTCTCGTTGATGTAATCCATGCCAATGAATTGTTGTACTTTCTCCAAGTAAACTATTCACAACGTCTACTATAATAATATCATTATGACAAACTTCAATCGATGGTCCAGGCATCATTCTATTAACAACAAGAATACTTCTTCTTGCACCATCACCAATAATACAGTGTGGTCTATAACAATCTGTTAAATTATATGGACAATCATAACAAGCTTTACTAAGAGTTTCATACCATTCAACTTGAAATTGATAATAACATGTTTTTGGTGTTTCACCACTAATACATTCTCTTTTACAAGGATGTATCTTATAATTTTCATTATCTTCGAAAATATTATTTTCTATACTATTTTCATATTTTTTTATATGTTTATTTCTGCAGAATAAACAACAATTATCTACATAAAGATCCTCAGGTGAACAATTATGAGGAATATTAGGACATGATTTTTTATATGTTGATATAAAAGCTTCTCCATTATGCTCAGAACATTCTAATAATGTACAATTATCTGAATTTTTCCATGTTTCACCGATATTATAAATTTTCTTATCATGCATACATTTTGTTTTTACACATTTACCACAACATTTTCCATTTACAGGTCGAATTTCGTATTCCTAAAATTACAAAAAATAAAAATAAAAAATTAAATTATTATAATTGTCTTATAAATTTGTACAAGAATTTTTTTTTTCCAATTTACATTTTTACAATCTAATTTACAATGCTCTTTTGTTAATTTCTCATAAGGAATTCCATGATCATCAACTTCACATGAATGCGTTATACAAGTATCATTTGTTGTCCAAATATCTCCGATTTCTTTAAAAACTTCATCATGATTAATGTAAACCACACATTTACTAGGAATAGAATCTACAAAAATGTTAAAATAAAAAATATGATTATGATTTTATATGCAAATCTTTAAATTGGAAGCTTAAAATAGCTTAAAGCAAGTTAAAGCATATTTAAAAATATGTATTATATTAGGTAATTGTTTTATATTAAATAAAATACAACCCATTTCCCCCAGCAAAAAATTTAAACAAAAAGGTCATAAAGGTTCAAGCTGGTGGCTTGAGTAGGTTTCATAGAGGTCTACAACTCTACAATACAATGTTTTGCTTTTTTTTTTATATTATAAAAAAGTTTATCATGTTTATCACTAATGAAGCTTTTGCAATTTATGCACTTTTTGTATCTCTATTTCGACCCGTATATTATTTTTAAACAATAATTTTTGTGATGCATTAAAAAAAAAGTGAGCCTATAAGTACTTGAAAATTTTTCTACAATTTATCGAAATTTAGGTGTTGTTCTTCATTTATCACACCTTTAAATTACGGAAATTATTTTTATCTAAATTTCTATGAATTAATTTGGCTTTTAATGCCTGTAAAAAAGAAATTATTATGAAATTTATTTCGTTATCTTTTTGTTTTTCATTTATTTGTGCATGGTTATTCGTTTCAAGTGTCGGGTGCAATACATATAACACAAAACATTTAAAATTAGGATATTATTTTATTTAAAGTAATAAACATTTTGTTAAATTGAAAAAAAAAAAAAAAACTTTAATTGCTTTTTTATGATATCAGAATAATATTATTTGATGTATTACTTTTTTTGTCTTTTTAATTATTTTATAATTTATTTTATTGGCTTTTTATGGGAATTTTACTTTTTATATATAAATGACATATTTTACAGGTGATAATGATTTAAAAAAAAATTAAAATTACTTTACTATATTTAACAGTTAGACAATAATAGATAATCGTAGTAATAAATTAGAAATAAAAAAACTATATTATCTAAAAAAAAACTATTATAAAATAAAAGGGAACAAATTAACATATATATTTTCATATTTATCATATAATTTTTCGACACATACCCAAAAACAAACAAAAAAAATTACTTTTTTTTTCAAACATTTTCGTACAATGATCTTTTAAACTTACCAGTTTTTAATACGGAACAGTGAACCTTATGGTGCACTATTATTGTAATTATTGTTATGATCACAGCTATTATTAAATTTTGAAGGTTATTCAACATCATCTTCATTTAGATGTTGTTATTATGTAAAAGTACAAGTCTCAATATATCATTTTAAATTAACGTATAAAAAACTTTGACCTTCAATGTACGGATATAAACGTTTTTGCAAGAGCTTCTAAGTAATAATAATATGCCTGAAAAAAAAAACATAAACAAATAAAAAATAAAATACAAATAAAAATTTTTTTTAATGGTTTTATAAAAAACAATTATTTATGTTTTTTACTGCATCATATAAACTTTATAAAATGCACAATGTTACTTTAAAAATTAAGGTCTTATTTATAATTAACCCTGCTAGAAATGTTACCAAGTTAAATTTATTGTTCAAATTAGAAAACTCATGCTTGATGCGATTAATTTTAATAGTTTTAAAGAATTAGTTTAATTTCGTAGCTCTTAGTATTTATAAGCAAGTGTGGTAACATTTTTTTTTTAAAAGCATTAAATTTAAACGCTTGTAAACAAAATTAAGTAAGTGCGATATTTAAAAAAAAAAAATAATAATAATAAATGACTGAAACAGAATTATAAAATATGGACTTTTTTCGAATAATACCTTTAGGAGTTTTAAGTTAATAATTTCGTAAAAAGAATTAAGAATAATTGTATTAAGTTTTTCTTTGAAAATATGTGTTTCCGAGGGATCAGGAAGTCTTGAGAACACAGAATTTCAACTTACAAATCCCATGGAAACTTACTTGTTCGAAAAAAGAATTATCTAAATTTTTTTTCGATGTGTTGTAACTCATGTTCTGTTGAAGGAATCTTTTTCATGTAAACTATACGTAAATTGATTCTATCTACAATATATATATATTATACGAAAATAAAAGTTAGTGTTAAAGCATCCGTTAACGTCTATCTAGAACATGAGAACATGACATGGTAAAAAAAAAATAGCACGCCATATTTTTGATTGAAAGGAAATAAAAAGTTCCTCACATAAAAAAAAAAACAATATACCTACTCGTACTTAAAATGATGGGTAAAAAACCAAAATTATTTAATTCTTAAAATTTTTAAAAATTTCTTCTTATACTTGGGAAAAACCAGTTAATTTAATTTATTTTTAATGGTCTTTTTTTTTGTACTCTAACAAAATAATAATAAATAAATAATTGAATACGTGTTTATTTGATTTTTAATAAATAAATATTAAATACAATGGTGAAACTAGAAATACACTACACTAGGAATTGCATTCCATCTGTTAATGTTTCCATAACATTCATTTGTAAAAAAATTCAAAAAATTAAATCCATAATGTATAATTTTTAACTGAATATTTATTTTTTAAGTTTTAGCTGTTTTCGAAAATTAAGAAGTTTTTATTTTTTTTGTTTTTTCAAGTTAAATTATACTTCTTTGCATAAGTATAAGAAAATATGAATATATTTGTGTATGTATTGCTGTGATGAATATATGAATGAATTTGAATTAAAAAAGAAGAAATTATTAAAATTATTTGAAAAAAAAAAAAAAATAATAATAATAATTTTCCTTTTATGATTTTTAAAATTTGATTTTATTCAAATTTTGTACGTTACGTGAGGATAAATATGTAAAAATTTAATTAAGTAACCGCATGTCAAAAAATATAAACAGAATTTTTAGAATTATAAATAAATAAGTCATATAAACACGCTTCAATAACAAAACTACTTAATTATACATATTATGTACATATACTGTAATTAAATATCCAATAATTGTATTATAATTGTCAAAAAAAGACTACGTTTTTTAAAATTTAAATTCAGCTAAATATTGTAAATACATATTTTTAATTTATTATTTTGTAAATTAAAAGTTTTTAAAGACTCGTTATTTTCATAAATTACTTTACAATATTTTCAAAAATTAAAAAAATACTTCGTTCTAAATGAAAATCATGAGTAATTTCCGAAATTTTATATTTGGGCAATTCTCTACGTAATGCAGACTACATCGTACGACGTTTTAACGCGTATTTCATAAACTTGTACTAAGAAAAGATTATTTTTCAATATTTTAGATCAATACCTTAATGTATTAATAAAATAAAATTGAATGTTTATTACACTGCTTTTGTGTTATTAACTTTAACACATGTAACGCAGACTACATCGCACGAAAACAAAAAATGTACCTTTTTACTTTCCATTGAAATTTTCTGCTAACTGAATGCAACAAATATTTTAAAATGTATATGGTTTTATGGTAGAAGATATATTCTATGATTGGTATTCAAAAGTATCTTAAAATAGACTTGTATATTATTAAAAAACAAACAAAAAATCGTGGTAACGCAGACTACAAAATTAGATGTAACGCAGACTACAGGTAAAAATTTATTATTATATATTTATTATTCTAGCGAATTATTTGTTTGTAAATTGATTGAATTATTTAGATATAGGTACGTATATTTCTTTTCTTATGTTTAAAAGAATAATCAGAATCAGATGTCTTGTCTATATCAGTTATCAGTTATAACTTTTTTAAATTTTCAAATTTTGACTAAGAGGTTTAACTTCGGAGAGAATTGCCCATTTATTTATTTATTTTTTTTTTGAGTTTTTTCAATATGACTGTGAAAAAAAATAATTTTTAAATTGTGAATTTACAACTTTAATGACACCAAATTAAATTGAATAGATGGAAACATTTATTGGTAATGTGTAAAAGTGTCAAAATAAACAGGTTCAATGTTTTTAAACAAATATATTTCCATTTGTTTAAATGGTTTGTAAAGAAAAATACAAAACAACAATAAATAATTAGAAATAATGTTTGTTTAAGATTGTAGAATATTTATTAAATCTGTTGTCAATTTGGTTTTTGGTTAATCGTATAGGTAATATGGTTTTTTAAAAAAAAAAAAAAAATACAATTTGTTCCCATAACAACAATTTTATTTAAGGTTGAAGCTTGTTTTAAAAAGTGGAACTCTCAATATTAAAGTTGTATAGTTTATCTGCGTGTGTTTTTTTTTTATTGTCTTCTATTGAACATATCTTTGTTGTTTTAAAATTAATTTATTTTTATACTTTATATACTTTATAGGTATATTTCCTATGCAATTACATTATCTATTTTTTTTTTAAACGTAATCAAACCTTGGTCTTTGTAATTCGAAGTTTTTAGTGATGTTTAAATTCCTACTTTTTTTCTCTTCTTTGTCTCTTTGTAATATCAACATTTAAATTATTGGAGTTTTTATATGTTACATTCATGTACTAATAGTATATACATATTTCTAATATGTAATATTTACTTTGTAAGTCATTTTTTATGATATGTGACAAAGTGTTATAGGCTCAAGATTATCGAACACAATCTCTTCTTCAAGCACTTTATGAATCTTACGAATTGGTACTTAAAGTTAAATGGAGGGAGCCATTGAAGGTCGTGTATAAAATAAAATTCTTCAGTAATCTTCAGCTCAACAATTTACAATTAATTTCAAATTAATTCATTTATACGTTCTATAATTTGCTGTCTTGAAAAGAAGAAGAAGAAGAAAAATAACACGTTGAATGCCATGTGTAATTAATGTGGTATCACATCAAAAAAGCTTCAAACACTCGCGTGGAAGCTATTAATCTTATTATTGTCACGGATTTGGATAATTTTTATTATATCTATACCATATGAGACACCTGTGATGTCATGGATCAAAAATAAATAAATGAAATGAATAAAATAGGTGTTAAATCATATATTCAAATTAATGTCGTGTTTGAGAGTGCTCAAGAATATTTATCAACTATTCGATTAAGTATAAGTGGAATTATATCACCTACAAAAGAATTAAAAATTAAAATAGAATTTCAGTATTAATGTTAATTTTTTATAATTAGAATTTAAAAAAAAAAAAAACTACAAATATCACGTAGATAATTTCCATTCTTATGAATTTATGAGAAAATTCAAATTATTTAATATACGATTTATCTATGCATTTCTTAAACTAAAGTCGTGTGTATTGAAAACAAAAACATTTTCAAAAATTCACTGTAGTGCATTAAACGTCTATGTTCTTGAAGGAAAAGTTCTCAATGTTATGTGTTTTGCGAGAAATCCTGTCATCAATTTGCTTTTGAGACCTCGTATTTTTTATTAAATGGAACATTATACATATCTTAAGATTGTTATTGAAGATTTTCAGTATATTTTAAACATTTTAATTTGAAATTCTAAAACTGATGTTAAATGAAAGACCGTTGGTCTACACATATGAGAGTGATTTGTTCTCATGTGATGTGTAAACTAAAAAAATTCATTAAATGAATGCATGATTAAAATAATATCAATAATATGTATTTGCAAAAATGCAATAAATTCTGAATTAATATTAATTTTTAAACGTGCTCGAATGTAAGAAGTGATATATGCACCTACATTACATTTATTCAAAATAATTTATCTCAATAAATTACATTAAAACCTTATTTAAAAATATACAAATATTCCTTTATTGTCGTTATAAATCTATTTCAAATTGCACGTGCAAGTATTTTTTGTTTTTAAATATGTATACATACATATGTATGTGATAGTATATATTTTTTATTTTATTGTATCTACATATACATTACTTACAAGTATATATGAAAAATATTGAAATGTAGTTCATTTAAATAAATAAAACAGCGATGTAACGATCTGTTTAACAGATTTTTTGTGCACAGAATTTAAAATCAGATAAGATATACGATTGTCATAAAATTTAATTGTATGTATACAGTATTAGTTGGTAAATTAAATGTATATACAATAGACATATGTATATTCTTTTAAAGATACTTATGATATCAACAAAAATTATAACACCTTTTAATTTTTCTAAATTACTAAAAAAAAATCATTACGTAAAACCATAAAAAAAATATGAATTCAAAATGAAACCTATTTTATTAAATTTTTATTTTGAAAAAATTTCCTTGAGGTTTTTTTTTTTTGACGCAATAAAACCATAATAATAGTGAAAATATTTACTTTTCTAAATTTTCATATCTATTCGTAAACTTCATACACAATAAAATAGATATAAATGTATTTTTAATTAAAACACCTTGTAAGATATATGTACATACATATGTTTGATGATTTCCAAAAAAAAAACAAAAATGTCTAGAAATCTTAATTTTTTAATTATGTAGGTACTTAAATTTTGAATTTTTTTCATAAGAGTAAAATTAAAATAATAATTAAAATTAACAGTATAAATAAACACTTACTTAAATTTCCTTATTTAAAAAAAAAACAACCCTTTTTTTTGTAAATAATTTTCAAAATTTTAACGTAAACCAAACAATTTCTTTAAAAAAAAAAACGATAACACAAAAATAAACAAATTTCTCACTATATCCTTTACTATCCTGGATCGCGAATATAATATATTTTATTTATGGTCAACGTGCTAAGATAGACTAAACGGAGTTTATAATGTGCACTTATATTTTATTGAAATCATTTTGTAAAGTTTTTCATCAAATAAAAAACTGTGAATTTTTTTTTTTGTATTATAAGCTTATTTTGTATCTTTTCAATACCTGACTTTAAAGTTTTTACTCTGTTTTATAATATAACAACAAATATAATAATAAAATCTACAAAAAAAACGTCATCGTTATCTCTGGGTATAGCAAAGCAATATGTGTATAAGTATCTCACACAATACGTATTTTCCATAATCCACACTTTTTAATCACTTTCACGATTACGTACTACAAAATATCTCATAATAAAATACATATGCTGTTAAAATAAATGATATAGGTATTATTTGTTTTTCGATTTCAGTAATCTATCTTTGTGTGTTTTTTTGTATTCGAATAAAAAATTTCCCATACATCAGACACACACATCATTAAACGCGACCTGTTGAGTAGGTTTATTATTCTTTGAAATTCTTTGAAAATTTTATGGAAATTCAAACCGGTAGAGTAAAAACCGCATAATATTACATACATTGTATATTGTATCTATTCTTCCGATCTTAACATATATTGCAAAATAATGACATATATAGGTTAATAACATATACGGATTTTTTTTCATAAGAAGATACAAAATTTTTGGAAATTTTTATTTTGCCAGATAAATCAAGATTTATCACAACTACATATAAAATTAGAAAACTATGGATGTATACGTTAATTAAAAAGAAGGAGTAGATAATATATAAAATATTGAATTTTATAAATTTTCAAATGATAATCCGTTATAATTTTATTTCAACCTCTATAAGCTTCTATACATATTACATCACATTACATATAATATTTTCTTCTTAAATTTTCACACACACATAAATTTCAATGACATCATCAGATTAAAAACAAAATACATACATAATAAATTATAATAATTATAATGATGACGTCTCAGAAAAAATACATATTTTTGAATTTTAAGCATTTTTTAAGCTTAATTTTATGTGAACGTCATCACGTAATGAATATTTAATTTGTAACTTGATTTAAAAATTGGGAAAAGACAACATTCTTTTAACATATATTTTACAAAATGTGCAAAAAAAGGCAAGTAAGTATGCGTATGTAATTATTATTTTATTTGGACAAACCCCTGTAAGTAGATCATAATGAGATTATGATGAATGTGACGACAAATCATCGAAAAAAAACAACATAAAAACAAAAATATATACTTAAGTGGATCACTCATCATATTTACTCGTACCTACACATATTTGTGACACAGGTCAAAAGAGTTAATTTTAATAGTGGGAATTTTGATTATGAATAATTAATTTTTCTGTTTTGCAGAGGTTTTTCACAGACTAGTTTTACTGTACGGAAGAAAAAAAAACGTGTATTGATTTCATTTAAATGACACGCTATTTCTGATAATTAAAAACTTTTTCGTTTATTTAATTGCCTTTGTTTAATCTTTTTTTTTATTTTTTACATGCATGTTGATAGAGTAAAAAAAAATACAGGTAAGTACGTATTTATTTTTAGGTAATTTCTTGTATTGCTTCTACAGTCCATATGTTCATTCTTTGCATTTAGTATTAAAATAAATTGGAATAAATTTGGCGGACTCCAACTGCAAGACCTTCAGGCTTCAGTATAAGAAGACAACACTCTATCTCTTCGGACACTATCGCCCACATAATATGCAATATGCATCTTAAAAAGAATTACAAGAATATCAATGAGGATGTACCTACATTTCAAAATTTTCCAATGAGATTAAATTTCTGTCCTAAAAATGTGATAGAAAATGAAAACAATTTGAATTTCTTGCTAAATATATGTTAATATAGTAACAGTTAATTATTAATGCAAAATTGATTATAGATACAGACATTTTATAATTATCATATTTAGATAATAGAAGCGGATTGAATGTTCTATGATAAATATTTGATTTTCTTATTAATTTTATTTTATTTAAATATTTGTTCAAATTGCTTTTTGAGAACAAAAAGATAGGAAATTTTCTTTTTGGATAAGATCTAAAGAAAGTCTGTTGTCAATTTGGCTATAATCTTATGTAGGTTATATATGTATAATATATGCATACATGATATTTCTTTATTTTATGACAATAAATTAATAATTGTTTCCATAACAACATCAATTAAATTAAAAGCTAAAGATTGTTTTGAAAAGTGAAGCATAATTTGC
The DNA here is from genome assembly GCA_932526495.1 of Bombylius major. Classification (NCBI taxonomy): domain Eukaryota; kingdom Metazoa; phylum Arthropoda; class Insecta; order Diptera; family Bombyliidae; genus Bombylius; species Bombylius major. The sequence continues at coordinate 50,932,982 of OW052044.1, forward strand.
CATAAGACACTTTATTTACATATAAATTCGTTGTTTTTACTTTATTTTATTGTTTATTTTGATTGTTTTCTAATTAATTTAACATATTTATTGACTTTTTTAAACATTATTGTCTTGTTCTTTATAATTTATACTTTATTCTCTGTACACTGCTCCTCTTTGTAAGAATGAGGAGGAGGACATAACCAGCCGACAACTAATACTGAAAATTTATATTCCATCCAATTTCCATCCACCCACCTCACTTTTCTAAATTGCATTGTATGTATATGTAAGTCATTGTTTACCGGCAGTAGACAAAAATAAAACGGATCTTTGAGTACCTATGCAAAAAATCACGTAGCTCGTGAAGTAAAACGTGTGCTAATGAATGTACATATAAGTTAAATCCTGTAAATTGAATTCTTAATCTTCGCACATATTGTAAATATAATTTTGCTGCAGGCAGAACTAGTATAATGATGTCACCGATATAAATCACACTGCTTGCATATACATATGTGTACATATGTGAATCTCCAGAAACCTAAAGATTCTGGAAAATCCCAGTGCATTGGACTTAAGTCGGAAATTTTTTCCACATCACATCACTCTTACATTGTAAAGTAAAATTTTGGATTTTCTACTCATAATAAAAATTTTAAATTATTTTAAAAATGTTTTAGACGGTTATATTTAGACTGTTACAATTAGAAGATTTAATTATGTGTTGATTGATACAATTTTTCTTCGACTAATTTGTTGAAATATACTTTTATGCTATTTGTAATTGTCAATTATTGTTACATGTTTGTAATTTTTCTATTTTTGATTGTAAACGAGGTTTGATATGGGTCGAGTATAGGTCTGATTATCGGATATGGAAATCATTACTATCATTTTTTTGTTGTTTTTATTTTTTTTAAATTAAAATTTCAAACATATGACTTGATATTTCATTAGAAAAACTGGAAGCAATTTCCAATTTTGATTATTAATTTTGTTTTTTGTTTAAAAAAAACAAGAATATCTATTTTTCTTCATGTTGAAGACTGGTTTTAAAAAAAAAAACAATAACAAGATAGATAGCTCCTCGCATGTGTGAAATAAAAATTGAAAAATTGTTAGAATACAAAGTACAATAAATTTATTTTTCATGATGATAAATCGGGGACTTTTTAACGAAAATTTTCAAAAATATTTATTTAAAAATAATATAGATACACATACGAGTACATGTACGTACATGTATGTATCTATTTTCATACAAACAAATATAATTGTTTTTTTTTCTCCAAATAATGTGTTCAATATCAAGAGAAGATTTTAATTTATCAAATTGAAAGGAATACTCGTATATATGGTGAAGCATATTTTAATAACTTCTGATTACTATCTGAAATAATTTTGAATTAATGCATGACTTGTTATTGAAATGTCTAGACCTGCATTTTTAAGTAATTTCAAATATTTCCCAATTTATGAAAAACTTTCAGTTAAATATGCAAAAATAATAAAGATAGAAGACTTTTCAAAATTTAATGAGTTTTCAGGTATGTGTAGAGTATAGTGTAAAATATTGGAAATACAATCAGAAAAATAAATTTAAACATGTTTATTATCACGTTATTAATGTTTTTGTTTTTTATTTAAATTTTTTTTTTCAAGGTTAAAAAAAAATAATTTAATTATGTATTTTAAAATTACGGGTTTTACAAGAATTTTAATAATTTGTTTTGAAAATAAAAATATAACGGAATAAATAGATATTGTTTACTTTATAGAGTATGAAATCATCTTAAACCTTATTTTGAAAATTATTCTCTAAATATTTTAATGTAATTAATTCGTTATTTTTGATTCTTTTTTTATAATACAATAATTATTTTTAACAGAAACTAAACAGGCTATCGAAGTTTCAGGATATTAATGTCCTTTAAAATTTTATATGCATGTTTTAAAAAGAAATATATACATACATACATCCTCAATTTACATCCTGTATGTATATATCCTCAATTGCTTGACGTTATAATGGAGTTAGATACCTATTTTTAAGAAATTGAGAAAGATTACTACAATATTACATTTTGTTTCTAATGTACGTTAATTTTGATTCATTGTTTGATTCCAATAATATCGTGATCCACTGTACGTTATCTTCAAAAATACAACTTATAAAGATATTCCTATTCAGCTGAATCATGAAATACGTCTTAAGTGACATTATCATTTGAGCTGAGAGTTTTTTTGTATAACTGTCAGTTGAAATGATAATAATGTGTACCTTACTTTACATTTTCGAAAACGCCCAATAGAATTCGGTTGAGATAACAATACATATGTAGAAAAAAAGTATTTTCTGTCTGTATTTTAAAAAAAACAATAATTTCATGGATTTTTATCTATACAAACTCATTTGAAAGTTATTTTCATCCTTTTCTTTGTCCTTCTACTACGGCTTTATCAAAACTATATGGATAATAAAAAAAACTTGAAAATAAAAAAATCAAACACACAAATTTTATTCACATGAAATAATATAATTTTTATTTATATTTATTTGTTTTATTTTAATTTTTTTTTTTTTTAGACAAAAAAAAAATTGACATAATCTAAAAAAATTGAGCTAAAAAAAAAATTTCATGATATTTTTGTTCTATTTTCTTAAATACACATTTTGTAAAGTAATAATTCTAGAATCTTAAGATTTAAAAAAAAAAAAAAAAATTAAGAATTATATTTATGTATAATAAAAATTATGAATTACAATAAAAAAGAAAAATAATAATTTTTAAATTGTAAAATAATTTTGTTCATCTTATTATCATATTACAATATCAGTTTTTTTTCTTCTTCTTTTCTTTCTACATTTATATATGTATTCGAATAATTTTTCAATAAAATTAAAGAATTTAACATAATATATGACTACAGTATATTATAATATATGTATGTATATTATATACATATATGTATATTAAAATCTTTGTTGTTCTTGTTTTCTTTTTTTTTTTTTTTTTTAATTACAGAGTATTTTAGTAAAATATAAATCTTATAAATCTTAATTTATATTAGTACATACATACATGTATTTATAATTTATACTATATAAAATAAATTTTTATATATAATGTATAAAGGATGTCAGCGATAGTCCCGAGATAAATCTTGATAAGAAAAACATACAAAAAAAAATTGTGTATTCTGATAATCTCAATGTGTGTCAAAAAGTTCTTAACTTTCTTTTATGAATTTTTGATACATGAACATTAATATTTATCTACATATTTACTATAGTATGTTAAATAGTAAAAAAACCCCTTAAAATACGTTTGAAAAAAAGAATTTTTATCTTCTTTAAGCAAAAAAAAAAATTGTATTTATTATGTGAGAGTATTACAGTTATTGATTAAATTTCAAAATGTTCTGATAAAAAGGGCATTATGAGATATTAATTAATTAATTGTGCATAGTTTTGTTATCCTCATCGAGACCTATCTGGGGGATTTTTGACTCCGATACCTTATCGCTGACAACCTATATACATACACACTTATATATGTATTATTAAGTATTATTTTTTTTTTGAGCACTTTGTTTTATTTTATACAAATATTATTTACTTATTATATAGTATAATGAATTTTGAATTACAAAAAAACAAAAAAACAAAAAAAAAAGTAATAATAATTTAATTAAGTAGGTATTTCAATTTTGTATGATTTTATTTTACATTTTGTTTGTTAGCGTTACAGTTAAAAAAAAAAAATAAAAAAACATTGACTTTGGTAAATTAGAAATAATCTTTTATTGTATTTTTTCTGTATGATGGAATCAACTAAGAATGTTTTAAGTATATTTTCATGCTAATAAATATAATATAATTAATGAATTGTGTTTGCGACATGGTTTCGGAGAAATAAACTACAGATGGGTCTCAACGGGACAAAACAACATAATAGGATTATAATAATTATTCATTCCCTATTGTAAATACATAAATACCTACAATATTTTTTTCTAGTCTTGTCGAGATCTACAGATGATTTACTTAATTTTTTTTTTCAATTACAACAAATTTTATGTATTAGTTATTCTAAAGGCAGTGAATTCATTTGAATTTATAGAAATAGTATAAATCATTTAGAAAAAAGAAAAATAAACAATTTCTATAATGTACATTTTACACAGTATGAAAAAGTAAGTAATTTATTCAAGTCGTTTTAAAAAAAGGATAGAAAAGAAAGAGAAAAAAAGGATATATTCACAAACTTCATTAAGAACACATTTATATATTTTATATTTACGTTTTTAAATGATTAAGATTTTTAGTGATCTTTAATTGGCATGACTTAGTATTATAGCTACATACATATATTTTTTTCAATAAAAAAAAAAATTTTTGTTGAAGAAATTTTTTGTATTTAATGTCCTATTATTGTGTTAAATTAATATTTAATTATTATTGTCCTTCACTGTCACTGTCGCTTTTTTCTGTAACAACAAAAATAAGAAAAAAACATAATATATTCTTAATTTGCAAAATGGTTTCCAGTTGATGCTATAATACAAAAATTAAAATTTATAATTGCTTTTATTTCTTTGAAAAATAAATATAAAACCTATTTTAATAAATATTTTTTATATTATATGCTTACCTTTTTTCCCTGTATATGCATGTCTTTTTAATCGATCATATAAATCTTCTTTAGTTCCGTATAGTGAAGCATTAGATCTAGCTAATGTACTCATTTTACCTCCATGAAGACCTGTATGATATATAAACATAAATTAAATAATGAAACGATATTAATTTTGTTACTTAAATGGCATAGAGTAAAATTCAATTAAACAAACCTTCTTTCATATAAGTCTCATTATAAAAATTTGGCATTTCCCAACCGTCTTCTTCATCATCATAATAATGTGCGTATGTACTGTGATGTGATGGTGCAATAGATTCTGCATATGGTGTATGAGCACCATAATAGAAATTAACTTGTGAACCAGTCTGATCAATGGCTGGAGTTAACATTTTTTTCGGATCCTTTCGTTTATTTGATCTAACACATATCATCCAAATCAAAAGGACTATCACAATTATAAATATGACTGTACCGGCAATACCACCAGCAATATATGCAAATTCTGATCTTTCAGCACAATGTGGCCCAGTAAATGATCCTGCACATCGACATGATGGTGTTCCTTTTAAATCTTTAACGCAAGTACCTAAATTTTCACAGTAACCATCGCAAACGTCGACACAATGCATGCCAGTGCCATTAAAGCCAGGTTTACATTCACATTTAAAGTCTGATGTTTCTGGAACAAGTATGCAATACGCATTTGGATCACAATGAGCTTGACCTTCTGTCAGTGTTTCACAAGGATTTGTGCATTCAGACTTGCTAGTCTATAAATATTTATATTCATTAATTATATATTTTATAGAATTAATAAAGTGTATTAGAAAAAATATACTTACTGCTCCAGTATTCTTGGTACTATGATTTGGTGGACAGGGCAAGCAAGAAGTCTGCTGAGAGTCTGGTTGATAATAGCCTTTACGGCATTCGATACACATATTCATTGAACCATTCAAATATGTTCCAGGAGCACAAACTGGTAAAGAACATTCTTCTATAGATGAAGCTCCAACTTTTGGAGTTGTTCTTCCAAGAGGACAAGCTTGACAAGCTGGTTGAACACCTTGAGCTCTATAAGTTCCACGAGGGCAGGGTTCACAACGGCCATCAGCTCCAAGCTGCATTCCAGATAAACATTCATCTCTGCATTCCTGTTTAGAAGTTGCTTCAGCTGAGCGAGTTGTTTGACCAAGTCCACATAATTCACATGAGAATGATCCTTCTTGCGGTTGATAGAATCCATGTCCACAAGGACGACAAAGTCCAGTTTCTGCATCCAGGAACTTACCACCTGGACAACGTTCTTTACAATCTGCAGCTGATCTTGCTCCAGGCCCTGCAGTCACTCCAAGTCGTCCAGCAATTATTGGACATTTAGAGCACTGTAATTGACCAGTTTCTGATTGATATGTACCACGAGGACAGGGTACACATGTTTTATTATTGACTTCATAGAAAGAACCGATAGCACATGGTACACAATCGGGTACAATTACAACTTGACCCACTGAACATGCGTATTCAGATGTTAAAAACAGTGATGCAGGATCTGGAACAGTATTTGGTAGAATATCTTGTACGGCGAATTGATCGTCTTCTAAAATAAGTTTTTGAAGAAGTGTTTTAACATCAGATCGTTCTCCAGTCGATGAATGTATTACTGGATCACTAAAATTATTTTTAGAAATTTTTTTTATTATTTTAAAGTAAAAATATACGCAAGTATAAATAATAGGAGTATGTTATTATTTTAGCTTAAATAGTGAAAAAAATATTTTGTTATGAACATTAATATGCAAGCAAAAATAAGTGAAAATATATTTTTATTGATTAGTTCCATTTTGAATAATACACCTACGAAAATAAACCCTTAAACACCATATGCAACTAATAAAATTGTAATAGCAATATTTTTAATTGAGAATGAAATGAGTTTATTCAGCTTTTTTTTTTTTTTTAAAAAAAACTTTTCTGCTAATAAGACGTACTTGATTGCTGGGAAAGCAATTTCCAATGCGTATGTGTCACCATTTTGTTGTCTACCCTGGCGTACTCGCGCTCTTCCATTTGGAGATTCTTCCACTGAACCTTCTGGTACTGTTGTGTCTCTATAAATTTCGAATGATTTTGGATAATTTTTCAAGTGAATAATTGAATAACTGAAGTGTAGTGTGCAACAAAATGTTGAATAAATAAAAATTCATATATTATGCAAAGTAACATGCACACAAGACAAGTCTCAAACATAATCTGTTATTTTTGTAATATACATACATATTTACATATATATGTACATGTATGTCACATCAATCGTTAAAAATATGTATAAAAACTCAATTTTGCGTTATTGTACACAATGTATTAATTTTAATTTTAAAATAAATTTATGTTTAGTATTTTTTAAATTTATACTCACTTTTCAACCGGAATTAAAGCATCTAAAACGTATGTTCCACCTTCTTTACCAACTTGACGACGATTTCTGTTCGCTTGTCCTCCTCGATAGTGATCACAATTAACGTTAATTTGAAGATCTTTACACTCTCTACGATAAAATTTTATTTGATTTGTTTGATTTGAATATGTAACTTGATTATTGTTTTTTATTTTGAAAATACATACCTCGATCCTTCAATTGAATATGAGCAGAAGTTCCAATCTCTGTTCAAAGAGTTGACAGCATTTGTAACTTTTTGCCTTAAAACTACCTGACCAGCCTCATTACAAAGAACGTCCGATGGGAAAAGCATCTTGATTTTAAAAACTCTTTGAGCAGGTTTTGAAGCTATGAAAAGTAATATATAAAATTGTTTACACAATAATGTGTTTTTCTTAAATTTATTCTTGGAAAAAATTATACTTACGTGAACATGACGGGTACACTAAAGGTTGACCAGGTTCAAGAGTTGGTCTCCAAAAGCCTTCAGCTCCACAGGTATAAAATTCGGGTACAGGTTCAGAAAAGCGTGATCCAGGATGACATGATATTTCACAAACTTTAAATTGACCACCAGCACCCCAGTCTTTACATGTTTGTGTGCCACCAATTGGATCAGCAGGCGGAGGACAAAATTCAGCTGAAATACATATATTTTTTTAATTTGGTATTTCGAATGCGAGAAAAAAAAAAACTTATCAAATAAATAGTACTTACAAAGCAATGAAACTTTAAATGTACACACTGCACTGTTTCCTGCTGCGTCTGAAGCAACATAAGTAATATCGTAGCTTCCCCATAAAAGCGTTTGTCCTGGACGATGTCCGTTTCTTTCAATTATTTTTGTAACACCAACATTATCACTAAAGTGTGGTTCATCCCATGATACTACTGCTGATCCATTTTTGGCAATAACCCAAAGATCACCAGGACAATGCTCAACTTGTGGTGGTTCTTTATCAACTTCAAGCTGTGTGCAAGCTGTTCCTGAATATCCTGACGGACATTTTCTTTGGCCACAAGATGATGGTACTGTTCGTTCTACACCCCCTGATGTCATTTCATACCCAGCCCAATTAAGAATTAATCCGCGATATAAAACTGGTTCACTGCGACAATCACGAACTTGCTTTTGAATTTCAGAAGTAACGTCTAGCGCTCTTCCCCAAATTTGAGCTTTTGTAATTTTTCCTTGGAATCCAGCTTCTGCATATGTTGCTGTTGACGAAGAATCATCAGGTTGTGGTCGACCTAAAACTGCCCAGGCATATTCGGGTAATTGTCTTCCTCCACCGTATTCAGTTTTACTAGCTATTAAGCCTTCAGTAATTAATTGAAGCTGTCCTGTTGTTCCATCCCAAAGAATTGCAATATGGTGCCATTGTCCATCGTTTACCATTGTGTATTCGCGGAATGATAAGAATGCATCTTGTATATCAGGAAACAGGGAAACTTGGACACCGCTTGAATGAGCTTGAATAAGAAGTCTTCGATTGTTTGCATAATGAGATGATTCAACACCATATAATGTGAAAAATATTCCTGAGTCATCTTTTTGTGCAAATTGTACCCACATTCCAATTGTTAAACTTCCTGCTTCACCAGTAAAGAAAGGAACCACTTGAGCTGCTGTTGAACGTGTTGCATCAAGGAAGTATAAATCATAATCAACTTGTATAGCTGGAAAAAATGATATATGTCAATAAACTAGATATTATAGTATATTTAATATATATTTGCTAAAACTGTAATTTACTTACTTTTCCTGCAATCATCTCCAGTTAAATTAAATGGACATTGGCAATAAAAATCATTTGTTAAATCAATGCAAGTTGCTCCTGGTGGACACGAATTATCTTTACAGTCGACAATATCTTTTTCACAGTTTCGTCCTGTGAAACCTTTTGGACAAACACACGTGTATCCAGCACCATTATCAATACAAGTTGCACCATTTTGACAAATATTTGCTTCACATGCATCAAATTCATATTCACACCCAACTCCAGCATAATCTTCTGGACAAGAACAATTCAAACCTGAACCAAAGTCTTGGCATTTACCTCCATGCATACAAGGATTGCCAATGCATCGTTCTGGAGCAGTTTCACAATTTTTTCCATCTGTTCCACTTGGACAAACACAGAAATAATCTTCAAACAAATCGATGCAGTTCGCATCATTTTGACACGGTTTCTGAATTGGACATGTTGTTATTTGTTCTTCACATCTATCACCAGACCAGCCATTTGGACATATACATTCAAATCCTCCAATTCTATCTCTACATATGCCTGAATTTAAACATGGGAATGATTTGCAATCGTCTACATCTATTTCACAAATAGTTCCAGTGAAACCTTCTCTACAAACACATTCGAATTTATTATCTAAATCTAAGCATCTTTCTGTTCCGACGGGATTGCATGGATCACTCAAACATTCGTCAATTTCCGCTTCGCATTGTAAACCAACATAACCAGGTCTACATTTGCACGAAAATCCGTCCAATTGATCAATACAAGTACCTCCATTTTGACATGGACGTGATTCGCAATCATCGATTGCATGTTGACAATTCTTTCCAGTATAGCCTGGTTCACAAGTACAAGTATATCCATCAACTAGATCTACACATACTCCATCGCTGCCACATGGTTCACTTGCACAGTCATTTATGTTAATGTCACAAGATGGTCCCGTCCATCCAGGATGACAAACACATTCGTGTTGGAAAAGTCTATCTACACATGTACCATGTTTACATGGTTCTGCCAAACATAAATCAATTTTCTCATGGCAGCGCTTACCAGTAAAACCTGGAGGACAAGCACAACTAAAGTCATTTACAAGATCTGTACAATTAGCACCTAACAAGCAAGGGTTTTCAGCGCAATCATCAATGTTCTTCTCACAGTGAACTCCTTCCCATCCTGGAAGACATTCACATTTAAATCTTCCTTGTTGTAAGGCTAAACAACTGGCTCCATTAGCACACGGATTGCCATTGGCTGTGCATGGATCAATTGTAATGTCACAATCGACACCTGTGTAGCCACTACGGCAAAGGCATGTATGATTTTTATAGCCGGGTTCATTTTTGCACATAGCTCTTGCTGGGCACGTATCATTACTACAATCACTTTTTTCTTCTTGACAATTTATTCCAGAGTATCCTAAAGGACACTCACATCGATATCCTTGAGGAAGATCCGTGCAGGTACCACTATTAAAACATGGCTGTGAAGCACACTCATCAATATCTACCTCACACCTACGTCCTGAAAAACCAGCAGGGCAAAAACATTGAATAGTATGACCCATAGGAACACAAAGGCCTCCATGTTGACAAGCATTTTCACCACACACAACTGGCTTGCATTCTTCTCTTCCTGTAGAACCAGGACCATCAGTTTTCATATTAGTTGGGCATTCATTGCATGTTTGTGAACCGGAAATGCTTTGGAAATAGTTTTGCGGGCAAGACGAGCAAGGAGCTAAGCCAGTTGAGGAATAAAATCCAGGACCACATTTTGAACGGCAATAAGTTTTGTGAGGTGCGGCGGGTTGGAATGTATATGTTCCAGATGGACATGCAGTACAATCTTTGAATCCGTCAGTTGGAGGTTGACCACTGTACGAATTGCGAGGACATTCAAGACAAGGGACAAGACCAGTTGGTGAATATGTACCGTAACCACAAACTGGTACACAGGATGAAATAGATTTAGAGCCGTCTTCTTTAGTATACGTTCCCGGAGGACATTTTAAACATGATCCTTGTCGGTCTCTATTTTGGAAGAAACCTTTAGGACAGTAAGTACATACACTTTGACCAACACCTGCGTAAGTACCAGCTGGACAATGAAGACATCTGGGCACGTCATTAGTGTCCATATTAAGAACTTCTCCAACACTACATGTAAATCCTCTTTTTATAGTACTTTTAAGAGCTCGTAACGGAGGACATTGATTGCCAATATTTGAAACATTTAAAAGTGGTTCTATAACAGCACTAGCGTATGGTACACTAAGATCAAAAATTAAGTTCATTGTTGAGCCACAAAGTTCGTATAGTTGTGGTTGTCGAATAGCAGGAATAATTACTAAAATAAAGTCCATTTTCACAACATTTTCTTCCACTAATGTTGGAACAGACTTTACAAATGAAACATTCATATTTACATTTACAGCTGAACACCTCTGCGATAAAATTGTATTCAAATTTCCGTAATATTGAGCTAGGAGATCTTGATATTGACCTAAACATGCTTGAGCAACGGCACCATTCGCTCTGTAATTTACGGTTGCTGTGACATGATAATCAGCTTGTTGAGTATTTTCTGATACGCAATCAGGAACAACAGAAGTTGGTTTCCAAAGGCGTGAAGTTTCGCATGAAAAAGTTTTGACAGGATCACCATCTGTAAAACGATAGCCCGGTTTACAAGTTGCTATACATTCTACTCCTTTGTCGCCTGGTAAACAATTAATAGCACCATTTGTAGGTGGTTGAAGTTCCCAATCTACACACGGAGTTGCTTGAACTGAAACTTGAAAATGACACATTGCGAGATTCTGAAATTTGTCAGAAGCAATCACAGTAACATTTTCAAAACCACCGATTGGAATAATAGCATTTTCTGGTATAAAAGTCAGCTTAACTTCTCCAGAATCGTCTGATGTTTTAATTCGTTTTCGAGTATCGTTGAAATGAACACTAAAGCTATCTTGTTTATCTACTAATTCTATAACATAACTCTGAGGACAACTAAGCAATGGAGGAGTTACATCTGGGACAGTAATATTGATTTCACATATAGCTACATTTCCATCATAATCAAATGCTACATATTTCACAACTAGATCTTTAAATATATATGATGGAGTCTTAAAACTCTGTGGTTTTACTTCCAACCGAGCTATGGATCCAGAGTTATCGATAGCTGTAGGCTCTGTGAAATTAACTGGCATAACTGCACCATTTTCATCTCTTTTAACAATAATTGGTTGTTGAGGGCAATTTTGGAATACTGGAGGCTCATTATCAACACATGGCGAATAACCATAGTCATATCCTAAAAGTGGTTCAGTAGCAGGTTCTTCGCATCCCATTAATTCAAACTTCAAACAAGCATTATCCATATAACTAACAATTCCCAAGATGACAAATCTTGCCTGTACATATTTTGGTAAGGTAATCATTGCAAGTTCTCCATAGTTACCAGGATCTCTCATAGTTAAATTGAAATTAGGGAAATATACAACGTAGTTTTCATTTTCTGCTTGTTTATAGAAGAAACGAATTTCTGTAGGTCTTCCGACGATATCATTGGTAACAACGCCTTTTACAAGAATTGCCTTGATTCTGTATACTTGTCCCAAATCCACGCTCACATAAGTGAAAGCTTCTTGTTTTCCACACCAACCAGTAACTGAATTCAGTCGAATATTTCTTGCTTCATAATTGGGTCTTTCAGAAGTTGCATTTATAGCTGAATCAGGAATTTTACCCGAGCTTATGCCAAGAGGTTTTATAACTTTACATTCTGGATCTCTTACACATGTAATAGGTCGAGGATTAATGAGAATATATCCAGGTCTTGAGCAACTAAAGAAAACTTCTGATCCTTGTTCATAGCTCCTAGCAACTTGTACTCCATCATTAGGACGTCCTGGATCTTCACATACTGGGCCTTCACATCGTAAATCGCCAAAGTCCCAAATTCCGTTTCCTTGACAGCGTACAACATTGTCATGTTTCACAGTTTGACCAGCTAATTTGAACGTATGCTGACAACCGAAGAAAAATGAGCTCTGATATCTTGTATCAACATATTGACCGTATTCAGCTCCTGGTGTTGGCATTGGTAAACCACAATCAACGCGCACACAGGACGGACTTGATCCTGATAACCAATAATCTGGTAAACCAGGTTTTGGATCGTAAACGCATTGTCTGAACCCATTCGTTGCTGTATTTCTTAAACGTCGTCCAGGAGAATTACAAGTCAATGTTACGTTATCACGGAATGGAACCAAAACGCTGTCTGGATCAGGTCGAATTACTGCCAATCCTTCTAATTTATCATCGGGAAGTGAAACACACTTTGCGTCTGATATGTTTTAAAAATAAATATTTTGATTTTTAAAATCTACAATAATTTTAAATAGTAATGCTTTGGTACTTACATATACATTCGGGTATTGATGCGTTCCATTGTCCATTTGATAAACAAAGCAGAGATGAGCTACCAGACATAACATATCCAAAACTGCATTGGAATCTGACTAAGTCTCCAAAATGGTGCTGAGCTTTGCTAGTGAGAAGTTTTCCATTTTCAGGAGAAACTAAGGGAGGGCACATGACTGGGACGCAGGACTTATTCTTTTGTAAACTGTCTCCATCTCGTTCCCCGGTTTCTGATTTTTCGATATAATATCCGGCTGTTCCATTGGCCGTAAATAGTTGAAAACCAGTATTACATGAACAACCATAACTTCCTGGTGAATTAATACATTTTTGATCACAACCTCCATTATTTTTTGCACATTCGTTGATATCGACACAATCTAATCGAGTACATCCCATAGCTTCCATGCGTATGCATGGTGCTCCAACATAATCTTGTATACGGAATTTTACATAGCGTGCTTCTATTGGCAAAGGAAGATTGAGAATTGAGAGAGTCGGTTCTAGAATTCTAAATTCAACAGCAGTTCCATCTGGGTTTGCGTAATCCTTAAATACGTCTGTTATATTATCAGTATATTGTAACCTAACAGCAGAAGTGAAAGCAACATTTCCATCAAATCTTTGTACAGACATAGTTCTGAATCCACGAATAATAGTAGGTGCTTTAAAATCAATTAGAATCCAGTTTACTCCAGGTTCAGTTGATGCCCCACACCATCCACCAGAATTTAGACGAGCCATTCCTCTTGAGTACCCTTCTTCACTTGGTGATGACATTATACTATCATCAGGTATGCCACCATTTGCTAAACCAAGATCACCAACAGGACGACATTCAGTAGTTGAAGCGAAACCTTTTTTACATTTACAAAAGAATGAGCCAGCTGTGTTCATACACTCTGTTGATGCTAGATCACACTGAGTAGAAGTACACTCATTTATGTCTGTAAAATAAATATATTGAATATCGAAAGGCTATTTGAAAATACTAGTAATGTTCACCTTCACACTTTGGAGGATTGGCAAATTTCTGATCTGTATCACATTTAATTATATTGTTACCAGATAATTTATATCCTTTATAACATTGTACTCGAGCTTCATCACCAAAGAAATATTGACGAGTTTGATCAACGATAAATCCATTTTCAATTTCTGGGAAAGTGTAACATCTTTTTCTAGTGCACTTTGGGACTTCACCGCTCCAGGTTCCATTGGACATACAAATAATAACAGGAAGTCCTGTACGTTCATATCCAGAGGCGCATTCAAAGTTCACAATAGTTCCATAGCTCCGGCCCCCTCCGTTTAATAATGTTACATTTGCATGTGGTACTTCTGGTAGAGGTGCACATTGAGAAGCTAAACAAGATGGTTTACGTTCCCATCGACCATCAGGAAGGCAAGATATTTTCTCAATTGGTGCCCCTGATGGAAAAGCGAATCCAGCATAACATTGATACATTGCAATACCACGATAAGTTACATTTGAAGAACCGATAGAAAAACCATTATCAATTTGAGGAACTGGTCCACAATATACCTCTGCAATAAAATTTAAAAATTATTTGATTTCATACAATATTCAACAATTGACATACCTTGACATTTTGGTATATAATCAATACTCCAGACACCTCCTTTTAAACATTCAGTAAGAATTTTTTGTTTTCCAGTTGCGAATTCTTGACCAATTGGACAAGTAAAAGCAACAATTGTCCCAAAAGCAGTATCACGACTTGAAGCTAATGCACCCATACCTGGTTTTAAATTTGGACAATCAGCAGAAAATGTGGCTGACCACCTGAGTAACACAAAAAGTTTTTATGATTAATATACAAATACATATTTAATAATACAATTTTTTTTGTTTTTACCCAGGACTATTATGAAGTGCGTCTGAAACAAATTTAATCAGCATTTCCCCTGATGAGGCTGTCAGTGTTAATCTTGGGACTGCATTACCAGTGAATCCGTTTCCAGAATGAAGTCTCAGACCTCCGACTGACGAGCCATCATAAACTTGTACAACATCACTTTTATGAACATTAAATTTATCAAACTTCAATGATAATGGAGTTCCAAGACTGTTACGAATTATGAAATAGCACTCTTGGTTGCTAGGATAATCTTCAAGACCAAATGCTGGTGATGTTACAGTTCCATTGCGTGCTGTGATAGTTGCCTTACAACCTTGTGTGTAACGTAAGCTAAATCCTTTTCCTGAATCTCCAAGACGAGATTTAAAATATAAGTAAAGTTTACTGCCTGTTGATATTATAATTTTATCATTATCTTTTGCACTTCCAGATAATCTGCCAATAGGCCGGCTCATTGGACTATCACCATCCCTAATTAGAACATAATCTCTACCCGAATTTAAATCAAGATCTTGAATTTCTAGTGAAATTATACGTCCAGATTGTGCTGTAATAATGTATAAGCATTCAAGTCCACCGGGATATTGGTTTGGATATCCCGGACTAGTAAGTACTTGACTTTGTCCTGTAGCTCTTAAAGTTCCACCACAACTATTCGGCTCTGTTTTCCATGTTGCTCGGAAACCTTTTCTTTCAACACTGCCATCTGATGTGAATTTAATGATCATGAAGTTCGATGCTGTAATGAATGGACTACTTGTAAGGTCAAGTTTTCCAGATAACGTTGCTAATGACACTGATTTATCCTCAGTTCGACCACCAACCAAAATTTGTACAGTGTCAAAAGTTTTCTCAGTATCAAAATCTTGAAATTGTAGTACAATGTTATTCCCTTGTTGACCTTCAAGAGTCCATTTACATTTGCTAAGTGCTCCATATTTATGAGGATAATTTGGAGATTCAATAACATCACCTCCTGATTGCATATGAAAGTGACAAGCACTTACACAATCAATTTCATCTGATCCATCACCACAATCATCATTGCCGTCACATTTAAATGCTTGATTTATGCATAATCCATTTGAACAATGGAATGAATTTTGGGGACATGCTGGAATTCTACACATAAAAGGAAGTAAACTTTCACATGTATCCAATTCCCATGATTGCATTTGTTTTGAAACCATTGCAGCAACACATTCTCCATTCTTTGCATCAGGTTGATTTAATGACCAAAATCCTGAATACTGTGAAACTAATACTCCAGAAGCTGATTCCAATGTATTTGTTCTAAGATCATCTAATGTTGCAAGACCGAGCCAATATTTATTCGATGATCTTTTAACTGAATTACTTGTTCGTGCTAAAGAATATGTTACGTTGTTTTCAGTAAAGGAATCAACTGAAACAAGCTCAGCACCATATCTAAAAATATATGTGTTTACAAATTAGGAGTATATAATTGCAAAATTTTTATTAATTCAATAATTTTTGCACAATCTTTTCCCTAAAACTTTTTTTTTCCATAAGAGAAAAATTTAAAATCTTAAATGCAAAATTAAATATAATAATTTTAAATAATGATAAATAAGTAAATAAAAACAATTGTGTTGCTTACCTTCTACATAGTTCAGCACTTTTTTCCCATGAATGTTTTATATTAAAAAATTTGTAGCAATGAAGGTTTTTTAGTTCCCATCCTAAAATTATGAAAAATTTTTATTTATTTTTAACAATAAAATAAAAATATATTGTATAATCTAAAAAGTATAGAGTAAAGGGAATGTGTAATCGAAATCTGTTTTAATTGGTAACAAAGTTAAAATTTCAACAATTATGTGCTTTTTTTTTTTAGCTACCATTGTTCTAATTTTTCAACGGATTTGTAAATTTGAAAATTATAATCAATTTTGATTTAATTTTACAATATGTAATTTATTATTTTATGGGACATAACTTATTGTTGATAGTTTTTATATAAATACTCGTATACAACTATACAAAAAGGGTTAAGTTTAAAATCTACGACATATGTATGTATTTTCAAATTAAAGTATTAATTTTACATTTTCCAAGAATTGAACTATTGAAACTCCACTTAGTTTCCATAAATGCTTATAAATGTATGAAAAAAAAGATACGATGGAGTATGGTTTACGTTTCAATAAGAAGATCTAACAAAAAATAGGGTATAAACGAAGGAATTTTCTTAAGTTATAGGAGCTGAACTAATAAGTTTTAAAAATTTTTTAAACTATGTCAAAAACAAGCAAAAACAATAAAACATTGAATGTTAAAACAAATAGCAAAATTATGAATTTTCAAAAGTAAGAAATTTATAGAAAAATGAGCTCTCCATAACTTATTATTTGAACTTTACAAGTACATAGGTATCTGTACAATAAAAGTAGTGTATTTTAGATTAAATTTTAAAAAAAATTTTTAATATTAAAGGAAGGATAAACAAACGGAAGTATGCGTATATGTACATACATAGAATATATGTATACTGTGTGACATACTGCTATAATCTTATTCTCTTGTTTAAATATTTGTATTAACTCCATAATAAAAAATAATTTAATAAAATAATAGTCGTATTTCAAGTTATAATATAGTTGAATATAAAAAATAATAATAATAATCATTAAAAATGGAAATTCAGTTCTTTTTCTAACATTACATACATAAATACACGTGATTTGTTATTTTTTTTTATTTCTATGGAAATAAGAAAAAAATGATAAACTTTTTCTCCAAGCATATATATGAGTATCTTCAAAATCTATACATAAGATATGTACGTATACTATACTATATCATCACCTGTCATGGTAATAAATATTTAAAAATAAGGTAAATGTTTATAAAACCTGTACGTATATGTACGAGTATGTACATAATAAAGACTTGATATGTGATGTGTGTTTACAACAAATGTTGAATATTAAACTAACCATATTTTATAATTATTATTAGTTTTCTACAAAGTTTTCTAAAGTCTCTAACTTTCTTTTTTTTTCTTGTTTTTTTTTTTCTTTTTCTTATAATAGTTCACTCTTCATTACTACTTTTTTTTTCATCTTTAAATTAAAGAAAAAAAATGAAAAAAGTAGTATTAAATGAATTTATCTTTAAATGTACATATTGATATCGAAAGAATGACAATTTGTAATCATATTGTATTTTATAAAGTTTATGAAAAAAAAAAAAACAATATAAAGTGAAGATGAATTCCATTTATATTACTCTTTTTTTTTTCCTTTCTGCTTATATACACACGATTGACACTTTTATAATATTGTACAATAAAAAGTAAATCGATTTCACTTCTTTGAAATGGTCAATATTTTCACTAATGAATGTTGTTGATTATTTGTTTTTTTTCTGGCCAAAATGCAATTTTGTTATGATTAAAATTTTAATTTTGTATTTTTTTCTTTTTTATTTACCAAATACCATACCAAACCAAACCCATATATATAATGTGAATTTTTTTTTCTTTCTTTCTTTCTTTTATTTTAAAACAAAAACACACATTAATTCATTCGAAAGCAATATACAAGTTGTACTACATCCATAAAATGTATAAGATAAAAAAAATGTATGTATTAATAAATATAACACACAATACAGTAATTAATTCAATGAATTCAAAAAAAAAACAAAACAACAAAAAAAAATTCACAAAAATTTGAAAAATAACATTACGTAATAGATACATTCAAAAATTTCTAATAATATTTTATCTAGTTTTTTTTTTCGTTTTCCGTTACATAAAAGCAAAGTTTAGATAACTTCATTCAAACAACCAATTTTACGTGTAAATTTAAAAAAAAACACATAATTTTGATTGTTTATTATTAATTTATGAACTGTTATATTGGATTTAAGATAAAAATCAACATATGTAAGTGCAATTACCGGAGAAAGTGTGTCTTTTCAAATTCGTCAATATATTTTGTTTGAGAATTATTTTAAATAAAGAATTGCATTTTTTTTTTACATTTTTGTAATGAAAGAATTTGTTTGACCTAAGACATAAATAAGCTTGAATATTTAAAAAAACTTTTAAAACGAATACTTTTTATAAATAAAATGCACTGTAAAATTCAAAATTCAAAATTGATTATAAAGCCTCTGTAACTACGATGATATTCGAGTAAAGAGTTGTTCAAGGAAGTACTAAAAGTTTCTCAGTAACAGCTTGTTCTTTAAATTTATATTGTCCGAATATTCCATTATATTTAATCATTTTCACGAAAAGGTTCGATTCTAGACAGGAAGCCTTCTATTTTCTCATCCTAAATCCGAAAACCCCATGTAAATCGTTTACGTTTACTACCCTAAAACTCATCCCAAAAATTCCACTCTTACCGACAAAGTTAGATACTCAAGGGTTAGTGAGTGGATAAAAAGTATATAAAAACAAAAAAAATTAAAAATGATTAATTTCTAAATTTGCTACTATTGAATTGAGTTTTTCTTATTTTTTTTTTAAACACTATATAGATTAGATTTATGGAATGTTGAAAAAACATTGTACCTATACATTGTCTATCTGGAAAATTAAACTAAAGTATCTACGGACATGCAAATGTTTATCATACATTTTATATGACAATAATTTTTATAACTTCTTATTCAAGTATAAAATTACTTTAAGACAAAAGCTCTTTGCATTATTACCATGCATGTTTTATTCGATTATTTTTATTATTATTTTTTTTTTTTTTTTAAAATAATAAAATGAATTAATTGTCAATATTTAGCACAATGTAAAAATACTTCAAGTGGATATTTATGTAGATTCAACACCTGCATTTTAAAGACTGGTTTATAATAAAATACTTATAAAAAAATGTTTATTTTAAATTATTGTACTTAATTTTAAGAATGCTATATCTAGTTTTTTTTTTTTGTTTTTTTGTTTAGAGGTTTGATTGTTTGAATTGATTTTTCTTTGTTTTCCCATTTTTTTATTTTTTATTTTTTTTTTTGTCAAATGTATCAGTATGCTGGTAAGGAAATACTCGACGAAATATTTCAAATATTTTATACATATGACACACACATGTATTTTATATTCCATGTAGCATATAAGATTAAATTTTGTTTATTTTGCTTTGTACTCGAACTAAATGAAGGAAAAGCGTTAAAAATTAGTATTTTCATTAAATTTTTCACGTATTTATTTAAAATTACGAACGCGTTTTATTTATAATAAAAGACGTCTTAAAAACTTTTGATCATTTTTTATGATTTTGCATTGGGCATTGGGTACGTTTAATTTCCATAATTTTATTTATTATGCCCTAAAGTTTCCATATATGTAAATTGAAGCTTTTTAATAATTACAAATTTATTGTATTAATTTATTTTTCTAATAAATAAAAAGTCTTTGAACTATTTTTGACACGATGACAAATATCTCTGTATTGTTATAGGATCGTTTTTTTTGAGTACATAGCATACATATGTTTGAAAATGAACTATTAAAAAAATACCTAATGTGAGATAAATGAATCATTTGCAAAATAGAATTTTAGCAAAATTTCAGTATAACACTTTTTAAAGAAAAAAAAAAAAAAATAAATAAATGGGTTACAATATAAACTATATATGTAGTATTATATTTAAGTAGTTGGCATAAATAGAGGTTGTTTGTAATTAATATTAAGTAGAATGAAAATTCGAAAAGTGTGTTTTAACATTTCATACAAAATTAATTATCTCTTCAAAAAACCAAAAAAACAAAACATCTTATATGTATGTCGATATAAAACTTTAAACTTTACCTACTTTTTAAAAAGTTTTATTTTATACTTATGTAAGTTATTTTAATTTTTTATTTTTAGAGTTAAGTTCGTTATGGCTGAGTTATTTCTGTTTAAATTAATAAGTTATTTTCACATATATAGTTGATGTTCTAAAATGCTAAATAAAACTTATAACATAACTACAAAACCATTAAACAGTAATAATATTGGTAAAGTACTTGGTAATCACATTTTTAATGTATTAAAATTCTTTTTATTATATTATTATTATTATTATTATTATTATTTTAAACTGTACATAGTTTCACACGTTTCCGGTTTAAATGCAGGTTTGCTATTTTTTTTTTCTTTTACCTCCGGTTTATTTTTTTTTCTTTCTTTTTTTTCTTTTCTTTTACCGCTAATGATAATTAGTGGAGGTGAAAGGAATATCTGAAACTATTTTTTTTTTTTAAATGTTAATTTATTATTGGCATTAACAGTTAACTATTAATCGAAAAAATTAAAGTGTAACTACATACAATACAAATTTGTAATGATAAAATGGCAAATGGCAAATAAAAAGTATAGAATAAATTTTGTAACATAACATTGCTTAGCCTTATAGATAAATTTTATGGTTTTCAGTGTCATTTGAGAAAATTAAAGGTAAGTAAAATATTGAGTAACATTTTAAGCATTTAATTTGTCATAAATCTAAATTTATTTTAACAGTATTATTCAACTTACCATTAGGACATGTGAAAATATCCTGCAAATAAAAAATAAAAAAATAAATAAATAAATTTAAAAAAAAAATACATATAAAAAATTTAATTGAAAAAAAAATATATAATGTCCTACTGCACGACTTTTGGGTGTCTTCCGAATTAATTGAATTGAAATTATCGGATTATCTGTGGAGTATCTACGTGGATTTTCTTGAAAATTTTTCTAGTCCTTATTAAAAATCATTTCTTGATGTAATAAAATTAAGCTGTAAGTGACGACGATGGTAATAAAATTGTCTTTTTTTATATTTTGTATTCGGAACATTTGAAAAAAGAGAAAAAAAAAACAATTCTGGTAACTTTAAGATAATGATTTAATGTCGTAATGTACTTTGAGAAAATGAAAAATAATATAATGGTTTGAGTTTTGTATTTTTCGTAATAACATGTGTTGAAATTTTATTAACTAATCTTGTGTGTGATGGAGAGCATTGTCTATAGAAAAAATCTTTAAACGAGGTTATATTAATTTATAAAATATGAACTAACAACACATTTTAGTTATGGGCCTCAAATTTTGTAATTTTTAGTTTTACGCTGATTTAAAATAATAAATTATATTATTGTTAAAGAATGTCATTCTGTAAAGTGATGTTAGAAGTTGTTCAAAATTATAGTGCCTAGTATTCTCTAATTAATTCAAATGCATTGTATATACGTTAGACACCACTACTGTGCAGTGTGCACTGTTATATAACACTCATATTTTTCTTTTGTATTTTTATTTTTATTACTAATTTTATCTATTTTTTAAATAGCTTTCATTTTGGCCTAAAAAATATATGTATATATTTTTTCAATTTAAAAATTAGCTCACCTGTGCACAAATTGAATTTAATAGTATAGACAGCCATAAAAAAATGACTGCTTTTAGACAATCCATTTCGATCACCTAGTTTAATCAATGATCTGAAATTAAAAAAATAAAAAATAAAAAAGCATGAAATTATTTATTTAGTACTAAATTTCAAAAAAAAAAATGTGTAAATAAATTTTTATCTACAGTTAATTTGTAAATTATAACCAGAACTTATCTAAATTAAAAATTAAAAACAATTTACCATGGTAAAGTAACTTTTTGGACAAAAAAAAAAAAAAAACGAATTTAAATGGAATAAAAGTTCGTAGGCTTATCCTACGTTTTATAAAATTTTAAAGTTTATGCATAATAAAATATTTTAATATAAAATGAAAGTAAAAGGTGGTATAAAGATAAGATTTACACTTTTTTTTTTTTTTTAAATAAAAATATTGGTGTGTCCATTATTATTATATTCATTAATTTCTTCTCTTTATGTAATGCTTTCGTGAATTTTTATCTTTATCTAAGAAAAAAAGAAGTTATTTGATTATGTATTATAAAGTTGGTAAATTTATTTGAAATACAAAAGTTAATAAACTCATATGCTTTTTTTTTTTTATCTGCATGGTATTTTTTCTTTAAAGTATTAAAATATGATAATAAGTTGTTTGAATGCTAATTTACATTATATTATTCAATATACCATACAGAAGTCGGTATACATATGTATAGATATTATTTGTATGTATGTGTTATATCATTAGGTAAAATATTATGTATATCATATACTTCTATAACATATAGCTTTGAATAAACCAACCAATGTAAAATTTATACAATAAACATCAATATAGTAGATATACTGTGCATTTTGATAAAGTTACATAATAAAATAACTAATTAACCCTTTACGATAACATAACGTAAAAAATTCAAATTTAATTCCATTCAACATATAAGAAGCACTATGTATATCTTTATTGAAAATTTTCATTAAAAATTAAGTATTCGATAAAGGGTTAAAATTAATTATGAAAAGGAAAAAAAGACAAGATAAATCAGTACCTAAACTTTTCCGACAACCACCACAATTTATTGCTCTGGCATTGTTCATTGGAAAATTGTAAAAAAAAATTTTTAAATCATAATCATAAAATTTTTTTTAATTTATCGATAAAAATTATAAGCAAGCAATTAATTTGTAAAGATATAAAATTATAGATACTTAGATACTATGTCAAGAGAAAATAAATTAATGACCATGATTTTGAAAAAAAAAAAAAAAATTAAAAATATAAAAATTTTGCATTGTTTTCATAAAAAAAAATAATGTCAGTATATGGAAGATATTTAATTACCTATATACATCAGATTGTGATTGCATGAAATTTAATTTATTATTAATTCATTTACCAGAATTTATTGTTAAAAAGTTTTTATCAAATTATATCGTACATATACGAACTCGTATGTACCTACATCAGATATGTACTCGTATGTGAAGTAACAAAATTTTATCACAAACATAATATTAACATGACAATATTCATTTTTTTTTCTAACAATGAAGAAAAGCGTTAAAAAATATGTTAAAATACACACATCATATAATAATATGTACCTATGCCTATTATATGATACATGATCACAGCAGTATATAAAGAAATATTAATGCTTGAAAATTGCAATGTATGTAATTTTATACCAATGATTTTATACTGTAATATTGTATGATATAACCTTAACAACAGGTATTATATTTGTTTTTAATTAACATAATAAACATATTCACATATTCAGTACCTGAACACATACTGAGACTTTAAAATGTTACATATATCTATGATATACATATTCAAATAAGATCTTGTTAAGATAAATAAGTTTTCAAATTTGTACACATCTTCTTGCAAATCCCTACGACGCTTTTCTTTTTTTTCTTGTTCATGTTTTATAACACTCACTAGTTGCAAAGTGAAATTGAATATGAATTTCCAAGTCTATCTAACTGAATAAAAAAATAAAATACCCACAAATCATAGAGGTAAAAAACAATATTGTATGCTGATTAACTTAACAATATGTCTGCTCCGCGTGTTCAACTTTTTCCATAGTTTGAAAGTACATACATATATGTTTTTTATTGCAATTCGCAGTCATGTTTAATTTTGAATGGTATAAGCTTCGAAAATTATTGCGCTGAAATAACAAATTTCTATCCTTTGAATCCTTGATTTGCTATAAGATTAGATTAGATTAGATTAGATTAGATTAGAAAACCACCCTAGAGGTAGGATGTTATTCCTCTATTACTGCCACCCGTTTGGATCTTTTGTAATACCTACTGCTGGACGCTGGTATTGACCTAAAGTTTCAGGGCTTTGACAAAACCCAAGACTTTTTTAGGTGATATGTGCCACACTTCGTTCGGTGTTAGGTATATTTGGTCCATATGTTCAAAAGTCTTTACTAAGTGTTCATATTGTTAATAAAATCACACAATTTGATAATAATACTAACACAACAAACCTGATTTTTTGTAAGTAAAATTTTTTAATTATTCAAACTCCATGTCTTCAACAGACAGATTCTTTAAAAGAGCAAAATTGTCTTATGAACTAAAATTTTGAAAATTATGTATTTAGTATATAATTAGGAAATTAGGCTAATTAGAAAAAAAAATGGCAAAAAATATTTCAAATTTCATAAATAAATATTTTGTAATCAAAATGGCAGAAACTAATTTCATACATCAACTGTTCAGTAAATTAATTTTATACAAGAGTTTTGAATGATTTTGGAATAAACAAATTAAAGATTTAAAAAAGAAACTATTAATCAAATTAAAAGAAAAATATTTTAAATAGAAAAAAATGTTTCCGCTGCACTATTTTACTTTGAAATTAAATCATGATATATCTCATGCTCTAAGACAACAAAAAAATTGTTTTCTTTTTCAGTTGCAGAAGATTGTTGTAATCAAATTAATGTTAAAGAGTTTGAAGAAAAATTTAGATATTGAAACACGTAGATACAGATATTTACATAAAATGGTAAATTTGAGAAAATAATGACGTCTGATTATATTGTAAATATGCTTGAAAAAGAAACAAGACAAGAAAGACATAAGGATTTTTAATTTTAAATCAACATTTTGAACCTTGTTAGTGAAAACAAAAACAAAATCAAAACTGGTGAACTTTAATATTTATTCCACAATCAATTTTGTTTTCTTTCTCTTGCTTTTTTTACAAGATAATTATACATATATCATATGTATATATATGTATGTTTATTCATGTGAGCTGCTGTAGATTGGAATGTTAAATTCATATGTGATATAAGATTCTGAAAATAATAAAAAATGCTTCGCGTTAATTTACTTTATGAATCACAAACTAGGGCACATATATAGTTAATTTTACAAAAAAAAACTTCGATAAGCGGTGTAGAAAGTTGTACAATAAATATATGCAGTTTTGATTTAGTTAAATAGGCAAACAGGCAAGAAGTTTAAAAGAGAGAAAGAAAGAAAAAAAAATTAACTTACTGTTGCGAACGTTCGGTCTGGTTGAGGAAAGTAGTATGTATTACCATTTAAACTTATTCATAGAAAAACTTGTAAACACAATATAAAGTTGACTAAATACGCGAGCACATACAGATACATACATATATGTATGTATTTTGAACAAGTTTTTGTTGTTTTTTTTTTCTTAAAGAATTTAATTTATTGATTGTTATTTATTGGTATAAGAAAAAAAAATTGATTTCATACAAGTATTTTAAAATCATTCACTTCTAAATGTAGCAATATAATCATCAGAATGAAAAAAAAAAAACGTTATATCAAGGTAAACAAGTTAAACTGTTAATACATATACTTCCTACCTATATATTAGCCACATATTTGTAAAAGATATTCAAGATTTACCTTCAAAATGCATCGCATAACATAAGAAAAAACTTACATTTTTTTTTTTTTTTTTTTGTAAATATCTCACATTTTACAATTTCTGCAATTTTTTTTAAAATACTATTTCTTAGAAGTTCTGAAAGATACATATATGTACATACATTCAGTTTTTTAAGTTAGTTTACATATATTAGATACTTCAAATTTGAGTCATTTTCTGTTGAATTTCAAAATTTTAAAATTTTAATTTTAGCCTACCGGTTTTTATGTTTTTCATATGGAGCCCTGTTTGGCTGTATATGAAAAATTTTAATGTAACCTTTAGCTTTAGATATTAATTGAATTCAATGCATACAAATACAAATTTCTTTTTTATTTGAATCCAACATGAAGGCTGTTCACAATTCACTTTTTGTTTTTACATAAAAAATTTGACAAGCCTTAAAAATACAAAATGAAAAATTTAAAAGGTAAGAAAAGAAAAAAAAAAAACGTTTAAGTAAATATAATCCGAAAGTCATTGAAATTTCTTGGTCACATTGGATACACTTTTAAAGGTAATAAACATGATAGGGATACAATTTCTATATTTTCAAGTGGCAACTCTGTTATTCAGGTTACTTTTTTGGTGGTTTGACTTCATGTGTAATTGAGAATCTTGCACATATAAAATAAATATAAAAAGTGCGTGTGTAATAAATGTGAACAAGTCGGAATTACAAAGCTGCTTAATTAAAAAATTTATCAATGCTTTAATTTGTATTTTTTAAGAAAATATGTATATGGGTACTTAATTCTTCTATACCAAAGAGAAAGATAATGAAATAATTGAAAGTAATATTCAAATAAAGTAGTTTATATACAGGTTTTTATTAACGTATGCATATTATGTACATATGTGTGTATTTATGCTATAACATTTTATATTTGTTTTATAAATATTTTAAATGAAACATAAACAAAACAAAATTCAGATTTAAAAATTTCAAAATTCAATTTTAGACAATTAAAAGCTAACACTTTCGACTTTAGTACCAGCACTATTACCAGCATTTTAGTTTTTCTTAATTACACAATACCGTTCAATTTTAAAAATTTGAATAAAAGAAATAATTGATGAAAGAATTTATAGTACAATTTGATAATTAAGATTTATGTGTCCAATAAACAAACGAAAATTTCAACACTTTTAAAAATTATAAACACTATGGTTCATTTTGTACGGAATTAAATGTAAATTGATATTTTTTTAAATCTTTTCCATTTGTTGCATTTTGTAAAGGTAGTTTTTAATTTAATGGTAACATATACATTTTGCCAATATTTTCTTTTCATTTCCATTTCTAGATGATAAAAAAAAAAATATACAGGTCATATTTCTCTAATACAAAATTAAAAGAAAAAAAAAGATAAATAATAATTTCAAATTAAATTCCAGCTTTATGATTATGATAATGACGATGATGATGATGTTGATAATGATGAGATCTCAAACAAATGAATTCAGAAAATTTCGATATTAATGAGCACACACATGAATAAATGTAGTAGGTATATGTTTTTTTTTTTTTTGAATAATAAAAAAATCTTTGTCGACGTATAGAAAACTTGTTTATTTTTTGAAGGGAAATAAAACTTTAAGAAAAGTAATAAGGAAAACAAAAAAAGATGAAAAAGTATGTAATATATAAGAAACAGAGATGCTGTATAATATATGAACTTTCGACATTTTATATATATGCCTTTAATAAATGAATATATATTTAAAAATTATGAATGCCTATAACTGGTTTTTTGAATTTCCAATAGGGAGGTATCTACCTAACATATTTTAATCAGTTTGAATTGTGAGATTTAAGGTATCTTTTGGGGAATTTTACACGTTATGACAATTAATTGAATCGACAATCATATAGTAGAAAACCAAAAGTGAACAGTGTTCCATTTTCGATATAGTATAAAATTTTTTGATAATCTTTTTTAAGACCATTTTTCATTTACAATTTAATTTGTATTATTGAGTCTGAAACTCTAAACAAGCGATATTTTATTGTTGAGGCCAAACGACAATAATATGTGACAAGTCAAAAGTCATGGAAATTTTTTTTAATTTTTAATTAATTCTAAAGTCACGAAATTTATTGTTATAAATTTATACCTTTACAGACCCACTAAATCATAATTGTTCGAAATCTTGCTTTTTAATTTTTGTCAAGCTGAATTAATTAAGAGAGAAAATAACGTAAATAGAAAATTTAAAATTATAATTACCATATATTGTTGTATGAAAAACATATGTGTTATTATTTTTGGGCCAAGTAATTGCGATACGTGTAAAACGTGCCTTTCATGCAATTTTCAATTTGAATATTTTTTCAACAAAAGTATTATAATGAAAAAAGTGAAAATATTTTTTTTAAAAATGTGAAACTAATTTTAAATTTTATTTAAAATCGAAATTTTATTAATTAATTAATATACTTCATGCGATTCTTGAACTTTTATTTAAATTTTTTCAGTATGTGAATAAATTTTTTGATGAATCGATTGAATGCTATATGAATTTTCATAAACCTTTTGACGGTTTGAATATTAGATTTTCTACACAGTAATTAGTTTCAATTATTATACTAATGATTCATACCATAAGGGTACATTAAGGGATATTCCTTTTTAATATTTAAAAATGTTGCATTGGCGCACCTTGAAGAAAGAAAGTCATTAAAAAAAAAAAAGACATAATTGTTATTAAAAATGTAGGTTTCAAGAACACCTTCGCTTTTTTGTTTTTTTTCTTCTTTCTTTCTTTTAAATACAAAAAATTGTGTTATAGCTGAATAATGCAATAACAAATCATAATTTTAGACAATAATGCTTTAATATTTGAAATGATCTTAAGTTATAAATAGGTATATTTATCGCGTTTTCGCAATTGCATATAGGTAATATGTGAATCATTATTTTGATGTCATGATAAATGCTATCATCACAATACAATCCAACTAAATAATATAATGATTTATTTATTGTCTCATCACATTGGAATGCTGCTGTTCGTGGGTTCGTCCAAACCAAAGAGAAAATACCGATGATCATCGATTGTCAAAAGCATATCGTTTTTTTTTTTTTTTAAATTTATTTTTTGTCATGAAAAGCAAATACTTAAAGAAAGTTATCTTTTAAGTAAAAGATTTAAGTAAATAAGTGATAATTATTAATTCAAATAGCTTACAGTAGATAGATGTCTATCACTTGATTGAAAAAAAAAAATAAAGTTTTCGATGAATTTCAAATAAGTTAAGAACATATTTTTTCATATTCTGCGTAAAAAATGTGAACACACAACACAAACTACCGAACTTGAGATCAATTTCAATGGCAGTTTTGTTGTATCGCTTCATTTAAATAATTACAATGCATAGGTAAACTGTTGAATATAGAAGTTAGTATATATAAATGTTATGAATATAAACAGTTAAATACGGTAAAATATATAACGACAACTTGATTTTTAATTTAACTTACCTACTACTTATTTGTTGTACTAATTGAGAATCAAATGAATATATAAAAAAAAAAAATATTGGAAACAAGTTTTTCAATCTATGTACACATATGTACATACGTATAAAACATATTAGGTTGGTTCGAAAGATAATTATATGATTTAAATGTCAAACGACCAATTTTGATATACCAATTCAATAAAAAATAAATAAAAAACCAGTTATCTTAACATTCTTCAATTTAAAGAAGAAAAAAAAAACAATTTTTTTTTTCAATCTGATGTATGTATCTAAGAGGACTTAATATTCAAATTTCTTTTGTCACGCACTTTATTAGTTTGATCAAATCTATTTTTTTTTTTTTTTTGTGAATAAATAATAGATTAAAATCCGTTTTTTTTCATTCCTCTAGTACCGTACTGAAATTTATTATTATAAGAATTTGTTCTATAATTTCCAAGTCCTGAATAAAAAATTAAATTAAATATAAAATTTTCGAAAAATATTCCAACTAAATTGAAGAGTAAAAGAAAGCATGTCAGATTGTAAAAAAAAAATACCACAAAAGTAAGCATTTTATGAACCGAATATTGAATATTCAAATATTGACGTCCAGGTAAAAATTTTTTTTAACAAAAAAAAAGGCTTGATATTTGTATAAAGTCTTATAAAAACTGTTATTATTGTTTTTTTTTTTTTAAATCATTAATATTGATGCGTTATTATTTTAATGATTTGGAAAGTTTGGATTGTTTCAATAAATTTGAATATTTATTTAAATTTTAAAAACTATATACGATCCTGGGTGGATACTCTGAAAGTGGGTTATTAAAAAGCTTACAATTTTTTATCCACTAAATAACTTATTTAAAATAAGAAACAATAAAAAAACGACTCAGGTTATTCTTGAAAAATTTATTAAATTTCCAGAATAATATATAAAAATTAATATATTTTTATTAAAGCAAAAATAAAATAAACTCAAGTATTTAAAAAAAAAAACCACCAGAAATTACATAAAAAAACGACTATGTTCAATCCAAGCTTCTTATAAATTTTAAATTTCACATTTCTTTGTGTGGTTTCTTTTTTTTTTTTCATTATTATCCAACCATTTACTTTGCAAATACTAACGTAATCAAATAACAGTATATTTAAATAAATCTTTACAATAGATATTGTAATGGTTGTATCGTGACTCGTGGTCGTGGGTTAGTATTGTACTTGGATTGAATACAAGTCGATCTAGCTTTTTTTTGAACAATTTTCATACACAAAAAAATTTTCTATGTACTAATGTTTAAAAAATAATTTTTTGTCCACTTGGAAAATCAGTATAAATTATCGCAAAAAAATTTAACATATCTCATAAATTTCCAATAAATAGTTTTAATTGCAACTAAAGTTAATTTAATGAAACGTAAACGTATCTCTATTCTATTGTAAAAGCAATCTTAAACTTTATTGTTTCCGTTATCTAAAAGCTTTGTATTAATACGTACATATGTAAAATAATAACAGAATTTTTTTTTAGGTCATATATGAATATTCAATCTTGATAATGTTTTTTTTTTTGAGTTAGAATTTATAAGAATATGAATAAGTGTATTTTTCATTGCTTCGGCATTTTTTAGAAACGAAAGATTTAAGCAAGAAACTTGAACATAATAAATGTAAATATTAAAACGTTATCTTACCTGATTGTTAATTAAAAGAGAAAAATATCCTATTTAAATTGTAATAATCCTTTGTTTTTGTTATCGTTTTTTTTTTTTTTGTGATTGAAATAAAAAAATAATTCACTTTTAAAGAAATTATTTATTAATTAAAAATTAATAATTATTTTTTTTTATAATGTTTCATTTAGTCATGTTGTATTTTTTTGTTTTTTAATTCTTAAAATTAAATTTATAATGCACAGTACACATGATGTTTATAATTAAATGGCACTTTTCTATGAATTACCCTGTAACATTATATTGTTAAAGTGTGGGTACAATAAATTGTTGTCTTCACAAAAATGCTTGAAGAAAAAAGTCTTATGTCTTTTTTAAACAAAAATAATATACAGATCACTGCATTTAAAATTTCCTGGATTTTAACCTAAATTTATGAAAATAGGAAAATTAATTTGATTTTTATTGCAAAAATTAAAATACGTGTGGTAAAAATTCATAACATTTCTGTTGTAACAATCTACAATTTTAATTTTTGCAAATTAAAAACAAATCAATTAAAATTTTACAAAAATTCCGATATGGGACGGCCATATCTTTCCCGTTGTTGTTTTTGCTTTAAAAAATAATTTTATCACTTTTATCAGAATATTTTAGTCAATAAGTACCCGTGTTTTGAATTTTTCATGTTAAAAAAATTGCTACCTATTATTCTAAAAACGATGAAAAGAACATTATAACACAATTTCACTTCTTACATCTTAACACGAATTTTATTAAATAAAAATTTATAAACATATGCTATAATTGAAGAAGCTTTCCAGCAAGATGAATTCCATTGCAAAAAAAGCTGAAAAACAATAATCCTCTTTTTTTTTTGTGCAATTATAGTTCTCCAGAATTCCGAACAAATTTTATTTACTTTTCAAGAAAAAAAAAAAAAAATCAAATGGAATACCAATTTGAAAAATTTAAAAGAAATGAAAAAAAAAAAAAAAGGTCAAATATTTTTACACTTGCTTCATCATATCAACTTTCTTGATTTTCAGTGTGATACAACGTGGCACTTGAAAAAACAAAAATCTTAAAGACTACAACTCATATATGCAAAGTTTTCATTTTTTTTTTCTCAAATAAATTTTAACTGATATTCAAAATAGTGATTAAAAAAAAATTTTTTTTTTTCTTAAAAGAATATTAGGTAATTAAAAATGATCCACCTTCAAGTTTTGTATACTGAATTTTTACTTTTGATGTAAAAAAAAAAAAAATAAATAAATAAAACCAATTGCAAAAGATGCAAATATGAGAAGAATTATTCAAACGTGAAAATCTATTCCATTCTTCTCGAAGGCCAAACACTCACTGTTAAAGATATAACTAGTTTAAGTTATCTTACTTGAAACGAAAAGAAGAGAAGAAGAAAAAAAACAATTTGTATAAAATGCACAGGTAAGTAAGTCAATACGTTAACATAACAGGTATAAAAAAATACGTTTTCTTACATTATACATATTTATAATATAAAACATACCTTTATAATTCTACAATACCACTAAATAACATTGCAGGTGACTAGTGGTTGTAATCATATAATATCTGGTTTTATAAATATAAGACATATTGCATACAAGTATGCATAATTAAATAATACAAACATATATAGATCCACTGGTATTGTGGATTTTCAAGTAGTAGTTGTAGAAATCTTTTTATTTGTATAGATGAAACTGTAAAAACAGTTTCTTATTCGAATTAATAAAAAGTTTCAAGCAAATGTTTTCTACTTGACAGTAATTTTTTTCTTTCTTTTTTTGTAACAAAAATAAAAATTGATTTATGATAAATAAAAAAAAATGTAGCTTTAGCAAGTAATAAGTGTTTACAAAAACAATATTCAAATGATATTCGATGTTTAAAAATATATAGATAGAAAGAATAAAAAAAAAACCGTATGGGTATGATATTCTTTTTTTTTTGAACTCGAAATTCTTTCGTTGAAAAAAAAAAAACAAAAGATTTAAGCAAGAAACTTTTTGTAGTAAGAAATGTATGTCTTCTACATTTTTACAAAATATTTGGCTCATATAAAATATAACTAAATGAACAGATTATTAAACAAATGAAAGAAAAATAGGACACCAAGAATTTCTACTTTTTTTTTTTATTGAATTGTGAGACATACTTTTATGCATACATTAGATTGTTAAGTTTTTGTTCAATAAAAAATTGTTGTTTTTAATAGATAATTATATTTAACAGCTATAAGGAGGTTTATCTTAAAAAAATGAATACTGTATGTAGAATCGATATTGCTTTGTACAGAAATAATAATAAAAATTTAAAATTGAAATACACATGTACACACATTATATGTGAATATGTGTGTGTGTAGGAAAAAAAATACTCTTATATATTTTATCTCTGAAGTCTACCGAAAATCATAGAGATTTTAACTTTAACTTTAGTTTGTTGAGATTGATGATGTAGGTACATAAAGAAAAATTCATAAAAGATAAATTCTTCAAAACTGATACTATGCCCATCAAAAAATAAAAAAATATATACCTGGTCTAGAGTATTGTTAAATGAACTAATTTGAAAAAAGAAAAATACTTCTATTGTTGGCGCACATTGCACAAATTGGAATTTTTTTCTTCTGTCTTGTCTTGCTTTATTACACTACTGATGTACTATACTGTACCATATTCATGTTAAAAATTAATAACCATAATATTACTTGAAATTTTTTTTGTTTATAAATGTTTCTTTAACTGTATTTTAATGCTTATATTCACAACCAAATATAATGAGAATAAATTTATTTTAAGTATTTTGAATTTCGAGTAGAACTTTCGCTTATTAAATTCTGGAGAGTTTTTTTTTTCAGTTTCAGAATAAAATATCGTTAAAAATATAAAAAATAATTATACCAATTGATTTCTAGTTACAGTTATAATTTCTTTTACTAAAATATTTAAAAATCAATTATAAAAACCTTAAAATATCTTTTGCGTTATTATTATTACTCGAATACAGTTTAGGGTCCTAGCTAAACCTTTTTCAAAAGTACTTCAAACCTGAAAAAAGAATCTATTCTTACAAAAGAAAAAAATATATTTTCTGAAAAATTGTACTTCGGACAAGTTTAGAAAAAAACTGTCATGAATCCAAGTGTTGATTTATTTAAAAGATTTGTGCATATCTTATCTGTCTTTTGTGATGTACAATAATTAAAAAAAAAAAAAATAAACAAATAAAAAAGAAATTGAAATTTCTTGCAGGGTCTTTAAAGGAATTTAAAATACATTTTGCGAAGCCCTTTAAAAAAAAAACTGTGAAATTCACCTGAAAATGGCTATTCATCTTACTTGCATTTAAAAGGGTGGATCTCAAAAAAATGGAAAGTTAAGGAATGAAATTCATTTTGACTACCATCACCAAACTCATCTCTATTGATGGTAGGAATCAAAATTAAATCATCATTAGAAAAGGGGGAAAATATTGAAGACTAATTAATACCCGAGTATCGATACCAAGATGCTAGCTGGGTGGTCAACTAAATTTTGATAAATATACATAACTTTGAGTTGTAATAAAAGGATCGTTAGTGGTTAGGAGAGTTCAATTCCTATAAATAACAGCTTCCTGTTTCATACAATGTCGAGACGAATAATTCTAAGTTTGTGATGCTAGCTAGGCTAGGACATCGAATTTTATATTTTTCAATAAAAATTTGAATCACCCTATCTATTGGTATAGTACTATTTTGAATTTTTAAACGCTTTTTTTTTAACAATAATTTGTAAACCTGAAAGAATTCATTCAAATTTGGTTGATTACTTGAAAATAAAATAATATATCATCTTGTATGCATACACATGTAGAATGTATATATTGTATGTAAGTATATTAAATTTTTACACGTATACTATTGTATATATAGGTATGTATTGAAAATGCATAAAAATAAAAATGCCTAGCTATTTTATTTATTTATTTATTTATTTTTTTGTATACATAATAGGATTTTGAGAACAGGTTTACATCAATCGATAGATTAATTTTGTGACTTCTCTTCTTTGCTACCAGGTAAAAAAAAAAGGAAAATAAAAAGTGAGTTAAAACAGTTTTCTTTTTAAAAATATTTACCATGCAACATTTAAGATGGAATGAAAAAAAAATAAATTATATGTTTATGATTGTTAATTTATACAATTATAGCAATAAATCGATATAATTTTATCGAAGACACAAAAAAGTAAATAAATAAATAATAAATTTACTTTTTAAAATATACTACTAGTCCAATTCTGCATTGTATGTGCAGTGCATTCAATTTTTAAGCAGATTATAGATCATTTCATTTGGATGTAGAGTAAAGGATTATTGGAGAATGGTATATCTCTTATTTCCTATGTATGTATGTTCGTTATAATAAATAAGATTTTCTTAGTTTTTGTTTTGAAATACCTGTGTAAAATGTATTCGATTTTCTCAAATAAAGAAAATGTATTTAGGGAATTTATGTCATCAGTTCTATGTGTGTAAGCAATATCTTAATAATCTTGAGAAAAAAAAAACAGTGGATTTTGGAATTTCATATAAGAAAAAGGGATAGCTAAAAGGATCTACGGTTCTAAAATGTTAATGGCTTCTTATTATCAAATTTTGTTTAAAATTGGTGATTCACAGATCCTGTTTTTTAAAATTTTTCAATGGAGTAGTAGTAGTCGAATATTGTACCTGCTTTGACTTTTTTTTAACTTACTCTAGATCACAAAATGTTACAATTAGCAGTAAAAATAATTAATTTTATTGTTTTCTTCGTAGCATTTTTTTTAATGGATCATAATGTATCAATTAGTGTGGTAAAATTGGTTATTAAATTTGTTTCAATAGTTTGGAAACATAAAATTTATTTAATTATTATTTCGTCTGGATTTTCAATTGGTAATAATTAACTATCATAAGTATTTTATAATTTTACATTATATGTAAATTTTATTTGCATGTTTTTTCATAAAGTTTTCTAATAATTAAATAATAACTGAAAACTGAAGTGAAATACATAATTATAATTGTCTGTTAATAAAATTCTACTTATGTATACATGTACAAATATACGATATCTTAAAAGTGCAATATTTGTATTTGGATTGGCGCGACATTCAGACGTACTCATAAAATTAAAAAAAAAAAAGTAATTATGCATTAATACAGTCAAATTCGTCAGTTGCCATTAAATTTTCAAATAAAATACCCACCTACAATATCTTTTTCTAGAACAATTATTGTGTTTTGGCGAGAGTTTAATCTGTCAGTAAATAGGTAGTCAAACTTTATAAGTTTTTACCGTTATTTTGAGAAAACTTACGTTTTCAAAACATTATTCAGTTTTGTCAAAATATAACAAAATAACTGGTAAAAATCAATCAGATTCGATTTTCTGAACTAAGAAATATGTACGTATGTATTCACATTAACAAAAGCTTTTTTAAAGCTTCTAATATAGGTTGTTTTTGTTGAACGGTTGTGGCTTGTCCAAAAAACCGATGTTCCAATTTTCACCTAGATCACTCAATATATAATGCTTTATTTTATTGCAATTAAATTTTAAAAATCATTACTTACCAAAGAATTGAAAAAATACAGAATTATTTACAGTTAAATGAATTCTATATTTATGGTATGTTTGGCAGCCATGATTGAAACGTATAATGATTTTGTAAAAGACGTTTCCGCTAATAATACAAAGCGATACATTTTCGAAACTTCTTAAAAAAACTTATGTTCGGAAGTTCAATTACTTTAGCAATTACATTTTATTTCATTATTTTGAAGGTTACATTTTTTCAGAAAAAAATAATCATCCTCTAAGATCAAGACTATCTCTATCTTATGATTTAGACTTTTATGTACTGTTATAATTAAATATTACAAAATCAAAATGATTAATATAATATTTTTTCTTTATTATTATTTTTTGGATAGCAATTTTTTCTTTCTACTTACTTCTTTTCAATTATTCATGTATATAAATAACACCCAATAACGATACTCCGTAAAGTAAAAGAAATTTAAAAAAAAAAAATAATAATTATAAAGATTCACATGCTTACATTTTTATATTTACTTTTTTTACATACTAATGAGATAACCGTATTTACAGACCGGAACTTAAAACATACTCACATGGAAATACCTTTCAGTCTTTACTATTTTTTTTTTTCATGGCACCCACATCATTTCTATACGTATATACATTTTCGTAAAGTTTAATTTCCTTCACTTCATTGAATATCTTATTAAGATATCATTAATGAAGATTTAGAATAAATATTTTTTTCATACACACATGCTCATACTTTTTTTTTTCATTTCTCATTATGTTAATAATATATGACTTAACTCCAAAAGTATATCTGTAGGTATATGATTTGGGTGTTCACTAATACATATACATATGTACGAATATATATGTTTTAGATCTTAGAATTCATTTTAGATTGAATAAATAATTAAATAATATTTAATTAAATGAATTGTAGGTCGCTAAAATAATATGCATATCACATATATGCAATAGAAATATAACGGTTATTTCTAATAGGTACATTAAAAGATTATTTAAATAAGACAAAATATTGAATTGCCCACATTAGAATTTATTTTGAAAATTATTAAAGAAAAATAACATTTATTTATGAATTTAACTGAAGTTTTGCTAGATTTACTAGATCACGCGAGTAAAAACCCTAAAGAAATTTGTGAATTGCGTGTGTGACATGAACTTCAAATAACATAAATTACCTTTGTGCACTCTGTAGCAGTTGGAGGGTTTAGAAAAATGTAGAGCACCATTCAAATTTTTTTGCAAACCCTTAACCACTCTTCTACCCCTGTGAAGATATTTCGGAAAATGAAAGCTAATTTTTCTTTTTCTAAGCGGGCGAGCGGACAATGAGGAACAAGTAAGCACTCATTAGGAACGTTAGAAGATTCTCCGTATTTGCTTTAAACAAAGATGTAAAGTGGACCATGTAGAAGTCATAGCGAGATTTATAAAACAAAAACCCCGAAGTTTCGCTGTTTTCTAGCTGCTAAACGGTTAAGGCTTACACTTTTTATACGAAAAACTTATACTTTTAGAAATTATATACCAATTGAGATTAATTATGATAATATTAATCAATTGAAGTGAAAATTATTCTTATTTTGTAATTTAATATATAAACAGTATATTTACTTTGTTTATGTTGTTACAAATTAACTCAAGAGAAATTATAAAACTTCACCTAGCAACAAAATTTTCATTATCTTTTCTATTTTCCTTAAAAAAAAAAAAGAAAAATTTTTACTTCTTATTAACTGTTGATTTTTTTTTCTCCATTCTCTTTAAAGTACATACATACATACATACATATTATACTTTAAACTTACATGCTATAATATTTGCAATATTTTTATCCGTTTTATTCTACTTTTATGTTCTTTTTTTGTTTACATCATTAATTTTATATTTTATAATTTCAAACTAAATTTTTAGAAATACAAATTATTTTTCTAGTTTTTTATTTTTATATTCTACACTCAAGCATGTATTAGTGAGTAATTAATATAACGAAGGATAAAAACAATTTAATATAGACTATCTATCTATATTGTCAAATTTTAGTAGGTAGTTTAAATTAGTCAAAATGAACAAGGCTCTTCATTTTCTTTTAGTCTATTCCATTTTTACTAAACGTATAAAAAAAAAGTGCATTAGATTATTTAAAGAGAAACAAATGGTACTTTCGGAAATGCAGCGTTGCAATCATAGTGCAAAATTCAGCTCATTATCATTGTTGCGTATCGTACAGCTGCATTATTGCATTTTTGAAGACATTGCATCTTCGAAAACGCAAATGATCGTCAATTGATTAAAATTCAGCAAAATCAATGTTTTAAGCTGAATTTTTTCAATTGACCGGTTTTCGAAGATGTACATAAGTATTGAGAAAAATTTCAAAATTTGTCAAAATTTTCTAATTACTGAAAGCTTATATTTTTTCATATTTGTCCTTATTTAAAATTGAAAGCTTATTAACCTTTTTTTTGTTTACTTTAAAGATTGTGCCATGTTCGAGAACGTCAAATGATCGTCAATTGACGATATAAAGCTTAAAACGTTGTATTGTTGAATTTCGTCAATTGACGATCATCCGACGTTTTCGAGAATGCAGATTGTCTAATTGATTTATTTATTTGAAGTGAATTTATCAAGATGAACCAAAATTCTAAGTTGAACTTTGAGACATAATAGGGGAGAATTTAATGTTAAAATAAAAATCAAATTTACATTTGAGAACAGGGCCGTATTTAGGATCTGTAGACTCCTAGGCTACCTGTGGCACCTGTGGTGCGGGCCCTACCGGGGTTGTATTTTTAGCAAACAATAAAAAAAAAAATCATCACTCAGTTTTTGTGGTGCGGGCCCATAGAACCTATGCTTAAATACGGCCCTGTTTGAGAAATGTTTACAGTAGCAAAGTTGCAAAGGCCCATTGAAAAAAAACAAATTGAAAAAAAAAATATATTATAAATGTTTAATTTAAAAACAAAAAAATATTTAAAGATATGTAATTTATGAAAAATAAAAAAATAAATAAAATTTTCGTGATTGCAATTCTATATTTTAAAATTCTAAAAATATATATATGTGTCTATGAGCGCGTATACTCCGCAGTACCAAACCGGTATAGTACTATTTTAGTACGACTAAACCATTTTAGTACTGCCCGTATATACCGTAGATGCAAATAATGAATTTTGGTTCGCACCAAAATGGTCGACCTAAAATGGTTCGGTACCATGCGTATATACCGGGACCAAAACAGTACTATACCGGTTTGGTACTGCGGAGTATACGCGCTCTATGTGTATGTATATAAAATAAAATATGTAAAACAAAATGACAAAAAAAAAAATAAAAATAAAAATTAGTATTACAATTTATGATAATAAATTTCTAAAAAATATCTCTTTTATTTATTTATTTATTTATTTATTATATGATTTTTATTTTGTAGAATAATACGTGTTTCTTTTTTTTATTTTTATTTTTATATTATATTTCAACTACTAACAAATTTACAAGACTATTTATGTACATATTTTTATGTTTATTTATTTATTTATTTATTTTTTTGACTTAATTTTATATGTATTATCAAATTATTTTAATTTACAAGAAAAAAATGATAAATTAATAACAAATTGGAAGATGAACGAACAAAAAAATTAAAATTTAAAAAAAAAAATAAAATAAAAATTATTAATAAATCCTAAAAGAATATTTTGTTTTTATATTTTTTAAAACTTTGTTCTTTATTAATTTTGTTTTATTTCTTAACTTAGTTTTTTTTTTTAAATCATTATTAGAGATTTTTTTTTTTTTATTAATTTCTATTTTATAAATATTTACTTCGTGTTGTTGTGTTTTTTGTTTTCCTCGTGATGTATTCATCGCATAGAATATTCTTTAATTTTTTTATAAATAATTTTAATTTAGTCGAAAATAGACAAATATTTTTAAAGTGGTTTAATTAAATCATAAAAAAAAGCATTTTATTGAAATTATAATTGCCTTATTCAACATTATATTGTATTAAAACTAAATTTTTTAACACGTTGGCTGCCAATGTATCACCGGTGATGATCACTACAGAAGTTGCCTCCCACACACCAGCTTTGGGAGCTTGTGTTAAAACTTTTGTAGTGATCACCGGTGAAATACTAGCGTTCAGTATGAAACACTTTTGTTGTGATCACCGGTGATATATTGGCGTGTGGAGAAGCACTTTTTTCGTGTTCACCGGTGTAACATTGGCAGCCAACGTGATGACAATGCGTTTTCAAATTGAAAATACATTTTAAAACCCAATTTTGAAATTTGAAGTTTAAATTAAAACTTAATAAAAGTACAAGACTGTATGTTTTCTCATAAAATCAAAATTATCGAAATGTTTGAATTTTTCTTACTTAAAAAAATGCATTTAAAGTTATGTCAATCGATTTCTGGTGACATCCATGAACGCGCAATTGCCGAAAAAATCATAAATTTGTAAAAGAAGAAAAAACCTACCTGTCTAAAAAAAAAAAAATTGGTGTTAATGCACAGTACCCGCACTTTTGCATTTATCATAAAATTATGATATGATTTTTTCCGTTCTAAATTTGGACAATTTTATATACATAAGTACATAATATGTATGTATATGCGAATGATGTGAACATCTCTAGATCTTTTAGATGAAACTGAGATAAATCGAAAGTTTAAAATTTAATGAAAAAATTAAATGCAAAATGAAGTTGAAATTGAAAAAAATATTTTTACTTTTTTTTTTTTGTAATTTTCTTGTTTTCTCTTTCAGACACTCATTAAGCACTTTTTGTTATGTGTACTTTTGTTAAGTTTTACTTTGAATATCTTCACTTATTTAAAGATTCTTTTACGAAGAAATACATTTTTGAAGGATTACTTATTACAGAATGCTGTTATGTGTCAAGATCATCTTGCTGAGAGCTAAAATAACTTACAAGTCCACTGAATTCACTTGAAGCATTTGCTGTTGGAACATCTGTATTACCATTATCAATTTCATCATCATTATCATCGGCTGGTTCGTTGGATGAGTATGGACTTTGGGTTGATTCAGCTTCCAATGATGAAGAATTTGATTTTGTATTAAAAGTTTCTAAAGTGCTGACTTTTGGTCTGGATTCGGTAACTAAAACTGAAGGTGGTGGTACTGATGTTGAAGGTGGAGGAGGAGAAGGAATCGTAGTATCAGAAATAGAAACTGCAGCCACTTGTTGTTGCTGTTGTTGAACAGTGATTGAACCAGCCGAAACTATTACAGAGCTCGGAACTGCTGTTATAGTTGGAGGTGGTGGTGTGGAATGTGGTGCTGTTATTGTTAATTGTTGAGGAGTAGAATGTGGGGGATAATAACTTCCATAAGTTCCTGGTCCTGTGGTGAATGATGTTACTGTAAAATAATAATTGATCGAAATATTCAAAGACAAATAAATAAATAAATATGTATGTACCTGGATAACTACCTGCTCCTGGATGTATGTTATTTGGAGATGGAGAATGTAATGGTGGAGTTTGCTGATGGTGGTGGGGGGAAGCGCCAGACTGCTGTGGTGTTGAAGGTAATTGACGCTGAGATGCTGATGAAGGATGTTTATGAGGAGATGATGATGGTGGAACTTGAGATGCAGGAGCTTGTTGTGGAGAAGGAAGTTGTTGAGGCGGAGGAGCTAATGGGTAGCCGGGAGTTCCATATAAAGGTGGTCTGAAAAAATAATTTAGACAATTTAAAAAAAAAATAATCAACAAACTAGATAAAGCTAGTTAACCAACCGATAAGGGGGATGAATTAGTGGTTGCCGTGTTCTAGAAAATTGTTCGGGGTTACCAAATATAGATGGCGGATGTCTAACTAATCCACTGTCAATGCTAACTGGTGGTGGCGGTCCATTGTTACTTACAGGACGTAGAGGCGGTGGACCAGTTACATATGAAGGCCTCAAAGACGGATGTTGAGACAATGAAATTCCTGGAAGTCTCTGTGGCATTCTATGCAAAAGCTGACTTGGAGGTGGATAAAATCGAGAGCCTACAATTGAATAAAATCATGAAACTCATACAACTGTAAATTTATATATACTAAAGATGCTCTTACTTTGTTCAAATCTAGCTCGAGGTGATTGAGGCATTCTAGTAATAACAGAAGGTTGTGCATTGGGGTTAGGCTTGTAAAGCTGTGGAGGTTGAGCTATTGATAAAAGAGAACCTGTAAGTAAGTACTTATTACCTATTTATCTGATCAAAATTTAATAGTTCAATGAAATACCTTCTG
Source organism: Bombylius major (assembly GCA_932526495.1). Lineage (NCBI taxonomy): Eukaryota > Metazoa > Arthropoda > Insecta > Diptera > Bombyliidae > Bombylius > Bombylius major. The sequence goes on from OW052044.1 coordinate 50,976,494, forward strand.
GTATTCCAACGATTGGTTTTCCAGGTGTTTGATGTTCTTTTGTAATTTTTACTGCTGCTGTTGCAGCTGCCGCAGTGACGACGGCAGCGGCAGCAGCAGCTGCTGCTGCTGCTTGTTGTTTCTGTAAAGTGTCCCTCAATGGAGTTATTTTTTTTCTTCGACCTTTTGGTTTCTCTAACTCATTAGGTTGGTGTTGTATTGTTGAAGAACGCATCTGAGGTTCAGGAGAGGGAGATACTGTTGTTGGTATTGGAGATCTAAAATCTTTTGGTGATAACGGTAATAAAGAACTATTTCCAGAAGGTAAAAGACTAATATTTTTGTGTGGAGGAACAATAATATTCTGTTGAGGCACTGTTCGGCTGCGATTACTAATTTCCATTCGAGATGATGCTGCTAGCTGAAGATTATTTTGCAGAATCGTACTTTGTTGTGAATTTCGAATTAAAGGAGGCTGAATTGTTGGGATAGGTAAACGTTTTCTTGGTGGTTCTTGTAACACTGAACCTTGCGATGGTTTGGATATTTTATTAAGCGATTCAATATCCGATTGAGATGGTAACGGTGGTCGATTTAAGTTTTCTATTTCTCTTGCTTTTTTCTTTTGAATTACTTCACCTGCTAATTTAAGCTGTTGCTGAGCGAAATCTTCCTCTTCCATCATTTTAGCAATTGCTTCTTCGTCCATGTCTTCTGGATTGAAGTCATCAGGAAGATCATCGTCAAAATCAGTGTCATGTTCGTCACCACTTTCGTGTTGTAATTCACCTCTACGTTGTAAATAATCAATATCAAGAGCTTTAGCTCCTTTTATCACAGACAATGGAACTGTAGATAAGGAATCTGATGTTTCTACTACTGGAACTGCTTCTGTTGTAGAAAGTTTTTCACTGTTCGATATTTTTGGAACAGGTGTAGCAACAACTTTGGCCGCTTCGGTATTTTTTTCAGCTAGCATTCGCTTGATTTCTTCTTGTTTACGTATGAATTCTTCTCGTTCTTCAGGCGGAGTATCAGGACGTTTTACACCTGGTTTAATACCATCATCAGAACTCTCTTCTTCATAATCTTCCAAATAAGTAAATCTTTTGCCACGTGTCTTACGACCACGGCCATCAACACTATCATCGTCATCATCATCATCATGTATTTTATTTTTCTTTGATATATTTACTCTAAATGATTTTTCTGCATCGTGCTTTCGCTTAACTTTTTTATGTTTTCCTTCATTTGACAAAACAGGACGTTTATGTGTTGATAATAATTGTGGTAGTTTCTTTTTATTTATTGTTCTTTGCTTCTTTCTTTTACTTGGTCTCCATGCTCCATCACTTTCACTGTCTGTGCTATCATCACATAATTCATCACTATCTACATCTTCTGACAAATCGTCATCTTCATCAGTAAGAGATTCTGTGTAATCAGAATCATCTTTACGTTTCTTTTTAGGTTTTAAAACAACTTCTTCATCAGAATCATCAACAACAAAATCTGAATCGTATTCATATTGTTTATTTCGATTTCTAGCAGCTGCTCTTCTCGCTGCTCGACGAGTTTTTTTCTTTTTTGCCTTTTTAATCCTTGATGATTTTTTCTTTTTCTTATACATTTCAAGACTACTTTCACTTTCTGTTGGAACTGATAATGATTCTTCTTCATCTTCATCAGTTTCATAGGAACTTGTTTTAAAATCCTCGTCAGATCCATCATCTTCTGAACTAACATCTAAACTATTAAGCTTTCGTGATTTTTTCTTTTTTGAAATATGACTAATCATTTTCGGCTTACGTTTGAGTGGTTCAAAATCACTTCCGGAATTATTGTCGTTCAAGGTCTCATCTTCCACTTTAATTTTTTCATTTTGTTCTTTATTATCATCAGTCACTAAAAGACTTTGTTCTTTTTGATCAGAAACAGTAGTAGGGCTTTCTTCTTCTTTAGAAGAACATTTTTCGGTTTTTATTTCTGATTCTGTTGTTGTGAATTCTCTCTTAGCTGCTTCTTCTTTTTGAAGTTGCTTTTGTCTAAGTTTTTCTTCTTTATCAGCTTCAATTATAGTTGATATGTCTTTACCGCGACCCAAATTACCAGCCCCAGCAACTTCATCCATTTCATCTTTTATAGCTGAATTAATAAGATCATCGAATTCATTAAACCGGTAGCTAACATTAATTTGTCGTCGTTTTCGTAATTTATAAATAGGTTCATCATCGCTGTCTCCAAATTGTGAAGAACTAGAATTACTATTAGATTCTGTTGACGAAGATGATGTTGAAAATGATTTAGAAGATGATCGAGACGAAAATCTTCTAGTCGAATCGTATGATCTACGTCGAACTTTTCTTTTCTTTTTTCTCTTTTCAATTCTATCGTTTCGTTCATTTTTTTGTTCTTTAATTTTATCTTCTCTTTCACCATATTCCTCTTCTTCATCTTCGCTATCATCATCATCATCATCATCATAATCGTCTCTTTGACGAGAATACTGTTTATTTTTTTGTCTTTGAATATTTCTGTTCCTTCTTGCCATTTTTGCTTCTTCAGCTTCCTGAGCAGCTTTAAATGCTTCTTCTTTTTTAATTTCATCCTCTTTTTTCTTCTCTAAAAGCTGATCAAATTCTTTCAAATGATTTTCCAATGCAATTATCAATTGTTCTTGTTGACATGGCGGGCAAAACCAATCACCTTCTGGTATTATAAATAATACCGGCGATAAGCACGAACAATGATAACCTTTATCACATTTATCACACAGTAATATCCATTCTGGATGATCTTTTTTTCCACACTTTTGACACGCTTGATCATCTTTAACATCGTCTTCAGTTGCACATTCACCTTCTTTTCTAGCAGTACGAGCACGTTTTAATGGCACTACTTCAGAACTATCTTCTAGTTCAGATTCAGGAGAAAATTCATGATCGGACTTGAAAGGTGATACACGATCATAATCATGATGATCAAAGATTAATTCGTCTTCATCTTCTTCGCCTCCTTCACTTTCAGTGCACGAACTCCATCCAGTTCGCTTTTTTCTTTTTTTCTCAACTTTTTTCTTCACATCTGCTTCACTATCGACTTCTTTGCTAGACTCCGAATGTTCACTTACTTCTACTGGCTTTCCAGCCAATTTACTTTCTTCTTTCTTCTTCTTCTTTAAATCATCCTTCATTTTTTTTAAAGCAACCTCTTCAAGTTTTCGACGTTCAGCTTCTTCTCTAATTTTTAATTGAGCTATTCGTCGTGACTGTCGAACTGGTGCAATATCACTTTCAGGAATTATATTACTTATATCAATTTCACGTTTTCTACGTTGTTGCTTCTTTTTTGGAGTTGCTGCAACTGCAGTTGTAGATTTATCTTGCTGTTCAACGACTTCTGACAATGAAGGTATCAATTGTTCCGCGTCTGTTGAATTTTTAGTTTCTTGATCCTGGCTATTATTGGCTTTTTCATTTTCTTTTTTTATAGTTTCATTACTTCTACAATCTAATGGTAAATTTGTAGTTGATTCTATTTCTTTTTGTTTAGTTTCTGGAGCTGATGGCATTTTAGAACCTTTCAAACTTTCAATATTTGATTTTGAATCTTCAGATTGTGTAGAAATAACATGAGAGTCAGTTTGATTTGTTTTTATTTCAACTTTAGTTTCGACTTCTTTTTTAACTTTAGTTAGATTCAATGGACTTTCTTGAGGTTTTATAGTACTATTCTTTCGTATTGCACTACTACTACCTGCTGTACCTCTGGTCTTTCTTTTTGGCTGAGGTAAGTCTTGAAATAAAGGTTCTGTTGTTGATCTTCGCGTAGAGCGTGTACTTTTCGTTGGAGATTTTACATTTGATTTTTTGTCGCTTTCATTTTTGATATCAGAAATTTTTTCTTTATTTTTATCTGTAATATTACTTGAAGAAATATTATCGTAACTAATTTGTCTTCCTGAGACTTCCTCATTATCATTTTCAACTTTTTTGTTTTGGGGTAATTTATCCAAATTATCATTTTCAACTTTTTTGTTTTGGGGTAATTTATCCTGATTATCATTTTCAACTTTTTTGTTTTGGGGTAATTTATCCTGATTATCATTTTCAACTTTTTTGTTTTGGGGTAATTTATCAGGTGACTTAACCTTTTGAGATCCCTCAATATTTTTCTCACTTTGTATTAATTCAACACTATTTACATCACGCTTTTTTTCTAATTCTTTTTTAACTTTCGATTCTAATTCTTTCTCTTCGTCAACTACATTTTTTTGTGATTTTATGCTGATTGATGTTTTTAATTCAAGTTTTTTTGGCAAAGGAGGTTTTCTTGGCAATTGCTTTTGTTCGGTTTCACTGCAGCTACTACTATTACTCGTCTCTTGTTGAATATCATTTCTTTTAGCTTCAATTTTTCTTCTTATATCTGAATTTATTAGCTTCGGTCGCATTTTCGGTCTTTTTCCGCTCACAATTTCTTCTTCATTTTCTGATCCTAAATCATCCACAATTTCATCAAACTGATTATCGCAATTTATATCTGATTCACTTTCAGATTTTTGTTTGTATGATTGTTGTTGCTTATCACATACATTTTCACTTAACCTTCGTTTTCTACTTGATCCACATTTATTTTTTGAATAATCATTATAAATATTTGAAGACGATACTTTTTCTGATGGTGATGAAATAATTTGTTTTTCATTTTTCTGATTAATTATTTTTTCACAATTTTCAGCAACCGTTACTTTTATTTCTTCTGTTACTGGAATAATTGTTAATTTAGTTTTTTCATCTGGCTTTGTTGGTTTTATTTTATCGTTTAATTTATCATTTTCAATATTTTTTTCTACTTTCAAATTTTCTGGAGTTTTTTCTAGTGCATTTTTTAATAAACTTCCTTCAAAGCTTTGTTCTTTTTCTAACAATATTTTCTCGATTTTTTCTTCCTTTTCTTCCTTGTTTTCTTCATTTTTTACTTCAATTAATGCTGGTATTGTTTCTGAACTAAGTTTGATACTTTTGTCTTCATTACTTATCTCTTCATTTTGTTCTTTTTCTTCGTTTTTTTCATTTTCGCCATTTTTTAAGTCTGCTACTAGTTTATCATTACTTTTATTTTCATTATCATTATTTGATTCATCACTTGATTCATTAGATTTAATAATTATTTTTTTCGTTTCATCAACTTCAATCCTTTTTTTAATTGGACTCAATTTCAAACAGCCTGGTTGACCAAAATAAAATTTACTGTTATCTGTTTGTTTTTCTTCCTTTGAATTTCCCACAAGACAATCTTCACCATAACCTTCACCTTTAAATATTATAATTTCTTCTTCAATTACCTCACTTACTTCTACAATATCATTATCCTCTAGCTTATGCAAATATGGAAAAAAGTTGAAAAAATTGTTGCCACTTTCACATTCTTTACCATTACCAACACCTTTAATAATCATGGTTTTCTCTTCAATTTCATCCCCTATGTTATCACTTTCCTCCTCACCGTCTCCCCCTCCCTCATCTTCTACTCCTTCTTCTTCATTGTCACCTTCTTCCTCTTCTTCTCCTTCCTCCTCCTCCTCTTCTTCTCCTTCTTCTTCTTCACTTTCTTCGTCTTCATCATACCCCTCATATTTTCCAATTTTTTTCTTCATAGCAGCACTATCTAGCAATGTTGGACGTGGTTTTTTAATAACAAGAGTATTGCATAAAAGATCATCTTCTTCCTCTTTATTTGGATTTTTTAAATCTTCAATTACGGCCGAAATTGAACGTTTTTTTGTAAGTTGTTGTCCAATATCAACTTTTAGATTTTTTGATTGGCTTATAACTATGGGCTAAAAAATAGAAAAAAGAAAATAAATAAATATAAATTAAAATATAACTTTTAAATTAGATATTTAAATATAATTCAAACCTTAACTCTTTTTTCTGTCTTAATTTCATCTAAGCTACTTTTATCAGATGTTTTTTTAATATCTTCATCTTTGGCTTTTTCTTTAATAGAAGATTTTCCAATTGTTTCACTTATATTTATGTTATCATTATCTTTATCATTATTTCCTTTTTGAATTGTTGATTTTGCTAATGAATTTCTTACTGTTTCGTTTGCTTTCTTAACATTCTCAATTTTCAATTTATTACGTTTTAAATAACTACTAACAGCTACTTTTTGGTCTTTATTTTCATCATTAGACTTGGCGTTGTCATTGTCATGCTCTTCCTCTTCGTCTTCTTCTTCGTCATCATCACCATCATCATCTTCTTCCTCTTCTTCTTCTTCTTCCTCATCTTCATCGTCCTCTTCCTCACTTCCATCTTCATAATTATTTGACTGATCTTCATTTTCATTTGATTTATCCTTCTTAACACAACCAACATCTGATTTTCTCTCAATTTTTATTTTTATATTTGGCACTTTGCCTTCATTATTATTTGTTGTTGCTTCAACATCAGTTGTAATTCCTTTAACAATTTCTTCTTCGTCTTCTTCTTTTTCTTCAGGAGGTAACGGTTTCACCAAAAATGGACAACTATTACTGCTGCTTGTATCTTCATCAACAATACCAACCAACGATGGTAAAACAACTTCGTTTCCTTTTAATCGATTTATTAATGTTACTAGTTCTTCACGACTACTTGCAACAACTTGCCAAATTTCTTCATCCAAATGCTCCTGATAAATTCTTAAATTTAAATTTGGATCTTGTGTTAACCAATATGAATTTCCAAGTTTATCACGACCTATCGGTTGACTACGTAATGCATTTGCATTCATTAAAGAAAATGTATTACGAAATTTACCATTACGTTGAAATTGACTCTCAACTAATTCCTAAAAAAAAAAAGTATAAAACAAAATATTATTAACTATATTTTTTTTTTTTTGTTAAACTTTTATTTTCAGACCTTTAATACTCGAAGTTTTACTTTTAAACTTGATTTTTTATATCCAAATCTTTCAATTTCCCATGCATCTTGTGCTGAATAGCCAAAGCAAAATTTACTTAAAGCTGATTCCCAGGCAGATTCATGAACTGTTTTACGTAATTTTCTCAATAATTTAATGTGTAAAAGTTTTAAACCTTCAGCAACTGGAAAAAACAAATGTACTTATATATGATAATTATACAGTTCATTTTCAATAAAATCGAATCTTATTGTAATGATAAAATGCAGAGTATGAGTACGCTTTGATTAGATGATTTTCAAAGCAAGAATTTGACCTTGCTAATTAGCAATTTGAAAAAATTCTTGGTACTTCAGTAAGTGAAAAGCATACAGATAAAAATTGTATTTCTGAAATAACAGAAACCAAATTTTCCAGAAGATATTGCTTTTAAAAATATTTTTCTTTTTTATGGTTTTATTTTTTTCTTTGAAAACTGATTCGATTTTTTTATTGCAAAAAATAAAATTATCAAATTTTTACGTATTTCTAATAAGCAATATTTCAAATTTACTCCAATCAAAATATCGATAACAATTTCTCAAACCAAACAAGTAAACCTTGAAAAAGTGGACTTAAAGTTCTGGATCTTGTAAATCCATGACTATCTATCCTATCGGCATATTTGACAGTAAATTGTTTTCACAAAAATATAAAATAAACAAAACACAACAAAAGCAACAACAAAACTGAATAGTACTTAAATTCACCCCTATCATTAAAAAGAAGTTAACTTCTTTTTTCTTTTTTTTCTTATTTTTACTTTTTTTTTTTTTTGTTAGAAAACTTCAATTTTATATCAAATAAAACACTATACCTTCATCAGTATTTTCAAGCCATTCTTGTAAAAGTTTAATATCTGGATGCTGAACATTTAAAATTGGTGTAAATTTTTGAAAAAATGCACAAACTATAGCAAAATTTGGATCATTTTCACAAGTGGCATCTTTCTCGGACGCCATTTTCAAGTCCTTTTTAAAAAATTATGAATTGAAAAATTCAACAATTCTTGATTTAATTTAAACTTCACTACATAAATTTTTAAAACATTTTTAATCATTTCTTAAAAATATATATTTGTTCGTAATTCTTTAATGTCAAGCGCTTCATTCATTTTTGTACAAAGAATACAAAAATCACAAATTAAACCACAGAATAAATAATTCCATTTTTCATCAATCACCATTGAAGAAACTGATGAAAATTGAAGTTGAAGAATTAAAAAAACAGTATTTCCATTTTCAAAATATTTTGGTTGTAATGAATCTACTATGTGTTGTGTTTATAATCTACTATGTATTCTGTAAGTAAATTTTACTTCTTTCTTTTATGTAATCAATTTAAAAAATCCATTTATTGAATTGGTATTCTTCATTCTATCGTGAAATAATCACTTTCTTCAAAAATAAAAATTGAATATCACCGCCTTTACATAGTTCGATCTATTACAAAATTTTTAACGTAGTACTGCCAGATTAACCATAAACATGAAAACAACGAAAGAAATTAAGAAACACAACCAACTTCATAGAATTTTTTATTTTCAATAATCGTTATGTCAATTCAAATTGATTAGCAGTTACATTACATTCTGGTTGATTTCTGACTGTTTCGTTCGTTTATTTTCTTAACTTTTTAATAATTTCTGTTCTTATTTTAAAATAATCTCAGTTAATTCTTAAAGTCAAGTGAAAAAATGGGGAATTATTATAGTAGAAGTGATAAAAATTTAAAAGATTTCAAACAAACTACAATGTCTGAATTAATACTTGAACTGGATTCACAAGAATTATCATCATTGCCATTGGAAGAAGAAGTCGTCGTCACAAATTTACCATCAGGATCTGAATGTCAAACTCAAACACCAGTTAAAGTAATTAAATTGAATATTAAATTAATTAGTCGTCTTTGATAATTATATTTTTAATTATTTATATTTCAGCAATTTATCGAAAAAATGAAAAATATTGGTTCGATTCAAATAAATGATTGTGAAAATCCTAAAATGGCATTAAAAACAAAACTTTCAAATGAATTTAATAAAAAATTTAATGATCTTGATCCACGTTCACCAAATCAATTTATAAATCGTACACCAATTATATTTGATGATGATCAAAATGATGAAAATGAAATTAATGAAAGTAGCATGTTAAATGATACATTCTCTAATTTATTTATTGATAATGATAATCAATTACAATCATCACCTCTAATGAATAAAGAAACTGAAATTCTTATTAATAAAGATGATATCAATGATTTTACAGATCCACGTTCACCATCAATTGGATTCGAAAGAACTCCAATTATATTTTCAGATGATAGTAATAATGAAAATTATGATGTATTTGAATTAGAAAAACCAAAACAAAAAGTAAATCCTAAAGTAAAAAAAAACTTGAAAAAATCGAAAAAAATTACAAAACAAATATATGAAGATGGAACAGTTTTCATTAAATGTTCAACACCAAAAAAGAATGAAATACAGAATAAAATAATTAAACGTACTCCATTAGGTTGTATGGAAAATTTAACAAGTCGTAAAAATATTGATTTGAAAAATAAGAAATATTGAAATTTTTCATGTAATTAAACGATTACAATAAATTAGTGTTTAAGAACCTAAGTATATATTCATAAATTCTAAATTCCATTCATTATATATTGTATTTTATAAAACAAAGTTGATATGTGTGTCTAATTTAAGATTCTTTCATATGTTTGTCATTTTAATTGTACTTTTAATTACATAATATAGATATTCAATAAATTTTTTGTTTGATTTAAATTAAATATTTGTTCTGTCCACAGCACAGATTATGGCTTTGAAGAGAAAAAGAGAGTTTATGAGTTTCTGAGCATAAATTAAAATATGGTTAATTGAATTTTTTTTAAATAAAATTCTTTAATTGTGGTGAGCTCTTCGGTTATTTTTTATAATCTCAGTGAGCTCAAATGTGTACTACATTTGTCAACAATCTCTATTCTCTTTCCCTTATTTACTTTTCAATCTAGGTATTTCATAAGCCTTGTCTGACAAAAGTACAGTAGAAGCATATTCCTACGCCAGGCTCATCGGGGAAAAAAAAAGTAAAGTCAACATTTAAGGGTACATTGAAATGAAAAATTAATTGTATGATAGAATTTTTTAAAAAAAATTTCGCCATGAATATCTAGTTGAGGGCCTTGAATTCGTTATAAATACGCTGTGTAGTGAATATATTCCAATAAAAGTACATATAATACAAAAAAGTAAGATATTTTTAGTTTTATTAAAATAATTTATAACCCGACACAAATGTCTTCTTTGTTTCATTTACCCTAGTTAATAATTATTTTGATCGATTTTTGTTTTTCACTGCCATTACAAAAAGGCGCGAATAATTTCAAATTTGTTTTATTGTTCAGTACATGAAAAATATAAAATACATACAATATTTTTCTCTTTTTGTTAAATTATTTTTACATCGTTTTTCTTATCTTTCATAATTTTTTAAAAGCGAATTTCTATGTATTTGTGTTTTAAAATTTTTAAATAGTTTTTTTTTTAGTTTCTACATAGTGCATAGAAAAGTGTTCGCGTTGAATGAGTATTCGATTGAATTTTAAAAATATTTTATTGAAAATTTTGAATTTTAATTTAGAACAATAAAAAAAAAAACTAGTTGCTAATATAAAATTTTGTCTTTTTTTCTTATGTTTTAATTAGAAAACGTAAAGTAAAAATTTTTTTATCAAAAATAAAATTATTTTAAGGAAACAATTTTTTTTAAACAAATAAAGGTAAGATAAATTATTATTGATTTTTATTTGAAAGTGATGAAAAAATTAAAAATGATAAAAGGCAAATAAAATTCCCCTTATATTCTACCGTTTTTTGGAATATATTTCTTTTAATAATTTTCTATTTATTTCAATAATAATGTTACAGAAATAATTTTATAAATCTTATTAGTTCTTAAGAGTTATTCAAAAATTGGTCACACCATTAACTTCTAGATTTTTTTCAATTGCAACTTCAAAAGCCTTTTAAATTAAATAAAATTAAAAAAAAAATTAAGGTAGAAATGTGCAGTTAATTAAAGTGAAACTTTAAATTTAAAAAAAATATATATATATTGTACATGTGTATTGTTTGTTCTCAAAATAATTACATTGTGTTTTGTGTCCGTTATTTATTTCTTTTAATTGCTACAGTTTGAATTAATCATTTATATTTTTACTTTGTTTCACTTTTAAATGTATTTGTCAGTAATTATAGGGGAGAATATCAGATTTGTTATTTTACTGTAAATAAAACACTTTCTTCAATATTTATTTAATTTTTCTATTTCAATTGCACTTTTCTCTCTCTCCTCTCAAATTTTGAACAATTTATTTCAAGTGCAATGTGCAATAGTAATAATAATTCTCAGATAAAAATTCAGTTGAAGACTCATTACTGAAATCGTTACCCTAATTTTAAGACTGAAAATTGAGCTATTTTTTTTTTTTTTTACCTAAATAACAATGAAAATCAAATTGATACTGGTGATGGAAATTTAGAAAATTTTATGTTATTTTATTTAATTTTTCAATGTTTACCGAATACCTACATTTATCAAGAACATTTATTTAAAAAAAAAAAAAAACAACATATTCTCATTGTTTTAATTATTGGTTATAAAGAAAAAAAAAAAACAAGATTTCTTATTTACTAAATTTTTCAACAAAATAAAATGTAATCGTATTCAATAACTCAAAATATAACGGGGCATGTGCTTGTTAATTAATTAATTGAACTCAAGCGTCTTTCTGAATTTTCTTATAAACTTTCAGTAAGTCATAAAAAAAAAATAAAATAATTCTTATTTATTGATAATGTGGAATTTTTTTTTGAATAAGGAAATAAATATTTTTAAAAACAGACAAAAAATTCCAATTAAAAAGAAATATTGATAAAGAGGTGAAATTTTTTTTTAAAAGTCTGTTATTATTATTTTTTAAATTAACCATTGGCCATTGAACTCTTTAATTGTGTTTTTTTTTTGTGCAAATTTGAAATAATGAAATTTAGATTAATAAAATGTTTTTTGTCTTACAAGAAACTTGATGGAATTTCAAAATTGTCGAATTATATTTTAATAACTAATTAAATAAATAAGTAAAAAAAATTTAATTTTAGGATTTAATTCAATGCAAATAGAAAAAAATGGCTGAAGAATTATATAGGTAATTTTTTTCCTAATTGAATTATAATTAATTTTTAAAATGAATAAATTTTTTAAATACATATTTTCTAAATATACATAGTAATAATTTTGAGGAACCACAAGTACCTACTACATATTCAACTGTAGCTCAATTACAACCCATTTCATCAGTTCCATCAAAAATTTCCGGTTGTGTACCTAGAACTTATTTACAACAGCAACAACAACATGATATAAATCAATTTCGTTTACAATTTTCTGATAATTTATCACAAAGCATTAACAGCAATAAAAATTTTCCAGTATTTAAATATTTAAATCCAAATTCACAAAATTATATGTTGTCTTCAAACTTGACTTTCACCAATAATCGATCTATGAATCAATTACAACAAATTGGACCACATGGAAATCATTTCAATAGAAATCGTTATATGCCATATCTACATCGATCATCAAATTTAGGATTAAATTATCAACATCCTTATATGCAACAACAACAGCAACAGCAGCAGCAACAATTTGCTCCAATTTATGTAAATTATTCGTCTGCTGTAAATAATTTAAGCCTTTATAAACATAATAAAAAAAATGATACATCAATGATTGCCAATAATGGATCACTATTACAACAACAACCTTCGTCTGCACCATCTCCTTCAAATATTGGAGATCATAGTCAGGCTATAACATTACAAATAAGCAACCTTGATTACACAATGGATGAAAGTAGTTTACGAAATTTTTTATTAAATCAGTTAAAGCCAATAACCCCAGTTCAATCAATTGTTTTTGAAGGTAATTCTTGTGCTAAGGTTACTGTTCCTGATATTCACGTAAGTTAAAAAAAAAAAAATTTGATAAATTATCATATTTAATATTTTAACAATTCATTACATTTTCTTTTTTTTTAAATTGCTCAGTTTGCAAAACAAGTTGTTTCTACTTTGCATCGTAAAAAAATTGGCCATAAAAGAATAGTCGTTTCTTATACACGTGACTCATCATTAACTGAAATTAAAACATTAAGGTGCCAGGTAGCTGGTCTACTTAAGGTAAAAAAAAAATTTTTTTTTTCATAAAAACAACACCTAATAAAAAACGTTTTTTAGAAGTTTTGAATTTGCTGACTGTTAGGTTTTAAATTTTGCCTTTTCTTTTTTAAAGTTTTTAATTTTAAATTTCGATTTTTCGATAAATAATTTTTCATTGTAGGATGTACCGTATTGTACATTACCAATGTATAAATTTCGTGAATTATTTCAATCACGATTTAAAACATCAATAAGTGTTCTTGATTTATATAAAATGCATGATATATGTAATATTTCAACTGATAAAAATGATGAAAAATACATATCATTACATCCGGATCTTTTTAAATCAATTGATAACAGTCCGTTACTGGAATGCCTTCAACATAGTGTACCATATTGTACATTACATTTTAAACAAGAACAGCATAAAGGATGGGCTGAACAAGAAATTGAACCTTTACCAAATGTTTTTATGACAATTTCCGATGTTAAAAATATCATTTATCCGTTATTGAAACGTCATACTGGTGATGTTCCTGTAGCAAGTTTAGTACATTGTGTTGAAGGTGAATTAGGAATACGAATAAATCCAAATGAGAATGGTGTAAATTTGGAGCATTTAATTTGTTGCATTCATGGAATTCAAATTACCACAAATAATTTTGGTATTAAAATATTAGGTTGGTTAGAACCTGAAAATATTATTGGAAAGGATATGAATGACAGTAAGTAAAGCATTAGTTTTTTGTGGAATGAAAAAAAAAAACAAAAACAAAAACAAATAAATATAATTTGTAGATCGCCTTCATCCAAAATCTGGTTCATTTTCGGATTCCTTGTATCAATTGTCAAAGGAAGTTATAGAATTGATTAAAATGTTTCCGAAATCAACCATGAAATTTAATAAATTCATTCCAGCTTATCATAATCATTTTGGAAAACAATGTCGTGTTGCTGATTATGGCTACACAAAACTTATTGAACTTTTTGATGCTCTTTCTTCGGTTGTACAAGTATATGTTTTTTGAATTTTGGATAATCTTAGATTACAATTCATTTGAAATTTCTGACTTTGTTATTTTTCAACACTTTAGGTTATGGGTGATGGTGAAAATCGACAAATAACATTAACACATCGTACACAAATGAGACGTTTCACATCAGATTTACTTCGTATTCTTCGTACTCAAAACAATAAAACAATTTTATTATCACAATTATCAAATATATTTGAATTATGCCAAAATCGTAAATTTGATGTAACAGAATATGGAATTTGTGATGTTATTGATATACTTGATGGTTTAGTTAATTCAAATATTGTTGTTTTAACAAATATTCAAAATGATATATTAATATCGATGCCAAAACGTAAACAAAATCCAACAGAAATTGAAAAAACATTAATATTTGCTGGTGAATGTATTGAATTATTACGTAATGCATCACAATATTCGATACAATTTCAAAAATTTGTACGTTCATATCATTATCATTTTGGTTATCAATGTCGTTTAAGTGATTATGGTTTTTTAAAATTAGCTGATTTAATGGAATCAATACAAGGAATTGTTGAAATTGAATATACAAATGATGAAGATAAAAGAATATATTTATCACCAATAATTGCATGTCGTATTTTTGCTGAACAATTAGAAGAATTAATAAAAGAATTTACTGGAACAGGAAATACATGTATGAAATTGGATGAAGTATTGGAATTACATAAAAAAAAATATGGTTATAAAATTCAACCAGAAACATTAGGATTTAATAATATTTTTGATGTTATTAAAATGTTACCATATGTTGAGGTGAAATTATATGAAATAAGATGTTTTTTTTCTTTTAATTGATTTACTTGATTTTTTTTCTTTTCTTCAGGTTTTAGAAAATAATAACACTTTATGCATAATTTGTCATTCAAATGATCAAATATTTCGTACAAAATGTTATAATGTTTGTAGAATAATTCAAGATTCAGGAAAAGAATTATTACAAATAAATGATTTAAAAAATTTATTTAATATGAAATATGGTGAACCACTTTTAGATCATACAATTATTTCTATGAAACATGCTATTGAAGTATGATTATTGTTTTATTTGAATATTATAGAAAAAGGAATCCAGTTTGTATATTTATAAATTATATTTTTATTTTAGATAATATATGATGGTGATATCCAGTGTGTAAGAATAACAAAATTAATTAAATTTCTAATAAGAATAATTGAAGTGATTGGAAAACGATATATAAGTCTTGCTGAAATTGAATCAATTTTACGTATTAGTATTGGTGACTGTTTTGAATTTGGTAAATTTATAAAAATTTTAACATTTTTACAATATGATATTCTTTTAAATTAATTTTCTTTTAAAGGATATCCAAATTTGATTTCTTTATTGAAAGATTTCCCAGATATTTTCATAATTGAAACATCATCAAATGTGGAAAAAATCGAAATCGGTTTGGTTCCAAATGTAATCTGTAAGTATAATTGATATCGTATCGATTTTATTTAATTCTTTTTGAAGATCACATTGAACATTTTTATTTAATTATTTTTTTCTTTTACGAATTAAAAAAAAAAAAAAACTAGTGACCACGGAAAATACATCATTAAATTATTCTCGAGAACGCAGTAATTCTGAAAATTATAAATATGAAAAAAAGCCATTAGCAGATATTCAAAATAATTTACCTTTACAACCTTTACAACCTCATAACAACAATAATAATAATAATAATAATATATTGGAATATTCATTTTATGATGATCAAAAATATTATTTGAATTCATCACAAGAATTTATACAAAATTCAAATCAATTTAAAAATAAATATCATCATCAACAACAGCAACAACAAATTGGATCATTACAACAAAAAGAGAATATTTATAATGATATATCGAATGGTTCATTAAATTCATCATATGGTTCTGATCCAAATTCAAGTTGTGGTAGTTCAAATGGTATTACAAGTGATTCATTTAAATTATGGATAAAAAATAATTCTATAGAGAATTATAATGGAAATTTAAATGAAATTTATGATGTTCCTGGTATTTCTATGCCTTTTAGCTATTTAAAACCACCAAAACCTGATTCACCACCACCAGAAGTACGTTTAAAAAACAAAAAAAACAAATAATTTATCATAAATTAATTATATTAATGTTACCTATATATTCATATTTAATTATTAATTCTAGACTACACCATTTTGGATTGATCCTATATGGAAAAATGGTACAAATGAAGAACCAAAAAAACATGATTCGGTAAGTAAAAAAAATAATTCAATTAATTACGTCAGAAAATATAAAAAATTTACAAGTATGTTTTTAAATATTCATATGTGATTTATTTCAACTGTAAAAAAAAAAAAATTTGTAAATATTATGTTGTTTATTGTTAAAAAATTAAGCTTAAAATTAACGTAATAGAAAATTGTAATACAATCGAACGTCTTAATTTTCAGAAAAACAAGGTATTATAAAGGTAACAGACGTCTAAGCTTTTTCGGTATGGAAAAAAGATGAGAAGATTGTCGTATCTATACTTACGTCTATAAGATTATTTTTACATATTCACAAACACCTAATTTAAAAAAAAAAAAAAAGTGTCTGGCTTTTTGTTTTTTTTTTATTCTAAAATATAATTAATTATAAAATTAACATGCTTTTTTTTTCTCCCATCTTTATATTCTATCGAATAATTATTATTTAATTTCTGATTACTGTAACATGAGTATGAAGTTTTTTTTTTTACTTTATTTCATATTTTTTTATGGTTTAATTTCGCGATATACTTTTTGCTTTTGATAATTTTGTTTTTCTTTTTTCTTTTTTTGTTTGTTTTCGTACACGAGCTAATAAGTTTTTTTAATGTCAAAAAAAAAAAAAAAAAAGAAATTCATGATTTGGGTAAAATTTAAAGGGTAATTAACAATTTATACAATTTAAGAAAACATTTCTAAAATAAAAGATTTTTTTTTTTGAATTAATTGTATGTTTTTTTTTTACTCTTTTTCAGCTTCAAATTCAATTACCAGAATTGAAACCATACAATATTCTTCCATTTCTAATGTCACCATATACATTGTCCAAATTAGAAAACATGAAACAAATGTTTTCATTTGATAAATTTGATAAAAATATCTAAAAAAAAAAAAAAAAATTAAAAAACAAAAAAACCATAACAAAAAAAACAAATAAATAAAATAAAAAATTAAAATTAAAATTTATTTTATTATATTTTTCATAAACTAGAAGAATAGAATTTTAACTTTTTTTTTTTGTCTTTTGAAAGACCAATAAAATTATCATTAAAAGTAGCATTAAAATTTAATTAATATTATTAATTGTTAGAAAAAAAAAAACAAAACATTTTTCATTTTATATAAGTTTTATAAAAAAAAAAAATAATTTTATTTAGGTTTAAAAAAATAGCTCTTTTACAACAAAATGATATTTAAAACAATAGAAATTAGAAAAAATAATATGTATGTACTTATTAGATATATTAATATACTTTTCGGCTGCACGTATGTATGTATGTGTATGCTAATTGCCTCTATATATGGCAAAATTTGTTCTAAAAACGTTTTATGTATCAACATTAATTTTTTTCCTTGTAAATCGTTTTGAATCGACAATAATATTTCGTATTTTAATCAATTATTTTGTATTTTGTTAAATGTTATAAAATTACTTTAAAATTAGAACGTTTCCGATTTGTTTTAAATTTTAATTTCACACTAATTTAAAAATAAAATTTAAATTTATTTTCAAACAAAAAAAAGAAGAAGAAGAAATATAAGTCAAGTATTCTCATAATAATTGATAAAATTATGAAAACCGTAGCTCATAAGAAGACCATTAATTCTATAAGAATATAAATACATACACAATTTAGATTAAGTAGAATTTTTTATTGTTTTTTTTTTTTTTACGAATAACGGTCCGTTAGGTCTATTAATTAAATATCAATTATTATGAGATAACAATTATGATATTTCTTCTTTATTTATTTATTTTTTTTTTTACTTTAAAATAATTTCTCAGCTTTATGAAATTGTTACCAATTTTGAGGTGACAAAAATTTTTTATGTTAATTGAAAATATTTTTGTTTTTTTTTTCTTTGGAGAGAAGAGAAATTATTTTACAACTGAAGAAAAAAAAAGAAATTTTGATTTGTTTTGAAATCAATTATACATTAAATTTAAAAATATTTAAAAAAATGTAGGTAT
This sequence comes from Bombylius major, assembly GCA_932526495.1. Classification (NCBI taxonomy): domain Eukaryota; kingdom Metazoa; phylum Arthropoda; class Insecta; order Diptera; family Bombyliidae; genus Bombylius; species Bombylius major. Next base: position 50,994,917 of record OW052044.1, read on the forward strand.
TTTTTTTTTTTTTTGAAAATTAATGAGATTTATTATCATTTCGAAAATATGTATGTATATGTATATTATTGTATAATTTACTTTAAATTTGTTTTGAAAAGATAAAATATTGATTTTGTTAAGGTATATAAGAACGAAAAAATGATTTCTGTAGAAGTAAGTATAAATTTATTAATTTTTTTTTTTTGTATACATATTATTAAATATTTATTTTATTGTCATTTAAATAATTTCATATTTATAAAAAAAAAAATAATACATAATAATAATTTTCATTTTGATTGAATTTCAAGAAAGAAAAAAAAAGATTTTACGACTTACATAAAATAAATTCTTTTAAAGATTTTTTATTGTTTTTTTAATTACTTACTTACTTACTTACTTACTCCTTGGCGCTACAGCCCGTCAAGAACCTTGGCATCCCTGTTTTTTTAATTACTTTTTACTAATTTAAAGAAAAGCTTGAGAAAGGTGTATTTTTCTTATTTTTGACTAGTTTTTTTTTTCAGACATAAGTACAAACAGACACATATAATTATTCTAAGAAGATTTATATAATATTGAAATGAAATGAAATATGTATGCTGATAAATTCCAAAGCTCTTCTGAGTCTTTTAACATACGACATTATGAATTTTATATTTCGTTGTTTTTATTTTAATTAATTGCATAATATTACGTAGGCAGGTAGATAGCCTTAAAAATAATAATAATAAAAATAATTATTAAAGTAAGGTTCTTATTGAAACTTGAAGATAATAATTCTAAACAAATATTGTTTCCGAAGACCCAAATAGCACTAACCGTGCCGTTTTGATACCACACACCGTAACACTTCTCAGTTGTCAGTCAAAGGATTGTAAGCCCTTCTGTCATACATGCACCTATAGTTTAAAGTGGAATGTGAACCACTAAATTCGTTGATAGAGAACTTGGTAATAATATTTCTTGTAGTTTTTGTGGACTTAGATTATGGTTTCTAAGCAGAGCTACCAAACTACATATTTAGTACCGAGCACTTATATCCAACTGAAAGTGAATTGGTACTCATTCAAAGCTGAGTGAACTTTTAGACGGACTCGAACCCGAGATTTTCAGCATCAGAAGCCAACAAACACTCTACCGCTTCGTCCACTGACCGCCTATCAAACAGACGCATACTCGTAAATATTTTTTTAAATATTATTATTCACTATGCTTAGAAATATTTGCTTTAGCTTGATATTTATCTTCTAAGTGCCAGGTAAAAGAAAAATAGTGTTCATGAACATTCTAATTGAATTTTTATAAAAGCCACATAATGTAAAAGTACGAAATGATTTACACAAATCAAAACATACATTAATTAATTTTATTTTTAACAAAACGATTTAAATTATCGATCATCGAACAATTTATTGTAATAAAACTACATACGACTTACGAGTATGTAATTAAATAATCTTTCGGACTATTTTTTTAATGTTATCAGCTTTTAAAAATGTTACAGCCAGAGAAAAAAAAAACAAACTTACACGATTTTATTCTTTTTTTTTTCGTCTATAATTTCTTTAAACGTATTTTTAATACTGATAATTACTTTGAATTTTATTAATACTCGTACATATGTACATACACAGTATATGATTTCGAAAATATAGAACATATAAAGTTCAAAGAATTTTCAATAATATTATAACGTAATACATAATTTTTATTTTGATTTTTTGAAAACATTTTATTTAATTTTTTTTTTTGTTTTCATGAAGGTCTTATCATTTGTCAGTCAGATGATATAAATATGTATATAATTAATATGCATGTATGTATTTCCATGTATATAAGATGAACTAATAATTTGAACTCTATTCAAAACAGTAATTAAAATTAAGATTATAATTTATTAAATCGAATATTTTATATTTATAATTCAGAACTGAAATGTTAATTGTTTCAGTTGGAACAGTATTTTGTGGAATACCTAAAAATTTTTAATAATTTTTTTCTTTTGATTTTAAATCTAATTTGGTTTTTTAAATAACAGTTTTTCTTCTCTTTTAACAATAAATTGTACCTGAAAAATTGAAAATGTTTTGTATTATTGTTTTTATAAAATTTCTGAATAATTTAGATATGTGAACATTTTAAAAAGAAAAGTGTGTGAACCAAAAACGTTTTGAAAATAAAAAATATTTTTAAAAAAGTAAAAAAAATATGTAAATTTTATTTTAAATTAAATAATTACAGAAAATTCTAAAGGATATTCTTCCTTTTTCTAAATAAAACAATAACAGTGATGCATCAGTTCTAAATATACAATATAATGATGTGAAAATTAATACATAAAATATATAATTAAAATTCTTTTATTTATTTTAATATTGTAAAATTAACTTTACTATTACTAAAAATAACAAACAATATTGAGTAATATAGTATTTAAAAAAAAAATCAAAAATCAAAATGAAATTCCAATTCGGTACATTGAACTCAAAAATGTTTTCACAACTTCATCGTAAGTACAAATTTTAATTTTGATAATAATAAAAAAAATAATAATAATAACATTTTTTTTTGGAACAAACATATTTCAAATGTAGCATGTTAAAAATTTTTGACTTTTGACAGTAGGTACAAGTATAAGATAATGTTTTGCGTGATCGTATTCATAATTTCAATAATGAAATTTTGGAATGCAATGTAATTTGAAATAAATTTTAAGGGCAAATGTCAATTTTAATTTTGAATCAAAACAACCTTACCTTATTTTTTTTTTTTTAGACTTTATTGGTTTAAAAAAGTTCAAAACGAGATCAGTCTGACTGTCTGAGCCTTGCTATACATACAAATAAATTCGTCCTTGCAATCATGCATAAGAATGGTTTATGTTTCAATATAAAACTGTAGGTTCACATACGATATTATATAATATGTATGTATAAGAAAAGGTCATCAACATTTAGACGAAAATTTTTTTTAGGCACTGAACTGAAAAGTGTCATTGAAAAATGACTAAAAACATAAATTTTGGTGAGCGATTGTTAGGATCGAGTGGAAGAACCATAACATCAGTTCACAGAGATAGTTATGCCCTTTTGTTAAATTCCACAGAACAAAATTTGATTTTGAAGGCAAAACGTAGGTATATAAAAAACTTGTGTCATGCCATTTATTAAGGTCGTCATTCCTATCATTCACGTTCCATTGCTCTCTCAGAAGTGTATTCCAAATTACGACTTATTTACCTACCTTGACAAATTGATAAGCAACTGAATAAAATTATTTAATTAAGTTTTTTACATATAAAATATAAATTCTTTAAAAACGATAATAACATCAAGTTCTTTAAAAATTTTAGACCTTCGCTTAATAATCTACATATATTATATGCGATGTATAAAAAACACGCAATGTCTTTTTTAATCTGACTTTTCATTTTAAATATTTTTTTGTTTGTAAACAAAATTTTTAAAATAAAATCATCAGATTGTTTCAATACTGTGAAAGAAAAATATCTTCTATTTAGAATTTAGAATTTTCCTCAAAAATAACGGAGATAATTGGAAATTTTGGAAAAATCTTATTATAACTGGTTCATAAGTTGATAAGCATAGGTCATTATGTCTTAGATTTAAAATCGGTTTTCTAAAGCCCAAAATGTTGATTGAAGACTCAAAAATAAAGAGAATTGAAGTATAAATTTCAATCAATTGTTTCCATTAGGGACCAAAAAATAGTCTTGGAATTCATGGAAACATGAAGTTGAATAATTGAGTAAGTAGATCCTGGCTCCATTTAGTCTGTCGCGCTATTGGAATCGGAATCAGGAAAATACTCGATGTAGAAATTTCTATGTATGTATTTCTGGAGGTCAAGGATACTTGTCTTGTTACTGTATAAATTGAAATACTATATTGTAGAGGTGTGGCATTTTTAATTAAATTTCCAAAAAGGATTGTAGCATTACCTGTATATGATGTACGGTCAATGTAACAAAATAACAAATATTTATTAGGCTGTGCCGTTACTTCAATGATAGTTGAATTTTTGTTTGTTTAAAAAAAAATTATACTACGATATTAAGAAATACATGTTACGATTTTACAGCTTTTTGAGAAGGGTTCGTTACATTACGAAATTTTTATAAAATAAATATTTTTAAGTTCATTGTTAAGACAGAGTTTGAGTATAAAAGATACAATAAAAATAACTGGCCTAAAATTTCCACTCTGATAAAAAAATCAACTATATTATGAAAAATCATTCAAAAAAAAAAATACTGTTTATTATTTGAAATTTGAAAACGTAATAAAATATTTGTAATTTTTTTCCAGTATTTATTGTAAAATGATAGACATCAACAATGTAATTAATTTTTTTTCTCAAATTAAACATATATATGGATTTAATTAATTTTATAGTACATACAATGTATGAAAAATTTATGAAGAAAAAAAAAATTCAATCGTAAAACATAAGGCAATAGAAATGATAAACAACAAAACAATTATATTAATAAAAAAATCATTGAATGACGTTATATTTTTCAGAATTTCCTGTATATGAAAAGTGAAATGTAAACCACACTACATCTCACATGTTAGATGTTAGATTGATGTTACATACAAATAAAAAATTTTCCATTAGTGAAAAATTTGTTAATGGGAAATGACTCATAATCATCTCATCGCAAAAAAAACGAATCATTTTGAAATCTGAACTCAAATGAAATTGCTTTTAATTACTTAATAAATTTTTTGAAATCAAATGAATCTTGATTTGTTAAAAAAAAAATTCTAACAAAGTTCCTACTTATGAAAAAAAAAATCATAACCGGAAATAAAAAAAAAAGTAATCTATACAAAGTTCAAAATAAAAGGTCAAAAGTTCTAAAAATTTATAAAATAGAATAAATTTGGTTTAGCTCACAAAGAAAATCAATTTTAAGGATTAGATTGGAGGGTGTAAGTAGATTATTTATTTTCAATTTATAAAAGGCAGTCTCTTATGAAACACACTGTATCATTTATGTTGTTTATTATATTATCGTAGGTCGCTTATTGCAAATAGTATTCAGTTGTATAAAATTGAAAGTATTTATTAAATATCACTTGAAAATTGTTTTGAAAGTTACAGTATTTTCATAAATTAACTGTTTGTCCAAGAAAATAGAAAATATTTGCTTATATTTCCCATACAGAAGTCAGTTTATGAAAATATACTTTATTAGAAAGCTTATATTTGTATCTATACAATAATAATTAGTTTATTAACCGCAAAACTATATACAAAGTTTATAATGCATTTCAAATAACGCGATTCTATATAGGAGAATATGCCCATTTCATATAAATTACATACATACAGGGTGTTTCCGTTATCACCGACCAAAAGGATACCATAGATAGGGCTCATCGAGACAGACAAAAAATCGTATGGGAGGGGGGAGGGATATTTCAACCGTTACCTTACTTGTTCTCTTTTTCTGTTAAAAAGTCAGACGCATTCAAAGTCAAAATGTTGTGAATTTTGAGGGCGTATATCTTTTTAAAAGTTAGAAATAGAGAAAGAATTAAGGCATCGTTAGAGAGGACAAAGGGTTCTCTATATTTCCTCTTGATTTTTCCTAACACAAAGTGACCCTATAGTGCCCTTGTAAAAAGTTATGGGGTACATCGTAAAATACGAGCAAAAAAATTTCAACGCCCTCTAGCGGCCAAACGGTTGAGATTTTCCTCCCCCTTCCCATACGATTTTTTGTTTGTCACGATGAGCCCTATCTATGGTATTCTTTTGGTCGGTGATAACGGAAACACCCTGTATATGCAACTTTTCTCATAGACTTACTATACGAGAACTTTTCAAAAATTTTCCACGATGTGTATTTTTTTTTCTGCTGGGACTGGGAGTAATTCTAACTATTATCGCCCAGTCACAATAAAAACACACAGGTAAGGTAGAACATAACATACACATTATTTTAAATCTTTTACACAGAAGTTGACACATAGAACTTTTTGTTTCTCAGCACGTGATTAAAATTAAATTAAGCCTCTAATCAATCGACCAACATGTTGAAACTTTGTTTATTGAAATATATATACATACATATCTTGAGAGTCAAGAGTTGGAATTGAGTCATGCATCACGTTAACAAAGAAAGTACATAATATATTATTACATATCATTCATTCATAAACAAAACGGAATAACTATCATGATATACTGACTGTCATCTTACTTGGAATATCATATGTAAACATATTTACTATTTATTAAATATATAATCAATATAAATATAATAGAAAAATCGCAAGTATCTGAATGATTCTCCAGTATCTTCTCCATTACATGTTCAAGCTCATACATATATGATATCAGAGATTTCTTTTACTTATAAGTAATTACCTATATGTAGGTACATATGTATATTTTTTTTATTTAGTTCCAGTTAATCAGGAACTTCACCTTGAAAATATTCCAAACTTTCAGAAAAAAAAAAAAATAAACAACATCTTAATAGTTTTGCATCTTTTTATAATGGACCAGATTGTTAAAAAGAGAGCATGTACCTTTTACCTTTATGTTTGTTTATACATACATATAAAATAAATCAAAAAAAAAATAAAGCATTGTCATTATACTATGACGTATACTGTATACATACGTCTGGTTTTTATAAATAGGTAAATACATAATCTTATGTTGAGATACCTGTTTTGTTGACGTCATGAAAAAAACAAAGGCATTCGTTTATTTATAATTTAACATAAATGATCTGTTATATACCACTTACAAATTTAATTAATTAGATGATCTTAAATTATACTTTGACCCTCATATGATATATTTCATAAAAAAAAAATGTATTTTTTCGAAAATGATCCCCGTTTCATAAAGAAAATAAAATTTTTTGAAACAAGAAATTAAAAAAAAAATGTTTTTGCCATTAACGAATTTTTCACCTTTATAGAATTTTTAAAATATTAAAGTTTAAAAGAAATATCTTTAAACAGGACTTTCAAGTTCAAGTTAAATATATGTGAAAATATAAAGTAGTAATGTATGTTTTTTCGAGGGCGTGAAAATATATAATTTTTAATTTAAAATTTAATTCTTTACTAGAATTACCACCGGAAAAATTTGAAAATTTTATCTTGGTTTATTGTACCCACTAAGGCATTAAATAATGTAGCTCAAGTATGAATTTAAGATATATTGTTATCACAAATAATCACATTCTTGAATATGAAATAAATTTAAATTGAATTTTAGAAAGTAAACTGTTTTAAATCATCAGATGTAGGTATATAGCTACATAAAAATCATGTGATAATTTTTAATATTTTTTTCTTAGAAATTTATACCTAACATTCATTCTTAAAAAAGTTCTAAAAGGTGTCTCATGAAACTAATAAAATAAAAGAGTAGATAATGAAATTTTCATTTAAGTTTAAAATATTTTTTTATTACTTGTTTTGTTCATTATGGTAAGTTAACACGACAGGAGACTTTGGTTTTAAGATACAAAAAAAAAAAAAACACAACACATATTTTTAGGTATGTATGTCTTAAGCTAACAAACTTTATAAGAAGATTTTCTTATGGCTGGCTTAGAATTTGCAATTTTCTCACTATACTCCTACATACATACATAAATGTTGAATTTGGAAATATCTTACTATAAATTTTAGATTAAGTTTACAGTTTTTATGGGTACGATAACATTGTAATAAATGATATGCAAATTAGGAAAATTTTATATTCTTTTTTTTGCAAATTAAGATAAACATACACGTGTTCATACATTTTGATTTTATCAATATAACATTACAAACTCTTCTATAATAAAATTTGTTTATTTGATTTTTCGTATTATAATTACGAAATTTGATATAGGGGGGGGATATAGGGGTACGCATATATTGCTTGAATTTTAATGCACTAGAATTTGCTAATTTTAAATTTAGAATTTTTTCTAAATAAAATAAAACTGGTTCTATTTAATATTATGATGAAATCTTATTCGATAAAAACAAAATTTTCAAATATAATCTGATTATTCTTTTGTATCATCTTTTTTTTTTCTTAAATTTTATTATACATATATGTATGTACAAACAAACATATATACATACATATATCCGTATGATAAAAATAAAAGAAGAAAACAAACAGCATAGTCATGGCTATAAAAATATTTTGGAAAAAATTTTTGGTTTTATAACGTTTTTCTATAAATTATTGTATGTGTAGTGTCGAAATTAAAATTGATTAATAAGGACACAAGATTATGCAAAGATGAAAAAAAAAAAAACATATTTTTATTTATTTAATTGCTTGTTGTCAACCAAATAACATATATGTATTTCAAATTCTTGTATTCATATATTCTAATAAATACACCAGGTGTTGTGCATTTATACATACCTAAATATATACAATCAATATACATATGAGTGATTATAATTCATGATTGTATTATGACCCCTAGCTTAAATTGAAATATGAGTCAAAACATTAGGATTGCAAAAATTTTAGAAAATGAATTTATAATTTTTTAATAATATTTTTTAAATTGAAAATAAAAATTATACATAATCATAATTTTTTTTTTAAAACATTCAACAAAGACTGGTTATCATTGGAAGTATAATACATACATGTGTACATACAGTTGTATATATAAAAAATGCATTGAATAAAATAAAATGAATAATATTGACGTGTTCCTTTCAGATTGTTTTCGATTATTAATTGATTTATTAAAAAACCAATATGGAAAATGTTGATTGGTATTTTTGTTAATTTTAAGAATCTTGAATCTCCAGTTTTTGTTTATTATTTTTCAAGTTTTAGGGGTTTATTTGAAAATAAATTGAAGAAAAAAAATAACAAAAACAAAAACAAAAAAAAAAACATTTATAAAAAATCAATATAGATTTTATTATTCCGAAAAAATTTGCAATATTGTTTGGCAAAACTTTAAAGCTATTTTAGGAGAAGAAAATTTTGATTGTTTGATTAAGTTTTTGTTTAATTGTATTTTAGTTCCTTAAAAGTCAAGAATGATAATTTCCTTTCTAGTTCAAAATAAATTTTATCCAAAATTTTATTTCTTTAGAATTAAAAGATATCAGAAAACTGATAAACCTTTTTTTTAAACCTGTTAAACTTTAAAGTTTCGAATAAAATGAATATTAAATCATTACATACAATTTATGATCATCTGCACAATCACATATAATTTTAGTAAGACTTACTTTTACCCAAAAAGATACAGGGTGTCTTGCATAAGGTGTCTAACATGGAGAATCACAAAACCGTCGTCGAGACAAACAAAAATAAATCTACAAGGAGCACGGGTGTAATTTAATAGGAAGGGTTCAGACGTACTGGGAAAGAAGGATTTCAGGCACTTTATTGTATATCATATCATCCTGTAGCTATACTAAACTGTGCATCCTCCAGCAGGTAGGGGGGTTTGAAAGAAATATAGAGAACATTCGAACTCTCTAGCGCCACATAATTGCTGTACCACCGGGTTGACACCTTGTGCAGAACACCCTGTCTTTACATATGTATAGTAATTTATTTTTCAAAATGAATTCTTATCCAGAAAATTACAAAAGTTATGTTGATTAGAGGTCAATAATGACACTTATCAAAAAGTACATACATACTTAAATAAATTAGGATTGTTAAATCAAAATTAAATTTCAAGTTGATTCATAAGTAGTAATAATAATATTACAAATACATAATAACTCTTTAGAGTCATCGCAGATCATTTATCTGTATACACAACATACTTAACTATTACGAAGTATGTAATTTGATATTATACTCGTAAATCTTAAGAAATAAAATGAATTATGTATTTTTATTAATAATAATAATAATAAGAAGAAAAAATGTACTTAATACCGAATGTAATAATTATTTTTTTGTTTTTTGTTTTGTTTTATATTTTGGTTAATAAAAGTCATGTCGTGTACTTATGGTATGGTAGCCAGTAATTTGTAGATACTATGAACCTATGTATGTAGGTATGTACTTATTTTTAAAGTGAGTAAAATTAATAAGTAATATCGAATATCTTAAATTGTTGAATAGATTTTTTTTTGTTGTTGAGCACAAAAACAAAAATAAAATTTCATATGTATTATTTTATCTGGAGCTATCAATCATAAATTGAGAAAATAAATTTACTAATTATTACTACACTCACTGTACTACCTTCTATGTGTATATATGAATGTCATCTAAATATCTTTTTTGTGTAAACAAGAAAAAAAATTGTAGGTAGTTACGATAAATTGTTACAAAATTAGTAAATAACCATTTATCTTATTTCATTTTAACATGAAATGTATGATAAAAAAAAAAAATATAACAGATTACAAAATCGAGATTTTTATTACATACCTACATATTTTTATATTAAAAATACCATTCTTCATTTTGTTATAATGAACTCTAAAAGGTAGTGACGTCAATAGAATCGAAATTCAAAGGATAATAATCGTTTTATGTCAAAACTCTAGTAGAATATTTTTATCTAGCACATCAAAAAAATAAAATATTTTGCAAATTAAAAAGAGAAAGAGGCAAAAAAATAATAATTTTAAAAATTCGTATTGTTAAAATGGCCCTCATCGAACTATAAAAACTTGAAAATCTTTTATAATGAACTATTTTTAATGCTTTAAAGACTTGTTTTTGCGTAGAACAGTGACGTTAATCGCATATTTTTTCATTTTAGGTTAAAGACCTTTTTCTACATATACTTATGACATTATTTTATATTGTAGGGTGTATTGAACATATCAAATTTAAACATACATATATAACATAAGAAATAAATTACATAATTTAATACTAATATTATTTTAGAAGAAGAAGAAGAAAAAAATTTATTGTAACAATATTTCCACTGAGTAATTAAAATAATTGAATATATGTTAAATCATGCATGTTATCAACATATAGAAAAAAAAAATTGGATTTTTATTTTTACACATTTTTATAATCATCCTATTTAATCATCAATCTTTTGAAATATTAATAATTATAGTTGTTAATTCTAAAATTAGTGGAAATTTTTTCAAAAAATAAAGAAATACCTTGTTTTTTTCTTTTATATTTTAAATTGTGTCGAAGATAAAGATAAATAATATTGACGTTTTTAAAATTTTTGCTTATAATGTAACATTTGCTATTTAAATAAAGAAGAAAAAACATAATTCCAGGGCAAGTGGTATACCACAAAAAAAAAACATAATAATAATCAAAATGTTATGGGAATTTTTATTTATAACCCTGTAAAGCATTTCCATATAGTTTGAATTGAACCATGTTAACTCATATCTGAAAAACTACATCTCTTTTTGTTCCTTAGTCACGTCCTTTTTATTTCGAGAAGCTTTTTGTACCAATACTAAAACACAAAACGGTAAAAATTTACATATAGGAAAAATAATAATAAATCAAATATGTATCAAGAAAATTATGTCGAAAATTATCATACATACATATATCTGAAAAGGACATTGCAACATGAACCACCTCTCTCTAATGTAAATATTTTTTTAAATGTATCTCACCCCACACTCCACAGGTCCAGCCAGCCTAGTCGTCTACAGATCCTAAATATGGCCCTAGTGAGACATCTTTTCTAGCATTGCATTAATTTTAACTGTTATACACGCCTATTTTCATTTTAATGATTTTGTTTGATGCAAATAATAAGCTAGAGTAGTGCATTGAATTCTATTATATTTTAAAAAATAGAGCTTTAAATTTTACATATAAACTTTGGAGTTAAAGATTCATTTATAGTTTATGCTTCGAAACAACACCGATAAATATTACAATATTAGATACCATATGAAGAAGTTTTTGTGGTAGTAAGATCCCTATCGGACTTACAGTAAGTTGAGAAAATGTTATCGATGAATTTCTCAATGAAAATCATAGAAAAATTCATCTATTACAAACGAAGTAATCAATAATACGAAAAAAGATACTCAAAAGATATTTTCAATATTATTATAAAGATTCATTCAATATTGGCAATCATTTTTTTTTCTGAGAAACAACTTCGTTAAGTTATCATTCTACATTTGTAAACAGGGTGTTTCACGGAACGTGTGACATGAATGAATAAAACATATACCAATGTACAAGAAGTACAAATAGTAAAGAAAACATACTTCAAGAGCTGGCCTTTATTTGATTATATTATCTTTATCCACCATTAGCAATAACTCAAGAGTTTCTTCCTTTTTAATTCTTAATTCTTCCAGTTTTAATTTTTTCAAAAACAGTAAAGTTGCAATAACTTCTTAACTAATTGATGTGTAACTTAATAAGAGACAAAGGTGTGAAGTTTTTCTTTAAAACTCATTTCATTTGGCCCCCTCTACTCTGCGTTGCATTCTACATATATTTCTAGTCGAGATCTACCACCCTGCACAAGTTTGATACACGTTCCTTTAAACACCCTGTGGAAAATATATCTATTATCTATACAATATATATACAATTAATTAAATACACATGCATATACACATAGTATACCTGATTTATAATGAAACTTAGATCTTACCTTACATTATGATCATTTTTAAATTTCATTTATAACTGAACTTCGCTACCGATCACACGAACTTTTTTTATTTTTTAAATTTATTTTTTTGTATTTCCAATAAAAAGCTTGTATAGATATATTTTATATTTTAATCCTAAATACAGCTTTTATTGGAAAATAAATCTTTCATATAAACAGACGTTATGTGTTTTGAATTTTGTTAGAAAAAAAAAAAAATATATTTATGTAAATATTTAAAAAAAAAAAAAGAATCTAAATAAATTTTCTTTTAACTCGTGTCATTTTAATTTATTCAAATAATATCTTTTTCTTGAAAGTATTCTAAATGTGATAATTTAAAAACTTTTACAAAGGATCGCGTTCGTGTTGTTAAAGTTATTTGAATATTGAAAAAAAAAAAAAAAAAAAAAGAATTGAAAGTAAAAATATTTAGAAGAAAAAACTATATTTTTTTATCATGCAGAAAATTTTTATAGTGAATGTATTTTAAGAATACCTATTTTTTTTTTTCTTAAATGAAGAAAAAAATTTTTTTTCAATAAAGTCATTTTGAGAAAAAAGTAAAAGTGATTTTGACAAAAATAAAGTTGTTTGCATTAATCGATTTCTGATTCTGATGTATCTTGTGTAAAATATACTATGTTGTGTTAATAAATAAAAAAGTTAAAGTAGTTGTATATTGTGATTACTATACTATTAATAAAAGAGAATACATATTTTTTCTTAAAGGATTCAATTTTTTTTTTTTTAAATTTAAAAACTCATTTGTGTTTGAAAAGAAAAAAAAACAAAACAAAACAAAATGAAAGAACTCGCAAAAATATTCTCAAGACGTTACAGTGCTGTAAGCACAAAAGAAGAAAATTATGAAAATCAGGATAATACTTATCATCGTAGAAAAAGTTTAAGACCAAGTCGAACATTAAGTCAGGGAATGAATATTGTCGATTCATTTTTTAATACAAGAAAAGCTGGTGAAAGAACAAGAATACCAAAATGTAAGATATACAATATTCTAATTTCAATGAAAAAAAAAAATAATTTTGTTTTTTTTTTCTACAAGATTACAAGTTTATTTTATTTTTTTTGTTTATTAATTTTTTCAAGTTTTTCTATAAATTCTTGAAAGAAAAAAAAAACTTAAAAGAAAAACGTTGTCACTGTTACATTTTATTTTTTCTAAAGTACATACCTACAATTTTATTTTATTTTAAAAAACCTCTATGAAATTTTTCAAAAAAAAAAAAAAAAAATTTACATTTTGCTTACAAAAAAAAAAAAAAAAAAAACAAATTTTGTAAAAATTATTAACTTAAAGACCTAGATATATACAAAAAATGATAAATAAACAAAATATAGTACAAGGCAAAATACATATATTTTGTACATGTTTTAAAATGCATATGTGTGCATAAATTGCAATCATTCAACTTTATATGATGCTAACATAAACAAAATATTTAAAAATTTGTCATTTTTAAAATACATAATTATTGAATCAACTTTTATAGAGTAGATAATTTTTTTTTTCTTATTAAAAATTTTTTTTTACAGGTAATTTTAAAATTGAAAAGAAAAAAAAAAACAAAAAAACAATGAAATTATATGAATAATGTGATATTGAAATTATTTACTTTTTTTTTTTTTATTTAACAATTGTTAAAATCTCATTACAAACGTTCTGTGAGAATTTTTCATTCTACTTTTCAATTAATAAATCTATTTACGTTCTTGATGATAATTTTAGAACATATATAGAAAGATCATTATATAAATGTTCATATTTAATAAAATTCAATTATATTTTTTTACAGTTAAGTACATAGGTAAAAAAAAAAATTCATGATACTTGGTAATTATGTGTAGATAGTCATAATTCTAGTTTAAAACATGAATAAAAATAAATTTCATATTTTTTTCCCATTAATATATACTAAAAGATAATTAAAATATGTATTTTTAAATTATCAATAGATAGCACAACATACATATGTACATACATGCATACTATATTAATATTATAATGATAACCACCGGTCAAATAATATATGTGATTGACCGAATGAATTGTTTATATTTGGTGTGTCAAGGTTAAAGAGAAAATATGTATGTATATATGTATATTAATTATAAATGTATATAATATACATATAAATATTCGTCTGATGCAGATTATGTTATTATTGTGTATCCAATATTAATATTACTATATATTTTACTATCACAATATTGACTATATTATTATTATCAATAAATTAGGAAAAAAAAAAACAAAGTATCTTCATAATAACATTTTCTAATATTTTCCAAATTATTTATAATCTTCATTTAATATTTATTTACCAGAATTGAACAACAACAAAAATAATTTTTTTTTTCATGTTTGTTTTTACATTTATACTCGTATATGGTAAAATGTATTTAATTTTGCGTTTCTTTTGGGGAAAAAAAAAATAATAATAAATAAAGTTCGTTTTTTTTTCTCGAATGGAGAAGATATTGATTTGTTTTTTGTTTTTTTTTCTTATTTAAAAAAAATTTATTTTTAATATAAAAAAATTATTTTTTTTTTTTGTCTTTTGTTAAGTGATTACCTACATAGGAGTATTAAAAATTTCATGATCAATATTATTTACATAAATATACATATATTGTACATATGTGTACATAAATATGTTAATAAAAACGGTCACTATCATATTGATTCAGCATTGAAAAAAATAATAAAAAAATTGAAATAATATCTTTTCGATTTGGTAATAGCCTTCTTTTTTTTTTTTTGTTTTTTTTTGTTTTTATTTTATTTTAAAATATATAATTATTATTTTTATTTATTTATTTTTTTTTTGTTCCTATTTTTAATTAATATTCGTTAATATATTTTAATGCAAAGACCTAATTTACGCATTTTTAATTATTACTTTACTAATATAATTTGTCTTTGATATCTAATATTTCTTAATTAACAATTTTATTTTTTTTCTCTTACATATATTTTTTTTCTACTTATATTAAATATATACTTATATATGTACATATATTTGTTTTTTTTTCATTTTCAAAAAAATTGTAGATATCATCAAAAAATAAAAAAAATAAAAATGTATATATGAAATATTTATGCTATATAATCAATTAATTATTAAAAAACAATTATGTTGTTTGTATTAGTTGTTTTTGTTTTTTTAATTTATTAATTGAATTTCATTTAAATATTAAAATATGAAAAATTACACAAGCCTTAACACGTAGATTCATAACCACCGACCGCTATAGATATATTTTTTTTATTTTTTTCAAATATTGCTATAACCGGCATATTCGCTTATCCAAAAAATATTTTTAAATACTTGTTATACCAAACAAAAAAAAATAAAGCAGATAAAAAAATAAAAAAGAAACAAATTAATTTCAACATTTTTTTGAAAAACAAATAATCTTCTAATATAAGACACCATTTTTTAGAATGCCGTTGAAGGAAGAAATATGATAATGTACGTTTTTTTTTTTCTTTCAAGTATTTATTAAAATTGGTTTTTTTGCAAAACAAACAAACAAAAAAATATAATATTTTTCGCACACGGATGTAGAGAAAAAAATATTATTAGTAAAAAAAAATTATATTTTAATATTAATAAAAGAAAAAAAAAAGAAGAAAAAAATAACTAATAAAAATTTACGGAATATTAATTTATTTATTTATTAAAGTTATATATCATTAATTTTATTTTATTTTTTTCATTTTTAAAGTGTCAATAATTTAAAATGAATTATTTTTATTAAATAATTACAATTATATTGCAAATTTATTTGTTTCTTTTTTTTTTAAGTATTTTTTTTTTCCCATTAAAAGGTCATTCTAAATAATTTTTAAGTGGAAAAAAGAATTCAAAATTACCTTTTTTTTTAAATTCTCTAAAAAAACCGTACATGAATCTATACTTTCTTTTTTTTTCTGTCAATGTAGAAAATGTACCTTCAACTTCAACAATGCTATACATTCTTACATATATGGAAATATCTTTTACACAAGCATACAATGAATTGTTATGCAGTATACAACTTTCATAAATATTTTAAAAATTTGAATTTACAAAAAAAAAACTAGATTTTCGCATCCCATTACTTAGAATAATTCTTAAAATATGTTCTTTTCATATATGTATGTACATTTACATATGTACCTCAATTGAATAACATATAAAAATTCTATATGTTTACGAATAATTCTATTAGACTTGCATTTCAATCTAGAGAGTGAAAGGGTTAGAAAATTTTTTAAAAAGATAGATTTAAAAGATTCAAAAGTGAAAGCAATACTAGCTGTCTAAAAACTATATAAGTTATATATAAGAAAGATTTTTTGTTTTACTGAAAATCTAAAAAAAAATCTCATTTTTTGTTGTCCATTTTGTTTGTTAATTTCTTGTCTTTAACCGTTATAGAAGAAGTTGTGTTTTTATAAAGAATCGTAAAATTATGCTTTTGTTTTTACTTTCAAATTAAAAGTTACTATAGAAAGGGAATTTCCATTCCATTTTGCATATATTCAATATTATGTAAAGCAAGGTTGTTATATCCGATCAATTTTTAAAACTGTACTTTGGATAATCATAACCATTTGTAACCAAATTATGCTCAATAAAAAATTAGATGATTTTTTTGCCTGATCAATATTAACAAAAAACTCACAAAAAATACGTACGTATATATAATTATCGGAAGCACCCTGTACATATATATTTTTTTTTTTTTTGCATATTCATATTTTAAAATGAAAAAAAAAATACGGATTTTTTAAATTATTGATTTAAAAGAATACTTGTTTAATTTGATTTAATTCAATAATTTAAAAAATTTTAATATGTACGAGTATGACGTATGATGGATGCATCAACAACAAGTGAAAATGGTTTTTGTAAGCTTTTTCGAAATTAGAGGCCACTTTAAAAGTATGATTTACCTGGAGAAAGAAAAAAAAATACATTTTTATTGAATTATACAATTATTAAATAGGTATTTGAAAAATAATAGGTATTATGAACATTTTAAATAAACTTGACTTTGATGACACTGATGATGGGTTTGAAAAAAATACATATATATATCGAGAAAAATCGAAATTACATATCTACTAAACGGTCTTTGGCTTACATTAACAAACTTAGATAATTTTTCTGTTACTTATACGAAAAGTAAAAAAAATAAAAAAAAATAATAATAATTAAAAATTTAAAATAATTAATCATAAAGGTTTTTTCAACATGAAGAAGGTTAGTTAATAATAATTAAAACCACAAAATTAGAATATTTAACCAGTTTATAAAAAATACATATATTTTATTATGGAAATCAATTTCCTTGTCAAATTATTCAAATATTTTTTTTATAAGATTTTGAAAAAATATTTGAACTTTTATAAAATTTAAAAAAATATATATACATATATACGAGTATGTATGTATGTGTATATTCAATAAATGTAATTCAATCACGTTTCTTTCTTCTAAAACTTTCTATTTACTTCTATAGGATGTTTATTGATATATACATTATGTACATAAATACATACATTGGTATATAGGAAATATTCATTCATATAATTTTCAGTTGAAAAAGTGATAATTTAAAAAAAAAATAATTAAAACTTAAAAGCTGGTATTTTTAAAAAGCAATTCAAATTTTATATCACATATTAAAAAATTAGTAATTTGAAAAATTGCAAATTTGTACATTTTTTATTTCATGTATTAGTCATTTTTTTGTTCTTCAATGATTTGAAATTGAGATGACTAAGATTTTTAAAAGCTATAACCCTTTATTTAATCACGTTTTTTTTTGGTTGTTGCAAAAATAAACAAATTGTTTGAATTCTTTTAAAAATATTCATACTTTAAATAATTCCAATGATGCGATAAATGCTTAGATCATAGATTAGTAGTTGTACGGCTTGTATAATTCTTTCGAAATTTTTTTACATCCATTAAAAAGGAAACTACATATTTAGATAATATGATGTGGATACATTGTTATTTTTGTTTTTTTTTTCTTTAAATTCATGGATAACAAGTGCTCCGGTTTGTGATGCAATCGAATTAAGTGTCGAGAGTACTTTACTTGAACCCTTTTTAAAAGTGATTTTGTATATTTAACAGCACTTTTCTTGTTATTGAAAAAAATTTATGGTATCTTAGATACTTTTATTCAACAGAATTTTAATAGATAGATGATAATTCAACATCAAGTTTCATCAAAATTGTAGTTATACCTTTAAATTATCTGCATTACTTTTGTTTTAAATTTTCATTTTTAAAAAAAAAATTGTAAATGTTATTTTGTTGTTGATTACTATTGAAATAATTTTCATTCATTATAATTGAGATAATTTTTTTAATTATATAAAATTAAATATTATAAGAAAACCTTCATAAATTGTATTTATACCTGTAATTTTAGATAATTCTCAAATCATATTATATATTATGCAATTCCTGTATTTTCATTAACAATATCAATTTTTTAATCAACAATAAATTCCTTAAATTAATCTGGTTTGTAGTATATGCATTAATTATTGTAATTAATTTAATATTTATGATAAAATAACAAACATGAAAAAAATTACTAGAGTATAGTTAATAAAAGCTACCTGTAGAGAGACAAGTCACATATGAAAATATTTCAATTACATTTTAATTGTGATCAAAATTATAAAAATTCTTAAAATCGACTTAATATTCGTGTATTGTGGTGATATGGTAATCTTTATAAGCTTTTAGTTATCTTAATTAGGGAAGTCATCTTACGAAAGAAAATATAGTTACATTTCAACTTAAAGTATGTATCTAGGGATCAGGGCCGTATTTAAGCATAGGATACATAGGCTACAACCTATGGGCCCGCACCACAGGTCTAGCCTAGGGGTCTAAAGGTCGTAAATACGGCCCTGCTGGAGATATCTTTTACAAATTATTCCTTTTTAATCTTATGTTCTGTTTTTTGAAATAATTTATTATAATTGAGTAAAACTGTTTGAAAATTGCATATATACAATTTCGAAATGAAAATAAAGTTGATTTTCAAGTTCAATAAAATTAAAATTTTATTTTTAAACACCACTTTTGATAAATTTAAAAAAAATTTTCAAATTCTTATATTTACGATGTTTTTCACATATTTTTTACCTATCTATACATTATTACAGGTTTTGTGTGATTTTTGCATCGTTTCTTCTTTATTTAAAGAATTATTTTCTCGTACATCTTTTTTTTTCTTAATCAATTTAATTTCAGTATTGAAAATAGCAAATAAAAAGATAATATATATTCTTGTAATGTGTATACAAAATGTAATAAAATAGATTATTTTAAATTTTTATTTTCAATTTTATAGTATGTATGTACATATGTAGATAGACAGAAATAGAATACGCGTAGGAAGGACATTCTACATAGTACTTCAGTCTTCAATTAAAAAAATAACTGGTTCTTTGTATCTGATACATAAAATGAGATGCTTTGTTTGCAACAAGTGCATATATACCACATATGTATATGTATGTATACATATATACATATTTTTTTTTTTTTAGAAGCAGGATGTAGTGATATTATATTAAATTGATATTCTTGTTTTAAATATGTACGTTAATTCATTACTTTCAATATTCTTCGTTGAATAACAAAGTACATTCAAGGGTACATTGAAATATATGTCCTTGAATTTTGTCATTCATTCGATGTTACAGCAAAAAAAAACAAAAAAACAAAAATAAATAAGACCTTCTGTTACCGAAAGTTGATTTGTACCTACTACTATTTCATTGAAAACAAAATTTGTTCTTTAATAATTTTATCCCTTTTGAGGAATTTCTATATATGTATGTAATAATAAATCATCGAATTATACATAAATATGTACTATCACTTTTCAACCGTAATAATATAATTTTCTGACGAAATTTTTTGGGGATTACCTTTTTTTTTTGTTTTTCGAAAAATCCCACATTTTTGACCTCTAAGTTGTCAACGAAAAAAAATATGTATTGAAAAAAAAAAATCACATGATTCTTTATTGATTTGTTTATACAAAAGAATTTTCTTGATAAATTCGTAATTTTTAAGTTATTTATTTTGCTGCACAATTGACAATTATTATTTTTTTTTCTTCAATTTCTCAATAAATAATAATTATTAATGTCGAATAAAAATGAAAAAGTAAGAGGAAGTTGGTTCAATGAAAGTTCAATAACATAGGAAATTGTAACATACTCGTACTCGTATTATGATTAAATAAATAAAAACCATTTTCAATGACTAGAATAAATAAACATAAATAAATAAAAACGATTTATTTATTATTTTAATTTATAAAAAAAGTTATTACTATTATTTCTGTATTAATTGCTAATACTGAGATATTGAGCTAAAGCTATGATACATGCATTTTAACAAGTATATATAAAGTCACTTGTGTTTACTTAAATTAATTAAATATATGTATTATTCAAATTAGAATACAACTTATGAATCATCACATATGTGTAATTAATTGCAATAGAACCAAAGATATGAATTTTTTTTTCTAATATAAAGTAATATGAAAATTTAACGTTAACTATAATAAATTTATTTATTTAAATAGAAATTTTCAACCCTTTATATAATAAATACATATATATAATATGTACAGATAAGATGACAAATCATTAAACAAATTTGCAAATCTTTAGTTCTATATCGCATGAATTTAAAGCTCTATATGTGTCAATCAGATGGAGAAAATTACTTGAATTGATTGAAAATTACCTTAAACATATATAAAAAACAATACATACATACTCTCATGTGTGGTGTGTGAATTTATGTAACTAATTTAATTATTATTTTTTTTATTCAATTTTAGTTCCATTTTTATTATTGGCTGGAGGTTTATTATCAATCATCATTGCAATTCTTTGTAGAATTTTTCAACCTTATGAACTTATATTTCGATGGGTAAAAATTATAGATTATTGATTTTCTTTTTTTCAAAAAAAAAAAAAAACATAATTAAAAATTGATAATTTTTTTTTAGAAACTTATATTTGAGGAAGGTGGTGAAATTTTTAGTCTATGGGAGAAACCACCAATTGATCTTTATGTAAAAGTTTATCTATTCAATATTACAAATGCTGAAGAATATTTATCTGGAAAAGAGAAAATAAGAGTAGAAGAAGTCGGACCATATGTTTACAAGTAAGTGGAATATTATTCAACAATATGTATTTATAAAATGTATCTTAGTCAGGGCCGTATTTAGGATCTGTAGACTCATAGGCTGGACCTGTGATGCGAGCCCTACCGGCGTTGTATTTGTAACAAGAAAAAAAAAACACCATACTCATTTCTTGTGGTGCGGGCCCATATAGGCTGTAGCCTATTGTAGCCTATGTTTAAATACGGCTCTGATCTTAGTTTGGATCTCTTTTGAATAATAATATTACTTTTTGATTTTATAAAATTTTGACGCCATAGTAAAAGAAGTAAAAAAGTTAAAAAAATTATTTTGCAACCAGAATTATGCTGTAAAAGAGAATTGCTTATAGATGCAAGGATTATCCATGCAACGCACCGTGTGTTATTGTTCAATAGAGATTCCGAAAGCTTAAGCTTGCAACACTTTACAAGTCAATTTTTTAAAATTGCTAAATTATGAATTTTTATTTAACGTTTTTGTTAAGTATGTAGGAATTCTTTTGAATACACAGACTTGTAATTTGTCAGTTAGATTAAGGATAATTTTTAAAATTCATATGTTCAATATTAATCATGGTTGTGGTTAGCAAGCAATTTCACTCGGAGGAGTCGGATGCCTAAAAGCCCATTGTGAATGCCCTTTTGTTTAGTTTAGATATTAATCATACTTTTATTATGTATTTTTAATTTACTTTTAATTACAAAAATTTAATTCCTTGTAATATAGAGAATTACTTCAACACGATGATGTGATATTTAATGATAATGGTACAATATCAACGATTCCAAGACATCCTTTATTATGGCAAGAACATTTATCTGAAGGTCGAGGACAAGATGATGTTTTTATGATGCTGAACATTGCTTTACTGGTAAGTCGTATAATACAAGTATGTAATTATAAAATTCAAAAGAGAAAAAAGAAGAAAAAAAATTACTAGATATTATTTTTACAAAACTATGATGCGCCATTAAAAATTGGATAAAAATAAAAATACCCTTTTTTTTGCTTTTTGAAAAATAATAAAATTCGTGCAATTTATACCAATGACTAATACTGATTACTTTTTACGTTTATACATTATTAAAATAACTAGCTAGCTTGGCATCAAGTATAATAAAAAAAAATGTTTCTTTTATTGAAAAATCTTTTTGTTTTTTTTTAAACTTGAATTTTATATACAATCAATAAGAACAAAAAAATGACACAAAATAACCTCAAGTGCACGAGCCTTTATGTTTTTCAATAAAAATCATCAAAACACATTTTATTTCTTTTTTTTTAAATATTTTCGTTATAAATATGCAAATTTCATTAAAAAAAAAAAATCAAATTTTATTTTTACGTTATTCATATGTAAGATTTCCGAAATAAATTAAGTTGTCTGGGATAGTATGACGACATTATAGAATAAAAAAAAAATAAATTATGTTTCAAAAAATTTCAATTAGTAAAAAAATTATTTCATAGTTTATGTGTTTTTTTTTTGGGGAAAAAAGCAACTTTGAACATGAATTGACTTACGTATTTCACATAAATATTTAATTAATAAAAATAAAAATACAATGGAAATGTGAAATAATTAATAATTTAAATATTTTTTAGAAGATTTTATTTTTTTTTTTTCTAATAAAAGCAAATTTTTCAAAAACACTTTAATTAAAACTATTAATAAAACAAACACGCAAACGAATAAAAAAGTAAATTAAATCATCTACGAAATATATCTTATAAGAATAATTATTTTTGTATATACATACATACATAAATATAGTAGGTACGTGTATCTATAAATAAAGAAAGGATGAATTGGCGTTTTCTAAGAAAAACTATGTGACTTGTAACAAATATGACAAGTATTTCACAAGTCATTGAATTTGATAGTAAGAATTTACATCCGCAATCTTTTTTTATGTAAAATTTACATGTGATCCTATTAAAATCTTGAAAAATTTGATAAAATTTCCAAATCAGACTTTGAAATATTTTGATATTTCAGTTCACGTGACATGCATTCGTGATATTTATTCATAATTTACAGGGCCTGCGCTCAGGGTCGTATTTAAGCATAGGCTACAGCCTATGGGCCCGCCCCGCACCACAAAAAATGAGTGCGATTTTTTTTTTTGCTTGTTAGAAATACAACCTTGGTAGGGCCCGCACCACATGTCTAGCCAATGGGTCTACAGATCCTAAATACGGCCCTGCCTGCGCTTCTGCTGCAGTTCAAAGGCACAAATGCACAAAATCTGGATTATATTTCAAAAATTATCGAATACTATACTATATAATTTCACCCCATGATTTTATTATGTACTTCATTAGAAAAAAAGTAATAATAATAACAAAAAGTCAAATCGAGGTCGGTTACATAAAAACAAAAACAAAAAAATCACTATAATTTTATTTTAATTAAGTTAATTATTATTTTTCATAATAATTATTTTACAATAAATTAACATATTCGAAATTAGTCTAATTAAATGAGGTGGTTTATAAGTTTATCATCGCATGGTAATTTAAGATAATTTTATTATTGAAAGAAAAAAAAATTTACGTAATAAGTTTTTTAATTTTTTGTATTGTTTTATTCTTAAAAAAAAATATTGATAAAATACTTATAAACAAAATTATCGATTTTATTAAGATCTTCATGTGTGTTCTTACAAAAACAAACACTCTAGTATGAATTTTTTCTAGGAAGAAAGGCAAGAAATGATTGTAGTCGAAATTTTTAAAGTGCTTACGAAATAAATAAATTAAAAAAATTAAAAAAAACAGGAAATTTTAAAATAAGTTATAATTAATCAAAATAAACAAATTAAAACTAATCCACCCAGTTTTTTTCTAATGTTGACGTCAATTAAACTTGGTTTTTTATTTTTTTTTTTTGTATACATTCATCTTTATTTAAGGTATTTTTCGAACTTCCGAATACTCTCTTATTCATACATAATGTGTAATTGTATACATACATGTCTATACTTTAGATACTGCCCTTATAGCACTAGTTACAAGAAATTCAACATGATGGTAAATTATCTAAAAGCCTTAAATTATTGGATTCATTGGATTTCTTGATTTTTTTTCAAGTATGTAAATACAATACTTTATTTATAATAATTTACAAGACATTGTTTATTTCCTGTTTTAGCATAGAAATTTGTATATTTGAAACAGCTTTTCATGTTAATTTGCATAATACTTCTTAACCATTTTAAAATACGTAAACAAAAAACAAGAATTTGTGATAAGTTCAAGGAAAATTAAATTATTGTTAGAGAAATCATGAATTTTATGGCTCTAAACAAAGACTCTTCCCGTGTGCATTGCTAAAATTTGTTTTCTGGTGACTTATCGGAAACTGAAAATAAAGATTTGGTACATTTTAGTGGATTTTTAATTAAAAAATTTCAAATTTGAAGTTTACTGGAAATGCTTATGCTGCTTGTGGGTAAAAGCTACATTACAGGACTTTTTCTAGGCTAACTTCAATTTAAAAAAATTGTCAAAAATGAAATATGGAAGTTTACATGCTTCATAATTAATAACATCGTTGTTTGAACACACTTTCCACAATTTTTTTTTTTTTTTTCAATTTCACACGCATTCTACGAATGACTTTGTAAATCACACTTAGAAATATTTTCTTTCTACTCCGATAAAAAAAAAAATATATATTCTGCTCTTGCTAGACAACATATAATGTATAGCAATTTCTGTTGAACAACAATTTTTCCTGTATAATTAAAATTAAAATTCATGAAAACTAAAAAAAAAAAAAAAAACAACATGTCAATATGAAATATTAATTTTTTATATATATACTCGTATGTACACACAAATGTGTGTAAATATATGTATTTTTTTTCCTTTCGTTAAATTCAAGTGTCATAACAGGTTTATAAAAAAAAAATATATGAATTTATCAAAATAAAAAAAAAGCTGATTTCTTGGGTCATTTAATAGCAATAACAACAACAAAAACATTAAACTATTTTAAATTTATTTTAAAAATAAATAAAAATTAAAAAATACAAAAAAAAAAAACTCAAGATAATAAAATTTTTATACACATTTTTTTTAAATTGGAAATTCTGTGTATTTTATCACGTATTATATTTATTTTTCCAAATTGCGATACTTTTTATTTGTTTGTTTTGTTTTTAAAAGATTCTATTACTTAGAATATAATAATATAAAGATATTAAACTTACTACTTAAGTAATTGACAAAATAATAATTCATTAATTTTCGTATAAAACCAGATAATTAAACAAAATTACATTAATAATCATTTAAGTAAATTAAATTGTTTTTCTATGTTCTAGAAAAATTCTGATTAATTTTGTATTTTTTTATTTTTCATATTAAATTAAGAACTACTTTTTTTTTTAAAGTACATAATAATTGGATAACATTATAATTAATTTAAATAATATGTAATTAAAAATTTATAGTTTATTCTCCCGACATTGTTATTATTTAAATTGATTTAGTTCAAAGTTTAGGGTATTTCAAAGGGTGCTGGGTGAATGAGTGCCAGCATAATTTATAATTTCGAATAATTAAGACTGTTCTTTAAGAAAAAAGAAAAAAAAAAGATTTTAGCAATCAACAATTTAAAAAATTAATCAAATTTTAGACAGACCAGCATAATACCTCATTTCATATTCAATTTATTTTTTCTTTAAATATAGTATTTTCGGAACGATACCTAAAAATTATTACAAAAAAAGAAGAAGAAGAAGAAGAAGAAGAAGAAACATATAGGTATTATTCTAATTAATTTTAAGAATCAATAAATTAAATGTAAAATCCGACTACGTAATATTTTATATAAATAGTTGTACTTATACATAGAAAAGCAATTTATAATTAAAATCAAAATAATAGCAATTTTTAAATATACAAGATCGAAAAGATATTCCACAACTGGTTTAATTATTTCCTTTTTTTTGTTTTGTTTTAGATACAGTTTACAAAAAAACAACACCACCTATAAAATTATGGAAAATTACAATTGTTTTATATCTTTTTTATTATTTTTTAATTAAATTATTAATCGAGAGATAACTGGCTGTTGTATTATTAATTTTTTATTCTGAAAAAAAAAGTAATTAACATTAGCTTTTAGTTTTAGAATGACTTAGACTTACTATACAGTTTTTATGTTCTTTATAGATATTAGATTTTATGAAATTATGATATAAATGTGCCAATTATTTTGAAAGTTGTTTAAATCATTTTTCGACAAAAAAAAAAAGACCTTAGACGAGAATTAATGTATTTTTTTTAAATTAATTTGCAATATTAAAGTTCAAATTTTATTAAATTCTTACAAAATTCCCATTAGAAGCATGATTGAACGTCCTTGTACTTTGAATAATAGTATTTTACATTTTTGTTTTTTTGTTTTTTTTGCAGAATGAAGTAAAAAGCTATAAAGAGTTCTTAAAAATAAATGCAATTTTTTTTTTTTAATGTCTTAAATTACGTACATTACATATATCTGCACTGTTTGTGCATTTATTTTATGCTTCTGTTTACGTAGCTTCTACTAAAATATACTAAATGAAAATATGATCACGTTTAAATTAATTTTTTTTTAATTTTTTTTTTTTTTTCAAATTTGTGCAAAAAAGTTCCATATTATATATTTTGCAAATCTAAGCAAATGTATACTTGAAGTTAAATGACCCAATGAACATTAACCTAACCTCGATATTCGTTCTCATTTATAAATCGTAAAAGAAAAAAATATTGTTTTTTTTTTTATAATTAAAATAAAATATGAAAAATATGTAATAAAAACAATTTTTATTTATAATTATAAATTATTACGGTTTTCTTATCATTCATAAAATTTATTTTTATAAAATATATTTTATGATGGTATTCTATGGTACTAAATATTTTATTAATTTTAACCCTTTTCGAATAAAAAATTCTTATTTAACTTACACTTACCGGTTAACTATGGAAGATACATATTATGATTAAGTCGCTTAAGTCGCTGTGCAAGCAATCCAATAACATTTTCTTCCACTTTTTCCCCATAAATCTACATGCACTCGCTGGGCTAATCCATTGAATTGATTTGATTTTTTAAAATAATTTTTTTTTTCGGAAATGTGTACTTTATCACAAATGATAAGCGAAATGAACTTTTTTGCGAATAATCTTGTACTCAATACATATTCTTTTTTATTTTTCTTATTTTTTCTTGTTTCATAGATAAGAGAAATATTCTTATAAATAAATTAAATTACAAAAAAAAAATACACATGTTTGATGATGCACGTGTATTATATAGACAACATATTAAAATTTATATATTTCAATAAAATCATTACAATTTTATTAATTATTTTTTTAAAAATTCCATGAAGATGAATTTTTAAGAAAAAGTGTTTTCAACTTAAATTTTAGATACGATAAAACCCAGCTAGACAAATGTAATCGATTCCATTGGAATCGAGAATGAATTGATTCTAAAATGAATTTTGGAATCAAAATGTAATCAGAAATTTCTTAAAAAATATTTTAATGAAACAAATAAGTTTAAAATCGATTCTAATTCGATTCCTTAGAATCACGTTGATGTGAAACTAGTTTTTATTCGATTACATAGAATCATACATCGGAGCAATGCGAAAAAGCGGACATCGTTCATATAAAATAATCGCATTTTCATCAAAAAGGAATCGTTCTTCGATACCAAGAGTTGATTTATAATTGATTTGGAAGGGATTTTTATCTGGCTGGGAAGGTTCATAGAGAGTCTTAATTAATATCGACTCTGCGTGTTTACCAGTGTTAAAAAACCCTTTCGTTACAGGACACAATTTTTTTTTATCTAACCAACTAAAATGTGAAGTTTTAAATTTGAATGATTGGAAAACATTTTGTGATTTAATCGAAATTATTACATTTATTTATGAAAATTCTATAATACTTATTTTTATATGGCAAATTATTCTTAAAGAACATTTTCCTAGTTCGTTTTCAGTTGAATAATTCTCATTTTTATACACATAAATTTTTTTTAAAAATTTATTTAATATAGAGTATTGCACAAGTTGCTGCTGATAGATCATTATTCTTTCGTTTACCAGTAAATATGCTAATTCGTCAAACAAAAAGTCAACCAATTGTTAGAATGACTGCCCAAGAATTCATGTTTGGATTTCAAACACCATTAACAACTTTAGGTAATACATTTCTTCCTAATTGGATATCTTTCGATAGAGTTGGATTAATAGACAGAGTAAGTCACTAATATTGTATTTAATTAATTTGAAAAAAAGAAAAAAACAATTTAATAACATCTTTTAAATTGTAGATGTATGATTTTACTTCAGATTTTGAAACATTTTATGATGGATCAACTGATGCTAGTATATCGGGTTTATATGATACTTATCGTGGTTCAAAAAATTTACCACAATGGAATCATGAACATTGTAATAATATTGAAATGGCATCAGATGGTACAAAATTTAAAAGTTTTCTTGAACCAAATGAAACTGTTAAATTTTTCCGTAAAAGTATGTGTCGGCCACAAAGAATGGTAAGTTATACGCTCACAAGTTCTATTAGAATTTAAATTTTGTATGTTATATATGTACAAACAATTTTTACCAGCACTGTATAAGGATAATTGTAATTAAGTATTTAAGCTTATTCAGAAGTATCTATTGATTCATATTATGAGAAATGTTCAGACGATATGAAAAGCAATAAAATTTAAAAAAGAATTAAGTATAATTGTTTTTTTTTTTAATTGTAGATCTATGACATCAACATTAACATTGTTTATGTACATACATATATTCTGCTTTTTTTCTCATATAAAATATTCATATAATGTAACAGTAAAGAGTAGATATATCTAATAAGTGTAAGAAAAAAACGTACTTACTCACCTGTTATTAATTAAAACTTTTTTTTTTCTTTTTTACACTTGTTTTGGAAAGAAGAAAAAAAAACAGTATTATTAAAATCAAATAAGATCAATGTAATCAAGTTAAAGTGATATTGAATTAATGCTTATAGAGTTTATAACTTTAAATAATGAATATACGCGCGTTAATTAATATATACTGTTGCGTTGTCTTGAAAATTAACTACGATATAAAAATAATTTCAAAATTTTAAATTACTTTACAATATGAATTTTATTTTTTTTTTACATAATAAACATGCATTTTCTTATTTTGATAAATAAAAACAAAAGCGATTATAATCTAAATTGAATAACATGCATAAAAACAATAATTATTGTTATTTTAAAATTTATAAAAAAAGAAAGAAAAAACAACAAAAACAAAATAAAAACTTGTTTCTTTTAATTTGTTTACAAATTAAATAAATTAAAATTATTATTATTATTTTTGTTGTTGTTATTTATAGGTTAAAGTCGGTGAGGAAACGGTTATATCTGAATTAACTGCGTATAAATATATGTTCGAAGAAAATGCACTTGATAATGGTGAAATTGATAAAAGGAATAAATGTTATTGTCGAAAAGGTAAGTGAATAATAATAATAATAAAAAAAAAAATATGTACATAATTCGAATTTTTATTTTTTTTTTCGAAAATAATAAAAAATGAAAAAAAAAACTGGTATTTTGTTTATTTTTAATTTTTTTTTAAAAATAAATTTTTGAAATATATACGAGATTTTACAATTTAAGCGTGACTTGATGTGTATTATTGTTTAATAACAGTTTATTGAACCGTAAATGTTGAGGGTTAATGAATCCTTTGGGGGCGACTTTTACTTCTAAAAAAATTTCATTTGTAATGTAATTCCCGCATTGTCAAAATATTGTTGAAGAAATTGACTTTGTAAAAGTCAAAAATTATTACTTTGCAATCATTCTAACTGTAAGATAATTTTATTTTACTATACAAGAAATTTCATTCGTTCTTCAGGACAATTATTTTAATTTTTTTCTGAATTTTAAAATGATATTAGAACAAAAAACACTATAGCCATTTTTTTTCTTCACATAAATCATATAGAATAATTCGAGATTTTTCTCAATTACATATTCATATATGTTTTACGTTAGCATTCTGGATTTAGCTGGTTTTTTTTTTTTTGTTTAACAATGACATAACATAAAATTAGAATGTACGTACACAGTTCTAACTTTTTTTGTTAAATAAAACGGAAAATTACATTATTTTTTTATTGAATTATCAGGAACAAAAAAAAACAAACCCCTCCAATAAGTAAGTTAATTAAAATTTTGAAAACTATCATTATTTTTTAAATTACTATAATTTTTCAGAAAATTAGTATTTTCGTTTCGAAATAAGTAAACATCTTAAACATGATATATACTCGGCATGTGTTTAAATTTACGTACATACATAGCATTAGCAATTATTGTATATATTCCCCTATAATATCATAGTTAAATTTAATACTCTGTCATTTAATCATTCGTATTGTCACATGTTTGTATCTGATTAATGTAATTTTCCTTCTAATTTTTTATGTTAACAAATAAGCATAATGTTTTTTACACCACGTGCGTTCGGAAAATTTTTAACGCAGTTTTTCGCGTTTGTTCACAAGGCTTTACAAGGCCAACACATGAAATTGTATAAAAATCTATAATTGTATCCCCTTCAATACCAACTGTCGCAGTTGCAGGGAAGCCAATGAGAAAGAAACCCTCACTCATTACCTCTGGAGCTGTCCGGCACTTGCCAGAGTAAGGTTCCAGACAATAAGCAGCTTCTTCTTCAAGGACCTTGAACAAATAGCAAAGTTCTTACCGTAACATTATACGATTCCTGAATAGAACAAGATGGCTATAGTGATCCACCGGTATTATGAACGCCATTTCCTAAGGTTACGCGAAGTGTGGTATATCCAAACGGCACTTTCAGTGCTATTCGGGTCTTCGAAAGATTTTGAGGGCCGCCACGTCAACCAACCACTGTGACTATATCTTAAAATCTCAATAATTCTGGCAAAAGTTCACATCGGAAATCTATAATTATTGTAAATGCAACTATGCTCAAAAATTAAGATTTCAAATGAAAATTTCGTAAACTTCGAAATTAACACGGTTATGTGTATTCATGTTAAATTAATAAGAAAGTAAAATAACAAAAAACAAAAAAACAAAAAAAGTTAATAAGTATGTTCATCTTGACACTAACCTTGTCCATCTTTCAAAATACATTATTTGTAATACAATGAATACCTATTGAAAAACCAGTTATATTTTTCGATATTACATTATTATGTACTATTATGTTTTCATGTAAAGTATTGTATTATGTAGCAAAGCTTGATAAATTTGCATTTTATAATACACTAACATTGCATTGTATACTCATATGTACGTTCATCCTTTCTTTACATTGAAAAATAAGTCATTTAGATTTAGTTTTTGTTTATTTTTTTTTTTTTTCAAAAATAACAAAGGAAATTTAAAAAAATAAATTTTAAAAAATAAAATGCATTTTTATAATCGATTTGTAATTTTTATCAATCATACAAAACTTTTAATTACAATAATTAAAAAATAATTTGTAATTAATTAATTTAAAGTCAAAAAAAACAAAAAAAAAAAACACATAAGTAATAAATAGAAAAATTTCAATGACAAAAACATGTAACATAATAATAATGATAATTGATAATTGATCGCAACAAAATGCAATTTACACAATAATTATAAAAATAACGAAATTTCTAAATTACATTTTTGTTGTTGTTTGTTTTGTTTTCTATTTATAGGTTATTGCCAGCCAAGAGGATTAATTGATGTAACTGATTGTTATTATGGTTTTCCAATATCCCTAAGTTATCCTCATTTTATGGATGGTGATCCAAAATTAGTTGAAAATATTGATGGATTAAAACCAAATAAAACATCACATGAAAGTTATTTTATGGTGAATCCGGTAAGTAAATACTCGTATATACGAAAAAATAAAATAAAATACAGATAATTTTAAAGATGTATTCATTCATGTTGCTGTTGTTGTTTCTGTGGGTAGACAGGAGAGTCCATTGTACTCAGCGCCTCGTCTCAAGTAATAAATCTCGTTTCCTAATAAACGAGAGGATTTTGTCTAGAGGTTGAGAACAGAATCTGATGTCTTCCATTCTCATTACATCAGAGTTCCATGTGCGCAGCCTTATCCTAGAAAAGGCTGGGCAACAGCAGAGATGGTGCTTTGTTGTTTCCGCCTCCTCCAGGCAGGCTCCACACGTTGGATCCCTGACTACTTCCATGACCGCCAGATGGTGATTACACGTGTTGTGCCTTGTGATGAGCCCAACGAGAGAAATATAGCCGTCCTTTCCTCAGGCCTTTTCACAAAGCGTTTCGTACCATTCATTCATACTCTATAATTTTTTATTTAAAAAATCGATTTTACAAAATAATAACTTAATTCGATTCTTGTAATTATGTAATAAAGTAATCATAACAATAATTGAAATTCAATTCAGGTATATACAATTATGAAACTTGATTTTTTTTTTCTTTCACATTTTTTTTCTTAATTGCATATAAAATGCATATCTATACAATATAGTGTCTTTGACCGTTAAAAATTATAACCTTCAATATTTTTTTTATATGAATTATCGTGTAAAATATATTCTCTTTTTGTTATTACACATTTTTTTTTCTCAGATATGAAATGAATATTTTTGTAAATAAAAATTGATTTTCAATTAATGATTCGGTCTACTGAAATTTTTATTGAAAAAACTGGATTAACTTAATCGAAATATACAAAAAAAAAAAAAAATAAAATAATAAGAATATAAAGCTAAAAACAATATACAGTGTGTGTAATGAGAAAACAACTGATTGTGAGATGTGTTCTGAAAAAATTTCAATTATTTATTTCACGGAATAAATAATGACAATAGCACAGTAACCGTAATTGCTAGTTTTGAACTATATTACCTGCTATTTACATCCTTGTTTATGAGAATTAAATTCTTCTTTTGCAGCAATTATTGCATTAATAATAATTATTAATAAATTAAATAAAACAAGTATCACACAATCTAAAATATTTCGTATATTTTGAACATAAACAGGATGTTAATTTAATTGCTACTAGGTAAAAAGATAAAACTTCAGATATATGTATTTATGTACGTAGAAAAGTACTTTTTCGAAAGTGTAATACATCAAAAATTAACCCTTTTGCACTTCAAGCTTCTTTTCATTGAGGAAACTTTTACTTTTTAAAAAGAACATAAAAATGTCATTAAAGAATTATTTTTGAAAAATTGTTAAATCTCATTTCATTGTTTTGAAAAAAAAACATCTTTGCCAAAAAAGATGATAATTTCCAAAATTTACACTTTTTAAATAAAGTACCTAATTGTATGGATTGACAAAAAATTAAAAAAAAAAAAAACTTTAATCGTTTTTACAGCAATTTTCCTTGGCCATAACATCAGAAATGATAATGGATTTTTTTGTACATTATTTTCGATATATCATGAAAATTTCAATTTAAATAAAATTTTAAATTACAAAATAAATTTTTTTTTTATTGTTATTTCATTTTTTATGTAGGCACGAAATAAAATTTTTTAATTTATTATAATTCAATAAATTCTACAAAATCATAAATTATTGAAAATTATTACAAATGAGTAAAATCAATTTAATATCAGATCAAGATAAAATATATTAAATTTCGATAAAATACTTGAAATTAAAAATAACAGATTTTTTAAATCGATTCATGCGTTTAGATAAATACATACATATATTATATACTATATACGAGTAGGTACGTATGTAAATAATAAAATCAATTTACGGAAGAAAAACGTGTTATGTTTGTGCATAGACGCATATATAGTGAACATTTACATGACCTTATCAATCTCAATTGATTTTTGTGAAATTTATCATAAGTAGTTTTTAAAAAGTCAATTATTTCAAAGTCAAAAGGGATTTTTATTGGAAAATCTTGAATTTTTTTTTTTAATGTAAAACATAACTTTAAGCGTTTTCTAAAAGCAAACAATGTAGAATCGTTAACAATGACAGTTATTCAAATAAAATAATATTCTTTTAGAACACTGTAATCGTGACTAGTTATTCAAGTTAAAGTTAGTTAAAGTGTCAAAAACACTTCTTCCTTGATTCCTTCTGACAAGCAGACAAGGGTCTAATGTCTAACGCAATACGTGTAAATTAATTGACAGTTATTTTACATATAATCAAATCGAATAGATGTAATAAAAAAAAAATTGTAATTGTGCAATGATGCAAAAAATATTCGCTATATTAATTACGAGTACTTATAGTCTAATAATAGTCAATGTAAAATTACCTTATACGTTCTCAATGTTAAATACAAGTTTTTCCAAAATGTTTAACACAATGCCATGACATCGTCGATATTATAATAAACTTGAAATCATATGCATATGTAAGCGTATACATACAATGTTCAATATGGTCATTACCTAATATCACTTATTAATTTGGTTGTTCTTTTTAAAAAACGTGTATTTTTTTTCAACACTTCAGGTACCTCCATATATATCAAACAAAGATCTGCGCATATTTAAAAGATTTTCATACCAAGAAATTAGAAAATTAGTGTATCAGTTAGACGCATCACAAAAAGATAGAAAATTTGTTTTAAGAAGAAAGACTTTCGAGAGAAACATAGATTCATTACATTCTGAATAAAAAGTTTTCTAAAATTTGATGTCTTTGATAATTTATTACTTTTTATTTTTTCCATTCTTGCAGAGATCTGGTTTACCACTATCTTGCTCAGTTAAATTTCAAATTAATATGCATCTTAGAGATCTTAGAAGTATGACGAATGTTGAAAGATTTAGTGATACAACATTTCCTATGTTATGGTTTGAAATTGTAAGTATGATGGTAGAGATTCAATTGAATTTTTTCAATTTAATTTTTATTCTTTTTAATTTTTTACATAGACAATGCATGAACTACCAGAACCATTAAAAAATCGTTTTCATTTATATTTAAATATACTTCCATATGTTGATCCTATTTTACTTTGGGGTGGTCAAATAATTGGAATTATATGTTTATTAATTGCAATAACAAAAGCCTTAATGAAATTACCACAATTTTCAACAGTTGCTAGTAAATATGAAAATAAACAGAATAAATATTCAAAATCAAATATTCGATGTGGTGGTGTATATCAACCATGTGAAGTTAAATTGGTTGATGTTAATGAAAAAAAAATATTAAAAAGTGATGATGATGATAATGATAATGGTAATAATGATGCTATGATGTGTGAAATTGATTTAAAAGATGATAAAAAATATATGCTTGAACAAGAACCAGCAATATCATCATCAGATGATGAAAGTAATAACAGTGATAACAGTCAATCATCATCTTTACAATATTCTTCAGATGATAAAAAAGTCGGCGATCAAGATAAAATTGTAAGCTTGAGCGCATAAATATTTTTTTATTTATTAAAAATTCTTTTATAATTTTTTTTTTTTCATTTTTCGATATTTACAGTTGGGCAAAAAAAAGTATTATCCAGATAGTAGTAGACCTAAAGATCAAGATGTTATTAATAAAAATGATTGGGAACTGGGAGAAGCAACAACATTAATTGATGATGTCGGTAATGATAATTTTCAATCATTATCTGATGAATAATTTAAGAAATGAATAATAGTTTAATTTTTAATTAGTTTATTTAAATTTAATTACTTTTATTATATAAGTTTTACTGATAAGTAAGAAAATATGTGATTTGAAAATATTTCTGCTCTCTGTATGCATAATTTTTATTTTTATGTCTTTTTTTTTTACCTAGTCTATTCAATCAATTACATAACACACTTAAGGGGCCGTTTATATTTGCGATTTATTCCTGTCGTGAACAAAAATATCTCTCGTAACTTTGTTTACATTGAAACAGTCGAAAGTCGATATTTTCTTCTTGAATAAATTTCTAGAAACAACCGTCCGAATACAATATTTCATGGAATTTTTTTTCCAGCAGTGTTTACATTATATGACACAATTTAGAAGCAATTTCTTGCTTGAATATTTTGAAAATGTCATGAATAATCTTCACGACAGAAAACTTCAGGAATATAAATTGCAAATGTAAACGGCCCCTAATTCTATTTTGATCATTGACAAATTTCCATTACTTATCATTTTTCTAATTCAGAATAATTTTAAATACAATTTGTATTTTTTTTCCCATACACAAAAATTAAATTAGCAAAATAGTAAAAACAACAAAAAAATTCAATTAAAAACAGAATAGAAATAGAAAAAATAATCTATCCAAAGTTTTCATTTTAAAATATGTGATAAAAAAAATATTATGGAGAATTTTTAACTGCCAATTTAAAAGTTCTTTTTATTTGAAAAAAAAGAAAAGAAAAAAAAACTAACTTTCTAAATGAAATTTTAAACTTATACAGAATGAATTTTATAACTAAAAACAAAATTAAAGTACATATTTCAAAATTAGTTTGTAATTTTAAAAAAATGTAAAAGTACACATACCTACATATTATAAAAAAAAATTTGTACATACTAAAAAAACAAATATAAATATCGAATAATGTTTGCTTGCTATATTGAAAAGTATCAATGTATATAGATACAAAAAAAAAAAAAAAAAAATCTTATAGCCTCTGTGAGGTTTAATTATATATGTTTTTTTTCCAAATATAGTTTAAGTACCCATAAAATTAATAATTATAATTAATATTCAAAAATATTGTGTGTTTTTTTTTCTACATTTTTAAATACTAGGTATGTTTAATAAGTTCGTTGTAGGTGTAATTATTATTTAGATATATACTACATAGAATATTACATTATAATAATATCTATAAATATATATGTATGTATATGTATATTTTAAATTCAATTATAAGTATTTTTGGTGTAAGTTGTATTAATTATAATTTTTGTTACTCTATTTCTTCATTTTGTTGTTATTTAAATTTAAAAAAAAAAAAAAACGAACAATTTGAATAAAATAATTGAGAAACAAGAAAAAAAAAATATGTATTTATATTTTTCATTTATTTTAAATTTTATAAAAAAAAAATGTCAATAACCTAAAAATGTATAATTTTTTATTCAATAATGAATGTAAATAACAGGAGAAGAAAAAAATAAAGTTTTCATATAATATTCTTGTTTATAATTCTATTTGTAGATAAAAATCAAAATCTGTTAAAGTAGTTCTGGTGTTTACAACCCTTTGACTCGACATAACTGCGAGGTGTGTCGGTGTGTGGTATCAAAACGGCACGGTTTAGTGCTAATATATTTGGAAAATAATCCAAAGAATCGCCGTGTCAACTAACCAACCAGTCCTGGTGTTTCCATTGAACATACTTTTTAATATTGAATACAAACTTTACTTTCAGTGTACTTGGAAATTTTAATTGAACATAACTATAAAAAAACAAAAGTGGAGTAGAAAAAACAAAAACTTCTTTCATTTTTAAACACTTTTTTAAAATTTAATTTGAATTATTTTTAAATCAAACACAAAACTAATTAGAGTTCTACTTCTAGAATATTTTCAAAAACTAAATTATTTTAAACTCTTATAATTACGAGTACATAAGTGTACATAAATCTTTATTTATTTTGTGCATCAGTTGAATGATCAACAATTTCTCCAAAACCATTCTCTAAATTAGAAGTAATATCTGTTGGATTATCAGATATATTATCTGAATTATCATTATTCTTTTGATTATTATCAGATCCAAATTCTAGATATTCCAATGATGAATTTTCAGACACAGATTCATTTTCCAATATAATTTCATCATTTTGAACAACTAATTGTGGTTCTTTTTTATTAGAACCATTATAAAGTTCTTTAAGCGTAGCACGGGTTAAATTTAATTCATTTAATCCTGGAAAACGTGTTTTTGCTGCTTTTCTATCATCATGTCCTTTCTTTCTTATTGCTCTTCTTTCAATCTGTTCAATTACTTCTTTTTCATTTTCTGCAAATTTATCTGATTCTGCGGCACTTGATATAGAACTAGCATTAGATTTTTTTCTTCTTTTTATAATTTGACGGCATTTATTGGTAAATCCTCCAATAATTTCTGAAAATAATGCTAATGCCGCTAATACATATCCTATACCCATTAAAAGAAACATTCCTTCTGTATCTGCTGTAGTTAATTGTCGTTCTTCACGTATGATTTCTTTTAATGCATGTCCTGCACTAGCCTGTAAAAGTCGTCCTGTTGTTGAACGTTGCATTGCCCATGATACTTCATTTTCAAATTTTAACATTAATCCACTTCTTTGAATTTTTAAAATTACTTCATTTATACTTTTAGCAAATACAGAATTTTTTGGAAATGCAAGTCCAACTTGAAATGGAGCAAAACATTCTTCACTTAAATGCAACATTGAACGTTTACTCATACCTCTGTCAAATAAAATAAAATAAATAAAATTTATTTGTTAAATTTGTCAGATTAATTAACTTGAAAATCCGTTTGAATAATTTTTAGTAAATAAATTTATATGTATGTATTTTCTTACTCAGTAGAATAATTTGATTGTACAAGATATTGTAGCTGTGCTCTAGATCCCAGAAAAGCGTAATTCCAAAAAAATGATTTTGATACATTGCCAATACCTTCTTCAATTGTACCAACAAATTCCATTTTTCTATATAGTCTGGCTGTTGCGTCATGTTCAGAGTTATTAAACCACATATTCCAACCACCTTTATCTGAATTGTATTTATTTTAATTGTAAAATCTTTTTTTTTTTTAACTTTTTGTATTGTTTTTCTTTCTTACCGAGAGTGCTCACACGAAAGAATAATCCCAAGAGATCATACACTGAATCAACAGTGTCAGGAAAAGCAGGCAAAGTTACAAATGCAATAATTGACCCAGTGTAGCATGCAGTTATTATAATAGTGAAGAGCCAATAGAAGCCAATTAAAACTCGTGTTGACATTTTTTCTGAATTACTCCATGAATATTTTCCACTAAAGCTCAAGCTATTAGTGAAAGTTCCAAAAACATACCAAAACATATTCTCAATTTCGCCCCAATTACCAATTACATGTGACAATGATAAACGATCTGTGAAAGCAAGTGGAAAAATACCTAGCAAATAAACAGCAGTCAATGCAACCCATACCGGCCATTGAAATGGACCCATTATTGCCCGATATCTAAAATAAAAATTTTAAAAAAATTTCTCAAATATTAATATTTTGCAATTTTTCAATTAAGATTTACTTTGGTAAAGCTTTTGATGCTAATGTAATAAAAGCAGCACAATCCTTTGAATGACCAACAGACATATCAATATCGTTAAGACGATCGATTGTTATATATACACCTGCCATTCCAACATCAGCTCTGCCACTTTGAACCTCATCACGAACAGCTTCTCCTGATCTGGTTTATATAAAATCATAAAATTTGTAAAATATAAAAAATACTTTTCATATCATTATACAAACCCTAAAGTAAATGCATTAACTGGTTCTGTTATTTCAAAAGAAAAATTAAGCCTTTGTGATAGTAAACTCATCAAACGGTATTCAATACCTTCCCAAAAAACATTTACAGTTCCTGAACTGTCCATAAATTTTTTACGAAATATAAATGGTGGTTGATTTACCGCTGAAACAATAAATCGATGTCCAGCAAAACCTCCAAGAAATTTAAATGGAAAAAGATTTATATGAGGACGAGATAACATTCCTCTAATCCAACTAGTTAAAACTACTGGAACATTTGATCCTAAACCATCGGAATATAAACGATGCGTATACAATACATATGGTCTTTCCTAAAAGTAAAATATGTATATAAAATAATTTTTATTTTTAATATATTTTATTTAATTTTCAAATAAAAATTCAATAATAGCTGCATTCCATTCGGCTACTTCGGAGTAGACAGGCCTGAAATCCCAACAGAACGCATCAGCTAATAATATTTGCGTTACCTTTTTTAGATCAGTAGCAAGAGATTCTCCCACAACTAATAAATTTATAATTTTTGATGATGCTTCTGATGATAGAAAATCACGTAATTTCCATTGTGAAGATCTTGCAACAACAATTACTTTATTATCCATTTGTGGTCCAATTATTTCTTGAGTTTTTGTTGGATCAGAAAGAAAAAGTATATAACTTCTGCAATTATTATCACCTCCTTTAATAAGATTTTCATTTTGCAATCGATACCTTTTATCGATTTTACCATGATAAAATGTAAATGGAAAAGCCTAAAAATTTAATAACAAATAAAATATAAATTTTTTTAAAATAATTAAGTATGGTAAGTGCCTTGAAACAAACTGTGGAAGACGTGATGCTACTTTTGTGCCTAAAATGAGAACCTCGTATCAGATACGTGATGTTTAATATGAGCTTCTCACTTTTTGCCAGAACAAGACATCACGTGTCTGATACAAGGTTTTCATTTTAGACACAGAAGTAGCATCACGTCTCCCACACTTGGTTTTAAGGCAAAGGATTAATCAATTAACCTGAAATAATTTTTGAAGAATAGAATTTTCTGAATTTTCAACAAATGTATCATATAAAATGAATGATGGACAACGATTTAAATATTCAATAGCGACTTTATTCAATAATCCAATTAATGAAAATGATTGTTCTGTTTCACTACCACTTCCTATATATGTATCAATGTTAAAATTTATTGCTAATGTTTCTGCTTTTGTTTTTGGATGACCTCGAAATGTTGAATCAATCGATCTTTTTGTTAAATTTTTCACTTTCGCAATATTTTGTAATATTTTCTCATTAAATTGATATTTTTTTATTAAAACATTTTTAAATATATTTTCTGATTCAATATCAAATTTTATACAATCTGAAGAAAAACTGTATATAAGAACGAAAAAAAGAATTAATTTTATTTCAAACACCATGTTGAAAAGATATTCCGTTTCTGAAAAGTATATTGAAAAAATATAAATCAAGATTCTAGAAAATTTCTTTTTTTTTTTTGTTTTTCTTTAATAAAATGCCATGAAATTAAATAATTGGAAAAATAATAAGTTTTTTGATTATTGTACCTATTATTGAAGTAGGTACATAATTATATGAACACCTGATGTAATTGACTTTCTATTTCAATTCTATACTTGCTATTTTCGTTTCTAATAAAATATTAATGGAGTTTAGAAAAAAATGTGTATTCAACATTAAAATATATATTTTCAAGTTCATTTCAAAATATGTATGTAACTCTTTTTTTTTATTATTTTTAGAACACAAATAAATCGAGGTCTTAGAATTAATCTTGTGGATGAAAAAGTTCTGTAAAAATTTCTTAAATTAACCCTATACTCAAATAAAAATTTTATTATTAGTTCAATCAAATTTTACTAGTCTTTTAGTGTACAGTTGTTTTTACTGTTGGTTGGTTAGTTGATGTGGCGGCCCTGGAAATCTTTCGAAGACCCAATTAGCACTGAAGGTGCCGTTTTGATACCACACCTCGCGTAACCTTAGACAATGATGCTCATAATACCGGTAGATCACTACAGCCATCCTGTTCCATTCAGGAATCGTATAATGTCTCTTACCGTAACTTTTGCTATTTCCTCAAGGTCATTGAAGAAAAAGCTCCCCATTGTCTGGAACCTTGCTCTGGCAAGTGTCGGACAGTTGCAGAGGTAGTGAGTGAGAGTTTCTCTCTCTTTGGCTTCCCTGCAACTGCGGCAGTTGGTATTGAAAGGGATACCCATTTTTTCTTGTTTTTAATGGTATTTTATCGTCTAAACTGATTAAAATAAATTTTGATTCGTCTGAGAAGAAAACAGTACGATGCAAACTGCAAGGACATCATCAGTATAATTCAAAATAAATTGAAAAAAACAGTAAAATTTTATAGAGGTATGTGATGGTAAGGATATGGGTATGAAGAGCCGTTAAGAAAATAAAAGGCACAATGCAATGGCAGGATAGATAGATAGATTATAGGGCTATCATTGCACTTCGACCAATATTGATCTTTTGTGCAACAATGGCAGGATAATTTTATAAATCTATTCTTCCAACACTTGTCCTTCTCTTGTCCTGGTGAAGACAAATCAATTTTTTGGGTTTCCAAGCATGACCCTAAGCATACTTTATGTTAATCAAAGAATTGATTTGAAAGTTAAAATATTGATATGTTTTGAACGGCACTGTATAGCTATGTCCTGTCAATACTGAAAGGGTTAAAATCATTACAAGTTTTTAAAAAGGACCTTGCGATCGTTTCAAAATTCATACATGCCTATAGATATTGCATGACATTAAGATTTTTACTTGTTATTTTAAAGAAGGAAGAAAATCATGAAAGTGTGTAAGTAATTTTTGTACACTTTTTTTTTTCTATTAAATTAAAAATTAAAGAACGAAGTTATTCTTCCCTTGAAATTTTTTTAAAATGAATTAACCACAACATAAAAATTATCCTAGATGAAAAAGTATAATGGGAAAGGTAAAAATCAAAGTATTTCTAAGTCTGTTATTGATTTCAAAATTAATTTCCATGAGGTTTGGAATTCAATGGAATATCTTCAGTGTTTGATTTATTTAAAAAAAAAAAAAAAACACAATTATTAAATAAAGATATTCAATTAAATTATTCATTCAAATTTATTTGCTTACAATTTTTTTTTTTTTAAATTAAATTTATTCAAAATTCAAAATACAATAATAATATTATGAAAAATAATGCTGTTGTAAATATCCTACAAATTAAAGTGAGAAAAAAAATAACATTATAACTAAAAATTACACAAAAAATTTAATCGATTAATAAATAAATTAATAAATTAATCGATAATTAAATTAATTAATTAATAAATTAGAAAACAACTATTCTTTAAATTTTAAGATCGTGGTTTTATTTCTTTTCATTTTTCTAATGTAAAATTTATTAAATCTCCATTTTTTTTTCGCAGATTTGTTGTATGTGGTATCAAAGTGGAATTTGGTCCTTGATGATCTGTAATTTATGAGAAAATTAGTATATTTTCATTTTTTCTATACTCATACACATACATATAAGAAACACTCAAAAGTTAACAGGATTAGTAGAAATAAAGCGTTTAAGTTAAATTTAGTATATTTATTGCAATTTCAATAGCAATCACATAAAATTAGACCACTCATACATTCATTATTATAAATAAAAATAAACACAGAGAAATGCTTTATGAAAAAAAAATCAAAACAATACAAATTTTCGGGTTTTACAGTAACAATTTACTCACACTCTGTGATAAATTTAAAAACAAAATTCGCG
The DNA here is from genome assembly GCA_932526495.1 of Bombylius major. Lineage (NCBI taxonomy): Eukaryota > Metazoa > Arthropoda > Insecta > Diptera > Bombyliidae > Bombylius > Bombylius major. Next base: position 51,039,081 of record OW052044.1, read on the forward strand.
AATCATTTTAAAAATTATGAAATTTAATTACTCGATTAATTTTGAAATTGTTTAAAAATAGTTTTGTTTAATCAAAATTCTTACGGAATTCTTATGATTTCGTTTACGAAATTGTATAAAATATGAAGTTTGGATTTACAGTTATAAAATGATGAGTTTATATTATATTTTTAAAAATGTTAACAAATGAGCGAGAGAAAAAATGTGATACTTAGTTCAATTTAAAAAAAATTAGAATGGCTAAGTTCAAAAATGCAATTTTAACTTATTTTTTTCCATTATGAATTGCACATAAACATAATTTATGATTTACATTTAAAATTTTCAAATTTAGCCAATCTATGTAAATTAATAAAAAAAAAAATGAATTTTTAAAGCTAACCTTTGAACACATTTCTAAATAGATTTCATCAGTATCCCAAGGTCCTCTTTCTGGTAATGGAATTCCACGTCGTCTTAATTCTTGTACACAATCAGTTAAATCAAATATTGGCAATGGATCAATATTTGCTTTTGTTACTTCTTTAACTAAATATTCAATATAATGTTGACTATATATATTTTGTCATGTAAAACCCGAATTAAATAAAAAAAAAATACATAAAAACAAAATTAATACTGGCTTACTAATTACTTATTAGAAATATTAAGAAATTTTTAAAAATTTTAATAACAAAAAATTAAAGGAATTGGAAAAGAAAAAAGGTTGATTACACGTAGAAAAAACTTAAACGGCTTAAAACTTCATGTTACGATACAAATCTTGTCAGTATATATTCTGTTAATTAATTAAAACGTGAAGTCTTCACTTGAGCTAGCTCACCTTAATTAATTCACGCCTATAAATACCATCAAGTACGCCATATGGCTTAGGTGGTAAGCGTTTATTTTCCCGTTTCATAACAATTTCAAGATCATCAGTTGATAAAATTTCAAGTGTGTCTAAATTACGCTCTCGAATTATTAAACAGAGGTATTCAATGTAATGATTTCTGGAAATTTTAGGGATTTCGAAGAAAAAAAAATATATGTATCACTTTTAAAGATAGAATTTCAATTATTTTATTAAAGTTCATAAGGATCCAGTTAATGTCGCAATTAACCTATATGGATGTATCCAGGGAGCTTCTTATACTTAATTAGAAATTTAAATAAGAAAATGTTTCAGATCTTTTGAAAAATTCGAAATAAATAAATGGAGTCCATTTTCCATTGTCGAAAAATACATAAAAGAATGTTGGGGTTAAAAACTCATCCCCAAAAGAACGTCAAGACAGAGGTGAGTTCATTTCACAAAAGTTTTATAATAATTTTCGAATGGTTTCTATTTTTTTATGATTTTCATTTTCCACAGTTTTGATTGACAGATTTTATGGAATTTTAATATTCTGAAACAGGAATTTATATCTTGAAGAAACGACGGTTTTTTTTTCAATTCGGGAATTTTAATACACTTTCTGAAAACTGTAAATATTTATTTTGTTAATATTTTTTTTTCTTACCGACAAAGTCCGGCATGATGATCTAGAACATCACCATTACAAACTGTATCGACTAATCCTGTTGGTGTTTCTTTTTGTAATTGTATTAAACATTTTTTGATGATAGTTTTTGTTCCATTAATTTCATCTTCTGTATAATTTGGTTCTATATCATATGATATTTTGTGTGAATCTAATAATTTTTGTAATTGATGTGGTTCTTTATCTCGTAAATAAAATAAACAATTACGAGGATGATGAGAATGTAAACCAAGTTTTGAACAGTATGGTGAAACCGTACATTTGGCACCCATCATAAAAGCTTTACCGCAACCATAACAGAACTCAAATTTGCATTGAACACATGTGAAATGCATACAGCCACCTCTGCAAAAAAAATGAAATTTTGGATTTTTTTTTTCTTCCGAAAATTTATTCAACATACCTGGTAAGAGAATATCGAAAATGACATCGAGGACAATCAATACCATGTTGTTGTAAATGTAAAGCAACACCTTTAGCTTGTTTATCTGGATCATTTGATTCTTTCCATTCTTGAAATTTTTCACATGAAATTCCTTCATGTTGTTTCTCCCACTAAATTTAAATTTTTTAATTTTTAAATTGAAGTGTATTAGATTTCACATATTATTTCGTTTAGGTATATACTTACTGGTTTTCGGCATTGTGAACATGTTATTGATCCACAATCTGGACAGATTAATCGTTTTTGTTTGGGTCTTGCAAAAAATCCAGATGAACATTTTATACACCATTTGAAATTTGGATCTTGTACAAGAGTACGATCTCTCAATTTACATTGAAAAAGTTCATGAACTTCTGGATCAATGATATTTTTCAAAAATATATCCAAATTTGAAAAATATTCTAAAATATCATTTTCATGAACATCAGGATCATGAAGTTGTGGCATTTTACAAAATGGACAATTACAATCATTAATACTTCTTTCTGTAATCTATACAAAAAATAAAAAAATAAAATTCATTCATACTGAAATGTATAGTGAGTTTTATAAAATAACAAATTTTACCTGGATAGTAAAATAATTTTTGGCACAATCTTTACAACATTTATGAGTGCATTTTAACATTGAAACAATTTGATTCATTGGATATACCGCTGTACAAAGTTCACATTCTTGTTGAAGTAAAGAAATTGCTTGTTCAATATCACTACATTCTCTAGCTGCCCATGCAGCATCATTTTTGTTGAATTTTAATTTAATTAAAGCGGTAGCTAATTGAGCTTCAGCGTAATTATCAACAAGTCCATCTTCTAGAAGTTTTCTAGCTGTAATCTAAAAAAAAAATTATTCAATAACACCAAGTAACTTTAACATTTGAATAATTCATGTTCTTGTACCTCAGGTGATTCCTCTTCTTCAATGGCGTAGGCTTGAATTATTTTAATTGGTATATTACTTCCTTTTTTGCCAGTTAATTTGACTTCTTTTTCACTTTCGTCAGACGAAGATTGATCATCACTGAAACAAGTTTCATGAATTATTTTTTTCGCTTTCTTCGGTTCCACTGGTTTCAGAATTTTTATTTTTTGAAAGTTTGGTTTCTCAATAGAATTTTCAACTTGTGTTTGCATAAGTTTTGATATTGTTTCTGATACTGAATTTGCGGGACGATTTGTAATAGCTTTTGGTGTCGTTAATTTTGATGGTTTCAAATTTCTAGAATTTTTAATTGTTTCTTTTGGTAATTGTTTATTCAGAAACTCTTGTTGTATAGTTTTCACTGATGTCGTTGGTTTCAGTTGAATTTCTTTTGATAAAGATCTGGTTCGGACTGGAATGCGGTTTACTTTTTTATTTTGAACTTTCGAAGGTGTAGTAACTTTGACATTAGAATCTAAAGTTTTTTCAGAATCTTTGATGCTTGTCTTCTCTATATTATTAGGTACGACATTATTTCCATTGGCTACAGTTCCTTCGTTATTATTCCCCACTGTTATTTCATTTATTGTGCTTTCTTCATCAATTTTGCTAGTTTTGTCCAAATTATTTGGTACTTTTTCAAATGAATCATTGTCCTCTATCACTGGTGGTACTACTTTACTATTTTTGTCAATTATATTTGGTGCATTGTTCAATGAGGCACCGTTTTCTGTTACTAGTGATTCTTCTTCGAAAGATATATTCTCTTTTTCAGTATTTAAAGAAATTACTTGATCCACTTCATCATTTTCTTCTGAAGACTTCGTAATAGCTAGAACATTATCTTCCACCACAGTTATACTTCTAGGTTCATCAGTTAATGATTGAACTACAGATATTTGCTGCATTAAGTCTACTTGTAAAGTGGAAGGAGGAGGAAGACTTAAAGAAATATTATCGGGGACAACGACCTCTTTCACCGATGGTACTTCTTCAGTAGCTTCATTTTCCTTTTCTGCACTCAGAGGATTTACCTGGATTAGAGCACCGTTTTCTTCTGAAGATTCTGTTATAATTGCAACATTACCTTCATCCAGAATTGTATCTCTAGATTCATTAGTTGAAGATTGAATTACTTTTAAAGAATCTTGTGTGTTCATTTCCTCTATATTAATTGAATTGTCTGAAGCAAGTAGAGGAGAACTTGAAGAAATACTCTGATGAATATTATTAGATTCGGGTAAATTTGTGGTAGATTCAATTATTGAATTATAATGACTTTCCTCTTTGTAATCAGTATTTGTTGGAATTCTGTTATCTTGAGCTGAATTTAAAGCTTCTTCTAGATTTTCATGATTTAAATTTACTTGCATAACTGATAGCAAGGGTTCTTCATTTATTATTTGACTTGTATTTTGATCTTCAACTACATGTGAAGTTTTTTCTTCTAAAAGTACAATATTAGAATTTTCTTCTTTAGATTGTTCATTTGAAAATTTATTATCTAATGTTGGATTAAAATCTTCCTGTGTTTGATTATCATGATGTGTCTCGTTATTGTTTTCGGCTAAATTATCATGTTGAGGACCATTTATATCTTCCTCTTGGTCTTCTATAGCGTAATTTGAATTATTATCTAATTGGTTTGTATTAAAATCATTATTTATTTCATTTATTATTTGTTCTGGAGCAACATTAATTTCATCCGCTTGCAAATAATTTTCTTGTTCATGTCTTATTTTATTTTCATTAGATTTTATTTCATATTGTCTGTCTTCTGTTTGTTCATGAATATTATATTCTTCTTCAGTTCCAGAGTACTCCGCTTCAGGATCATCTTCGTCAAAATCTTCTTCACCACTAATTTCATTTGTAATTAATTCCTCTTCTAATTCACTATCCTCATAGTCGTATTCACTGTCATCGGTCCATTCATCCGAATAACTTGCATCCAAATACTCATTTTCAGTTGTGAATGAAGCTATGTCGAAATTAATTTCTTCTTTCATTTGCTTTATTAAACGTTGTGTGTTTTCAACTAATTCTGATAAATTTTGTTTTACAGGAGGCTCTTTATTTTCAGAAGTTGAGTGAACTGCTTCTTCTTCTTCTTCTTCTTCTTTGTAAAGATCGGATTCAGCGGATCTGCTCTCTATAGCTATATTATCTCCTCTGAAATGATCAGACTGAACTGTAGTGCTGCTATCTACGGCTACATTATTCTCTTTGGTAAGATCAGACTGAACTGTAATCATACTATTTTTAACAACATTTTCGTTGGTGAGATCAGACTGGACTGCAGTACTAGTACTTGTAGTTACATTATCCTCTCTGAAAGGAACAGGCTGAACTGTAGTACTAGTACTTGTAGTTACATTATCCTCTCTGAAAGGATCAGGCTGAATTGTAGTGATACTATTCACAGCTACATTATTTTCTTCATTTTTATTCGTAATTACAATAACTTCTTTACTTGATAGTAACGGAGACTCTGGATGCAATTCCAATTTAATATTAAGTTGTTCTTTTGTTTTGAGTGTTGGTTCATTTTTATTTTGTAACGTATTTTGATTTTCTTCTGCAATTTCATCAGCACTCGAAACACTATATAATTCATCTTCAGAAGTAATACTCGGATTATCAGAAAAGTATTCATGTATATTTTTTACTAAATTTATTTCTTTTATTTCTTCTTCTTCTTCTTCAACCACATTTTTAAAGTCTTCTTCTTCTTCTTCCACCACATTTTTAAAGTCTTCTTCTTCTTCTTCTGAATTCTCTTCTGCACTATTAAATTTATCCTTTTCACTGTCAATAACAATATAAGATTCTGAAGTGTTTTCCTCGTCAATATCTTTTTTATTTTCTTCTATATCTTCTTCTCCTTCTTCTTCTTTCTGACTATAAGGACTTATACTTATTTCTTCAAGTTTTTCAATACTCTTATATATACTTTTTTTTCTAATTGGTATTCTAGATTTTAAAATACTACGTTTAACAATGTTTTGATTTTCTAGTCTTTCATTAGTTTCTGAAGGAACTTGATTTTGTGGAAATGCTTGATTTTCCTTTAAATCATCATTGGTATTTTCTTTGTTACTTATTTTAGAAATAATTGTATTTTCAATTTCTGTTTCTTGATTTTCTTTACCTACTTCACTTGTATTTTTTACATTAAAATTTTCCGTTCCTTTCTCTATTTCTTCATACTGACTTTTAACGTTTGATAATTCTTCTTTTACATCAAGTTGAGCACTTCGATCAGTTCTATTATGTTCTATAAATTCCTTTTTTCTATCTGTTGTGATAATGTTTTCGAAACTTTGCTCATTTTCTTCATCAATTTCAACAACTTCCTCTGAATTTTCAGTTTTCGACTGGGTTTCAGCTTTTAAATGTGCTATCGCTGATTGTAAAACAATTCTTTTTATAATTGGAGTTATAATACCTCCCTCAGGTTCAATCGATATGACTAAGCCATTTTCTGTATTGTACTTGAAATCTTTTAAAACTTTTGTTTCATATGTTTCCCAAAATACATCTTCTTCAGTATATGTGTTAGTAATAAATTGCTTTTGATTCTGAACCTGAATATCATTTCCAATCGAAATAATAGAATTACTTAAGGAATTTACTTGTTGTTCTGCATTATCGATTTCATTTCGATTTTCATTATCACTTTCTTGTAATTCTCTTTCAATTTGTTCAACTAAATCCGGTACTATATCTTGAATGTGTTCTGATATAAAATTTTTGATATCTTCACATTCACTTTTATTTAGATTTTTTGATTGTACCGTTATTGGACTTTTCAAAAATATTCTATCATCATAATTTAAATAATCAAGTTGAATTGATTCTAAATTTGATATTATTTCATCATTTTGTTCTATTTGAAAATTTTCTAATACATTTTCATTAAGAGATTTTATATTATCTTCATTTTGTTTTGTTTGATTTTGTTCCATATTACCAATTAAAATTTCAATATCTTTTAATAAATTTTGATTATGATTTATAAAATGTTTTTCATTGATATTTTCATAGATTTCTTCAGGTAATATATCATAACTATTAAATGATAAATTTGATATAGTATCATCAGTTATATCTGATAGATAACTTTTTGCTGAATTAATAATTTCCAGATGATGTGTATCTAAAAAATCAATACTTGATTGATTTTCAGTACCTGAAATTGAAATTGAAATGAAATTCTGAAATGTTCAATAATAGAAAACAGAATTAATTGAAAAATGTGTAGAGAGTATTTATAATTTTTTATGTTTAATTATAATATTGAATCTATAATAATCAAGTAATTGATTTTGAAAAGTATTTTATAATCAATTTGAAGAATTTGAAAAAAAGTAATAATGAATATGAAGCATAAAATTCTGTCAATTAAGGTAAAAATACCAAAAAAAAAACACTGAATTATTTTCACAAATTACTGTGGGTTGGACAATGAAACGCTTCTGACACAATATCAAGGTTCCACTTAAACTTGAGCCATTCAAGAAGGGAGACTTATGATTTGTTAGAATACATCTGCTACGTATTCATAGACACTCCTGTATCTTACAGTATTGAGTATATTAGTAATTACAAGAAACAAACAAAATGATATTGAATATTTCTCTATTATAAAATTTCTGAAGTAATTAAATCTTTTAACAAAAAAAATGGAACATACATTATGTACATTTAAAGTTTATGAAATGCTATTCAAAAGGTGAACCATGATAAGCGAATAAAAACATAAATTTACTTTTAATATACACTTTATTTAAACCATAATTTGTTAAAAAGTTAATTGCTATATTAATTATCGGTTAAATAATAAAAAATAATTATCTTCTTGTTAAGAAGCTGATGAAAACTTGTTCTCGCCTCTTATCATAGCATTGTCGGCTAAAGCACTGTCATTTTTGATTATACACATATAGAAAAAAAAATTAATTAATTAATTAATTAAAAAATTAAGGTCGCCAGATGACTTCCTTCTTCTTATCAAAAATGACTTTTATCATCGTTAAAGTTAAAATTAAAATTAAAGAATAATTTTTAAAAATGTGATTTTTATATAAATTTTTTAACCCGATCATTTCCGATTTTTCATTAAATTTTTTTTTTGCTTAGACGTTAACCTTGTTGAGCTATTCAGAATCCTGAAATATTAGCAAGAAAAAAAAATATGGTGTTTAAAAAAAAAAACAAATGGTAATTAAAAAAAAAAAAAATTTGAAAAAATTATTTTATTTAATTTTTTGAAATAATTCGTATAAAATTTTAACTGGAATAAGTCATCTAGGGCCTAGAAAAATAAAGTATGTACAATTACAAAGTTGCCATACATACGATAAGGATCTTAAAATCGATTTACTTTCTTTTTTTCATTATTTAAGTATGTAGATTAAAAATGAAAACATATTTTAAACAACAAATGATATTTCACAGATAAAAATGATATTTTTAATTAAAAAAATAGTTAATAAAATTTTATTTAATTAATTAAATGACATTTCTGATTGAGGCGCTCAACGCTAGACCGGTCTAAGCCACTTTGAAAAAAAGGTAAAACAGGTTAACTGCAAAACCGTACGTACAATGGACAATTAACCTGTTTTGTCTCTATTTTTTAAAGGGGTTCTAGCGCTGAGCGCTTCAATTATACTCCTAAACGACTAATTTTTTATTAAATAATTAATTTTTCTGTCACACCGTCACGTGAAATGATATTTAATTATACTCTCATATACATAATATAGTTTTAATAATACTAACCTATTTTTGACTGATCCTTATTTGATTGATTTTTATACATTGCATTATTGTTACCATCTTCATTTTCAACACCTGTTGGTGATCCACAAACACGCATTAAAAATGGTTTTAATTGTGTTTTATTTAAATCAATTATAGCTAATTCAAGATTTCCATGATGTGCTGTTAATGCAGTTACAATATCTTCACGTGAATAATTTCCACGTTTTGAAATTTCATTAAATTTTTTTTGTCGTTGTTCAATACATTCTGTTATTGCTTGCCATAAATTTCCTTTATGAATTCTTAATGCTTCTCTTGCTTCTATTGCAGATATTGTTCCAATTGTGTTTTGTTCACGTTCTTGACCGTATTTAGTAGCTAAAGTTTGAACAGTTTGAATTAATTTTGACCAATTTTCTCGAAGCCATGTTATAGGATGAGTATCTTTACAATGTTTAAGTGCAGTTTGTAATTCTTCAACTGTATATTTGTAATATTCGCTATCCTAAAAAACAAAAAAAAATAAATATTTTGTATTATATTTAATTATTATTCAACTGGCATTCATTAATATGTGTGTGTACCTCATTATTCACAGTTGAATTTTGTCCTTGCCTTAAATCGTTTTGAATGGGTTGACGATTATTTTTTATCAAAGATGGATCTCGGGAATACTGTAAATTATGATCGAAATAACGTTTTAATTCTGAATTTATGGGACTCATATTTCTTTTTGGTGGTGGTGGTGGAGGTGGTAAATTCTGAAATTAAATTCATAATTATTTAAAAATGTTACAATTTCACTATTTTAATTTTTTTTTTACAAGTACCTGATTATTTTGGCTATTTTGTAAATGTGGTTTAGCAACCAAGTAATAATTTCCCATATCAATTTTTGGTGGTGGTTTATCAACAGATGACTGCAATATTTTTGATGGATCTTCATAAGTCTAAAATGTAATAAAAACGATTATTTTTTATATGATTTATGTTTATTACATAGAATATTTTTCACGTCAACCTTATCATCTTTTGATTACTGAAAAGTTTTGAGAAAAAACAAAAAATCCTACCTGGGTTGAAATTGACTCAGATACATTCTTTTCATTTTCAACACTTCTAGGTGGTGATGGTCCACAGCCAGTAGAAACTTTTCCCACAGATGAAGACGAACTACTCTTACTTCGATTATTACCATTTTGATTAATTGTAGACTTTTTTTCATTTTGTTTATTTGATTTTTGTGTAATTTCACTTTGACCTTCTGTATCATCAAAATTTACACTTTTTGAGTCATTTACGGTTGACGCTTTCAATGGTATTGGTACAGAAGTCGGTGTTTTACAACAAATTGCACAAATTTTAATGTTTGGTTCATTAACAAAAGTGCAAAACTCGCATTCCCAATTATGACTTGGTGCCGATGGTGGCGATCCAAGAGAAGGCACATCATCAACATCATTTGTTTGAGTTTCGAAAGAGTTTTGATTTTTTATTTCTTCTGCATTTACTTTGTCTTCCTTCTGGCGTATTTGTTGAGTTAGTTTTTCTCTGATTTTGGCTTGTACTATATCTTTTGTTGGCAATTCAGATTCTGAATTTGATGATAGTAATGAATCTGAATTGAAATTTTTCGATGATGTTACACTTCTTACACTGCGATCTTTAAAAGTATTTTTACTAGAATGTCCAGATGATGGTGATTCGGCTGTTATTATATTTGATCCATTTTTATGATTTTTAATATTAGGTAGTGAACCTCTACTCTTTGATTTTTGTATTGCCATATTATTCTTTTCATTATTATGCATTTGAGATGTTATTGAAGTTCTACGTAGTCTGCTATTAAGTACACTACCTGATCTTAATGATCTTCGATCATCTTCAGAATCTTCATCATCAGTTGAATCGAATTCAAAATAGCTATTTCTTTTTTTTCTGTTAACCATTGCTGATTTCCGTGATCTAATGCTTAGTGCAGGTGAAGCAGCTCGAGAAGGTGCTTTAGATTGTGCCCGTGATCTTACTGGCATCGACATACCTATTACATAAGAATAATAAATAAATAAATAAAGTGCCTTTAAAAAATAAATAAAGTATTACCGTTATTCATCGGAGATACCATTGTCTGTGGATAAGGGTACATTTGTGGTGCATTCCATCCATTTGTCCACATTGGTGGAGGTGGGTGATGATGAATAAACTGTTGATTTTGACAAAAGGCGGGTGGTGGAAGATTCAAACTCATATTAGAACTGTTTAAGTTTGCACCTGAACCGTTCATCCACTCTTCATTCCTTCCATAGCCTAAATTCCATAATTGATGTGCATTGCAATTCATACAATTGAGTTGCGCAATGGACTGAGTCTGTTAGTTAAAAAATATGAATAATATGTTTATCTACAACAACTCACATTTTTGAATATACCTGTTGTAAATGAGCTGGTGACCATGGTCTTCGAGATGGTCTTCTTTCATCAATGTGATTAAGATTAAATACAGATGCACTTATATTTCTCATTGGATGCTGCTGTGGATTGAACGAATGATTTGCTGTAGCTGTATTCATCCGATGATCTGGAGGCATTTGAAATTCGTCCTCTTTTGAAAGACTTGTTTTACTTGACATGCTATCAGAACGCATATATGACGATGGAGACCAGTTATTATTTGTATTGTTTTCTCCATTGTTGAACTAAACAAATATAAAAATTTAATTAGACATCATATTATATGAATTCAACATATGTATGTATGTGTATATATGTATTTATATGGTTTTCCGCATTAAATAGTTAAGCTTTTATGTTACAAAAAAATTTTGAGCAAAGAATTTTGTGTCATTCAAGCGTTTTATTGAAAAAAAAAAATTAAAAATAAAAGATTTTTTTAATGTTATAAAATGTAATTCTATCGAGTATGTAATGCGGAGTACCTATCACAACATCTTGTTGAAGAGTCTTCGTTTTGTTTTCTAACCTTTTTTAAATCATCCTTGTGCTGACGATATCGTTGTTGTAACAAAGCCATTCTATCTAGATTTGCATTTGCTTTTGTTTTAATTCGTTCTAAAGTTAATGATGGTGGTCTTTGAATAATATCAAAAACAGATTTATTAGTTGGAGTTGTAGGTACAGAGGATGCTGATTGATTAGGTGTTTCAGGCAATGGTCGTCCAACATTGTTCGTGTGTCTCATGTCTGATCCAAAAGATGAAGATGATTTAAGCGGAAGATTTAAAGCTTCTTTGACCTACATTAAAAATCCTTATTATGGTTTCAGATCAAAATAAACAAACGGTTTAAATTTTTCACAAAGGGAAAAATAATTAAGATTTTTTTACTATACTCTCGAAAGTACGCAAATTCAGTCATTCAATTGGTCTTAAGTAAAAGATATAACTTTTTTTATACCTTTTTTTTTTGTCTTTGTATAGAAAATAGATTTTTGATTTTTTGTTTGGAATGAGAATATGGCTACTTTTAGAATCCATCTGTCATTCAAGGCTTTCAGGAATTCTTCCAATTGCAATAAATCAAAATGGCGTTTTTTTTTTTATAACGGTACTCTAAGATGTGTAGATTACGAATACGTACATTTTTGTCAAAAAATATTATTTTATGTAGACTTTGAAAATACTCCATATCCATTTCACATTTTTCCAAAGCTATAATTAATATTTCTCGAGATAATTGTACATATTCGTTCACTATAGATTATCCTACAGTACCGTTATGCGAAGTATAAGAAAGTAGAAGAAGAAAAAAAAAACCAAAATAACATAATAACACCAAAATGTTTTTTATATACGCACATACTGAAATCTAACATCAAATTTTAAATTAATAAAATCATAATTTATTTTTCTGGAATTTAGATAAATATATATAATATGTACATTGTATCTCAATATTTTAATTATAATTTATAAAAATTAATTATCAATAATTTAAAAAAAAAAAAACAACAATAAAATTGTACAAATGTCACATATTTTATGTCGCATTTTTAAAAAAAAAAATGTTTCACGCATATATCAATTCAAATTTATACAAAACTTAACGACGATAATTAATTTTTGGAAAAAAAAAAACAAGTCTAAATTATAAAATAATATATATAGATACGTCATTTATAGCCAAATAAATAAATAAATAATGAAAATATGTATTTTTTTTTTTCGTTTTTTAAAAATGTATTATTAAAATAATTATATATAATAAAAAAAATATATATATATATAAATAAAAGCTATATATAATTCAAGATATGATGCAGATTCGTACCTGTTCTTTACGCAAAGCAAGTGGTGAAGGCATACTCTTTTTATTACGACGTGGTGGCGGAACTGGAGGAATCATTTGAATACTATGATCAGATTTTGGTGGTAATGGAGGCTTAAAAGCTGATTGTGGTTTTTCAATTGCCTGTTTAGAATAAAATAAAAAAAAATTTTAATTATAGTAAAAAAAAAAACAACAAAGTACACACATATAACAGTATTGATCTAACGATGACAATAAAACTATAAATTTCTTGCAATGAAGATTTAAAATGTATTAAAAATATAGCATAAATTAAATTGAAATTATATTCCAGATAGTGAGGAAGGATGAACGAGAGTACATACGCATGTATTTGAGAAATTAGTAAAAGTTTTATTACATAATCTTTACTTTCCACTCGTTTATTTAGCTATTTAGCTTTTATTAATGTAAAATATCCACAAATGAACTGCTTTAGAAAACTTCCAAATTTCATGCAAAAAAAAAAAAATGAATATGATATGAATTTTAAGTAAAATTCAGGATATAGGATACTTTAAAATTTAAACTTATTTTTGCCTTTATATTACAATTACAATTGTCACTATACAAGAAACTAAGAATTTTCATGTTAAGTGGAACTGAACTGAAGTGAACTACCTATCATACTAAGAATTTATTATTTACATGAATTTGGCGCGCTAATTTTTTTTACGCTGGCAATTTTTTTTTCTACACATTGGACGCTATTTGTATAACGTAATGTTTAAGATAGAATATCAAATGACTTATTTTGTCTTTTTAATTCAATTTAATTGGTTTCTATTTCAATTTGTTCCATTTACTTAATTTTCTGTCCTTTTTTGTTTAGACAAAAGTGAAAGTTTTTCTTTATACATAATGTGTAACGTTAAATGTACAATAACTTTTTGAAAATATAAGAACTATGCGTACTAAGTACATTATAAAATAATATACGTATATAGAGATAATCATGACGCACGCTTCTATATGATAATATAAAAAGATCTAAACATGAATTTTCCACAAACATTGCAAGACTTTCTATTTTAGATTATTTTTTTTTTATCTTTCATAAAATTAAATTTAGATTTATTTAGATATAGACGATAATTAGATAAACGATTTACTTTGTTTTATTGTCATTCCATTTGCATGACTTCTATTTAAAATCTTACTTTTCTTAAATGTGTTTGTCTTTTTGGATGTCGATGAAACATATCATCACAAGATGTACAAAATATATGTGGTCCACATTGACCACATTGTACCCATGCATTTGGTAATCCACAAAGTGTACATTTTAATCCATCAGAACGTTTTTCACCTATATTTACATATATTATAGAAAAATATATATCATTTTTTTTTTTTAAATTTCTCAATAACAAAACAAAAAATAAAATAAATGATTAATATTATCACATATTACCCATAGTTTTTTGATGAATTGGTGTTGTATTTGAATATTCTTGATTTGAAAATTCAATAATCTCATAATCTGGTTCTGCTTGTTTTTTTTTAGGTGGAAGAATATTAATACAATCAGAAGAAGGTGGTATTGCAGGTGGTTTCGGGCCAATACGTTCATGAACTTCATTCTGTTTTAAAATGGATTTTTTTGTAAAGTTATATTGTTTTTATTTTTTCGTGTGAATTTAAATAAAAAACACATAATGACTAAAATAAAAATAATTTATTAAATATCAACAAAATTTGAATTAAAAAATAAAATTGTCCGGTACGTTACACGCTTTTCTGTTCACATATGTCAGCGGTTTTTAATAAATAAATAAGGAAACAATTTTCAGTGATTGAATTTTTGCTCTTGATAGAGCAAAACTGAGCAAATTAATAAGAATGGATTTGAAAACATAAAAAATTTTGAATAGGATCTACTTTGAAAAAAAAAAAAAAACTAGAGAGTCCAGGATTAAAGAACTTGATGAAGATGAAAAGAAAAATTTTAAATTTGTAAAATTTATTCATAAAAAATTTTAAGCTTTAGACTCTTAGGGCTTTCTAGTAGTAGGGCTTGCCAAAAAACAAAAACCATTACAAAGTGCACATAATGGTAAATGAAAATGTGTTGTACAGGTGATTCGTTACTTTCTTGGTACTTTTTAGTATCACTGTATATTTTTGAAGATACATACTACACGTATGATATTAACTATCAAGGAACACTATTCCTATTAATTTTCTAATATGACTTTATGATGTGTACCTATATTCAATTTTCTTGCTACTTTACTTACCATCCACTGAGGCATTGGTCGTCCGGATTTAAGTTTCGGTGAGATTGACGTCGGCAGTTTGGATATATCATTTGAATTCTGAAATAAAATAATTTAAAATTCAATTAAATTTTCTCATAATAAATAAATAAGTAAATAAATTCAAAAAATCATAAATTAATGACTGATTTATAGATATTATCTAAACATTGTGTTGCTAATATCAGTTTTCAAACGCTTATACATACATTGGTTTTTTTTTCTCAGTTGAACTTGACACTAACAATGAAAATATTTATTGGGTAAAATTACAAAATCTCTTTTTTTTGGTTCTTGTAAAATTGTTTACATATTCGATCACGTACCAATATTCCAACATTTAGAAGCTAATTTATCAATGATTATTTAAATCTATCTTTTTTTTTTCTGGCCTATATCTAGTTCTTTTAACATTTCTCTATATTATGAATTGGTCAATAAAATATGATACTTCTCGAAATACTTAGAATTACACATACTATGTACGTATGTAATGTACACATCTATAAGGTTAAAAACAAATCTCATTCAAATTCAAACTAATTACAACAAATTGCAATTAAAAAGTAACTTTTCGAAGTTTTTTTCAATCAAATAATTGCTTCTTCCTAAACTTAAATAAGCTCTAAATATGTAATTTCATTTAAGAATTAAAAATTGTTTTCTAACGTCAATATTTTCAGTATTCTTAGCAAAATAATTCTATACATACATATTTCACTGATTTTCACAAAAGCATTCGACAATATAAATAAACAGAACAGAAAGTAAAAAATCAAATAAAAATAAAGAACACGTATAAATAAATATAATTTTTTTGTTTTCTTGAACTGCCGTGTGTGAGTGTTGATGATCTGTAAATTTATGCTAACATAAATCTCTTAAAAAAACAAACATATAAGTTATTTTGTAAAAACCAAAAATATGTGTGTGTATCTTTTTTTTTTCAAACAGTATGCATGACTTCAAAAGGCAATTGGATGCCTCACTTGCCAAATCGATTAACTCCATATAAAAAACGTCTAAAAAAATAATAAATTAGATCCGATAATAAATTAATTATGATTCGAAGACCGAAAAAATATTTTTAATTTAGTAGTTTAACACCTTATCATCACATTCAATTATTTCAAATATGAAAAAAACCAAGAATTAAACGAGTTCTGAAACTAAAACTTAAAAAACCTCAAAAATGTAGTTAATCGATTATGTCAAGTGAGGCATCCAATTATTAAATTTTGTTAATTTAATACTTTGACATTATTTTTTCTTATTATTATTTTTTTTTTTCTAAATATAAAAAAAACCTTCAACCCTTTAGTAAGTAATTTTTAAAAACTTAAATTTGATTATAAAAAAAAAAGAAATCAATTCAAAATACAGATTTTTTCACGAGTATGTTTAATTTTTTCTTGAAGACAAGGCAAGGCATGCAATTTTTATCTAAACATAAACACAATATTTTCAATTTTCTTTACTTAAATTTCAAAATGTATTTATATATGCGTGCATGCATTAAAATAGAAATAAAATATCATTTTCACCAACAAAGTGAACAACAACATTTTTCAACATGCCTTTAAAAATAAAGCCTTTCCAAAAAAAAAAAAGCTTTACTTCATTATAAGCTCATAATTAAAAATATTAAATTAAAATTATCTTCTATAAATGTATTCTGAAATATTCTAAGTCTTAAAATATACATTTTTCTTTTTAGATGAATTTTCGTAAATAATTTTGTGATAAATTTTCTTTTTAAACAGATATTTTTTTTACTTTGCAATAAATTTTGCTTTTTTGCTTTTTTATTTTTCTTCTTCTTTTTAAAGAATATTTTATTAAAAATAGAATCATCGTTTTCTATAAATATCTAAGTTCACTAAAATCTAGACAAGGAAGTCGAATATACATATACATACAGATATACAGATGTGTTTGATATGTTATTTTTTATTTATTATTAAAAGATTTATTTTCTTTTCTTTGTTTGTCCACTTTTTCTTTTTTTTTTTTTTTTTTTAAATATGCAATGAATTAAAAATAAAATTAATAATTATAAAAATATATTTATTTATATTTTTTTTATAATATTCTAAAATAATATATACAATAATTTACTTACATTCATCGTTTTAATTGAACTTAATTCAACTTAAGAATAAATATATTTCCCGGGAAAAGCAAACTATCGGTGTCTATATTTATAACTTTTTCAAAAAAAAAATATATAAGAATTTTTTTTTTTGTTTTTGTGAAAAAAAGAAAACGACAAGTGAATTTAAAATCAAAAAATGGCATACATTCATATATCTATAATTTTTTTATTTTCAAAATATTCACAATACTTGAATGTGAAAAAAATGATTTTTTTTTTAAAAAATGTTCTATTTGATTTTTAAATCGTTTTAAACCACATTGTAATTTATTTTTATTGTTGTATTTTGAATACATAAATTAAAATTCCACTATTATTATACTGAATCTGATGTTTTTTTTTTTCTATAAAATCATAAGAAAAAAATAATTAAAATTCAAAAATTGATACTTTTAAATGAAAATCTTATGTAATTAATGCGTTTTTCACGTCGTAAGGAATTTAAAAAAGAAAAAAATATATTTAATTTTATTATTGCTCTATATTTTCTGATTCTGGATCTTACAGTGTGATTCTCTATATAAAAATATAAATTTATATTGAGATAATTTTATCGAATCAATTTTTCTCAAACGGTAAAAACATGCTACCATACGTCACTATATCGCACTTTTATCCACCGTCGTCATCACCGGCCGAAACTCAACTAAAGTTAAAATTTTCAAAAATTATAATGTACTAAAAATCTTAAAATTCGTGCTATCTAAAATTTCTTTTTCTGCAATATAATTAGAGAGAAATAAATATTACATATGCATGTATGTACAAAAATATTTTGTTTTTTATTTACAGTCAACATGAAATTTCAAAAAGCGGATCAAAAAACACTCATTGTTGAAAACAGCAAAAAAACAAAATGTTGGTGAAAAGACATCGCCTTTAGAAATATGATTAAAATATCGTTGCAATTTCCTTTCTAGTTTTTGTAAGGATATTTTCACTGTATTAAAAGCTATTAATTTTTGTAATTAGGCGACTCTAAAATACCGTAATATTTTTCAATTAAAAAAAATATTTAATTAAATTATCAAAAACATGTAACGAAGAAAAAGTGAGATTTTGTTTTGTGACTGTTTATTAGAAAAATATTAAAATAGAGTAGAAATTAATGACAAGCGGATATTAGAACCACCCACTGTCTGTCTGTGAGTTGTATTATTTTTACTCGTACCTATATGAATTTTGAATTGATTACGTTACATTTTTTTTTTTTTCTTTTTTCAAAATTTGAAGAAAAAAAAATAGGTAAGTAAATATGTGTGTACTTCTATATTACCTACTTGATGAAAACTATGAACGAAATTTTCTATGCACATTTTAAAAATTAATGAAAATTCTATACTTTTTAGCTATAATTAAAATGTTTTGTTTATTTAGCGTGTTCCAGTGAGAATGGAAGTCTACTTCATTGAAACATTAAAAAAATTAAAGCTCCATATATATAAGTTAATTAAATTTTCAGATCAATTAAAAAATATTTTCTTCTACCTATATGAGAAGAAATATCTAAGAATAGGGACCCAATTAGGGACCAACAAATTTTATTTGAAATTTCAAAAATTTATGGTATAAGATTTAAATTTTTTTTCAAATGTCCAAAATCCTTTCAAATTTATTTTCCAAGACAGTGAAAACAGATATTTATTTATTAGATTATCACGTGAACGGGATTTCTATGTTAATCTCTCATTTTTCACTTTTGAAAATTATGGAAAATATTTTTTAATCCCACATAGAAAATTTTAAATGCTTTTCTTAAAAATTATACCTACATAGATACATAGAATTAAAGTACAGATTCTGCCCTTTATTTGGAGATAACTATCATTCAAAATGTGTAAATGTTCATTTTGAATAAATCATGTTCCTAAGTACGATACATACATACAAATATAGTCGAGGTTTTTAAATGTTATATCATTAATGTATTCATTGAATAACCTTTTCGGAACTGTAGTCTGAATTACATTTATACATATATGTACCAGTTCTTTCCATTGCCAATTTAAAAAAAAAAAAATAACCCTTTTTTCTTATGTACCTACATATCTATCTCATAGTAGGTATGTATTGTAATTTTTTATTTTATTTTACTATTTTTTCATTCGACGCCAATGAAAAAAGCTTTTCAAAAGTTCCTTTCATGTTATATGTTTTCCCATTATTGTCGCACTCCTCATAACCATCATTCTTTTCTTCGTGTGTGCATTGTGCAATAATGCATCTTTTTAAATTATTGAAAATATTACATATATACTTGTTTACGTAAAAAAAGAAAAATTAATAGACATACATACATATGCATATTGACGGTAATACTTATTGAATTTTCATTTTTTTCTCAAAAGTTATAATAACTGCAGTGAAAATCAAAGAACAAAAGCTTTTTTTTATCATAAATTTTATCGTCAGTCAGGTGCATATACAAGTACTATAATTTTCTTTATTATTCTTTTGATTTTTCTTTTTATTTTACTTCAAGATAAATGAAAAGTTTACAACCAAAAAAAAAAACATTAAAACTAAATAAGTTGACTTGTTTATCATAAATTTATATGTATTATTTTGTAATTTACAACCATTTTAATTTTGTGTTTTTGAATCTATAAAATAAAACAATGTTATTTTCTTCTTATTAATTAGTGAAGTTTAAAAAAAAAAACAAAAAAAACATAATTCATAAAAATCGATGCAAAAAAAAAGTTCAAGGTTTGTAATGCAAAAATCAAAAAGTTTATAATAATATGTGTTCAAAAATTTATTCAAAATAAAGAATTTTTTTAAAAAAAAACAGATAAAAACAAATTCGATATTTTTTTTAAAAAATTATATTTGACCTTCATGTGATAAAAATTAGTTAGTGATAAAAAAAATAAATAAATAAATACAAGAGGTGTTTAAGAAAAAAAAAAGTGCATTAATAGAAAAGTATGTATGCAAGGAAAAATAATTAACAAAGAAAAAAATAATTGTGTAGAACAATTCACGAAGCCTATATAATTATTAATAGATTTTAAAAATAAAAAAGGACGTTAAAAAAAAGGAATAATAGTTTATTTTTTTAAATAATTTTTCTACAGTTTTGTGCATTAAAAATGGTTGATTTAACGCCAGTTGTTAAAGAAGAACATAATGATGGTGAAAGTTCAAAAATAAAAAATTTCATGGGAAAAACACCAGGTTTATTAAAATCAAAATTTTTATCTGTTTTAGGAAATAGTAATAATATATTAAATGATATATCAAATAAGGTTTGTTCAATTATACATACATAATTATCTTTCCTTAAATGTAGGTGTAGGTATTTTTATTTAATATGTAATTAGAAAAAAAAAATGGTGTAGTGTAGTTAATTGAAATTAAAATTAGAACAAAAATAAATATTGGCCTTCATAGAATAATCAAGGTTTCGGAATACATACTATACATACAATACGTATATTGTAAACGTAAATTTGCATATTTAACAACAACAATAACAACAAAAGTTTTATCACTTAAAAAAGTTATTTAAATCGCCATTCATAAAATTTGGAACATACTGTTATCTTTTTTTTTTATTATTTTGTTTTGTTTTTTTTTTTAATTTACCATGATAATAATTTTGAAGTTTGCTAACTCTTCCGAATTATTTTAAACGAGTTTTCTTTTTTGTGCTTTTGGAAAAAATGCCACGTTGAATTTTTCCTAAACATTGAATAACGGTGGTTTTTTTTTCAATGGCGCTATAGATCAAATTGAACCATGACCTACTCAAATTACCTTGAATTTTATAGACCGTTTTTCTGTCATACAACGGTAGTTTAGAACATCGTAATTATACAAGAATTTACTTTAATTGGAACAAGGAAGATATTGCAACACTTCAAAATCTGACACTTTTTATAAATTTCATGCGATGCATTCAGTTTATAACTTCAATAAAAAAAAATTTTTTTTTTTTTGACATTGAAATCCTTTTATGCCAAAATCTATGAACGGCCACAATTGAAGTGAAGTGAATAGAAACAAAGAATTATTTTTGAATAAATTCAACTTATAAGATTTGAAAATTCTCAATTAGGCCGTAGGCGTCTTCTTACGTTTAAAATTTACTCAAAATTAGAATGGAAATATTTTGAACGTGCTAAATCTCATATTCTATCTGAACCTTTGTAAATTCTTCTAATGGTTGATATAATTACAATTTTACAACAATTTTATAGAGAATTCATGTAATAAGATAAATTTGTTTTTATTTTCAGTTAGATATAACTCTCAGTCTAAATTCATCATCTGGCTCAGATGGAGATTTTATAGATGACGATGAAGAAATAGAAAATGGTAAATAATGTAGATAATGATTTTCTGGCAACTTATTTAATTACTTATTTCCGTTTTTATTTATTGATTATTCAGAAAGTGGATCAGTAGAAGTACCAACAGTAGATTTTGAATCGCGGCGAGTTAAAGAAAGACGTGCCCATGAAGAAATACTATCAGGAAAATTTCGACATCCATTACCAAGTAAATACAAATTTGAATACTATAAGAATTGATGAATTACTTTTCAATTAAAAATAAAATTAATTTTTTTCTAGGGATAACACAAAATGGATTTTTATTGAATTTAAAAAAGAAATCATCATTTGATTCAGATAGCAGTAAAAGTAGTACATATAGTAATTCGATTAATTCAAAATCACCAAATAAAAATGATACCGATTTAGATGAACAATGTAAAGATTTAAATGAAATAACACCAACAACTCCAGAAATAAATATTTGTTCACCTTCAAATTCAAAATTAAATGGAAATTTAACATTGAATATGAAAAAACCATCAAATAGTAGTACATTTACAAGTTTAAATGATCCAGGAACTAGTATAGAATCTGATATAAAATTATATATTAGATCAGAATCTGAAAATTCAGTACCATCATGGGCATCTTCAATTAGTTTAGATTGTTGTGGTGATGATGAAAAAATTAAAGAATTTATAAAACAATATGTTGAATTATTATTTACAAATAGTTCATCAATTGGACTTGAATTAAAATCAGAATTTGGTCAAAAAGCAAGAACAGAATCTGGCCGATTATGGTTTTCAAGATATATTAGTGCACAACGTTCAAAATCGAAACGTGTCGATGAAACAACATTTTATTCTTTAATACAATATTTTGCAATTATTTTATTTGAATGTGCTGAAAGTGAAGATTATTCTCCAGCAAAAAATTTAATGAATATGTGTTTTACATTCTATCATGAAAGTAATTAATTTTATTATTATTTTTCTTTTTTATTAATAAAATATAAAAAATTTATGTACCTTATATGTATTTTTAAATTTAGTTGAAGTTCCTGGTTGTGAACCGTATAGAGAATATCTTTTCACATATTTACGTCAACAACCAATATGGCATACACTTAGATTTTGGAATGCTGCATTTTTCGATGCATTACAATGTGAACGTGCACACCGTCCAGTGCCTAAAACTAGAAAAATTAAAAAAATTAAATCAAAATGTGATACAAATACATATTTATTATCGAATAAAAATGATAATGATGATAAAGGAAATTCTTCAGGTTCTTCAATTATAGAAGATGATGCTGCTAGTGCTAATGAATTAAAAGAAGATCAAAAATTTCAACAAAATATTACTTTTGGTCAACTAGGGTAAGATGATTGAAAAATTTACTATACATACATACATCAGTACATATGTGATATACACATATTATTCTCATTATTGTATTTTTTAGTACATTTACTTGTAATATGCATGCGTTTGGTTTGAGTAAGGATCTATGTTTAGAATTCCTAAAAAAGCAAAGCACAATTGCAAATTTACCTGAAGGTAATGAATTATCAATTTTTCTTTTTTTATTTATAACAGTTTTTTTAAGAAAAGTATTCAACTTTAATTTGTTTTTGTTTTTTTTTTCGCAGATCAAGAAAAACTTCTCCGAGACAATATAAATAGGTTATACCACGAAACGGAGAAATGGGGGGCCTAATTAATATTTTTAAATAAAATTATTTTAAATATTTCCAAAAAATACTTTATATATTTCATTCCAATCTTTAAAAAAGAAAAAAAGAAAAAAGAAAATTACTAAAATATTTAATTATTACGAATACGAAAGCGAATGTTCTTTTAAAATTACAAGCAATATAAACAATTTTATTATCATTATTATTATTTTATTTTAAATTGTAAATAACATTTGTTAATAAGAAAATACAATTAAAAGAAAATTTTTTTAGAAACGCATCAAGAAAGTCTGCAAGAAAAGTTGTTCACTCTGTGGTTTGTGTTCGGTGCAAATAAAGCTAAGGATCTTCTCTACATTTCATTAGAACATAATTTTCATGTAACTTTAATCACCACAACTTAGTTATAATTGATTAAAAACAATAAGTTGTCATGTTAATTTGGTACGCCCAACACATACACAAAATAAGCATTCTGTCTTGGTACTATAGTATCGTCGTTGGGTTCAGTGCATCATCAAACTTACTCAATCCAACTTCCAACGGCTTATCTGTGCCTTTTTTTCTAATTTTCAACAAATTTAAAAAAAAAAATTATCGAATTGAATTAATTAATTTAGTTAGATTAAATCAATGCTATTTAATTATAGTAGATAAAAAAAATTGCTTTTACAGCATTTGTAATGCTGTGCAATGTAAACACATTGTGTTATATGTGTAAAATTAATTAATTCATCCGACAATTGTGTCTATCAGTTGCAAAAGGGGTCTTTGTCATGTTAAGTCATTTTGAGTTATTAAGCAAAATTGTTTCTGAAATTTGACAAAATGTACTGTTTTGCAACTGAGCTCATATTTTGACGATCAAAATACAGAAGAAAAGGCTTTTTTTTCTTTTAAAAGTAAAGTAAATAAGTAGATTTTTAAAAGACTTTTCAAATGACGTATATAACTCATTTTTTTCAAAATATGGAAAAGATCCGTTTTGGAACTGATAGACACAATTGCTCATCTTATGCTGGATTTCTTCAGAAGTCTCCTCTAACTGGGTATCAACCCTTGTTGTAGTACGTGACAGCTAGCTAGAGGTTTGGATTTCTACATTAATAAAAAACATTCTTCTAAAACTAAGCTGGTTGTTGTTGTATTGTATTTCTTCTTCAGCTACACATTTCTGATTCCCAAACCTCCTTGAAAAGCATAAAATTTTTAATCAAAACTTTAAACGTATTATTTGAATAGTTTAAAGCTTATTGAGTTAGTAGGGTAACACGTGGTAACACACTAAAAAATTTAGGTGACAGCTATAAAGTGCTAATCCAGAGGTTGGAGAAATGCAAAATCTCTTTATTTTTCTGCTAAAGTTAGGGACACAATAAAGTTGAGACTAAAGAAATCCATCCAGCTATACCTATATAATAAGATTTTAAAGATTGCTGGATTTCTTCAGTCTCAACTTTCTAACTTTAGCAGAAAAGATAATAAAGAGATTTGCAAGCATTTATTTCTTCACTTCTGACTTCTGACTAGCACACTTAGCTGCCTGCCACCTAAGTTTAGGTGGCAGATGAAATACTGATTATTTATTTAGGTGCTACCTAACTAGAATAGTAACGCATAGCGGAGGAGACTTGTGAAGATCCACAGCATTACTGGTTTGCGGGTGGGTTGCTTAAGAGGTTAATCCATCTTTTTCGTTATATACTCAAAATCATTTATAAAAAGTTTATCTGAATTATATTCAAGTAAAAAAAAACAAGTTTAAAAGCTCTACAAACATAATTATCACGTTAGGGTCGCGGGTTCGAATCTCACCAACATCACAAATATTTCACAATCTTTTTTTCTTTTCTTATCACAAAAATGAATAAAAATCGGTTCGGTTCTGCACAAAGCAAAGCCAGTGATGTAACTTGTACTACAATCGACACAATATGTGTAGTTCAGAATTCTAAAATTGAAGTATTTTTACTAATTACAATTTACTTCATGGCATAAGTTATACATATAATAATAATTAAATTGTTGAAATATGTACAACTGTACAACAGTCAACAACTATGAGGATGTTAATATTATTGAATTCGAATTTCTGAGCTTTAACAGAGGTGCTCTTTCAAAAAATAAAAATAAAACTATTGTATAAAAAAATTCACAATACTGATTAAAACGCTAGGGAAAATTATAAAAATGACTGAATAGTTATATTCAAGAATGCAAAAGATATTTGAAAAATTTTTGATTTTAACTCGAAAAAACTAGAGCTTTAAATTTTTGATTTTATAACTCGAAAGAATTATAGTTTTCTCAATGAGAAACAAAAATAACATGTTTGAAGTACAATAAATGAATTTTTAGTTAAATCTTTGGTAAAATTTATAAAAAAAAAATAACTTTTTGTTCTAATAAAGTTGAATTTTAAAAAATTGAATTTTGTAGTTTTTGATTTTTTATACCTACGAAACCATAAGCATGCTTCTTATTTTTTAAATTTTATTTGATTGGAAAACTTCTACCTCAATTGGAGAAGACATGATTTTCACTTCAAGGCCAGTTTCATTTATTTTTTCATTATTAATTTCTAAATTACAATTATAAATTTACATTTTCATATATTATAAACCAATTATTTCAAATTTTGCTCGTATTGCTGTTTCATTAAATAAAACTTTTAATTCTTCATCTTTTTGATTTCTCATATCATCAATTAAATTTTCACTAAAACCAGAATCTTTTGCTGGATCATCTGGTAATGCTGTCATACCTTGATTTATTTGTGGAAATTTATTTGAAAAATTAATTCCAATCATTTCTGTTTGCATTTGTGTAGTAATACCAATTTTTTCCCATGAATCACATCCAAACCAAATAATAATTGGTCCATTATAATCATATAATGTTTTACGAATCGGATTTGATGGACTATCAAATCCTAAATGACTAAGTGTATCACGTATTGTTTTAAATAAAATTGGAATTTTTTGTGAATGAAATAATAAAGCTGCACCAAGTGATAATGATATCGATCTCAAAAAAATACATATTTGTTTTTTTATTTCAGGATCTAAAAAAGAAAAAAAAAACAACATATTTTCTTAAAATATTTTTTAAAAAATCTAAATATAATTAAAATTTATTTACATACCAAAATCTTGAAATATATCATATTTACCACCCACAATAATTAATGGTAATGGAAATTTATCAGAATCTGTAAATTCTTTAACATTTTTATGTTTAACTTCATAATATGAATTTTTAATAACTTTAATTGCACGTGATAAATCTGACCAAATATGATTTTTATCTGATAAATCTAATATTATCATAATAGAAAAATGTTCTAATCCATGTGAATTTAATGGTATCTTTATTAAATCTTCAGAATTATCTAGGCTACCTAATTCCCAAATATTAAAAATTTGTTTTTGTAATCCTGATGTTGATCTTCTACCATATGAATAATCCAATGCTAAAGTAGGACGAGGGCTATCATCACGATCAAAAAATTTATTAATTATTGTTGTTTTTCCCTAGAATTTTTAATTAAGGAAATTTTTTAAATAGTGTTAGTGTAATAAAAAATTACTAAACGTGACGTGATACATATAAAAACGAGACTTTATAAATGCACAATTTTTTGCTCATACAATAGTCTCATTTTTATTTCACAATAATTTTGTTAAAATTCATAAATTACCACTCCTTTGCTACCAAGTATAAGCAAAGTTTTCTCTTTTAAACCATTTTCTAATTGAAATTGCCTTTCCTGTTCTTTAATAACTTTTATTGCAATATTTTGTAAAGATTCCATTTTATCAAAATTTTGAAAAGAAATTGCCATTATTTTTGTGGTGATAATTAACAAACACTTAAATTTAACACAAGCTTTTGAAATAGTTGATAGTTTTTATTTCTTTTACTGAAGTTTAAGCCTTTACCCAAAAACCAACTGGTATTCACTTTACGTTCAATCAATATTATTGTTTTACTATTTGTTGTTACTATAGTGACAAATCATAGAATCTATAACCACAAACAGCCAAAATTCGATGACACCACCTAATTCAATTAGATTAAATATTGGAACACATAATAGACAGACAAACCAAAACCTCCAATAAGTGGCATAAATGGGACTATTTTATAAATGAAAAAAATTTATAAAATTTAAAGAAAAACGAAAAAAAAAAACAACTTTATAATTAATAATTTTAAAAATTTTTACATAAATTTATTTATAGTCTCAATTTCGGCTTGCCTTTTGTAAAAATGAAAAGCCATGTATGTATTACTTGCGATACTTTTGAAAAGACAATACATAAATACATATTATTTATATTTACTCTTATATTCTATAAAAGAACACAAATAAACAAGAATAAAAAATAAAAAAAAATTAAAAAAAAAGTAATAAAAAATAGAATTTTATTGAATCCAAATATCTTCAAAATTATTATCATCGTTCAATTCATTTTCTGGTAGAGCCTTGAGTGATCGTAATGTTTCCATATAAAATATTAATTCTGATGTTACAATACCATGTTGTGGACCACCATTATTTATTATATTATTTTTTAATAATTGTTCTCTTAATTTATCTTTAAAATTTTTATGTACAATACGATAAATTGAATGTATCTGTTCTTCAGGTAATATTGGTGCAATAGCTTCATGTAATTTAACAAAATGTCTTGAAATACTACGAAATGTTTTTGATGGTATTGGTGGTTTTGCTTCCCATAACATTAATTGATTATCAATTATATTTGTTACAATATGTAAAACTTTATTTTCAATTTCTTTAATATGACTTAAATAATCTTTTTCAACAACATCATAACCAGATACTGAATTTGAATCAAGATTTTTAAAATGTGATTTAATAATAGGTAATAACAATAAAACTAATTGTAATGCACGTGAAACAAGTGCTAAATTGCCACTTGTTATTGTTTTTAAACCAGCAACATGTAATGCTCCAGCACCAAGTATTAGTTGACATGAACGTGAATTAAATGTTCTTAAAAGATCAACAACATTACGAGATAAATAACCAGCAGCTATTGGTAATTGTATTGCACAACGACAATATTCACTTACAATTTGTATAAGAAGTAATGCAGATCCAACAAGTGTAAATGGTTTACCTTTTACCAATAATACCGGACTACTAGCCGATGAATTTGATGATGAAAAATTATCATATTTATTAAAATTAAAATCATTATTGATAATTTTATCAATCATCTTTTGAAAATCATTCGGTATATCAACTTGTTTCCATCTTTCACTATCCAACAATAAAGCAAGTTTATTTTTTCTTTCAGAATGGAATTTTTGTGAAAATTTTTGCGCCTGTACTTTCAATGCCGATTTCAATGGTGTACTCTGTATACCAGATATACGTTCACAACTTTCTGTAAAATTATCAACAATTATTGTCAATTTTTCTATTTCTTCTGCAGTTGCAACATCCCTTTCTAAACTTTGACTTGATACCAAACTAGCACAACGATCATGACAATAATTGCAAACATCTAAAATCATATCTTTCAATTTATCATTTACAAGCTGATAATCTGATTCTGAGAGAAACAATTCTGAATCTATATAATTCAAAGTATTATTTGTTTTTTTACCAGCACCAGCATCTGCTGTTTGACTCATAACATCATGTATTAGTTTAACACGATTTAAAAGTCGTAATAATGCAATTGTTGCTCTTTCAAGTATTTGAATCCATTCTGTAATACAAAAATTTTGTGCTAATTCTTCACCTGCACCAGTTAAACATATCTCTGCATCAGATGATGCTATAACTTCTATTACAATTTGTTTAATAATTGCTTTAACAGCATCAATTGCTTCATCTTTATATGTATCAATAAATGAGAAATTTTTTTCACGTAACAATCCTAATAATATACAAACAAGTTTATCTTCTTCAAAAACACGATGATCTGATGAGTTTTTTTCAAGTAAAGGTCGATTTAAATCTGTTGTTGAATATCTTTCAAATTCAGTTGTTAGCATTTTATCAATTAATTTTTCCATTTCTTTTAATTGCATCGGTAAATGACGAAAACAATGTACACCAATTAATTCTTGGGCAACAATCTCTTGTGTTGTACTAATTAAATCTAATGCAGCAACATAATCTTGTGTTCCCAATAAAAGCTGTATCATTGGTTGTGTCTGATGAACAGTCGCCATTAATTTCAATTTTTCGATAACTTCTACATAATTTTGTCTAGTTCTAGACATTTTTAATATACTTAATGAATCTTTAACAACAGTTGAATCAATATGTTGTATTTTATTTCTCATTATTTTAATATTTTTAACAGCTTCATTCATTTCTCCCATAATGGCATCTTGTGATGTCATTGCATGAAAAAATGCTGATGATTTTTGGGATACTTGTTTAGCTATATGTACTTCCACAATATCTAGATAATGACTTAATTTCTCTTGTAATAGTCTATTAGTTTCTCCTTCTTTACTATTTTTCATTGTTGAAAATATTGAATTAAATGTAACTGGATCATTTAAATCTAATGAGGACTTAAAAAATATTTGCGGAATTTCACTAAGGCTACCAAAAAAATCTTCTTTTTGATGTAAGCGATGACTAGAAGATGAATTAGAAAAAGTTGCTACTGTTCCTCCACCACCACTATTATTTTGTGAATCTATTATAGGTGGACCATTTTGAATATTTATCCTCACATGTCTTCGATATCTTTTACCAATTTTCTTTAAATAATTATCAAAATCATTCCAAGTTATATTTGGTAAATACTGTGATGAATTTATATGAACTTTTTCTACAAACGAATCACCCCATTTCTTTGTAAATAAATTTGTTTGTTTACCACGACTAGGATCATTTAATACAGCGGCTAAATTTTGAGCAGCTGAAAAAACAGACCATTCTGGTTCACCGCCTGATGTCTGATTAACATGATATTTTGCCACATGTGTTTCGTAATCTCTATCATTGACTCCATCTAATGGCAATGATGCACAGACTCCATTAAATCCAAATCGACAAACGTATGATCCACCTTCCTTTGTACAATGTCTGTCTCTTAAATGTCTATAATTAATTAAAATCTTAGTACAGTAATTTTAAAATAAAAACAATTCTTTTCTAAAAAAATAAAAAATTACATACTTCACAAAGTCTGATGACGATTTAAACGACTGCATAGGACAATAATAACATGTTTCCCAAGACTCCTTCTGTTTTGTTTTCTGTACATCTGTCGTTCCAAATTTTGCCATGAAAATTTACACTTTTTTACTATATACATAATTTAAATTTATACAAAAGGCATATGCACCATTACTTTTTAAATCTACGGAAGAATCAAAATTTACTACACATATTTCTTCACTCAAAATATAAACGTCACGTATACGTCAAATGTTCAACCCGAGATGCCAACTTCAACAAATTTACAAATTTACTTCTTTTTTTTCTTCATTTTATTATTAAAGCTCTATTAAAATAGAACTGCTACTTAATTCTAATTGGATTATCGATTATCTTTAAATAACTTTATTGCCAAAAACTTTATTTTTTAGAACAGACATCGGAAATATTTTTATTGCACATTATCATTTTATTACAGTTTCTAGTTGGCTTGACATTATCGAGATCGAGATGACGTGTGCCACATGTTTTACTTTCGAATCTAATCTCATCGATTAGAAATTGTAGTAAATCATGAAGTGCTGGGACTTTGCTAGCAACGTTGCCAAAAAAATGTTTATTTCAGTTAAATTTAGCGAAGCGATATTGCCAAATCAACTTTGATTTACAGGCACTACTTTCTACTTTTTTCCAGACCGAAAAATTATTCAAAAAATGTTTTAAAGGTAAAAAAAAAGCAAATAATGAATATTACTAGCTTTAAAAGATTGTGCCTATGAAGAAATTAAATAAAAATATTTTTTTTGCATTTGTTAAATTTAAATACATACCATTCTATCTGTGAGTCTTCATTGGGCATAAGAACTTGTCTTTACTCTTGTGCATTGTGCTACATCAAAGCTGCATCACACGGCGAACACCACCCGGAATGAAGATGAATTTGGCTTGCTATTTGTCTTCTAAAAAAAACTATACAACAGAATAACTAATTTTGTAGTTCTAACAAATCTGCCGATTGCCAAGTTAAAGTTAGTTATCGGCTACAACTAAGGCTTTGAGAGCCAAAGCTAAAACTTTTTAAAACTTTATGGTTATGCAAGCATTTGCTCGTTTTTTATCGACGTCATCCGTTACATAATATCAGCATTTTTTCGTCTATTAAACATTATTATCATTATCCTCCTACAGTCCACATCTTGAGGATTAGACTGGAACATAAAAATGAAAATTTTAAAAATCATCTGTATATGCACTGGACATACAATGTCGAGACGTGTCCGTGAAATTTAACAGAAAAATAACGCGATTTCCACGTTAGCTTTAGATGCTCATTATTAGAGCACGATATCGTGTTAGATTTCCTGCAAATCTCAATTTGAAAGAAAATCTAGGTATTTTCAAATTGTAAACATCATAAAAAATAAAATTATCAGAAATCTAAAGCAAACGTTGTACATATACAAACTGTAATTTAAGAATAAGGTTTAATATTTTTTAACCGCGTGTCTTAAATAACTGAATGTTATTATTACACAGACACAGGATGTTCTTATTTTGCTACTTTGAAAATTGTTAAATGGCTAATTTCCGGTCAAGCTAATAACTGAAATAAAATACATATCAAGCATAACTACTAATAAAAGAACTTCATTTTAATAGATAATATGAACCGAATTTTAAGAATTTTGAAAACTTTTAATTCTACTTAATTATTATGGTTATTATTTTGTCAGTTAAAACAAATTTTATAATTTACGTATGTATCTATGTATGTGCAAATGTGCAAATGAATCTTTTATCTCAAGGAAAACAAAGTCGTCTCTTTTATTAAACATTGATATAAAATGATGAAAAAATTAATTTTTTTAATAAAAATTTATAATTTATTCGTTTAACATAATAAAGATAATTATTATTTCGTTTAAATATTATTATTATTATTTCTAGTCTGTAATAACAAAGTATTCCATTTAGAAGAAGTTTTTTGCAATGTGTTATTAATTAATCCAGCAACATAAATATTTATAATAGACACAAAGCTGCCTATCAAAAAGTGTATCTGGGTATCTCTGTTGCAACATGTTTACTACAGAATGTACCAAACAAATTTAAACTTTCGTACATCTCAAAAGTTAGAAATTCTCACTTCATCTTCCATAAGAATTTTTGTTTAGCTTTTTGAAGACCGATCTTTGGTTAAATTTATTACGTTATATGCTCACAATATGCACCACCCCCTACATTTTGATCTTATACACTATCTAAAGTGTAACGAAAACACTTTACTCATCCAATATTTCATCAATAAAAAAAAATACCTAAAACATGATATTTTATCTTATTAGACTTTTTTTTTAAACTGTTGATGAATCTTACGATTATTTTTTGCTTTAACAAAACATAAGATTAATCTTATGCAGACACAAAAACAAAATATCCACTTCAACACTTATTGTTGTAGCAAAATACATATGTACATTATATAGTAATTCATTAAATCATCCAATTTGGCTAATTTAATTAAACTCAATGAATTTTGCACAGCATTAAAAAATTAGAGTGCAAACAAGTGGCAGTATATTTAAAATAAATTAACCCATATATTCCCAATATACATTCAATCAAATTTCAGCAAGAATTAAAAAAATATTTTTTTGTTTTATTATTATCTCTCTTTTTATTGTATTGCGTCATATCGTACAATTTTTGAGACAATTAGTTTTGTCTGAGACTTCCTATTCCACAATGCGATTTTATTTTATGTTAATACATAGTACATATGTGCATATTAAGAAATACTTATAATTTCTCTAAATTTGCGTACGTACAGAGAAAGATAATACTGATAATGACATTCTTTTGAGAAATGAATATCTTATAGTTACATAACGACATAAAATGTTGGAAAATCATTCTTGAAAAAAGTGTACTACTTAATTAAATGTGATATCGCTGAGCTATCAATGAGTTTGTGTTCATATAATGATAAATTTAGCAACCTTATATTCAGTCAGTAATCATACACATATGTAATGCATTTAATTAATAAATTAGCAATTCCAGCAGCTCTCCAGAAAAAGGCGCTAAGTTTAAAAAAATGTTCTAACCTTAAAAAACTATTAACGAAAATAATTTATACTGTTATTTTTTTTCTTCTTTTTTAAATTATAAAATTTTTCAAGGAAAACTTTATTAAAAATTTTTTCTAAAATTATTTCGACCTTAGAATGTTGGCTTAGTTTTATCGTACATATACATACATATATGACATACACACATATGTACATATGAAAAATTCAGGTAAATTTAGAAGAAAAAAAATCTAAAAAAAAAGTCATTTTAATTTTCAGAAATATTTTGTATTAGCACAAAAACCAAAAACAAAACCGTATCAAATATGTAACTTCGAAGTTACAATATCACCATATAGTTACATTGTACAATTCTATTTTAAATGAAATGGAACTTTATTACACACTTTCTTGACAGGGATAATGGACAAAACAATGAGAGAAATGTTCCATATGACCATATTAGTACCGTGAAAAAAAGTGTTTGTTCTAAAAGTATGCCAGAGTTCTTATAAACACTTTGATCGACGTATTTATTATGTACCTACATACATCTTATCTTTGAAGTATGTGCATATATGTATGTATGTTTGTTTGTTTTTTCTTTCTTTATCAAATAATATAACCGAATTGAATTCTGTATAACTCATATACATACCTACTTACCATACATACTTTGCAGTCTGACAGGAACTTATCAATTGAAATAATTGAGAATTTTTTACTATATGAACCATTTGAATGTCTTGAAAGTGATGTAAGTCTACTTTTGATTAAACTTTTGAGAAAGAAACTCCCTGAAACCAGGAACTAGAAAACAACATATTTAATATATTGAAATAAAAATACTGAACTTATACTGCTTTCCAATAAATTTAACTCACATATGAACTAGTATGTACATTATGTATATACTTTACTTATATACTTTTCGTAGAAAATTATACAACCGTACCAATTATACAAGAACACAAACATGACAACAACAATGGAATAGAAGGATTTCAATTAAAAGAGGGAAATTCAATTTTAAAAAATAATAAACGATCTCGAATTCAAAAACTCCTTTATACCTTTAGAAGTTTGTTTAATTTAAGGTACAAAAAATATCATATTACCTGTAATCTATATAATTAAGTTTTTAGAGAACCATATAGGTTTACTTTTCGATTGATAGTAGAAGTTTTTAAGATGACAATTTTACCTTACATAAAGTAAAAAAATAACTTCCAAGATTTAAATTTTTAAATATTTCCATAGTTGACAGACAAACGTTTACTAACAAAATAATAATATATTTGTACATACATACATAATCTGTATGGTTATTTTATTATTATTAATGTTATACTTTTATTATCATATAGTAACAACAATTTTGATGATGATCATCATCATGATCATTGTAATGGTGTACATCATAAAAAATAAAATATGAAAATTAAGTTTGATTAAGTTTGATTAAACCTACATAAGTAATAGAATAAGTGTATCTACCGAGGCCAGATAATATATACTATTGTTAATAATAAGCCAACGATGATGATGAATTTGTATCGGGTATCTCAAACTAAGATTTAGTTTAAAAGTATAGATCGCGGTTGAGAGCTTGTGTCACGAAAATTATAGTAAGATTTTCTTATAATAAGAAAATATTTTCTTTCTTTTAAAAGAAAAAGGATTAGTTTTTTGGTTATGGTTTTAAATTAATTTTGAGCATTTTTGTAAATCGATAAGTAATTTAAAAAAAAAAAAATTTATTTAAAAAAAAAAAAAGGATATTTTTGGTGAAATTATTATCGTTTAGAATTTTATACACAAAACACACAATATAAAAAAAAAATGCCTACAGAAGCTGAAGATTCAATTGATGCTTTTCAACATTATTATCATACAACTCCTGTAGTTCCAAAGAAACAATCTTTTAAACAGCTCATATGGAATCCCGAGGATAAAACTATTTTTGGAAGAACTGCACCAAGTTGGAGTAAGTAATAGTGATCATACTTCGAAATTCGAATAAATAATTCTTAATATAAATGGCAAAAAAAATTTCTAATTAAAACTGCATAATATGTATTCCTTTTTGTTTACAATATGTAAAAATGTACGAAAAATCTAACATTTAACAAAGGGTTTTCATGTTTCATGTTTTAAATTATCTAATTAAAATTTACGTTTTTCTTATTATTCAATATTGAAATTTTAAAAAAGTATTACAATATTTATATAATTTCGTGAAATGAAAAAAAAATTGAAGAATAGTGTCTACAAGGACGCTTTAAAAAATTTACAACAAGGTAAATTATTTTATGAATTGTGTAGTTTTTAGACATCAAAATAAAATATGTATTGTATTTAAAAAAGTATTTGAAGTCACTTCCAAAAAATTATATAACCGAAAATCACAGTTGAAAAACAAAAGGATGCTTACGAAATTATATGCCTATGGCAATTTGCATTAAAACATACATTTTTCATCAAAGTTTAAAAATAAATACGAGACCTTTTCAGAAAATACTCGTAAGCCATTTCTGACCAAAAGAAAAATATATTTTATATTGAATTTAATTAAAAGGACTTGCATTCGAAAAACGCAAAAATACGTCTTACATGTCGTAGTGTGATCTTCTTGTGTATACATATATATGAGAAAGAAGAAAACTGTTTACACGCATGTGTGTAAGTATATTTTCTTCTGCGCTTGCTAACGTAGTACAATACGAAACTTAATCTATTTTGGTTCAAGCTATATTAAATTGGAAGTCGATAATAATAATATTTCATTTAGCGAAAACAAACTCTTTCTAATGAAATTTTAGTTGTAAATTCTAAACTAATTTTCGAATAAATAAATTTAAAGCTAAAACTACAACACGCACTTGTATAAATAGTGCAAAATAATTTTTTCGGATTAATCTTAAGTAAGTCCAATGTAACATACAACGTTTTTCCGGTCACCTATTCAATTATAAAAGCTAAGCAAAATGTACAAAGCTGAAGGGAAAGACTGAAAATACTGGAATATGAAAATTCAAATTTTTAATAATGTTATGCACAACGAAATTACAAATTTAGAGTGATCTTCGAAACAAGTTTCGTAAAATTTATACTGAAAAATATTTATGTATTTACACATTTATTTTTTCCAAAAACTTTCTCGTAAGTTTACTAAGAAAATAATCCTTATATCTCAAAATATATCTTTAGAATAAAAAATCAAAAGAATACCATTTTTCAACCGTCGTCGCAAAGAATTAAGCTATTGTATTATAAAACACTTTATAATGTTTCAAAGAAAACTCAGGAAAAATACATTTCCGTTAATTAAGAGGTATATGTACATAATTTTCCAATTAACACGTTAAAAAATATTCTTACTTTTCTATGTGTAATTTTAATACATAATATTTCCAGGAAAAATAGCCAAGACACATGAAATTGTACTACCTATATAAAATATAAACCATACATATGTTACGATGTCACATTTAAAAGATATTGTACAAAGCATTTTTCATTCATTCTGAATAATTACAATTTCCGCAAAAACTTAATTTTACCCTAGTAAAATGAATTAGTATCTACTGTGGTCGCTAAAACTATCACAGTATCTAAAATGTGAAACCATGTCGCTTCGCGTATACATATGTACATATATATACATACATACATATATAACATGTTTCTATGAAGTTCATAAATTAATGGATTTTATTATGCAAAATTAACAATTTAACATTCAGCATCAATTTACACGATAATTACAATGTTGTCAAATAGATTCCTGCGTTATGTTATTATAAACTTCCAACGTAAAGTCCGGAGACAATAAAAAATATTAATTAATCAAATAATCGAATATTTGAATTTCCAAGAAATTTCAGAATATCGTTGAAATTTACGACTTTTTTCTTTCCATAAAAAAAAAATAATAATAAAACTTGATTTAAATGTAAAACATATTCTTCTTAGAATTTACTCGGTTTACAATCAACTGGTATTCTAAGGGGAATTTTAAAGGTTTTAAACAATCATCTCGATATTATAATCGGTGTTTTCATAAGAGAAAATACTATTAATATAAAAGACACCTTTTTAATTCATTTTTATAACAAATTCCCCAAGTACCTATAACAATTTTTCCTAAATTTCTTAATACGATTTGCAGTGTGTTATGCATGAGATCAACATGTATACTACCTTACAATACACATACTAATATCATCACTAACATTAAGTCTATATAAACAACCCTAAATTCAAGAGCAAATTGCAATAAATTTTACCCTATTATTAAGTTTCGTTTGACATTTATTTCTTGTTTATTGTTCCGAAAGACTGTTTCCAATGTTTCAGGAAAACGTTTCTCTTTGTTTTTGGAAATGTTTTCTACATGAAATAATCTTCAATAGCTCAAAATTAAACCTAAAAAGTTCGTTTCTCGGAAATTAAAGGATATTGGAAAAATGCATGAGTTATGAAAAGGTTTTAAGGATCTTTTTGTCTCAGTGAATTTATGTATGTATGTTCAGTTGTACTGGACACTCACGACAAAAATGACAGGATGATTAAGACACTGAATTTAGAACAGTTTAATGTTTCCATAATTTTAAACAAGTTTATGCCAACTTCTAAATAAAATTAAATAAAGACACGAGTTGTTTGGGAAATTCACAGCATCCATTTTAAAATAAAATGTGATATTATTAGATATGTATTTGTATGTTACCATTTGCCAATAAGTCAATGTCAAATATCGGAAAATTGTTGCCAATTAAATCATACATAATTTTAGATTCCATATATTTTTTTTTTTTAATAGATACCGTTTGAAAATCATTTGAAAATATTTCGGAATAATAATCAAAATTATTTTATATTAAATAAAAGTACCTACATACTCAAATTACAACAGAACTAAAGAACTTGTTAAGCAAGTTTTCTTTTATTTTAAATTTCATTTCCAATGAATAAATCCAAGTTTACAGGGAAACTAACATGCAAATTTAAAGGGAAATTAATTTGCAAATACATAAAAAAACTATACCTTTACTTACGTTTCATGTTTCAACCGTCTTTTTCGTTTCAATTGTTATAGTTATACGTACTACCATTCAGCTAGAAACAGTCAATTAAAACAAAGTTTTAAAAAAAAATAAGTTCGTCGACCATTTGTAACCTGGTTTGATAAAAATTGCATTGAAATAATTTTCATCTCACGATAAATGTGCATTGAAATTTTTTTTTTTTTTATTAAAAATTGAAAAACATAAATTATTTGGTTTTTAAAGTTTGTTTGTGTATCTATATGTGTGTATTTTAATAAAATTTTCATTGTCATTGCCAAAAATTGAACTTGAAATTAAAATTGTTTCAAATTAATCAAATTAAATTTTATATGTACATAAGTATGTATATTGCAAATTTTTTTCTTTGTACATAGGTACTACTACCTACCTACATTTTCTTGTGAATTTTCTTTTAATTTAGAAAACATTT
The DNA here is from genome assembly GCA_932526495.1 of Bombylius major. Classification (NCBI taxonomy): domain Eukaryota; kingdom Metazoa; phylum Arthropoda; class Insecta; order Diptera; family Bombyliidae; genus Bombylius; species Bombylius major. Next base: position 51,078,175 of record OW052044.1, read on the forward strand.
AATTGCATAAAATGAAAAACATTATCTTTTGAGTTTATAAATGGCGTATACGTATACATATGTATATTTGATTTGATGAAATTTTAAGCAATTCAATAAATACATACTAGATACATATTTTCTTTAGTCACATATTCGTTTTTAATAAGATTTTAAACTTATTATAGACTTTTTAGAAAAATTCATGATGCTTTTGCGCACTTTTATGAATTTTTCTAATAGTGTTAGTTTTTAAAATCACGATCTAATTATTATTTTCCATTTCATAAAAAATAATTCATACAGGGGAATATGAATTTTTCTTCTTTTTTTTTTTCATGTTACAATTAAGCAGTTATTTTTAGGGTTAACATTTAATTAGTTTTATAAATTTCACACAATACATACATACAGAATACAGAGGTTACGCCAATTAATTGCACAGCAAGTCAGTGCAACACAAGTTACAATCGAAGGAAGATCAATTGAATGATCATAATGTTTAGTTTATTGTTCAGTTAAAATTATTCTACAACAACTAGAACATTTACAAATTTGAAAAAAAAAGAAAAGCCAAATAAAAATAATGTTAATTATTTTTTTCTAGTGTTTTTACATTGAAAATTTGATAAAAAAAAAATAATAATAATAATAATATATTGTGATTATTATTTGTTATGTGGTTACAAAAATAAAAATTATTTTAGAAAATTTAATTAAAAAATAAGAATAATAAAAATGTCTAATGTACGTAAATACCTCTATATTGCATCTCTTCAATTTATTTAATCTTTGACATTTTCTGTAATTATAGTGTAGTGCACCAAACCAAATAAACGTGTTTGGCTGTTGAAAAATAAAACAAAGAAAATAAATAAATAAAATATTGATCATTCTTTTTAATAACAATATTTTTTTTTTTTTTTTGCTAGGTATATGATAATATAAACTCTCACATTTTACAGTATTATTTTTGAATTATTAATATTTAATAATTGTGTAAAGACGTGTCATATAAAAATTACTATTATTTTTAGTTCAGTGAAAAATTAATATAAGTATACTAATTACATCTTATAATATTTAATTAAAAAATTACCAAAATGTCAAAATCAAAACCAATGAAAACTAATTTCGATATGGCTGATCATTTTGTCCGACAAAAGCCAGAACCTTTTAATCTTAGAAAATTTTTATATAATCCTGATGATAGTACAGTAATGGGACGTGATCGCAGCTCTTGGGGTAAGATTTTTAAATTAACAAAAAAAAGAAAATTGGTTTCATAATCAAACAAGCATAACATTACAGGAAAAAAATATATGCATATATTAAAAATTGTGTGTACCTACAATAAATTACATTGCACTAAATGTAATTTTTAAAGTTCAAACATATGTACATGCACAATATTTTTTTATTCTAAAAATAAATTTTAGCTACAACTGCATCACTTGCCAATTTTATTTCATAAGAATTTCGCATAAACAAATTTTTTTTTGTATACATATTATTTATTTCATGTACCTAATATTTTACACTCATATAATTTATGATAAATTTGGAAATGAAATGATTCATACAAAAATTGAAAATTTACTTAAATTAATTTGAAAAAAAAAAAAACAATTTCAAAGAATTAGTTTTTTAATTTCCTCAAATTTTGATTATTTACATATTATTGGGCTTGAAGGCAAATCTTGAACTTGAAATACATAATTTTTCGACTCTCAATATCATATTCATACACAGAAGACAAAAACAGTATATTATTTTATTTTCAGATATCGCCCATTCCATGCATGACGGACGGAAAATGTTCCGTCTTCAATGGAAGAAAATTATTTGAATCTTTTTTTCTTTTTTACCTTCATATAGCTCGAATGTATTCCACTTAAATGTAAATAATAATGATCCACCCAAAAACCTACCAAACCGAAAAGGAAGATGTTTTTCAAAAATTCTTGTTTAGTTTTGTAAGGCGATAAGTGACTATGACGGACGGGACATGAAATGACACTCGTTTTTACAGTCATAAATTTAACACTATTTTTCTTCGAAGTATATAACTTCACATCTCCTGTTTCATGGTAAATTTTTAGGTGGTAGTCTTAGCAAACTACAACAGAAATTTGTTATTTCTCCAACTCGCACAAGCTAAGATATAACAAATTATGTTTGCTATGTCCTATGACGTCCTAAAAAATTTATAGGTTTGTTTTAACAGCTCGCGTGGAATGGGTGATATACGGATGATGTTTGAATATCGTAATTACTGAAGCTCATTTACTAAAGGTGAATGTAAAATATGTATATACGTACGTACATATAAACATACAAATTACATATGAACACGAAATACTCTTTGTTATTCTTCTACATATAATTTTTTGTGCCAATATCAATGCAATATCATCATATGTTTCTTGTCTTCTTGTACATATGATCATTTTATGAGTTCATCGATAATTTCATCATGAATATTTTTTCATCTAAATAAATATCGTCATTCAAAATTTATTATAATCCCGGAATAGATTCATTTATTTATAACATATAAAATACCTATAGTATGTACAATTTAAATTAACAAGGCAATTTTTTTCTGAGAAAAAAAAGGTCATATAAAAGTGTGCAAAAAAAGTTTATCAACAATCAGATAATTAGAAAAAGAGAATAATAAGGATGCTCCAAGAAATTTTTCCAGGATGAAAAAAAGGATTTAAAAATATTAATGAAAGACTTGTCTAATCCATTCATAAGAAAAGAGGAAACTAATATACTTAATTTTCGTTTTTGTACACTTTTTCAACTGATTTCTCGAAAATTGTAGATGATTGAATTTTTGTGCCATTTATCTCAGAAATTTTCTTGAAAAATAAAATGTTATTCATTAATTATTATTTATTTGTTTTTACAGCAAAAATTGGAATATTCTATACGGTATTTTATGGAGTTTTAGCAGCTCTAGTAGCCATATGTATGTGGGTATTCTTTCAAACTCTTGATCCCAAAACACCAAAATGGAAACTTGAAAGTTCTTTAATTGGCACAAATCCAGGTAATTTATAATTCAATAAAGTTTTAATTAAATACAAATAATTATAAAGAAAATTTTATAAAATTAATCAAATAGGTCTCGGATTTAGACCGCTGCCTCCTGCGGAAAATGTAGAAAGTACGTTAATTTGGTATAAGGGAACACAATATGAGAACTACAAACATTGGGTAGAGGCTCTCAATGAATTTTTATCTGGTAAGAATTTTTTTTTTTTTGAGTTGTGCGATTAAAAAATTAAAAAAGAAAATAAATGGGAAATTTAGTGATTATTTTAAATAAACCACATCATATTGTACTGACTGAATAATATTCTTTTTTTCTTTTAGTTTACAAAGTGCCTGGATTAACACCTGGTCGTGGACAAAATATATATAATTGCGATTATAATCAACCACCACCAAAAGGACAAGTTTGTGATGTTGATATTAAAAGTTGGGCTCCATGTACTCAGGAAAATCATTATAGTTATCATAAAAGTTCACCATGTATATTTTTAAAATTGAATAAAATTTATGGATGGATTCCAGAATTTTATAATGATTCCAGAATGTTACCATATAGTATGCCACAAAGTTTAAAAGAATTCATTAATAAAACAGAAATGACAGAAAGTCATAAGGTAAAAACTACTGTAAATTAAATTTATTAAATACAAATTCTAAACAAATTCAATTAGAATAGAATTGAAAACTGAAAACAAAAAGTATTTAGCTGACTTTTGCATATTTTACTTATTCCGAACAGAAACGTATAAACAGAGAATATATATGTATAAGCCATTGATTAAATTCAAAGCTTTTAAACACACACACACAAATAAGTCGACTAATCATTTTTTCAATGCTAATTCACATTTTTTTTTGTCAATAACATGCAACATTTTTTTTTTCTAATTATTTTTAATACATCGATTTTCTTATTTCTTGTTACATAATTTTCTTCTTTTTTTTTTTAATTTGTAGATGAATACAGTTTGGGTATCATGTGAAGGTGAAAATCCAGCTGATCAAGAAAATATTGGTCCAATAGAATATTATCCATTTAGAGGTTTTCCAGGATATTTTTATCCATATCAAAATTCAGAAGGATATTTAAGTCCATTAGTTGCTGTACATTTTAAACGACCAGAACGTAAGTAAAATTAAAAAAATAAAATAAAAATGTTTTTATTAAAAATTAATTGGATTCTGGATATTTAAACCAAAAATTTTTTTTTTTTTTATATAATATATTTCATTTTTAATTAGATGGTATGATCATTAACATTGAATGTAAAGCCTGGGCTCGTAATATTCATCATGATCGTAAAGAACGTTTAGGTTCTGTACATTTCGAGTTAATGGTAGATTAAAAGTATTTAAAGTAATACATTTACATAAATTTACAACCAAACAAAAAAAAAAAAAAAAAAACAAAAAAAAATGAAGGAAACACATTAAAAAAATAACAGCCAAATTACGATTTTAAGATAAAATTTAGTTTGTTTTTGTTTTGATTAAAATTTAATTTAAAATTTTTTTGCTAAGAACAGTGCTACTAGAAAAGAATATATAACAATAAGTTATTAAATTTTAAGCTTAAGCTTTTGTTAGTGAGATTACAAAGTGATTATACTTTCGAAAAGTTATAATAAATATTTTAAAATTAAGTATTTAAGAAATTATTTTTTTCGAAGAATATTTCAACAGAAATGACACATTTTTAACCTTGCTACAGGTAAAAATTTAGTCAGCGTTATGAGCCAATTTTTTTTTTTCAAAATAGTCTGGGACTGCTTACAAAACCTTGGCAAAGCAGAATAAAGTCGCTCTAAAATGCGATCGGGCCATAAAGGCATCAAAGTTAATGAAAAAATGGAAAAAGTCCCTATACGAAGGGAATTGAAACAAACGCCGTTCTTTCTTCAAAAAAAATATCGATAAACGCCGTTATACTTATGTAACATGGTTAACCAGATTAAGTTGTAGTGTAACTTTTCTGTTTTTTTTAAATCGTCTCAATTTCGTAATTTGTAAATCGAATTATTTCCCTGGAATGTTCAACTCTTTCTGCTCTTCCATGTTAACATGTTTCATGTTAACATTTACTAACTATTAAACAAAGCAAACTTATTTCTTATTTTGAAAAGAAATTCAAAAAATTCAAATGTAATTCTATATTTGACAAAATAATGCACCGAAAAGCGTCACTTTTACCCTATATCAAGAGAGCATATGCATAGAAACGTGTTTTAGAAACATTATATCTACGTCATACATTATGTGTTTAGTAGATACTTTGGCTCTAAAAACATTTTCATAGTTACATAACAAAAAATTTGAAAATATCAACGAAATTTATACTCGTTTAAAAAAAAAATCGTGAGTAGCGAGCCATATAAAATGACATATTTTTCTTATTAGAGATTTCCATATGGTAATCATTAGAGATTATCAGACAAAGAAAAATGTGTTATTTTTCTCCAAATGAACGGAAATTTTTAAAATGTTGTCAATTATAAAATATTTAAATATTGTCTACATACGAAATGTACAACGTAGACAAGACATAGCGTGAAAAGAAAGATGTAAAAATTGATAACTCTCTTTTATTTAATCCCACAGGCCACAAGTGTATTTTAACCAAAGAATGGGTACTTAGTAGATGGTTTGGCTTCTAAGACGAATTTTAAACTGTTTTTTTTTTTTTAAATATTTGATCGATCATTTAATAAATAAATAAAAAACAATATGATTTCAATGAAATGAAAAAATTCAAATTGTAAATTGTGAATTTGTAACAATTGTTTGCTTGATGATGAATTCAAGCGAATTCGTTTGAGTGCTTTACCTCGGATAAACACCTGGATTAATTTGTAATTTTTTAAAGGCATTCAAGCAAGAACATCTAATTTATTCATATTTTTCTGATGATATAACAAGTTCTACTATTCATTAGTGTTTCCTCACTTATAAACGTGGTTTGTGCGGATATAATCAACAATGTTGGTGTTGTTCAAAATATAATAATAGTATACCTTTATACCTGTACTTTTAAAAAAAATGAGAATGAAATTAACTATAAAATATTATACATATGTATAAATGTGTGTTTTTCATACACATAGCATTTCAAAAACATTGGCGCTACTATACACATACAAATAGATATGTATGTGTAAATGTAGATTTTATGTTTACAATTATCGCCAAGCAACTTAAACACTTTGATTATATTTTATCTTACTTAACGAATGGGCTCTATTTTTATTTATTATTTGTATCCCTCTATAGCCCGTCGTACATTTTTTTATGAAAGTTAATATAGAAGAATTAATAATAACTATTACCTTGTTTATACAGAAAGGTTAAAACGTATTAACGATAAAACATTTTAAACATCGTTTTGAGATAATACATTTTTATTGGTGTTTATGCGTAATAAAACATTTCGTTTTCACTCAAAACGTTGAACACCTGCGTATGTAATAACAATTACTTAAAACGAAGTAAGTGTATATTGCGCACTTTAAATGCGCATTGAAATTTTAAATGCGGATTTAATAGTGTATTTACTCAAAACGTCGTAGAGTTTTAATGCGTTTTGAAATTTGGTTTATGCATCCATATTTAGTCAAGACGGAGTGAGTTAATGCGAATTAACGCTACGCATATAAGAGGTAAATGTTGCAAACTATCGAATCGAAACTTGTTTTCCAAATTAACCATGGTGAACGTTTTTTGGTACATCTATAAAGAAGTTACATGTATTGTTGAGTGTTACGTTTACTGTCTTTAAGCTGGACTCACAGCAGTGTTACAAACTTTAAAATAGTTACAATATAACGAAATGCTTGCTTATTATATACTGTAAATTGCTCTCCCTAGTCCCTAATAACTGAAGTAACTGATAATCACTTCCATGAGCATCGGTTTTTTCGAAAATGCAGTGATGATTACGAATACTCACTGACTAGTTTCTGACAACCATCTAGCACCTGTTTTTATCGACATGCTTCATAAACATGAACACCCTACCTATTCGTGTGAACGGAATAAGGTAGTGTTATTTCCTGAATGAGGTGGTTTTCGGCTAACCAACCAAGTAAGTTATTACTTGAAGGGTTAAATAAAAATCAGTTTGTTTTAAAATAAATTTTATTTAGCCTCATGGCTGTATTTTCTGTAGCGATAATAGATACGAGTGAGCAAGTAAAATAAAATAAGTTTTAATCGCAATCGCAAAAGTTTCTGTGTTGTCAGTTGTGTTGTGTGCTGTGGCTGTGCCTTGTGTATAGTATTTTTATAATATAGTGTAAAGTATAAAAATCAAAAATAGAATATTAATTTAGTCAGCACTAAATCATTGTAGGTATTAAAACTAAAAGTATAAAATATTTTCTTAAAGTAAATAAGATTTTTTTAATATACGATATCAATCTTGAAAAATATCTATAAAAATGCATACTACCTGAGTGAGACTATATCTTCAACAATAATTGCAAGGAATATATTTTTTGTTTTTTTCTTGTTTCGTCAATTCAGCTAAAAACAAGTTCTATTTTTATAAGAATATAATATTTTTTTCATTTTTGTTGTTGAATATATATCAGACTTAGTAACAACAAAGTCATTTTGTATAAGTTGTTTTTTTTTTTTAAAATAAGACAAAATATTTTTCAAAAATTATCTACTATAGGTAAAATCTTCCTAACAAAAAACCCATAATACCATTTTTAGTGAATATATATAAAACTTTTAAGTGTGATACACGTGTCAAAAAATATAAAAGAAATTTATAAATTATACCTATGTGAAGAAACTACGACAATTTTATACCTGGTTTTTACAAATGAATTTAAATAAAAAAAAAATTAAACTAATGAATATTTTTTCTCTTAACAAAATTCAAAAAAGAAAAAAATAATTTTAACCAATATTTTGTGCTAAATAAAAATTTAAATTAAAGTAATGTATGAGTAAATAAAAATAAAATTGATTAAATGAAGGTGTGTTAAAAACTAAAAAAATAATAATAATAAAATTGATAAACACATATACATATAAATATAATTTTAAAATAAACTTTCTATATAAGTTTGAAGAACACCAGTTGATTATTTTATTTTTTTACGCAGTTTTCATACATATTTTACCTATATTATTAAAATATACAACACATACATATATATATAAGATCCCAGCGGCAAATGAAGCGCTCGAATAGCGCTGTTTAAGCGCTTCTTTTGAAGCAGTAAGTGCTTACTCTCTGTATTCTGCTTCATTACTTTTTTAACCTTAAACCTTGCGCCCAATGATAACGACAACGACAACTGCTTTCCGACACCAACAAAATTAGAAGTAAATCTAAGTGAACGACAACGTTGTCATTGGGCGAGAACAACAGTCGTTCTATTGATTCTAATTGAACGTCACGTTGTAGTTGTCGTTGTCGTTACCATTGGGCGCAGGCTTTTACGCCATAAACACAATACAGCGATTTTCGTTGTCGGTTAGATGTCCGCACTTTACAGACGTAAGCATTTCATTTTTGCTTCTATAAAAGCGAAATGAGACTATTTCGTAATTCTTTAGCGTCTGCGTAGTAAAAATAAATCAATCAATACATAGTACAAATAATAAGATGCTTCAAAAGAGCTTTTAAAAAATTATGACAAAGAAGCGCTTCAAATATGCTTCTCTTTGAAGCTCTTCAATATTCAGCCGCTGGGGTGTATATATATATATATGTATGTGCATAATATAGATAAGGATATATGTATTGAGTAAGCATTTTTGTACAATACACGAGGGTATTTAGATTTTTGTATATTATTACTATGCGCGTATTTAATTAGCACAATTTATGAAATTATTTTTTTTTTCTTCCTCTATTTAAATTTATATTTACAAAGAATATAATTCATTACTTGATTATCGTTACGGAATCATTAGTATTTTGTTTTGTTGTTTTTTTTTCTTTTCTAATACAAAAACGTGATTGTACATATATGAATTAACTTCTAAAAAAAAAATCTTTTATCTTTTAGAAATTTTTATATCTGTATTAAATTTGATTAAATATCATAATACAATATTATATTGTTGAAAATAATAAACCCATTAATGAGAAACAAACAGTAACGTAAAATATTATATTCAAGATTGATGAGTCATTTTATTTTGGCACACAATTTTGTGTTGAAATTGAAATTCATTTACTGTAACCAACTGTAACACTGTCCTTTCAGTTTACGTACGTATTACTTTTTGATTGAGACATCCAGTAAAAAATAATCTCTAGACCACAACAGTTCGTATACATATGTTTTGCATTTAAAAAGAAAAATAAATTTTTTTTTATTATAGTAAAATTATACGTTATAACGTATAAAATAGGATGTTTTTTCATTCAATATATAAACTAAAAGGATAGTGTACATTTGTTTTTTTAAATAAAATTTCAAATAAAATGATTTGTTAAATTTTGAAATAATTTAAATATTAGAGTTTTTATATAACTTTTTTTGTGTGTGGAAAAAGTGCCAAAATTTGAATTTTAGTGTTGGTAAATTATTTAAAAATAAAACTAATTATTTTGTGTGATAACTATAGTCCATTAGTTATAACTAAAATATTCTTTTTTTTCTTTATTTTTCATTAATTTCTATAAAATACAAAATTTTCATTATTTTTTTTTGTGAATATAGTAATTCACAATATAAGTTGAATATATCTAACATTAAAAGTAAAGTGATATACCTATCTAACTAATTTTTAAAATAATAATTAATTCGAATCGATAAAAAACTTGTTAGAAACAAACAAAAAAAAAGTAATAAACAGACAATAAAAATAAATTTATTGTCAATATATAATAATGTCATCTAGAAAAAATGAAAGAAATGGCTCAACGGTAGCTACAACAACAATACAATATCAGTTTCCTCAACCAAAGGAAAAAATTTCATTTGGACATTATATTTGTAATCCAAAAGAAGGAACGTTTTTTGGACGTGATGCATCTAGCTGGTGTAAGTTCTTTTTAAATATTATTTTGTAATGTTCTATTTTTGTTTTCTATAAAAAATTTTTACTTTACTTATTTTTCTGTGTTCTGTTTGTTTGAATTTATATATACATAATTAAATATATTTTTGTATTTACAACTACATTAATGATTAAATCCACCACATACCTAGTATATTTCAGTTTTCTGTAGAGTGTTTTTTTTTCTCACTATAGATACATCCATATATATTATTCGTTTTAATGATTCTATTAATTTAATATAAAGCATGATTCTACATAAGTAGAAGTCTACATAATGTATCCACGTTTATTTTGGTTAAATTCATATTAAAAGATAAAATAATCTTCATTTTTATTAACTGTATAATAAGTATATATACCATGTTACTGTAAAAACAAAACAAAACTTGATATCCTCGAAAACCCGATCTTACTACAAAATTCTTGTTCTACAATAAGGCTTGTTTGGTATTTCTAGTTATTACTAGAACCAATTTTCTTTTAAAATTGATAACAAAAAAAAACAAAATATAAATTTCCTTCTTTTTTTGTTTTTTCCAAATTTCTTAATTAAATTAAGAGTATTTTATTTTTTTTTGTTTTTCTAAGTAAAAACGGATTTTGACGAAGTCGTCATACATCATCATTGTGATGATTAAAATTCAAATCAATTGGAAATTTTTTTTTTGAATAACTTTTATGGATAAGGAAGCATTGAAATTTAATTTGTCATCCATAAGACTCGATTTAACTCATTAAAACATATTTATAGCTAAACGAATGTCCTTAGCTTTTAGATATTAATTATGTTGTACATATATACATATTTACTATACATATTTTATCAACACACGAGTTCTTATGTACATAAGTACACTCCTTAGTTAGAATGTAAAACGTCCTTTATCTAAAATATAAATGAATACAATGTACACATGTATCAAGAGAAAAAAAATCAATACCCATAAGTATAATAAATATACGTTGGTCATTGACTTAGGTCACATACATACATATGTATCTGTTAAAAAGGATAACTAATTAAATTTCAATTAAAAAAAAAAAAAACCGTTATTACTTTTTTTTAATTATATCAGGTACAAAGACCTTGCACAATAAAGAGATTTAAAAAAAAAAAAGGGAGAAGTAGTAGAAAATCAGCGTTTTCTGTTTTCGGCAAATTATCAACAGGCACGTTTAAAACTCTTGATAATGATATTAGCATTAGTGCTATACATTTTTTTTAGTTCTCCTATTTAGCTTATCACATTATACTAAATTTTGTATTTTGCAAACTTTCGTTTATTTTAGCAATACATTTTTTAATCTATATTCAATATCCTCTTCACTTTGATTTTTTTTTTTTAAATTAATGGCTTGTCTAATCATTATCATTCATATATACTTATATTTCTAAGCATATTTATTATTATAATTTTAAATTGATAAGTATCACTGTGTTCAAAAAAAAAAAAAAAACAGTCAACTGTAAAGTCAAAGCACCTGTCTGACGTCAAAGATGGTTTTTTTTTTTACTCTCTGTTGGTATCACTTTTTCTATTTTTATTAATGAACAGTAATACCAACAAAGAAAAATGCCGGCTCCGTCTGACTATTAAAATTATTGATTATGCCTTCACTTCTACAATCTGTTGATTCTATTCAATTACTACTGAGCAATAGTTTATAGTTTTTTGGCTAAAAAAGTTATTTATTTAGTCAAGATTTAATTTAATGATTATTAAGTAGATTTTACTGATATAATAAAGTACTCTACACATAAGCAATGCTAAATATAATTTTTGAGTAATAATATGAATTATGAGGACCAATATTTCAGAAGGCAATAAACCTAAATTTCTGCCAAAAATAAGAAAGAATTTTGTTTTTTTACTTCTTTACACATTCATAAGATATGTAAATGTATTTTTCTATGATTTTATATTTACATATACATAAAACGGGCTATTTAAAAAAGAAATTTATATTCAAATCAATGGATCTGGTCTTCTCAAAAATTTTCCATTTGAAAAAATCAAATTAAATTTTTTTGGAAAAAAGTGAACATGGACGCTTTTTAAAAACATAATAAATTTTTATATTATGTAATTGTATTTGTGATGTTATTTTTAGACTGTTTTCACCAAAAATATTAAACTATTGAGGAAAAATCGATATTTACTGGCGTCAGAATATCTTTTCTGATGAAAAAAAAAAATCTCTGGTGATAGCTACATCGCTACATGTACACGTTATATAAATATTCATTCTAAAATAGTTCAAAGATTCATTCAACTGTATAACTTAGCATTGTTTAAATATAACAAAATTGTACGTACATATTTATGTATATTTCAAATTTTTTTTATATCAACAAATTATAAAATGATATTATGTACTTAAACAATGTGTCAAATGTGGTCTTCTGTGTAATACACGTTATTAAAAGGTCAAATGAATAGTATTTAATATAGTAAAATTAAATTACGAAATTTACACATATGGTTTGATAAAAATATAAATTATGTTTATTCTACTTAATAATTAACTTTAATTATTATTTAAATAATTTTATTTTCCATAATGATACAAATATTTCGCTGTATTTAAATACATACTCATATGTACATATACATATTACAGTTATGACAAATGTTTGCCATATGCTATATTTTTATTTTTAAGATAATTTAGATTATAATGTTTGATTTTTTTTTAAGTATACAATTTTATTTTTGAATATTTTATAGGGGAAACTGTATCCATTAGCGAAACATTTACTTTTTTTAACTTTTTTAAAAATTTCAGAAGTTCAAAAGTTACATAATATTTAATCCTTTTTGTTTCTTTAGTTAGTTCCTTAGTTTGCATGTATTAGAAATAAAAATGAAGATTTCTGTAAGATTAACAAAATAATCTAAATTACTGTGTGTGCTTGAAAACACGAATTTGAAAAAAAAACCAAAATTCAAATTGTGGGTGTTATGGAACTTCGTAAACAGATTAGAAAGCTCCTAGATTAATAGGCTTTATTTAGACTAGTGTTTCCTAGTTTCCTCTATTTATTTTAAAAGTTATTTTTAACGATTTCGAAGAAAATTTTATTAAAATTCCATTTTTATTTTTTTTATTTTCTACGATGCTGCCATCCAGATACAAGGACAAAAATGGGCTAAGATATTTTATAATACTTTTATATTAATTCACTACAATTAAAAAGTTAGATTTTCTAATTCGGTTTCTTTCATTTTCAAAAAATAAACTTTTTTATGTTGTTTTATTACATAATCTTGTGATAAATTCAAGATTTTATTCTGAAAGGTTAAACATCTTGCTTACATCTTTAAATGGAAATTAAGAGAATTTTTTTTTATTTTACTATAGATAACGCATGGTAAGTAAAGCATATAGCTATATCGTTTTCAATTAGTTAAATTAGAATTCTGCAGCATGTTATACATTCATTTCATGGGAATTCTTGACTAAATTCCAAAACGGAACAAACAAAAAATTGTATGATGGTTTCAGAGGTTCAAAATAATATATTTTCACAGTTTTTTTAAATTTGAATTTTTCCATTTGAAAATGATAATTGTAGTCAAAATGAAATACAAAAACAATAACCGTTAATAGTTACTTAATTATTATAAAAATTACTTTAATTTTTTCATTATTTTTTTAAACAGAAAAGCTCAAAATTCTCCTAAATCATATTAAAAAATAAGAAACTGATGAAAGCTTACAGTGTCATTTAATAGACGAACCGTTTCAAGATATGTAATTTAAGTTTCAAAATGAATTCCATGTTACAGTAGCCTACATAACTAAAAACAAAAAAATATTTTTCAACGTGATATTTTTATTCATAAATTAAAAAAATAATTTTTAACAAGAAATAAATTCTATAGCAGTAGTTTGTGTTTTGATACAATTTTAATAAATATAACACACGTTTTTTATTAAATACACTTCTCCTCTTTTTTTTACATATATCAAAGCACACATGTGCACACAAATTTTGTAATTTAATTCTTGTTTAATTTGACCTTTTAATAAAGTATCAGAATACATTTGACATATTATTGTCATTTGATTAATATTATCAATGCAAAATACAAAATATAATTCAAAATACACACATTATTACACCTGAACAATAATGTTAAATTACACAGTTGAATGAATCACGGGATTATTTCACACATTACTGAATATTTATTATGAGGTACCTATGTAAACCGTGATTTGCATGCTTTATACAATTTTCAAGATTTTATTTTCTACAAATTGTGGTAAAGCAATAAACCAGTATAGAAACTAAATAGAAACATGACAATGAATTAATTCTCTAACGAATAATTATTATTTTTTTTTTTAAATTCATGCGTTGGCGGTATTGAAAACAGCATTGCATAAGTAAATCAAATTCGAATATTAACAGTTTCTTTAACCACATGATATTATAATTACACCATGAGAGTCCATCAACAAATTTGTGGTTATTGTGATATTGTTAAAGACTTTAAAATACGAATTTTATAAGACACTATAATAATAGGACTTGGAAAAAATAGTCACCTACTATATTAAAAACTAAAACTTTCTATGGAACTTTGATGACTTCTAGAGGAAGGACTTTCAAGATTATCCTATTCTCTATCATATAATTTTTTATTTGTCTCATTAGAAATTTATATATTTTTTATTTTCCAGAAACACTCTGTAGAAATCATATGAGAAAACCTAGACCTAGAGATATAACTGATTTTTGAATCTTTATTCTCTCTATCTGACAATTTTATTTACAGGATGTTTATTTTTCAAATTTTTCATTAAACATTATTAACATCATATATGTATATCTTATTACAGATATAATTATTTATACTGGAATTTTTTTTTTTATCAACATAATATACCTATCTAGCTTTGTACTTATTATCTTTTTTTTTCTCAATCTACAACTTAAAGTTTTCCGTCAGTAAAATTAAAAATGACGAAAATATCTACGTAAACACATTTACAATACAACACTATACATATATTGAATTAAATTAATATTTTTAATGCACATAATGACATCATTTACATTATATCACAGTTGATCATGTGCTAAATTTTATACAATCAGTACAGTATTTAATTCATTCCATAATATGTATTATAATAATTAAATACAATGAAAAAAAATGTTTGTAGCAATAGCAACAACATCGCGAAACGTTTTAAAAACTTCCTCCCTCACATGTTTTACTTCAACGAAAAAATAAAGATATAAACTTGAATCGATCAAATTTGTTTTTTTTCTTCTTTTATATATTATATTAAATAGAAAAACAAATATGTAATCAAAATAGAAATAATCGAAAAGTAAATAAATGTGAATAAATAAATGGACTGATGATCTGAATGGAAATGCTTATAAGAGTTGAACAAAATTTTTGTTTATGAAAAAAAAAAAAAATATGCATAATTAATTTTTTTTTTTTGTGATTTTCTGAAGGACACTTTATGCTTACTTAGCAATATTACGTTATATTTTTATAAAAAATTTTAAATCAGCAATAATTTTTGCCTTAGTTATAACGAATAATAATGATAAATTATTTCAATTTTATTAATTAAATTTTCTGGGTAATGTTCAATTATAATAAAATTTTTCGCAAGTACCAGGACAATTTTCAGATTGAAAATTTTTTATAACTCCATTGTTGTGTTTTCAGAAAGGCTTACAACCCTTTGACTCGACAACTGCGAGGTGTGTCGGTGTGTGGTATCAAAACTGCACGGTTTAGTGCTAATTGGGTTTTCGGAAATAAGAACCGCCACGTCAACCAACCAACTAACCAACCATGGTTGTTTTTTCAAAAATAATGGACCTAAAAAGCCCATTTACTATTTATTATCTACAGCTAGATAATATTAGATTTTTTGAAAAATTAAGTTTCATTCATTTTTGTCATGTACTGATTTTTTTATCTTTAAATATCACATATAAATTCTTTAATTTAAAAAATACCTTTGTGCATATACGAAGTATCCATTTTTAAAGTATCTGTTTGTATTAGCCTTTTTAATTGTCTAGTAACAATGACGTCAGTCTTTGATAATTATAAAATAAATCTTTTAGCTTTTTTCAATTTCTTCGTGATGCTAATTGGCTGTTTTTCCCCCTAAAACAAAAAAATGAATAATTTATATAAAATATAAAATTATCTTTAATAAAATAAACAAAAAATGTATATATACATATTTTCTGATTTATAGAAAAGTAATAAATTTATTGAAGACTGTTTATTATTCGAAAATTAATATTTTAATTTTCAAATAAGTAAAAAAATATTTTATATATGTATATTTACGACGCACATAGTATATTCATGATTCTATAGCTCTAATAATTATTCCCAATACATTTCTTCAACAGTTGAAAAGGACTCAATACGCTCCCACTAATGAAGGTCAACTCAATTTAATTAATTAATTTTCCTAATTAAATATAATATGGTTGTGGTTATTTTATAATCATATATGTATAGATATATATATATTTTTTTAAATTCTATTAACAGGTAAACAATTAAAAGGAAAAATATAATTTTTTTTTATATATATATTCGCACGCTCTTCAATTTTCTAATAAAATTAGTTTAAACCAGATATTTCAAACATTTATTGCATTTAAGCAGATCAAAATCTAGCTATCTAGACATATAGACAATGGTTTTGTTACATCAGAAATCTTGTTTACTTTAATACTTTAATATATAAAATCTTGAATTGAACAAGTCAATACAAAGATGTATACTGTATAGTATATATTGAAATTTCTTCTCTTAAAATTACTTTTGATATAGGTACCTATCAATGTTTGATAATAATTTATTCAAATATGTATATACAATTTCCAGTATTATATATGTATACGTATAACATAGTATGTACAGTCGCGATCAGAAGTATTCGTACCCCTAGCTATACAAAGTGTACGAATACTTATGAGCGTAAATTATTTATGACATTTTTTTATTTAATTATTTAAAACTTAAGAAATAATTATTGTATTGATATGAAATTTTGTGAGTATATCAAGGACGAATAAAGGATCAATCATAGTAAATTTCATAAAAATATCTTTATTATATTTGGACTTATTTTATAAAAAAACCTTCTGATATCTAGGGGTACGAATACTTCTGATCGCGACTGTATATGTGAACATAAAAAAATAATTATTTTTAATCTGTTAATGTTGCATATACATATATTCAACGTGTGTTATCACAATTTAGTATTTTCTAGATGTAGCTAGTTTTTTTTCTTTTAAAAATATGTATTTTTTTTTTATTTAAAAAAAAAAAAGTGCAACTGCCTGTATAATGTGTGATAATATATTTTTAACGATTCTGAATTATGGAGAATTTGCTGATCTATCATTAAAAAATGTAAGCCAAGCCAAAGAAATTAAAAATTTATTTTCGTATGGGCAAAAAACGTGGTTTATTTTTGCAAGAAATTGGATAAATAACTAAAATAATCAACGTGAATAATTTTTAAAATGTTAAAACACACAAACTGACTACATTTTACCAGCATGCTTTAAAATAGGAACATTATTAAGAAAGATTGTCAACACAGGTCAAAGAAGGTGTAAAGGGTAAATTTTTATTTTCTTAAAAAAGTCCTACAATAACCCTTTGTCATTTGGGTAAATAAAACTAATGTCTTTTATGGAGTTAAAATAATTGTTTTATGTATATATATTGTCAGTTATTTTCATTAAGAAAATGAAAAATTTTATGGTATTTAAATTTAAATAGGGATTAACAATAAAAGTTCAGAGGTTTGCATGTACATAATAATAATTGGGAATTCTAAATGATGATGATGAAGGGAACAAAATTAAAAATATAAAAACAACAAATTTGATTTTAGATCGTAATCCAGAAAATTGTACTAAAAATTTGGCTACGTCATATGGAACATTTAATGTGAATAAAAATCATAAAATTGCTGAAGGAATTGTTATAGACAATACTGAAATATATGGTGAGTTGAAAAAAGTCCAATCACGATTTTCGTAGGTATATAGGATCCAGTCTGGCTATTTCGAAATAAAAATTCATTCTACAGTACTACAATTCCATTTCTACAAAAAAAAAATGTATTATTGTGAAAGAGGTCAATATTTTGAATTATAACGTACTTATTAAAAGTTTTAACTTCCGAAATTTATTCTATTGATATCCTAAAAGCCATCATCTCAACATTTAGTTTATACGAGGGGTATAAAAGCAAAATCCTTATACATTTCTCATGTTTTTTGCACTCTTTACTCATTTTTTATCAAAAGCGGAGATTGCTGACTTTGCTTTTATACTCTTCATATGTATTATCTGTCATCTGTTATATTTAAAAACTCTTTTTTAAATTATCAGTTAATTAAAAATTAATGTAATTACCATTACCATTTTTTCTAATGAATTATATTTATTTATTTGTACCATTTAACACTTTTTTCAAAACTAACAATAATAATAATCAGTTAATTTAAAAAAATTGAATAAAATCTAAGAAATTAATTTATTAATACATAATTAAATTGAAAATTGTATAAATAAATTTGATTATTTAATAAAATATGTATGTATGTATATAAACTATGTATATTGTTATCATTTAACAATTAACAAATGAAGAAGAATCATTCTCAAAGAATATATAAAAATGATCGTCAATTAAGCTTTATGACCTTGCAATTAATGATCATTTAATAAATATTTTTGAAATGTTTTTAAAATGTTCTATGAATTTATTTTATTGTCATTTGTAATTTATAATCTAAGTAATGTGAAAATGATGATGATGATGCATATTAATTTATTTAACTGAAGAAAAAAATAAGTGTAAGTAGACTATTTAAATTAGTTTAAAATATTACAGCTCAATTATTTCTTTTTCTAATTGAAATTAATAATAATAATAAAAAAATTCTCAATATATTTGGGAAAAAATCAAATAAAATAAATTACATTTCTCACATTTTCTAAAATTAAGAAGAAAAAAAACATGTTCGTAAATTTTTAATCAACTTATGTCATTATTAAATGTGACCAAAAGTCTAGATTACTTATCTTTTAAATTGTCGAAATGCCTTTATTAATAATGAAGCAATAATGATAATTATACTAGTGTGTAGTGTAGTAAAATTTTACACCGTTTTTTTTACAGGAATTAAGACTCTCATTTACTGCATTTAAATGTAAAATTCAAGAAAAATTTTACTAAATAGGACAAATTTAGATGAATTAATCACTTTTACATAACTTACAAGGAAAAAACTTTAAATTTGTAATTTATTAGGATACATTTTGTAGAAGACAACTCTTATATTTTCATATTTCATGCTTTTGTAATTTATTTACTTTATTTGTAGATAAATTTTGAAACATGCTCTTATTACGGTATTTCTAATGGTTTTTTTTTTTTTTTTCATTTTGTTTAATTTTCAGCTAAACTTTTACTATTCTACGCAATTTTTTATGCTGTATTAGCTGGACTTTTTGCAATATGTATGCAAGGATTATTTGCAGCATTAAATGACGAAGAACCAAGATGGCAATTAGAAAGTTCTATAATAGGAACAAATCCTGGTCTTGGATATAGACCAGTGGCACGAGAAACAGAACGTGGAGCAATTATTGACTTTGCAACAAATAGCACTGATTCACAAAAACATTGGATCGATTTATTAGATTCATTTTTAGAACGTAAGTGAATTTTTTCAAAATGACTTTTTATTGGATATTCTTATAGTATTTACGTAAATTATTTTCCTTTTTTATTTTTTTAGCTTATTATAATAAAACAGCTCTAAAATATGGTGGATTAAAACAAAAACATTGTGATTTCAGTACAAAATTAAAAGCCGAAGAAGTTTGTTCTGTTGATCTTTCAAATATAGGAGATTGTAGTAAAAATATGTCCTACGGATATTATAAACAAAAACCATGTGTTTTTCTTAAATTGAATAAAATTTTTGGTTGGGAACCAAAATATTATGATAATGAAAGTGAATTTCCAGATGATATGCCAGCTGATTTAAAAACTCATATTGCATCTTTACCTCTAGAACAAGTGAGTAGAGCTATTATATATGAATATGTAGTTTAATAAAAGTTAAAAAACTATTTTACTAATGATATATATTTTTTAAAATTTCAGCGTAAACAAGTATGGGTATCATGTAAAGCATTACATAGTCATCATGTTGATTTGATACAAAAATTCGACTTTCCATTATTCAGAGGATTTCCAGCATATTATTATCCATACAAAAATTTAAAAGATTATCTCAGTCCATTGGTACCAGTTCAAATAACTTTTAAGGAATCTGGAATTAATACATTAGTTGGAATTGAATGTCGCGCATGGGCTAAAAATATAATATACAGTCCTAGCATTCGAGATCGTCAAGGATCTGTAACTTTTCAATTTAATATCGATTATAATAAGTAAAATAAAAGATTAAAAAAAAACATATCTTTTAATGTTAAATCTTTAATTAAGTAGACACAGCAAAATTAACAATTTTAAATAATTTAATAATTTACAATTTAGCTATTCATTATTATTATTATTATTATGTATTATTATTATTATTATTTGAAAATGATGTACAAGGTTTCCTAAAACTCATTACCAAAGTATTTTTAGCTGTAACATAGTAAATGTGTCTTAAGATGAAATAATGATCAAATAATATTGGATTTTTTAAAATAATGAAATATTAAGTTGACCCACGATGTGAATAAGTAAAAATTTTCTTAAAATATAAATACATAATAGGATGATCGAGTTTAATACCTAAATTTCTATACAAAGTGGAAAAGAAGATCAATCTGAAATATTCTGCAGTTTGGGTGGAAGAAACAATCACGCAATAACTGAAAGTTATCAGAATCGGTTTCAATTTTTTACTCTTTTAGAATTTAAGAGTTAAATGTATAATTTAACATTTCGTAACATATTTGTACAAACAAAACTACATACATACATACATACGTAGAGTAAAATTATATTTTCAACCTAAAATTTTGATAGTTCATGAGATCATATATTTCGATTTTCATAATTGAATTAATTAATTTTGTAAAAATCTTTGATAATACATAAAATACATACCTACCTAAATAATTTGTAACTTTTTTTCCTTCTTTGATAAAAAATATAAAATAATTACAGCTAAAAGAAACCTTTATTGAAGGATTTTTAGGACGCCAAACATAAATTTGCTTAGTTGATTTTTGTGTTTATGAATAAATTATAATTGAGTTCAAATTACCTTTGTGTTTTAATTTCAAATCCTTTTTTTTTTTACTTTTTAAGAAACTTCCACCAAAATAGAAATAACAAAGTTAATTTTACCACAAAACGAATAAGTACAAGAAAATTTAAGGAAAAAATGAAACTAAAAAGAAAAAAAACTACGAAATTACCGCGAAACAGAACAGTCAAAGTTCAAACACTTAATAATCGATTTATGGAATCTTCTAATCTGATACAACGATATTTCCAATCCAACCCAAATCAAATAAAGATCGATTATGGAATATTTATCGATAATTTTCTAATTTTACCCATTTGAAGCATTTTAAATTATTATTTAGCAAAATTAGCACTTTTTAAATTGATAACCTAAAAAGTAAAAACATATAAAATAAATAATTGATACAAATAAAATGCCAAAATTTTTCATTACTACTTACTGATATGAATTTATAAACTGTTTCAAAAAAATGTACAGATGATTCTTATTTATTATATGACTGGCAACTCTGTTTAATTCCAATAGGACAAAGTAGATTATAGTAGAATAATTTTATTTAAGTGGCAACGGTAATACTTTATGAAGTGAAAATTTTGGGTTGGATTTGTATTTTGTGAATTTTTGTATGGTAGATAAAAATCTAAATCTATAAATTAAAATCTAATTAGAATCTGATTGAATTTCAACAAAATAAATAAGAAAAAACTTATTTTTAAATTTTGTGTTTTATATGTTTTGGAGTTTTTAATGTGCAATTTTTTAAAAAGTTCTAAAAAGTGAATGAAAATATAATATACATATATTTTTTTTAACATTTGACAGCAGTTCAGTTCATGGTTTGTTTATTTCATTTTGTAATTCGTTTTGCTTTCTTTTATTAAATCGGTAAAGAACCCGACCTCCGGGCAGTATTTTGTAATTTTTTACTCCACTCCCCGTGGAAAGCCTCCCATACCTTTTTTTTTCTTATATCTAAATCTGATAATTATGCCTAATGTACACCTACGCTAGTTGCTGTATGTAGATAGATATAATAGCTGATGATGCATTAGCGTGTTGTTGAACATTCAAAATTTCCTTATTTGTTAAAAATCTAGTAAATGGCACAGTTAGTAAATTTTCAAAATGGCAGAAAGATAAAAAAAAAAGCTGTGATTTTCTATATTGCATAATTTTTATTTTTGTTTTTTTAATATAAAGAAAAAAATACTACATATGATGTACATATACAAAATGTATAACAATACGTTTACAGCTGATGCATGATAAGCAGGAAATTTAGTAGCCTGCGTAGGTGGTGTCAGTCAGGCATTAATCTAAAAATCCTAAAGAGCTATTAAACTAACCCACCAACATGAATCCTTAAGAAGTCTAAGTGCTTTTTTTTTCTGTGGTGTTTTAATATTTTT